>CAXKWD010000006.1:54797647-56175147 GCA_964059195.1 Ectobius pallidus | reverse complement strand
TATTGATGAGTACTCTACAAATCAATAACTAGTTTCTTGATAGTTCTCATATAAGGCGTGATTTGAATGTTTGAAAAGTTCTCTTTCCTCTTTTTCGCAGTTATTATTGCGGGTTTGTCATGCCAAACAAGAAGGCTAAACAAGAAGAGTGCTACGCAGCGACAGTAAATTAAACGAAAAGCACTTCGAAATATACCTCAGCCTGTAGGCTTGCCTAAAGGGATTTTTGTTATTGTTATTATTGATTTTATGTTTTCTCGAAAATGTTTGAAAATGTTTCCCATGCCGGAGTAGTGCCTTTGTTCATTGATAATTCAAACTCTCCACATTTTACGTTCTCCTCGGTTTCCTTCAGGGTAAAATTCTCCATTCTCCTTTTGCTTGCACTCTAAACACATCTGAAGTTCAACTACATAACTGCACGACTTACCAGTGCACTGATATACCCAGTTCCATATTCTTTCCGCCAGGCCTTGCAGTTTCTTTAGGCCCCGTGAAACCCACCAAGTTATGAAGAGCTTGTGACTCATAGCGACAGTATTTCATTTCATCGCTCCAACGAAGCATGCTCTCTCGTCAAGCAAGCTAAAAACTGTGGCTGGTTGCAGAATTTCAAAGGGGCAAGCAAGCTAAAATCAGAATATGTACACCTCTACACGTTCTGTCGTTGTGAATTTGCTTAAAAAGTAACATTAAGTAGGTGCGAAAAAATGATAGTGATGAAAACAAAACGATAAAATTATGACGATAGATAGACTACTTTCGATTAGTTTAAATGCAACGTATACTTATATTAATCACTAATTCTTGAACTAAACAGTCAACAACAAAACTACAAGATGATGTGGTTTTACTAACAAACTTAGGAGCAACCAAGCTGGAAGTAAATTTATTTAGAGGATATATTGACGAGTGATATTTAGTAGGAGTATTTCGCGAATCGTAATTAAAACACAGAAATTAAAAAATATATAGATATACCGAATGACTTACTTGGCATCATCTTCACCATGCCTTCCATTCAAAGCAACGCGATCGTTTCGTAGTTCAAGCTAAAGCAGCTGAATTATTCCTACGGCAACGAGTTTGATTATGTAACAGAGAAATAATGTATAGGCCTAGTATGGATAAAACAGGAAAAAATGATAAGAAAGCGTTAAAATCAGACGTGGTATTTTATGAAGGTCTAACATGAATTGTTGACATGTTACATTTCATTATTCTTCACTGATCGGAAGTAAAACGAGTCATGTTATTGAAATAGTTTTACGTAATGGAAAGAGGGATCAGGGTTTTATCGAAAAATTCACGAACAAAGTTGTTCGTGTTTTAATCTAGAGTGATTCCGAATCTCAAATTAAATGTATTGTCGATATTTAGCAAATGTTCACAGACCTAAGCACGCCATATGTTATTTAAACACAAAAACTTAATATTATAAATAGGTCGTCTCACGTTAAGCGAGACGCCTATGGCAGGACAATCGATTTATCATAATATATATCGAACGTCCTGCCATCGGCTACAATAGAGCTTCATACGACTTGCCATTCGATCAGCTGTTTATTTTTGCTTTAGATTAACCTCATTCTACAATAATATTGTAGTCATATTATTGTGTGAGATTTAAAATTCTTCACCACATTTATAAATAATAATTATACATCATTTTCATTCCTCTTTAATCTGTTCATATGCAGCTTATATGCACCCATTCGTTGTGTTCAATAGTTAAAAAAGTCAAAGAAGCTAAGGTATGAAGAGATGTTGCAGTCCTTGTGAATTTAAATGAATAACAATATTGCATTTAGGTGCGATAAAATGAAAATGATGAAAATAAAACGATAAAATTATGACGATACAACCGTGCAATTGGTTGAGGTTCCACATAATCTTACACTCGATTAGTCACTGATTCAGGAATTAAATAGTCAGCAAATTTTTATTGGTTAATTAGGTACCAATGAAATGCACATTGACTGATATCGTTAGTTGAAGTACTACCACTAGAGTTATCCCACTAGAGTTTACGAATTTATCTGATGAAAATCGTAAACTCGTGTTGGATTCATTAAGACTATTTCATTAATAAAAATGTAAGGATTATACAAATAATAATTACGTTCGTGCTTTGTTACATAAAAACAAAACTATGTATACTATGAATCAACCAACCATGAATCGATTCGAGTTACCATGTTGTAACCAGTGCTACCAATGGTGCATACAAGACATAGTTAATCTAATTCAGGTAAGCTAATAGCAGAACAGAATAAAAGCGCACGAACTGGCTTACACCTAACCGAATTTGTGTTTTTAATCAATGGTCATTAATATTATTTAGATTTCCAAACAAGTTATCTCTATATATAAAAGCCAAAACCCACTGACTGACTGATCACACTTTCTCAAAAACCATACAGCCTAGGAACGTGAAACTTGGTACACATATTGCTACTAGGCTCTAGATGCGCACTAAGAAAGGATTTCAAAATCTTTGGCCTCTAAGGGCCTATAAGGGCCAAAATAGGGTTGTAAAGTTATGATATTCACCAAAAAGAATTCATACTGCATGTACACAATCCCCATGGCAACATTATTTTTTTAAACTACACAGGTGGCTTTGCATGACACTATGATTTCATGTAGACCTAATAGATATAAAATTATGAGAAAGGCTATCAATAGAATTCCTATTGATTATTATTAACTATTTTTTGACACGAAGTAAATTTAAAAGGTCCTGGGTTCTACTCTTAAGAGTTGAACTCTTTTCTTATAGCTAGCCTAGGACTGTATTGCAAAAGATAGTAAGTAATGTGTTCCCTTTTACAGGCCATGGGGGCCCAGAGGGTTCCAAGAAGTGTAGGCTCCCGGATTTTTAGACACTCGGAACGTGAAGGTGGTAAGGTTGTCAGCGTTACGCACCGACCGCCTTTACCCCCAGGTAGTTCATACAGTATCAATAGATATAATTTCATGATTAATTTCTATTTTCCAAATTATCTATCTATCTGTACCTTAGTTTTTACCCCTCCCTTTTGGGGTCATTTAAGCGACCCACGTTGCCCGGCCCTTACAGGACCGCGACCTGTCGGGAGAGGGATTATCTATGGCTCACATACATACTTTTTGACCAGACAAGGACATGGAGGGCCTCCCGGATGAGTGATCAGCCAAATGCCGGGGCCACCTCCAAGACAACACAAAGATATAGGACGAGATACAACATTCACACACTCGCTCTGAACAAGGCAAGGATGGATGAGGATGATAATGGCTGCCAGATGATATCCGGAGACAACCAGGGCCTAAAGTTACCAGACATTTGTCTCACAGGTGAGGAAAAATCCCGGGAAAAGCTCTACCTAGGTAACCTGTCCCGGCCAGCATTCGAATCGGACCCGCTGCGTGAGACGAGCGAATGCATCCCCTACGCCCAGCTATTTACTGTATGTTTGCCAAAATTGAAAGGGAAATATTAAATTTTTAAGACATAATCAGAGTAAACTACGGGTGAAGGAGTAAGTTATGTGGAATATAAATACGTCCACCGTGTTGGCTGGACGGCTGATGATTTATAGAAGTACATCGAATCGACTTTAAATTGTGTTCACTTAACCTATATATACATAAATCTAACAATGCGAAGCATTGATGGGTCAGCTAGTGTTGTATAAAATAATCTGTTTTCGTGCTGCTTAATGGCAGAATGTGATGTATTAATTACGGAACATTAATGCTTACGTGTATGAGCTGACGATTTCATCAGGTAAAATCCCGTCCTCATATTAATAGCAAGCATTTTATAAGAAAAACTATTGTGATTGGTCTATATCCGAGGAACTGCTAAACGTTATTGGCCAGTATCAAACACGCGGCGTATAAGTGGAATAGTCATATTTAAACAGACTCTTTCAGACTATTAAGGCCTAATTTAATTTAATTTATATAAAATATAAAACATACAAAAGTCTTGTAACGTACAGGTACTTATTTACATTATCCTGTCACCAACTAAATATCTTTGCATCGATATTGTTCAACGTAAGGATTTTTAAACTAATGCAACAGGAATATCGAAACAGATAGCCTATATTGATTTATATAATCCCCTTTAAGTCGGACTATTGAAATAGGTCGAACAATTCTAGGACGTCGTCTTATGTTTTGGCTGTGAAAATGGTTCAAAACTGGCTCCAAAATTAATTAAATAAAACTAATTGATAAAAATGTACGGATATGATAGATTACCTTATTGGGGAATGATTCTGTTCTAGATTCCTGTAAAACACTTGTTCTGTAAGTCGACATCTGGGCTACTATGGTTTATTAAGGCAAGTGAATAATAAATAAAGGTGGTAAAACTAGAACACGGGAAGTTATTGGGTTTTTGCGAACATCGGATATTTTAAATTGCACTCCTTTTTAATAGTAAACTATATTAATACTTTTTCCAACATTCGGATAAGAAATTATTACCCTTTTCCAAAAATACATCAGCTCTGAAAACTGGGGATATGGTTGGACTATAGTGTGAAATCGAAGAAGCCCTACTGAATTAAGTGGAACAGCATAACGGGGTTGAGCATAATCCAACAGACAATGAAGCTGTTTCTAGTTAGCATCATTGAAGATTTTCTCTGTAGAGTTTTCAGTGAGTAACTGTTCAAAAACTACATCTTACAACAATTTGTAGTAGGTCTAAGTTCCAGTGGGGTACGCCGTAGCGTAGTGGTTGAGGCGCTGCGCTACAAACCGGAAGGTCGCGGGTTCGATCCCCAATGAGGTCGTTGGAATTTTTCAATTGGCCTAATCCTTCTGGTGGCACTATGACCCCGGGGTCGACTCAGCCTCTAACAGAAATGAGTACCAGGAGCAATACTGGGGGTAAAGGCGGCCGGTGCGTAAGGCTGACAACCTTACCACCTTCATGTGCCGATGTCTAAAAATCTGGGAGCCTGTAACAGCCATGGCCTGTAATAGGGAACACTTTACTTTTTTTTTTACTTTTACTAAGTTCCAGTACATTTTAATTTCTAAATTATTAATTTTACATTTTACGTTGGTTGTATCTGTAATAATCCAGGATCACTGCTGTCAATCGTATTATATGAAAGTGATGTGTAAGTGTAAATATAATTTAAACATTCGAATATTTCATTCTCTGCTTCCCTAACAGAAGCGATAATCCTCCTCCTAGGATGTGACACCCGTGACAATAGAGGAGCGATCGACATATTCTGGTCAGAATCAGCAGGGAGTGACTGCAGGTACAGTCGGTCAAATAAAAAACGTCGGGACTCGTATGCAGTTAAAATTAAAGTTTTAGCGCATTAGTTCACAAGTTTCCTATAAAAAACATAAAATACAGGTCATTCTCGGAACATATGAGGCCATGCGACAGGAGGGAAAAAAATGAACAACGAGGGAAAAAATTAACTACGAGAAAAGCGCAACACACGATATTCAACTTAATGTATTGTCATAATTCATTTTGCTTTGTGTCATCGCGTCACATCCAAATGCTAGCTTCAGAGAAAGTGTAGTTAGGGCTGTAATGTATGAATGTTTATTTTTACTACAGTTAGGCCGTAGTTTTACAATCATATTGTAATTGACCTGCATTTTTCGGCCTCTGAAGCAGCGAGAAGGTTCCATATTTCTTAAAGAGCAGCTGACCGGAAGTTTTCATAGGACTGGTCGGCCGCGTATTTCGATGGTAGATTGCTTGCAGAAGTTGAACGTAAGTTATTGATTTTGCACTACAAGTACCGCTCCTTGAATAAACATATTCCTCGCAAATTTATTCTTTATAAAAAATTATAAGAACTTCCATGCAAGAATATGGCGGACGTGAGGCATATAGCCACAGCCTTCTATACATGTTCGTTTTGGAACAAAACTGATTAAATAATCAAGAAAATACATGGATAGACAAGAGGCGTGTGTGAACCTAACCTTAAGTCTTCCTGTACATGCGCATATGCTCGTTCGTGATACTTAATCAAATACTGCCCGACGTTTTTTATTTGACCGACTGTACCATCAAAACTGGTTATGAAATTATTTTTTTTAGTTTAGCAAATTTTATGCGGAGGAATTAATTTATCTTTATTTTATTGTTGTGGTAATTTAACTATGTGTATAATCGGCCACTTAGACCTGTGCTTTCAGACTTATATCTATCTACATTTAGGCTACATTTACGAACACGTAATGTGAACGACCAGGGCAGGAATGGAACCCATGAGCTTTGTCGATGATTTCTTCTTTAATTACACATTTCCACTTAGCTATATCAGTTTGTAAAATGATTCTACATTATGTGTAATCCCTGATACATCTGGTTTGCATGTACTCATGTTGAATAGTTGAATAAATTCTTTTCAGACGACTTAAACATAAGGTAGGCCTACACGTTGTGAAATGAGTGTATTTTAAAAGAAAAAGATAACATACTACAGGATTTTATTCAGTTATTTTGGTGTTACTAGTCATAACCATATATATTATACTGTTAAGTGTGAAGCACATGTAACATAATATTAATCTGGCTGTGTATACTGCTAGTACTGTACCCTCATAAACTTTAATCACGGGCTACCTCTACGGTGATATAAAAGAAGAAAAGGAGCTTAATATAACCACAGCCATCTAAGCTCCTCATTTATGTCAAACAAGCGGAAATCTCTGAGCATGCAATATACTGAAAATATTCAAGGAGCTTCATGTATTCGTATCTGCTAGATACTGTAAAATACAATCTTCCATTGCAATAAACCAGAGTTTTCAGTTGTTGTCCTTTCAGTGATATCATTCAACGTAATATTAAACATTCCATTTTTAAATGCTGTCAACTGATACTCCAAGGAATGATTTTTAACGGTATGTTAGAAATCTGCTTGCCCAACAGTTTATTATGGATTGTACGTATAGAACATGTAATTAATTAGTATATTATGTGTAATAACTTATTTTATTAATTAAATAATTTTATTTCCTAATCTTCAGTTTGTTAGTTTGTTAAGCTTTCAAAATCATTAATTTTTATTGCTTAGGCTGTTAAATTTAATAAGAATTTTTTTTAAAGAATTCCAGTCAAGTGCCTCAACTATAGCCTTAGCATACTAAATGAACATAGGTCTTTATATTCTTTGGATATGCCACCAAATCATTACTATGATTTCTGGAAGAGTTACCGCTCCGATCTAAGACTTGAACGGTGACTAGTTTATTAATCAATTTGCTATTAAGAACAGAAATATAAATTATGGTGCCGCGAGTCGAATTACGGCTAGCTCAATTGGTAGTGCGTTGGCACGGAAATCCGAAGGACATTGATTCAGATCCCGCTTACAGGGAAATTTTTCTCCTAAAATATTCTCGTTCAATGTACAACAGAAACAATATTCTGTACAATCATGATTAGATATCTACATCTTCATTATCTACGCCAGCAAGATCATAGTCATCATAAAAAATTGTTTTCATGGTAATATATAACAACAATCTTTGTAACGATAATACGTCAACTGGATGACATGGTTACTACACCAAATTCCATTAGATAATACACATTGACGAACATATTTTGCGAATTATTTGCACAGATCAAGCTAGTGTGAGATCAAGCTCAATAAATCGTACCTAATCAAACTAAATGAAACTCTGCAGAATCCATTTGAGAACAATATAATAATTTTGTACGAAGTGACATAATAGCGTTCTATTATTTTTCTCTGCTTTATGTTTTAACGGTATGCCCGACACAATTATTAATGGTGGTCGTAATTTAACCGAGCACTGTTGCGAACTACCCTGTCCTGAATTCTGGAGGGTTTATTACTATCCCGAAACAGTTCATTGAATCTAATATGTCGGAGTACTGGAATGCCAATTATCTAATGACATCGGAGTTACTGACTAAATTACATTTGTGCAATTTAGTATCCCGTTACTGCCACATTCTAGTTTAAGCTATTATAGAAAGAAAAGTATTGTCTCTGAGTATTCAAAGTTCAAAATTAATATGTTTTTTCTTAGCAAACAAATTTAACACAATCCTCATAGTAACCAACTAGAATGATTAAGGATCATGCTGTGATATGCAAGGTAAGAATGATCGAACTTTCTGGTATCGACAATTTATACACATCTACTGGTTACAAAGTGAATTTTTAGATCCTAACAATAAGCGGAGTTAGGGAACAATTAATTGCAAATAGCAGGATTATCTTCTTCTTGTGCTTTTCATTCAGATCCCAGAAGAAGTATTGGAAGATAGAGCCCGCAAGGTCGGAATTATAACAAACTAAGAGGGATTTTAATAGTGGCAACACATCTATAAAAGCAAAGAGGATTACAGGCAGTTCAAATCGCTTTTGTTGGAAGTTAGTTGGATATCCAGTATATATACTTCAGAGCGAATAGGAGCTTCTATCAGTATGAATGCCTTCACAGTAACCAGTAGAAATTGAGCTGTGCTCTATCAACCGGTCTAAAATGAATTTTGGATCTGACAGAAAGTCAATGATTGAAAATAATTCAATACCTTAAAATTATTCTCGATTCACAATAATTCCATACCAGAAAGGAGGAAGATGGGTCAAAGCCTGTCACTTGTTCTTCACTTCCTTCCGGCGGGGGTACAATCATGCGTTTCACTCAAACATTCACCATAATGAGTAAATTTTATTAACCAATCTTGAAACAGTTTTTTGCATTATTGCATATTATTGAGGATCAAGAATAATTTGATGAAGGTGAGCGCTCTCTGTGGGAGATTTCTCAGAGCCCTATTGGGGATACCGCTAGAACCCGGTGCCCTGCCAAGCTTGAGTTCTTTAATGGCCTTGACAACGTCTGATGGTGATGTCAATTCAGGTTGACTGGTCTGAGCAAGCCTAACGACACCAGCTACTTTATCATAAACCACCCTAAACACCTCCCAGCCGAAATTCTGCACCAGACTTGCTAGGAGGTGTTTAAACATCCACCCTACAGCCCGGACTTCGCTCCCAGTGACTTCCGTCTTTTCCTACACCTCACGAAATGACAAAGAATGACAGAGAATGACAGAGAGGCGAAGGTGGTTGTCACACGGTGGTTCAAATCCCAGGCGGAACACTTCTACGACACAGGTGTTCAAAAGTTGATTCCACAGTATGACAAATGTTTCAGTTCCAGTGGCGATATGTTGAAAAATAGATGAACACTTGCTGTACCTGTTGGAATATATATGGCCACGAAATTATGTTTTGTTTCTGTAAACGGCCCCCTGGAAACTTACTTTATGGTTGCTCCTCGTATGATCATGCAAAATTTTAGCTCCATCAGTTGATTAGCTTTTGTGTGAAAGAAAAACAGACTCGTAGGAACAATTAGATTATTGTATTAGTAAGCGATAGATTATCTCTTCAGAAAAAATAGACAATATTTAAAGATAGGTTATAAAACAGCAATGTTGTAAGAATTCCTAGTACTTATAACGTTTAAAATTGCATGTGTAACATGAAAAGTTTATACTTGGCAAATGTTGTGGTGTGTACGAAGTGTTGTGAAGAATCCACTTTGAGGTCAGATACCTGACTTGACATTATTAAGTGCCAGAATGGTTCTTTATGTGATCCGTCTGTCTGTCAGTCTGTCCGTGTTGTCTGTACGCGCCATAACTCAAATACGCTTTATCGGATTTTTATGAAACTTGGTATACGAATTTATAACGTCCATGGAAAAAAACCTATTGATGTTGAACCAAATCGATTCGCCGGTACTGGAGTAATGCCCAATTTAGTGCCTATTTTAATAGTATTATATCAGAAAGGCGCCATAACTCAAATATGCTTTATCGAATTTTCATGAAACTTGGTATACGTATTTATGACGTCCATGAGAAGTAATCTGTTGAATTTTGACCTAATCGGTTCATCGGTACCGGAGAAAACCCCAATTTAGTGTCTACATTAAAGACGCGATAACTCAAATACGCTTTATCGGATATTTATGAAACTTGGTATATGCATTTATAATGTCCATGGGAAGATGTCTATGTCTATGATATGCGACAAAATCGGTTGGCCGGTACCGGAATAATGCCCAATTTAGTGCCTTTTATGGTAATATATTATAAAAAATTTAAGAAATGCAAATCTGTTATCCTGACAACATATCTTTTTACACTGTTCATATACGGCTTTGGAATTTGCAATAGTTAGCCATGACACATCCCTTCGCATTTCATTATCAAACTAGTCAGATGTTTATTTCGTTCATCAAGTTGAATACTGTTATATACAGAAGATGAATTACTCTGAAATAATTAGGCCTACATACATTAAGTGGAGTTCTTCGCCAGTGTATTTTGTGAAATGTTGACATATTTTAAGAATGTCTTGTATCAGTGTATACGAGTTTGAATTAAGGTTAAGTATCAAACTTTAGACCTTTGTTCTTCCGTAGGTCCTGCTTAATGAATCGTCCTGCAGCTTAACTCGGAAATCGATAATAAAAATAACTTATTCTCTGCATATCATAATTACAATTAACATTTTAATGATTAAACAATAGTATTCTGGCACTTTGTTATATCAGTTTACCTGATTTTATTTTAACACTAAAGCTTAAATATAAGTGGATTTCCTACAGAAATAAAAGCTGTTCGTTCCTCGTGAGAAATGCAAATCTTTATCGTTAATTGTTTTATTCTCCTTATTTCCGGGTGGGAAATCACAATTTTTGCATTGATCACAATCGTTATTATGTAAAATATGTAGAGGAAGTATTGTGTTTCACCCTGAAATTTCAATGTCCTGGATTCAAAATAAATACTCGTTTTGAGGTTGCCGTATCTAAAACTACTATATTTAGAAACATGTCTCTGTGTGTGTGTCTACCTCCAGATCTAAAAACCGAATGAAAACGAAATCTTGTATTTGGATTAGGTAGCATCTGAGGACGTAGCACGAAGACTGGCGACGACTTTCTCCCACTTTTAATGACTCTGAACATGAAGAAAATTTCGTATTAACTTGAAATAGGTTCCGAGGATTTTGTTTAAATTTTGTACATGAGGTGCTTATATACTAAGAGCTAAAACTTTTATTTGTAATATTTTTCGCAGAAGTTCTCTGAATGGTAGTTATAAGCCACCCACTGTTTGTAGTCTTGCCTGGTAAACAATAAAGCTTTGCATGAGGTTGAAATAACGGAATGCGCACTCTTTGCAATACGGCCTCTTATTCTGTATCAGCTGTTTTTGATTATATATATCGTCTTCATGGGTGTATATTTTATCTCTCCTTCTTAATATCCTTCATCACCCCATACGTGTCACTTACCCATCAGTGTTAGAGGAGCCGAGCTAGAAAGCATTCAAATTGTCCGCACGCCCATTGGTTACGAAAGTTTTATCAGTTAACACAATTCTGACCTAGCAGCTCTTGCAGGCTGATCAACCCTGCGAACCGAACATTCACGCTAATATACCTGCTCTTTAAACATGCTTCCCTCTTGCTCTTTCTACATGACCATATACTTTTTCAAAATAAACAAAATAATATGTTGAAATGTACCCTCTGAAATCCATCCTGATGGATTTCGTGCTCTTCTGAAAGTGCTCATTTTCCCCTTCTTTGGAGTTAATTGCCTTCCAACTGCTATTTTCTAGGAACTTTTGTAAGACAGTTTGGTGTCAGGTTGTGAAATTTGTAGACCATACATTGTATTGAAGAGGGCACAATCCATCTCCAGAAGCACATTTTTTTTCACTCCATTTAATGTTTTTTTTTTCCTTCAATGGTTTGCTTTGTACAGCCTTCTCACATTTATTACATTTAGTAAGTCTATTATTAAGATCATCTGCAAAATGATCTGCATAGAACCATACAGTATTAATTACTATGGTTTCTTTAATAATTTCGTCACTGCTCAAGGGCTGATGACAAACACGTTTTTCTTCTGAGAATCGCAAGAGGCACTTGAAGTACGATCTCGGCATCCCTATGGGAGAGACGGCAAGGGTGAATGAAAACTTGGAGTAAAGAACATCTTGTCGCTTATGCACACCACTAAGAAAAGGAAAACATTTCAAATGTTACTGAAGTGATAAACCGGCATGTTTGGAGTGCACAAGGAAAATTTGCATTGTGTTGAGGCAGAATGTCTGTGTATCTCATTTATAAGGGGTAAAAAAGGTGCAAGTTAAGGTACGGCAATTTTGAACACAATCACATATTATGACTGCAGTGAGTAATATCTAGTTTGGAGTCATGTTAGTGACAATGATAAATAATTGTTTGTGTTAATTAGGTATTCATTGTAAAATGTTAGCATACTTTCGAGACAGTGCATTTCATTGCATTTATGATGCGGTGACTCAATTGTGTGCCCTAAAAAGACCCATCAAAATGATGATGTGAAATATAATGCTTTGTTAATTTAAACTTTCAGAAGTAAATTTGCTTAAATAATACTTAAAATTCATATGCCATAAGCAGTTTCATAGATAAAAGCCCCTTAATTATGAGCACTCATTCAGACCTCACGTTCATGTTAATGTAACAAAATAATCACGCCCCTGGTTAAGGGATAAGTAATATTCTTTTAAATTTAATGAAGCACAAATTTGTTCAACGTTTTAGTAAGCTTTCTTGAAAATCTTAGCAAGTTTTCAAGGAGGAATATTTACGTAAGTGTAATGAAGCCAGTAGGGGATGAGGCCCCCTCCCTTGGCTTTTGTTTTACGAATATTTGATTTTCTTTTTATTCATAAAATAAAATAATTTTCAATTTTAATTAAATTTAATAGTAAATGCATTTATGTACTTGCCCTATTTCAACCTAAGGATAGTAAAATGCAAGTTGAGTAGTATTTATATTTTCGATGTTGTTCGAGTTCCTTATCATTATTTATTATTATAAATGATTGAGGTCTTGTAAACGATTTCAGACCACCACTTACCTTAAGTTATGCTTGATATTTCATTCATGATTTCAACTTTTATGTAATATTTAAAGCCGAGAAATTTATCAACAGAACTAAAACAAAGAGCAAGAAGAGTTTTAGTCTGCTGAGAAATTTAGAGGAAACACCCAGAGAACCTTAAAAGGTATTGTTGGTACAACTGATCATACTAGGATTTCGGAGAGGTAGGGGTTATCTCACGTGGCTAGTTTGAGGTTGGCCAATCGATGAAACTCCGTTATATTGCACGATTCTCACGGCACGCGAGATCTGCACGCAAAACACGAGAAAGAGAAATGTTTGTTGAGGGCTGTAAGAGCCCTGTCCGGCTCTACAAGGAAGGGGATGAAACATCCCTGCGCCAGCAATTTCGTTTCCAATTGGGGAGGAAGTTGTTTATTCAAACATACCCGCCTCCAGGGACACATCTGCTACCCACTGTTCCGCAAACACTGTACAAAGTCCAGCTCCGGGCCCTTCCATTGCGTGATGAGCATTTTCCTTTTTTTTTCGTGTAAAATCAAATTCGCTTTCATGTTTTAGTTTGCCTTTTCTCTATTTTCCTGGTGGCGATTTTTCTCCTTGTGATGCAAAACAGCCGAAGCTATGATTTCTAATTTTTAGATAGGTCTATGTAGCCTAATGTTGATTTCCTGGACGATACAACACATCTATGATACATGCTAATAGAGAAATTAATTTTGAATATTACTCAGAACGACATGTTCTTCAGGGTGCACTTTAGATGATGATGGCGTGGAATGTTTATGCATTTAATTTTTCTTTCAGTTAGGCCTATATCTTTTGTAGTCATGGACCTCGGTTTTTATTCTTTTTAAGGATTTTATGCCTATGAGACAAGTTATTTTCATGCACAACTATGTTCAAATAGCATACAAACCAGATATAATACGTAGAGATACACAATCTTTTATATATATATAAATTGATATATTTATTATAGTAAGAAAATTACCAAAGGGTCTATTGGATTCGACGCTTGTCATATTACCAGTAGACATCTAGAAAACACACTCTTTTTGATTGGAGGTATGTGTAGACATGTAGACGGTGCTGCAAATTACATGTAAACTTATTTCTTTCTCTACAAACAGAGAGAGAGAGAGAGAATAAATAAACACAACAGACAATTTTTTAAGAGAGTCATCACAATACGTTTCTTCTCTGTTATCCCTTCAAGCTACGTTCGTAAGTCCCCTATCAGTTCGCGTCATACCACAATTAAGACACTATTCTAACGATATCACTGTTTCCATGAAAGAAGGATGACTAACAAATATATATATATATATATATATATATATGTGTGTGTGTGTGTGTGTGTGTGTATTTGTGTGTGTGTTTCTCCTTTATTATTACTACAGAAACATGTAATAAAGTTTTGCTTAAAGAAATCTTTGGATTACCCTACGAATCTTATCTTCTCTTAATTTAACGTATTAGATTTTATGAATCCGTATAAAAGAAATTTACTTGTTTTAATCCATAACATAAATCGAACTGTTTAAAACACATTTTCATTCTCATAACACAAGACGAATTGCTTCCTCAATCTTAATTGAAATTAAATGTAATACATCAGCTTCGCTGAAACATGACTTTAGTTTGGAGTAAGATTATACAATAATATAATACTAATAAAACATTAAAATATGAGTGACATAAATGTGCACAGATTTAGTTATAGAATAGGATAAGATATATAAGATATATAAAATAGTTATTCTAAAATAGTGTTGTCTCATTTTCTCAATTATGCTTACATATATTTGTGATTTTGTATCTTTTTCGTTTGTTTTGTGATTTTTGTGAGCGTGTGCGCGATTTTACATTGCACTTTTTTGTATATTAACTAAACATTTTAAAACTGAATTGCACCCGAGTCCGAGCATTCTGCTCTTTCGGGTGTCAATAATTTTTTTCTGAAAATTGTAAATATTATCATAATGTTGGAATTGTATTTTGTATTGTACTGTTATAATAATTTTGTATTTTTATAGAAATTAAACCATGAATGAGCAAACGCTCATGCTCTGGATTAGTTCCAAAAAAAAACACACATGTAAGCTGTACAACAATACTATATGCATTGGAAATACAATACAACAGATAGGTTTCAGTTTCAGAACCACCTACTCGTTATCCACATTAAAAGCAATGGAAAATTAGATATAGAGGCAAAACAATTTGTACATACAGTAGCCTACGTACACTGAAAAAGTCGTATTTTTAAGAGTAACGGAAATGTTAAAGTGGTCGAAAATTCGTTAGAAGATCTTAAAGAAGCCCTGTAGAATTAAAGGAATTATAAATTGATGTCTGAGGAATTTAATTTCTAGTTTTTAAGTATGTAAACATTTCTTTTGGCAAAATTCAGTCCTGTGATAGTATTTAGGGAGCACCTGTAATTAAAATTGGCTGCCGGTCAGCTGATGAGTATCGTTACCATGTTGTTTCGTATAACAACTTTTTCTTGTTTTGATAAACTGAGATGAAAACCCGAAACGCTATACTGTATTTGGTTATTTTTTGTTGTACTTACAGGTCCTTTTGAAACTTCAAAAGACAGCAAAATGTAGACTTCCCTTTTTACAAACTCTTAAAAGGATACCCCTATAAAAGAAAATAAGTTTATAGACTTTGTTAAAGTCAACCTCATGACTCTACCAACATTTTTTTAAAATTATTAGGATAGAAAGGATTACAGTATAAAATTGTACACTTTTAAATCTCGTTTTCTTTCGTAAAATAATTTTAAATTATTCTAATCCATATCTTAATAGAGCCTACGAATGGATGGTTTGATGACATTCTCCATAAAGAGTATAAAGCCTTCCAGCGAAGGTTTCATTACCGAAAACTAAGTTACGCTGAATTTCCTATAGAGGAAAGAGCAAGCTGGAAGACCAGCTAGAGGAAACTTAGGTATTGCTTGGACGTGAAAGGGTCGTTGAATTTAGGCTTTAAATATTTTAACGTGCCGTAAATCTATGAGACGGGACTCCCGGTTTACAGTCCCTCCAGGATGACTTTGTCCCCAGAATTTTTACGTCCTCAAATATCAGGCTTTGAATCCACGACCTTCGGATCTAGGGGCAGAAACGCTACCTCTACTTTGCTGTTGCCGACAGTAAGGATGTAGCAAACTAACACCAACAGATGTCTCCACTGCTCTAGTCGGTATGCGTTTGTGGTTCGTTTCTTGTTTTTTCCAGTTTTCGTCTGCTCTTAATGTTCTTTTAAATTACTTTCATGTTTTCAGACTGAAAAAAAAATGTTCGAACATCTCGATTTTTATAGCGGTTAAGGTGCTACCAGATGCATTTCTTTGTCTGCTGGTCACTTTCAGAATATTTTTTATCCAAAGAGCTGCCAGAAAAATTCCAGAAGTTCTAAAAAACAGAATTGTTGATGTCATACAATGTGTTATGAATATAGGAATGTATACAGTAATGCTATACAGTATTGGCTATGATTCGTAGTAACTAAAGCATTAAGGTCACTGAAAGAATGAAAATAGGTTAATTATACCAGGATTGCCAATGTAATTTAAAAAATGCACAATTGCCGGAAAAATATCAGTAAGAGAGACAAGGGAGCTGAAAAAAGAGTTGCTATACAGAGTGATTCAGATTCCCCATCCATTTTCATTTTTTTAAAAAAAAGTATTCACAAATAGGAAAGCGATACAAATCAATCCAATGCATCTCTCGGATGTTGAATCAGTGTAACTGAACATGATTTTCCCGCATGTCTATACACCATCCCCACAACTTCTCAGTAGATCTGAACACTCGTTGTTTTTGGTGAAATGGTTTCCACAGCCACTCTTAATTTCATTTTTCAATTCCGGGATACCCCCTGTATCACCACTTTGTAAAGTGCTGTAGTCCCAGGCAAAGAAATCAAGAGGCGTCAGATCAGATAGATAGGGAGCCCATATCATAGGCGTGACACTTGTGAGGAAACAGACCTAAGTGTTCAAACGGTCAAGTGCAGCTGTTCATCTCCCCTTATCCTGCAGTTCAGGCAGTTTTTCAATCCACACACATGGAAGGTTGCTTCATTAATAAACATGTTGTTGTTCAAGAGCTATGTTCAATTGTGTCCTCTTCTGCCGATGTCGATAGTCTTCCTGAACGTCTTTAATCCAGTAGAGATCCAGTTCTGAGAAACTATTAATCAAAATCCTAGGGGGAGTTGAAATGGGACTTTACCAATTTTAAATTCTAGGTCCTTATATAGGCATTTATAATTTGAAATAGGAAGAACGACTTATTACACTCAAACTATTCCCTCAGAAAACGCTTGATATAGTTTTTTATGGCTCATAGAGGATCTAGAATGTTGCATCCCATCGCTTGTACAGTGCACAGCAAGCCTGGTAGAGGTTTAAATAAGAAGAAACAGAAATTCCTGTAACATAAAATTGTAATATCGAGGCGGGAAATTTCCCATTCTTATGTTACCATAAAGCATTATCACTTTCATACTTTTCTCTCCAAAAACCTGCGATATAATATAATAATATACACATTACCATACCTCGTTTTGTTTTCTCTATGTCCAGGGTAGATTCATGTCTCCTAATCTATCTAATCTAATCTTATACAATTCAACGGCCCTAAATAGCGTGCTTGCTCGCCCGCTTCGTGAGACATCGGGTATACTCGGCGATGTTCGTCTCTCGCAGTGTAAACTTTCATGAAGACTACAAAATTAGGAAGGAAAACCGTTTCTTTATTATATAAGCCCTAAGTGAAATGAACACAATGAACAAATATTCTAATTTTATTTTTACTTACAATTTTCATAGCTCTGAACCACAAACATTTTTAATAATCTACCAGTGTAATTTTCTTAAAAATCCTGGAGTCAATGAATAATGGCGGGCGAAGCCGGGGGCAACAGCTGTAAAATATTGATGGTTTTATCTCTTGAAATATCGCTGATAATAATAATAATCCAAACCAACCATTCCTTCCCTTGAAACATTATATAATTTCTGAAAATTGCACTGAATTGATAAAATAAAATTCACATAATATTCATGTCAATAAACAGCTGAGAAACAATAAGTATTATGTGTTCACAGGTTCTTTGGAACTGCATAATCGATTCTGATATAGTTTTCCCAGTGGGCGCTTTCATGTCGTGGAATGTACTCTAAAGCAGGAATTTTAGCTGTTCCATTAATTATTAATGGCTTAGTTTATGAATGATTCGCGTGCAAGTGTTAATAAATATAATGCTTTAATAATTATTATACTCTTAATTTTTAATTTTTAAAAGAATTATCGTGGCGAAGCCACGGGCACCTCCTAGTAATGTACATTCAAAATCATGGTTATTTTATTTCTACTTCGAATGTTAGTTTTTAAAGAAACTATCACGTGACCGCGTTGATTAATTCAATCGTTAGATTTTTTAAACCATTTACTTAAAGCAAACTAATTAGTACATATTTATTAAAACGTAAATCATTCATAAACAGTTAAAACGATTGATAACGATGAAGCTAAAAGTAAGACTTCGAGGTGCATTTCACGATTAAAGGGCGCCGCCCTGGCTCAAAAACCCCCGCATAATAAGTTTTGATCAATGTTTTCCCGTTTAGGCCAGCTTTCATGATCCCTACCCATGTAAAAAATATCAGAACTCTGCATGTCTTAATGTTACAAACAAATCAAGCAGAGCGGGCCACCAAAATTCCGTGCTTTATGCTGAAAAAAAGAAAATATATTTCAGTGACGCTCTTTCTCTCAGCAGAATAAAACCACCTGCAATTAAGTTCAAAATCGAAATGTAATAACGAAAACTGAAGCTTCGATACCGCAAAAAGCACGTTTTCTGACAGGTTTTTCTCATAACTAGCGAACGAAAGCTAGGTGCAATCCGGCTTCGAGGTGAATTCTGACAACCTTTAGTTTATATATTAAACATTTCAGATCTCTCCTTGCCCTAGATTTGGCATACAGAAAACAGACAGACCGACAGAAAAAACGCTTCCTCTTATATGTTCTCGATAATAAATGTCCATTTTAACAGTCTCTGCAGTTTAATAGTGCATGGAAATAATCACTAGTAAACTATACTCTAAGTATACGAATGCAACTGGTTATTACTCAAAGGTAGAAGTTTCGTAAGTATTTTTTTCCAAAATAGGTTATTAAATCAAAATTTTAAGAATCATTAAAACTATCCTTAATATTTTAGTTTCTGGAATCAAATTCAAATTCTAAAAACGTCAATAACAATACAACGAAGTCCATAATCCAAAACAAATAACTAAACAGATATAATTTACCGTTTATCCGCAACAGGTCAGCAAAGACCGATAAACAGACGCCGAACATCCTAACGCAGTTTATGAGAAACAATATATTCCATTTCTTTGCAATATGTAATGCATTTACACATCATACCTCCACATATCTTCACTTCACCTGTGTATAAACAACCACGACCCTATTCATTCTCTTCCTTCAGAACTATCTCCAAATGAAAACACAAAGAAAGCAAGTGGATTTCCTAAAACAACCTCCCCCCTTGCGGTGAGTTTAGAGCGGAAAAGGAATAAAACTCAGATGCGTACAGAAACGGGAGATATACCATACAAAACAGACAAGCAGTTAAATGAATATGAAGAAGATATGTCATAATTTAAAATACCAAAAAGGCTATAAGGAAGTAGAGTCAGCAACTATTTAATGGTCATCAAAAATGAGTCGGCAATTGCTGGTATTCTACTGTGATTCCCAATCGATTCGAATTGGTGGTGATTTTGAACCACTCTTCGAGGTTTTATCTTCCAACTAACTTATGTTGAATATCTCTGATGTATCCTTTTTATCATCCTAGATTAGTAGCGGTAAAGCTGATTGGATTCACTAATCCAAACTATAGTTAATCCGTCCTGAATGAAGTTGGTATTTTAAGTCTACCGTATATATTTTAAATCACAAAAAATGGAAGGAAAATTGATTAGTTTGAAAAAGAAAGAGATAAGAGTTGAAAGAAAGAAAGAAACAATTAAACAAACTAATAAGACAGAGAAAAAGACAGAACCAAAGAAAGGCAGACCGACAGACTGAGAAAGAAAGAAAGAACCATGTGAATGTAACTTTGTGTTGAATAAAGGAAGGGATTTAAATGTAATAATAAACCAGTAAGCTGTGGCTACTAAACTAATGTATTTTGTTGAAACATTTTCGCTCACTTCCTTAAAACTATTTTACAATTTAACAGTCTCCAAAAAGGAGGATTAAATTGACTTAAAAGATTTTGAAACAATTCAGCATACAAATATGTGTCCAAAATAATTATTATGAAAAGCTGCTGGCACTATAGATTCTATACAACATTCATGAAAAGTGCATCAAAATGAAAAGTGAGTTAATAGTTTATGTTTGTCCATTACAGTTGGTAAATGACATCAACTATTAAATGACAGACTTAGGGAGACATGCTATATATGAATTTAAGATGAATTAAACATATTTTAGAGGTAGCCTACAACTACAATTTTACGAATCGTTTAGATCGTTTAGTTAAACGCTACTTTTTCAATTTTATATAACCTGCATCTTCCACATATGAAAGATAATACCGTGACAATCATGGATATAATTTTTTTCATGACGAAAAAATTGTAGCGCTATTTTATCGTAAATTTAACAAAAATAAATAAAATAATTATGATGATTTTTTCTTCCTTTTACAGTGTAGGTATCTGAATAGTTTTCCAGCAGATTTATAACTTTAATAATATGTCACACAGAAAATAATTACTAAAATGTATTTTAAAACCTGTGAATCAGGTTTTAATATAGTAGTTTGTAACATACTGAAACGCCCCCCCACTCCCACCAAGCCAGAAACTCCTCTTCTTCACCTTGCTTCTTGTTTCTTCTCTTCCGTGGACAGCGTGCTACCTTCTTGGGCCTCCCAGCTTATTAAATTTGGCTTTTAAAGGAAGCGGGAAGGAACATCTCATAACGAAGGGGATCTAAAAGGATTTAAATACCCTTCGCGACAGAGTGTTTATAAAAAAACACAAAGTTTAAGAAGAAACTTATTGAGGACAGTTTATTTTAAATAAATAAATTCATAGGCTGATGGCCAACAAATTAAATTAATTGAGATCTTAGTTAAAATATTACTGAGTGGTTAAAATCCCTTTTTAGTGAACATAGAAAATATTTACAGCATAATTAGGCTGATGGCCTAAATAATACATACAAACACAAGCTCCTGCCCTGTGGAAATTAGTACAATATAAATATGGATATTTTACAATAAATATGTTGAGGACCCTTTTAAATAAATTCATTAAATAACATTAGATTAAGCACCCATGACACAATTATCTTAAAAGAGGCTGAATATGTACTCAGTATAAATTTACATCTTTCAGCCAAACAATTACATCCTAGGTCAAACACTTCACATATTTTGAAGCATTTACAAGTTCTTACCTTATTGTTAACCTATTCGCCACACAGCTGTGTGTGGAAGGATTCCTATTATTTTTCTCCATGCTGTGCTTATGAGATGGCTACAAAATAATTTAGAAAACACATCTTTTCATGTCGCTGGCAAGACTCATCACTTTAAGTTAAATAAAAAGAAAACAGATGGTGACCGGAAGAGAAAATTAAGTAACACTGGGTCCAAATAATAATTACTTTAATCTAAGATTCCAAAATAATAAGAAAGGACCCAACCTCAAAATAAAAATATACAAGCCAACAACCTGCATAAAACAGTAGCACTTCGGTCACCACGCATATTAATGGATGTTAATCTTCAGTACAAGATTAAATAATAGATCAAGATTCACAAGATAAAATCAGATGAGACATACCTTCACGAGATGGAAAGATGAGTTGTTTACAGCACGCCAAAATGGTAGCCATCTTATGTATTTGTCACCCATGGTGACACACAGGCCGATGTCCAAACAAAGAGAGAGAGATAATAGAGACTCTCACGCTTATATATGCACTTCTCCCACTCTTCCCAAAGGCGCCTAGTAGCGCCTCCAATAACTAGGCTACAGGAATCATAATTAAAAAACAAAACACTAATTAATTCTTACGAAAGCAAGGAGCAAAGTTGCACGAAGGAGCTTCCTATCGCTCGGCTCCCGCCCGACTGAACGAAGAATCTGCGGGGAACACGATTCTCTCCGACCCGCCACGTGAGAGCGAGGAAGACAAGAGAAGGAGAAACTCCCCTCCCCACAGGCTACATGGAATATTCCTAGCCAACTCACTGCAAACTCATTGTTACGCAAGAAAGCCTCTGTAAGCACAAACCAAGGGCTGCCCAAAGTTCGCTACATGATGCCCAAATGCTAATTCCTGTGACAATATCGTGTGCCATGCAATATTAAAATAAATATTGGCACACCCTCCCTCTACTGGACTTGGAATATGTTCTGACATGTTCCAACCAGAATTTACGAGTTCACACTGTTTTAACATGATGTCCATAAGGAATGGGTGTCTCCAAGACGGCCCCCGACACTAACATGCACCAAACATAATAAACAGAAGGATCCTACCTTCCACGAAGTGTTTTCACTCACTCATACATGGCTATTACAGTCCATATCTCACACTTTTCTTGTTCGGTGCTACTGCTAGTCACTGATGCCTCCAGGTAGGTGGAACGACTTGGCGAGTCTGCATCCCACGAACCAACAGTGAGTCTAGACAGCTGGTCAGGAGGCTCGTCAAGGAAGATACCCTCCAAAATGGCATCCAGTGTCACTCAGACCGAGTCAGCAACATGTCCATTCTGAAATTACAAGCCCAGCGGGAGAATTTCGCACAGAACAGGAAACAAGCACAACAAATGAGCTCCAAATTCTTTTACGACTTTAAAGGAAAATCTTAAAATTAGTCTCAAATTAGAAATAGATAATCGTTACTTTCACAAAAACAAGGCGGCTTTAAGAAGAGATAGGAAGAAATGATATTTCTGAGTTAAGTACAATAATTATTTTCCTGTGATCGGGTGATCATAATCACATTTTTCTTATGCTTTCTTTCTTACAATTTACTACATTACTTAATAATTTCTTGACCTAATCATACAAATATACCTCTAGTGTTCTGATTCATAATTATAATAAAATTTCTCTACATAACCTAACCTCTCTAACAATTGATAGTAATTTGATTGTGAATGAGGTACAATTTTAAGGCTTTTAATAAAACCCTATTCATGGATAGATCTACGAGCTAAAACTGATTGTTTTAAACAAAATTTACACATATATATAAAAATAAATATTACCCTAAATCAACTAAAATAATATATACAGCAAAGACATTAATGTCTTGATATTTGTCATGATAAGTTTTTACCTTAAAATAATGTAATTTGCTCAGATTAGACAATAATCTGTCAAAGCATTAATCAAGCCTTTCACATACAGCATATATTGTGTTTTGCTTTTGCTTTCAAGTCATGCATTATAGAAAATAAGTAAAGATACTCCATTTATGAAGAGAAGCGGTTCCTCTTCTCCTACGGAGGGGCTCGCTTCAGTGCAGAGTCCAGTCCATATTTCCCCATCCCGTCAGCTGCAAGGAGGGACTCCCCGGAACTACCGACATCGAGGCTACTTCTGTCGTACTCCCCAGCGTTCACCACCGACTCGCCAAGACATGGTGTCGGATGACAGGAGAAGAAGAAGGCCACTCTGCTTGCTATCTCAAGCTGCAAACTCACGTCTTAGAAGGGAGAAAGTCAGCTAAGCAGTCAGTCTACTATGCTTTTTTGCAATGACTCACATGCGCTTTAATAGTTTTTTGAGTATCCGTGTCTTCGAGTAAAACTGTAACTGGCGTCAGGAATTTAACTACGGAGAGCGGACCGCGAAATCTTTCTGCTAATTTAGCAGCAAATTTACTAATCGCTTTGCTCTTTGGAAAGTTCTTTACATAAACCCTGTCTCCTACGTGAAAGTTAACAGGTCTTCTATCAGCATTGTATCTCTCTTCTCGCTTTTGATGAGCCAACTTAAGGTTGTCAGCGGCCTTTTTCCAGGTCTGCCTGACAGTAGCAGCATCTTTAACTTCTGGCAAGAGATCGCCGATAGACCAAGCATTCGTTAAGGGACTATTGGGTTTGAAATTAAACATCAACTGGAATGGAGTATATTTATGAGATTCATGCAGGGCTGAATTGAAGGCATATTGCAGCCAGAACAGATCTCTGTCCCATGCAGCATGATCTTGTGAGTGGTATGCTATTAAAGCAGCCCTCAGATTGCGATTAAATCTTTCACTGGGATTGGCAGCCGGGTGAAAAGGAGCAGTCTTTATGTGTCTAATCCCCAAGGAAAAGCAGAACTGTTTGAATTTTCGAGAAATGAAGTACGAAGCATTATCTGATGCTATACTACGCGGAACTCCTACGACTGAAATTATTCTTTTAAGGCATTCTATGGTGGAATTAGTAGTTGCTTCTCTGACAGGAAATAACCAAACGAATTTTGAAAATGAATCTACTGCTACTAAAATGAAGGTGTTACCAGTCCTAGTCCTAGGGAGTTTGCCGACGAAATCAATAAAGATTCTGTCCAAAGGTGCTTTTGGCACTTCGGATGATAAAAATCCTAGTTTCGTGCACTGAGCAGGCTTTGCAGAGCCGCACTTTTGGCATGCTCTAACCTGAGCTCTAATAAACCCATCCATGCCTTTCCATGTGAAGGAATCGCGAATTTTGGCTCGCGTCTTATAAAATCCCAGATGGCCACCAACCGGAGACTCATGGTAATATTTAAAAACCATGTCTCTTAACATCGATGGCAGCACAATCCTAGACGGAGATTTAGGCGCAGGAGCACTATACAATACATTATTCCTAAAGATGTAGTGAGGTACATCTTCTCCACTTTGTAAGCGGGCGATTAGCGGAGCAAGTTCTTCATCTTTGGCTTGGTGATCCTGTAATGCCGTAAATGCTAAGGGGAAATCTCCCAGAATGTTACCCACCATTCCCGACAACTCTTTAGGCTCCTCGATACTGCAATCAGGACTGCCCAAGATCTCCTCCGGACTGAACATCCGAGTTAGAGCATCGGACACCTGATTCTCAGTAGCTCGGATATGCCTAGCCTTAAATTTGAATGCAGAGAGACGCACTGCCCATCTAGCGATCCTGCCGGTTGTCCGTGGCTTCGCTAAGACCCAGCTTAAGGCCTGACAGTCTGTCTCAAGATCAAATTCCACATGTTCAACATAGACCCTGAATTTCTCTACTGCAAACAAGACAGCGAGAGCTTCAAGCTCATACATTGAGTACATGCGTTCAGGAGCGGTCAAAGTCCTGGAAGCATAAGCTACAGGCCTTCTTCCCTCCTCGAATTCTTGCAAGAGAACAGAAGCTATGGCCACCGGTGAGGCGTCGCACTGAATTACAAATTTCTTAGAGAAGTCTGGCATGGCAAGCACGGGGGGATTCATAATGGCGGACTTCAATTTTTCAAAACTTTCTTGGCAAGCAGGAGACCAGACAAATTTAGCACTTTTCTTTCTTAAATCATTTAAAGGGGAGGAAAGTTCAGCCATATTTGGTACAAACTTCCTGAAGAAGTTGACCATCCCTATAAACCTGGCTACGCCCTTGGCATTCTTGGGAGGGGGAAATTTTCTAATTGCCTCGGTGCGTTCTGGGTCGATGGCAACGCCGTCAGCTGAAACCAGATGACCCAGAAATGACAGTCTCCTAGCGGCTATAGTAACCTTATCAGGATTGACCGTCAGTCCTGCGGCTCGTAGGCGCGAGAACACTTCTTGAAGATGCTGCAAATGCTCTTCAAAGGAATTAGAATAGAGAACCAAATCATCCAAATAATGATACACAAATTTAAACTTTACGTCTGAAAAAATTTGATCTAGCAGTCTTGTAAGGACCTGGGCTCCTGTCGCTAATCCAAATGGGACTCTTAAAAATTCGAACGAGTTGTACGGTGTCGAAATAGCTGTCAAACGCCTTGAACGTTCAGTAAGGGGTATCTGATAGTAAGCCTGATTAAGATCCAGCGAAGAGAAAACTTTAGCACCCGAAAAGAAACTGAAAGCAGTGTTAATGTCTGGTATAGGCACAGAATCTATCTTTATTTTGGCATTGAGGTGCCTGAAATCAACCACTGGCCTGAAGCGCCCATCACCCTTAGGCACCAAAAAGATAGGACTAGAATAGTTGGACTTGGAGACCTGAAGGACTCCTTGTTCAACCATTGCGTCAATATGTTCTTTCAAGATCTTCAACTTTGGTGGATTGAGGCGATAAGGAGCTCTACGAACCGGTTGATCATCAAGTAGCTCAATGTCATACTCTAATACATTAGTAAGACCCAGTTCCGGTGTCAACACATCAGGAAAGTCTCGTAAAATCATACTAACTTGATCTCTGTCACTAGTCGACAAGTGAGACAAATCAACAGACACATTATTTACCATATCAGGGAAAAAATCTGAAGGATTTAAGAAATTAATCACTGAATCACCATGGGAAGAAATTAATTTAGAAAAGGGGGCACCATGGTACAAATCGAACTTACAAGATTCACAAAATTTGAAATAACACTGTTTACTATCGAAATCCAGGATCAAACCAGCTTTCTTCATGAAAGGAAAGCCTAGAATTACAGGCATAAGTAAATCTTGTACTACTACGAAGGGACAGAACCAAGTAAAGTTCCCTATCTTCAATTTCAGGCTTACTTCACCTACTATGGCAAGATTCTGATCACCAGCCGTACGTAACTTCAGCTCACTACTAACCAATCTCGGCGTGTGTTTGTTTACCAAACACATCCTGCAATAAGCGTCGTTTGAGAGCAGAGAGACCGCTGAACCACTATCCACCAATGCGGACAGTCTATATTTGTACAACTCTACTTCTATCATTGGCAAATGAGAATCTACAACTGCAGACAAATGGCGTGGGAAAGAATTATTTATGTCACAATCATTACTGTCAAAATCGGGAGACAACTTCAGTATTTTCTTCTTCTTAGGCCTATTTCTCTTTCTACTATGCTTCTTTCTTTGTCGATCCGGATCGAACTTTTCCACTGGCAAACTTTCTTGCTTTACAAGCTCATGTTTACTTTGAATCGCTTCATTAGAAACTTTATTTACATTTAGGTTTCTTAAAATCTGTTTTCTTGAGCGTCTTTTGAGAAAAATACTGTTTACAAAAGTCCTAGAGGGGTAAAAACGGTCTGTCTGGCTTTTAGTGTCCGTCGAGTCTGTCTTGTGAACAGAGGTCGTAGTCACCATCCTAGAGCTGATCAGGTCCCTAGCCGGCGCGTCAACGTCTTTAAAGTCGGTTTCGTTTGTCGTTACTACATCGTCAGTCATCTTTCTTTCACTCTTCACGCTACAAGAATTCTTACGATCACCCCGGGCCCTAGGGTGTGACCAATTTCAATCAACAGAGCGATTCTGAACTACACGCGTTTGCCCATTGACTCTACTCCCACTTCTGCAGTCTCTCGCAATGTGTCCCAATTTGCCACAATTATAGCATTTGATCGGCTTTCTATTGTTGCCTGCTGCAACATGCTTTGTACTATTAAAATTACCACTAGGCCTAGACTGACTACTACTTAATCCGACCTGATTGTCAACTCTTAAGGAGTCAGAAAAGCTAATAGCATTCACTTTGGCACATAAGGCCTCTAATTGCCTATATGAAGCCGGTCTGCTCTCAAACACGACACTCGATCGAGTAGTAGGTGACATACCTTCTATGATAGAGTCTACAATTTCGCTCTCAGGCATAGTAAGGCGGAACACTAGAGCACTCTTCTTAATACTGCGCGAGTATTCTGCTAGAGACTCGTTATGCCCCTGAGTGCGATAGAAATGCTTTGTTATTAAAGCAGCCCTGGCTCGCACAGGAACATAAGTGTCCAATAACCTCACATGGAAATCTTCAAGACCTAATCCACAATTAACCGCCTCTAACGCTACATCTCTTAATGAGCCAGTAAGCTTTGCAAACAAGTAGGCTAGCAAACTGTGTTCATCCAAGTGAAACACAGTTGCTTGGCTTCGCAGTTCACAGATGAAGTCAATAAATTCTAACACTTTGTCCACATTGTCATCTGAAAAATGCGTACAATTCTCAAGCATAGAGGCAAGTGGATGCGGGAGATTTGAAAATACTAGAGGCAAACTCTGCGCGCAGGGAAATGACCTGGCATTTTCCCTACCGACACTACTATCAAAATTTGAAAAGGCTGTCTGATGACCTACACTCGCGTCAAATCTGGGATGTCTAGTTGGGAAAGAAAAGGAGTCCCTAACCTCTACGTTATGCGAAACCTCTTCTTGAACAAGCTCCCCGCTCACTGGAGCATTTACCTCCAAACCAGCTGATCTAACTTTGTTTAAAATTTCACTGACTTTGCCCTTCAGCATTTGTACTTCTAACAGGAAGTCTGTTCCTGCGACTAATTTTTCCAAGTCAGCAATGCGCTGACAGGCATGCAAAATTCTTGTTTTAAGTTTCTCTGACGGGACTTCATTACTTTCGAACTTTGAACTAGCACAATCTAATCTATCCTTCGCAACTGAAATTAAATCTTGGATATTAGACTCACCGAATAGATTTATGTCCACTTCCTTGTCTAGATTTTCAGTCAGTCTTTTCTTGAGATCTGCGACTAGTTCCTTGTCATCAGCTGGAAGACCTCTGATTGAGAGCTCGTATTTAATGTCTGTCTTCAATAAATGGTCAAGGTTAGGAATTATTCTGTCACCCTCAGAAGCCATATTTACATGAAACATAGAAATGACAAGATATTAGTTCAAGCATAAAACAGAATACATAATAAAATAAACCCTTTGCTTCCTAATTATAAAATTTTTTTACCCTTTTGTCTTATTTACAAGCTAATTACTTTATTACATGCGAGGGAAGTAATATATAGCAGCATTAAAATAAAAGTTAAAATCTGAAAAAGCTAAAAGCAGGCGTGGACAACCAATTGGTTTTATAAACCACAGCTCTGCTTACCAGATGGAACGCCCCCCCACTCCCACCAAGCCAGAAACTCCTCTTCTTCACCTTGCTTCTTGTTTCTTCTCTTCCGTGGACAGCGTGCTACCTTCTTGGGCCTCCCAGCTTATTAAATTTGGCTTTTAAAGGAAGCGGGAAGGAACATCTCATAACGAAGGGGATCTAAAAGGATTTAAATACCCTTCGCGACAGAGTGTTTATAAAAAAACACAAAGTTTAAGAAGAAACTTATTGAGGACAGTTTATTTTAAATAAATAAATTCATAGGCTGATGGCCAACAAATTAAATTAATTGAGATCTTAGTTAAAATATTACTGAGTGGTTAAAATCCCTTTTTAGTGAACATAGAAAATATTTACAGCATAATTAGGCTGATGGCCTAAATAATACATACAAACACAAGCTCCTGCCCTGTGGAAATTAGTACAATATAAATATGGATATTTTACAATAAATATGTTGAGGACCCTTTTAAATAAATTCATTAAATAACATTAGATTAAGCACCCATGACACAATTATCTTAAAAGAGGCTGAATATGTACTCAGTATAAATTTACATCTTTCAGCCAAACAATTACATCCTAGGTCAAACACTTCACATATTTTGAAGCATTTACAAGTTCTTACCTTATTGTTAACCTATTCGCCACACAGCTGTGTGTGGAAGGATTCCTATTATTTTTCTCCATGCTGTGCTTATGAGATGGCTACAAAATAATTTAGAAAACACATCTTTTCATGTCGCTGGCAAGACTCATCACTTTAAGTTAAATAAAAAGAAAACAGATGGTGACCGGAAGAGAAAATTAAGTAACACTGGGTCCAAATAATAATTACTTTAATCTAAGATTCCAAAATAATAAGAAAGGACCCAACCTCAAAATAAAAATATACAAGCCAACAACCTGCATAAAACAGTAGCACTTCGGTCACCACGCATATTAATGGATGTTAATCTTCAGTACAAGATTAAATAATAGATCAAGATTCACAAGATAAAATCAGATGAGACATACCTTCACGAGATGGAAAGATGAGTTGTTTACAGCACGCCAAAATGGTAGCCATCTTATGTATTTGTCACCCATGGTGACACACAGGCCGATGTCCAAACAAAGAGAGAGAGATAATAGAGACTCTCACGCTTATATATGCACTTCTCCCACTCTTCCCAAAGGCGCCTAGTAGCGCCTCCAATAACTAGGCTACAGGAATCATAATTAAAAAACAAAACACTAATTAATTCTTACGAAAGCAAGGAGCAAAGTTGCACGAAGGAGCTTCCTATCGCTCGGCTCCCGCCCGACTGAACGAAGAATCTGCGGGGAACACGATTCTCTCCGACCCGCCACGTGAGAGCGAGGAAGACAAGAGAAGGAGAAACTCCCCTCCCCACAGGCTACATGGAATATTCCTAGCCAACTCACTGCAAACTCATTGTTACGCAAGAAAGCCTCTGTAAGCACAAACCAAGGGCTGCCCAAAGTTCGCTACATGATGCCCAAATGCTAATTCCTGTGACAATATCGTGTGCCATGCAATATTAAAATAAATATTGGCACAATACTAAGTCACAATAAAACCTTGACAATTTTAAATTAAAAAGGTTAGTAATGCATGAGAATATTGTTATTCTAGACTGAGGAGAAAGTTTTAAACATACTGCATACAAATGCCATCGCAATACGGTTTAGAAAAATTAAGGAATACTTATTTATTTACTCAATGGCAATAGACAATACCTCAGCAAGCTAAAGGAATATTATCTATTTTATGGAACCCGAAGGTTCATTGCCGAGCTTACCTGATCCCGCCAGTCAAACCTATTCTGTGCTAACTCTATCCAATCAACCCTCGCAAATCCTACTTCCCTTAAATTTATCCTAATATTGTCCTCCCACCTATGTATAGGTTTTCCACGTGGTCTTTTCTCTTTGGGTCTCCCAGTCAATATTTTTTAGATATGTCTTTCCTCCCCCATGGGCGCAACATGTCCAGCCCATTTCATCCTTCGTGATTTAATTACCCTTACTATATCCGGTGAAGAGTACAGGCCATGAAGCTCGTCGTTACGTAGTTTTCTCCAATCCCCATTTTTATCTCTCTTAGGCCCAAATATTTTCCTAAGCACCCAGGTTTCGAAAACTCTCAGCTTATGTTCTTCCCTATCAGTAAGCGGCCATATCTCACATCCATACAATACAATCAGCAGGATAATAGTGTTGTAAATCTTTATTTTTAGATTTCTGGACAGAAGACGAGAAGATAAAAGGTTTCTGAACTGCACAAAAACTAGAATTTCCTGATTTTAGTCGAGACTTAACTTTGCCTTAATAATTTGTGTCTGTAATTATTTCTCCTATATATTTGAATTTTTCCACTTGTTCCAACGATTTACCTGCTATTCTAATATTTTGTGGAGCATTATTTTGACGTTCCATGACCATAAACTTAGTTTTTTCTGTATTAATTTCCAATCCAACATTTCTACAGTCATCAAAAAACTTTCTGCATTTCTCTCGATTGTGTTTATGTCATCTCCTAACAAGCAAACATCATCTGCATAAGCTAAAATCGGGTGCCTACCATTTAATTCTAGGCTACCTTGTTTTCCTGAAGTTTCCTAATGGAATATGCCAAAGCGAAATTAAAAAGTAAAGGCGATAGTGCATCTACTTGCTTCAAGCCGCTTCTAATGGCAAACCTCTCTGATATAAATTTCCCTACCCTGACTCTGCTACAGGTTTCATTTAGAGACATTTTGGTCAGCCTAACTACCTTCTCACTGACGATATTTACAATTTGTCTCGCCAACTGAACAATATGCTTTTTAAAAATCTATGTATAGCTGGAGAACAGACTTATTATGTTCCCACTTTTTCTTCAAGATTTGGCGAATGCAAAATATTTGATCAATGGTTGATCTATTCGCCTAGATCCACATTGGCCATCAACGATTTCGTCCGCTTATGGGGTTAATCTTGACAGCAGTATATATTAGATAGAATTTTGTAAGATGTTGATAAGAGAGAAATTCTTCGATAGTTATTACATTCGGCCCTATCTCCCTTTTTATGGAACGGTATAATAATAAATTCTTCCCATTCCCTTGGAAATTCCGCCTTTCTCCAAATCATAAAAATGAGTTTATTGAAGGAATATAATTTAGAAAATATACATTATATAATAGAAGGTGCATAAGTTAGTACTGAATTGAAAGTGAATACCTAATGCTCGCAACCAACAAACTATTATGTAATATAAATAAAGCAATTTCGTGTTTTCCATTAGCAGAGCAAATTTTTGTAAAGTGATGATCTGATAGTGGAAGTAAACATTTATTTAGAATCCACAATAATCTATATTCTCTGACGCACCTACCTGCTTTATATTAGTCCAGCCAAATCCAACTGTTAAAACACCCTATGCTTCCATCCTATAGAAATCGCTGCAACTTTGAGGTTATGTCTGCCATTCAGAAACGTGAAATGGAGCCAGGCTTTTTAAACGATAAAACGGACGGCGGAAGCATTGCAGAGTTGCAGTACAATGTTATTCGATGAAGCTAATGGCAAAGCCTTTCCTTATGTTCCCAAGCGACCAACCAGCTTTTCCTGCAGAGAAGATGGCTTCTTTATGTTTTCAAAGTTTGTGGAATTGTTTTAATAAAGCTGGGGACCACCATCACTTTCTCAGCCAGTGTGATACTGCGTGAACAGACAGCAAACTATTTTCAACTTAAAGATCTCAAAATGTCCGTCTCATAATCTGAATTTTACTGTCTCTTGGAACTAAATTCGTTCTGTGAAACTTCAGTTAAATTATTTTTTAATGAGATTTAGCCTGCATTGCATGTGAGGTATGAAGTAAAGCTGTATTAAATTTCCAATTCAGTTGCAACTGAATAACTTCGTGGTATCAGATGAAACATGAAAATTAAATAATGAAATGCAAACTCTGCAACATTCCTGCTAATGAAAACGAGCACAAAAATGTAATGCTGGAATCCATTAATCACATCGAAGCTGATTGTATCCCAAGAAGCGAAATAAATAAATGAAATCTAAATGAAAAATATTTAATTAAAGCATAACGAAATGATGAAAATTAATGAACACAGACGACACACTAAGAAGTAATCACCTACCTCAATCTACAGCTCTTATTAGACTCGACTCATAAAAGACAAGAACATAATAAAATTAATGGTTTTGCGGATATTAAGAAGACGGTTTCAGATATTTAATTTCAAAGTAAAACTACACAATTTAAAATTATAAGGGATATTTTGTGCTTGCTAACCGATTCTGTTCAGCAAGACTCCTAAAGGATTTTGCTTACTAAATGTGAATGAAGGGACTCGATTCATGATTTCAAAGTGTTAGAAGACACTGTTTTTTTAAATTATTTTTCTCGTATCTGTTTGTCTTCGAGACAGAATAAATTAAGACAAATACAAGCAAATCGTTTCTGGAAAAAGCACTGAAATGACTCAACAAGGAGACTGCTGAGGGTCGAAGAAAACCTTCCAAACCATGCATAGTAAGGTCATGTAGTGCTTAGTAGTAATAAGGGGTCGTTATATACTAAATTGCCATATAAATCATAACTTTTCAAATAAATTTTTAAAATTTTAAATAAAATTTATGTTCATTTAAAATGCAAATATAAATACATACCAACTTACCCCGCGAGCGGTCGCGTCTGTCATTAGAAAACAAGCGGTCGAGTGGTTGATTCTGTCAGCCATTGCATATTTCTCTTATATCTGGTTCTTTTGATGTGAGAATGTAACTTCTGAAGTATGCACTTCATATAAGTTTACATTTTAGAAGCATATATATTTTAATTAGTATTTTTTTTATATTTTAACTTTAAAAGATTTCAAAATAAATATGTACGTTAATTATTAAATGTAATGTATACCAAAAAAACATTATCACGTTTTATCGATAAAACAACGCTTAGTGATATAAGTGAATTTTAATGCTAGAATTATTTGCGAATAGTTCAAACTATTACAAATTCTGAATTTTATTTTGATAGGCTAGCATTCAAGTCCGTTGTAGCTTTTCACTTTTGTCTTCTTCAAAACTTTCCGTATTACTTTTTCTGAAATTCGTCCTACAGAACAAGTTAGAGAAAAAATAATAAATGTTTACTTTATTTACTTAGTAATTTTGAAAAGAAAACAATGATTTTATGATTTTTTTATTTTTATTTTATGTGGTTGACTGATTGACGAAAGAAACATTATAATAATTCCTAACATGTGACTCCTGCGAACTAACGCAATGGCTGCTGATACAGAAACGGTCAATTTAAAGATACTCCAAATATCAGTTTCCAACAATGGATATTTTAAGAGCAGGAGATAAATAATAAATTAATGAACGCTGGTTCGCTGGTTGTCAGTAGACCAGCGCAACCGGTCGAGGACAACAAACTTCAAGCTAAGCTTATTTTAAAGCAAAAGATGTGTTCTTCAAAATAAAATATATTAAAAGATAAAATATGTTTATTTTTATTTTATGTTTTTTTCTATAAAACTAAAGGTCAAAGGACAAATTATATTACCTCGATGATAGAAAGAATTATTTAATCTTTTTTATTTATTTTATTTATTAATTCAAAAACAGCATGCCCCATTAGAAGTAATACTACATGCTTAATTTCTAATCTGACAATACAATATAATGACACTTGGTAGAGCATTATTTTTAGTTTAGAATTTAGCGATAAATTAGGATTTGTGCTTAATAGTAGCGGATTATAATCTTATGTTATGTTATAATTGAAACCTTACAAATGTAAACATTAATAATTGATTTTCTAATTTACAGTCGGTTAATAATTGCTTAATATAGGTAGTTAGTTGTAATCTTACAATGCATAAGTAATTATGCCCAACACTCACAGCCACACGCTCACATACATATACATACATATATATTATATCAACTTTATGCATTTTTCACAATATTGCTCTTACATTGATTAGTCTGTTTTATTCTAGTTTTGAAAAGTAAATTGATTTGATGAATTTAATAAACATTTTTAGATGTTTGCTGATAAGTTTGTCTCTGGTTGTAGGCCAATCTTGACCAGTGAGTCTGATGTCTCTTATTAGCTGTTTCCTCTCCTGATTGAGGTTTCTGCAACGATATATAAGATGGTCAACCGTTTGTTCCTCTTCCTTACAGACGCATAACGCATTGTCAGCAAATCCAAACCTTTTTTGGTAAGATCTTAATTTCCCGTGTCCTGTTAGAAGTATTGTTAATTCCGCAAATATAGGAATATTTAGTCTAAGTCTATTGCCTACTGTAGGAAAAAAGGTTTTAGTTACAGCTGCTTTGTTTGTGTTTGCCCATTGTTGTTCCCATATTCGCTGTCCTTTTTCCTTCTCCCTTGTGACTATTACTTCTTTTGATACTTGTGCATAAACTATTTCCCCTTCTTCTGAAGCTGCTTGTTTAGCTAATCGATCTGCTAGCTCGTTCCCTTCAATTCCAGTGTGTCCTTTGACCCATCCGAAGTGTACTGTCCAGTGTGAATTATTTAGATAAATAATCTTGTGGAAAACTTCTTAATTGAAGGATAACTTTAACTTCAAACTAAACCCTGCCTGAAGTTTCTGGCTCACTAATGTTCTCCTGAGCATGACACATTTTTTTTCAATTTTTGACACTAACTTACTTGAAAATAAAAAATACACTTTGACCCGTGAGTCCTATTACTACAACAAACTTAAAAAAAATTGGAGAAAACAAGTTTGGGAGTTATGGCGATGTGGGATGCAATGATCCAGGTCAAATACTATTGGTAACAACTATCATTACTACTACCACCTACCACTGATATCACCAGCACCACCACCACTGCTACTATTACTATAATTTTTCCTTCTACCTTTAAGACAGACTATCACTAAAATTTGGTACAGACAGATTACATTGATATCAGAAAAATACTTAATTAAAAAAAAATAGTAGAGTGTCATTTCGGATTGCATCATGATAATAATAATAATTGTAACAATAGAAATATAGAGCAATAGAAATGTTACTTGGCTTATCACAGTATCAGAGCTCCGCATCGTTAAACGAAGAATTGCACGCCACTAGGCCAAGGAGTGGATCCGACTCCAGTTGAAATGAATAATAGTGTTAATGATCATGATTAAAATAATAATAATAATAATAATAATAATAATAAAGTATTCATTCCAACAACATAGTGATGTCATTGTATTAAAATAAGACCACATGCGTGGTCCGCAGATCCGGATTCGATCCCCGGAATCTCCTTGGATGTTTCTGAGATAGGGAGGTCTGGAACAGGATGCACTCAGCCTCGTGATCCAAACTGAGGAGCTAATTGATAAAGAAGTAGCGGCTCCGGTCACGGAAACCATCATTAACGATCGTGGGTGTCGGCATGCTGATCACATGCCCCACAATCCTGCCATCCATCTGCGGATGGGGATCGGATGGCAGGTCTAGACCCTTCAGAGATGCAGCGCCACGGAGTTATTTTAAATAAAACTATGGATTGTAATATTTTTTTAATCAGACAGACCTAGTTATACTACTTTCCTTCTGCAGTTTTTACAGTACACAATTTCATAATTATGGCAATAATCAGGACTTTGATAACATTCCAAATTTCTCGGGAAAAATATTTTACCTAAATGTTGTAGGTCACAATATAAGAATTTGGATTATGGGAAAAATGTAGAAAAATTATTTTTCCGTGAAAATGATAGTAAGAGATGTCTATTATAAAATTTAATTTTAACGCCTATACCTACACCTAAACCTATGCTACAGCCAGGGAAATAAAAAGAAAGACCAGGATATGACAAACAAATTTTTTTTATTCCTTAAACCCGAATATGAATAATATACTCTATATTTACACCAATTTTGTAGAAGTCAAACCATTTTCCTTACAAAATTCCAATTAAGTGGTCAGTAACTGATCTATACAGTAACGATGCTATTTCTGAGTGTCGAGTTCTGGACGAAAATTATTCTGCTACTCATAAGTCTTAATGACAAAATCAATATTCAATTTGGCAGACGGTGGTATTTTTCTTTCAAACTTTCCTGAGGCTAATGACTTTACACAAGAAAGGAGGAACTCTTGAAGCCTCCATAAAAATTCCTTTCGTAGACTTCTACCCAAACCTTAACCGAAATTCCTCTGTGTTTAATTATAACGTAAGAGTCTCCTACAAAAACTCCTGACGTAAGGTGAATTTTTTAAAGTTCAAATTGAAGAAACACACCATCACATAGTTCTAGCATTGGGAAATGAGGACCAACCCACAACGGAACAATAAAACGAAAATGAAAGCTACTAAATCACATCATCAAAAATTCAACAGCTAAGAGCACTACAGTGGCAGACATTTTGTTTTAAAAAAGAATGAGTTTCACGTCTGCTTCAATTGCACAGGTTTTATTATTTTTCCAAGCAAAAATATCACGCACAGAGAAAAGGGAAAATGAAGCCTTAAAGGTTTTGATGAATCCAAATTATGACTAAACTGTGAAATTTTTGTTTGCCAATAAATAATATGATAACAAAGCTCTGAATTTAAATTTTATGAAGTCTCTTTGAAGTAATTTTGCAGGAATGCATAACAAACTTTGGAAGATGTTCATGTTCGACTGGAGGAAATGTGCAATGTGAGAATTATTAACGTTTTCCTCCCTCTTTCAATTTTTCTCATACTAGCCTTAATGACCTGGCGTCGCACAGGTTTTGTAACTTCATTTTACTTTGAAGTCAACTTTTGGAGGACTTTTAATTTTCAAAATCTATGTCCTTATAAATGAGGAAGAACGAGTTACCACAATCAAATTATTCCCTCAGAAAATGCTAAATATAAGCTAGTTCTTTTATCGCGCATAGATGACAGAATATTTCAATCCTTTCTTTTACAGACCATGGATAGTAAGGGTTGAAATAAGAAGAAACAGAAGTTCCCTTAACATAAAATGTTACTTCTTTACGCGGTTTGTCATTTCCCACTCTCATGTCCCCATATAACCGTTTCGGAACTGAAACAAAAAATAAATGCAAAATCACTTTCACACTTTACTCCCAAAAACCTGAGACATTATAATTTACTGCTCATATAGGACTAAAAGTGTTCCATCTTTTCGCTTTCTTCATACTTACGGCTTACGGTAAACTTAGGCCAAAGCATGGAGATCCGCAAAAAGAATATTTTTAAATAGTCTGATGAAAGCTGGCATGGGTCGATCGGCCGAATTTGCAAGTAGCCCTTTGCTGTCTGGTTTTCTTGAGAGATGACGTGTGGAATTTTGTAAAAATCGGTCACAGATTAAAAATTTGTGCAGAAAATCAATAAAGGGTTGAAAAATACATAGGTCTAAGAGACGATTTGTTCGAATATTTATTTTTTCTCAAATATTCTTGAGGTGCTATAGGATCAGTATGTAATAGTTGTTAAAAACCGATCAAGGAATGTCGATTTGTATCGAAATAGAAAACAGCCCAGGGGCAACTTGTTTGGACATTATTATTGCCTTTAATTTTTGTTATGATTCAACAAGGTCCATGTATGAAATCTATTAAAAATCTGTCAAAGATTGTTAAATAAGGATTACATGAAAGGGGTAGAAAGCAGCTAAAGGGGATTTATCGATTATTTTGTTGTCTGGAAATATCTCCTGATTCTACAGGGTCTGTGTGTAAGGTTTCGTATTAATTGGTCAAAGAATCTAGATTTGTACAGAGATCATAATATACTAGGGGTAAAAACACTCAAGGGGTGATTTCTTCCAATAACAATATTGGTTAACATTTTCTCCTGGTTCTATTGACTGGGTGAAAAGTCTGGTAAAATTAATCACAGAATGTGGAAATAATTAAAGGTCATGTAATAGGGGTTGAAGCATGTAAAGGATGGTTTGTTACAAAATTAATTTCGCCTAAAAATTACTCCTAGTTCTAGGGTTTTGTATTTTGCTTCTACTTCAAAGTAAACTTATGGAGTTCTCCCGACTTTCTAAGTCTTGGCCCTTATACACTATACAGTCTTTTGTCTGAAGGGTTGATATGACTCTTTCTTTTCTTCGACGCCATTTCAATAATTGTGAACGGCGATAAAGAGAGGAAGTGCCTGAAGGCTAAGACGTGTGCAAAATTTAATCGAGGTCGGAATAAAGGTTTAAAAAGATTAAGTGATCCTCATAAGAGACAAGGAAGCCCTCATGGTTCCGGGAGGTTCAGGATCCCAGATTTTGAGACATACGACACGTGAAGGGTGTAAGGTTGTCAGCCTTAACGCACCGGCCCCCTTTAACCACAGGATTGTTCCGAGTACTCGTTTCTGTTTTAGGCTGAGTTCACCCACGGCCGTGTTGTCGACAGAAGGATTAGGTTAATTGAAAAATCTTAATATCGATGGCTTAGTGCACACATGTGTTAAGTAAAATTCCATAGTTTTTAGTAAATCTAATATTATAACGAATGTGTACCCAGGGAAAGTATTCACGAAATTTTACCCCTACAGAAAGTATATTAAGTCTCTGTTTTTCACTTGTCACATTTGTGTAGAGCAGTGGTCCTCAACATGCGGCTGCATGCGGCCCGTGGTTTAATTTATGGCAGCCCGCGACCAAATACTAATTTTAACTACAATGCCAATATTGACAATTTACTGATTAAGAAACTGTGTCAGATAGCACATGAAATTCAAGAATGTTACTGTGCTTGTGTTATTCATTAACATTGTAAAGTGGAAGACAAAATATAAAACACACACATGTATATTGAAAAGTAATTCCTACAAATCTCTATACATATAAAAGGCTTTTTCCTGACAGAGAATCAACGCAGAGCCTAAACTATAATAGGAAGAGATTTGTAATTTTGACAGTACCTTCGTTTTATAATGTAGGTGCTCACTAAGAAAGGATTTTGAAAAAATGTTGATTTTAAATGCCAATAATAAAATGTTTTTGAGAATACTAAATCCCTTTTTACACAGAATTATCAAATCCAAATCACAGTTCACATGACAACAGTGTATTGTTGGCATCGGTATCAGGTAGGTTTGGAAATAAATGAAATGGGAGTTAGAGAAACTATTGATACTATTCATTCCTGTAATTAAATATTTAAGATGAAATGTATATTAATATATCACAGGTCTTTGGGGAGGGAAGAATTAAAGTGGTATTTAATTTCTGTTTAATTTCATTCCCGAAACAGTTGTATGCTAACATGAGAGTGAGAAATAAAATATTCCGCAAAGACAATACAAATTTGTGTTACCAGAATTTCTGTTTTCTTCTTATTTTAACCCCTACCAGGCATGATGTGTAGAAGCGATGGGATACAAAATTCGGCATCCTCTATGAGTCATAAAAAGCTATATCAAGCGTTTTATGCGGGAATAGATTGAGTGTGCTAAGTCGTTCTTCTTCATTTCAATATGCTATATTTCAGAAACTGTTCAGTTTTAGACCACGGTTTCTTGAGAAAGTTTCATAAGGATATGTGAAGGAATAAGTGGTATAATTCCTAATGCTAGCATGTCTAGTCAAAACCAAGTGTATTGAAACTTCCAAAGTCCTATGTGAACACTGCAAACAATACTGTTGTCTGAATTGCATTTGAAGGAAATTAATATTTTCAGAAACTAGGCACCTAATTGGGCGTTACTCCGGTACCGGTCAACCAATTTGGTCCAAAAATCAATAAGCTTCGTCTTATGAACGTTATAAGTGCGTATACCAAGTTCATTGGAAATCTGATAACGTGTATTCGAGTTATAGCGGCACGCATGGACAAACCACGCAAGCACGAAATAAAAACAAATAAAAATGAGAAATTGAGACTTTTGTTATTCGTGTGAACCTGTTAAATTCATATAACGGTCGACCATTGTACGAGGTTTTATGCTATTTTTCACCGTTAATTTTGAAAGGAAAATAATTTCAGTTTGTTTGTGCTTAGAATAGGATTATCAAAATACTTTTTTGGTAATGTCGTATGTAGCAGAATTCAGGCTCTATGGTTGGCAACAATTTGTTTGTAACAAATGACATATAAAGACAATGAATATAGCTTCTACATTTGCTGAGAATAGAAATTGAATTTTAACATCTCGTTAACGTTATAGACAGGGCTAGGATTTATATGAACTAAAAAACGTCAAAATATGTACATATATATATATATATATATATATATATATATATATATATACTTAAAAATGTCAAAATATGTACATATATATATGTACTAAAAATATATATATATATGCAAATATATTTTGTAAAATATGGACATCAAAACAAATTTAACCACTAGACACTACATTTTGTTACTTTTAGAACTTATAAAAACGCATTACAAATACTGGACTCATAAATTAAATTATTTAATTTTTTTTCAGATCACTTACTTTATTTGTATTCATTCATTGATTATTTCTGCTACCATAACAGTATGCCACAAAATGTTGTTTTAAATTTTCAAAAGTGATTTGTATTGGCTGAAGCTTCGTTCTACTGCACATGAAGTGATTGGCGCGTGTTTAAAATTCACTTATTCTAGTTTTACATTTGACGAGCCACTTAAGATTGCACTGATTTTACACATTTCTTCAAAGCCTGGATTTATTGAAAACACATTGTCCACTTTACATTTGATAAGATGGGCTAAATGTCCACGTATACATTTGAGTTCATGAATAATGTTTTTCACATTGTCAATATTTCCAGGTAATGTGAGATTATTATTTTGTACTTTCTGAATTATTTTTGTTATATTACAAAAATTTGATTCAATGTAACACAAATCATTTTTCACACATTCATTTCTGTACATAACTGTAAACTTATCCTGTGCTGTCATATTTTCTGTCACTGAAAACGACAATTTTATATAGTTTTACTCTTAAGAATGAAATATGTACGAATATTGCATTAAAATCACTAAATATGGACAAATATTTATTTTACATATAAATATTTACTAATGTCAGAAATATGGGAAAATATGTAAAATAAATTTGTTTAATTTGAATAGAGGACAACATAATAGATGGAGATAAGTGAAAAAATGTGTCTCTATGTGAAATTAAGAAATATGCAATTACATATAAATCCTAGCCCTGGTTATAGAGTAGACAAATAAAAAAACTAATCTGGAATAATCCTTCTCTTTGATATGGAATTACAGACTTTGAATGAATGGGGGAGAAATGTAGGTCGTGAGAAATGTTTTGAGCTATACCATTATCATTATGTTGCATTGGCTCCGATTGTGTTTTGTCAAAATTATGTAGTATAATGGACCAAATTTTCATTGCCAAAATAGTTATTCGTATTATTTTGAATTGTAAATGAATAATTAGTACACAATAATAGCACAGTATAAGTATAAATACAGTAAAGAAACTATGTGTTAAAAGTCCTATGACAACATGTTAACTGGACGACACTAGCACTCCATGTGGAGAGTAACTTAAACTACATTCTCATCATATCAAATTACTCTGGAAAATACATGAAGTCATCACAATATATGTTATATTAAGAGAGAAAAGTACACAGTTTTTTTCTTTATTGGAAATCTGAATTTTAAATTTAAGAAATAATACAACAGGTATTACATTCTAGTTAAGAACGGGTAAATAATACCTAAATAGGCTGGTGTTAAGGACTGTATCCAGGCCTAGTACTTTTCCTTTAAAACCATTACCCTTAGTAATTTAAATTATTATATTAAATAATATTAATTGCGTAAATTATATTATTATAGCTCTGTCACGTTGTTCATCCTGCACTTCATTTTTGAGAGTGCATTTTGATTTTCTGCCTTATATGGCAACATACGACTTCAATTGTAGGTCTATGTAGCCTCAATTACTGCAGGATGAACTCCATTAAGCAAAACAAAAAAAAATCTGGAGCATTTGGAATTGAGGACATCGTCGGTACAACAGTTTTAATTAACGAGTTTTTATAGGAATTCATGAACTGTTGGCGTGTTCCAAGCATAGACGGTAGTTTTCATTCAAATATTTTACATCTTTTGTTAGTAGGTTTGTCTTGTCGACCATTAATAACCCATTTTATATACCAGAAATCATTACAACAGAATGAAATATAAAATTATTACATTAAAGTAAGTTGAAACATAACCACACCAGAACGTATGTCAAGAGTAAGCCAGTAGGCCTACAATAAGTATTACGTATTTTTGTTCTTACCTTTCTGGATCTTTCAAGAAAGTGAAGAAATGCAATTCAGGATTTCATCCTTTATTATTACTGCAATTTACCTCAGAACAATAAGGTCCTTTCGAATCTCGCTTGTTCTAATAAATATAACATTCCTATTTACTTACATACTTCCCGGAGTAGTTACTGTAGTGTTAATTTATGGCCGCTACGATCGCTAGTGAATGCGCACGCATGTTCGTCTGGCAGAAAAACGGACTGAGTTTCGTTACTGTATTAATACGTATAGTGTGATAATAGTAGTAGTAGGAATAATAGAATTTGTAGTGGTTAAAATGAAGGAAATGTATAATTATTAATTTGGACGAAAAGGGAGTGAACGATAGTGACATCTGGTGATATTCTGAATAATCTGTATAATAGGCTATCCAGTAATTTTTTACCATGACAGGCTCGGCCCGTAAAATGAAACTTTAGATAGACGGAGAGAGTTCTGTTAAACAATATTTACGATTCAAAAAAAGCACAAAACAACCTGCGAAGCTTAATAATTGGATAAACCCCATGTCACTGTGTTGACTTTTCATCGCTCAGTGTGGTATGTCTCAAGAAACCAGTCGATTACATTATTGTTTCATTGCACGATTTATTAATATATTGGTAAACTAAACGTAGGCCTATAGTACATTATGCAATAAGTTTATATTGACATTTATTAAGATACGAGTATGTTTATGAAACGAGAAAGTGAAATTCATAATTTTCATACCGGTATATACTTTACCATTTATTGTTGCAAGTTGCATACGACTGATTTTGTTCTACCATAATTAAATGTTCAAGTTTTGATATTTTAAATTCATAAAAAAAATCAGCCCAGGATCGGAAGCGAATAGAAGCGGCACAAATGAGATTCCTCAGGTCAGTTGAAAAGATAACTTTAAGAGACAGGAAGAAAAGTAGCGAAAGGAATATCAGAAAAACTGGCAACAACATGTAGAGAGAATGACCCTAGACAGACTACCACGGCAAGCTTACTTTTATCAACCTGCTGGGAAACGTGACCTAGGTCGACCAAGAAGAAGATGGAAGGAAACCATTAGCCTCGGAACGGGACAGCAATGACCCATCCTTGTAAGGAAGAAGAAGAAGAAAAAAATCAGCTGACTGCGGGTATCATCTGTAAGCCAGTTCTCGTAGTTCTAGTCTTCTGCGATAGATGCCTGCTGATGGCCTTCAGCCAATTCGAAGCTTGCTCTTGACTTTTCTTCAAACGAACAGATTTTTGCAGCATGAAATGGACTGAATTTAGTATAATATTAAAATTAACAAGAACAGAATGGATTTTATTTTAAATACAGGTTGTTTATTACGCTTATTATTATTATTATTCAAGAACGTTCCGTGCTCGATAATAATCGATACCACACCTGTGTTATAATGATAATCTGTATCGAAATGGTTATCAATATGATACCGTTACGTCATATGTAATAAGCTTATTATAGTATCGGCGAACAAAAAAATACTTATAAAGTGTTTGGGCATCGAATACAGTATTAGCTTTAGGACGCCGTGTATATTCACATGAAAGTGAATTGAAACAAACAATACCTATTATTCTCTGAACAGTGATATTATTACTTACAGCTTTGAACAGAACTTGAACAACTTCTTAAACTTTCTGGAGTGGCACTTTGCTTTCTCTTCGCGTTGATATGCATATATACATCTGCCAAACATACGGACTGGACTTGGTCTTGTTGCAATCCTGGTCTATCTTTCAATACTTTGACATTCTGCTACCGCAAAATGGATCCATATACATATGGATACAGTTCCACTTCTCTATCAGAATTATATTTCCTAACTTCAATTAAATAATCTTCACTGTCATCATCTGATCCGTTTTCTAGAACTGACTCTTGGAGAAGAACCTCTTCCAATAACCTTCTTATTCATTAATCTTTTTTTTCATAGTAAATTGTTTAAAAAATATTAAAACGGGTGAAAATTGCGCAATAATTTGAAAATGGTAACTCTACATAATAGCTAATATACATAAAATTATTTCTGGCTATGGCTAGTTGAAAACAAATTTCAGTACCAGGGCAATATTTTACCGCTAAAAGTCAAATGTGGTCGGTCTCAAATCACCGAATCACTCCGTCCTATCTTACTTCTTCCCAAGTAAAACTAAAATGACAATAAACTTATACGTTTCTTTCGATTTACAACAACAGAAATATGTCAATTGAAAAGTATGCTTAATTAGGCTTTTTTTACATGGCATATTACATAACTGATAAAATTAATATATGAAAATATTTGAGGGGGAAAATTGTATTTTTAGCTGTTATTCATAGGCCTTATATGATAAAAATCAAATGTTGGGGGTGGAGAAAGTACCTTGTCCCTTCAAAGTCGGCGCCTATGCTCTAAGACAAGTTTAAGAATTGAATATTTTAATTGGTTAGAAGTAAATGCGTTTCACTAAATACAGGTCTACTAGTTGTACAATACATTTTATTACTAAGATACAGTACCTTACTCTATTTCTCAACGTAATCGCCATTGTTGTCAAGGAAGATATTGTAACGCGATACCAGTTTTTCAATGCCGATGTTATATTCTTCTACCGCCAAAGACCTGAGCCGCTTTGAAGTCTTCGTCGGTGGGGAACTCTTTCCCACCCAAAAAGTATTTTAGCTTCGGAAACAAGTGAAAATCGCTGGGTGCCAGGTCATCCAGCGATGTCCAAAAATGTAAGGAGGATGTCCAAAAATGTCCCACTTAAAACGTTGAAGTTGTGCCTATGTTTGAGCAGCCGAATGAGGCCGAGTGTTGTCGTGAATCAAAACACCTTTTCAGACAACTTTCCACGCCTCTTGTTTTGGATAGTGTTTTATAGTCGTTGACGTGTTGCACAATAGGCCTTTGCGTTTATTCCTTTTCTTCTTGGCAGAAATCCCAGGTTCAAGTCTTTGGCGGAAGAAGAGTATAACAGTGGCACTGAAAAACCGGTAGGCCTATCACATTACAATAAATGCTTTGACAGTAATGGCGAAGTTTTGTGTTGATACCTTTGGTTATTGTTTAGTTACGCCAAATCATTCTTTACTTTCTGGACGACAAGATAACCTCGCCTAGAAGAATTTCTTTGAATGCAGTGATGCAAACACGTTCCTAATGAAAATCAAATTGCAATATTTCGTGTGTCAGGTTAGAAACAGGTTACAAAGAACGTAAAGTCGCATGACAGGCCGACTAATGGCCGGATAATCTGAACAAGGGTTCACTTTTCAATCTTCTATGTAAGTTAATACTGAACTGTTTCTTCTGAACTGATCTTACTCATGACTCTGCCCAACAGTGGACCTGCAGAACCTACAAAATAAAGGAGATTACATTCTATATTATCCATTCACTCGTGTTTGGTCCAGGTGGGCTAGGGATTCTTGTTTGTCAGATGTTGAGCTTGAAAGGGAGTGCAGAATAACTTTATCCTTATCACGGTTTTTGTGTCTGTCTGCCTATCACTGCCTCCTTCTCATAGAAACGGTTACATGTAAAATAAAGAGTGGCGGTATTCTTGTATTCTGCATTTGTACACTCTCGGTAAAGTTTTAGTCTTAAAGTCTTAAGCAGTTCAGCTGTCCTGGCGATGGTCTGCATAATGTGCAAATGGCCCACCTGGACCAAACACTAGTGTGGATAACATAGAATGTAACCTCCTTTATTACGGAAGAACGTCACGTCACAAGAAGAGGAAGTAATAGTGGAAAGTGGGAGAATATTTAAAAATAAAACCCCTACCTGCACTATTCACTCGTTTAAGTAGATGATTCACTTATTCTTTTCTAACTTTTCACAGCTAATATTTTGGCAGACAGAACTACTGAAAGTAAAGTAATAGCAAAATACTATTGCTTAAAAATCGCATTATCCACCATGAAAATGATTTGAGCAATGTTTGTAAGTCTGCACAAAACAGATTTAGCTACAAGTAGGAATACTCCTTTTAATTAATGTATTTTAGTTTATAGAGTATTGTGAACATGTATTTAACATAAGACTATGCAATCAGATTAAGTTTAACAGTACCAAATCCCGGAATTCCCTTATTCAAGCTGAGTGCGCAATTTTTTTTCTTACAAGAATAGTTCGTGAAATTTTTAAAGTTATTTTAATTATTATTTTCAATTAAGTATAAGTTAGAGAATTAGGAAAGTTTTTCTCAATCATAAACAGTGTATTTCACCTACGAGTTGGCCAATCATGTGGGTTCCTGCGTCGCGGCGGCCACAGCTCTAACTCCCGAGCGATCAGGTAAAATATAATGTCTCTAACAGGGTAATGATTCAGATTCTCACAGTTGCAGAGAACCTGATTCATTACAAAGTTAGCAATTTCAGTTACGTAGACATTTCATCCGAACTTGAACTTAAAAAATAATGTGTATAGGTTAAACCCCCATACATTAGGAGACAATAAAAACAATATCACAAGAGAAATTAACTCTATCTCGGAAATTGAACTTATGCGCGTGAAAGAAACTTCCCTAAAATAGTGCCAGTGTTGTGTGCATGCAAGAAGAGGACATTTCCAACATCACTTGTGATGAGGTACGTGGTTTTCATTGTAATTTTAACTTTAATTGTGAGAGCCTGAATTATTACACCATTTTATGAATATGAATAAATTTTGGGGTTAGTTTTATGAAACTTGGGGGGTGAGTCATGAAGTTGGTTTGTTGTTGTTAATATTATTATTATTATTATTATTATTATTATTATTATAGTGTAATAGTATCGGGAGAAGCATCATTTACTAGTAATGTAAACAGATAGCACTTTAAAAAATGAATGAGGTGTAAAGAATTCTCTTCCCTTTTAATATCCTGATAGTACCAGCAGGGTTGCCAGATCAGAAACATAAAACAGTCGTACCAACAACTGAAAATAGTCGTACCCTAGTTAAAATCGTCGTACACTTTGCGAATTGTCAGGATGAAGATGATGATGATGATAATTAGAGCCCGGATTTCCATGCAAATGCATGTTTTTATATAATTTGGTTACACTTCTCAAACTTTGTAGTTACTCATTAGATGACTTATGGATTCCAAATAACCATATTTTTTCCGTGCATGTTTGCATATTTCGGCCTTTTTATGGCAAAATTCATGCATAATGCATGTTTTCGATTTTGTTGGTTTAATATAGCATATTCAGACGTTTTTAATGCATATAAACCCTTATTTTCTGGTTTTAGTGCATAATATCAAGTTACCATGCATAACTGTGCATATTATGAATGTGCCTCCCTAAAATCTCGGCTTTTCAAAGAAACGTAAAAATGTATTGTATTACCATTATTATTTGATTGACTTGGCAACAGAGTCTACCACCTGCATTAATTTGGGAGTGCAAACTACTGTTTACCCTAAATAAACAGTAATACCCAGTAGGTATAATACATCAGGCTACAAAATAAAATTCCGACTCGCCGACCCCCACCACCTTCCATTGAAAGAAAACTGCTAAACAGAATGTTCATTGCTTGAATGTGTCAGTCACTAGCCATTGTTGAAGACGTTGAATCGTGTTGTGGAGAAATGGGTGTGAGAGGGAAAACTTAAGAAGGTACTTAGTTCAAACCCTGATCTTAAACTTCTGAAAACAGTAAAAGACGTATTATGTGGAAAAAATGTAAAAGACATGGAATTCGATCTCACCCTCAGTCAAATTTCTTTCCTTAAGTATGCACCTGTTACTTCTTGTGAAGCAGAAAAATCCTTTTCTGCGTTCAAGAATGTCTTAACTGATAAACGCACGAGTTTAAGTGAGGAGAATTTGGGAAAACTCGTTGTAGCCTATATTGTTTTAAGATAAATTTAAATATATTGCAGTACAGTGCGGATTTTTGATAGTGCATGTTTCGCCTTTCATTGTGCATATTTGGAGATAAGATAGTGCATGAATGCATGCATGTTTTTAAGTTTGATAGTGCATGAAAATCCGGGCTTTAATGATAATAATAATAATAATAATAATAATAATAATAATAATAATAATAATAATAATAATAATAATAATAATAATAATAATAATAATGATGATTGCCAAGTGAGGTACTCTGTACAGACATTTCTATAAATGGTTAAAATTTGCTTTTGTAAGTTCTATAATGTGCTACTGCTCACGCATGCTGACTTAATTGTTCACCGCTACTACTCAGATAACTGGTCTCTCGTAACTGTATACATATACCCATTGTTGTTGGTCCTCTTTGTCATCGGCTACCTGCAGATGTTGCAGGAAGAAATAAAATATTAATAATAAAATATTAATACATTACAAACCATAAGAAAGTAAGATTTCCAAATATTATTTAAAGTAAAGTATACAGCCACTTTTGATATGCACGTGTCAACATACTCTAATTATGTTATTAATAATAACAATCATATGATTATTATGTTTGGTCAAAATAAAAGAAAAACAATAAGACCAGCTGCTCTTTTTTATCGGTATAATTTCTTTAGAGGTTTGGATTGCTTCGTTTAGCACACGGGCGGCTAAAATTTAAAATATTTGGAGAAGAATGAGAGAAGTAGCAATAACAATACAACAATACAACTTAAGCGAGGTGCGGCACCGGTCCGTGAAAGCCTGTAATATATAAGTGGACTGAATTTTATTTGACAATGGCTATTATAACATTCCGCCATTCATTTAGCTACAAAATAAACTACGAAAAAAACTTAATGTTTATCCAAATTGAAAATTCTGCAGTAGATTGCTAAAAAATTAACAGAAAATGGTAGTAGGCCTATAAAATGCTAATATTAAAAATAGTCGTATGAATAGGCATACGACACATGGTTGCGTCGTACGTCGTACAAATCTATGAAATAGTCGTATGTGTACGACTATAGTCGTACGTATGGCAACACTGAGTACCAGTGACGCTATTCACAATATGTTGACATGGTGACCCACAAGATGGCAGGTTGGTCGATATTGAGCTGTCATTCGGTTCAGTAGAGCGGTCAAAGCGAGTGGATATAAAAAAGCTATTTTCTGTTGGAACCACATAAAAAGATAAGCTGGGGTAATTTCCGTTTTCAAACAATATTTCTCTCTGACAATGGAAGCGATATAAACTCCATCTATTGTTTCTTTCTGTAATTAAAAAAACTATTCTTCAATATGATGTGATTATTATGCCCAGCCGGTTTTCCAATTTATGGATAGGGATCCCGGAATTGAATGTAAGAATATTTGTGTGTTTCTATCATTTATTATTGGGAGTTAAAAGCCAGGGCCTACACCAGAGATGAATATTCCGTAACGATTTGCATTTATTTTAATCTTTTAAAAAGGAGATGAAAATTCACGGAATACTTTTCATCAGTCTTTATTTTAATCTTTTAAAGAGGAAATGAAAATTCACGGAATACTTTTCATCAGTCTTTATCTCTCTATCTCTCTCTCTCTCTCTCTCTATATATATATATATATATATATATATATATATATATATATAAGAGGTGATGATAAAACACTCAAACCTATTTTATGAAAGTCAAAACACGGTGGATAAGTTCGATTTATTAAATTCACCTTGATGATAATATTTGACCGCGCAGAAAGAAAGAAATGTTATAGGGCGTAGGCTTACATGCTAGGTTCCAAGCAGACGTAGGCTACTATTAGGAACAAGACATTATTGTACCAATTACTTATCTCGGATCACAGGCTATAATTATTATTAATGAAAAGCGACGTGCCATATGTACTTCAAAATGAACCCTTTCTAATATTTTCCTTTAGTCATTCTGCATTAGAATTAAATCGTTATAAAATTACTTACCATCCCATTAAATAATATATTTTAATCAATATAATAACAAATTTAGCTTCAGAATAACTGTAAAATGATCAATTGTTTTCAGACCGAAATCATTGGTCAAAGCATTTAATTTTATGTCAACTTTTTAAGGTGTGGCCTGAAATTCATCTGTCTGTCCGTTTTTTAAATTTCTTTTTTATTCAGTAGAACTTCTGAAAATCTTTTGATTAGTTGTACTTGATAAAGTTCAGGATTACTACGACGGTAAGTTTTTTTTTTTTTTTTTTTTTTTTTTTTTTTTTTTTTTTTTTTTTTTTTTGGGTCTTCTACAAGTTTATTACAAATTACAAATTACATAAATATCAGCATTTTTTGTTTTATCTTTTGTAGGTTGGCTGTAACGCTTTGTGCTCGCGCACATCATGTTCATTTATCTCAGCTTGTGGAATATTTGACCGTTATGACTCCACTGCATGTTGTGCTGCTGCACATTAAACATGGCTACACCGCTCAGCATTTACACCAAAAGAAGAACAGCGTGTAGTGATTCGTTTTTCTTCGTCTGATGGTGTACCAGGAGCCGAAATCCATCGAAGAAGTAGTATCGGTAAGTCAATAAGTATCCGCATTGTCTTTTTTAATTTAGTGCAACAACAATACAAAACTTTCAGTTAGGCCTACCTCATTTTTAAACATAGTCCTCTTTCTTCACAGTGCACTTTATCCATTATTGCACAGGCTTCCTGATGTTCTCAGAAAAAAGTTTTTCGGCTGAGTAGCAAGCCACGTATGCACAGCTTCCTTCTGTCCAGCACACTGTTCTTCTTTGGTGCAAACGCTAAACGGTGCAGCCTCGTTTAATGTGCAACAGCGCAACACTTGCTGGAGTCATAACGGTCAAACATTCTACAAGCAGATAGAAATGAACAACATATCGACGTGCGCGAGCACAAAGCGGTACAGACGACCTACAACAGATTAAACAAAAAGTGACTTACCCTCGTATTAACAGAGTTTAGCTCAAATACAAAATACTTTCCTGAAAATAATTTTGAGGGTAGACAGAAGTGGGGAAAATTGCGGGATAAGAAAAGAGTGAGGTATTATTTGTGACACAATTTTGTACAAAATTATGGTAATAAAATACTGGATAAATTTATTGAATGCGGAAGACACGTCTTTAAAATAGATTTGTTACAAAGAACAACTTGAGAATTTAGATACTTCAAACTGGGCGTCCACCATAAAGAAAGAGTTTAGAGGGGGGTGTGGGAGAAAGGGAATGAGAAAAGAAAAAATATTTGGAAGAAGATAAAAGGGAGACTAATTGATACCGAGAGGCAGAACATCGAGGCTGACTGTAATGGTAAACTGTCATTAGAGTCACAAGCAGAATTAAAGGCAATCTGTGGAAGGGAATCATACATAGAAAGAATGGGTGCATAAGATAGAACTGCAATGGCTTGAATACGCCTGGGAAAATGGAAATCTACGAGGATTTCGGATGAGAGAGGGGCGAGAATCTGCCCAACGTGCAAAGAAAATGAAACCTGGGTTCATATGTTGTCGGAATGTAAAGTTTACAGAGCGCTGGAGAGTTATGATGATACCGGACAAAATTTTAAACTTGCTAAGAAGTAGGAGGCATGTTTAAAACTGTTGCTGCATGAGCACAATTGGCATAGGATTTGTAAATTTCTGGAGAAAGTTAGATGTAATGGAGACAGCATCTGTTTGGAGAATTAGGGAAATATAAGTGTTTTTTGTTTAGTTATGTCTATGTGTTTCTATAATAATTTCTACTTGCTCTGGGATGGGGGTTACGCCTGTGGATAAACGTAATTATGTAAATAATAGGATATATATATATATATATATATATATTTTTTTTTTTTTTTTTTCAATTGGATATTTGGTGAGGTAATAATTTAAGTGTATGAAGTGAGCACGCATGGTCGACACCGACCAGTCAGCTGGTATGTTAATAGTGTGTAAGAATTTTTGTGAGAAATATATACACACTATACTACTAACATCCAAGTGTACTCAATAAGAGAAATTATTTGGTGCAGTTGTTATGGCATGCGAATCATCTCATACGATGATAGAGCCAGCTTGACATTCTAATATTTTAATGGATTTAATTAAAAGGGTATTAAAATAAGCCACAAAATGAGTGTTATGAGCAAAATTTTAGCTTTGATAGTTGAAAGATATTTATGCTTAACAATATTGCAAAAATTGAGGAAATTCAAAATTTGTGTTTTCATGCTAAAACAGTAAAGTTATTTCTAAAAGAGAAATTACCTTGATGTGAATCTTATCTCGAAGGTAAATCAAATGAAAAGTTATACCTTTAATTGATTTTGTTCTTTCCAGAAACACAAAAAGTGATTGTATACTTAAACGCGTATTTTTTTTTTATCTAGAGAAAAAAATGTTATAAATGTTAAATCTATTCTTTCTTTGGAGGCTTATTTAGATGCTGTAGTTAGCACGTGCTTACACCAATGTCACATTCTGACATAAGAAAAAGCTATAATAATTATAATTCTACGAAATCTCATTATTATATAAATTTGTCCATCCCAACCATATGTGAAAGAAGTAAAGTATTCGACCCTGAAGTATATGTATTGTTAGGTCTTCACCAAAACTAGATGTTTTTAGCAAGCGTTGGAAATTATTTAAAAACTTCATTTTTTGTTTTTGTTGCATTAGATGTTTTAAAATGTTTGCGTAAACATAATATACTAGCTTAAAAGGCCAGGCTTCGCCCGGGTTTTATATTTTGTCATTCGAAATTCACTCATGAAGGACTTCGATTTTCAAATTCTAGGTCCTTATATACGTATTACACATTTCAAATGAAGAAGAACGACTTATCACACTCAAACTATTCCCTCAGAAAACGCTTGATATAGCTTTTTATGGCTCATAGAGGATGTAGAATTTGCATCCCAACGCTTCGACACACCAAGCCTGGTAGGGTTGAAATAAGAAGCAGAAATTCTGGTAACATGAAAAAATTGTATTGTCTTTGCGGAATATTTTATTTCTCACCCTCATGTTACCATACAACCATTTCGGGGATGAAATTAAAAAGTAATTCATACTTCCCTCCCCAGAAACCTGGGACATAATTTTATTTATGTATTGAGTGATTTCCTCATTTCTGAGGTTAAACTCCACCAACACAACAACTCTATTACAATAACATTTGTATAAAAGTTCATTAATTTCTAACCAAATTTTAGATTACAATTAACCCAAATTTTTAGATTACAATTAACCCAAATTTTTAGATATTTTAATAAAATTAACATATTTCCAAAGAATGTTCAATGTGTTGCATGGTACCACTTATCCCTGTCCATTGCATCTTCTGGGTTTAACTGACAATATTGTAAGGAGTCTCTAACGCAATGATCCCATTTTCTAGCAGGTCTTCCCTTTTTCCTTCTCCCCTCTGATTGCCAATTCATTATAGCTTTTGGATCCTATTCTCCGGCATTCTTTGTAGATGTCCATACCAATTTAGTCTGTTTTGTCTATTGTTAAAATTGTTTTCTCTGCTTTCATTATCTTCCTTATTTCTGAATTTCGAATTCTTTCTATTCTTGATTTCATTGCAGCTCTTCTCCAAAAATCCATTTCTATAGCAATTAGTTTTCTGTTATGGTGAGGATTTACTGTCCATGTCTCTGCCTCATATAATACTATACTTTGGAAAATTGTTTTAAAAATTATTGTTTTAGTTTTGTTACTTATATTTTTATTCCATAATATCGAATTTAGCATTCCTATAACTTTTCTCCCGTTAGTGATCCTTTTCTGTATTTCTTTATTTGATGTTCCGTCTAATTCAAGACGTATAGATCCCAAATAGCAAAAATCTTGTACTTTTTTAATCTTCTTTCCATCTATATATAAGTCATCCGTGTCATTGGTTAAATACTCTATTTTATTGTAATTTGTTTGTAATCCCCATTTATTATAAACTTCATTTAGTTTTCTACACGTATAATTTGCATCTTCTCCATCCTGAGCCAAGACCACCTGGTCATTTGCAAACAGAAAATTATATAAGAACTTTTCGTCATCTAACTGGATTCCCAATTTTTCGACATTTCATTATCCATTCTTTCAGGCATATTTCTAGATATATTTTAAACAAAATTGGAGACATAGGACAACCCGATAAAAGACCTTTACTTGTTTTGATTTCTTCAGTTATATCTTTGCCTACTTTAATTCTACATTTATTATGAGAATACATATATTTTATAACATTTATTATTTCTTTATCAATTTTTGCTTCTGTTAATGCTTTCCATAATAATTTTCTTGGCACACTGTCTGTTAATGCTTTCCATAATAATTTTCTTGGCACACTGTCGTATGCCTTCTCTAGATCTATAAATATAAGTCCGATCAGTTTTCCTTTATCTTCATATTTTTCCAGTAACTGCCGGATTGTAAATATATGATCCAGACAATTCTCCCTGCAGAGAATCTACATTGTTCTTCCATGCCTTGAAACATTCCTTCTAATCTTCTTTTAATAATTTTTTATACAATTTTCATAATGGAGTTTGTAACACAAATCCCTCTATACTTTGAACATTGTTTTCTGCCCCCTTTCTTTAATATAGTTGTGATATACCCTGTTTTCATTTGTTCCGGTATTCTTTCACCTGATAATATTTCGTTATATAGTTTTGATAATATTATGAATTTTTTTCCTCCATATTTAACGAGTTCTAAGTTAATGGCGCCCGGTCCTGGTGATTTCCCAATTTTTCCATTTTTTAATTATCTTTCTACTTCTTGTTCACTAATTTGTATTCCTTCTCCTTCCCCTTCCCATGGTATATAATAATATACATATTGCCATACCTCATACGGTATTCTCTATGTCCAGGGTAGAGGAAGTTATGTGACTGCATATCAAATTGTGCATTATTTTCGTGGATTTCATCTTCAATATTTATTTACAGCAATGGATTATATCGATAACTTCTCTAATTTGTCAAAGTCCCGTATCATTTATTTCCAAACCTATCTGAAACCAATGCCAACAATACATTGTTCTCATGTGAATTGTGATTTGGATTTGATAATTCTGTGTAAAAAGGGAATAAGCATTTTCAAAAACATTTGATTTTTGGCATTTAAAATCAAAATTTGTCAAAATCATTTCTTAGTGAGCACTTACATTATGAAACAAAGGTACGGTCAAAATTCCAAGTCTCTACCTATTATAGTTTAGGCTCTAGATTGAATCTCTGTCAGTCATTAGTAGGGCCCGGATTTTTTGTCTTTTCTATAAAAGTTATTTCAGCCGTCTTAATAAAACACTAATATTAACTCCGACAATTGTATTATAATTTTGGCACAGTTATTCTAGGATTTTTAAGAAAGTAAACATGTAACTATTCCTTGTATCGGCACTCGAAAAATAGCATAAACAAGTCTGGTAGATAAAACGAAAGATAGCTAAACTTATGTTTGTTTACTTACTTGTTTTTGACAAGCTTGGCAGAACATTATTAGATCATTAGTTGTGATATTGGGGTCTTCCTCAATCCACTACCGGAAAAGTCCTATTTTTGAAGATTTCTGTTTAGGCATATCAAACTATCTTAAGCACAATAAGCAACTTTACTTCCGACATACAAAAATAAGCAGACTGGAGTGTCACGAATTTGTTCCTTTAATACACTTCTCTGTCGTCGGTCGGCAACTTGTTAATTGCAGATTTCAAAGTATTGAAGACGGCTCAAGATCCATTTCCTGCAACGGCGAGGCGGCGTATTTTCGACTTGCAAAGACAAGGAAAAAAGCGACATATATATTGTTAATTTCAGTGCTTAGTATAAATATTTTTTTTATTATGTTTTTTTCTTAAAGTGCACTAATTCACATATTTGTTTTCCTTTGCATTAATTGGGAATTCTATTTAAAATCGTGTTTTTCTGCAAAAGTCCACTTTAGCCCCTAGATTTTCAGAGAAATACCTCTTTAGCCCCTTCTAGTCCCTTCAGTCCGATTTAGTCCTTTTTAGGTTGTATAAGATTCATATATTCGGAAGCAAGGGTATGAAACGGAAAAATACATTAAATGTTCTAATTAGGAAGTGGGGGAAAAAGTAGGTTAAAGCCTTCAAATCCGGACCCTAGTTATTAGTTAAGTCAGTCAGTCAGTCAGGACAAAGGCTCTTATATATAGAGAGATTATTCGTTACTAAAGAGTTAGAAATAAAATTATTTTTATTATTGAAATAGTACGCGGGCTTGGTCATTCCACTCTCAGCCTGCATGATTTTTCAAATATATGATTATTGATTAGATTAGGTTAAATTGTGGAAGATGTTGCTGTGGGATGAGTGAAAAGTTAAAAAAAAAGGCTACAATGTGAAGTTATATTTGTTTTGCACGACTTAACTAATTAGTGGTACTTACGAATGTTGTTGCCGTGGATCGTAAGTTGACATTCCCACACGCAATCTTGTTACTATATGCGGTAAGAGTTTCCGTGCGGTAAGAATTTACTTACGGCACATCATAATACAAGCCTTTATGGACAAGGCCCCCCAGGGCAAATATTCGATTCCCATAACAACAAACACATGCGAATCACTTTCTGAAATAAACATCTATCTTCAAGAATGTATATACATAATATTTTCAGGTAATATCACAATTGATATAATTAAATTGATATAAATAATCATCGTGCAAAAAATAGCATGCAATACTCGTGCCGTAAGTGCATAACGGATCTCGGAAAATTGAAAAACTCTTTCCTCGATCCGTATGCATCGCTTACGGCACTTGTATCGCAATATACTACTCTTACAGGGGCACACATTATTTCATGAATATATGCAGCTAGAAATGCACTAGAACACTTGGATGGTCATTTCCCGGAAGTTTATATTTTATTCTTTTTCTCGTCTTCCATTATTCAGAAAGATTTCAAAATTGAAGGAAATATTCAATGCACCTTACAGTAATCAGAAAGCACAGTAGATGCCATTTCCTTTTCCTCGGTTCTGTAGGTTCTTCCTATTCCTGATATTCCACATATTTCTAATAAAGGAGACTATTTTCATAAATAAACGTTAGCGATAAGCTTAAACCCAATCCAGTGCCCCGTAGATATCAAAAAACATAAAACATCAAAAGTGATTCACTTTAAAATTCCGGGAAGAAACAGTATAAAAACAAGTTGAAGAAAACTTCATGCAAGTTAATGCATTTTTTTTATCCAAAATCTCAGGAAGCGTAGCCTACAATAGAAACAGAACTGAAAGATCTTGGTTGTAAAACAGGACACACGATTTTTGACAAAATTTTTAATTACAAAAGTTATTCATAACTAATTTTAACAAGACGTTTTACAACTTTCAACAGCATGTACTGCTAATATTATCTTCGCGTGTGGCAGTAGCTAAGCGCTTTTGACACAATTATGGTTTTATGACTCAACCTCTTGTGCGCTTTTATTTTGTAAAGGTGCAATGTGTGCTTGTAATTATCACTGAGAAGAATTACTCTACGCATGTCAAATGCTTGTTAGATAAATATTGCTATGCATTATGCTGGTGATACCGTTACATTAAAAAAAATCATTATGAAGATACACGAGTGCAAGTTTCTCGTATTGCATTGGGATTATAACTGAAGTTTATGAAATGTAGAGGGAATTTTTATTTGACAAGTGGGGGAAATTTTTTGACAAGAGAGGGAAATCCCCCCTCTCGAACCCCGATTCTCTGTAATCTTTTGTTATCTATGAACTGCATAGATCGAACTAAAATTTTCCAGCCGAGTTAGATGTAACAAGAAGCGTGTTCACCTTTCCTTACCACCACTTTATTTGTTTTGCTGATTTTTTTCGAAAACCTCTAGATTTTGTAAATAGCTGCTTGTATTGATAATTTGAGACCCACAACTTAAACGGAAACTTCATCGCATAAATTGTATTAGGTCCGTCGCCGTTGGTGAGTCGGTAGCGCTCCTGCCTTCCACTCCGGCGGCCCGGGTTCGATTCCCGGCCGGGTCGGGGATTTTTCAGTAGTGAAAAATCCCTTTCCCGGGTTCAGGACTGGGTAGGTTAAGTCTTAGGTTAAGATAATGCACATTGTGCGCGATTCCTTAATTATTATAAATTGTATTAGGCTACCAATCTCATCCATAACAAAGAAAGCTGTTGCCCCTGTTTGTGTGACCTTGGTTTTGCGAAAAGAGCGACCGCCATGGGCGTCGGCGTAAGAGGAAAGGGGAGAGTAGAAAACCTCTTGGATTCATTTCTTTTGGTACTCTTTGTCAGTCAACCTGCAGTTGTTGCATGCAAAATTAAAAAATATATAAATATTTTATAATGTATTTAGCAAGTATTAACTTATTATAATTATAACTGCCTCAGTATATTTATAATCATCCGTCACCAAGGCTGTTGCTAAAAAGAACGTAATCTGTTAATTTAAAAACTTTGCAGCCTCGTCGAGTTCAGCTGGGGTTCAAAACTACGGGCCGGGAAACTAAGAATAATAATTTATTTAGCCTAATCGTTTGAAATTGATGTCCTAAATGGATTTTCAGTCGGTCATAATAAAATAGCCTATCATTCGTATCATTTGTACGTGGATTAACTTAAATTAGGAATTAGCTCACAGTACTCTTCTTAGTTTACTGTCGTAATATCACTAATTTGTGTAGGGGAAATGGAAAAGGCTGAAAATGCCAAAAAAATAAAAAAATCAATTTTTTGTATGGAATGTGTTGTAAGCGACATCGCCAATAACCTAGAGAAGGTGGAAAGTGCCAGAAAAATTCCTACTATTTCCTAGAGCAGTCGCAAGGAGCAACACCGTGAAAGCGTCCGCTGACCGTCAGTGGAAAAGGCTGCCACCCGCCATTCGTCCTTTACATGTAATGAGCGCTGGACTTCCAGCCTTTTAACTAACAAGGTATGGCACTTACAGCGTTTCCCAAAAAAAGATATGATGGCACTTTCAGCTTTTCACATGCAAAATCAAGTTATATATGTACAATAAAAAAAAAAAAACTCATGAAAAACAAATAAAAATATATTTTGTATTTTTAATGAATTTTATAGATTTTTAAAGGATACAGTATAAGTTTTATGAAGTTTTTATTGAATACTGAAAATTTTACTTTGTGGCACTTTCAGCCTTTTCCATTTCCATTACACAATTGTTCACGATAATAAATTTATTATTAATATAGACTACTCTGTAATTTAGCCTAATAAATAATAATCACTATCATGGGAATTAAGTTGAGTTTGCCCCCACCCCCTTCAAAATAACATTCCTGGCGACGCCCCTATGCGAGCACTACCGATAACAGTGCGAAACCACTGTTATGAAAGTCATGCGAGTATTTTACAACAATTTTATTTAATTTAGGTACAAGGAAGACATATTAATTTCTCAGCCTGGTATATTATAGCCCGTTTATGTTTGGAGCAAAAGAAAATTAACTTCTAGTATACACTATAATTCCGCGCAAAATCTGTTACGACTTTATTCAAAGAAAAAACATGAGAGAGTAAAAAAAAAAAAGGATAGAAAACCAAGAAGAAAAGAAAAGCAATTGAACATCCTGTTGAGTAAGCAAGCAATACCGCATGGGCATGAAGACGAAGAAGGAAATTGCTTCTGCGCAAAACATACAAGCTAAAGATAAAAGTAAAGAAGATCCAAAATAGAACATTGCTATTTTCAGGTTAGAAATTAATGTAAATAAACGCTAGTACAACACATTCATGATGATATTGCCTCAGATTACGTCTGTATAGAACAGCTAAGGAAAGCAAGAAAATGGTCGCTGAGATTTCTGTTTAGTTTGAAAGGAAAGGAGACTAGAATGTAGTCTTGTGTATTAAAACCCAATGCCTCTCAGGGAGTGAGGTTATGTCTGCAACAATTGGAGTTCTGTATTTGATGTGACAGGCTATTGTTTCAGGTTGTAATACGATAGTTGAGACAAACCTCACACGTCTTCCTTCCTGCTGTAGCTACCTGGGTGTTTACTTCATTGCTGCCATCCTCAGAGCCCTGAAATCCTATTCATACGCTAACATCGTCGACACTTCAATTGTCAGCACTTTCTATTACGACTGTATACAAATGTGTTCAAGAAAATTAACAATTCTATGAGTTTGTGTTAAAAAATAGTCTGAGAATGGAAGATTGGGTTGGAACATTAGTTAGTTTTAATATAAAACATTACTGCCTTCATAAAACAAGGTTAATGCGCTTTAAACAAGATACAATAGCCTATAAGTTGGTTATATAATGTCCGCAAAAATAATCTCCCATTTCCCATGGTTCGTTTATTTCGCTTTGCTACTTCAAAGCAATTTTCTAATGAATCTGACAAAGAATAACCAGTCAGATTCCGTTAAGCGAATGTAGATATAATAATCGTGAGGTAAGGTTTTTATAATACTTTCCCTTAACGCTGTTATATACTAATTTATCTCATTCAGTGGTTGCCAGATCTACACAACATGCCTAAATCTGAAATTTGTGATTGGATGAATGAATTCAATTGTTTTAGAACAGATGGGAATATTGTCATGTGCACATTTTGCAACATAAGTGTTAGTACGGAATGCAATGCTTTATACAATATACGTTTTTTTACAATATACGTTTCTTAAAGAAACAGGTTCACTAACATTTCTACAAATTTTTCTTTACTGTTGGAAAAGAATCCATCATACAGTACAGTACATTCACATTAATAAGGTGCTTGAAGGTAAGAACTGTGAAATAGCAGAAAATATTAAGCTTTCACATATATGGCGTTACAAATATGCAAACATTAAAATACAGTAGGCCTATATAGTGTGGAGCGATATTTTTCATCGTACAAAATAATTCTTACCGACAGGGGATGCAACCTTTTGCCAGTAAATACTCAAAATCAGCTTGTTAACGTGTTCTCACTAGTAGCTGGATAGAATGTTATAATTACGAGAGTAAATCATAACTACCCGCACTTTTTGTTTAATTTTTTGTATGTTGGCTGTGCCGCTTTGTGGTCGCACACGTCGACATATTGTTCATTTGTCTCCGCTTGTGGGATGTTTGACCGTTATGACTCCACTACGTATTGCGCTGCTGCAAATTAAACATGGCTACACCGCTCAGCGTTTGCACCAAAGATGATCAACTTGCTGAACTGAAGGAAGCTATGAGTGTAAATACCGGTAATCGCGGGCGAAGCCGCGGGCACATGCTTGTGTATAATACTAGCAGCTGCCCGTGGCTTCGCCCACGATAATTAATTGAAAAATTAAAAATTAAGAGTATAATAATTATTAAAGCATTATATTTATTGACACTTGCACGCGAATCATTCGTAAACTAAGCCATTAATAATAACATTAATGAAACAGCTAAAATTCCTGCTTTAGAGTACATTCCACGATATGAAAGCACCGCCTGGGGAAACGATCTCAGATTCGATTATGCAGTTCCAAAGCGACCTATTAACACTGATAATACGTATTGTTTCTCAACTGTTTGTTGACAGATGAATATGATGTGAATTTTATTTGATACATTCAGTGTAATTTTCAGAAATTATATAATTTTTCAAGCGAAGGAGTTATTTTGTTTGGATTTTTATTGTCCACGATACTGCTCGCGGCTTCGCCCGCCATTATTAATTGACTCCAGGATTTTTAAGAAATTTACACTGGCATATTATTAAAAATGTTTGTGGTTCAGACTATGAAAATTGTAAGTAAAAATAAAATTAGAATATTTGTTCATTGTGTTCATTTCGCTTAGGCCTTATATAATAAAGAAACGGTTTTCCTAATTTTGTACTATTTGTGAAAGTTTAGACTGCAAGTGGCGAACATCGCCGAGTATACCCGATGTTTCACGAAGCGGGCGAGCGAGTGAGCACGCTATTTAGGGCCGTTGAATTGTATAAGAGTAGATAGGTTGTACATATGGTTTTAGTGTTTAAGGCTTAATAATAGTATAGAGTGACTGCTAAAAAATGACACAACATAATAGAGTTGCCTATGTATAAGAGCATAGTATAACTTATAATAAAAATCGTCAGTAATCCCACTGATCAATTTTGCACTTCAAGTATACACCAGCCAGAAGATATATTGTATCATTGTATTATTGTGGTATATGGTGGACATCTTTCTATATCGACCGATTTATAAATATTTTTTATTAACAGAGGAATATTAAGTATAACTTTTCAAGAAGTCCAAGTTCAGGTTTTTAATAGCCAATGTTAAAATTTTTAGATAACAACCAAGAGTAGCTTGCTTATTGTTTATATGCGACACAATCGTTTCCTGAATGTATTTAACAATCAAATCACAATACATTTTCATTTGATCGTGTGTGTTCATCAAGAATTATAAGTACTGAAGCATGGTAAAACAACCTGAAAAGTTTAGGTTTTGTTTTATTTTCGGATATTAACAGAGGAAAATCAAGCGCGGGTTCGCATGTGTACATCGTACTTATTTTTAAGCAATTTTTTTCCGCAAATGCATTTTCCCTCTTTTTGTAACTTGTATTACTTGGAGAGAAATGATTGCATACTCCTAAGGAAAATTAAAAAGTAATATGCCGTATCGGATAGAATATATCCGTATTTTAAAACAATATGAACTTCCGAAGACGTAGAAATCATCCACCATTCTTTATATCAGCATAACATTTACTATCACTCAGTTAACTTTTTAGTGGATTCAAAACTAAATATTAAGTATTTTAAAATTCATATCGTCCAATCAAGCTCTAATATGTGTTGTTTTTCTAAAATTTCTCTTGCTAAAACCGTTATTCAGATCTATTTCTCTAAAGAACACTTCGATATGCCGTTGTTTTATATGTTCGCTATATAATAAACGGCTACCTGCATGGTCTCGTGGTTAGTGACGTTGACTACGGATCCGCAGGCCTGGATTCGATCCCCGGTACCACCTCGGATTTTTCTGAGGTAGGGAGGTCTGGAACAAGGTGCACTCAGCCTCGTGAGCTACTTGAAAGAGAAGTAGCGGCTCCGGTCACGGAGACCATCATTAACAGCCGTGGGTTTCGTCTGCTGGCCACATGCCCCCGATCCTGCCATCTGCATATGGTAAATGATGCAGCGGTCGGATGGTAGGCCTAGTCCCTTCAGGGATGCAGAGCCACGGATTTTGGTTTTAGTTTTTGTGTAAGTTAGTAAACGCTTATCCTGCAATGTGTCGGATAAAATTTTATAAAATACTGACAATAAGGGCCGTTCCTCTGGTTAAAGGGGGCCAACGACACATTTAAATCAAAATTATGAAAAAATCTCCAGTTAATGGTTCTCTATGTTTTGTACGTAGAAAGGATACAGCTGTATCTTTACAAATAACGACATTAGATTGGGGGACAACCAACACTTAATAATTTAGTATTATGGAAAACGAACATTATTTTCACATTGCCCCGTCTTACATATTGCTTCTATTGATTCGTTTTTGCTTCAACGGTAGCTATTTATAGCGTGTCCCCTTTTTACAAAAGAGGAACAAGATGTGAACCATAGTTATTATATTAAGTCTTCATATTAAGAAATAGGTTAAGAAGGCCTCTGCTTCAAATAGTTCAAGCTTCTATACTATAACATAGAGCTAGCATATTGTTTATGACGTTCCAAGGGATTCCTAAATTTTATATACTCACTTAGCATACAATGGAATTGTCTGTCACAGAACGAATATTCCAAAACATTAAGGATCCACAGTTCACCTACCTGCAAAGAAGAAAGGAAAAGCATAAATTAGACACCTTGAATTACATATTACTGGACGGTAATGTAAGTATATACGATTTAACAAATATTCACAATATAGGCTACATTGTTCTGGTGCATGATAAACGGGTTATCCTTAAATGTGAGTAGTGAATCCATCATATTCACAGATGATATCACCCTTCAGGATTCATCAAATGAAAACATAAATTTGCTACTAAAGTATGGAAAACAAGCACAGTGAAGCAGCAAAATGATTTCAGCTCAATTGCTTCTGCCTGAATGTAAGGAAGTATCAAAATATATTAGTTTTACTTAAGAGATATTGTTAACGAGAGCTTCATCCAAAAATATATTAATATTATAATTGTTATATGTTTTAAACTTTCAAGAGTGATTTATTTGTTATGACTACGGCAAGGCATTTGATGATTTTGAAGGTTAAAAGATAGCTCGAATTATATAAATGTGTATCATGAAATCATTGATTAAATAAGGGCAATTTGTTTTACAATTTCTGCTTCATTTTACATTTTCGTCATTTTCAAGAGATGTGTAATTTATGGCAATTTTAGGTCATTTTCGACATCTATAGGTCATGCTTTAGTAGAGGTATTTCTTTATCATTAATTTAGCCTTCAGCTATTCAGTTTATCTTTTAGTGTATTATTAATAAATCTAAGTATTTCGACATCGCTAGCAGATTTCTTGTCTAATTTTAGTGTAAGAGGTGCAAGCAGCTTCCAACCAAATACAGTCCACTTTACCAGCTTCCCACTATCACTCTTGCCCCTTACACTCTTACAATAGCACACAAAGAAAAGAAAAGCAATAAACTCAATACCCTAGAATCACTCGAAATATACAAGAATAAAGACATAATTCTTAACGATAACCCAATAGATTATAACCCACTTTTCGAACTCACCCTGAAGCTATAAATATATCTAACAAATACACAATTATCGTAGCATTAAATCAGCAGTCGTCTCGACAGCTACCAGGTCTAAAAGGTTAGTCTTCATCACGTCATTTTATTAACCTATTCTTTCCTATCATATTATTGCTTTATTCAGTTAATCTTTACAAATATTTCATTAATTCTCTTTTTTATCTTATTGTAGATTGAAGATGGTATAAAAAAACTATACCGAAATGTACATCTCAAATAAGTAAGAGGCCAATCTCCATCAACAACATAATTCAATGTGGACATCCTTACCAGCATTATAAAAATACAATAAGCACGAAGTATAAATTGGCAAAACACATAGTGACCAGTGATTATGATATATATAGACATTCCATAGTGAATTTAACAGACATATGGTGTACATAGTCACATAACTACGCACTGCTTGTAAGATTATTTTTAGGCTATAACTCCAAGACAACTTTTAATTGTATATAAATATAAATGTGCTACTTTTAATATAGACAACGCGCAAGTAAACTACTTGCAAAAAAATTAAGTATATCATTATAGGACAACTTTTATTTGTATATAAGTCATATGTGTTCTCTTAATGTATATATAATCTTATAATCAATTTTTTTATCATTTTATATGTATGTATAATTGTATATGTAAAAACTGCTTCTTATAATTTTAAAATTTTTGTCTAACAGTTATAATCTAATTAATTGAAGTAACATAGACCATAATAATTCACTGACCATTAGAATATGTCAACAGTCTTTCCATTTAAATATTACACAATAAAATAGCAAGCTTATAAATTTTTGTCCTCATTGTAAAAGGTTGTCCACATCACTCTATATATTTATGGCATCATATTATATTTTTTGAGGGTATAAGACGAAAAATTAAATCTTATACTTTGTATAATTCACAGTTCATTTTAATTCATTTTTATTGTAACAACATAGCAGTTTTCTTGTAGCAATAAAGAATTATTTTTCAAGTGACATCTTTGCTAGGGGCAATTTGATAAGCATGCCAGTTCAGGGAGAATTTCTTTTTCACTAAGGGGGCCTGTCACCCATTAAATTAATTACTTAACAAAAAGCTAATTACAATGGTAAATTTATTGATTTATTTTTAATGTTGTGTCATTTTTTCACTATTTTTAAGTCTTAAATGCATTTTTTATTTTGCAGTTTTTCAATATTTTATGGTTATTAAATGCCCCGCCCTAGTTATGATTGTTAAAACTTCTTATAACCTAGATATAGCATAAAAGCTCATTTTAGGCATTTTTAATTGTATGACTTACTGTATAGGCCTTTACATCTGGGGCATTAAAAACTTCGAATATGGCCTGTATATGACACACATTGTAAACCCTTCTTTATTAGAGAAGAAATATTAACAGTAAAAACTTTTATACATGTTAAACCGTTTATGAAGGAAAAGAAAACTTGAATAGATATATTAGCAGGTCTAAACTTCACGCTTATCACAAAAGGTATAATTATCTCTCTGAGCCAGATCTGAGCAAGTCAAAGAAATGGTACAGCCCGATTATTGATGTCATGCGAAATAACATTGGATAACAGGAAATCCCTGTTATAAAATGAAGGAAACGATCGATTCTTCTGTAAATATTTTTCTGTAGTGTAAGTTTTCATTATTTTCTTTGTAAATGTATAGATATTTCGTATTTTGTCCGTTATTTACACATTTGCTTTATAATTGTGTTATCTCGAGATTTTTTCATCAATAGCCTATAGTAACTTCATCTCAATTTTCATGGCGCATTAAATAAATGAAATACATTGTATGTTATTTAGTGTACAAGGTGATTCACGAAGAATGGATAATAATCAGGGAATTAATTCGTCACGTTATGCTGATTAAAAAAAGTACATATGAACATGAGTTCGATTTTTCATATTAAAGAAGTTATGATATTCAGAAAGTTGAGATAATTTGGGAGAAATTAAAGGATATTAACTTCAATATCGACTATCTTTGTGCATATAAACAGTGAAGTTAAGAGTCTAAAACAATCTAAACAAAACAAAATTTTATATTTGGATTAGGTATCATCCAGTATGTGACATCAAGCATGGCGACGATTTTATGTTTCTGTGTTAATGTTCCTTAATGTTCCTATTACTTTACACGAATTAAATGCCTATTAGGACTTTCCTCGAAATGGCTGTTGCTTATTTTAAATTAAATTAATAACCCATAACTTATTAAAAGTACTACTTTCATGGAAATTTCCTGAAGGGCAGCTAGTGATCTATTCGAAATTAAGCTTTAAGTTCTATCTAACAAATACCATGGGTTTTCACGATGCTGGGACACTGAATGCACACTTCCAGAAAGAAATAATCTATGTGGCGAAATGTGAAGTCAGAAAGCAGCATTGCCCAAGCTTAAAGGAGGGTGTTTCGCATCAGAAATTTGTAATAATATAATATAGGATGTTGATTATTCTCTTTGTTTTATGAGTTAATGTTGAAATATTCAAGAACATAATAACAAATGGGAAAATTTAAGTTTTCTGTGAAACAGAAATCATAATAAAATATCGTTGTTTGAGAAACTGTACTTTGTTTTCAAAGTTACGGGCGGTAACTGGAAGTCTACGAGAGATATGCAATAGTTTTATCAGTTTGCATCTGAGTTGCGAAGTCGTGTCACCATGTCTGTTTTATTGATAAGACTTGAAAGTCATAAATGCACAATTTGCAACCCATTTCAAACAATATAATATTCTGAACTTCGAAACAAATCACATACTGCACAGATGAGCAACATCTAATGGTATCCGACAGCCTGTGACAACTGCCAGCAAAACTGAAATGCCCAAACATAGACTGGAACATGATATCGGTTTGATTGTAATGTGCTGTCCTGTATAGGAGGTACCGGGATCTGCATGTTACTGAAATATCTCGTGTTCAAATAACACGCTCCATTTATCATACAAGTTCATATTGTACAAATTCATGACGAAGTAACACTTCTAGGCAGATATATTCACATGTGTATCAATACGCAAATGTACGAGTATATTACACTAGACAAAATTAAGAGAATACTTTAAATATTTATATATTATATCCAAATAATACGCACGAACTATTTCACAAATAATAATTTCAGATAGGTCTTATGGCATATTAAAGTTGTACACTGACATTTTGTTCCAAAGTTCGCAAGTATTATCCTGGCTCAAGCCATAGAAAATATGTGTACTTAATTGCGATATTTCCATGTCTATAGATAAATAGGTATGTATGATAAAATAGACGTCCACAGGTGACAATTCTGGAAAATTGGCCACGATTTCAGACCGAAGTAGTACTCAAAAGTCGTTAAATTGACATAAAACAAAACATTTTACACCCGTAATCCTGTGTAAGTCACAAATTCTTTTACACAAACATTTTAAGAAAACACTTGTGAAAGTTCCAGAAAATATGTAATTTCTTGTAGATTGTGCAAATGCACTTAGTGCAAACTTTAAATTCCATAAAAATATATAGACTATATTTCCTAATCTCAGGTAGATTTATGTAAATTATACAAATAGTATACGAGAAAACATAGGCAAAATATGCTAATATGTTAGATCATGACAAAACAAAACTTGAAGAATAATTTATCTCATATTTAGCCTAGGCCTCTAACTTTCATACAACCATCACCAGAAGCGAGTGTCAACCGATAATTTTGTTCCGGAATTGAATAGGTTAATCACTCGTAGATGAATTTCGGCTGCATTGCACCCCTCAGCACGCAGACATCGAATGACAGCATGCGGGAGATTCTATTGTTCGAGGCATGTTTACGTTGGTACAACTCTACGATAAATGTATCAATCGGAGCGGTTACTATGTAGAGAAGTAGCTGGAAGTGTTTAAATTTTCCAATAAAACAGTTTTGATTTTCACTGTGGTTTTCATTTCGTGACCGATCGGATCTTGAAAAAAAAAATAATATACCTCATAGTAAGTAACCAGAATAAATTAGAATTGCATTTGTTATACATATCTAATGAACCCTGATGATAAGCCGGAATGATATTCTTCCACTCTACGTATATCCCACTATTCAGAAACAAAATCAGATAGACTACTATTAACTATAGGATACAAATATAATGGGAAAATAATAAAACACAACACTTCACTTTTAATATTTAAAAAAAAAACTGAAACATAGAAAAGGAGTTTCCATAAACTTTTCTTTCTGCTAGAATTTAACTTGTTCCTCAGGAGAGGTAGATTAATGCATCATGTACTATACATTCGGATTTGGGTAAGTATTCCAACCTATTTCGCATTGTGAGAGCACTTGAAGTCTTTAATGCATCACGGACTGCAATATCGCGGTTCAATGACGACATCTACAGAGGAAAAGCGGAATGTTTAACTTGGGAGCATATCAAATCACAACAGTGACGTAAGAGGTTTCGATTACAAGCTGGTGCTCAGGTAAAGGCGAAGGCAAAAACCTATTTCCACTTACTGAAATGTAGGAGATGGAAGAAAAGTACAGGGTGCACAATAAATCACATCGCGACACGTGACGCAGCCAACTTCTCGGAATGTCATTTTGATAATGGAGTTGCGTCATACAATGTCGGCAAATATTTGACAAGATGGATAGCCGTAACTTTTAGCTCTATGTCAATAACTCAGAATCGAATTGGCTGGCATCAAGGAACATGATATGGAGCAACTACAACATCAAAATTGTGAACGTTTCCTACACGTTATCCCAGATGAGCTATCGGAGTGATAGAATGCTCTGGAAAGACTATTCACAGTGGTCTTGTATTTGATACTCTTCTTATCGCGGTGATTCATTTTAGTTTAAATCTATACAATGACTCTCTTTCCTTAATCTACTTAGAAAATTTTCATAGAAAGCAGAGAACTGAATGTTAAAGTAATTTGAATAAGGTTATCTGACGTCGCAATTAATGTCTCGGTTGAGTGCTAGTCTGTGGATCAAATGATCGAGAATATGGGCGAGGATGATCAGTTTTTAGAGACGAAACAAATATTCACGCACTGTTCTTAAGTATGGACCTAACGTCTTGCGTCCCGAATCCGAACACTTTCACACTTGCAAACCAATTAATATTAGTGCTAATGAGAAAATTTAAGTATGTAATTGATCCTAGCTTTAGTACTAATTTTTAAGAGTTTTGCGTCTTGTTTCTTTCACTGGCACTTCTAGACCACAAGTTCCCCAGAACACTCTTAAACTCGTCCTCCCATCGTGATTTCTGCCTTCCAACACTTCTTTTCCCAGTTCTGGGCTCCCACGCTGTCATCGTAAGTGTCCATCTCTCCGGATTCATTCTTATAACATGCCCTGAACACATCCATTTTAATCTGGAAGCAGTAACCATCACATCCTTTATAGATGTCGTATTCCTGATGTCTTCATTTCTCATTCGATCTTTCAATTTTCCTGAATTACTCAATAACATTAGTACCAGCTTAACTAAAAGGTCCTAGTAGCCTAGTGAATACGTTGCCTGACATTCCTTGCTATCGATCAATCCCACTGATATTTTTTTCTTCAAAAAGCACAATAAGTCAACATGCGGTTCCATTTTTGACCACAATAATCTATCTCTCACTCTAATAGCTAACAATACAGCACGTAAATACATAACGCCATCTTTAAATGTTAAATTAGATGACACTAAGCTTATAGCCTACTCAAAACTCGGACAAAGTTTGTCATACAAACGAAATGGAAAGTGAAATCAATATCCTTGCAATAAAAAATAGAATATCCATTTATATATCATAAGTTGCATGTTTGCTTAGGAAATATTAATAGTGATCCATCACTTCTTAGTATTTTGCAAAATGCACTCCAATATTCAGTCCGAATGTAGTGTACAAAGTCCACAGATGTATTACTCACACAAATTACTACCAGAAACATAATCCACCATTGCGCATTGTCGTTCAGCTTCTTTAAATTTAATTTGGGGAAGAAAAGCAGAAAAATTCCACACAATTACATATTTCCTGGCATTATAAAAAAACGGAAGATTTTCCGAAATTTCGGAGGATGTAGGAACACTGCGGGCTGCACTCGTAACAGGTTTCTTCTGAAGTCATGACAACCGCCCTGAAATTCGTCACAGATACTGCCCGATCAGCAGATGCACTAGATGGGTTGCACCTACCGCATAAAAAAATACTGGAGAACGAGCGACTAGACGGTTACTGAAAAACCATACTGTGCTCATTTATTTACGCTTGGGAAAAAGTGTAAAAAATTAAGGAAGTAATGATACGTGGGCGTAACACAAGACTTAGAGGTAACAAATTATCTAAATAAGTAAAACGGAAAATATAGATGCAGAAGGGTAGTTACCTACTACACCATTAGAGCCAATCCTGCTTCTAAGGAATCCCTTATTTCATAATTCACAGTTTTACTTTCTCGCTTATACGTAGTATAGAGAAAGTATTGTGATCGTGACAAAAAATCTAAATCGAGTTAACACCGGGAAAGCATGTTTCACGATGCCTAGAAACCGAAAAACGTGTTTTTGGTTTGACGTCTGTCCGTCTGTCTGTCTGTCTGTCTTTCTGTCTGTGGACAAGCACAGCGGGTAAACGGTTCATTGTATTTACTTCATTTTTTGAATTAAGGACTTTTTCGAAATTTTGTCGAGCCGCCCAGAAATTTAGTTTTACAACTGAAATATTAAGGGGACTTTTCATGAAAACGTTTTTAAAAATTTTGATTTTTGAAAAAATGGCTCTAACGATTTTAATAAAAATTTAAAATTGGAAACTCTTATCTATGACTAATAAAATGGCTATATCTGTATTTCTTCAAAAATGACTTAAGGGGTACTTTACTCGTATTCATTTTCAATTTTTCTAGATTATATCCATTACAGTAGGCGATACACGAAAACCTACCACAGTAAAGTTGTAGAGAAAATTAAAGTGAACATTTTTTGTTTAACACATTTCTTTATACGTTTAATAGATATCAAGATAAAAACGAAATAAGTACGGCTTAAATGCGAATTTCAGATCATGCATGTCAATTAAAATATGAATGACATTTTGTTGCCCCTAGTAACAAGAAAACTACAGGCCTAATGTACACTTATTTTTGTGAAATGCAACCAGTTTAGCTCAGTCGCAATGAACACACCAAAACCAATTACAGCGAGGTGATATGGGCTAACAGAGAAGAGGTCCTGAGTTCAAATCAAACCTTGTGGCCGCCCAAATTGACTTGGGTTTTTCATAGTTTCCTCATTCGCAAAGGCAAACGCCGGGTTTGTAGGACATGCTTACTTTCCATAACTCATCGCCGCTACGTCACTGGATATTATAATAGTTTAAACTGAATATCACAAAAGAAGACATCACTAAACAATAGAATCAGATGACACGAATGAGTTGCTACTATAGACTAATGGTTCACGCAACCATACTAAACACGTGATATAACCTACATGCAGTTGCGTGCAATATAACCTAAGTAGTAGTAGTAGTAGTTGTGGCGAAATTCAATTATAAGTCGCCCCTTAAGTTCCGCCTATTCGATATTCACATTTGCACGGACTGTGTGATGTATTTTGTTTCTGAGCGAAGCAGAGTGACCAAATGTCCTTATTTATTGCTGCAAGTGCCTTGCACCCACTATCCTTATATATTGTCTCAAGTGCCTTGTATTCACCTCTACATATAGCTAAATAATGCATAACACTAACCACATAGTTAAGTGCGCGAAGCGGAGGCGGCAGCCGTAGCGAAGCGCCCTTGCATTTTCGAATAATGTACGATACACTGTTTGTAGGTTTCGAAAATGTGGCATATTATATCTCCCGCGAAGTTTGTCTCTCGTCTAGTGGTATGACGTCACACCTCCAACGTCCAATCACGAGTTTCTTCATAATACGAGGAGAGAAGAATTCGCTAGATCGTGGTATAAAAGAAAGTGCATTGGTGGGTGGGTTGGGTGGGGCCGATTTATCCCAAGGTGCGACTTATATTTGAATTTTCCCGTAGTAGTACTAGTAGTACTAATAATATGCAGTTTTACTGTCATTCATTATTATTATTATTTCACGGTAAAAGCATTAAACATGAAGATCGACTCTGATGGTTTCCGTTCTAGATACTTCTTTGTTTTATGAAAATGTAATAAATAAAATTTAATTGTCCCTATAATTTACTTTTTTCTGTGCTAGCCTTTAACACGTATATGCGAGAAAGTTTGTGCAACATATTTTTGCACCATTTATTTACATGCGTTTTAGCCCTTTGCTTTATATTGCTGCTCCACGAGAGATTGAGAGTTTATCGATACATAAATTTATCTGATGAAACTCGTAATCTCCGATAGGATTTATTAACACTATTCCACTAATAGGATGTAACGGATTTTGTAAGTAATATTTATTTTTTACTTTGTTGTCAATATTCCGTCAGCCATAACATCACGGAATACTAGATGAATGAACAATCAGGAATCGATTCGATGAATCGATCCGAGATTCCAATGCTACCAATAGTGCCCATCACAAGATGGAAGGCGTCCTGGTAGTTGCTTACCTCAAAATGCTCTAAACTGGCTTGCACCGAATCTAAATTGTGTTTTTAATCAATGGACATTTATATTATTTCAATTTCCAAACAAGTTATGTTGTATAAAATAATGTATTTTCGTGCTATTTAATGGCATCATGTGACATATTAATCACTGCAGGCTGATGCCTTCTTGTCCAGTAACGAGCTGACGACTGTATCTGAGAAAATTACATCCGCTTATTAACAGTAAGCATTTTAAACGATCGTGATCGGTCTATATCCGAGGAATTGCTAGACGTTATTGATCAATATCAAACACGCGGCGTATGAGTGAAATAGTCTTTACAATTATCAAACTCTATTGGTAAGAATCAAATTTTAAGGATCGTGCTGCTCTTCTTTATCCCTTAATGATAAATTAGTTATCGTTCATTTTGAAGTATACGACTGTATACCATTTTTCTTAACGGAATAAGACTTTTAGAAATACCTCCATTTATCAAATGCCTGCAACTTGTGCAAATATTATTTGTGAAATTAGTAACAAAAGCATTTTTAAAAAAAGGCAATTTCTGTACAAAACAAAACGGGAAAATTGCGAAGAGGAGTAATTTGTTATTAATTTTTATTATTATAGTTGTTGTGCTTATGGTTCGTTTGTTATATCAGGCCTGCAGATAATTGCCCCAAGATTAATGTTAACTTGCACCGCACTTTAATCTGGAAACAAAGTGTATGGTTGACCGCATAAGCAAACTGGATTAAAGGCACGGAATAGCTGCTGCGGGATTTTCTGTCTAATGAAGGCTCCACCACCTTCAGTGGGAGCTCAGCCAACACGAATCTTCACCTCACATTCACGGAAAAGAAATCTTTACTTTTTGCAAGTCTTTAGGCTTAATCTTCTGTCCGGAAAGAAAATATCCCACCCTCCAGGTAATGGAATACAAATCTGAAAATAGATCACACGTTGTTTCAAAATAGAAAGGATAGAATCCAAGTATTACTTTCCTATCATAACCTAAGAAAATTCTCAGTAAAATAAGATGAACTATCAATTTCCAGTAAGCAATCATTTGTTTATTTATTTTATTTATTTATTTTATACATAATGTTGTTGCTTGATTCGTCTATTTAACGATGATAAAATTAATCTGTAGTCATCCCCGGTGGGACAGAATTTTGTCCCCTAAGAGTTATTATAAAGTTCAGGTATCCAGACCAATTGCATGATCATATGAAGTCAGCAAAGAAATTGTAGAACATGTTTTATTTCCGGTTCAGTACACGAAATAACTAAAAATAATAATCAATATTTCATTTGGAAAGTTCAGTACAATACCAGAAAATCCTTTATATGAAGTTTGTAGAACATTATAGTGGAAAAATGAACTTTAAAGTACTTACATTTTCAACAGAGGACAAGCTGAAGTGGCATGATTTATGTACAAATATAATAATAAATTTAATCGGAAATAATATTGAACATCGTCAGATAGTCATTTGCAAACAGAAGTGCTATGAACTGTGGCTAAAATACTAAATATGTTGAATCTTTGCCACATTTTAATCATAAATCCATTGACATCCCAAACTCGGCACAGAGAAAGTAGAAAAGGAGTGTATTGTGATCTCTGAATAGCGTACCGTACCGTTCTTCAGTGTCTGCTATAATCGACCATATGTACCGCTAACTTCTTGACAGCTACAGAAATAGAAGAAAACAAAGCACGCTTTAAGAAATTAATGAAAATCAAAACAAACTATTACAGTTTTACATCAAATTTTCGTGCACATTTCTCAATTTACGGATGGAAAGATTGTATTTCACGTTTATTCAGACATTATGCACGATATAACAAATTTCGCGATATTTCGTAAGTTCAGATTGCTTAGTGGTGATATTTTACGCATGTACGAAGCTAAATACAGCTAAGAGAAGCTTTTTTGTAAAATTTAGCGCTTATCGCTATTACCAAAAAAGTACGGTTCCTAGTAATGACACATGAAAAGTGAAACAAAATATTTAAAAAAAGATGGAAAACATATGCAGAATATAAAATATGTATGAATGAATGAATGAATTAAGTGCTTTTATTGTTAACAAGAATAACATCTTTTTACATTATTCGTTGCATGAGTCAGGCTGTCCATGCTTTAACTGTGCACAAGCAAAACCATAACCTAAAATTAAAACTAATAACAAGAAAACTCCACACACGTAGACTCCCCACCAAAATAGCAAACATACTAACAATAACCTAAAACACACCAACAGAATTGTCAAACAAATATATTTTACACGCAATCCTACATACAGCTGTATAGCTCCCGCGGAGTACTCCCTTACCCCCTCGGTCCCACACCCTCGACCAGTTCCATCCTAAGCTGTCTCACCATGGACATAAATTTCCCCACCCCTAAAAAATCTAGTGTTAAGTAGCAGATCGTATGTGAACAGCTGACTCCTACAAGAAGCAGTGAAAGACTCTGGTAGATGCCGTTGCCTCAGTAGAGACCGGTGAAAATGCTATTGTCAAACAATGATGTTGAAGTCATTCAGCGATCAGTGTAGTCAGTGGTTTAAGATGCCAGTAGACGTTTTGAGTGTTTGACAGCATTTCACATCCACAGGCAAGGAATTCCAGGGCGAACTGTTTCTATAGCCTAATAAAGAATAGGTATAAAATATTGTGGTGAAACAAGGAATAAAGTATAAAAGCAAAGTGATCCCTATACAGGCCACAAAGGTCCTTAGAGTCCCAGGAGGTTGAGGATTCCTGATTTTTAGACATTCGACACATGAAAGTGATAAGGTTGTCAGTCTTACGCACCGGCTACATTTACTCAATTATGTTGGAAGCTGAGTTGGCCCCAGAGACATAATAATATCAAAAGAATTAGGTCTATAGAAAAATTCCAATGGTCTCATCAGGAATCGAACTCGAAAATTTCCAGTTTGTAGCTCAGTGCCTCAATCAACAGCGCCGCGACGTACTCCCTAGGAAAGGAATACTTCGAAGATAATTATCTCAAATAGTCCTTAGATAACAGAATTCCAACTTCAACTTTTGCGGAAAACTGAACAGCTAATTTCTTTCTTACACAAACATAAATTTTGGCAAACGTAGGCCTATCCAATGCTCAGAACTGATATCTGTCTTCAATCCGATCGCTAGCTTCTTAATAACACTATTGAAATTAAATAACAAATTCAAATGTTCTTTAATCAGCAAGAGCTGAATGTTTCAGGGGCGGATCCAGATCTTATTTTAGGGAGGGGTCGACATTAACGAAGGTTTTAAATTACTGGGAGTGTGGGGGGGGGGGTATAGAACAACCACAAAAACAGTGAGGTTCGGGGGCTCTCCCCCGGAAATTAAAACAAAACAAATGGAGTGCAAAATGATGAATTTTTAGATCCTAGGCGATTCCTCCAAATTTCTCAGCAGAAACAATTTTAGTTATGTTGAAAAATTTGTCAAATTTACGTATTACATAAAACTTAAAATCATTAATCAGATATCAACTTTTTACCTTTAATTTATAGTAAGTATGGCCTGAAATAGTTTACAAGAAATCAATTAACCATTTATACCACAATAACAATTAAAGGAACTCGAGCAACGTCTGCCTTGTCGAATGCCATGACTTCTCCACGCATTTGACACAAGGTGTGTATAATATAAATACTATTGAACTTGCATTTTACAATACTCTCGTTGAAATAGGGCGAGTAAATAAATGCGTTTATCTCATTTTATTTTTTATTTAATTAAAATGGAATGTTATTTCATTAGGTAATTTCTTTCAACGAATAAAATACTCAAATTAATGAAAAAAAAAAACCCAGCCTTTACCTGAGTCAGAATTAGACTATGTTTATTAGATAAATCCATTGTTATGAAAGTTAAGAAAGAAGTTATGGATATGTGTAATTCTATACGGATCGCAGTCATGGTCGTTAATTAGAAAGGAATTAATCACAATACAACTTTGCCAGAGGAAAATGGATAGGAATGTACTTAACTTCACGCGAAGAGACCGGAAAAGAATCGAAGACATCCGTGAGACAACGAAGTTGAAAGACGCAGCAAGAATAGCAATAATTTCAAAGTGGAGTTGGGCTGGATATGTGCGTAAAATGGACCCCAAAAATGGACATACGGTGTAACTGTGTTAGAACCCAGGTTAGGAAGCAGGAAAGTGGGAAGACAAAGGATGCGATGGTTTGATATTTTTAAGAGTCGACCAGGGTGCCAGTGGTCTAGAATAGCAGCAAATAGAAAAAAGTGAAAAGAAGCCAGGGTGCCAGTGGTCTAGAATAGCAGCAAATAGAAAAAGTGGAAAGAAGCTACAAACATTAAGAGACTTGTGTGAAATGTCCTTCAGTGTAAAGAAGCCACTAACTAAATCACTAAGCCATCTTTGGAAGCCATCCTGTAACAGGAGGCCCTAGCCCTCACTGGGATGTTATTGGAGTAATGGTAAAATATACATGTGTATGGATCTTTGTGGACAGAATCAATATTTTGAACCAAATAGATAAATATGTATATAATGTTCATATAATTTCATATTAATTTCTATAAACTTATAACTGTATCTTAATAGCTAGTAACAAAACATCTTGATAGTTACTATATCTGCAAATAATTTTGAATAGCCATAAACAACCTTTAGTAGCCACAGTATTTTATTCTCGTGATATAATTATCATTATTCCTTTTTTAAATATACTGAGCATATAAGGTGGATAAATATCACCAGGAAAACACAAAGCATATAGAGTCAGATTTTTATAGGTCTTACGTTAATTGGATTTGTGAATAAAGTTTGTTATAAATAAATATTTATTTGTGATGTAGAATCTTGTGTTAACCTTGTGTCAGCTGAAATGATAACAAAAAACGAATATGTTACGAAAGAAAATGACTTACGACTTTCTTCATGCCATTCTATAATCTGTCAAGACCACAGTCGATAATTCCTTTTGAGTTTTCATATTGTCTCACTGTTCATTCTTGATGGCTACGCAACTCCATTGTAAAGTTCATGAGATTCCATTGTAAAGACGATTATTGGCAGGGATTGCCTAAATGTATTCCCTGCTGAGTTGTGTATTATACACACAAGATGGAACTGTCACTACGGATATCAGAAGGCGGAGATTTGCAATAGATAAACTAGCACGTCCACATTGGCATGTCTGTCTCTGTTCATGGGTGTTCAATTCCACGAATAATCCTGGTTCGATAACCAGTAGGTCACAGGTCACGGTGCTTGTGTCGTGTTTGGAGCCCGACATCTGGATGAAACAATCTTAACTACGGTATAAGTTGGCAGTAGTTTCAAGTCTTGTGAAACACAAAACAGTTTGACAGTACTCCATGCCTTCAATGCTCCTGAATATTACCACATTCCGGAACACAATCCTTATTGAGCGAACCCTGTGTTAAGTTTCTTCCTTTTATGAAGTGAAGGGAAATTCAATATAGTTTCAAAATGATTCCTACAAGAAGTTAGAGAGAACAGAGATTGCATACAAGTAATATATAGAATTGTTGAGAAAACACAGAACAGTAACTAGATCGCAAAATACCGAATGACTTTCTTCATTTAATTTAGATCTAGCAGGATCTACACTTAAACAGCAGCTAAAACTTCGTAGAAAGATACATTGGGTTTGAAAACCCTAGAAACAATCCTGAAGGAACTAATATTGAAGAAGGTGGTATCTACATACTAATATTGCATTTTTGTAAGGAAAATTGTCTGTCTAATAATTGGTAATCGGGATACGTCAATTTGCCTATTCGCCAAATTTTGGATATCGTTTAGATTTTCTATGAGCATTATAAATGTGATAACGCCAGATGCTTTAAGTGACTCAATCAACCAGCCGAATTATAATATTCAAATTTCTTAACCTTTGTAGCATAAAATCTTTTGGTGGTAACCCGTGTGAATTTTCACTCAGCGAAGTGTAAAATTAGTAGTCATTAACAATAGTTGTATTCTATTATTACTTTGGCATATTAAAAATCTTACTGAATATAAAAATCAATTATGGATTATTGGCATTAAGCTATAGTATGAGAAAAAAGTTGTTACAAAGAGTAATCACAAAGTTTTCTATAAGCACAAAAATTAAAATATCGATATCTTAAAATGATATAATATAAACTGAAACTGGCTTGAAATTATAAAGACAAAGAAATGATGAATAGAAAAATAAAATGGCAGTCATAAAAATGCAGTTCTGGTTGAGTGAAAAATATATTACTGCAAAACTATTCTTCTGTCATATAATTACCAAGCTAAGTGGAATGTGTGTGTGTATATATACATATATAAATATAAGAGGTAAATATTATTGCTCTTACAGTTAATACTAACATGGTGAATACAAATGTTATAATTTTAATACTCTTCTAGATCACACAAATCCATTTATCCGACGCGTATTTTTTTTTACTTATTTATTACAAAATTTTCTAATTATTTCAAATTGCAAAAATACAAATTATTACAAATACAAATATAAATAATACAAACCCAATTATTACAATTACAAAAGAGTATTATTTATCCCGCATGTGCATAGCTCGTGTTCGGGGTCAGTCCAGTCATACTAAATTATATTATAAACATTATAACAAAAACAAACATATTAAAATTTAGGAAAAACAATAAGATTTTCATATGAAATAAATAGATAAATAATTATACGAAAAAATTACAATATCATAACAGAGATAGGCTACAAACAAAATACCTCACGTTAAAAATTTAAAAATTTACAACTGAGAATGAATAATGGAATGAATGGAAAACAAAGTGAGTAAAAGTACCATTACAAGTTAATTTTAATCAGTTCGAGTTCTTGTTTTTTAAACAATTTACTGTTTAGTGTTGTCAGATTGATATAAACCAATTAGACCTACGTTTGACATTGCCTCGGATATAGACTATTCACACTAGATTAGCGTATTTGCTTGCAAGAAAGGGGTTTTATCAAATGAAACATCAGATAATTGCTGAATACGTCAAGGTATCAGCATGCAGTGATTAATACGTCCTCTATCTGCATTGTTGCCAATAAACAGAATAAAAACTCAATGTCACAAGATAATTTATCTGGAAATTACTATTAAGTGTGAATTGATTAAAAATACGATTTTATTCGATGTAAATCATTTCGTGCGTTTTTTTAAATTCTTTTTGGATTTAGATTATTTTAATAAATTTTGAGGCTAAATATTTTCTCGTTCTCACTTTTGGTGTTAGTAGAGACTCCCTGTATTCCGTAACTCATTCGATGATTTATTTATTCATTATGCCGTGATCAGACAGCTGGTACAATATTAACTTGATTTTAAACAACACAAGGGAAGTTAGTAGTTATTCTTTATACAATGTGTTACATTTTATTCATTTAGAATAGGCTTACAAGATCGCACAATATAAACATAAGAAGTTCTACTCCTATGTATGAATACAGATTGAATTCCGATAGATAATATATGCATATGCTTTCATGAGCCACAGATTATATGGACATTACATGATAATATTATAGCAGAAATATTCCTATGACACTGGGATTTGAACTATCCGAGCCAATGCTCTACCAACTGATCTAAGCCAGAGTTCATTCACAGCGCCATATGAAACCTCTCTCCTATCACTGCCCTTAATGGTCTACCTCACTGAGAGACAAGTTATGTCATATGCAATACTATGAGGTACACTAATTAGTGATGGTTATAGGAGAGAGGTTCCATCTGGCGTTGTTAAGTGAACTCTGACTTAGTTCAGTTGGTAGAGCATTGCCACGGATAGAGAAAGGTCCTGGGTTCAAATCCCAGTTTCAGAGGAATTTTTCTTCTATAATATTATCATGAATTCAGATGTACTATACTTCCCCTTTCTTTTCCTCATGACTGCCCTACCTAGCAAGAGGAAGAAGAGAATTCCATCTTCATATTACAATACTCAACCGACATTATAAACATTCCATGCAGTTTAAAGACTGAAAGAATCTGTAGTCATTTTTAATTTTTTATACCCGTCCCATAGATACTATCGGTAAGGTTAGTAAGCTTTCAGCATTAGTACACGTTTTCAGGTTCCTTGAGCCCAAAAGATTATTTTCAGGAAAATATTTTCAATGGGTTTACTGAATCACTCCATTGAACTGCGTATTCCATTGCAATGCAAGTGCAACACTTCATGCTTGATTAGGTAATTTACATCTTTGTTTTTCTATTTTTGTACTCTATGGTTTTAATATTAACTCGAATCTGAGTTAATATTCCTAAATCTAGCCAGTTTCGAAAATATTTCAATCTTCGTCATTTACATTGTTTTTAATTTTCTTTTCCCCCAAATTAAAAAGACATTAAATGTATGTCATTTATATTATTTTCAAAATACTAATCTAAACTATTAGGTTATACAAATGTTTGATAAGAACTTCTTTACTTAAATGTCTTCCCTTAATAAAAGAGGTAACATTTTTTCAACTTTTGTTTTTCTTATTTAAATTTGCTATGGTCGTATATTGAATGGTCTATCGTTTATTCGTGCATAGGCTGACTGGATCGTCCTTGTTTCAAAATATGAAAAAATAACTTCTTAGCCTGCCATGTCCTGTTAATACAGTCAACCCTCGATATAATGGCACAACATTTACTGGCACAAGGCGAGGGTGGCACTAAAATGAAATTTAAATGCATAATAGAGTGCTGTATTAATTTACTATACTGTATTATGAAAGAAAATTAAATAAAAGGCAAATAGAGAACTTTAGCACAAAATAAAATACACTATATATACTGTACGGTAACTCGATTTATTACATGTGTCCAGTTTTACAGTACAGAAAGGGTTTGAAAATCATGTGGGTCCAATGTAAGTGATTATGATTACAGTATAGTACTTTTAGTTAGTTTAAAAAAGAGTAACTGTAACTGTAGTGTAGTGTTTTTAACAGGTGAGTGGACACAGGACTAAAAGAAGTGAAAGTTTGGAATGTCTCATTGTATGAAGAGCTCATTCTACCTGCTCCACCCTCACTCAAGCTGTCTGTCCGACTTATAACAAAGCTTCCTCATTCCACCGCACTGCATTTACAATTGGTGGCAGGAGAACACTCACTTCTTGGAAATACTTCCTAACATTCACGCCGTTCAGTTGCATTTATTGACGCAGTGCGAGGGTAGCACTGTAAAGAGAGGCATTATATCGAGGGTTGACTGTATTTGTTGTGAGATTTGGGGGTTAATGCTATCACAATCTCTAAATAAATATTTTGCCAGCGCTCCTTTATCACTTAATTTCCAATTCTCTTCCCATGTGTCATCGTCCTTCTAGTTAGTTCGGTGGGTTGCGTTGATATATGGACGTGCATGTGTGAGCACTAGTATCACTGATTCGAACCTAACTGCCACTAACCTAGAATCTATTTGCTACTTTTTAACTTAATGCAGGGGTAGATATGGCACATTAGGATGGGCAATGCAGGAAACGCTGCTAATGTAATATCTTTATTCGTAACTCAACTACCACTAGTCTAGCTCTACATGTCACTAACAATACTATCACTGTTCCTAATTTAACGGTCACTAACCAAGGCCATTGTACTGATACGCAAGGTGCAAGAACCACAGTTAGTCACCCTGCTTCGGTAGAAAAAATAATATAAATAGCTTCGTCCTTGGGGAACTTGCATCCTCCTTAACTGACTGTGCCAAGAGATTTTATTTGAAACAATGGAAGACTAGTGTAGTTAAATTGACAGTTTTTTCTAAAAATTCAGATTTTAAAAATCTTTTACTAAAGCTGAGATAAATGAATGACTACTCTCCCAATGTGACCACTTAATTTATATCAGGAAGTGGAGCGAGAAAAGCGCATCGTCTATGTTTAGGGTACGGTAAATTAATTCATGCACGGATATTGTAACTTACTTTTTTCCACTACGTCATAACCCCAGCACAAGTTAAATCATACGAATCTATACTGACCAGTCCGGCAGTGCGAATTAGATTGTGTAGGATGAACATCATAATTCTAAATCAAGATTTTGTGTTCGGATTGTAATATTGGGCCTTTTCCAATATACGCCCTCGTATTAGTGGGTCATGGCTGTCATAAAACGGGTCGTGGGGTTATTACTACACCTTGATTCAACTTCCAATAACATCACCGACCCTCGCTTATCTGCTGCAAACCTGGCACAAAGCTGTGTTAAATGGATCGTAAAGACACACATTCCAGTTATACGCACCAAATTTTATTACAAGTTAGCCAGTTCGAGTGCGATGGAATTACTATATATACTACACAGTATTTTTATGACTGCGCACATACTTAAGACTTTACTTTTCTATCATTCTTAAACATAGGCAGCATACCAAAAAATAAGTTTTGAATTCGATAAAGGTCAATGCGCCAGTTTTAGCATTGATGAAAATGTAGAAATCAAATTATTACAATTTGTTGTAAGTAACTTATACTTTGTTTATAGGGGAAGTTCGGGGGAATAGACCTATCTAATCTAATGGGATGGAGCTGTTCAGATGATGAAAATACAAGCCTAGCGAGTTTAGATAATGCTCTGGGATTTTGTGCTTTAAAACTCGTCTGTTCCTGCGGGCCATGACTTGTGATTGAGAAACTTAAGTGAAGTACTAGCCTAGCCCCAGCAAATTCCATATAATAATAACAATAATAATGTTTTACGTTGTCTGGAAGAGTTAAGTCATAGGGCCTTTCCTTCCGCTCAACAAAATGATACAAAATACATGATTTATACACCGTCAAAGAATAGGCCTACAATAAAAGAAAATTAAAAACATTACCAATAAAACAATAGTTTAGTATTTGGTATAGCCAACATTGAAACAAGACAAAAATATATCCAGTCATCAGCGAGTTAAAATTTCAGAAGGATAATAGAAAAGAAAACAGAGTGAATTCAAATTATATATAATTGTGCGTGTATCTATTTTTTGAATTGGTTATATAAATAAAATTAGGCCTAAGTGAAAAAATACCGTGCTAAATGCTTAGTGTAAGCTTAAATGTGAGATTACAACAGTTATCATTTCTGAACTTAAATATAACATTTATGTAGAACCCTTTAAATATATGCACACTGAATTCGTATCGTCAAATGGAAAGTCTCGTATTTGATCGACGAATAAGTAGTTAATACAAATGTGCATTAGCCTAATAAATAATTATGTAAAGTAGTTACCAATGAGGACTGGAATCAACCCGGCAAGAAGGACTTACTCTTTAAAGGTCGTTCTCTTTCCGAAATACATTGATTGAAATGTTATATTAAATTACGGCTAAAGAAGGAATATAATACTAGAAAACTGGATCTCTTTACATCTTCTCAGTTCTGAATATAATGGCTGAAGCAAATTATTATAAGAATATAATATTTTTATAGCAGTAGAAAATTTGGGGGGGGGGGAATTATAACAGATCTAACCGAAGATAGTATTATACTTTAAGGCATGTTTACAGGGTTGAAAAGTTTATTTTGTGATTTTCCAAGAAGCGGACTCTAGCTGAAAGCAATTCAGCTTGCAACCAGTCATCAAAAGTTCGTTGGTTGGATATCGTTTTCTATGGATGGTTGTCTACTGCTATCTGGCCTTGAACCGTTACCAGTGTGACGGAATTTTATACCGTAGTAGTAACTTTGCACAATTGTAAAGTATCTTCAGACACGAAACTGACTCATTTAGATGTTTATAATATGTGCCCATATGCTGTAAAATTTACTCATATCAATAATATCAATAAATTTACTCAATACATAATAAAAAAGATGTTTACCTTGATTACCCGAAAAACAAACTTACTACCACGCACAATCGAAACTGGAACTTCGATCTGGGCCAATTTGTGAACTTGTGAGTAGAAAGTCAATGCCTTTACCGACTGCTCCGCTCAACCGACTAAATCAAATGCAATATTGTCAACAACGTTAAACATAATTATAGATAATGCATAGAGCATAGAGCGAGTAGACAGTAGACAGTACAGACAGGGAAAAGAATGCTAAAAAAAGGCCGGAGGTGGAATTGCCATTACGCTACTGCTTGCACTAATTTATTGAGAATAATCCTGCTCTTGTTGTAAGCGTCACCACGCCTGTCACAAGTCTACCGTGTTTGCAGTATGCCTGATATTACAAATTCTCCACAGTCAAAGCGGCCGGTTTGGTATGATACAGTTTCCCAGTACATTTTATTTGTAATTACCGGTATAACTCGAACAGAAAATACTAATAATTTTCATTTTCAAAAGTGAAGTGACTTGAATAATAAATTATTATTCAAAGCTTACGCCTATCAGTAGATCCTCGATGTGATAATGATTAATAATATAGGTGATCGTGTAAGATCCTTAGTAATAATTGTAATAAATGTAATATTATTTTTCCCATATTATTTCTTGCACCAAAGAGCAAAACCTGTGTTCAACAACCTTTTAAGGGTTGTTGTCTAGAACGCTCAGATGTATATATATATATATTATATATATGTATATGTATACTATTAAAGGGCATTCGTGACACATAATAATTATTTCTTCTCTTAACAAGACAAAATCAGAGACTCAATGAATGGTTGCTTGTTCCACGCCCAATAGTTAATAAACATCCATTTATAAAGGTATCGTTTGCTGAAATAATGAAGATATCTAGCGTAAAACATAATTACTGTATTATTTTTATACTTCCTAGTGATGGATTCTGGTAAGTACTGTTTCGTGAAAGATATTACAGATGTAGGGTGTGTAAGATGTTTAGCTGCCTGAATGGGTATGGTATCGAAATCTTGTCTCTCTGAATTCACATCCCACATCTCAACTACCTTCCGCTCACCGGTATATTCATGCTGTTGAGGTTATGTCTTTATGATGATTGCAGGAGGTGATTAGAAGTATTAAATGCAAACTTTGATGAAGTATGGAATACATTTCCTATAAAACATTCTGATGTCCATTCCTGAACAGATGTAAGGATAAATTCACTTTATTTACAGAATAAACGTTAATGTAGCGAGACAATGGTGACACAGGCATAATTACTACCTACAGTCTTCGAATTTATTAGAATATAAAGAAAAGAGGACGTGTCTTTATCGCTTTTGTAGGAAGTGATAAAGCAATGTCTATAAAGATTGAGTGAATCGGGTTTGTGATCGGTTGAGTACAGACTCATTCTTATATGATAATATTATTAGAGAGGTTCCATCTGGCGCTGTGAAGTAAACTCTGGCTTAGCTCAGTTGGTACAGCATTGGCAAGGACCTGGGTTCCTATAATATTATCATGTAATGTCCAACAGAGGCAATAATCTGTGGTTCATGAATGCATATGCATATATCTAAAAGTAAAGTGATCCCTATACAGGCCATGGAGGCCCAGAGGGTTCCAGGAGGTTGGGGCTCCCAGATTTTGGACATTCGGCACATGAAGGTGGTAAGGTTGTCAGCCCTACGCACCGGCCGCCTTTACCCCCAGGATTGCTCCTGGTACTCATTTCTGTTAGAGGCTGAGTCGACCCCAGGGCCATAGTGCCACCAGAAGGATTAGGCCAATTGAAAAATCTCAACGACCTCATCGGGAATCGAACCCGCGACCTTCCGGTTTGTAACGCAGCGCCTCAACCATTCTTATATGTTATTGCTCCAAATCGAAAGAAAGACATGAGCTAAATAGTCAGCTTAATGGAAACATCATTATGAATATTTGGCTTGAGCAGGAACTGAATTGGGTTTCGGCTTTATATGCTGACGCCTAAACCACTGGGCTTCCACTCTACATATCTAGTCTCATTTCAAATATTCATTCAGACACCTATCAACCTCCCTATGGATGTTTGCATATCCACACTTCACAGTCTCTGATGCTCATTTAATTGCTGGTTTTTTGTTAACAAAACATTCAATGCGATTAGTTAAAATGATAATTTCCAGTCTTATCTCAATTTTCCTCTATAAAATAGAATATAAATCCGTTCAGTATGCAGAGATAGTTGAGACAGTAATATTCGGGTGGTCACAGATGAGAGAGAGAGAGAGAGAGAGAGAGAGCGAGGGAGAGAGTGTTCTCCTCACTCGCAATGACGAATGCCAGATTGGATTTAAGTGAATACATACTTCGAACGTTCCTTGTCCGTTGTCTGTACATGTTTGTGTTATCAGCGGCTTGCTGATCCCACACGAGTCCCTATTTGTCATGTCAGAACATATCGTCACCTGAATATTGTGGTGTATCATGTCCATGATGGTAAGGTTAGAGAAAACGAAGGAAGAAGCTATGTATGAAAACTGAAGAGTGACATTTCATTATTATTTCGGTATTTAGAAGTGGAAAATTGTTTTCGCTCTATACGTTTATGGTGCGTACTCAGATTTTGAAACATTATTTTATTTTCGCAGTTATTACTCTCCTGTACACAGTTGACCATATGCGTTCCCAAGGATTAGTCCCCTCCCCTACGGACATCGGAATATATGTTCCTTGAAAGAGGATGTTAAGTGGCTACACAAAGAAAGAGAAGAAAGGATTAATGAATGAATGAAAAATACAGTATAAATCTCTTCAGTGAGATATAACTGAAAACCTGTCATTAACTAATTTCCTACCAGTTTCTGTATTCCATGTACAGAATGCAAACATGTTATGTCCTCCCCAAGCACGGATTATCTCCATAATATGACTAAAATAATAGAATGCGTGGTGCATGCTGCACCGCGAAGCACGAATTATTGGTGTCATAGAATTCCTGCCATGTCTATTCGTACTCTTACATAATCTTGAATCATATTTCCATCCATAGAATAACGCAATAATTTGAAGCAAGTAAATATTAATAGTCGAAGAATTTATTTCTTAGTCGTTTTCGATTTCACATTTTATTTCTACATCTCCAGAAATAAGAAAAAGCAAAGATTCTTCAAATGAATCACTGAGCTTTTTTGTCCTTTCATATAATGCAACGGTAATTTTCTTCTTATAACAAAGCCCTTTTACAGGAGCAGGAGAGTCTTATTCTTCCATCCACTCAATAAATCGATGAAGCAAATTCATCTCCATTAAATAGAACTTTTAACAAACCTTCTGTCCGATCCGATAAAAATCAACATTGTGGTTTTCCTAATAAACGTAGCAGAAGCATCTTCAAAGGAAGCAAAATAAGAACACCAATTAAATTAGCTTGTGAGTGTAGTTCGATCTTTTTGCCGGTAGGGCGTGTGTTTATTCTTTTTCTTCGCCCAGCCTGGAGGAGAGCAAAAAAACTTAATTGGGGTTTAAGAGATTTGCAGAAGACACTGCTGCCTGGGGAGGTTTCCTTAGCAACTGGAGTGGAAGTGGCTGTCTTCCAACTGAAGCATCGTTAATGAGGTGGTCCAGGGAATCAGTCGATACTAGAACTGTGCATGTCACGAAAATAAAAATAATATAAAATAATAAAAATAATAATAATATCAGTTAAACTGATGTAACAAAGTGCCAGAATGCTATTGTTTCATCAGTGATAATTGCAATAATGATATGTAGAAAAGAAGTTATTTTTGTTATCTATTTCCGAGTTAAGCTCCAGATCAATTCATTAAGCAGGGCTTATGGAAGAAAAGAAGGTCTAAAGTTTGATAAGCATAATGTAAAGGAAAATGTGGGTAGTGTTATTTGTCAAACTAACTGTATTGCAACTTCCAAAGTCGTATATGAACACTGTAAAACAATTTGTTGTCATGAGAACTGATTTGCATTTGACAATTCTTTCTAATATTTTACCATAAAATAGGCAATAAATTGGGAATTATTCCGGTACCGGTCAACCGATTTGGTCTGAAATCAATAGGCTTCTTTCCATGGACGTTTTAAATGTGTATGCCAAGTTTCATGAAAATCCGATAAAGCGTATTTGAGCTATCGCGCGTACAGACACACGGACTGACGGGCACACATTTTCCCGTCCACCACACATCTCAGAAAGTACCAATCTGGCACTTAATAACCGCAATTGTACTCACCGGTATTTAGGTATTTGGAGGGAGGTATTTAAGGTAAACGATAATTTGTTTTTAGTTCAAGAAAAAAAAACAATGTTATACAGGCGAAAGTTGCTAAGGCGACCTCTTGCTGTAACCATTTCTAGAATTTAACATTTGCACCAAATACTGCATCCATTAGGTTATAATATCAAATTACAATTTTTTTTCTGTAATCAAACAACAAGTGATCTAGAAAAAAGGATTTCTTAAACTGAGTGTGCCCGAAGTTCCAGTTTCGATTGTGTTTGAATGTAAATTTGTTTTTCAGGCAATCGAGATAAACATTAATAATTAGGAATCGATCACATGTAAGATGGAGATTTATTTTATACATGAAATTGAGTATCTGTTTTACCAAATTACGTTTAAAAGTATGTTTTTTTTTAATAACTACAAATTTAAAATTACGTAAATTGAAAATAAACTTTCTCTTATACGCATAGTTTACATGATAAAATCAGGTAAACTGGTATAACAAAGTGCCATAATCCTTTTATTTAATCAGTGATAAGTTAAGTGCAATTATAATAAGAACAAAATAAGTTATTTTTGTAATCTATCTCAGAGTTAAGCTCCAGATCGATTCATTAAGCAGGGCTTGTGGAAGAACATACTTAGCCTTAATTCAAACTCGTATACAATGATATAAGAAATTGTTAAAATATGTCAACATTTCACAAAATACACTGGCGAAGAACTCCACTTAATTTATGTAGGCCTAATTACTTCACAGTAATACACCTTCTGTATATAAACAGTATTCAACTTGATCAACGAAATAAACATCTGACTAGTTTGATAACCAAATACGAAGGGATGTGTCATGGCTAACTATTGCAAATTCTAAAGCCGTAGGCTATATGATCAGTGTAAAATGATATGTTGTCCGGATAACAGATTTGCATTTGTTAAATTCTTTATAACGTATTACCACTACATTGAGCATTATTCCGGTACCGGCCAACCGATTTAGTCGAATATCAATAGACGACTTCCCATGGGCATTATAAATGTGTATACCAAGTTTCATAAAAATCCGATAAAGTATATTTGAGTTATCGCGCCTTTAAAAAATACACTAAATTGGGTTTTACTCCGGTACCGGTCAACCGATTAGGTCCAAATTCAGTAGGTTACTTTTCATGAACGACATAAATGCGTATACCAAGTTTCATGAAAATCCGATAAAGCGTATTTGAGTTATGGCGCGTATAGACACACGGATAGACAGATAGACAGACGGACAGACATTTTCCCGTCCCCCACACAATCTCTTAAAGTACCATACTGGCACTTAATAACAAAATGCTTGAGATTCTTAAGAATTTAATGGGGGATTCAGAGTAAAAGGGGTAGACTAGTAACAAAAATATTAATAAAAGTTCTATTTAATTAAACGGTGAATAAAAATAAAAAAAAACCTGACAAAAAACAACAACAAAAATAATAATAAATATAATAATTAATAATTCCGCACTGCTGTTAGTGGATGTAAAGAAGATACAGACTCTGGAAAATGCGAGAAAGTGGTTCCTTCAAGTTTTCCTGACAATACTTTTGCGACAAAGATTTAGTGCTTTTCAGAAACTGCTGACAAGCACGCAGTAAGCGATTGTTCGGAAAAGAAAGCTGTTAGAATTTAATCTCTTGGACTTTTCGATATTAAACCAATTGGTTACAGTGTTAAAATATGAAACTTGAATTATCATAGAAAAGGCTATCATCATTGTCTAAATGTAACTGTGTAGTTGTTACAGTACCTAGAAAAAAAAACATTGAAAATTCAGTGAAGAAAAGGCAAGCGACAATTTAAAATTAATTAATTAATTAACCATGTAATGAAATATTAAACCGATTCAATATGAACCTATGCCAGATCCAATTTATCCCAACCAAAGTCAGAGTGAAAAACAAACTTTTCAGAATACAGCGACATTCTGAAGAGCAGAGAAACAGGGGATAAGCAATGGTGTCTACAATGTGAAAATGGTTATGCTCTCATCGTTAACCAATATTTAATATGGATAAAGGAGTTGAAACGATCCGACATAATATTAGCGTCAAAATGAGGAACAATCAGATGAAGTTACTCAATTACATTTATTTTTATTAACTTATACTGTTGTTAGGCATAAATACATGCATTTGACGGCTTAAAGAACTAAACACAAGAAAATTACAACATATTAACAATAATTTTAAAGTTTAAAATATCTCCAAGAGCCTAGAGGGAATTTTTTACTAACCATTTGTAGAGTACGTTTGAAAACATATATTTGTTGTAGTGTTTTATTTCATCAGGTAACATGTTACAACATACGGGATCTGAACATAAATACAAATGTACTGATTTGCTTAATTTGAATTTTGCAATGTTAATATAAGCATTTCTTCTGGCATTCATGTACTTTTTTAAAATTATAATATTTTATGTTGGTTAGGGCCTGTACTTTGAGATCTAATAATTAAAGGTTTAAAATACTGTTGAAGATTCATACTCACGAAGAAAGGTTTACAATAAGACCTACTGGGACATTTTGAAATATGATTCTAAGAATTCTCTTTTACAACATAAGGTATCTTTAATTCTACGTCTTTAACTCCAACTCATTGCAGACTGTAGGCCTACTAGTGAAAAATGCATGATACGTGACTCATAAACAGTTTTGCTTAGGATAAATTCATGGAGAGCAATTGGACGAGAAAACAGCTCTAGCATTATATACCTTATAGTTAGCAAAATTAGAAATATTTTTCCTGAGCAAAGCGGAGTTGAACATAACTCAAAACAGTATAGGAATACGGTAAACGCAGTATTAGAAAATTACTTGCATTATAATTATTATTACTAGCAATTCGTGCTAGCTAAATTTAGCTATATTCATAATGTTGGTATGATTATTTAAAAAAATTTATTTTCCATTGTGGGATGTAGTGCATCTACTCATACACAAAACTATGATATTACATTTAGTTTGAATAAAGTATTTTACTTATATTACTCTTACAAACTTGTGTAAAAGTTGTATTCATAGTAGCTACAATATGAATATTATTCTGTATATAAACTTGTTTTTTTACTGAAATTAGCACATACCTGCTCAATGTATATCCAAATAGCTAATATAGTTGTGCTTCTTCTTAAGTTTACTCCATACTCGTATACACCAATATAAGAAATTCTTAAAATATGTAAAGATTTCACAAAATGCACTGGCAATAATATTAATGATATAAGTGTAGGTCAAATATTCACTGAAATGTTAATACTAGAAAATAGCCCGTGGCTTCGCCACGGTTAAAATGGTGCTTAAATACGAAACTTACAGGTCTAGAATCCTGAAGGCACTGACAATAAATTTACAAAAGTCATCATTATGCAGCTCTAACAGCTCTTTTCTGTTCCTCTTTTTCGTTCTGTTCTATAATCGATTCCCCAATATTTAATCGTGGTCTCTTGGAAGGAACGCAGGCATTAAGGTCAACCATGTTTCATTGCTTCCTTATCTGGACATATTACGCTTTTTCCTTTAGATTATAATTCGTTCCTACCAGTACGTAGATTTCGTAAATTAATTATATCGTAAGTTTTATGCAGTTCCAAAGCTACCTGTGAACACTGATAATACGTATCGTTTCTCAACTGTTTGCTGACAGATAAATATGATGTGAATTTGATTTGATAAATTCAGTGTAATTTTGAGAAATTATATAATTATTCAAAGGAAGGACTGGTTTGTTTGGATTTTTATTTTCCGCGATACTTCCAGGGTTAAACAATCAATATTATAGCTGGTGCCCGCGGCTTCGCCCGCCATTATTAATTGACTCCAGGATTTTTTTATAAATTTACACTGGCAGTTTATTAAAAATGTTTGTGGTTCAGAGCTATGAAAATTGTAAGTAAAAATAAAATATTTGTTCATTGTGTTCATTTTACTTATGCGTTATATAATAAAGAAACTATTTTCCTCATTTTTTACTCTTCGTGAAAGTTTACACTGCGAGAGACGAACATCGCCAAGTATACCCGATGTCTCACGAAGTGAGGGAGCGAGTGAGCACGCTTATTGAGGGACGTTGAATTGTATAAGAGTAGATAGGATTAAAGCAGCCGTAAGCCTATATGTTATGAATGATTTAAATTCAATCTGAAATCAATCTGTCAGGAATTACATTAGGTCTATTACTTGCCGAGGAGCGTTTGATTAAAATATAGGCTAATGGAGATATCGATAACGTACATATCGATAGATTGCACAATATTATATCAGCAGCATCTGGGTTTAATTACACAGACTAACAGCCATTTTGGTTCCTTAGAATTTATAGTCTACCTATTCTTGGGTATATTTAGGTCGCTGATGCCAAATATGGCATTAGGTTTTCCTTATCAGCTTTAGTTTTTGAGATATGGTATTACCATTATGCACATTACCCCATTTTACGTTTGATATAAGTAAAGAACAGTGCCTATTTGCAGCTTCTAAATAATGTGAAGAAAAAAGCAACACACTAACATTATATTAACATTACAAAAAAAATATAACATAGGGTCTTTCAAAAAATTGATATTATTACATCTGTACGGTTGTTTATTACTTATGAGCTGTCAATTTGAGGGCCAAAAAATAATCCAGCCTTAATTTATCTGTACTTCGTACAGTTTTCGTCCTACGTGTCCAAAGTATGGTCAAGAACCTTCACTAGCTATATTATCAAGCAAGATTTTGTTTTGCTAGACTAAGAGTTCACGAATGAAATCCCCCTCGACAAAAGTAGAGCAGGTAGAGAAAAACTGTTCACATATTTGGAGTAAGCACACTAAGTATAGCCAAAATCCGGTAAATCACCTGAGACACCAAACAAAAAGTTATTTTTTTGGGCTGTGTTATTCAACGGCTAGATGTTTTTTTAAATCTTTTATTTATATATACTGACATCGTTAAAAAGAAATGAATCGATCAAGAATATATTTTTACTTCCTCTACCCGTACCATAGGTACTATAGGTACAGGAAGTATTGTTTTCGACCCCAAAATTTGAAGTTTAGTTTTTAGCATATATACACGTTTCAAGGCCCCCTGAATAAAAAAATACTACTTTTGGAAGCATGTCTGTGTGTCTGTCTGTCAGTCTGTCTGTCTGTGAACAGGCTAGCTCCAAAACGGAGAATCGTGTGAAAACAAAATTTCGTATTTGGGTCAAGTACCTTCTGAAGATGTGTGCCCAAGATTGGCGACAAGATTTCTTATTTTTAAGGGGACTTTACATGAAGAAATTTTCGTTTTTAGCGATTTTCTTTAAATTTTGCACATGTGTAGCTTACAGTGAGAGCTTTTATTTTAAACTTTTTTTTGAAAAAATTCTCTGAAGGGTAGTTACAAGCCACCCACTGTTAACCCACTGTTTATAGAAAGTTTGTAAACAACTGAATACGCGCTCTTTCACGGCCTCTTATTCTATAAAAGAATGTGAAGTGAGAATGATGTATTGTTGGCCATGCATAGAGTAAAGAAGTATCTGAGGGAAATATTCGATAAATTTCAAAAATTATTCTTTACGGCGAAAAGTTCAATGAAGGTCTGCAGTCACTTTTTTTTTTTAGTTTGTTATATATAGCCTGCGCTTTTAGTCGCATCATTGAAAGAAGAGGTATTTATAGGATAATTAGCGTAAAATTGTGTCTTGCTATTCTGTACAAGGATATGTGAATACTGCTAACTTTTATTTGGGCAGAGGAAGTTATGTTACTTTCACATCAGATTTTTTAATGTAAATATACATTGTAGTATCAATCAAGCCATGCTAACAATATCGACAATTTGATATGTTATGTTTAGGATAAAGTGGGCCATGCAATAGCCTATTATTGTAGCACCATATTCTGTTATGTCAATAGTAATAAGTGTATTCTTATGTAAAGATTAATACACAAAAATATGATTTTGGGAAAAATTAAACTTTTTGAATGATCAAATGTATAAGAATTGTAATATATACGAGGGTAGATCGAAAAGTAACGCACAATATATTTTTTTACAAAAAGTTTAATAGGTACAACTGCAAACAAATGCACACATGAAGGGACATCTTTTGTATATTTTTCTATACAGTCGCCAAGTTTCTCAACACTTTTCTCTAATCGTGATACCAGTTTGAAAATAACCTGTTCATAGAAGTCCGTTCGGTTGGAGTATAGCCATCCGCGGACTGCTGTTTTCACTTCTGCATCTGACGCAAAGCATTTACCGACCAGAAATTTCTTCATGGGATCAAACAAATGAAAGTCCGTTGGTGCCAGGTCCGGCCTGGATGCTGGAGCCCTTCCCAACCAAATTTGTTGATTTTCTCACGAAGGTTATCACGGCCATCTTCGAAGAATGCAAACCACCTGGAGAAATTGCTACGATCCATACAGTGTCTCCATACACGCCACGAAAGCCCCTGGGAATTTCACTAGAGTTGTGCCCTTTAGCCTACAAAAATAGCACTATATCTCGCTGCTCTTCACAATAGGACGATAGTAGCATGCGCGCCATCTTTGTTACAAAGTTCACGCTTCTCTCGCTAGAGCCACACATGAGAACAAAATAGCGTCCGTAGCGGAAGCTTCAAACTCCATCGTGGTGAAAGTTCAACTTCCCAGCCGCAATACCAACGCAGAAAGAATTATTGTGCGTTACTATTCGATCCACCCTCGTATTATATTTCGACCACGGCACAAGAATTAAGTCCCGCATTGAAGTTCGTGACAAAGGTAGCGTGATTACCAGTCCTCGACTTCAGATCATAATGTGATAAAATGTTAACATTGTGTGTCCTCATTAATAAATGTTTCATCGATAATACTGTATATAGTATAATGCAATACACTACCAATTTCTTGTTTTAAGTTATCGCGTTTCTGGTGTCAGCTCCACGAGAAGACAGGTTGTTCTCTTTACTAAAAATCTAACAATGTACAAGAAATGGCTTACTTATATCAACCCTCAAGAAATATAAGAATAAAATATAGGCTAACATGATGTGAAACACACAGTACAACTTTAGTTATTCTTCATATTGCAACATAGAGTAGGCGCTCGCATTGCAGAAGTGCACATTCAGTTGCCTAAGCCTCATTATGGATCTGATTGACACTTTGCTGGGCAAGACTGAAAAATATCCGAATTTATTGAAGAGATGGTATAACTACTCATCAGATAAGTTTAGGAAATTTTTTTTAAAATAAACTTTTTAGTTTTTAATACATTTATTTTTTGTACGTATTAAAAAAATGTTAAGAGCCGCTTTGAAGAAAATCGTGAAAAATGAAAATTTCTTCATGTAAAGCGAGAAGGTAGAATGAAGTCGCCATACTACGTGTCACATGCCAGGAAGTTTTAATCGAAATATAATATTGCCTTATAGAATATCCGTTTGGGTTATGCTGTTCAGACATTTATGAAACCACACATACTCAAATACATGTTTTCGAAACAGGCATTTTTAAAGTGGGACTCCAGAACGTACATGAATGATTGACATCAGACTTATGGTTGAACACAATACTTCCTTTACTTATAGTAAAGATAGAGAAAATAATCAGAAAAGATACCCGACATAAGATTAACCACACTGAGTTTTAAGGTTTACATATTGATAATATGAACCATAACTACCTTCTTCTAAACACTTTCTTACTACAGAGAAATATAATTAGGTTTTATAGGCGTCACAGATCACGATTGAAATGATCTCACTTTTTGATGTGCAAAGTGTTACAGAGTGAGGCACATAAAACCATCTGATCTTTTTTGTAGCGTACTGTGAGTCAAACTGCGTCGGAATTTGTCCACTGTGAGGGCTCACAAAACAAAAGGATATAAAGGGTAAAGAAAATTGGTAAAATTTAATATTATTGAATGGTATATCGTATCAGAGCATAGCTCTTGAAGTACGCTGTTTAGAACCTTTGTTTGTGGACGCGTGTGATGGACAGTGATGACTTGCTGACCTCAGGTGATGTGACAGGAGAAGCTGGAGTGCAGCTTCACGTCACCTGTCAACGACACACGCCCACTCGACTCCAACCTGGGTCATTGCTTTGTTAAACACCACTCTTTCACATTAAAGCAATTAGGGATTATGTGAAGCAATTGTTATGCAACTTTTTGATGATTACACATGCACTACTTCAAAAAATACCTGAGCGATGAGTCATCGGTGTTAATTAAGCCAAAGCAGTAACTAGAGCCAAAGTAGTGTACAAAATTTAACCTTGTACCGGTATATCACTCGTGCATATGAAATATTGATATAAAAAATACCACATTCCTTTCACTGCAGTTTTATCTGCTGCAAGTGGGAACGATGTAATTTTCTAAATACCATATACATTTTTTAGTACAAGCTCTGTAAAACAGCTGCTTGTCATACTGTTAACACGCCGAAAAGTAGGACTTTACCAGCCTAGACCGGTAAAGTAATTTTTACCGACCTAGGCCGGTAAAGTCGTCATGGAAACTGAAAAATCCAGATGGCAGTGACCCAGCCAAACCAACCGTAACAGGGTTTGAAACAAAATACTTTACTATAAAACAACAAATATAAGCCAACATGTTTTCTTTACGGCAATAAGAAACTTACCAGTTTATTTTTACAAATTACTTAACAATATAACAACAAATATAGACCTAAGACAACATTATTCATAAGAAATCCGCACTGCCATCTACATCTGCATTTCGTATTGGTTCATAGGATAGGATTCCGGCAGCTGTGAGAAAAATGGCATCAACAAATGGCTGACTATGCCGCTATTTTTATTACGTGCCATAATGGTACTTTATAAGGCAGTGGGGGGACGGGAAAGTGTCTGTCAGTCTGTCCGTGTGTCTGTACGCGATAACTCAAATACACTTTATCGGATTTTCATGAAACTTGGTATACGTATTTATAGCCTAACGTCCATGGGAAGCAGCCTATTGATATTAGACCAAATCGGTTGACCGGTACCGGAGTACTGCCCAGTTTAGTGCCTATTTTATGGTAATATACGAGGAAGAATTTATCAAATGCCAATCAGTTCTTATGACACCATATTGTTTTACGATGTTCGTATACGGCTTTGGAAGTTACAATGCACTGGGCATTGACAAATACCACTATCCACATATTCCTTCACATATGCTTATCAAACTAGACCTTTGTTTTTCCGTAAGCCCTGCTTAATGAATCGATCTGGAGCTTAACTCGGAAATCAATTAAAAAATAACTTATTTTCTGCATATCATAACTGTAATTATCACTGATTAAACAAAAGCATTCTGACACTTTATTAAATCAATTTACCTGATTTTATTACAAGTTGAAATGATAATTTCTTGGGCGGAGGAAGTAGGAATAGAATTTATTACATGATATTTTATATTTTTTGGATTTACAACAGTTGACTGTGTAGAGAGAACTTGTGAAGCAGGAAAATAAACTTGGTCACCATGAAGTGTTATAATTTTAAAGTTCTTATAACACTCAATGGCATAATTTTCTCCTATTAATTAATATCATCTACCGTACAAGAAGTAAGTGACGATGCAAAGACAACTGGTAGAATTGAATACAATCCTCTGTTGTCTAAAATTTGCCAAAGGGATAATCAGAAGCTCAATGACACTTGCACAGAATAAAAATGGTGTTGTTAATCAATGTGGAGTTTCAATTTCCAAATAAGTGCATGTTTATTGAAAAAAAGAAGTTTTAAATTCATTAATTGGCTACAATCCAGATAGCAGACACAGCCCATTAATGACTGCATATTGATACCTCGGGTTCAGTAACGAGGTGACGTTTTCCCAATAAAACCTCTCCCTTGCGAGCATATAAACTGCCGTGATTGGTTGAAATCCGAGGCATTTTGAGTGTTATTGTTCAATATCAGATATGCGGCGTATGAATGGAATGGTCTCAGAAAACAATCCGCAGCCAGTTTTTATATCGTCTAATGGATCTACGATGCTTTATGTCAACTCTCATGAGTGGATGACTGATGGTTCAGTTGGATCTTCGCAATAGCATTGTGCAAGTGAGTTGTTATGAGGATAACACAAAACGACATCTGTGGATGAAGCGATGACCGTCTTGAGCCTTTCATATTTCGGATTAATAGACGTTCCGGGAAAGCTGCAGTACAGAAAACTTCTATTCTCCGTTGTAATGAAAGGGATACCTCTAATGATTAACTGAAAAATGCGTTAAACCGTACCATAAAATAATATCATAGGCCTATTTTAGTTCATAGCACAGTTTTGTAATTCAGAGCTCCGGGCATGCATTAGTACTATCCCATGAAGGCGAAATTCGAAGTTCTTTCTCTTATTTTTACTAAACCAGGCACATGCTAACGTCAAATTCTGATGCAAGATGGAACATAGTTGCACCTTTATTTCAATCCTTAGCACAATACTTTTCTTTTTACACCCATTAAAGAAATTTCGTACTAAAAGAAGGTTTTTAAAGTGCAGTATACTCGAGACATGCAATCACATTTTTTTCTCCAGAAAACTAGAGTACCTAGTCTCTAATCCCAAAGCCTTGTGACTGTAATTGGAATGGGGTAGGTGTGTTAAGGCATGTCCAAAATTGGAATTAATTAATACTCTTGTTTGCAAATGCAACGGATAGGAAATTCATAAAAACACTTGGGTCACGTTGGTTTATTGAAGATGAAGACTTCTTTCCCACAAAATTAAATTCATATTACCATGAAAGGGAAATGCACAGTGTGACAACTCGGGGTTTTCTCTACTAATCCACATGCAAAAGAACAAACCGTCCATATTTTCGTAACTTTCGATTATCATGACCATTTTGCAATTGGAATAACCCGTTATTTGTACAAATGAATAATAGTTAATAAGAACCCAAGAACTTCAAATAATATAGGAGTTCATCGATATGTTTTTCCGTAACTATCCTTCCAACTGGAAGATTCAACATTACAAGAAAGATTCAACATTACTAAAGGTAACCAATACTTTCCACGCTTTACAGGTTTACATGTCATACGATATAAAAGGGTTATGTTCAAATAAACATGGAAATGGTGAATTACCATCATTACAGGACGAAAAAAGTTTCAAATGATTTCATTCCTATTTAGCAGATTATCGGGACAATAATATTTAAGTGTAGAGTTCTGGATTTTTCTATTCTATTTTCGGCAATTAATTAGCTTATCTTGAGATTACAAAAACTTGATGTAGGCCTCAAGACATATTTTGCGTACTGATAGACTCCATGCAATTGTATAGAATTTTGAAGATAATTAGATAATGGCGAAATAGAGAAGTTTGGAAAAACTCCGCTTTCTTAAATGTCGCAAATGTGAATATTGTCAACATTGCACCAGCATCGTGGTAAACCATAAAATTAATTCTTACAGCGATTTACATTCTAATTTGAGCTCATGAAGAAATAGGGACACATATCTGAATCTGCTGTTGGACGAATACAATTGGCATGGACAATGTAAATTTCTCTAGGAAGTTAGATGCGTATTTGGAAGGAAATATAGGCTAAGTGTTACGTTTTTCTAGTTAGGTCTAATGATAACGTTTAATTTGCTTGGAAGAGGAGATTACATATGTGGATACTCTTAGATATACAAATAATAGAATATTGATTTTTTCTTTATGAAATTAGGTATTTTTGGAGATTCATTTAATTGTAGGCTATAATTTTATCACTTACGATCGAGTGCAAGACATTTTATGAGCAATAAATATACACAACCCTTACACTCTGCAGAAAAAAAATTACAAAATTGTGCTGAATTTGCTGCAGGAAAGTCAAATTATCCTATATTTTAAAAGGGACTTATCAACTAGGCGAAAACAGCCACGCGGGCTTGTATAAACACTTAACCGTAATAATTACAAGAATCTTCCATCGTAATATAGCTGTTATTAACCTGCCAACAATTTCTTAGGAAAATTTGAAATGTACGATTTCGTATGGATATTGAAACGGCATTTCAGTCCCTACACGTTAACTATTTCCATACCCATGTGTTAAGGAACGTGCGTTTGTACAGGTAGAGGGAAAAAAGCATACCGACTCTTGTAGCTGAATGTAATATAGTTTGTGTTAGTATTTAATAATAATATTAATAATTAATATATTCAGTTATACAAAAATACGATTAGAAACCATATTCTGGGTTTCGAAATGGGCTAAGTCAACAGTCGACACTAGAACAAATTTCAATACATTCCCTGCTATCCTGTGAATGCAGCTAGGCATGCGCAGTGGCTCATATAGGCAACTTAGATATTTTGGTCGGTCCGCTTTTTCCCCCTACCTGTACAGAGTAACTTGCAAGCAGGCCAATGAATTTATGAAGAGTTATATATATGCCTTTTGAAGTGACTATAAATCATCTTGATGTATGATATTTGCAGTTGTAACTGATTTTTTCGTTATTGTTACTGGAGGAATATACTTTAACATGGTTGTAACATGTAACATGTAACTCTAAATGTTGTCTTGATATTAACGCAATGCACCCATTCACTTTATCTCAGTCTCTCACGTTCAGAGTCTTGCCTTCTATAAAGCCAGCAAAAACGTATCTTACCTGAAAAAAAAAGAAAAAAGTTGAATTTTTGTAATCCACATATTTCTATAAGATATATGATTTTATCCATACTAAATTGTTCAGGAAAATGTGAGAGTATCTTAAAAAGTTGGGCAATATCCAGCTGGACAGCAATATGAGGTTTCTCACACAAGGAAAAAGATAACAATAACATCACGCATTAATTCATTTATAATTCTAGCATATATAACACCTTTGAAATACTTAATAGGATTAAAACCACTTCTATGCTGGAGTAGCGGTAGAGAATAAAGGGATGTAGTAAATCTCTGGAACGTGACGAGCGATATTCTTTCGTAACTTCCACTGCATTCGAGCATTGGAAGAAATAGGCTTTCAACCCCCAAATTCGAAGTTAAGATTTTAACATAAATACATATTTTGATGTCCTCTGAATAAAAAAATACTATATTTCCAGAATGGAAAATCGTATGAAAAGAAAATTTCGTATTTTATATTCTACGTCAGTAGGTATAGTTATTGGTAATATTTCTCTAGACTGGCTTCTGCAAATTAAGATTATTCACGTTAAACCAACGTTCAGGGAATGGAAGGAGGAAGAAGAAACTTCCTCGCACAATCCTGTTGAAAGCAAAGAACTTCATTATAGGATCTAGATCCCTGAACCCAGAGCAATATTAAGTCATTGGGACGGTAAGACTTGGATGGACTATCAGATTTTTTGGCAAAAAATGTGCCTGAACATTGACATAGTCTATTTGTGGGGCCACGTTGGGATTATAACTTTTAAATGATATCTATATCTGTCTTTATCATGCCAGAATGATAAGTGGTTATGTGCTGGTTCCAATATTCTGTGAGCCTATTCTTACATATTATATTAACCGATCTAACAAGATACAGCACGATGTAAATTCACACCAGAATCAAGATGTATTTGCGTACCTACAGTGTCTGAGTTGTTTATCTGAAGTATATGATTTTATTCAGTTGAGGCAAGAAAATTATTTAGGCAAGGAATAACCTAGTTAATTAATTTCATTTTCCAGTGGTATAGATGTAATTGTTAGAAGTATATAAATAGCCGCCTATATACCACTCAAAATTAAATAACAGAAAAAGCAAAGCAAGGAGACCAAGGAAGTGCAAATGAAGGAGTTCACGCTTAAATGATAAAAAATTTATATTTATTATTAGTTATTTGTGGTTATGTATGTAAGGAATATGTACTAATAGATGATGTAGTATACCCAGTGTAGAAACATTGAGCTCAGTGTTAGTATATTACTGGTTTTTGTTTCTTGTTTAAAAACATAAAATTCATAAGTTAAAATTAAAATTTACACATAAGATATGTTTTTTTCCAGACACTGGATGAGATAAATTGTTATTTGATTAAATATCTTGATGTAGTAGCATTATTCGCTATCTGTCTTTAAAATTATGTAAGCTAGCATATCTTTATGCATGTCAGTTATTTAATTTTGTGAGAATGTTGCGTAGTATAGTTGCGTGTATGTTATTTGCGATGAGAAGCAACATCAAACGATATCTTCTTGCGTGTTGAGTTAGTTGAACATTCTTGATTGATCCTCGTTATTTGTGTAATTAATAGAGATGCATTTCGATGTATTGTTGTTACACCATCATCAGTCATTCCTAAAAATTATTTATAATGATATTAGTTTTAATTTATAATTTATAAGATTACGAGATTATTAAATTGTGTAGTATAATGGAGTCATAGTAAAATCTATATTTATTAAAGTTAGGGGTATTAGTACATATTCCTTACATACATAACCATAAATAACTAATAATAAATAGAAAATTTGTATCATTTAAGAGTGTACTCCTTCATTTGCACTTCCTTGGTTTCCTTTGCTTTTTCTGTTATTTAATTTTGAGTGGTATATAGGCGGCTATTTATATACTTCTAACAAGGAATAACCTCTTGATAATCTTGAGAGTCTGTAACATTTCTAAGAATCAAATCTCATATAAATACGTAAGTAATCAGTTAGGATAAATAGTCAATTAGTATGCATAAGTTGCTTTAGTTAAAGGAAGAGGTAAAATAAATTGAAAAGGAATTATAAATGATATGGACGTTTCGAAATAAATTTTAAATTGAAACGACAGCAGATTTATTGAATCGGGGGAGAGAGAATTTAAAATCAAATGAACGAGGCAATGAGTTTCACGCATGGGTGCTGGGCTTCGAATTAACACGCGATTTCACTAACCACTCAATGCTTCACATGCTCTCGTAATTGTTTAGTTGTGAATTATCAAAATGTACCTAGCTTTAATTGAAAATACTTAAATATAAGCCAACATACAAATAAATACAGTATAATTATGAGAGTAATGACTAATGAGTTACGCATGGAAAGTATAATATCAAATATTTAGCTTTAATATTTGTGACAAGTATACGTAGGTAATCATTTTATTGATGTGTTTGCAATCTATTTAGAACCGAATCAAATTCAATTCTGCGTTGACACTAAACACATTCAAGTTTGCATTTAACAAAATCCTCACAGAACGAATTTCAAACTAAAATACCTAGCGTAAAGGAATCATTATTTTCTTGGAAGAAGAAATTACTCAATATTTATAATGAATTAACATTTTCTCAGTCCAACAGCATCAGCTGAGAATATCAGTAACACATTTTGTATTAATATTTCATTTCTCACACCTTACCGACATTGAACCACGAATTATTTTAAAATACACTATCGCCAAACTTCTTAATAGGCCAGTCAGTAAAGGTATTGTATGTTGCAAAAGGTGATGTAGAAAATTTATTTTTAACTTGTATATATGGACACAAACATGTAAAAATAAATGGTAACACGAGTGATCTCGGAAAAACTTTTGGCAGCAAAAAACTCTTGAATTTTAGGACATTTTTTCTGTTATCACAAATAACTCCTAAACGATGTATCTTATTTAAAAATTACTACATAACTAATTAAAGAGCATTCAATTATGCGTCGAATGAGCACTACAACGTGATAATTCGGTTCAGAAGTATGGTCGAAAACCACGGTCAAAAATCGAATATTTTTTCCAACTTTGTCAAAAACTGATATATAGTACTATATATGAGTCTGCAGCTTGGAAATGAGTACTCTAAGAGAAAAACTCATGAAATAAAAGTTGTAGAGCATCAAATTATTTAGACCAAACAACTGACAGAAGTTGTCCTGAAGATGGTGCACATACACCGGAAGACCTATACCCGAGACGAGCTAAGAAAGAAACCTGAAGTAAACAAAAACCAGTAGGCCTATATCTGTCTCGCTCTTAAGTAATACGAGTAATGTGCTAGAGTGAGGCAGATGTACTGGTGTTTGTTTACGTCAGGTTTCCTTCTTATAACGGTAAGACTTTAGAAAAAGACGCCCAACGGTAAGCATAACTTGTCTACATCCATAGTTAAAAAGATTGGGTCCCAGTTTCGCCCATGTATTTCAGAATAGGCTTTATAAAACCCATGCAACTTTGCAAGTGCAAATTGTATAAAATGTGTTCTAATTTTCACAGTACCACAGCTCAAAATTCAAAACTTAATCATAATTAATACCGCAAGCACATGGAACGAAACATCTTAATTCGTGATTAAAAGCACGGGAGAGGGAATTAACATGATTATATTTAGAGGTGTACAGGCACTAGGAAGGTGGCTATACTGCGTAAAAAACCGCATAAGAAAGCTGTGAGATTTATTTCAGACTGCTGCTGGCTTGGGGATTTTAGCTCTCTCACATATAAGCCAAGCTTCTAATCACCCTATCAAGATAAACATGAAATGTTTACCCAAATGACCCTTGCCTTACTAGGAAAAACACACAAACGACACCGCATGTAGCAATGCGACTGCAATTAGTTCTTCCACACTTATCTTGTGGTCATCGTTTACAGACTGGTCGGCAGGTCTTCTGCCAGTTTGAAAAAACAGTGGGTGAGCGTTAGTTAGTTAGTTAGTTAGTTAGTTTTTAAAATTATTTGCTTCCAGAGTACAGTGTTTTTCATCACACGTATAGGCCTACATATTATTATAAACACATTTCTTAAAAGCAAACACGATCTGAAGGATTTCACCAATGAGAACAAAGTCATAACCAGATGAAAGTACAATTGAGAGTAAATGATTCTACGAAAGCGTGGGTGAATATGTGTGTGTGTATGTGTGTGTGTATGTGTGTGTATGTGTGTGTATGTGTTTATGTGTGTATGTGTTTTTGTGTGTATGAGTGTGTGTGTGTGTGTATATATAGGTAGGGAAAGATTGGGAGAAGAAAGAAAAGCAGAAAGAAGAGTACAGTTAAAGAAGGAAAAACTATGGAATAATTTAATGAAGGAGAATGAAATAGTGTAAACTATTCAAGGGTTCCTGTTTTTTTTTAAATTCCTTTCCCTACTCTTTGCACTCACTGGGTAGGCTACTTTCAATTATACGCATAATTAATCGAATTTTCCATTCGAATGGTAGGCGTACAAAAGACAGAAGTGATAAACGGTAAAATAACACGAACTCAATAGGGATAGCCTTTTGCATTCCTGCTTTTGAGGCACTGAACTTTATACTACAGGGAGCTTAAAAATTATAAAAATGAAAGGTGAGGAAAAGAAAAGAAAATTATGAAAGTGGAGAAAATGAATGGGCCTATAATCTTGAGACTGGTGCAGAAATAGAAGAAGAAAAGATGGTGTTATTAAGTGCCAGAATGGTACTTTCTAAGATTACATATCTGATCGTGTATCTGTGCATGTGTCTGTATGCGCAATAACTCGAATACGCTTGATCAGATTTTCATGAAACATAGAATGGAGACTTATACGTTCATACGATGGACGCTATTGATTTTGAACCAATTAGGTTTTAAACTATTTTGTTCCTTGCTAGCTAACAGTGTTAATTTAACATAATTATCCGTTTCATTGTCATGGCAGTCACATAGTTCAATTTCACAAAACCAAAAAAGTAGCTAAATAACACGTTAAAGACTAAAAATGGCTAGATTTCAAAACTGATTAGTATACTTAAAGTGTTTTTTTTCTGGTATGTAGTGATGTTTGTTATTAGTGCATTTTTTTATAGCCTTAAGATAATTGTAGTATTTTGCATACTTATACCAAAGGAAATGTTGCAAATGTTCCAAATGTTCCGACTTTTAATTTTTTATCCCGAAAACATTCAAAATGGTGGACGTAACTTTAAAGTATGTGCAGAACTTCTTTGGAGGGTGATAGACTAGCAGCTAACGGTAAGCCGTATCAAAAAACCGATCGCACCAGCAGTAAGGGATTTTGTGAGATCTACAAGTTTGATCTTAACACTTTTTGTCATAAGCGTGCCTTATCCCGCTAATTTACAAAATGTATCAAGGTCCGTTTTATATAAATGGAATGTCCTGTCTAAGGAAGTTTAGATTTTATATAATTTAATTGTTATGCTTTACCCAAAGAATGTAGTTTGGAATATAGAAGTTTTAGATTATTTGGCTGCCAAAACTATCCATGAAATAAAATTATAAATATTTTAAATTCTTTAATTGACTTTGTCGCGGCCAAACAGAATATGCTACAGTAATAAAACTTGGCAGGAATATTGGTTTGTACAACTGTCATAAGCGTGCAAAATTTGGTGTTTCTGCCCATAAGTATAGAAAAACTGGCTGGGTAGCCATGACGTCATTCACCTATACGTCAGTCTAGAACATCCACTCATTAACATTGATGATTAACTACTTCCACATGAGCTTGAAACTTTAAATTAGGCGAAACTAATAGCTAATAGCCTATAACTGATGGAAAAATTCCAAAAAGTTCAAGTTTTTTTATTTTATTTATTTTTACCATAAAGAAAGTTTTAAAATATTTTGATGGTCCTTAGATGATTTGTAAAAATAAAGGACTATTGCTGAGGTACACTAAGGAATTTATCGTAAACTCGTAAAATTAATATTCTAGTTATCCCACTAATTCCTTCACAAAGAGGTACGTAACGCTGTTCAAACTTTCTCAATAAACCGTGGTCTAATATCCATTAGTTTATGGCTTATTAACTAGGCGGCTGGTGCATAATTATGTCCATCGGTCCACCGCTGCGGCGTAGGGGATGCGTTCGCGCTCCTTATGTAGAGAGCTCGGGTTTGATACTTGGACAAAGACAAATTTCCTAGTCACCCTCTGATAAGAGTGTTCCCCAGATGTAATTTGGTCGTCATTATCACCTTCACCATCCGCGTCTTCTTGGCATTAGTGCGAATTGAGTGTCTCGTCGTACGTGATCGTATGACCACGGCATTGGGCTGATCACTCATACCTCTCCATGTCCTTGATCACTCATGATCAGTGCCTCTCCATGTCCTTTTCTGGTCAAAAAGTATGTAAGTGATCCATAGGAACGCTCTCCCCCGAGAGGTCGCGGTCCTGTGAGGCCAGGTCGGCGTGGGCTGCATAAACTTTCCTACAAATGGGGAAGTAAAAAAAGTGAAAGAAGAAGAAAAATATGAAGTTCTGTCCATAGGCAGGTCTTAGAACATGCTCAACAAATGATGCCCTCCAGCTCCTTTCATCTTTGGCTTCCTCTTTCAGTAATGAGTATTTTCACTTCTTTAAATCGTGTTGCAGCTGCAATATTCCTATTCGTGGACCTGATGCCCTCCAACTTTCCTTCAATGACGTCATGCAGCAGACAATTTCGGAACGAATATGTTACAATACTGAACATAACGAAACGCACTCAATTCAGTATACCACTGCTAAACTAATATATTTGTTAACCCAACTTAATCTATCACTGGCACTACATGTCACTGACCTAAAATCTAGATGCCACTGCTTAATTGAGGAGCTTGTTTCCAAAAGGTACCAAATCCAAAAAATTCAAAAAATGAGTTACAGGTGCCAGCATATTCTTGACTAGCCACACAATCATAGTCAGTGGTTAAAATCGCCAAAAAGTACCAAATCTCAATTCTAGAGGACTTGGAAGATTGAGTTTTGTAGCAAAAAGTACCACATCCCTCCACAGTTTCGTGACAAAAAGTACCAAATCCTTTCTCACGTTCCATTGGTGAAATATCATGGCCAAACAATTACGTCATAGAGCGTTCTTGCTTCTCATTGGCTAAAGTGACTTCACATGCCTGTAGTTTGTTGTAGAAAAACTTGTCCACAAACATAGACCTAAAGCTTTCTTTCAAAACATGAACCAGTGTCCACCAGATGCAATAGCTATAAATTTTGATCTTATGCAAAATCAGACTCTCCCAAAAACTCAGATAGGACAGGCCTACTATGCAAGACAGGTTAAGTGTAAGAGGCATGTGAAAGAGGCTAAAAAGAAAGATATGGTGGCACTGTTAGCAGGAATGGGCTACAAAGATTTGAATCAGTTGCCATTTTACAAAGGCATTATTGACTGCAATGCAGCTGATGAAGTGGAAGAAAACGACAGTGAAAATGTTTCTGTTTTTTATGATGAGTAGGAGCTTTATTGTTCATATGAAGCTAAGACAAGCTGCAGAAACTTGATTCTTTTAGTTGTGGAATGTTATTTTTAAAATCAAGTAGGGTCAAGTAATTTTTGTTTGTTTTGCTCTTGTTTTTATATGGTAATAGGTGTATCACAGTAAGTTATAATATAGTGTAATTAACTGCAATTAAGAATATTTAGGTAGGTCTAATCCAGTAAATTTTAGTATCAGTTTAATCTGTTTTAATGAGTTTCAAAAATTGATATTTTCATGCCAATAAGTACCAAATCCCAAGTTGCTTGCAAAAAGTACCAAATCCAAGTTTATTTTGTTGATAAACAGCATAATAATGAATGAATATCTTAGTTTCTTATGCAAATATGATTCTTAGGTCTACCTGCACATGTAAGGAATGAATTATCGATATCAGTATAATTTATCAACTGTATAACGTTTTTTTCATTTCCTGTAAAATTTGTTGAAGTGGATTTGGTACCTTTTGGAAACAAGCTCCACAATTATATCAATGCAGCAGCTTTGTTCCCTTCCACACGTCGCGAAATCTCATTACACTGACCAGTGCCTTTGTTTCTAATAATTTTCTATAGTAACTCCAACATAAACTGACTTTATTCGTCAGCCCTGTACTGTAAAAAATTCCTGTATTTACCTTCAACATATCTAACAATAACCACGACTGCTATATAGGTCTACGCAAGATTTTAAAACACAAATGGAAATCACAATTATGAGATTTAATTTTAAGCAATGAAAAGTAAAGTATAGACGAATAAATTGTGGGTCCCAACCCGCAACAGTTTTAAATTGGAATGCTCATGCGCGTGATGTACTGGCGATACTGAGTTACGACACACTGCGCAGTTTCGGTTGATTCTAATTTTTCACGAAATCATTGTGAGTTTTGAGGTTAAACACGTCTGTAGCTTGTTCGCATTCGGTAAAATGAAATGAGGAAACTGTGAAATTTCTGGATTTATACTCGATTCTTACGTGTTTGTGGGATTTCAACGAAATGAGCTTCAAAAATATGGTGATACGTGCAGCTGCACTGGATTTTGTTTTCAACAAAATGATGAAATTAATTTCACGAGATCACTTTCTTGAAAGTAGTTAAGAAAGCTATGGCATCATGCAAACTAGCCTTTATTGAACAAAAAATATATAAGGTCTGGCAGTATAATAACATTGTTATAAATTCGATCTATGAAGACAGAAAGAGGCACGAGTCATTTATTTGAAATATGAAGAAATCCATTCATTATAGAGAAGTAATAGCATTAACATGAAACATAGCAACATATGATCACAAATGTGCATATCAAAACAATGATAATAATAATAATAATAGTCTTATCGGTTCCACTATTTATATTACTATTCACAACAAGGGAATCTAATATCGAAATCGTCGCATCGGCTCAGATGATCGAATCAGCATGACCATCACTCAGCTGTTTGATTGCGCCAGTGTCGCAGTGCAGTATCTAACCTAGAATCGACCTCACGATTTCTTGCGTGGGCTCAGTCCCTAAAGATAACTTCCTATATTTTCTCTCTACAGCATGGCGATGCCAAGCATAAATTTTAAAAAGCTGTGGTTGAACTGCAGTTCAATCAGGACCAGAGTTCAACACTTTGATTATATTACATCACTGTAAAGATAGTTTGCATATCGAATGCTATGCTATAGTACCAACTTCTTATTTATGTTCATATAAACTAACATTAAGGACAGTGTTATTTCTCAAATTCCAGATAGACGTACGCGTAGGCTCTTAACAGCTGCAATCAAATTTTCACATTATTGTTTTTTGCCTATGAAGTTTTAGTAATGTGATACTGGACTTCGTCATCATGCAATGTAAGGATTCAAAGAATCCCCTGCTGTTTAATCACTGACTGGTCAGATTAAAAAATACTTCATAACATACAGTATTTTACTAAACTATTAAAGGAGATGTCATCTTAATTAAATATTTTAGAAAAGTCATCGATCAGTATAGTTAGGTATTCTGGACTTCCGGCATCATTGTCATTTAATTGCCAATGGATTACAAACAGTTCAGTGTACAAGACTAGATGCTCTCCCTTCCTTGAACAGAGTGAAGCAAACGTCACAAGTGCCATACTGAAAGGAATTTTTAAAGACAAGCGAATGTGATTTCATCAACCATTCTGAAAATAAACACGAGGAAGACGATTTCATTTGTTGATGGAGGCCTATATGTATCTATTTCAATATAAAAGGATTTGTAAATCACTGCAATTAGAATTAAAATTATATAAAAGGATTTTTACCCAAATTCTAGATTACGGCATTGTTTATTTTCTTTCCAAGCCGTGCCCAGCATAAGATCAGTGTTTGATTTTTAAATTAAACCCTTAAATTCAGGTATTTTGGATCATTCTCATAGGTTGTCTGTAATTGAACGCTTTGGACTATATTCCCCTCCCACTTCGCGCGAACTTTTAACTTTTAAGAAAGTTTTTATTTCCTTAAGGAAAGCGTTGCGAGTGATTGTCTAAACTATTTGTGCTATTTTGCAATTTTGCAAACTTAAAATATAACGTAAGCAGAAAGTAAAGATTCCAATTTCATTTTAATATCTGAGTTTGTTTTCAAGATATTGTATAATTTCATTTATTTTTTAAATCAAAATTGAAATAAAAATCAATCTTCTCAGACAGGTAGGCCTATTAAAATATGAATCTGAATTTTTTGTGTGACATTCTTTGATGCTTGCTTTACAGATCTACTAAAATATTTTTTTTTTTACCCGGAGAATTGATGTATTACTAAACTGAATATTAAAAATAGAACTAATGCCTACACAAAAATCTCATCAGTGACTTTATTATACAGATTGTGAAGTACATTGTGAAGAAAAAATTCACAACTGTATGTCTATTTCTTTGGAGAAGATAGATTTTGAACGTGGATAATTAACATGAAAATTAAAGCTAAGAAGACAAGCGATTAAAACCTTAAGTAATGCTTAATCTCTTGAAAGTAGAATTTAAAAACATCGTATTTATTACTAAAATGGCTAAAATAACACTTCTGTTATCCTTTAATAATTCAAATTGTATTTAGAATACTGCACGGGATGTAAGTAATGTAATTGTGCGCATTTTAACAACTTATTCCTCGGTACAAACAAACCAAAAATTTAAATACCATGCTTGTACCAAGTGAGCATTTTTTTTTCATAAAAAGAATTTTGTCCAAAGATTTTAACCGCGATTTAGGCTACTTCATAATATCCGCACTGTTCTATTTTTTTTACATAATCAAATAAATGAATAAAGCTGGCAGTTTTCATGCAAATTAAATATGGACATTAATACGCGTACCACATACTCCACGAAACATGACAAGGTCAAGGCAAATGGGTTCGTCTTGTTTTCATAGTATCGACAGACATGCGATCAATGCTACTGCAACAGCTGTGCGCTGTTACCATTCTTCGGAGACTATAACCTAATTGTGTCATTAGCAATAGACTTGATAACAAAAAGCAAAATATATTTGACATGTACGCCATTTTAATGTGTATCTATTTCCCTTATACTTTATTATACTGCTTCTACCCTGTATAAAGGCAGGTATGCTAGATCTGGTGGACTACATCGATGGCTAAAAGCACAATCATTGTACCCAGGTATGTCCATTTTTTTGGCGAAAATGAGATATTGGTATCAATATATAGGTGAGCCTAGGTCATTCCTCCTGCACAAATATTGTATCTCCCTTCCAAATAGTAATTATAAGGTGCAGGTTTAAAAAAATATATCAATTTTGTTCAAGACAGCTTTTGTATGTGCACACTTATTATATGTCCTCACTTTTCACAGCCATGACTTGTGCACACTTATTGTATGTATATATATATATATAACTTATATATATATTTACATCAACAACATACTCCGTTACACGGTAGTAGCACTACATGCCTATAAGCATTTACATTGATTCTTAGTACTTAATACAATATACATTGATTATAAATGTCTGAGAACTTACAACATCTGAGCACATGAGAGTATACCGTAACCATCAACAGCTGTCAGTTGTGTTGCAGTAGCAGAGACGTTATGGTTTTGCTGTAACGAGTTTGGAGTGTAGGCCTACTAGTGTTGATTTTAACTAGTTAAAAATATTATCGTGTTCTTCTTGAAGTACCAATATAAGTATGAATTGCAAACTGAATTACCATTGAAAAAGCTCCGTGTCAGCCTCGATCGCGAACCTCCGTTCTCCTGGGACTCCATCACACTAATACCTAAATATAATTCAGTGATTCCTGTCTCAAATGTTAAAAAGAAAGATCTGCTATCTCTTTTGAAGACAGGAGTCATTCCAAACTGCTATGCTAGTTTTGTGACTGATATTCCAACTTCGAGAAAAGCTAAGGATATTGTGCCATACCCCGTTGAAAATGAGGACGACGAACCCATCTCTGGAAAAACTGAACAATCTGTATCCAGGAGAATTACTAGTAAGAACATAAATTGCGAGAAGAACGAGGAGAAAAGTCCAAGAAACATTAAGGGAAAAGTAGAGAAAAATGATAAGATAAAACTAAAAGGGCAAAAAGATGGTCAAAAGAAATAATAGACTAATTGTTTCAAGTAAGTCTAACTGTTTGAAGAAAGACCAGTGACTGTTTAAAAAAGTCTTCTTTTCTTTTTCAAAATGTTGATAATGTAATTGACCTTATTGAACTCTTTTTAGGAGGTAAAAATTTAAATGAAACAAAAGAATAGTATTTTTGTGTTATTTATTAACTTAAATTCCATCCTGCTATTATCATAGGGCACTTTTATTATATGCACTCCTATAGTACATCCACAAGTCACTTAATCTACTAGAGCACAAATATACAGTGGGTCCCACGCAAGAGTTGGCCAATGACTCGGGTTTCTGCGTCGCGGCTGGCACAGCTCCAACTCCCGAGCGATCGGGTGAAATATCTACGCAAATAATGCCGCGGTTGGTGTAATGATTCAGGTTCTCACATTTACAGTTGAAATTATAACGAAAATTATCACGTACCTCATCACAAGATATGTTGGAAATGTTCTCCTCTTGCATAAGCACAACACTGACACCTTTTTTAGGGAATTTTCTTTCACGCACGTAAGTTCAGCTTCCGAGATAGAGTTAATTTCTCTTGTGATATTGTCTTTAAGTTCTTCTTGTGTATGGGAAATTGAACTACACACTTTATTTTTCAAATTTCCCCATAAATAATATTTACATACTGGTAGAAAAACTTGATGACAATAGCCTATCACATAGGCCTATCACAAGAGAAAGTAATTCTGTCTCGGAAGCTGAACTTATGCGCGTGAATGAAAATTTCCTAACAAGGTGCCAGTATTGTCTGGATGCAAGAGGAGCACATTTCCAACATCTCTTGTGATGAAGTGCGTAGTTATTTTCATTGTAATTTTAACTGTAAATGTGATAACCTGAATCATTACTACGACCGCGGCATTATTTACGTAGATATTTCACCCGATCGCTCGGGAGTTGGAGCTGTGCCCGCCACGCCACAGGAACCCGCGTCATTGGCCATCTCTTGCGTGGGACTCACTGTAGTATGTCCGTTATTGATACATATTTCATTAAAGTTTCCAGAACTAATGAAAATTACCTTAAAACTGATATTGTTTTCTAATAAAATATTAACTGATGCATAAATGTTTAAGCCTGTTGAGTATTTTTGGGACTTTGGGAAGGTTTCCTCCAAGTTTAAAGTCTTCTTTTCGCGATTTCTCAGAGTTTACAAAAATGGACATACAATGATTGTGCTTTTAGCCATCGACATGTTCAATAGGAGCATACGCACACCCTCGCCGAGAATATCAACCTCACCAGCCAGTGAACCGCTAGCTAGCATACCGAATGACTCTTACGAAATATAACAATCGTCCCACCATCTTCAATGCTTCATCCAAACAACACTGTGATCCAGGTACTCTAATAAAACATTCGTCCTTATTGAAAAAGGGCACCCTACAAGACAAGAGTCTGCAGAATTTCTATCACAGCTTCTATTATCTATCTTCATAATCAGCAATTTACTGGGATTCATGGCAAAAGAATAGTTATAATATATTACTGTGAATCTCTAACTATACAGGTCCAAGTATGGTACAACAATTTACTTAGGATTTAACATTTATATTCCTTATTTACTAAACAAGTTATAACCCACCCGCCATAAATTATAACTTTATTTTATATTATTATCTGGCTGAAATTGGCGGCATTTCCCACATTTACTTCGCAGAACCAACAAGGTATTCGTGATTGGATGTTGGTGAGGTACGTCACATAGTGAGAATTCTGGGTAACGGTGAACAACAGAAGAAAACACGTGGAGGATTAGATATGGCAGGTTACGAAACGTGAGCAACTTAGTACCTAACCTAACCCAACCAAATCTAACACTGGTATAACTCGATCGGTAAGACCCGAGCCAAACACGCGCAGATAGCTTATCGTCCACCGGTAGCAATGGAGTAAGGACAGAAAAGTATGCATATACTGTACTATTAATTCCAATATGTGCGGTTCATAATAGCCCTAACTATTGAAAACAAAAATAATGTGAATAAAGAATTTGCTTTTTTAATTGTGAAATATTATTTAAGTAATGGTATGTAACTCACAGAATATCGCTGTTGGGTCTTCACTGTTGAATGCTGTGAGGCAATCTAAGATTATTTTACACGGTCCTGTACAGTATGAACTGGCAAAGAAAATCACGTGCTATGAAGGTCAGGCAGGTTTAGATTACGTCATCATAGACTACTGCGCAACCGTTTGTTTGGCTCAGGTCTTACCGATCGAGTTATATTTCATCACAGACCTAGAATCTAATTGCTACTGCTTCCCTAATGCACACTACAAACGCGCGCAATTTCAGTAAACTAATATCACTGTTTCTAACCTTACCAAACCTAACACTGAAAATAAATGTCACTAACGTAAAATCTAGCTGACACCAATGCCATTAATTATACGCAAGGTACAAGAAGCATAGTTCGTCATCCGACTTCGGCTCCTTAACTGAGACTATGCGGTACTTACAAGTAGTTAGGATATACGTATAAACGGAAAGTTTCAGATTAGCCTATTTATGCCAGAGTCCGCCGGCGTGGTCTTGTGGTTAGCGTCGCTGACTACAGATCCGTCGGCCCGGGTTCGATTCCCGGTACCTCCTCGGATTTTTCTGAGGTAGGGAGATCTGGTAGGGGTGCACTCAGCCTCGTGATTCCAAATTGAGGAGCTACTTGAAAGAGAAGTAGCGGCTCCGGTCCAGACAACCACCATAACGGCCGTGGGTGCCGGCATGCTGACCATATGCCCCCAATCCTGCCATCTGCCTACGGGAGATGATGCAGCGGTCGGGTGGTAGGCCAGGTCGCTCCAGGGATGTAGCGCCACGGAGTTTAGTTTAGTATTTATGCCAGACGAATGCAAAAAATTTCGAGGATTTTCTCGTTGTATTAGATATTAAATGCTTTAGGTCTGAGGTCAGTTACATGTGCTCTCAATGGCTCAACTCAATATCATGTTGAAATGACATTCGTATTTAATCTTTTTCTTCCTGTAGGCTACTGTATAATTTAATTATAATTCTAGAACAGGCCTAGACATATTAATTCTAATCATAATTTGTTTTTACTTGTATTAAATGTGTAATAATAATAATAATGTAATGTAAGTAAGTAATGTTAATTATATATTGATCATACCTTCATGAGTTTCGTTGCTAGGCTAATACAAAATATAAAAAAACATAGTGTATTGCACTGCATTATAATTTATAGACGAGAAATGAAAACGCTTTCACTGATAAGCCTACACAAAACTTCAGCTTACGAAACAACCAGCAAAACGCCAATAAATGTTACGGCTGGAAAGAAACAAGATACGTGACGCCTATTAATCCGAAATATGAAAGGCTCAAGATGGTCATCGCGTCGTCCACAGATGTCGTTTTGTGTTATCCTCATAACAACTCACTCCATTACCACAATGCTATTGCAGAGATCCATCTGAACAATCAGTCATCCACTCATGAGAGTTGACATAAAGCATCGTAGATGCATTAGACGATATAAAAACTGGCTACGGATTGTTTTCTGAGACTATTCCATTCATACGCCGCATATCTGATATTGAACAATAACATTCAAAATGCCTCGGAATTCAACCAATCACGGCAGTTTATATGCTCGCAAGGGAGAGGTTTTATTGGGAAAACGTCACCTCGTTACTGAATACTGGATTGTTGCCAATTGATGACTTTAAAACTTTTTTTTTATAGACATATACTTATTTGGAAATTGAAACTCCACATTGATTAACAACGCCATTTTTATTCTGTGCAAGTGTTATTGAGCTTCTGGTTATCCCTTTGGCATATTTTAGACAACAAAGGATTGTATTCAATTCTGCCAGTTGGATTTGCATCGTCACTTACTTCTTCGTAACATAATTTTTTTTTTTCGATTTTAAGAACACAAGTAAAAAAGTGATTATGAACATGATGTGTTAAATTTTATTCCTTTAGGAGTATTAATAGTCCACGGCTGTGGCGTAAGGGATGCGTTATCTCTCTTCACGCAACGAGCCCGATTCGATTCCTGGCCGGGACAAGTTTTCTAGGCGGCGTTTTCCTCTAACTGTGAGACAAATATAGGGGATTTTAGGTCCTTGTGTTCGCCGGACATCATCTTCCCGTCATTGCCACCTTCATTCCATTATTGAGCATGAGTGTGAGCGAGTGGTGTATCTCGTCCTGTGTGTTAGAGTCGACTTGGAGGTGGACCCGGCATTGGGCTGATCACTAGTCCACGGAGAACCTATATGTCTTTATCTGGTAAAAAAATATGTATGTGAACTATAGGTAACTCTTTCCTGACAGGTTGGTATCCTGTACAGTCTGGGTGGCGCGTCGAGGGCCTCATAAACGTCCCTACAACGGGAGGTGTTAAACTAAGAGAAGAGAGAAGAGTCTTAACCCCATTTAAGGTTACGAGCTTCACCATATAAATTAGCTCTAAGTCTAGTAGAGCACTACAAGCTCAGCAAGTTCAACACCCGAACCAATTGCCACATTGAGCAAAGCAAGGATGCGTTCAGAATTTAATACTCTGTATTCTGATTCTGATTGCAAGGAATTCTATCCATACATAATCTCGTGTTCACAACGACGTGTGTTTAAACGTAGTTACACGTACGACGGCCAATAAGAACTGGACTGGCAACAGTACTCACAATCTAAATTGCTGTCCCAACATCTCCATGTGACGTAGGAGATAAGTGTGCAAAGGAAAAGCTATTGAATTATGGAATGCACACTACAGTAGAATTAAAAATGAAAGAGATACGGAGACAGCGTAAACCAACCATGTAAAAGCCGAGCCTATAAAGCGCCTTACTACCAGCTTAGGACGAAAAGCTAATAAATGAATCAATCATTTCAAAGCGCAGGCAAGATCGCACCGCTATACCCTAAGTTATCACTTCGCGCGTTTAGTTCATTATAACAATTCTTGACCAGGTATCACCAGGGTTCGAGTACAAACGAATTTCGCCACAGTGGAATGAAGTGAACCGGCAATGCTACTTACAGAAGTTACCGTATTGACTAGTGATGGGAATTCTCGATTGAAAAAATCAAAATGATTCGATCTTGAAAGTTCTCCAGATATCAGGAATCATGTAGGAAGTATTCTATTGATCATCCGAATGATTTAATGCTACTAGAAATGAGGAATTCTTAGCAGTCGTATCAATTCCGTAAACTTCGTTAATTAGGTATAAATTTTGCATACGAATGAATATATACATATACACACAAGATATATACGAACATGCACAGTAACTATGCGCACAGAGAAGATCAGTGTTGCCAGGCTGCCGATTATTAACAGACCATCGCACTGCATACAAAACAGTATACTTATCTTATGGATTTTTACTCTGTGAACGCTGGTATTACAATGAGATTAACGCCACGCAATAACTGACAGCGCTGCGTGAAACTATCTCCCATTGGTTTGTGGTTTATTGTTTGGGTGAGCCACACCCATTTCGGGAACCAATAGCAGTAGATCTTGTAACATGATGACATTACCGAGCTGAACATTCGAGCCTTGAGTTACCAATCGAACCAGCTTTAGTACTTCTCGGCTACCGCCTCGTGTTCTCACATCTCGTATAGCAAGTTCCCGGATCTTGAATTCACCCGAGAACCTTTTCATTCGAATAATCATTCGATTCTTTATATTACTCAAGATCAGATTACTCGATTCTCAAAATCATTGGACTCTGCCCATCACTAGTAATGACTTCGCCTATTTGAGTGTCCTTAGTACAAAAAAATCTTCAGTTAACAATTCAATTAGCAAAAATTTAATATAAGCAAATATAGACCACATTTTATCCTTGAACGATAATATAGAGGCCGAAGTCATTATTACTCATGATCAGGCTTTAAAACTTAGTGCCCGAACCCACAGAGGGAGTTGATTCCGGTTACCAACAACCTGAGTATAGGGGGTGGAGGGTGATTGCGTGGGCGGATAAGACAGTCGTTGATAGTAGTACCGAGAAGTGAATGCTCTCGTAGTACGGTGCCTCTCAAATTGGTCAACAGTGTACCTTGTCATTGTGCGTGTTTAAATTTATAATACGTTTTCGGCATGCCGAAAGTAAAATGTTCTAAAACGCAAACATAATATTGAAACATTTGGGAGGGACTATTATACACAAATAGGAGAAAGTGTCGTTTTGCATGCTTGTAATGTGAGTTTAGATAATGAGAAGTTATTTTGTGGTCTTCCTATATATGTATTGCGGTTTGTTTACTATCACGTGAACTAGCATATGGTAGCTAGGGCATACGCCGTGCAAAGTCTGTACAGTACGGTTGCTGTTAACATATTCGATCGGGCACTAAGTTTTAAAGCCTGCTCATGATATAGTTTCATATATTCCAGAGCACAAGGATGGCGAGAAATGAGGTAAGTCAAATTTATCTCAAAGACCCTGATTAAGGAGTGGGTTGTATTAATGAGAACAGAACCCCAAATCTGGCTCATAGATTTACGTCCTGAGAAAATGTCGCTCTCGCAGAGTTTGAACTTCTCGGTTTCGTTTTGTTTATTTGTGTATTTGTTCAAAGATCACCACGCAAACAAAGTGTTTACTGAGGCTACATGTGGATGTCTTTAATAAGTACCTACACTATTAAAGCATTAAGTTTCAGCTACTCTGATAAGTGTATTAGTTGTTTTGAACGAATGTGTAAACCTGCATATTTAACACATACCTATAACGAACATCCCATTTAACTTTTTCATTAAATGCTGTCAATGGTTTGTAAAATGGTTTGTAAATTATTTTATCTTCATCAAGTTCATCAGCCTTTCCGTTAATTGGTCCACTAGTTCTTTCATGAATTTCTAGACAGTTTCTGATACGTAGATCAATTAAGAAGGGTTCTGTCCTCTAATGGTATAACGTAATTGTGATAATGACAATGGTAAAGGGGACTTTCGTTTAGCGTGAAAGACGACACGCTAGGTTAAATAAGATTCACTTAGCTGGTTTTAGGTTACAAGGCGGTGTTACGTTAGAGGCTAAAAGAAAAACATCTATAATATATGCTCAGATCTACTCATAAAATATTTAAATGGTTCACAGAAATCATACTTATCACAATTTGTTATATTCATTCAAATACTTCTTAAGTAAGTTGTTCCTCTTCAGAAATAATCTATTTTTAGAGAAACCATTTTCACGAGGTGACGAAAAATGTAATATAAAGAAATTGAATTCAAGTATTCCAATTACATTCCTAGGCTCCTACAATATGAGGACCTTACATTTGTGTAAAGAAATGGCTATGCAGGAATCCATTCTTGTTAGTGGGTGGGACTTCCCAGTATGACTAGGCAGATCGAATAATATTAAATGTCTCATAGGTATCGATGTCGCAACCTTCATGGTAGTAGTACAAGCACAGTAGTGTATCAACAGTATTTAATTCAGGAAGACCTTTGTCTAAATATATATTAATGCCATGGATCGTATGTGCAATTACGATTACATCTTATCTCGTACTGTAAAGCAATACTATTAGGCTACTCTTCATTGCTCAAAGAGTTCTGCTGGAATTGGCAACACGATTACGCATATTATAACTTCCGCAGTTTTACTCAGGAAACATAGCATGGGTATGAGCTCCTTCTAATAAAATTATTTAATTATATACAATATCATAAGAGATTCGGGTTTTACTGATACATTCACGAGCAATGAAAATCCTAACCTTGAGTTATATTAATTGTCAGTATTTAGCGAATAAAAGGATGGAATCATTAACATCCTACTCTTTACTTCGTTACGTTCTTCTGCCCTTACCAAATATTCTTTAACATCCTCTCCAAAACGTTTAGAATCGTCTGCCATCTTGCTTTTAGTGAACATGGATCTTAACAGAACCCCAGTGATAGTGCTTTCACAAGAAAGTAAACTGTTACATTTTCTGCTTCAAATACTTTGCTATTACACAATCTTGTATTGATAAGGCTGTAGACCTACTTAATATTACATCAGATTTATAATACTAGTTCACCACAATTAAAATTGCACATTATTTTCATGTCTTCTCTTGCTCATATGCAGCTTATATATACACACTTCCTCTTTCAATGATTAACTGTTTTTGATCAAAAGTTACATGAAGTTGTTTCAATGCTCAGTTCTTATGAATTTACATAAAAACAAGTGCACCTGCATGCGGTAAAATGAAAGTTTTCACGAATAAAACTGATATAAACAAAACTTTTAAAAGTATGACGATATATACTTTGCGATTGGTTGAAATCCATATTTTCTTATACTGGATTGGTCACTGATTCATGCGCTAAATAGAGTTGCCAATTTAGTTACAATCATGAATTTGTCAGGTTGTATTACGTTGGGTTAGGTTAGAAGAAGCAAGATGGAATGGGATGTAAAACTATGCCAAATCACATGTTTATTGGGTCAGTTTAGGCAAATAGTATCATTTTCATTCGTATTTCTCACACTAAGTTCAAATTCGTTAAATATAATGCAATGCTTACTTTTCTCAATATGATGCCTCGACATGATGTCTATCTGCCCATGTTACTTGCACCACACACCTCAGCAAGCTGGGTTACTACATAATTAGGACGAAACTAATTCCTCCTTGTCTGTGAGTAATCTATGACGTGCTCAATCATATCGCCTCAGAATGAGTGCTTTAAGTGTACGCAATCGTGAAGTAAAAATTTACCTGAAGTTTACGAACTCCGTAAATTCATTTAATCATGTACCTTAGTATTACAAGTGCATAACCCTACAGTAAGTTGTAATTCGGAACATAGGACTGCATGATATGTAGACCTATTTACATGTTATTTCTGAAACCAGAGTGGTAAGTTATGGAACATCATCTTAAAATAGATATCGACTTTCCTGAATGGAGCAATGACCTGTGAGGACGATGTTATGAATATCTAACAAGCTAAGTAACAACCATGTCGATACAGCACGAGACCTGGAGGTCAATTATGTTTTCGTGATCATAAAGTGTACATGAAACGGGATAAAACAATGACAGGACTAATAATGACTGAAAGATACTACGCTGTGGCGTAGGGGATGCATTCGCTCCTCTCACGCAGCGGGCCCGGGTTCGAATCCTGGTCGGGACAAGTTACTTAGGTGGGGTTTTTCCTCCCCTGTGAGACAATTGTCGGGTAACTTTAGGCCATCTGGCCGTCATTATCATCATCATCATCCCATCCTCGCCTTGTTCAGAATGAATGTATGTGTGAATGGTGTGTCTCGTCCTAAGTATTCATGTTGTCTCGGTGGCCCCGGCATTGGACTAATCACTCATCCGAGGATGCCCTCCATGTCTTAATCTTGCCAAAAAGGTATGTATGTGATCTATAGATAATAATCCCTCTCCCGACAGGTCGCGACCCTGTTAGGCCCGAGCGACGTGGGTTGTTTAAATGTTCCTAAAAGGGAGAGAAAGATACTGTATTAACTAATTAACAATATGTACTTAACATGGATCCTAGCAGAGCAGGCTGCTCTGAAACGCTTAACGGGGAAAATGACAGGGAATAGGCCTATGCTTTCCATACAACGTATGTTTTTGTGACGTTTTTGTGACATTTAGTCACAAAAGCCCAAATTTACGATGATTTATAAATGAATTAACAAATAAGGTGCCATAAGATAAAGGGAAACCAATAAACTCATTTCACTTGTTATCTTGAAATACCGGTACTTTAAAGGATGTTCCGAGAAAGAACATTCTTTCGATTAAGTTCAATGAATTGACTTATTTGGGGCCTACATTGGCATAACTGAAATTAAAAAAAAAATCAAATATAGGCTATATTGACGTATTTAATCTAGCAGTCAAAAATGTTTACATCCGGCTATGGGTTCAGATACACTAGTTGTACATGCATATTGACTATAGGCCCCATAGGCAACCTTATCACTAAAGCTGGGATTTCTATGCAATTGCATAGTTTACTCTTTACTTTCACACTGTGGAAAACCATAGATGTCCATGGTGCACCATATGACGACTATTTAAGTAAAATTTTATTTTACATTATTTTACACACATAACTACAATGCTGTACTAGAATAAGCATTTTAATACCCATAAGCTTTCAAAATATACAGAGTGTTAATGAATAACACCGAAATATTTTACCTGTGTGTAGAGGGGACATAGGCAAGCAACTTTTATTAGGAGATTTTTGCTCTATGGATTCAATTTTTCCTGTTACAGCATAAAACCTCCCAGGGCATGGCCGCCACTGATTTCTAACATTAGAAAAAATGCAAAACAAAGGAACTTCGCTGCTAACACTGTAGTCAGTAGTTATGAATGAATAAAAAAGATAAAAAATACTAATGCAGTGGCGACCAGTCATGTGATTAGTCTGTGAATTTTGCAGATTATGGAAACACTAAATTATGATATAGCTTTTGACGGATGATTAAGAGTCAGGTTTTATTGACCACTAGAAAGGCATGAAGTCAATTTAATGAACATTTTAACCCTATTTCGCGTAATTATTGATTTATGAGCACCAAATTATAATGACTTTAATGCCCTGTATCATACACATTTTACGTCATAGAGCAAAAATCTCTTAATAAAAGTTGATTTTCTAAGTTACCGCTATATACAGGTAAAATATTTCGGTGTTATTTATTAACACCCTGTATATTTTTAAATATTCTATTAGATTACAATACTATAAATGTTACGTAAATGATGAGAGCCCGGATTTGTATGCAAAATCAAATCATAAAATATACATGCAAGTAGGCTATGCATGAATAATTTTTAAAATATTCACCATTATATGCAAAAACAAATTTATAAAATCAAATGAACCATTTTGGGGGGATAATCTTAATTTATTCGTGGCTATTGATGTACATAAGGAAAGCTCCTCTGAGGTTTTCATGTGTGAAGCTCCTGCGTCTGTCACTAAAGAAGGTTTTTATACAGTGAAAATGTCCTTTCTACAGCGCATGATGTCGCAGGTGCATGTGAAAAATGCCACAATTCTTCTTCAGTGAATTAATTTTCTGTTACAGCTTTTCACCAACACCAGGCAATATTTTGGTGATTTTATAGAATGTTTTGTAACGAGGATTTTTTATTTAATATCTGACTAAGCTTATCGAATGCACCGGTGAGTTTCTGAAGACAGTACATTTGAAATTTTATCTATCAGAGAAAGTGAATGTATTTCAAGCCTCCAACTGTGTTATAATTTCAGGTAATTTGGAGAAGCGGCTATGAATATACTAGATCTTTTTCTCAATGCCATGTTCAGAAAAACATTCCTGAGCTATCGTAAAGCATTTAAGGAATTTGTCACCGTTTTCACTACACTGAAATGTTCCGCGTAGTATGACACAGCCTGTAACCATGTACCTCAGCGAGATAAAACTGGCTCAGTGAGTAATACGATTGGTTGCACAGACTATATTAAGTACCAGTAATTATTAACTATCTAAAGAGGAAATTTAATTTAATACCACATTTAAGAGTAAAAATGCACTTTTCACTTAAAATTTAAAATATGCATTTTCTCCGGAATAAAGCTCTTGAAGAGGATGGCCATAAGTCATTTAAGTATTACCAAATATTCAAATTACCTGTAGTACAGTAATATTCCTTGACAAGAATGACCACCTCCTCTCACACCACCGAAAACGATTGCGTAATTTCATGCAGGTTTTTACTGAACATGTCAAAAGTATGTTGTTTACCTACACTAATATTTAGCCTGTGTCGAATTCTGAATCGTTTCTAAAAACTTACTTTTCTTTACATCATATGGAGTTGAAAGGTCGTTTTCCACCTAATATGAGCATTCTTTCTGTTGACGTCAATGACAGCAGAGAATTTGTAATTGTTGTCTATGCTGAGGATTTTAATGCACGATTGTCCCTTAACTCACCATAAATAAATGGTACTAAGTTTGTGACATTAAATAATTTTGTTATTTTAAATACTTTGCTACAAATCCCATCATTTTTTTTAGTACATATTTATGTACTTATTTTCCAAATGAAACTACATAAAATCCCTAGCTCTGCTCATCACGTACACGAAGTTTGTTAACACTAATTCACTGCCATGAAATGGAAAACATTCGTCCTTTATCCAGCAACTAGTTCCCAATTAGACCTATATTTAATGGGTGTACAATTATCATGGAAGGTTAATACCACAGAACGTAATTACTATTAAAAAATGCCTATAAAATTAGCCTATAAAGCAACTTTTCATATCAATAAATCTCAAAAATTGCTTTATAATTGTAGGAAAAGTACTTCATAGCATATTGTTTAGGACAGATTAGACGTTGAACTCCCAAATGCAAGTAGCTCTCATTCCTGACTCCCAACTTTGCTCGGTTCATTCACCACTTACACCTCCAATCATACAAAAAAAAAGTGTGTCAGGGATAGAACATGAGGATTACATTACGTTGCGACACACATTTAGGTCTATGGGTTTTGTCCAGTGTGATTTAACTTCCCCATTTAACGTTTTGTGCAATTCCAGGGAAGAGAACTAATTTAGCTTTTTCCAGGTGATACGCTTTATATCCCTTTCGCGATATTGTAAATGACATCTGCGGTTTAAAACAGCTGAATGCTATCCGAATATTCTGGTATCATAAATTTCCTGTTACAATACAAAATGGCGACACAAATTGAAGGTTAAACTTGCAATAGGGAGCCTATTTGTGATCCAGTATAATACCGAGCTATAAATCCATGTTTTACACTTTTTAATCATATTTTGAAAATGTAATTCTGAATTGAAGTGCTGAGGTACGTACGGTTACATAAAAATGGAATGCCATCCGTTCTATTCAGGATCTCTTGTTTAAAAGTACAATTAATTTCGAAGCAGCAGCAGAAGAGCCGAAACGAGATATTTCATTGTCGCGAACCCAGCATTATTCATTGTCTACCACTTGAGAGAGAAATTTATAGAAATAATACCGTGTAGTGGCTGCACTGACAATTGTCATATAAACACAGCTCCCGTTTTAATTAAAGCCAAAAGCGGGTGTCAATGAAACACAGCCCAGATCGATTTAGAGCAAAAAAGTTGACATGCGACATTGTTACCAATTTAAAAAAAATACAGAGTGATTCAAAACCATCTATTTCTACCCTTTCACAACGCAATATATCTGTAACGAGTAACCACAGTCTGCTAAACCTTAACGGAAAGATAATCCAAGGTTCAAGTTTTCATTTCATGGTCCATCTAAAGCACACTTGTTGTCACTTAGTTCATCATACATATGGTCATAATCAAGTGCTGTGACACGAGGAAGAGAAGGTTTAGCGTTAATCTTAACGAAATTAGAAATTTATTCTGACAGCGGTGATTACAACCTGACTTGCATAGGCCTACGGGCTTGGAAAGCAAGATAAAAGGAGCCATTTTGTAGAATTTCAGCCTCCATTTATTAAGTGCCAGTATGGTACCTACTTTATGAGATTGTGTGTGGGGACGGGAAAATGTCTGTCCGTCTGTCCATCCGTCCGTCCGTGTGTCTGTACGCGCGATAACTCAAATACACTTTATCGGCTTTTCATGAAACTTATTATACGCATTTATAATGTCCATGGGAAGACGTCTATTGTTATTGGACCAAATCGGTTGGCCGGTACCGGAATAATGCCCAATTGAGTGTTTTATGGTAATATAAAACAAAAAGCGCGATAACTCAAATGCGCTTTATCGGATTTTCATGAAACTTGGTATACGCATTTATAACATTCATGGTAAGAAGCCTAATTATATTGGACCAATTCGGTTGACCGGTACCAGAGGTACAACTAATTAAATGTCACTTTTTTTTTTAATCACGTCTATACTACAATGACGCATTTTTAATCATTGAGGGCTTTGTCTGCAATGTAGTCAGATGTTTGTTTACTTCGTAGATCTAGTTGAAATTTAGTACTACTTGAATACAGAAGGTACATTACTGTGAAATAATTTGCGGAGTTCTTTGCCACTGAAATTTGTGAAATGGTAACATATTTGAAGAATTTCAAGTTGCAATACATTTAGCTTTGACAAATAACGCTATTCCTTCACACACGGTTATCGAACTAGCCCGTTAAACTGAGCTAGATTGCCGAAAAGTCTTGGACTCGTATTCTGGAGGTCCGTGGTTTAAATCCCGAAGCCGGCCAATTTGATATGGATTTTTTTTATTATTTTTGTATGTGAGTGTGCGATTGTCAAGATATTAAAAATCTGTTATTCTGCAGATGCTGGACGATTTTAATCTGATTAAAAAGACATTTTATACATATCATATTTGCTTTATAATTGATTCAATAAAAATTCCGGCACTTTGTTATATCAGTTTACCTGATTTTATTTTTAGATGCATATGTAGATATAAAAAATGCAAAAGAGGTTTTTCCTATTAAATAGGCACAATAAAATTAATGGAATTCATTTCAAGGAAAATAAAAATAAACAATACAATAATACTATAGGCTTATAACTAAAAATTACTGAAACAGAAAACATCTTCGGCTTAATCGCTCGGAATATCTTAAACCTAACAAAAAATAAATGGCTTTGTACGGGCTTACATGTTTGTATTAGTTGATTGCAAATAAACTGATACTGGTTAAAATGAACAGTAACAAATACTAGGTAGCTAGCTGTTCAACACAAGCCCAAATGTATCCCTCATCATTTAGATGAAGGGGGACCTTGCTCGATTGACATAGCAAAGTAGGTAAGAAGAGCATTACATACATTATGGAACTGATTGTAGGATCATGAATGTAGACTTAAATGAAAAAAAAAGGATCGATTTGGACGAAACTCTCCATGCAAGGTTTTTTTGGGCCAGGACACTCGAATCTGAGGTCTTTCTTCCCAGTCTGCGCTTTCTGATCGTGAAATGCATCTTAAAGCCGGATTTTTAGCTTTCTCGTTATTAATAGTTTAATTCTTTATGAGTGATTGACATGTAAGTGCTGCTAAATAAAATGTAAGTTATTAATTAGTTTATTGTTAAGTAAATGATTTTTTAAAAATCTGGCGATTGAATTAATAAACACGGGCGAAATCGCGGGTATCTGCTAGTTAATATACAACTAGGATATTATTTTAATAAGCGTGAAATTAAAACATCATAAATTTTTTAATCAAGTATAGTATAATATTCCTTTATTACTGTTAGAGAAATATAATTTTGGGAAGGTGAAAATTCCTTTCTGAATAATCATGTACGGAAGTACCCTAGCTACGAGATTGGGAGGTATCAAGTATGCAATAATAATTCATTTATTGCAACCAATTGTCATAGTGTGATGAATGAAGCTCTGGTGTAATGATATTTCGCAGGGAAAACAAGAGTACCCGGAGAAAACCTGCCCCGAACCCATTTTGTCCGCCAAAAATTCCACATAGATCCACCGAGATTCGATCCCGAGTGGCAGCGTTGGAAGGCGATCGGTCTACCACTCAGCCATGTCAAATATGTAATACTGTAAGTTTTTATTTGCTTGTCAGTTTATTAGTCATATGTACCGTGTTTTATAGTTGCACGTAGAATGTCATAATTCCGACGTATTTCGCTATAATCAATCCCTGAAACAACTCGCAAACTTCATGTAAAGCTGCAATATTAAAACCCTTGTGCTCTGAATGATTTCAATAAATTAAAACGAAAATCAATATTGAAGCTGTCGGTCTCAATAATTGACCTGTCACGAAAGAAGATGTGCAGCATAATCATCTGAAGACTTCACAGCATGGAACGAAAAAACTAAGAATTTTACATTATTTTGAAGATCATGTGTTAAGGTTTAGACAGGTACAGTGAACGCCACTTAATGTAATCGCGGATAATGTTATCAATCGGGTAATTTTATCACTTTTATGAAGTCCCTTACGGATTAATACTCATGCATTGAAAAATCCCATTTACCGTGATCAAAGATTCGGTTTATAATTATTACATTTTCCTTTTTTTTCGGATTTATTTCCCAATACTGTACGTTATTCAAAATTTCGTTTTAAGGGTTTCGTTTCCAACTCAACTGTGTTGTGTTGAAGGCTACTGGAGGTAGCAATTCTGTCTCCAGCTCACAATATTCCAGGGAGTGGCATTATCTAACTTTCTCTTTTAATAAAAAAAAATTCACCCCACAGTTAAGCTGCAGCTTTTGATTTATGACGATAACAGTGTTGACATGCAGTGATGGCTAGTGTAAAATGGAAAGTCTTGAACAGACAGACGCTAAATGTTTGGCTACGCGGTGTTCACCACAGATCAGTACAGACGTCCAAAAGTACTCGTAACTCGTAACTGAGAATGGAGTAGTGGTTAATGGACTCCTAAAAGAAAGTAAAAACAATTAAAAGCTTTGTTACTAGTTGAAAAAATAGATGTTTGCAGTCTATTACTGTATTTGCCTATGAGTGGTTCAACGATTCACAGTTACGTATTATTTTATGAATAAATATTTTTAATTCTGTTTTGTAGTGCATTATCTTATATATAAATAAATAACCTTAATTTAATTCCTTCGGCTACTGTTATCAATCGGTTAATATTATCAGATTAACCGCGTCCCGAAGTGATCACAATAACCGGCGTGTACTGTATACAAAATACACACTCTTATGCTATTAGAAGACCCCTTACAGTTATTTACTAAATAAAAGAAATCCTATATAATTTAAGCAGATATGATGGATTGTAGTATCACCGGCTTGCACTAGAAGGTGTATTTTTTAATTATATTAATTTACTCTAATTAACTTATTATGTATCGCTTGCACAGGAACATACTGTGTACGACTAATTCCTATAATTTAGCGCTGCAAAGCAAAAAGGCAACACACTCTTCTATAGCGTACTTTCTTTAAGATTTGTACTGTGACATCGTGTAATGCGAGAATCGCGGGTGATTTGTTTTGCTCATTCAAGTTAACGTTCCAGAAATCAATTAGCTTTAATCTGAAAATTGGGTATGAGCAATATATCAGCGATTCATGTAGACTTGCAGCATAACTAGAAAGAATGTGCATTTTGAATGCTATTACATTTCCAAGAAAATATGGTATAACCAATACTTTCCTACTTTTAAGGAATGTGCATTTTAAACTAGTCTACATTTCCATGAAAACGTGGTACCTTCTTCCCCTATTTTAAAGGAATGTGCACAATGAACTCATCTGAGCATGATCAATGTTACTCATTTTCAGGTAATTATACCAGAAGGACGTTCACTGTCTCATTTATTTGTGTATAAGAGCTGAGTGAGATATTTGCTGGGGGCAATTCGATGGGCATGATTTTTTTTTTTTTGTAAAGGGTATCCAAACATAAGCTAGGGATATTTATATAGTAGCATATGTTTATTCCGCCTTAAATATATACGTTTATTAACTTATTTACATTCGAAATATTTTGGTCAGTTATATGTGAATACATGGTTGGTTGCTGGAGTGAGGTGAGGGGACAGCCTGGCGAAGATCTGTCGACCGAGACATTGAGAAAATTGCCAGAACGTGAAGTTACAATAAAACGAGTACTGGGAAATATGGCAGTGTATTATTTCACTAGAAACCACAGGACACATTATTCTGCACACATAAATGCCATCAACTTGGGCCTGAATCGAATTCGCGACTTAGGGCATAAAAATCCAGCGCCAAACAGACTGCGCCACCCAGGTCGACTGTCTCTTATGTGTGAGTTAAAGCAAGTTCTGAAGACCTATAATGTCTCTGGGCAAGCTGATTCTTCAGCACCTTAAGATCGTAACGACGCCCTAAGAGAGGAAGGAATGACTTAAGGATAAAATAAGAGGCAATTTCCTCCAGGATCCCTGTTTAAGAGTGTAGGCTAAATGAGACCATATTAGTTTACAGTAGTTAGTTATTAGTTTACAGTAGTAGTTTCCAAAGGGAAGCATATGGAGGATTATTACGCCTGAAGATACTCAATCTCCCAGCAGGATTTCAACCCCCATACCAAAATTGGTAGGCAACCATGCTAGTTATTCGACCGCCGCTAAAGATTGCGCCGGCATAAAAATAAAGTGAAAAGTTACTGTAATGTTGTCTTTGTTGTGCAAGTGCTGCATGCTCGATAAAAAGCTGAAATCAAAATTGTATAAGAACATTCTCTACCCCTTTCAAATAGGAAGGTAAAGATACCATCAAAACAAAAGGAATTGGACTTGGCGAGATTTAGCACTAAGTATACCACACGAACAGAAGGAACAATGTTACTCGCCGCACAAAGGCCGTCATTGATTTTTTTTCCATCTCTGCAATCACTAAGAAAAATGGAGTCGGCTACAACAGGATCATCCATTATTCCTTCAATGTGAAGCTTTGGGTTTTTATATTAAAAAGGATGGGAAAAGAGAGAACTGATAACAGAAGACCTTATTTATTCTGTGGTAGAAAGGAAAAATCAGATGGTAGCGATGTATTTTTTTTCCTTTTCCAGCATTCTTTAACCAGCTTTGCACAATTGTATACAAAGCCTTTTATCCTTCGCTCAATTAATTATACGTTTGTAAATCCTTCCTAATAATGCCTCCAAAATCCTCTTATTCTCCCTTAAATGAAGAATCATTCTTACATAAACTTACATCCGAATCAATTAATAATAGGGTTTTGTAATTTCAATGATTGTTAAACGAATTTATTGAAAACAGATCAACTATGAAATAATTTTAATGTAAACCCAAATAATATAGCCTAACAGTACTTGAAAGGAAATTTAAGTAATGAAAGATCTGAAGGTAACATCCAGGTAGAGTTGTGGAGATAAATACTGACAGGACAATTATTTATATGAATGAATGAATGAATGAAGTGCTTTTATTGTTAACAAGAAAAGCTATCTTTTTACATTATTCGTTGCATGAGCCCTTAGGCTGTCCATGCTTTAACTGTGAACAAGCAAAAATGTATCCTAAAAGTAAAACTAAAAAATACACACAAACAGTTAAACACTAGTAAATATACAAACAAAACACCACACACACACACACTCCTCACCAAAAAATAGCACATACACCAGCAATACCCTTAAACACACCAACCAAATATATTTTACATATTATTCTATATACAGCCGTCTACCCCATCGGAGTACTCCCCTTACTCCCTCGGTCCCACTCCCTCGGCCAGTTCCATCCTAAGCTGCCTCACTTTGGACATAAATTTCCCCACACCCCCAAAAAATCTAGTGTTACGTAGCAGATCGTATGTGAACAGTTGACCTCTACAAGAAGCAGTGAAAGACTCTGGTAGATGCCGTTGCCTCAGTGTTTCCGTGAATGTACACTCTGCCAAAATATGGTGTGAAGTTTCTCCTGCCCCACAAAATTATTTATATCGAACACATAGGCCTACCATGGACCATACCAATGATATTGCTTCTTCTGGGTGTAACGATTTCTCTGATTACTGATATAAGTTACATTGTTAACTTCCTACTGTTTTCTGAAAGATTTTACGGGAACGTAGTCTAAAATATCTGCTGCTTTAGACAGCTTGCATCATGCGAAACCTGCGATTAATCACGTTGCATCCATACTTTTCTAGTTATTGCATTACTAATCCAGAACCTTTTCAAGTTACCATTCTTGCTAATAAAAGCCTGTGAAATTTAAAAGTCCTGATTTACATTTTTAAATTTATGTACTGAAAACAGTTCTGTTATTAATTTACTTCATTCCATCGTCCCCAGAAATAGAAAAAAAATAATGTGCTAACACTTCTTCTGTACTCGGGGGGAAATGTAATGAGCCAAACTAAACTAAAACAGTTTCCATTTGATAAACTCTTACTGAGGCAAAAATTTAGTTTACCTCAAGTTCAACATCTTGTTATGTGTTTACCCAGAGAATGCACTGGGCGGGGGGGGGGGAGGTTATGCAACGACAAGTGGAATGGGAAAGCAATTCACTCCACTGCACTGATCGCATTTCGTACTAGTGGTAAAACTTGTCAGTTATTTGATTTTTGTATAAAGACTTTGAGAAAACATCAGGTATTACGGAAATGCAGTAGAGTCCCGCTATTCCGAACTAATTGGGATAGCGGGAATTCGGAATAGGCGGAATTCATGAATAATATCAACGTAATGACTTGTTAAGACGTAAATTAAGTGTGGGGAATTGTATAAATGGAGCCGACATGAGCTGTAAGTAACCAGCTTTCATTCCAATTTGGTTTCAGGCGTTTTCATCAAGCTTAGGCTCTATGTATGTCTCTATTTAACTTCATTGTATATCAATAAATGTACGTTTTTTTCACGAACGCCTTTTTAATTTCTAATACTTTTAATTTTTAAAAAATCGGTATTTTTGCTGAACTGTGTTCGGAAAAGGCTGATTTTCGGAATAGCTGGGTTCGGAATAATGGGATTTTATTGCACTATTAGGTACAGAGGAAAATCGAAACATACATGTTAAATATATTTTTAATCTTATTATCAAAATATTTTCACTTAAACTTCTTGTTTATATATATATAACGATAATTCTATTTATTATTTAAGAAATCTTTTTATCTCCTTTTCGTTTTTTTTTTTTTTTTTTTTAAAGGAGAGAAATCTATCTCCATCAATCAAAATTGGATCAATCTGACCATCAGTAGGAGTTATTCCATTAAACCCTATAGAAATACCCCTGCTCAAAACAGCCATCAATGGGCACATAATGGTTCCTTAGAAAATTATTATCAACAATCTCTACAAGGAATTTCCGTCGCCATTTTATTAGAATAAGAATATATTGAATACCCTTTTACAATTGCAGATTCAGTTTATGGTTCAACCTTTTCTATAGCCACAGGATTCTATGGAATCCATGTAATCATTAGAATACCTTCTTTTTAATCTGTCTTTTAGGGCATATCAATATTAACTTCTCCTGAAATCACCATTTTGAATTATATATTATGTATTTATTTTCGTCCACCGCTGTGGCTAAGGGGATGCGTTCGCCCCTCTCACGTAGCGGGCCCGGGTTCGATTCCTGGTCGGGAAAAGTTACCTAAGTGGGGTTTTTTCTGCGGTTTTTCCTCACCTGTGAGACAAATGTCGGGAAACTTTAGGCCCCTATGGTCCCCAGATATCATCTGGAAGTCATTATCATCTTCATCCCATCCACGCCTTGTTTGGAGTGTGTGTGTGTGTGTGTGTGTGTGTGCGCATGGTGTGTTTCGTCCTATGTGTTCGTGTTGTCTCGGAGGTTGTCCCAGCATTGGGCTGATCACTCATCCGGAGAGCGCCCCCATGTCCTTTTCTGATCAAAAAAGTATGTATGTGATCCAAACATAATCCCTCTCTCGACAGGTCGCGGACCTATAAGGCCCGGGCGGCATGGGTCGCTTAAATCCTAAAAGGGAGAGGTAAAACTAAGATAAAGAAATAAATATATATCTTTTATCCCACGAAAATAATTACCTATAAATACAAAATCAAAGCAAAAGCTTTTATGTACTCGCTCTATTTCAACCTGAGGATTGTAAAATTCAAGTTGTATAGTATTTATATTCTGGACGCCTTGTGTCAAATGCCTAGACAAGCCATGACAATCCACAAGACAGCAGTTGGGTTCGAGCTCCTTACCTTTACTTTTATAAATGATTGATTCATTATTAACTATTTAAGACTAGGATTTGAAGTTAAAGGTAACAAGTTTGAAACATTATTTAACTAATGATTTTAATTTTTCTGTAATATTTAAGACAGACAAATTTCTCAATAGAAGTAAATCTTTGTGCAAGAAGAGTTTTTGTCTGCTTATAAATATGAAGGAATCATTCAGAGGACCTGAAAGCTCATTTTTTGCACTTAATTTCCTTTTTCCGGAGAGGATTCCCCGGACCCCTTTTATTTTGGCAAAATCCATATCCCCAAACCCCGAAGTAATCGCAAATTTTCATTTATGTCGCCCCCTTCAATAAGTTCTGGAACCACCCCTGTACTGAACAAATGAAAAAAAAATCATGAAATTTCCCGATTTTCTCATGGAGTAAGACTTTGAACAAAAATATCACGTATTAAAATGCGCTATTCATTAATAGAAACACTATTAGTCTAGGCACAAAGAAAATCAGCACAAAATGATCGTGTACCAACTCCCCTTAAGCGCTAAAGCTCTTTGTCTGTGAATGGACGAACAACTGAGCGATAGTAGATGTAAAAAAATCCTAATTAATGCGTCACAACAGAGCATGGGCTTAGAATGTACTGAAATTTAATCACACATCCAAAGAACCTCTTATGACATTCCCCTGCAAACAAATGCTACCCACCAGAATTTACTAATGAAAATTTAGTGTAATGTCAGCAGTGCAGAAATGAAGGCAGTGCACTTTTATTTATTACATCGCCTTATATTTTTAATAACTTCTGGATTACTGAGAGATATACCAGCTATACTCCCCCTTGGCAATTCCCCGACACTTGTCACCACCCATCTTCATTACGAGTAAACCCTTTTCCCCCATCTCATTTACAGGACCATTCTTTCCTTCTTTCTGATCAGTACCAGATTAACTTGCAGTCCTCATCTGGTGCGTAAATAACCCCAGCTTCTGGTACTAGGAATTTATATTATCATAATTCCTAGAATTAAGCTTTTATGGAAAACAACATCATGCAATACATCATAACTAGTTTGCTAATGTTTTGCCGAAACTTGAACTCAACAGTTTAATAATTATGGACAATGCATCATACCACAATGTGGAACTCTATCGGCGTCCAGATACTTCTTGGCGTAAACAAGATGTTGTGGAATGGATTTCTGGGCTGTTTTCCACGAATTGAAATCTACCCACTGCTACGTCACTCATAACTCTAGGCTTCGTATATGGATGTTTATCATAGGCCCTAAACATCTACAAGAAGGCAAAATAGGATGGAACATTTTCAGTCCTACGCCCGTAGTATTATGTCCCAGGTTTTGGGGGAGGAAAGTATGAAAGTGATATTGATTTTTTTATAATTTCAGCTCCGAAACGGTTGTACGGTAACATGAGAGTGAGAAATAAAATTTTCCATAAACAATACAATCTTATGTAATCGGAATTTATGTTTCTTCTTATTTCAACCCCTTCCATGGTGTGTAATGCAACACTCGACATCCTCTGTGAGCCATAAAAAGCTTTAACTAGCGTTTTCTGAGGGAATAGTGTGAGTGTGATAAGTCGTTCTTCCTCATTTCAAGTTCTATGTAGGCCTACATATTATACAAGGCCCTAGAGTTTGAAAATCGAAAATCCTTCATAAGTTAATTTAAAATTAAAAAATAAAAACCCGGGCGACGCCGGGCCTTTTAAGCTAGTTTATAATAAAATGACGGAACATATCTCAAAAGAAATCTTGAAGCTTACATACAATTTGCAGAATATTTTGCAAGAAATAAACTATAACCTTTGTAAGATTATCGTTGTGTTAGCTGTTTTATTTGAAGTCCATCAGGGATTTACATTTCGCATGAGAAATTAAGTCTTTCGTATTAAAAAGTTAATGAAAACATGCTTTATATGGCGTATCTTATAGCTGTAAAACTTTATGTACAATTTTTTTTTTGTCCGACTATATCTAACTTATAATACCTTTATTATATGTGACTTAGCAGTTTCATAATGATATCCATTAATGTATAGAGATTCATCATAACAATGTTGTGGTATCGATTACGATCGAACACAGAACAATCTTGAACCTTCAGAGCAGCAAATGAAACCGCGTAATAATCAACTCGTATTTAAAATAAAATCAATTCTATTCGTTTAAATTTTAATATCATACTAAACTGAGTCAATTCCTTTATTTAAACTCCCTTGGTTTGAAGTTAAAAAGGGCAAGAGCAGCTTCGAGTTTCCACAAGCAATGACCTGCCATCAATCTCAGGAAAACGAGAATTTATTACCGGGTGATCACCGAGGTCAACAGACTCATTTGTTTTTTTATGAATCCAAAAACTCAGAACTTAAACATTTAATTACTGTCGAAAAACAGTCGCACTAAACTTGCCTATAATTGTAATTACAACACTCGTACGAAAATATTATGATTAGCTCGTTTCGTAATAGCATACTCATGTCATCATGGTGAACCGTCATCATTGCATAATGTACGATTATTTAATATACGCACTTATTATTATTATTATTTTTAACGGTTATTTTCTTTAAAGAATTTCATTTGAATATTTTTAGGAAACTAAAATTACCATATGAGATCCTTTGTCATTATTATTTTTTCTTATTCCGCGATAGAAAACTAATTATTACTTTGACCACATATCCTCCTACCATTACCTCCTCCCTTCCATCCCTCCCTTTTTCTTTCAGTATTATATCTCTTTCTACAGAACAAAGGAACTGAAAGGATGGAATGCTTTGTTTTGCTATGTATACGGTTAACGAATGCTTTGTGTATATGGTTTCAGAACAACGGGTATCTGTACAAGAGTAACACAATATCATGAAGAATCACACCACTGTGGACAATTTGAGAACCCATTAGCTGACCAATCCCTGTGATGGTACGGGAAAGAAAGCAGATTCCGGATTTCTTTACGCATTTGGGTGTGAACAATCCCTGTACACCCAAATCCACGGTTTACAACGGCTTTTATCATAATTAATTTATGTTTATTCAGAGTTTCCAATACAAACCCCACAAATTACACCAATCCGATTAGGAGTGCTACATCTTGTTTGAAATACATGGCTTAACTGACCAATCCGACCTAGTCACCATTTATTATTCCGGCTCCCAGGAATATAGTGGTAGGGAATAGGTCACGCCATTAGTAGAAATAAATGCATCGCTTTGATCAACTGCACTTTGTCTTCCAATCTGTAAACACTGTTTTCGATCATTATTGGTATTTTAAAAACATTTAATTTCAAATAATAGAATATGAAGTGATCACATGCATTTCCTCTGTGAAACGACACAGAAGTATGACTGTATTTGCAACTGTTCATCATTATAAACTATTATCTCTCTTCAGGATTAAGTTGGGACTGTCATTTAGAGTATTTTTCTTCATTAATTTCAAACTTAGAGCCCATTCATGATTTCACTTGAAATGTTGTACATTAATAGAGACATTTTGCTCTGAAAGGATTATATGATGTGAAAGGATTATATGATGTGAATAAAGGAATAAAGGTAAATAAAAATGAATTTTTTTCCATTTTTGTGTGTAGGAATTCATTAGTCAGTAAAAAAAATGTAAAAACGAAGATGTTCGACGTGGAGAGAAAGAAAGCCGAAGATACTGTCTTCGAATGCTTCATTCTACAAACTCCAATATGTGTACTGTGTAATAATGAGTGAGATATATTATTGTTGGTTTGAAGAAAATTCTGGAAAACCATCATTTTTGTTTTAAAATTGTAGTAAGAGTGATAAACAGTCGTTCGCACTTGGCATACTTCAAGTCAAATCCCGGCAGAAGTGTCGTGTTCTTGTTATGATTTTGGTCAAAGATGCAATTAATAACGTTCCTTCTTTGCCTACCGTATAAGTAAATGATACGTCATGTCTAAATACTTATTGTGATATTTATGAAGTCTCTTCAAAATGGTAGAAAATTTATAAATAGGCCTATAACGATATGTTTTTAACCCTCTGAAGCAAGATGGGGTGTCAGAAGAACCGCGCCCAAAATAAACAGATACCGCGCTATCAATTTGCAGATTGTTAATTTTTACATATCTAGAAATTTCTTCTGTAATATGCTGCCCAAAGTGTATTTAATTAAAAAAGAAGCATAATATAGTCCAATATCGGAATTTCCACCAGTATCCCTTTATTACATAATGCGAGTCTTTCAGGCTCAGTCTGAATTTTAAATTTAACTAATACTGTATTATGGTGTTTAACGATCTTGCTTTATATCGCATCACACCAGTTTTCGTTGTATACCAGAGCAAAGAACCTCTTTAAAGTTTTAAGTAAATTATTACTATAATGTTAGTACAGTAGTAAAACGAATTCAAGACCTAAGTTATGCAGGAAAGATTGTGTACTGTAGTGAAAAAAGCCAAGTTAAGCCGAAATATACTTGCGCTATGAAGAAATTTTATTTTCCTGCATAAAGTGCTGCAGTTCGTGAATGTATAGTCGTGCATGGAATCTTTCCGATATGATGCGCAGTGATTAAGGCCTGTGTTAGTAAAGGAATACATAACCTGCTCCGCCAGGCCCACTCCCCACCCCTGCGCACATCCTTTTTCGCGTTGGTGGATACGCAGTAGTGTTTGCCTTATTCCACTTACTCTTCTCTCCTGAACCTGAATCGACCTGTGTTCATGGGCTAATGTTTGAGTGCCAAACCAATTCCAGTCAGATTCATTCAAGGGCTGGTGTGGGCATTCCTTGTGAAACACACCTTCTTAGCACTCAAATGAAATGTTCTCGTACTCCAGCCCCTTCACCACTCACCTACGCCTGAGCGTTGTTCATAGTTCAATGTGTGTGTTCGGACTTGAATTCAAACCAATAAGAATTTGGATCAGTTAGGGCTGGTGTAGAGCACAGATAAGGAGATCCAATAACACCTTAACATGAAGAAAAACGATAAAAGTAATCGAAAGCACCGGAAATTTTCCGTGCATTCGACTGTACATGTGATATGCTGAAACTGACAAGCGGAAATGCGTTTACGAAACACACGTCAAGAATTCTAAATCCAAGAAAATCATCTAAAAGATCCGGCTAAGGAATTAATTATGCCTTTTATGGAAGAATGGAATCGGAATGTTAGCCTGAAAATATGCATAGTGTGAAAATACTGATGATTGAAATATATTTAAAACTGATTTTTATTCTAGCAAGTTATTTTCAAACTATAAAATTCAATGGAATACAAAGAAAGATGACTGTATATCAATAGATACTTTCACAATTTAATGTATTGCAACTTTTTTCTGAAAGTTAGGCTAATAATTATGGTAAAAAATTAGTTACAAAGTGGATGATAATTTTTTTATATAAAATATGGTATATGTATAATAATACGGTTACAAAATATTTTATGTTTTTCTATATTAAACATAAACTGACAATCAGGACAGAAATTTTTAGAATAAAACACATTTCAAAAGAAGAAAATAAGCGATATGCAATTTTACTAGAATCTTGGAGACTCAGGCTATGTACCAAAAAGTAAAGTTAACAAATCATGCACCATTTGATATAGATACTGTTAAAACAAATTTACTTCTTTTATAATAAATAATAAATAATAGGCTTATTTATGTATCTAGCGCCATAATTTTGTGATATCCCCTGCTGTTCATAGTTACAAACATTTTCTTTCATGTACAAAACACACTGATAAATGAAAACAGCGTGTACAGTCAAAATACCAAGATTAATAAAGCTCTGCCTACAATGACTTTGTGGAGAAAGGGCACACATTAATCTTTAATCTTACAGCTTTTCTTATGTAGTTAGATTAGCCTTATTAAAGAGAGATGATGACGCCAGAATAAAGTTCCATATGACAAATGATTGTGCATCAAACAAGTGCTCAGCCCAACTAACTTTTTTTATATTCTAAACTCAATGAGGATATTGTACAATTTGCCTCGCCCAACTGAATGTTTTTTTTTATTTATTTATTCGTGAACAGACTTTCTATATTTTCACTTTTTCTTTAAAAAATAGCGAATACAAAAATCTTATTAATGTTTGATCTACTTCTCTTATATCCACATTGACGTGAGCAAATGATTTCTCCGTAATTTCATTTCTGACATAAAATAATTACTTGTTAAAAATAAGTTCTTTATGGCAATGGCCAAAATTTAAAAATATTTTAGTAAAAAACAATTAAATGATTTACATACACTTAATGAATATACTCGTATATTACATTTTTCTATCTTTTTTAAATTATATTTATGGAATAAGTAGTTTTATTAAATTCGAAAAAAAATATTGAATCTCGAAGTATAGGACATATAATAACACTTGATATATTATCAGTAGAATTTGCATATAAAAAATCAAGAATCTATCTAAATATTTGAAGAAGTTGACACATGTACCTGTCTCCTTACCAATTGAGTGTTAATAGTTTTCAAAATCTGCATAATTTCCTATATAGTTTGTACACGAAATTATACTTCCCTAAAACTGTACTAATGAAGCCAATTTACGTGTTCGTTTGAGCACATTAAATTGTCAGAATCTGCTAATACGAAAGAAGACATTTCAGTGGTGAAGTTGGTGAAGGTACTGTGTACATAGTTGGAAGTTTGCGGTTTCGATTTCCGATAAAGTCAATTAATTTTTCGTCGATTGACCTAACCTTTCTGGCAGCAATTAATGCTCCGACCTCAGGTCATAAGCAATTAGCAAAGCATTTTCCGGCAGTTTCGCAAAAATTTGCCAACTACAATAATAATTAAGTTAATGATTATAAGAAAGTAAGTTAAATAAATAGTGTTACCTGTTAATGGAGCCCAATTCATGTTCCTAGCCATGTACTTCACCATGATCATTTTAGGTTTTGACGATTTTGCTATTCTTAGTAGAGATCCTCAAACTTAAAGCATCTACCCTAATAATCCCTAAGCGTTATATTACAATTTTTGTTACTGCTATTATGATAATTATAATGATGATGCCAACTACTGTTATTTATCAAGATAATAAAATATCCTCATTCCGCTATATAATTTGTCTATAGATGGATATCAATACGTTCATATATATTTATGAAAATATTTTCTTACGCGTTGGTTCTGCACATTCAAATCTATAGTTGCGAAGGCTACATAAGCACACATGATAAAAGTAAAAAAAATAGTATTTCTTTTCATATACCCCGATAACATTTCTAAGCAAGGTAAATTAAATATAAGAAGTTACTGATATTATCGCAATAAAAATAACAATGAAAATAGTACTGTAATAAAAATAATAATAATAATAGGCTTAATAAAGTCATGAAAATGCTTAGAAGTGAAAATAAAACAACTGATCAATTACTGAATAACTGTTTGGGTATTTCTCACTCATATGCCTACTTACAGTGAATAGGACAGGAGAACGCGGAATACTACATATTGAAGGCGCGGTTCAGTCAGCGAACCACACTTACCTGGAAAAGAAAGAAAACTCTATTAGATAATTCAATTCAGATAACTTATAATTTTTTCAATAATTCCTTTATAATGAATATTTTCTAGTTCGAGGTAAAGGTTCATAGTTATACATACTTCTACGAGTTGTGTTCATTATAAAATTGTGTGCAATTCTTCGAAGTAAAGCTTCACATCTGTACACAATACTCTGAGATAAGGGTTCGTATTTGTAGGAAATTCTTCGCGGTAAGTAGTTATAAGTAGGTGGTACTCCGAAGTAAAGATTCACGGTTATAAGCATTTCTCCGAGAGAAGGGTTCATAGTTTTAGAAAATATTTGAATAAGTGTTCATAGTTAAATGTGCTTCCCTGAAGAGTCCGCTCTTAGTAATATGCACTTGTAATATGTACAATATGCACTTGTAATATGTACAATCTCATCAAGCAGAGATTTCGGGGCAGTGTGAAAGGTGAAGACTCTTCCAAATGCTGACATCAACACAGACCACAATCTTCTTGTAGCAGACATAGAGACTAGGCTGAAAAGGATTAGGCGGACATGTAAAAGAAATCCAAGATGGAACTTAGAAAAACTGCGAAATGACAAGGACTCGATTAAAGAGTCATTGGAAACACAGTTACATGAAATAAAAAATGTTGGTGAATCTGTAGAAAGTGAGTGGGAAAGTGTAAAAAATGTTTTGTTGGACACGTTGAAGAACAAAGTTGGAAAAATAGACAGAATAAATAGGAAACCGTGGGTAACAAAAGAGATGTTAAAGAAGATGGAAGAAAGAAGGAAATACAAAAATACTAATGCTGTGGAATATAAGAGATTGAATAATGAACTAAGAAGAGAGACAGACAGAGCAAAAGAAAATTACCTTAAAGAAAGCTGTGATGAAATTATGGAGCTTCGACGAAAAGGAAGATATGATTTAATGTATCAGAAAGCGATGGAGTTAGAATCTAAAGAAAATAAAGGAATACGGACTTTTGGAATAGAAGACATTCATGGAAATTTAATTACAAACCCTGGAAAAGTTCTTACAATATGGGAAAATTACATAGAAAAGCTTTACGACAAGCAAAATCGACCACAAGACATCGAGATGGAAACAGAAGAACTAGTGGATAAAGATAATATAGGACCTAGCATATTGAAGAATGAAGTAGAAAAGGCCATAAAAGAAATGAAGAATAGAAAGGCCACAGGAGACGATGACATACCAGTGGACCTACTGAAGGAATTAGGAGAAAATGGGATGAGGAAACTTAATAAACTTATCAACCGAATTTATGACACTGGAGAATGGCCTCAAGATTTCCTAGAGGTAACTATGATTGCACTAAAGAAGAAGAAATGTGCCAAGATGTGTAGTGATCACAGAACTATCAGCTTGCTATCTCATGTAGGAAAAATTGTGGCACGGATACTAACTAGAAGACTGGAAAGAAGAATAGAAGACGTAATAGGAGAAGACCAATTTGGTTTCCGGAAAGGAAAAGGAACTAGAGATGCAATTGGAATGCTAAGGATTATATCAGAGAGAGTTTTAGCGGTCAACGAAGAAGTGTGTGTCTGCTTTATTGATTGGCAAAAAGCTTTTGACCGAGTGAACTGGGAAAAGTTAATGGACATACTCAACAAAATAGGCATTGACTGGAAGGACAGGAGACTAATCCGCAATTTGTACCTGGGACAAAAAGTGAAAGTGCGTCTAGAACATGGAGTGACCAACAGTGTAGAAATAGGAAGAGGTGTGCGTCAAGGATGTTGTATGTCACCCATCTTGTTCAACCTTTATGGAGACTGGCTAGCAAAAGAAGCCTTAGAAGGAGTTAGGGATTTTGTGATAGGAGGATACGCTATTAACACCATCAAATATGCGGACGACCTGGTGATTCTGGCAAAGAAACAAGAAATATTGCAAGGAATGATTGACAGGCTGGTGGAAACAGGAAGAAAGTATGGAATGGAAATCAACATAGGTAAATCGAAGGTGATGAGGATATCGAAGAGAGAAGAGCCGCTTCAAATTATCATGGGAAATCAAGAATTAGAGAACGTGAACCAGTTCAAATACTTAGGAAGTGTACTGACGAAAGATGCCTATTGCACCAAGGAGATAAGATCAAGAATTGCCATGGCCAAGAAAGCATTTATGAAGAAGAGAACTCTGCTAACTAGTAGTCTGAACCTAGAGCTACGCAAAAACCTGGTGAAGTGTTATATTTGGAGTATTGCTTTGTATGGATCAGAGACATGGACTTTGAGGAAATTAGAGAAGAAATATTTAGAAAGTTTTGAAATGTGGTGCTGGAGACAGATAGAAAATATAAAGTGGATGGACATGGTGACAAACGAAGAGGTTCTGAGTAGAGTGGGTGAGAAGAAGTCAATCATACACACAATTCGTCAGAGGAAAGCAAACTGGTTTGGGCACATTCTCAGAAGGAACTGCTTATTACATGATGTCGTAGAAGGAAGATTGGAGGGTACAACTAGACTTGGAAGAAGAAGAATTCAGCTGTTGGACGATTTAAGGGAAAAGCGGAAATATTGGATGCTGAAGGAGGAAGCAGAGGATAGACAGTTTTGGAAAACAAAATTCGCGTACCAAGTTTGAAAACCTGCCGGAAGGCAGAATACTTACTACTACTACTACTACTAATATGTAGGGTTTATACTTCTAGCCAATTCTCCGAGGTACTTGAGTAATTCCTCGAAGTAAAGATGAACAGTTATACGCAGTTCTGTGGGGCATGGGTAAAACCTTATCTGAGGTAAAAATGAAATCATATCTGTGTGTCTACTTCTTCAAGGTAAGGCTTCATAGTTCCATACAATCTACCGAAATAAGTATTTATCACTCTTCAAAGGCCTATTTAACCTATTTTTTCGACTATCAGAATCAGTATAAAAATTATCTGGAAGTAACTTTAATTAGGAAGTATGGTCTCCAATTAAATTAATACACATTGAACACATAACATGTAGTGACTTACTAGAACGAACAGCTAACACCCATCTGTATAACTTATTAGAATACGTCGGCAACTCGCGATAAAATACATATTGCATTAGTTAGCCAAGAGCAGATTTGTTAGAATCACAGTAATTCTTTTAAAGCATTTTGATATGACATTTTCTACACTTCTTGAAAATACAGTTTTTTTACGTACTCTGGGAGAACATTAGAAACAATATTGTTAGATTACACAGGAAAGGAGAACAATGTGAAAAGATGCACAAAACAGGTAAATTCTCATACTATTAATTTTTAATTTGTTGTTTCTTCTAGGAGAAGATGGCAGCAGAATTAAATTATCTAGCAGGTGTTTCACATTAGGGAAACCTCACAAGCCCACATACCCTACAACATGGCGACCACGTAAAACTTTTTGAGGTAGTGAAATGAAAGTTTTATGGAAGTCGTTACAGCAGGGTGCGAATTGCTTTCTTTCCTCTGAAACCTCTCGCAAACGCTCCATCTCTGTCTGCCAAGGAGCGAGGTGTCAAGATGGAAACGTCGTCCGGAATATAGTCTACGTGCTGGCGAAATGGTTTCATGGGAATATGCAAACACCTTAATGATCTAATACTCCGATGTGAATGTAAACATTTAATAGAATGCTGAAACAGTTTATAGCTATGATGAACAATCTATGTCAGTCTTCTATTAGATGCAGCTCTATTTATAACGCTTCAACTATGAGGTCATAGTGCATGTTTAGAATCTTTGGGTTTACCAGTGGGCCGTGAAATTATTGATATGGATCTTTTTTCCGTTGTTGTTCAGTTGTTCATGGCTTGTGTTAATTTCACCTGATGTTGCATTTTAAAAAATATTACGATTAGCTGAAAATCGGGATGATTCATGGTAAGTAAATAACCAATACGGTAACTGCCCTTGCTAATAGGGAAAACATGAAGAAACTAAGGTATAATTGGCCGGCCGGGGATTTGAACCCGTGAATGCGAGTCCAGGCGGGAAAGATAAAGTTGTTCTTCCTAGAAAGAGAAACGACAATTTGCTATAGGTCTAGTTAAAGTATTCTCTACTTCATATATATAAATATATAAATATATATATATATGAAATGTATATGAAAAATAATAAAACAGCCTATGAAAAATCTTAGTCATGGCTATCTCATTCAGAGAGTAAATATTATAATTTAAATAACTTTACAGCATATCATTCTCATAGGCCAACTAAAATTGGTGGGGGGATAGCAATATTTGTACGTAATAACTGGAAATCAAAATTTATTAATACAATTGAAACTGATGAACACAACATCTTAGCAATACAAATTAATCAAAACAATGTAAAATTCACCATTGTTGGTACCTACAATTCAAATGTGAACAATACGCCTATTTTTTTACAGTCTTTTGAGAAAATATTATATTCTTTATGTAAGGATACATTAGTTGTATCTGGGGATTTCAACATAAATATTCTGGACAACAAAAATCCACATACAAGAGATTATAAATTACTTTATGAGTCCTATGGACTATTGTGCTGTAACGTTAAATATCCTACAAGAATTTCAGAAAATTCTAACACATTAATAGATCATTTTCTTGTCAACCAGCATTGTTACATATACAATGTAAATAATATTAAGTCAGCCATAAGTGATCATAATATCTTGATTCTAAAAATCGAAATCACTTGCCTCAAAAACAAGGTAAATAATAATATTCAAAATGTAAATAATAATAATTTAATGGACAGTAATGTCAACAGCCCTACAACATCAATAGATTATAATAAACTTAACCGATATTTTACTGATGAATTATTTTTTCCGGAAGGAGACATTGATTTTTGCTATGATAAGTTATTAGATTACATAGAACGAGGAATTAAACAATTTTCAAGAAATTATGATAAAAATCAAATACATAAAACGAGATATAAATCTAATGCACCTTGGATTAATGACAATTTGCTTTTATTGATCCAAAGAAGAGATATTTTACATGCATACAAGAAAAGATTTCCTCAAAACAAATTCATTTTATATGAATTTAATAAATTAAGAAATACTATTACCACAGAGAAGAGAAAATTAAAAGCAAAGTATTATGAAAATATGTTACAGTCTGTATCTGGAAATATCTCTTTGTTCTGGAAAAAAATAAAAGGCATCCTAACGAATTCAATAACTAACGGTTCTATAAATCATGGAAATATAGATAAATTGATGTTAGATGGGACAGAGATAAACAACACTGACATTCCCGAAGAGCTTCATAATTATTTTGTAAATGTAGGCACAAAACTTGCACAGACTTCAGTAAAAAAGAATATGGATAGTAACCAACAATCTATTGATATAGGTATAAGAAATTCACTTTATTTAACACCCGTAACATCACATGAGGTTGAAAAGCATATTGACAGTTTAAAAAACAAAAGAAATGCAACAAAGGATGGAATAACAAACATATTTCTAAAGAAAACTAAAAAATCACTAAAATATGCCATTTCAGAATTCATTAATTATTCCTTCCTGAAGGGAGCTGTTCCAAAAAAATGCAAAATTGCCAGGGTTGTTCCCATTTTTAAGGGTGGAGATAGTTTAGATCCAGGAAATTACCGTCCAATCTCAATTTTACCAGCCCTATCAAAAATCTTAGAGAAATGTATGAAGGAAAGATTAAATAATTTTCTAGAAAATAACAAAATCCTGTATAAATACCAATATGGGTTTCGGAAAACTTCATCAACCTTATGTGCAGCAGTAGATATAATAGCCCAAATTGAGGATGCAATGGATAGTAACAAATTTTCTTCAGGACTATTTATTGACTTAAAGAAGGCATTTGATACTGTAGATCATGAATTACTTTTGAAAAAAACTTGAATGTTTTGGAATAAGAGGTATAGTGTTAGACTGGTTAAAAAGTTACCTAAAAGAACGCACACAATATACTTCAGTAAATGGATTGGACAGCAATGCTCAAGTAATAATTTGCGGGGTCCCACAGGGCTCGATATTAGGACCCATCCTTTTCCTAATATATGTAAATGATATTCAGACCTTACCTTTACCTTCACTTTTTGCTGATGATACTAGTATTTTTTATGTTGGTGATACAGTTGATGGATTATTATCATATATGCATGAAGATCTCAAAATTCTAACAAAATGGTTAAGTCAAAATAAATTATCATTAAATGCCCAAAAGACAGCATATATGGTCTTTCATAAGCCAAACACACACTTAGGTATTTCTAAAGAGTTAGTAAATGACAATAAGCACATAAAGCGAGTAACGGATACTAAATTTTTAGGCCTAACTATAGACCAACATTTAACTTGGAAAGGACACATCAACAATATATGTAGCAAAATTTCTCCAGTTATAGGGATATTTAGGCGAATAAGGGGAATATTGTCAACTCCTGGCTTGAGATCCTTATATTATTCACTAATACAGTCTCACATAACTTACATGTTATTTATCTGGGGTCGTTTTCATAAAACGGATCTTCAACCATTAAGAGTACTTCAGAATAGAGCAATCAGAATTTTACTAGGTGCACATTATTTGACACCAACTCGCATTCTTTATGAACAATCGAAAATCTTGCCGTTTGAGACCTTAGTTAAAGTAAATGCCATTACATATATGCACAGAGTAGTACATGGTAACATCCACAGTAATTTTCCAATAGAATATAACAAAGACATTCATAACTATGAAACAAGGCAAAAACAGAACATATACCTCACACATTCTTCAACTGTAACTTATGGGACAAAGGGATTAAAATATTATTTGATCAAAACATATAATAAATTACCACAAGAACAAAAGAATATATTAAATTATAACAAATTTAAATCACAAATAAAACTCTTTTTAAAATCTAAGATTAATTAAGTTCTTTGATATAGTAATAAATAGATACTGTATATTGATCACTATTATACTATGTAACTATGTTTCCCTTCATCATCTATCATTTCACTTCACTCTTAAAATCAAGTCATTTTGTTTTGTGTTCCTATATTCTGTACCTCTTCACTCTTGTACCTCTTGTATATATTGCACCTCTTGTATATTTATAAGTTATTTGTAATTGAAAATTTATGTATCACAATGCATGTCATGTTGTATATAGCCCCTTAAGGTGAGCTTTGCTCGTTGGGGTTTTCTTACAATAAATAAATAAGAAATAATAAATAACACATAACTTCCTTTGACGAAATAAAAGGTTTGCCTCTTGTATAATATATTATAATAGTCATTCTCTTCATGTCAATGGGTTATAAAAATGAAGAAAAATGTCGTTACCACATCGCATCGCAATCTAGGATACCCATCCCAAATAAAATCACGTAACTTCCTTTATCCTAAGCATGTGCAATACACCTTTCTTACTTCACATTCTGATATAGAATAAGAGACCTAATTGCAAAAAGAGCATATTCTGTTGTTTCAGCCTGATGCAAAGCTTTATTGTTCACCAATATTGTTGACTTAGTTTGAACAAACACTGACTTGTCACTGCCCTTTAGAGAATGTTTGCAAAAAAAATTCAAATAAAAGGTTTAGCTTTCAGTATGAGCTCATCAGTACAAAATTTAAACACAAACGCCATAGGCGTTTTCGAGAAAACGGATTCAGGGGACTCAAACATGTATTGGTGTTAAAAACACAATAATTCCTCTACCTAAAATACCTATGATATTGGCAGAGGAAGTAAGAAAAGTATGAGAAGGGAAATAACGGTGCAAAACACTTTGCAAAAACGTACCCACATATAGACATGTTAAGATCTGTAATATTAAAGCTTCAAGGTTGACAGAAACCGATATGTATCATTCAAAAATTACTGTACAGCCCCCAGGTTAAAAAGATTCAGGGATTTTACCTAATTTTTCATATAATATCCTCCATGTAGCATTATACATATTAAACGAATAAACAATTGCTGCGCCTACTCAATTGATTTAGATTTCTTCGGTGTAGTAAATAAATCATAAAAAGAATGCAAATTAAACAGAGCCAATGATTATAATACATGACTTAGGTGCTCTTTAATTATTACTACTTTTTATGTGATGGTATTTTTATAGACAATATCTGAATACTTTTAATTTTTTAAATTCAGATTTGTCAATGGAAATTTGGGTCTACTATTATCTTTATTATTAATATAATTACTGTATTATGATTGTTATTATTACTTAGCTTACTCTGTATGCTATAACTGCATACAGGTCATATCACTTATGTTGATGTATTGATGTACCAGTAGACTCTAGTAATAATTCATTCGCGTGCATCTGTTGCTATTGTTCAGTGATGTATCCTTTTCTGATATTCAATTTAAACGATTATGATACAAGGTGACACAGCGGTGGCGAGTTAAAGATAGTAAAATCCTACAAACCTCCATTTGCCTTTGGTAATGAGGAAACTATGAAAAACCAAAGGCAAATTCGGCCGGCCACGAGCTTGTCCAGGATCTCTTGTCTATACCATCTCGCTCGGATTGGTTTCAGTGTGTTTGTCGCAGACAAATTGTGAATTAAATCTTTTTACAAAATGCCGGCAAATTATTAATGAAACATACATTCTGTATTGACAAACTTCATTTCCGTTTGTGGTATGTTTAATAAAGTCATTTTAAATGTTCTACCTTATACCACAAAACATGTAAACTTGCAGCTAGTATTAACTGGATATACGGTATCTAATATTGTTGTTTTATTTATTATTAGTTATATTTTACAAATTCTTAAAACCTTATATACAAGTACATACATGTCATACTGATAATCGTTAAAAAGTTGCCAACTAACTGTCGCGTTTATTCATATGCATATATTAAAACTTTAAAAGGCGATAAACTTAACCACAGTTTAAAAGCGTTAATTATATTTTTCAAGATTCTATAAGCTAAAATATTTATATATTGTTCAAAAGTTGTTGTTACTGGTATAACCAGTAGTCATTTTCTTATTTATCTGGTAGTCTATGTTCATATATTCTTATCAGGTTACTATCAACTAGTATGTTATTTATACAATAACCATATATATATATATATATATATATATATATATATCACCGAACATCTGTTTATATCCTGAAGATATGTTGTTGTACAAACCATATATGCATCCCTAAGCTCTGTTTATACCCTATATCACTGTGCACTGTATATATCTAGATATGTTGTTGAAATAACAATATATGCATCACTGTAACATTTTTTTTATATCTTGAATTAATTTTAATAGATATTTAGTTCGCTGTTGACTTAAATAAGTGTTTATACCTTGAAGATATGTTGTTATAAAAACCATATATGCATCCCTAAGCTCTGTTTATATCATATATCACTGATCACTGTTTAAATCTAGATATGTTGGTGTAATAACCATATAGGCTATGTTTCACTGAACACATTTATATATCTGTAACTAGTTGTAACAGATATTTACGTCGTTATTGAATCTTCTTTAACAATACTCCTTTAGAAACCGTGTATCTCATTATTAAGTGCCAGTATGGTACTTTATGAGATTGTGTGGGGGACGAAAAATGTCTGTCCGTCCGTCCGTCCGTGTGTCTGTACGCGCTCTAACTCAAATACGCTTTATTGAATTTTAATGAAACTTGGTATACGCGTTTATAATGTCCATGGGAAGAACCCTATTGAAATTGAACCAAATCGGTTCACCGGTACCGGAGTAAAACCCAATTTAGTGTATATTTTAAAGGCGCCATAACTCACACACGCTTCATCGGATTTTCATGAAACTTGGAATACCTATTTATAATGTCCATGGGAAGATGTCTGTTGATATTGGACTAAATCGGTTGGCCGGTACCGGAATAATACCCAATTTAGTGCCCTTTTATGGTATCATATAAGAAAAGGCGCGGTAACTCAAATACGCTTTACGCAATAAGCCTATTGAATTTGGACCTAATCGGTTGTCCAGTACCGAAATAAAGAGTAATTATCAGTCAAATTTATTATAATATTTTGGTTCAATTCGAAGCATTTTGATTGGCTCGCGGCCAACCAATCAGCGGGCGAGTCCCGTAACTAAGGTAAATAACGGGGAATTCTGGAACAAGCCTTCAATTCCTGTCGAAACCTTCTTTAGTAAAGGAGGGTAAAAAGAAGGCACCTTCTTCAAATGCAAAATCAAATTCTCGGTTCTTTCTTATAGCGTCATCAATTAATGACAGCTTATAAAGCTTCCTTCAGTTGCCATGGCCAGTTGACATCTACATGAAAAACAAATGTTCCCATATGTACGATTATAGATGAAATGCTGTTGTATAATGACTAATTATTTTGCTAAAATTTATTACAATTAGATTAAAGCATTGAATTTTACTTCAGCCTATGTCAGATTTATAATCCCTGACCTCTTAATAAATAAAAACATTAACTTCTGAGAATTTGCATAAGTTGGTACGCTGCTTTAGTGAGGGCCAAATCCGCATTTATGACTCGAATATCGCGAATATTATGTTACCAATGAATGAAATAATACTATATTGTAACATAAGAAAACTAGAAGGCTCGAAATATAGCCTAATTTCGAAATACGGTGATTTTTCTTTTCTGTGAGCTACGACGAGATAGTATTCTTTGGTATTGGACACTCAAATGTCGCAGTGTGGTTTGGTCTTGGGGTAAGATGCTTGTCTAGTCAAGAAATATCACGTTCGAGTTCACCCTAAAGCAACATTTTTTTTATTATTATTATGAATTGTGTTAAATTGAGCCTATTCCATTCTTGTGTCCTATTTTGTCAATGTGCTTAAATAAGTATTACATTTTTCTTTAAAAAAAAACTGGGAATTCATTGTCTTTCATTGACCTACAACATCATTCCTAAAGAATAACATAAGCCCATAAATGTTATTTCACGAACAGAAACTAGCTTTAAAGTTATTGCGTTAAAATTGCATAAGCCTATACTCAGAACAAAACTGCATACCGCTAGGTGGAACTATCCTCTTCTTATTGGCTTACTGTACTATTTCATTGTCAATGCATTTTGTAAAATGTTTACATATTTTAAGAATTAGTATATCAGTGTATACCAATATGAATTAAGGTTAAGAATCAAACTTTAGACCTTTGTTCTACCGTAAGCTCTGCTTAATGAATCGATCTGGAGTTTAACTCTGAGATCTATTTAAAAAAAAAAAAAAAAAAAAAAAAAAAAACTTATTTTCTGTATATCATAACTGCAATTATTACTGATTAAAAAAGCATACTGGCACTTTGTTATATCAGTTTACCTGATTTTATTCTAGCTGCATTTTTCTAATATAAAAAAATTGCAGCTAGAATAATCAGGTGAAGAAAATATACGAGGGAAAATACGACTCTTATTGGATAACTTGTCCAACTACAATAGTAGGACTCTAACGACACTCTGTTAAATTGTAATTATAATTTTGGTGGTAAAATTACACTGGCTAGCGTCCACCCTCGCTCTCATGAAAAACCTCGTAATCCACCTGGTGCAGTGAAGAAGTGAATATGAGGGAAAGGAAATCGAAGGAAACAATATGAAGTAGAGGTAAAAGAAAAAGAATATTGCCGTATATGCCTACATGTTTTATGACTCGTATGCGAACTGGATTTGCTTATGATTTTTAGAATTTGTTTATGGCGTTATTTTGTCAGAGGCTAGACAGTTTGTGGAATGCTTTTCACTCCGAAAGGCGAGGTGTCAGGTCGGACGGTCACACTCTGTCACAATTTGACATGTGTTATCATCCATCTGGTGGGTGCTCGGGCAACTAGAAACGTGCAAGTCCCGTAGGATACCGACAATGACGTGTGATAGTGTCTAACCCACAATCCTTTGCGCTGCGTACATTTTTCACAAGGAACATTAGTTTAAAATGACTGACATTTTTTTGCTATTTTCTAGGTCACTATAACGTCTGAGTTTCGCTTGAAGATAAACTCCCTCCTCACTTCAAGGAAAAGGAGAAAAGCGAGGAAATATATGTTTAGGAACGATGCCATAATATTTATAGTCTCTACTTTTTTCCTGACGTAAACAGATTTCTCTTTCCTGGCTGTTTCCCAAGATATCCTTGAGTGGTTTGAAATGTGCAATTCTTTTCTAATCCATTCTTTCCTTTCACTTGATTCGTGAAACCTCTTCATATTGTAAATATATCAAGGTAAAACAAATAGATTGGAACAGCTATATATCACATCAGGTAAAATAACTCAATAACTGTGTTACATCTTAAACATAATATCACATCCTCAGGGTTTTCGGAGGCTCAGGAAGTTCAGCAAACACAGTAAGTTCTATTTAATCCGAATACGAGAGATTAGTTGGATTTTATAATAAAGAAATATCCCTCAAATCTCTCTCGCAGCGTGATATTCATTTCTGTTATGAATTCTGTTGACAGTACATGGTACTACAGTGCCATCGGAAGGACTAGGCCAAGATCGCATTGGGGATGGAACCGCAATCTTTCCTTATACAGGTATAGCGTAGAGTTGCAATCAACTGCACTACGACATCTCCCAATCAACAGAATAATCATATATAATAAACGGCAGCAATCTATTACTGGATGTAAAATAATCAGGCACAAATCCAGGAACAGGATATTACAAGAAATTATCTAATTAACCATTGATCAAATCTTTCACCTCTCTTAAAGGGGGCATTTCCTTCCACACGAATCACGTTCTTAAACAAATAGAGCACATTTTAAAGCGTTTTAACTATTATATTTAAAAATTTGTAGGTCTTAGATTCCGATTCCGTAGTGGAAGTGACAAATTAGATTCACATTCAACGCGGTAAAATATAAAGAGGGGTCTCTGGTGTGTGATCAACACGAGGCACAGTGATTCGAACGCGCGATTTTTCGAGTATGAGTCTGTGATGCTTCCACCTCGACCATTTTCTCGGAATTTTAAAGCGTTCAGAACAAAAATCATAATTACAATTTTAAATGTTTCAAATTTACAATAAACGGACGTACAATTAAGTAAATCGGTTCTGAAAAGTATGTTCGTTACACCAATGTGCACAGGTCTTTTGGCTTAAGATCATGTGCTGATGAATGCTCAGACTGTCACTGAAGTTCGTCTTTTTGTCTTTATTTTTGAAGTAAAACTTCTTTAGTGGCGGTAGAGGGTTAATCGGGAAAATCAGTCACACTAAAACCGTCACGAAATCAGTCACAATCAGTCATACTAAAAACGTCTTGTTTCGGTGCGGACTGCACAGAAAACAATCAACTCAATGATTAGCAGTAATCAAAGGAAATTTGTCAGACCTTACTTCCTCAATGGCAATAGACAATTCCTAAGCAGTCTAAAGGTGTATTATCTATTTTATGGAACCCAGAGGTTCATTACCGCGCAAATCAAAAATTAAAAAATACAAATTTCCAAAATTTAAAAAAACAAAATTAAAAATTAAAAATTAAAACATCCAAAAATCCAAAAGTTAATAAATAATAAATTCCAAAATTTAAAAATAAAAAAATAAAAAATTGAAAAATCGAAAATACCAAAATTGAAAAAATCTAAAAATCCAAAATTAAAAAAACTAAAATACAAAATTAAAAAACCCAAAAAATAAAAAAATTCAAAGAATCAAAATTTAAAAAATCCAAAATTCAAAAATTCAAAGATCCAAAATTAAAAAATCCAAAAATCCAAAATTAAAAAAAATTAAAAATCCTGAATTAAAAAATACAAATTTCCAAAATTTAAAAAACAAAATTAAAAATTATAACATCCAAAAATCAAAAATTTAAAAATCCAAAAATAAAAAATTTAAAAAATCATAAAATAAACAATTCAAAGATCGAAATTTAAAAAATCCAAAATTAAAAATTCAAAGATCCAAAATTAAACAGTCCAAAACCCAAGATTTAAAAAGTCCAAAACCCAATATTAAAAAGTCCAATAATGAAAAATTGAAAAAATCCAACAATCAAAAATTGAAAAAATAAAAAAATAAAATAAAGTTTTACTTCTGTCGCGTGGCGTTCCACGCACTCTTTTTTTCCTTTGAAGTAAATTCAATGTCTTCAACAAAACCGGTGACTACGGGAGAAAATAAGAGTTATATGTCGTCCGAGGCCAATTAATAAAAGGATATTTCCAGTGATGCATGAATTCGATACAATCCTAGAATATATAGGAGCAGCCGTTTACGACAGAAAACAACGGCGGAGTTCCTCGCCCGTGAATGGATTGTTAGAACTGTAAATAAGTAATTGAAATTACAACTGGCATAACGCAGAAACAATGGTGAAAAATCATTTAAATAATCTCTATTAATATTTAAACGCCAACCTACACGCACGTGAGCTCGTTATTCATATCACAAGATTTTTACATAATCGTACAACCTGAAACTAGAAAATTAGCAATCTATTCTAATATCAATAAAAAACACATAGTATATAACTGAGTGAAACAGAAATCAATTAAATTATATGTAGTTAAATCTAACTGCATGACTAGCGATATTAATATAAAGTTTTCCCGATTTGTAGTCCCATACAGTAACTACAATATCATAAAGAACTACTGGTTGTTACTAGACCTGGGATTTTAAGGCAAATGCCTATTTTGTTCCTTATGAAATAACATGAAAATGTTTAAATATGCTGACATTTCATGATATATCACTTATATTTATTGAGTTTTATAGTGCCCTAAAATGCTTATTTGGACCTTTGGAGCCCATTTTTACTATTTTAGTGCCTACAATGACTGTTTTGTACATTTAAAATAAAATTCAACTTCTGTAACTTTTAAAATCATTTAATGGGCATTCCTGAACGATGAGCAGAAGAGCAGAGGGTGGGTTTTTCACAGAAACTTGATTTTCCTAAAAAAAAATTGTCGCCAAAGGAATGCTGACTGACGGGGGAAGATTCGCTCAAAACAAAAAGTAGCTGGTATATATATAGTAGATATAGATATAGTTTATTTGCCAGAACAATACATTATTGTATAGCAACGTCAGAAATATTATAAAAATCAACAACCATAAAACTCAGCAACGTTATACAGAGGATTAGAAAGTAAAAAAGACTTAACCTTTCTTTTGAAAATTAACAATATCAGTGCTTTAATATGATCAGGTAGACTATTGAACAAATTTAAAGATGTTATTTTAAAAGAGTTTTGAACTTTGCTATATTTGCAGTTAGCAATATAAATTAGCACTGTTTCGTGTGGAATAACTATGTACAGAAGAACATAGTGTATAAGAATCAATATTCATCTTAACAAACAAAAGACATTTCATTACAAACAAGGAGTACATAGTCAGAATACCCAGTGTAATAAATAACGGTTTGCAGTGTGTCCTGGGGGATACACTACATATAAGTCTAATGGCTTTCTTCTGAAGTATGAAGATTTTGTTTGCTGAAGAATGGTTACCCCAGAGTAGAATACCATAACTCATATGGCTATTTATACACCCATAATAAATAGTTTTCAAAAAATTAAAAGATATATGATTTTTTTTTAAATTCTAAGCACACAAAGTCCTCTACTTAATTGACTAGCAACACTATCAATATGATTTCGCCAACCCAGACAAGACTCAAGGTTTATGCCTAAAAACTTGGCAGAATTATTAGGAAAATCAAGGCCAAATGAGTTAATCTTAAAAGATAAGTCCTCAGTTTTACTGTTATTGACACTAAGGCTGTTGTTTTTACACCAGTTTTCAATTTTACTCGACAGTTCAACAATTTTTGGATATAAGTAGGAGTTGTCCTTAAGAGAAATAATAACTGCCAAATCATCAGCATAAAGGTAGGTCTTTAGGCAAGCTATCTTGAATATTGTATGGGAGATCATTAATATATATAATAAAAAACAGAGGTCCAGGTATAGAGCCTTGTGGGACACCATGTTTCACCAATTTAAATTGAGAAAATTTTCCATTAGCATAAACAGACTGATATCTATCTGACAGATACGAGCTAACCAATTTCAAACTATCATCCTTAAAACCATAGAATTTAAGTTTTTTGAGCAGAGTGTCATGAGAAATGGTGTCAAAAGCTTTTGTTAGGTCAAAGAGTCTACTATGTACAGTGTCACCTCTTTCAAGGCTATTATAACATGTTGTCAGGAAAGAGACAACGGCATCAACAGTAGGCCTACTATGCTTGTGCCTAAATCCAAATTGGCTATTGGAGAAAAGTGAATTATCTTCAAAATATTTTGTAATCTGCTTACTTAATAGAATTTCAAACACCTTAGAGATAATTGGTAAAATACTAACCGGTCTGTAGTTTGCAAGTTCATGTTTATCACATTTTTTTATGTATGGGTATAACTTTAGCATATTTTAAAAAATCAGGAAAAACACCAGTATCTAAACAGAGATTAAAAATGTATGTTAAAGGCTCGGCGATATGTGCGGAAGCAGTTTTAAGAATTCTTGCATTAAGACTAAAAACATCAAGTCAAGCACTATTATTTAGCGCCAAAATAGTAGAGTGGACATCTTCCACTGTCAAATTACGAAATTTGAAGTTACAATCTACTTTGGGAAGGTTATTCAGGAATAAGATAACTTCATTATTACTATCAGGTAGAGTGCTCACGATCTCCTGAACCTTATCAATAAAAAATGAATTGAAACTATCAGCATTCAAATCAGAAGGAATATTGTTGCTTTTGGAACTGCTATTAATAAAAGTAGAAGCCACAGACCAAATACACTTTGATTTGTTCCTACTGTTTTCTATTAAAGAGAAATAATATTTCCTTTTAGTACATTTAATCAGAGCTATAAACTTCTTCTTAGTTTCAGTATATTTAGTTTTTAGTTCGGTAGAACCAAAATAAACATACATGTCATAGAGATATAGACATTCAAGTTTTAAGTTCTTAAGTTCAGTAGTATACCATTTCTTACTAGATTTCTTAGTAGCCTTGCCAGACTGATATGTTAAAGGTAAATATATTTCGACTAGCTCCAAAAATGTATTAAAAAAATAATTTACCTTGTCAATAAAATTAGCTATGCTGTATAATTCAATCCAATTTATGTGAATCAATTTGCACGTAAAATTATACAGATTAAAATCATTGATAGGGCGCATAAGATTCAGTTTATTTACTTTATCACTATTAGAAACACCGGTATTGTTAAAATGAAATAATATCGCATCATGATCTGATGGAACAGTAGGATATACATTAGCCATGTAATTATCACTATTAATTGAAGTTATAATATTGTCAAGGCAAGATCCAGGAGAACCATAGAGAAGGGACATACTGTGTAAATTTTTCATACAATCCAAAACTGTTTTTGATAAATGTATTTTTAATTCCGTCTTAATTTTGCAATTATTTCTGTTGAGAATAGGTATAGACTACCACGTTTTTACACTAAAAAAAATCCCTTTAGGCAAGCCTACAGGCTGAGGTAGATTTCGAAGTGCTTTTGGTTTAATTTATTTCTTCTTCATTAGCCTTGGCATGACAAAACCGCAATAATAACTGCAAAAAAGAGGAAAGAGCACTTTTTCAAATATTCAAATCTCACCTTATATGAGAACTATCAAGAAACTAGTTATTGATTTGTAGAGTACTCATCAAGAGCTTTTCAACGATACCCCACAAGACGTAGTTTCAAAAATGTCGTAGAGCAAAAGTTGATATGTACAAAATTCAAGCTGATAAAATTTACTACAAGTTTGATCCTACAAATTTCTTTCTATTCCCAATAATTTTCGAGATATCCACCAGCGAAAATAACAAATTTTCGAAAAAAGATCTTTCGCCTCGCGCTTTTCGACACACTTTGCATTCTAGCGCTTCAGTCCTTGGGTATACAGCAATGTTCACATGAAGGAAGTTGTAGGAAAATAAATTCATTTAAAATGAGTTGTCACTTATTATTTTGTCTTCAAATGTTCAAAATAACAATTTTAAGTTTCGGTCAAATTTCGAGATTTCGAAAGGAAACCGTTCATCGCACTTTCTCCACCCAGTATATATCTTCGTATATAAGCTGTATATTGTGTATTTACATCATGAAACAAGTGGAGAAATATCACACAACCATTAAAGTTGAATTTATTAAAAATCCTATCACGGTACAAGCACAGTACATAAAATGGAAATACATTATATTCCAGGCAAGAAAGGAAAAATAGGGCAAAAAATCACGTAGTGTTGAAATTTGGCAGAGATGTGGGGGAAGGTGTCCTAAACAACATAATAAAAGTCCCCATGGAAAGGGGGTGAGCGGGGGTGGGGACACTTTTAAATGTCATTTGCCTCAGTTTTCCCTAAATACACAACAAAGTACGGGTTCTAGCAAAAACAGTTTATGCACAAAATTAAACTACATAAAAGTTCTTATAAAATTGATCTGAATGATATTTCTGTAGAATTAGTAGTTCAGGAAATAGAAGGATATGAAGTCTGGAAATTCTGTTTTACATACACTTATGTATTATATTTTTTAACAAAAAAGAGAGCAGATGATAATTAAATTAGCATGATGCCAAGCAAGCAAACTAGTTCTTAGAACAATATTCGTACTAAAGGTAAACATCACACATAAAACTCATTAGATTATTATTATTATTATTAATATTAATATTATTATTAAGCTTATAAAAATCACATGGTATGAGTGCACTTTATAAGAAATATAAATGAGGCCTATTAGCCGTTATATTTTTCGTTTAAAATATAATTTGAAAAAATTGTAAAGAGTTAGATATACTTAGAAATTATAAGACCTAATTGGCCTACATAGTACTTTAATAAATGTTTAGTTGTCTATTTTTTTAGCCTCCAATACTGGAATCCTAGTACATCGTATGATAAATTAGGGTTATATTTTTCTATTTACCGAACATTCAGTGTTTATACACATATACAACATTAATTAAAGAGTGCCTAAAGAACATCTTTAGGTTGGATATCATCAATTTTAAACTCATCTTCTTCTTCTAATGGTATACTGTTAGTGCATGTACCATGACAGGTTCCACAAACGGATGAGCATTTAATACCAGATTTCGGCATCCATATCTTCCACCACACCGAGTTGCACGATGACAAAATATGATGTGCAAATATTCTCAGGAGTCACATAGACAACTAAAGATTTATTTAAAGTAATAGGTAGGCTTACTCCTGAACTATTAATTCCACCAAAATATCATTCAGATCAATAATTTTATAAGCACTTTAATGTAGTTTAATTTTGTGCATAAACTGTTTTTTGCTAGAACACATAGTTTTTTTAGTATTTAGGGAAAACTGAGAGAAATGACATTTAAAAGTGCCCCCCACCCCCCGCTCACCTCTTATCCATGGGGACTTTTACTATGATGTTTAGGAGACTTTCTCCCACATCTCTGCCAAATTTCAAAACTACATTATTTTTTTTGGTCATATTATTCCTTTCTTGCCTCGAATATAATGTATTTTCCATTACATGTACTGTGCTTATACCTAGAGGTGTAAAAATCTCGATTTTAGCTTGCCCATACCCGCTTGAACGCCAGGCAAGCAAGTTGCCAGCGTCATAGCTAGGAAGCAGGCAGGTTTCTTTAAGCTTGTTGGGTCAGGTCAAGCCCAGCCTAGGCAAGCCAGAATAAGCTTGCGACATTCCTATCAGCTAAACAACTGTGGTTGCTAAGTGTAGGTAATACTTTCTTGCTTTTCTACATGCTGGTAGAAGAAATTCACCATGCAGATAAATAAAAGGTGGATAAAGTATTAAAAATCGTTTTAGCGTCTTAACACAATTATTATTTTTATTATTAGGTAGATTTCGAAGAAAAATCTACCTAATGACTTTCAAAAAATTCGTTCATATCTTTACGTTTCATGCCTCCCTAAGTACGAAACCACCGCCTGTTAAAAAAATTGTGATATTTATATTTATATACAGTATATGTATATGTATATATATATATATATATTTATATACAGTATATGTATATGTATATATACCATATATTTATATATATATCTTTACACGCTAGCGGCCGTAATTTTCAAGATATTTGAATCAAATTTTATTATGTTATTTCTAGGCCCAATAGTTCAGACAAGTTCGTTAATGAGCAAAATTGGCGCAAGAGGGTGGTCGGGGGAGGGGGTTGAAATTTTAAAACATTTATATGTGGGCCCCTATGAAGTATAGAGGGAAACTTTGATTGAATAAATTAGAGTACTCCTTATGGAGTTCACAGTGACACCAACGATTCGGGGGTTTTTGGAGTACGAGTGGGGGTGGGGGTATGGGGATGGAAATTCGAAATTTTCGAAACTACGTCTTGTGGGGTATCGTTGAAAAGCTCTTGATGGGTACTCTACAAATCAATAACTAGTTTCTTGATAGTTCTCATATAAGGCGAGATTTGAGTGTTTGAAAAAGTTCTCTTTCCTCTTTTTTGCAGCGACAGTAAATTAAAACAAAAGCACTTCGAAATCTACCTCAGCTTGTAGGCTTGCCTAAAGGGATTTTTGTTATTGTTATTAATGATTTTATGATGCTTTCTCGAAAATGTTTGAACATTTTTCCCATGCCGGACTAGTACCTTTGTTCATTGATCATTCAAACTGTCCACATTTTAGTTTCTCCTCGGCTTCCTTCAGTGTAAAATTCTCTAAACACATCTGAAGTTCCTCATCTACGTAACTGCACGACTTACCAGTGCACTGCTATACCCAGTTTCATATTCTTTCCGCCAGGCCTTGCAGTTTCCTTAGGTCCTGTGCAACCCACCAAGTTATGAAGAGCTTGTGACTCATAGCGACAGTATTTCTTATCGTTGTAATCTGGCTTGCTTTCAAGTCAAGCAAGTTAAAAGCTGTGACTGGTTGCAGAATTTCAAAGGGGCAGGCAAGCTAAAATCAGAATATGTACACCTCTACCTGTACCATGATCGGTTTTTTAATAAATTAAACTTTAATAGTTGTGTGATATTTCTTCACTTGTTTCATGATGTAAATACACAATATACAGCTTATAGACAAAGATATAACCCCTAAATATAGAGAAAGTGCGATGTACGGTTTTCTTTCGAAATCCCTAAATTTGACTTTTGAACATTTGAAGACAAAATAACAAATGACTATTCATTTTAAAGCGAATTTGTTTTCCTACAATTTCCTTCATGTGAACATTGCTGTATATTTAAGGGCTGAAGCGTTAGAATGCAAAGTGCGTCGAAAAGCGCGAGGCGAAAGAGCTTTTTTTCGAAAATTTATTATTTTCGCCGGTGGATATCTCGGAAACTATTCGGAATAGAAAGAAATGTGTAGGATCAAACTTGTAGTAAATTTTATCAGCTTGAATTTTGTATATAGCAATGTTTGCTGTACGATGCACCATTGTTTAGATATAAGCGAGAAACCTAAAAAAGGGACCTTCTGCGGGCCCCCCTGCCCCCCGCTCACCCCCACCCTCGGGGACTTTTAGTATGTTGTTCAGGACACTCCCTCCGACAACTCTGCAAAATTTCAAAACTACACGATTTTTTTGTTCTATTTTTCGTTCGTTGCCTGGACTACACTGGGCTTTTAAAGAGTCGAAGTAGTCCATACGATATGGAACCAATAGCTTTACTTCCTTTACAATGGATCACTTGCTTCAATTCACTACAGATGACTAAAAAAATATCTTGCTCACTGACAAATGACAAACTTAAAAAATAGGCTATTGACTAAAGTTTATTTAAGCAAGATACTGCAGCGGAAATATTAATGGAATCAAAACTTAACTTAACTCAGCTTTTAACATGATAGCAGAGTATACGTATTAATACAGTAGCGAAACTCGCCGACACAAATAAGCCAACTCCAGGTATCAGAAGCTACCTATAGAGAAAGAACAAGCTCCCAGCTCAAAAGCCTCCTCAGATGGCAAAACATCAGCCAATGGGAGCGCCGATGGCTGACTACTCCGAATGGACCACTCACAAAGAGCTTCTTCCCCAGCGTCAGGACGAGGATCCAGCAGAAGTGGATGACTGTGTACATTGCTTTAGATTATTTGCAAAACAAATCAAAATTTGTAGTGTTAAAACAGAAATGGTAAGTGATTTTATAAACACTCTGTATAATTCTGACAACTCTGTATTTCATTCTGTTGTAATGATTTCTGGTGTAAGACCTACTAATAAAACATGTAAAATATTTGAGCGAAAAGTGCCGTCTACGCTATGAGCACATAGAAAACAGCCAGTTTATGAATTCTTATAAGAGCTCGTTTATTAAAACTACTGTACCGACGGTGTTCTCAATTCCACATGATCCAGGATTTCTTTTTGTTTTGTTTAAAGGAGTTCGTCCTGCAGTAATTGAGGGTAGATGGACCTACAATTATTGAAGTCGTATGTTACCATATAAGAAAGAGAAACAAAATGCACTCTCAACAATGAAGTGCAGGATGAATAGCGTGACAAACCTACATTCAGAGACTACCATTTAATATCATAATTTAAATGATGATTTTAAAGGAAAAATAAGAGCCCAAGATAAGTTCTTAACGGGGTACGCCATAGCATAGTGGTTGAGGCGCTTCGCTACAAACCGGAAGGTCGCGGGTACGATCCCCGATGAGGTCGTTGGAGTTTTTCAATCGACGTAGGGGAGATTGCCCTAGTGCAGGACACTTAAGCCTTTTGCCCGTTTTCTGGATAACCTGTTAGTAGATTGAAATAAAACAAAAACCCGAGGATCAAGGGCAGTATTAGTGTTGATATACAACAATTAGAATTTCAACATAACTTACCTTAGTGGGTCTATTTTTTAGATTTATATATTAAATAAAATTATACCATCCGGAAAACTGTTTCCAGTACTTACATCTTATTTTAAATACAGAAATAGAGTAAAAAGTTTGGCGGAAGTAAATATTAAATAAAAATCATATAACTACAATATTGACTCTTCTTTGAAGATAATTATTGTCTCTGTTTACAATGCATACACACAAAGAATATTATAGTTTTACTGCCACCAGAGCCAATATGAGCAACCACAACAATCCCATCCTTCTAAAAACACGATACTAAATACGACATTCATTCTTCCTTGGCATTCTCGATCCTATCTCCAATTCCAAAGTGAAGTTTTCTATTGCATAGGCTAGGGTACAATTAAATATTGGTTTGTGTTTGGAACGACTTCTTTACATAGGCCCACTCATTTTTTTCATGAACTTATTTTTCCTCCATTTTCTTTTTAATTTATGTGGATATTAACATTTCACTTAAATTCTCTTCTATTATCTCCTTTAGTTACTATTATCTCCTCTTCAAGTAATTACGGACTACATTGGAAATCGGTCGAACAGCAATTTTGGAAGTTTTTAACCCTATGTGGACTGATATAACCGCATCGACTGGAAGAGGAACTTGAATTCGTGGTAGTTTTGCCAACACGATAGTAGTTTGTGAAAGCAAATAATGATATTATTATATTTTCCAAGACAGTTATTTTCTAGTATTGGTACCATGCGCGACCTTAGAAAAAGATGGTCATTAATTATAACCTAATGGAATTTTTCTTGAAAAATACATATTATACTAGTGTTTACAAATGTAGGATTTGTAACAACATAAAACAAATTTCTTCAAATTACGTTTAGATGTTCCACGATCACTCCAAATATTAACTGCCGAACGAACTCAGCAGACACGTGCACTTAAAATTGTATATCTCCCCAGTGGCGAAAGGAAATCCAAAGATATTCTACCAAGTAGTCTCTTTAGTATAGTTCTAGGACTGTATAAACGTAATCTTCTGTCATCTATTGGGGAAAGAGGTGAACTTGTACTGTCCCGTACTGGGAAATATCCGGTACTGGGACAATGTCCCCTCATCCTTCAGGTGGCACTATGGCCCTGGGGCCGACTCAGCCTCTAACAGAAATGAGTACCAGGAGCAATCCTGGGGGTAAAGGCGGCCGGTGCGTAGGGCGGACAACATTATCACCTTCATGTCCGTGTCGAATGTCTAAAATCTGGGAGCCTCAACCTCCTGGAATCCTCTGGCCCTCCATGGCCTGTAATAGGGAACACATTACTTTACTTTACTTTACAGTTTTAACTGTTCTTAACTAGAATATAATGCCTGTTTTATAATTTCTTAAATTTTAAATTCAGATTTGCAATGATGAAGAATATTGTGTATTTTTATCTCTTAATATAAGGTAAGATATTTCTTGGTGTGTTCATGTATTTTTCCACGTCATTTGATATGACGAAAATGTAGTTTTAGTTGCTCGCCGCATGGAGTGCTAGTGTCGTCCAGTTAACATGTTGTCATAGGACTTTTAACACACAGATTCTCAACTGTGTTAATGCGTATACTGTGATAGTAAGAGTGATAATAGAATTAGATTTATATACCTGAAAGGTTGCTAAAAAAATTGTAGTTAAGTGGGATGCTTTCATGTCAGATCTACATGACGCTTTTCTCACTCGATGTGATTCCTGGTCCTTAGTGATTTATGTTCACAATAAAGATTAACAGGTGCAAAACCAATCAAGAACTGAAAAGGCATCACGTCTTAAGGCTATAAGTAAAGCACTTGTATATTACATCTAAGGCGGGTTCTTTTGGTTGTGGGGGAAAACTTTTCACAGGTTGACAGATCTTGGAGATGATTTTAAAATTTGGTTCGGTATGTTCTTTTCCTGTATTTTCCTTCCCCAAGAAGAAAACAACTTATTGTTGACCCCACGAGCGACATATCGACACGAAGTGAGTTAGATGATATCGATGATGTACCATTATTCAGGAGGAAGATGAAGAATCGGAATTTCCAACAGAAGAGCGGATGTATTAATTCTTATACTGGATTACAGGACTTTAAGATCCATGAACTGTATTCAACTAGGCCTAAATCTTAAAAACAAGAAGACCTTGTTTTGTCTCTGAAATTAATAATAAATGGAATTTCGAACATTAATCACAATTTTATTTTAAAGGTAGATTAGTTTTATTAACGCAAAGTGTGCATAAATTTAGCAAGGTTAATTAGAAATAAGTTATATCAATTAATGTTAGTTCGTTTCATATCATTGGAATTTCTCATTCAACTTATATTGTTATGTGTAAAATAATGCAGCCTAATGAACAGTTGTATACCGCAACTTATGCCAATGTGGCAGAATTTTATTCATTAGGAATTCGTGTAAACATAAATGTCATCAGTCTGAGCCTAAATTATAGATAAAATACAAATGATATTGGAAGTAACTCTACGATAAAGGCATGAAAGGAACCTTCCTCTGACAATGTCTGGTGAAGAATATTTGGCTTTTATTATGGGCCTAACGAGGAGGAGAAAGGGTAAACTAGTTTTACAAATGATTTTTTTCTCCTCTTTTAAGAGAAATTCATGTAGCTTTCAAAAATCCCTATACCACGTGAAAATATTGTTAATACAACATTTGAGATTCTATCTAATTGAAACAAGAGAATGTTCCATCATTCTTTCTTTGCTAGTAATTGTATACTTGTTATATTTCTTACAACATCTCGTTCTATTGCATGCAGATGTTACTTGCAACATCTTTTGTGTATTGATACAATACGCTGCAAGATGGCATGGAATGCAAATGTTATGTGTGCTTTGTGGTTGCGATTCAGAAGGCCGCGCAGGCAGATAGGTTCTATGTGATTTTACGGCGCTCTATTGTCTGCAATTGTTTTCAAATCTGACAAGTACGTTGTAGAAGGCAGTGCGGGACTGATTACCATAATTATAGGAACAGATGATGTCCAGACATCTGACAAACATTGTTCTTTGGATAGAATTATGTGAGATTTGTGAATACGGCAACACATGCAGAATTTAATTAGAATCATGTGCTCCCATTAATTACTTTCTATCTGGAATTGAAACACAACTGAACCCACCATATTTACATTGACGCCTAATATCTTACCACAATTTAATTGGTTGTGTGCACATCGGCACAGCCGCATTTTCGTGCACATCGGCATAGTATTTTTATCCTTGCAATATCATCGTGCTCATCGCCACACACCCTTCGTAGGGGTGGACATAGAGACAAAGTTGGAATTACACTATCGTATTGATTGCAACGGAGTTCACAGTAACTGCTATAAAGACAGAAAGAGAAACACTTCCTTTTATTATTATCAGGGCCCGGATTCTGATGACCTAAAATTTTTTGAAAAACGACCTATAAAATGACCCTAAATTTTAAAGAAAATGACTTAATAATTATAAAAATGACCTAAAAACTGATATTTCTATATTAATAAAATGAATTTACAAAAGGGTTGTTGCCGCATCACTTGAGAACGGCTCGACCGATTTGGCTGATTGTTTTTTTGTTGTGTTCGTAATTGTCACGACAAGGTTTGTGTGAAAGAAAATTTTTGGAAAATCCACGGGAAAAGTCGGAAATGTGAAATGAGGCAAAGTTAGAGAGTTCTGATGTCAATTGTTTACATAACGAAAGTATTGTTTACGATGTTTACATAGGGCTTTGGATACTATATTATAATAGTGGGCTTTAACAAATGCTGATACTATCGATGTAAGTAATACATTTGTGAAAATAATTCTGAAGAATAAAATCCACACACAATATTTCTGCGTAAGTATTTAATACATAATTGTGAAAATAATTCGTGACGAATAAAATCCAAGAAAATAAAGCAGTCACATAACTTTCTCTACCCTCGACATGGAAAATATCATTTTCTCACTTCACATTTTGATGAAGAATAAGCGGTCGTATTGCAGGGACAACTTAAGTGTGTGCCAGTTAGTATGCTATATCGGAAGTCGGTAACAAAACCTATCCACTGATAGTCACTCATAGCTGTAGGCTTTGTATTAGTTGAGAAATAGGTCTAGGGACGTTTATCAGAGGCTTTAAGCATCTAAAAGAAGACAAAACGGGATGGAACATTTTCAGTCCTACGCGCGCAGTTTATTATGTCCCAGACTTCTGGGAAGGAAAGTATGAAAGTGATACTGAATTTCTTTTTTTACTTCAGCCCCGAAACGGTTGTATGGTAATATGAGAGCATAATGAATTCATTATGATGAGAGTGAGAAATACAATTTTCTGTCAAGACAATACAATCTTATGTAACCGGAATTTATTTTTCTTCTTATTTGCACTCCTCCCAGGCATGGTGTGTAGAAGCAATGGAATGCAACATTCGACAGCCTCTTTGAGCCATAAAAAGCTATATCTAGCGTTTTCTGAGGGAATAGTCTGAATGTGATATGTCGTTCTTCCTCATTTCTAATTCCACATACATATTATATAAGGACCTAGAGTTTCAACATCGAAAGTTCTCCATAAGTTAATTTCATATTACAAAATACAAAACTCGGGAGACGCCGGGCCTTTTAAGCTAGTTATATATAAAAAATTATTATTGTACACACAAAGTTATAGACTAGTTTTGCATAATTGTAAAAAACTGTAAATAACTGTAATGTTGTGAATGTTATTTTCTCACGGAAATTTATACTAGCACTGAGGCACTGGTGAGTCAAAATTCGGCACATCCTATTGTGGTCTGCCGGATTATATTGTTGTGTATTAAGGTAAAAAGAAGTTTGCACACTCAAATCCAAGCAGATGGCAGACTCTGGTGCCAAGTCAATATAATAACAATAGTAATACAATACAAAATTTTGGCGTTTCTTTGATTCTCACTTCCGACTGAGACATGTCAACACTTTAACGCCGAATTTTTCCTTTTTGCATTAAACAAACAACACTTCAAAGACAGCACCACTAGCGACGAAATAAAGTTAATACACTCAATGTAAATACATGAAAATGACTAAATAAGGAAGCTCAAATGACATGAAAATGGCAAAATAATTACCTAAAATTGAAATAAATGCCCTAAAATATAAAATTACATAAAATGACAAAAAATTACCTAATAGAAATGCATTTATATAATCTAGAGGCAATGCCTATGCAGCATCAATAAAAAGATGACATGTCATTAGAATCCGGGCCCTGATTATCATAGATACATAGGCTACTGTGGACATTAATATTATAATATTGTATTGTTTAGAAATAATTCATAAAGTATCTGCCTGCGATTGAATGAGACTTTGAATTAACCTAAGCTAACCTAACCTAATCTAACCTAACCTGACTTAATCTATCTACGATATCAACGGCCGGTTTCCTTAGCCGCGGTAGCTAAGAGGTGTTGCCTTGCAGCCGTGGTGAAGGAGGCTTAGGTTTGAGTCTCCATGTCCACCCCTACCCCCAACGGGGTGTGTGGCGATGAGTACGATAATATTACAAGATAAAAATACTATGCCGATGTGCACGAAAATGCTACTGTGCCGATGTGTACGACACCACCATTTACGAGTAATGAATCTATTGGTGACTGGATATTCTTATGTAGCAGTGACAACTACTGTAGTATGAGGTAATATCACGCAAAATCAGGATAACTTAATCATAGCCTATTATACAGAGTTTGGCAAAGCCATTTGCTTTAAGAATTTTGTTGTACCGAATTTGCCCACTGTGTATGTTTACGTTGGGATTACATCAAAGACCGTTTCTTGCACGCATCTGATGGGAGAAGCGTTATTTACTTATTGAGCGAGTAAGAATGTTCCTTGTAGTAGCGGGCGAAACTTAAAGCTACATATTTGTTGCTTTGTTCACATACTCATGGTGTGAGAGATAATGTTGGGAAGGAGTTTCATTTCTGTCAGATTATTAGTTTCGGAGTTGCAAACGTTGCATATTTCAAAATGAAACTTGTCACAATTTTTCAGTAAAATATTCAATTTTTTTTAAAATCAGAACATTGTCCTACTCAGAAAAATATCACGCATTAGTATTCTTATGTCTTTATTACAAATGGAGAAAAAATTAATATCTAATTCATGTCTTGAACTTAAGAAAATATAATGGTCACCAAACATATTAATTTTATTTATTTTAAGAACTGTTGACTTAATCAAAACCCCATGCGCTATTTGTTAGTTATACCATTTAGAACTTACAGTGAAAATTTCAAACTCCTTGTGTTAAATTTGTAGTAAGCATTTAATTCTGAATATATCGAAATGGAGTGGAAATAAAAGTGCGGGAATGTGACTTTAAAAGTTTGCATATCGTGTAAATGAAAAAGTCAACGTTCAGCCTCATTAGAAGTACCCAGCCTTACAACTGATGCTTAAAAATAATTAAAACCGATTTGAATACTGGTACTTTTTAGGGATAATATCCAGAAGGCTGTTTATTTTTCACAAAAAAATTACTTATTTTTATCACTAACGTTTAAACATTTCATTATATTAATGAAATTATAATAGTTGGTATAAGTAATATTAGGGAGTGCCTGATGAGACACACTTATCACATCTACACAGAATATTTTTTAATACAATAAACATTGCTAAAATTGACCAGAAATTGTGAATACTTCACCCACTATCCCCTTAATAGTCTATTATCTGGACGAAAATGTTGTACGAGATTAGTAGAAGACAATGTTATTCTGACACCTGTGATGGGAGCAGGGATAATACAACACAACACTCTAAAGTAGGATAGTGAACAAAAAGTAATAATTTAAACATGCCTTCGTAAGACACATTACAATTTAAACTTGCGCATTTACCTAGTTATTTTCTTAATTATTCGTTTATTTTTCATAAATATAACTTCTTTGTATGAAACCAAGCAAAAGTAACAGGATCCCATAATAATATATCGGAAAAATCCAAAGAAGTATGTTTCAAACCCCAAATCCAACAAGGAAATGTTTAACACGACTATTAAATGCCAACGAGAGGCCGAAATGCTTGGGAGTTGCAATTGGAACACCCATATTTGGTCTCCGGGGTCGGCAAACCTGACAAAGAGGTTTTTGTTGCTTTCCTCCGTCACTGAGGTGACGTGTCTCATTATTATTCATGTCTCATATCGCTTCAATATGTTTAACACGACTATTAAATGCCAACGAGAGGCCGAAATGCTTGGGAGTTGCAATTGGAACACCCATATTTGGTCTCCGGGGTCGGCAAACCTGACAAAGAGGTTTTTGTTGCTTTCCTCCGTCACTGAGGTGACGTGTCTCATTATTATTCATGTCTCATATCGCTTCAATAACACTAATTTCTGTGGAGATAAATGTCATAAAAAGGTTTAATGCATGTAGATTCCCAGTGCCTTTTCGTATCTTAACATTCAGACTTTGATATAATTTCTTAATCGATCTCTCAGACTTTTTGGCTTGCTCGAGATGGGTTTCGAGACCTCCGGTATTTTCAAGAAACGGGGTTGCTCCTGTGTGAGAATTCCAGGAACATGGCAGAGTCGAAAAATAACATGAAAGTAGAGAGTGGTTCACGGGTGTAAACTGCATGAAACTGGTTCCATGCACTCCTGTTTAAGACATCAGTGACATACGGCAAGTCTCGAAACCCATCCCTTGTCAGCACCTCTTCTGGAGAATACTGTAAAAGAAAAATTCCTCTGATACCGGATTCAAACCTGAGCTAGACAGAGTTCGATTCTTCAAAAATACTCTCTTGTAATTTTCAACAGAAACAAAACTATGTGTTTTAATAATTATATAACTACATCTTGTGTTATTATACTGTCAGTAACAGCGCAAACCCGGTCACAAAATCATTAAATTAGTGAACTTCACAACACTGTATACCAGTGAAGTCGTTCATTAAGGGTAATCGTAGGAGAAATTTCTTCTGGAGGCGTGAATCGTGTTCTGGCTAGCTCAATTTTGTGAAGCATCGGCATGGAAAGTCGAAGGTAGTGGGTTCGAATCCCGGTGTCGGGAATTTTTTCTTCTGTTAACCCAGTCACGCAGCTCTCGGGAGTAGGCTTTACTTGCTGCACTCCCGTTAGCGTCTACCACAAAGAAAGCTAAGCAGCAGGCCGGTGGTTTCTGTAACTGCACGGGAGTAATGTTGCGATACAAATTTATTTAAAGTGAACGAACACTACCCGACAGGACTGAACTGGAACCGCGCTGTGTTGAGGGAGGTATAATAACGTCAACATTTTCCCCTTTGCTCCTCTTTCCGTTGCTCCCATCATGCTTATGCACAGAGCAGGCAAGCTCAGAACCGGCAAGGTTTAATGCGAAATCAGAAGATAGTTGGTCTAGGGTGCACACATTCCACAGGTCATTAGTATCTCGTCATCATTAATTCCACATTCCGGAACTAAACAAGGAGACGAGTTGTCATATTACATACTGCCACTTAATCTCTGGCATTTAAAATGACATTTCATTTTAATTATTTGATTTTGTATTAATATTATTTACACAAAGAGAAATTTTACTGACTTCTTTAAAACTCACAGAAATCTGAAACTTTATTACTGGTGAATTTTGACATCAAATTTTCAAGGTGAGAGAGAGAGAGAGAGAGAGCGAGTGAGAGAGAGAGAGAGAGAGAGAGAGAGCGAGTGAGAGAGAGAGAGAGAGAGAGCGAGAGAGAGAGAGAGAGAGCAATACTTATACTACCGTACCATAGGAATTAATAAAGAAAATACCTTACATTTGTACGCTACTTTATCACTAACTATGAGCCGGTACATTTACATAACATTTTATGGGCAAATTTGAGTTTTATCATGGATACTCTAGGTGGGGAGGTGATCCTCAAGAAGAAAATGATCTCACTGCAGTGGTCTGTCGGCTACTGAAGCTGGAAAAATAGCCGAGGCATGCCGATTATCGTGAAATCCGAGACACAGTCACGTCACTAAGAAGCGAAGGATGGATTTTGTAGTTTCTAAGAACAGCTCAATAAATTCTGGGAATTTTAACCTTCGACATAGAGCATGGGAACAGACACCTCGTGCTCTATACCACTGGGGTACCAGGTCTTCTAAGTTATAAATAAAAATAATAATGGGCTGCACTGGCATTACACTGTACTAGGATTAATGCAAACAGTTGTTGAACAAATGTGTAATTTACAACCTCATATTTCGTTCTAATTACGTTGAGTAAAATGTACTCAGCATGCAATACAATAGAAAAATCGTACCTAGGTACACAATGAAACGGGTAGGGAGAAGTTTGTATCAACATTTTCATTCTGCACTGTGAACAAGAGGTATATTTTAAAAAAAACAATAGTTGCCATTGTCATTTCTCATTTACCATTTATAAGGATGTTTGGGCAGAATCAATTACTGCTCTTCAATCCTATCAAAGGAGGGGCAAGAATCCAAGGTAGCTGCATCTCTCCTCTCGTTGTGATGTCACGCGTAGGCAACTAGCGGGGCCGCACCTTATCGCTGGAGTAATAAGTAATAACTAAGTATACCGCCATAGCGTTATATCTTAATGCAAATTTTGATATAAATTAAAAATTATATTAGTAAAATAATGGGTAAAAGCAATCATAATCATACTTACTTAATTATAGAACAGTTTTCTTCATCTTATTTACTTTTTTTGAGACTACCGTTTCACGTTTTTCGAATGAATGCTTTAATTCTAATGAAGGTCCTAGTTCAAGGCGTAACACTAATACGAATGGATGGGTATCCCCTTCAATAAATTCATCACACTTCTAAAGAGTCCCACCATCAGAATTTAAGAATAAAGAAACTATAAACTGTGGAGATATTCAGTACATGGACCAATTACCATACGATAATCCTCTATTCCATGTGTCCATATATCCTGTCACTTTAGGATAGTAATCGATTTTTATTTCATCATACGAAATAATCATTTTTTTCTTTCTCATCCATGTTTTGTACTCATAAGTGCCGATTTTAGGGAGGGGCAATGTACTTTCTGTCCCAGTATTAAACCTTTTTTATCGTATATGACCTATATGTAACTACTAAAAATTCAATGTAAAACTTAAAAAAATGGAGAATAGTGAATAAATCAGGCTGGAAAAATTGTTAAAGTTATTTTCATTCATTTCTGTGAACATAAACTTCAAGCATTCATGCATAGTGAATAATTTTTTCTTTATTAAAGCCCAGAGCAAGACAAACAACGGCAAAACTGGCGAACATTTTTTCGAGGGTTAATTTATTTTTCGGGAATGTCTTCAATTCTTGCACCCCTAACAATTTTTTTTTTTCAAGTCGGCGCCTCTATTTGTGCTTGTTGTGTAATTAAGTCCAAATTAAATTTCATGAAGCCGGGAAGAAATTTAATACAATGAAGGCTCTGATTTAACTTACTCGGGCTAGGAAAAGATTAGGCTACTATAAATATTGCCTTAAATAGTCAAGCACTTTTTTAGAAAGGGCACAAATTGTAATGACTTTAGAAATATCATTGCTGCCCAATTTCCTGCATGTACCGTACCCTGGATTATTAATTGACGATCACACTCTTGAAAATATATTTTCGTTCGTAGTACAATGTTCTCTCAAACCCCTTAATTCATTCCCTAGCACATATATTTTATTTTCAAGTAAAACTTCCTTTGTTCAGCGTTTTGTAATTTTATTCTTATTGGTTCTGTAATCTGCATCCGATAATGCAGGAAGAACAATGCCACAGTCAGACGACACTTCTGTACTCTTACATTGTTCGTGTGTAAGGGATGTTTCCTACAACAATTGATAGAAAAGTTTATTTTTCTTTCTTTCAACATCTCTAACAAAGCGAACTTCATGTAATATTCTTCCCTACGTCCGGCGCCGTCGCCCCCGATTGTGAGCTTGGCTTCCCGGCTTGGGTTCGATTCCCGATACGTGAGGAAATTTTAATCTGACCCCGAGGGCTGGATTTAGGAGAGGTGGCAGTTTACAGCTTCTAATCAACGTTTGTACACCAAATATATCTGGGTACAATTCCAAACCTTTCCGCAGTGGTTATGACGTGGAAGCATATGTCTCCGTTGACAGTGGTTCATAGTTTTTCAGCAAAAGTCCTCCTTAGGCCTTCTTTAGGCCTTTCAGTCCGATTTAGACCTTTTTAGGCTCAGTAAGATTCATATATTCGGAAGCAAGGGGCATGAAACGGAGAAAATACGTTAAAATGTTCTAATTAGGAAGCTGGGCCCTACTCACATCCCACAATCATCTACACAAATATCTCACATCTTACACTTCTTCCAGTTACACTTCAGCATGTAATGTGGCCCGCCCAAGTGATGCATATACGAAAATGGGCCACACTATAGACATTTGTCCGCCTCAGTGCGGACCTCAAATGCGTCAATTCAACAGGGTTGGCATTGGACACATACACACGTTAATCCTTCTCTTCGTATCATTTAACCCTGAAATCTCTCAAACAAACAGTAAATCCGAACTGCAATGAAAGCAATTATCAAAATTATCAGGCTCTTAATTTAACATAAAATTTATCAATTCTTAATTTAATTTCTTTGTCCCTCTTGTGTAAATTTTACATGAATTTTTAAAGTTCTTTAGAGTTATTTTCAAAGATTTTATTACAATTTTAAGATAAATTATTGTATCCTAAGGATACATTAGTCTAAGGATTTAGGGTCAATTGTTTTAGATATTATTAGTCGATGATTTTAAAAGTCGAGTAATCAGATCTCGAGTAATATAAAGAATCAAATAAATATTCGAATGAAAAAATTCTCGCATGAATGCAAGGATCCGAGAACTAGATATGCGAGATGTGAGAACTCGAGTCGGTATCCGAGAACCGCTAACGACTGACTCGATTGATAATTCAAATCGTCGTTCGAATGTTCAGCTCGGCAATTTTATCACGTTACAAGATCTATAGCTATTGGTTCCCGCAATGGGTGTGAATCACCCATACAGAAAATCACAAACCAGTAGGAATTATTTTCATGCAGCGCTGTCGGATACATCCTGTTACAAGTGTTCACAGAATAAAGATCCTCATGATAATAACGCTGTCTCGTCTGCCATGCGATGGTCTGTTAACTAAAAATCGGCAATCTGACAACAATGAACTGCCTTGTGCGCATGATAGTTGTGCGTACATATATATGTCATTCTTGCGTGCAAAACTTATACCGCGTTAAAGAAGTCAACCGAAGGGATACGACTCAGCAATAACTACACCATTTCAACCTCAATTTCGGAAAAAGTAATTTCAATTTCGGAAAAAGTAATTTCAAATTCGGAAAAAGTAATTTCAATTTCGGAAAAAGTAATCTCAATTTCGGAAAAAGTAACTTCAATTTCGGAAATACGAGGGCTATTTTTTTAAACATTCGATGGGGCATAAAATGAAAACCACAGTGAAAATCCAAACTGTTTTATTTGGAACATTTAGGTACACCTTTCAGCTACTTCTCTACATAATCTCACTCCGATTGAGTCATTTGTCCTAGCGTGGTACCAACTTTACTATACCCTCTTCATAGCCCTCGTATTTCCGAAATTGAAGTTACTTTTTCCGAATTTGAAATTACCTTTTCCGAAATTGAAATTACTTTTTCCGAAATTGGAATTACTTTTTCCGAAATTGAAATTACTTTTTCCGAAATTGAGGTTGAAAAGGTGTAGATTAAGCCTACGCGTCCTCACTTCACGTTTCTTGTAGCACAATGATCATTCTAATACTTCTTATTAGATTCTTGATATCACGAGAACTTTCAAGAATCGAATAATTCCTATTTTTCATTCGAGAACTTTCATCACTAGGTATCATTCAATTGAAGGGTTCAGAGGCATAGTGGGCCATGTGCCATTTAAAAAATAAATAAATAAATGCAATACCTGCACAATATTACATAAGTGAGAGGCCCATGGACACTTGATCCACAATTCAAATCACTACTACAAAGTGTGTCGCTACCTCATTTTTTCTGTTTGTGAAGATGGCCCACTAATGGCTATGAGCCCTTCAATTATTGTATGAAGTGTTCCCTAGTACAGGCCATGGAGGCCCAGAGGATTCCAGGAGGTTGAGGCTCCCAGATTTTTAGACATCGGCACATGAAGGTGGTAAGGTTGTCAGCCTTACGCACCGGCCGCCTTTACCCCCAGGATTGCTCCTGGTACTCATTTCTGTTAGAGGCTGAGTCGACCCCAGGACCATAGTGCCACCAGAAGGATTAGGCCAATTGAAAAACTCCAACGACCTCATCGGGGATCGAACCCGCGACCTTGTTTGTAGCGCAGCGTCTCAACCACTACGCTACGGCGTACCCCAATTATAATATGAGCACTTTGTATTTTATAAGAGTCCCAGTAGCTTTAAGACACTATGTACGAAGCTGGAAAGACACAGCTTGATATGCAGATATATGGAATATTTACACGGTAATTACAACATTGAAAATCGAACTGTGCATAGAAAAGAAGTCACTTACTAATGGTGCAATGGAAAGTTATGCCGACGGTTGTACCGTTAGTTATGAGTATGGTAAGAAAGAAAGACTGAAGCCACTGGCAGTGACACTAAAAATAACTTCCATTGTGAGTCGTGTCAACCCGAGAAGCCTTCTTTCATATGCTCCGCCAGGAAAACCCTCAAATCATATAATACAAATAAGAGTTTATAATAATTGTACAGTACGGTAACTTTTTTGTTCATTCGTAATTTTCGGAAGGTGGCAACATCACAACCAAGTCGAAGCGTAGCGTATTATATGCCTAACTGTCATTTCACCTTCTTGTACGATAACCATTCAATGCATTCCCTTCATCATGACTCACCCCCCCAACTTCATTGCTCACCCCCCAAACCTGATTGGCTGTCGACAAGGGCGCCCATATGATATTTTCTAGTGAGGCAATTTTTTTAATTAATTAATTTTTTTCTCTTTAACTTCTTGGGCCACTTTGTAACATTATATTAATAATATAATAAGTGCAACAATGACGTAATCATAAAATAATTGCGGGGAGGGTCGAAAGTGCCGGGGGGTCGGGGGTCCATCCCCAGAAAATTTTTAAATATTGAACTAATGAAAATCACATGTTATGCTATTTTAGCACAGAAAAACTAGTTAGGAAATTTGTTTACCATACTCTAAGACATGCCAATGTAAATAAGAAATCATTAGGCCTGCCTAAGTGGGGGTTCACCCCCTAAAAATTGTTAAATACTGAACTAATGAAAATCTAATTAGGAAATTTGTTTACCATACTCTAAGACATACCAATGTAAACAAGAAATTGTTACTTAAGTCGGGTGTCCACCCACAGGAAATTTTTAAATATGGAACTAATGAAAATCACATTTTACGCTATTTAGCACTCAAAAACTATTTAGCTTGGCAGTTTTTAATTTTAGCATATAAAACGCTAATTTTGCAACAATTTTCAACCCCCCCCCAGAAAATTCATAAAACGCTAATATTTTGCCCCCCCCCCAGAAATTTCAATGACGCAGTCTGCGTCTTAACCCCCCCCCCCTGTGGGCACCCCTGCCTTCATGTCGTAATTCTTCTTTCAAACGTGTCTACTTTGGCTGAGCCCCAAAAGCTGAAGCAATTAACTATATGCCGGTGTCTACCATGATGTGTAGTAACTAACAGGATGCACTGCTTTGATTAATTAATAGATTATCAAGGATTTTATGATTTTGTTTACAAATCATTAATGAATTAATAATTGAAAACCTTTATCCCTATGATCTTTCAGTGCGGTATACACAGTGGAAGGTGTAACACTGTGCAGAATTTATCAGTTTACTTTCGGTAGAAATTCATAAATAATCCAAATATTTTTGTCCAGAGTGAGTACATTTTCCTCCCACAAAAAGTTATCCCTAACTTGAACGGTGCTTTACTCTAGAAGTATTGTCCAAATTTTTCTTACTTTTTCACCTCAGTAGAGGAAAGAATAAAGATTTAATTTTTGCTTTGTGTTATTTCAATAAAGTTGGCAGTTTTCGTGAAAATGCAAAGATTATTAGGCGAACCAAAGAAATCCGCAAAATACGCCATCTTCGAAACCAGTGTCTTAGTTCTTTTTATTTTACGTATGACACCGAAACAAACTACCTGGCGGAACGCTGTTGTAATTATGCGGAAGATTCAAACCTAATTATCTCAAAAAGTATGTACGTAATCACAATGGGCAAAATGGGGTTTATATTTATTTAAATGGTATCTACTGTCCCTTTGAATCTGCACATACTCATTACACCCTGTATATGTTACTTATAATATAATACTTAATACAAATAATAATTTTACCAACATATGATTACAATGTAGTAGCATTTAGTAGCAGAAGTGCAATAGGTAATATTACTGAGGTCTTAGTTTCAGGTTCCACATTTCCGGATTATTATCTGTAAAGTTCATTTGCATTATCATACATTCATATTTTCCGATACATACTATCATTGCACGGCATTCCTCAAAGTTTTCAAAATATCGAGCATCGATCGATATTTTTTTTATTTCTGCTTTATTTATACATGCGTTAACTATAGAGGTCATATAGTGTATTAGGATGTTTGGGTTTGCCAGCAAGCAGTGTAACTATTGATGCTTATCTGTTGCTATTGTCGATATGAAAAGCTTGTTCACTTTAATTTATATGTAATGTTAAAGATTGTGATAATACGTGAAATAGCGACGATATATCATAATAATTAAATATCCATTCCGATATTTGCCTTTACGACTGGAAAAACCATAAGAATAACCAAATAAAATTAGCCGGCAGTGGGGTTCAACCCGGGACCTCCCAGTGTCAGAGGCTAGTGCCCGAGACATACCACTTGTAGCATTGATCTTTCATGCATGGCTTTCTTTCGTATCGCGCTATGGTGTAAGTGTATTTAACATTTATACCCCGCATCACCTACTGACACAATGGTATATCCCAAATTCTTTAACATAAGTTAAAATTTATAAGAATTGTCATACATAAGTATTTTCTTCTGCTTTATATTTCCTCTGTGATGCTTACAAACCAACGCACGTAGGGCAGAGAACAAAGCTAATTATCACTTACACTGAGATAGGATATTACGCGTGATTATTGTTTGTACTGTAATAACGAAATGACAAAATAAATTGAGACTAATGTGCACTTTTAAAATTGTTGCATTTTGCACTAATTGTAGGGTTATTTGATGCGTGAGAAAATATTTTTTACTGCGAAGTAAGGAAATCGGCTGAGGAAGAAAGTATATTACTTTGATCTCATACACTGCTGATTTTTTTAGCGGATTCAACAGAGAATCAAGTCAAATGTCACTCGTTGACCGAGCGAAGCTAGGTTCTGTTTTAACTTGACCGTTCACCATTTTGTCTCTTTGTAAATTTGCTATCACAACCAAACGAGTTGTTTGATATTCGTTCAATTGGGCATGAATGTTATTTGAAGTTGTTGAAAACTACATATATGTAAGGATTTTAATTTTTTTATTCTGTTCCAAGATGGTGGCTCTTTTATTGGTTTCGTGTCATGTAAATCTTCAACGTCTTTCAACGATTCTAGTCAAACTGTTCGTGCAATAAAAATTTGAAGACTGCTTCCACTCTCAACTATAAAATTTTTTACAACACTGTTCAAGTAAATTTTCGACATAACTCTAACAGTTTATCGGAATTTCGTCCATTTCTAAATAAATTTGTTTGTTACAGAGTAACAACCAAACTCGTTGTTCGATTTTCTTCCAATTTTGAATCATGGTTCTTTGAAGTCATTAAAAACGAAAGGATTTTATTTTTTATTCAGTTTCAAGATGGTGGGAGTTTTAAATGATAAATAAATGGTGCAAAAATAAGTTGCACAAACTTTCTCGCATATACGTGTTAAAGGCTAGCACAGAAAAAAGGAAATTATACAGAAAATTAAATTTTATTTATTACATTTCCCTAAAACTAAGAAGTATCTAGAATGGAAAGCATCAGGGTCGATCTTTATGTTCAATGCTTTTACCGTGAAATAATAATAATAATGAATGAATGATAGTAAAACTGCATATTATTAGTACTACTACTACTACTACTACTACTACTACTACTACTACTACTACTACTACTACTACTACTACTACTACTATTACGGGAAAATTCATATATAAGCCGCACCTTGGGATGAATCGGTCCCACCCAACCCACCCACCGATGCAGTTTCTTTTATACCACGATCTAGCGAATTCTTCTGTCCTCGTATTATGAAGAAACTCGTGATTGGACGTTGGAGGTGTGACGTCATACTGCTAGACGAGAGATGACACGCTGACAAACATCGCGGGAGATATAATATGCCACATTTTCGAAAACTACGAACAGTGTATCGTACATTATTCGAAAATGCAAGGGCGCTTCGCTACGGCTGCCGACTCCGATTTGCGCACTTAACTATGAGGTTAGTGTTATGCATTGTTAGCTATATGTAGAGGTGGATACAAGGCACTTGCGACAAAATACAAGGGCAGTGGGTACAAGACACTTGCGACAATATACAAGAACAGTTGGTCACTCTGTTTCGCTCAGAAACAAAATAAATCACACAGTACGTGCAAATGTGAATATCGAATGGGCTGAGCTTAAGGGGCGATTTATATTTGAATTTCGCCACAACTACTACGGCTACTTAGGTTATATTGCACGCTTTAACTGCATGTAGGTTATATCACATATATATCATGGTTGCGGGAACCATTAGTCTATAGTAGTAACTCATTCGTGTCATCTGTTTCTATTGTTTAGTGATGTCTTCTTATGTGATTTTCAGTTTAAACGATTATAATATCCAGTAACGTAGCGGCGATGAGTTATGGAAAATAAGCAAGTCCTACAAACTCGGCGTTTGCCTTTGCGAACGAGGAAACCATGAAAACCCCAAGTCAATTTGGGAGGTCACGAGGTTTGATTTGAACTCAGGACCTCTTCCCTATTAGCCTATACCACCTCGCTGTAATTGATTTTGGTGTGTTCATTACGACTGAGCTAACCTGACAGCATTTCACAACAATAAGTACATTAGGCCTACAGTTTTCTTGTTACTATGGGCAACAAAATGTCATTAAATATTTTAATTTTATTGACATGTATGTTCTGAAATTCGCATTTAAGCCGTACTTATTTCGTTTTTATCTTGATATCTATTAAACGTATAAAAAAATGCGTTAAACAAAAAATGTTCATTTTAATTTTCTCTACAACTTACTGTGGTAGGTTTTCATGTATCGCCTACTGTAATGGATATAATCTAGAAAAATTGAAAATGAAAACGAGTAAAGTACCCCTTAAGTCATTTTTGCAGAAATACAGATATAGCCATTTTATTAGCCATAGATAAGTGTTTTCAATTTTAAATTTCTATTAAAATCGTTAAAGCCATTTTTAAAAAAATCAAAATTTTTAAAAAAGTTTTCATGAAAAGTCCCCTTGAAATTTCAGTTATGAATATAAAATTCTGGGCGGTTCGACAAAATTTTGAAAAAGTCCTTAATTCAAAAAATGAAGTAAATGCAGTGAACCGTTTACCCGTTGTGCTTGTCCCCAGACAGACGGACAGACAGACAGACAGACATACAGACAGACAGACGGAGAGACGTCATTCCAAAAACTCGTTTTTCGGTTTCTAGGCATCGTGAAACATGCTTTCCCGGTGTTAACTCGATTTCGATTTTTTGTCACGATCACAATACTTTCTCTATATTACGTATATGCGAGAAAGTAAAAGCAGATCTTATCTATTTTTGGATCGATTCTTTTGGAAACAATTAATAACCATTTGTCGTAACACTAATTGTTTACCGGCATTTCGTCAGTTTTTAAGTTCGTGTTACGACAGAAGCTTTGTTGGATTTTCTTCCAATAAGTCATTAATAACGACGTATGTGTAATGAATTTTACTTTTGATTCCATTTCAAGATGGTGGCCATTTTAACTGACGAAGAGAACACTTAGATATTTTATCGATGCAAGAGATGTAGGCTACATATTTTCTCTTCCGCGATATCTAGGCTTGCCAGACCGGTTTTCAGACAAAATCCCGGTGTCCCGGCCGGTTTACTTCACGTCCTGGTAAAAATTAAATTTTATTTTCTAGTTGACCAAAAGAGTATAAAAAAATCCTAGCCAATGAAAAGTACATATAACTATTTTTAAAATATTTATTCCTCATTCAAAGTGTTTCTTCTTACTTAAGTAGACTAACTTTTAAATATTAACATGTTAGAAATAAAATGTTTAAATTTATATGCTTATGTCATTTATTACTACCCTTGGTTTATGTTCCTAATCAGTAACCATTTATTCATAGCATTGGGAATAAACTATCCTCTAAAACACTCTAAAAACCCGCCAAGGGTGTGTACCCTTAAATAGCCGCGACGCTGGGGGGCATTCCGGTGTCCCGGTCGAATATTTCAGAAATCTGGCAAGCCTAGCTATATCGAATGTTAAGCACATCCAAACTAGTTTACAGAACTACTAGTAATAATAAGAGAAAAACAATTTCGATATAATGAGCGATAAAATGAGCGGTATTATGAGTATCCTCCAATTACAATTAAATATTGAATAGTGTAAGCAGGTAACATTAGAAACTAAACAGAAAATAAGTACTCTCTGAAAAGAGGTGTTTTTCTGTGGTTTAGATCATTCATGAAACATGAATGGCTAAATATTTTTAAAAATGTTATCCTCAAAATATCTTGCCTTACCTCTGGTTGAATACCACCGGCGTAAATTTTATATATTATCTCTGCCTCATTAAGTAGAATAGATTTTCTTTATCCTTTGAAGAAATGCTCGCTGAATTCACATGTGAGCTTCTTGCTTCTTGCTTAGTCTGTTGTGTCAGTCAAATTTTCTCTCCGAAAAACCAAAAAGTAAACAATATTTTGTCATGCATGATACGAGTTCCGAGCAACAACTACCGATATATGATAGTGTGATTGAACCTTTAAAGAGTCCACCCTTTCGTCCCAATATTATGTGGTACTTTAGGAAGTAGAATATTGTGCCAAACTTATAAAATACTGAGTCGAGTTTCTTTCCATATATTTACCTAAAGTGGGGTCAACACCCTGAATTGCAAACGAAACTAACCCGCAAAATTATAAGAGTAAACCTGCTCTTCATTACATTCTTAAAGCGATTTCCGACATTAGTGAAAATTATGTTGTAGGTGGGGATTACTCCTTTTTGCAAATAGTTGACGATCATTGCTTTAAGTATCATGGTCATCATCATTAGCTAATATTAAGGTACTTGGAAATAATACATTGTACTGTAAAAGTAGATACTTCAAATTTACTTCAGTCTCATATACAAATATTTGCAACTTTTTTTTCAATCTACTGTAATTCACTCGTTTATATTAAAAACAAGATTAAATTTCCTATTGAATAGTTTCTATGGTTGAATGAATTTCAACGTTCAATATATATTCCAAAACAAATAACAGCTGGAATATTTTGCCTGCAATCAAAGTACTTCTGAATGGTTTTATTGAGAATAACCCTCAAAACCCTTTAGAATGTGTTTGCTTTTTATATTGAGGAATTGAGATCCATAGCAATATTTTACAAGTTTTATGCATGGTGCAAATGTATAACCTTTTCACAGCAGACATGAGAATTAAAAAGAACAACAGAACAGATTATCTTTTCATCCAATAATGAGAGTGGTGAAAAATTATGGTTTGTAAGGTAGACTTCATCATCACACAAAAAGTTGTTGAAGATTGAGGCTTGCTTCCGACGATATTAATTAAAATGATGGCAGAGCTTTAATAACACCAGACTAACAATAAATATAATAATACAATTGCTGTCCATGGTATGAATCTTCAATGAAGTCAATGCATGCAATGAATCTTAAAATAATTTTATAATATTCTCTTACAATTTTGTCTTCAGTCAGTGTGAAATAAACAGATGTCCAACAACATTAACAGGTAACGAAAAATGATGCAAAGAAATTAATTTATATTTGCATTACTAGCTTATTACACTGGCCAACAACATTTTTGTTGCATTTCATACAAAAGCTGTTATTAATTTGTAGGTGCTGATTTCAGTACTGAGGTTAGTATTTATTTCTGAAAGCTATAGTTTTTTGCAATCGAATATATGGATGATTCTTCAAATGCGGGAAAATTTGCGTTCCGGAGTGATATTTCCCTTCAAATTCAACTTAAAAAAAAATTAAAATAAAAGTTTGTTTCTACTACTGCCATTCTACAACTATCAGTTTGAAATGTCACTAACTTTAAATTCTGATATTCCAAAATCGAATTTAATTCAATGAATTGTCATCCACATGCCCTGTCCCAAACCTCGGTTTTGTATATTCTAATGCATTTTTCCACAAAACAAAATGTTATTTCCTTTTCAACTTTTTTCCTGTCAATAAGTATGAATGGGTGAAGAATATTAACCCCTAAAAAATAAAATGAAATAAAATTGTCACCCCACCTAATGGACATAAAGAATGTCCCAAGGCTTTTTGGTCATCCACATGGCTGAAAAGAATAGAATTTTTTCTGCAGAAATGAGAAATTTGTAAAACTGGCAACAGTGTTAGAAAGTCAACAGGGCAGCTTGTGGTTGAATTGTAAGGTTGAATTTTGCTTGCTTACAAACAGTTTGGGATTAACAAAGGACTTTGTATCATTTTCAAGGAAAACATTTTTATTCCCCGTCATTAACATGGCTTCTAGAAAGTAGGCAGAAAGTGAATATTAATTAATTTTGATTATGCACTATGATAAACCTTCCAATTCAAAGTACCTGACTGAAGTTGAGCCTACAGAGGTTTAGAAATGGCTTGCTGAGACCACTTAAACTCCTTTTTTGTCATCCACATGCCTGATTTTTGTGTCATCCACATGTCTCATGAAGGGGTATGTGGATGACTCTCAAGTCATGTAGATGATAAATGTAGGATACTATTGTGTTTGCGGTGTCTGTGACCTGTACTTAAGATCTTAAAACTGATTAAATGAATTTCTGCTTGATTCCCCCTCCCCCAAAACCATAAAAAAACAGTCTCGTTAAAATTACATTAATTCCGGAGTATGCACACTGTAAGCTCGTAGAGCTTAGAACCTATTTACTATACTTTTATAGCAAATATTAGTAATGAAGTATTAACACAAGTAACTAGATGGCACTGATGCCAGTTACTAGCAAACAGAATTCTTAGCACACTTATATTCATTTATCTACATTCAGATAAAACAAATATCTATTATGGGCCATAATATTATTATCTGAGGAATAATTCTACATATTTATTCCAGTTATTATTGGCTATTAGCAGTAAATACAGTAATTAATGTTAATTAGCAATAGAAAGCTGCATTGCCGACATCGAACTAATATCGATAAGTCGAGTGACAGCTCATTAACATTTACTTGGCGCTACAGACAGAATACATTAGCTCACTTAGAAGCGTCCTATCGATCATTGTACTTGGTTGTAGGAGCAGCTTTATGAACAGATCGATTATTTACCGCATTAAAATTATCAAATTTCTGTGTAATTATACATTACAATTAGAATGTAAATGTTCACATGCAGATTCTTTATGTTACAGAATAATTACAGCATGTTATTAGCTTTAAGAATACTCTTATTCTGGATGGAAGCTACTCGAAACTTCAAGAAGAGCCTTCCATGAGATTCTAGAACCTGACTCTTTGTAAGATGATTATGTGAACGCATTTTGGCCGTTAGACTTTACTCATTCCCTCACCGATCGTCGCTTCGTAAGGGCACAGCCCCAATTTAGCAACAGACCACAAGTCTGCATATTAGTAGTACAGTTACACTATAGCACCTACGAGACTACAGCATGGAAACAACGCAGATATTCAACATATAGCCAGTTTGGAGACTGGAATTGCAGCAGCCCTGGAACTTCGTGGAGCGTAGCTTGTAGCCATGGAAGGACTCGCTACTGGCCACCATTCAGGATGATCTACAGCAACATAGAACTTCAGCTTCAATAACTGTACATCCCTTAACTACAGTCCGGCTAAATGCAGTCACATTCTCATCAGATGTAGTCGAAACACAAGTTAAGTAAATCAAATTAAACCATGTATTAACCCTAAAAGCCAAATAAGGCTTAACAAGTTTTTGCAACTAAAGTAATTTCTGCTTGTATAATTGTAGGGAGTTTTGGCATCCTTGCAGCTCCTCTTTTCCTCTACGTGCAAGCCAAATATGCTGCCGTAGTAGTTTGAATAAACTATAATATTTCTTAAAGACCAAGGATTGGTCTAGCTAACTAGTGTTTTTTACAAAAGTAATTCAGCTTTTATAAAGTTAAGAAGTTTTGGCAAATAATTGCAGCTTCTCTTTTCCTACTGACAGACAGAGTATACTGCAGTAGTATTTTTAGCCAATACAGCTCGATCATTCTAAAGAATTGTAACCATTGGAACAAAAAATAAAGAAACTTGGATTGTTGTTGTAGAAAACAAACCATATTATATTATAATAATAAATGAACCTTGTATCACTCCTGAAATCTACTTAGCAATGATAGCAGATTATAATTAAACTTTGGTTAATGCCAATCACAACTAAGAGTAAGAAGAGAAGCAGTAATCTACAAGAAAAGAAGAATAAAGCAATAATTCTCTCTCTCCATTATTCCTGCTTCCTTCAACATTCCTGCAATTCTAAATTTGAATATTTTCTGGATTATAATCCAGTGGTCCTCCGAAAATCCTATTGCAAATTCTGTTAGGCACACTAGCCTACATTTCTGGTCCTCCGGGCCGGATTCTATCCACGCTGTGGAGATACATCCCACGCCTTTGATCCTGCCTATACACCTGGATTCTATTCACACCTTGGATAATCACTTTGTCCACTCCTCATACCTACAGTGTATATTGTTTGTAAAACATAACTTGTACTTGTACAATTCTAATACTCTATTGTATTTTCAGCCTATGCTGACGGGATTACACACTATGAGCAGTCATAGCAGGCCTCGTGGTAAGAAAAGGTGCAAGAATTCTGGTAGAGCAGTGCAAGGGACAAAAGGTCTTACTGGATAATCAGGTAAGTGACAGCCTTCCTTATAACACACTGTCATACACCACCCCTCACAATGCCAGACTCACAAGAACTTGCCACAGATGCCTCCAGACTTAAGAACTACAAGCAGAAGAGGGCAGTCATCAAAGGAAAGTTAACTAGATTCTACCAATATGTTTTGTCAGTTCAAGTTGACCAAGACAATATTGAAGAGATTGCACACAGACTATCACAGGATGAATCACTACTAAGGAACTTTGAGGAAATACAGGGCAAAATAGAAACATGTGACACAGAACCGGATTGGGAAGGAGAAAGACAAGCTTTCGAAGAAACATACTACACAACTGTAGGCATGGCTCGTAAGAAAATTAGAGACTATGAAATACAATACTCACAGGCTAACATACCACAAGTTCAGCCTCAAGACACAACTCAACCTAACACTCAAGCTAACTGCACTCCTAGAGTTCAGCTACCAAAGATAAATTTGCCACACTTCAATGGCAAGCATTCAGATTGGCTACCATTTAGAGGACTGTTCATCTCGCTTGTTCACAGCAACAATTCGCTTGATCCAGTTCAAAAGTTTCACTATTTGAGAATAGCATTGCAAGGCTCAGCCAATAAACTTATTGACACACTACCCTTAACTGCTAATGGTTATGAAACCGCCTGGAACTTGCTAAATGAAAGGTTTCAGAACAACAAAATTATACTGCAACAGTTATTACAATCTTTGATTGACTATAGCAAGATCCCTAAGGAATCACCCAGTCAATTAATGGACTTGCTTGACCACTTCACCAGACAGGTTAGGTCAATAGAATCTATCACACCAGAGAACCTTAGATGGGACTACATGCTCACTCATCTTCTCACGTCTAAACTTGACCCTGCTACGCTCAAAGCATGGAGCCTAGAGGGCACAGTAGATCAACTAAACACATTCAAGGAACTCTGTAACTTCCTACAGAAAACGGGACAAGCTTTGGAGACACCAGATAGCTCCAGCAGGCCTAAAACTGTACACAATACACAGAACAAGCCTATCTACCACAGACAAGTGAGCCCACGTACCTTTGTTGCCCATGCAGCCAACAATTGTATACTGTGCAGGCAAGATCACCAGTTACACAAATGCGAAGACTTCCATAACCTTAACAACACACAGAGATGGAACATTGTAAACAATAATAGACTATGCAGTAACTGTCTCAGAGCAGGACATCACGTCAGAAACTGCACATCTACATCTTGTTATAAATGCCAACAACGCCACCACACTCTGCTACACCAGGACAAGGTTCGCAGCAATGAATATAGGCAACATACAACTACACAATACACTAGTAGATTGCCTAACAACAGACAGAACGGAAACCAAAGCCACAATGGTACTAGACAATCTCCAACTACTACCAGCAGCAATGCTACAGGCTCAGCATTTGCTAACAATGCACAGATCACTCCTAAAACTCATACATTTCTTGCCACAGCAGAAATATTAGTCCAATCTCAGAATGGCAGACTCATAAAAGCCAGAGCATTATTGGACTCAGGTGCCACTCATACATTCATAACCCAAGATTTGGCTGATAGGCTACAGTTACAAACCAAGCCTACCACCATAGCTGTGACCGGTGTAAACCTACACACCTCCAATATCTTGGAAATTGGACATATACAGATAAGGGACGCCCATGGCAATGGCTACAAAAGACAGTTACAGTGCCTCATCATTAACCAGATTGCCAAAGACATTCCCAGTGCACCTATAGATGTCACCAGCTTGAGAATTCCTAATGACATTGTGCTAGCAGACAACAGATTTCACATAACCGGTAGCATTGACATATTGCTAGGGGCAGATGTATTCTGGAACCTGTTAATGGGACACACTATACCCATCAACAAAACCAACAAACACAAAGCATACATAAGAGAGACCAGACTGGGATGGATTCTCTCAGGACAAATACATTATGCACAAGGTAGAAGACAAGAACCACGTTGCCACTTAAGCATCACAGAACAGATACACAAGAACATGCAGAAATTCTGGGAAATGGAAGAAATTACCCAACCAGTAAAATCTGAAGAAGACTCCATGTGCGAGCAACATTTTCAAGAAACAGTACAGAGAGATAAAGATGGACGCTACACAATAACACTGCCATTCAAGAAGCCCACAGATAATCTTGGTGCCTCTAGAACTGGAGCTCTGAAGCGTTTCTTTTCTAATGAAGCTAGACTCTATAAACAGCCTACTATACTCCAACAGTACTCAGACTTCATGCAACAATATGAAGCCCTAGGTCACATGACCCAAGTGGAAGAAAGTTTCTACCAGGATGGCCCAGAAGCTTATTATATTCCACACCAATTTGTCCTAAAGGAAGACTCAGAAACCACAAAGCTCAGAGTAGTCTTCAACGCTTCATTCAAAACTTCTACAGGTACATCACTCAATGATATTCTTTACACTGGACCCTGTGTACAACCTGATCTCTACACCATACTCTTGAAGTTCAGATGCCACCCATATGTTGTGAGTGCCGACATAGAGAAAATGTACAGGATGGTAATGGTACAGCCACAGCAAAGAGACTTCCAAAGAATTTTCTGGAGACATTCTAAATCCACTCCAGTGGAGATATATCAGCTCAACACTATCACATATGGACAAGCCTGTTCAGCCTTTGAAGCAACCAGAGTACTCAACCAGTTGGCAGAGGATGAGAGAAAGAGATTTCCCACAGCATCTAAATTGCTATCTACTTGCTTTTATGTTGACAATCTCCTTGCATCATTCTCTACAGAGCGAGAAGCTATACTAGCAGCCACAGAAGTATCATAACTGTTACAGGCAGGTGGATTTAACTTAACACAATTTTGCTCTAACTCACAAGAAGTCTTGAGAACACTGCCACAAGAAAAGCTCTCTAAAGCTACACTTACTCAGTTAGAAGAGCAGAATACAGTCAAAACACTAGGATTACACTGGAATCCATTACAAGACTTGCTACAGTATACAGTGAAGTCATTACCAGAAGCTACTACCAAGAGACAGATTCTATCTGCCATCTGTACTCTGTATGACCCTCAGGGACTAATTGCCCCCATCATCTCAGCAGCTAAATGTATTATGCAACAGATTTGGCTGAATGACATAGGTTGGGACCAACGAGCTCCTATTGCTATACAGAAAGCCTGGAATGAACTATATTCACAACTTCACTATGTAGAGCTATACAAGATTCCAAGAAACACTCTAACACTCAATTTCAGTCATGTAGAACTGCACTTTTTCAGTGATGCCAGCCCACAGGCATATGGAGCAGCTTGCTACATAAAATCCAAGGACAAGAGCCACAATACACAAGTTCAACTGCTGACAAGCAAATCTAGAGTGGCCCCACTTAAGCAGATTACTTTGCCCAGACTGGAGCTCTGTGCAGCTCAGTTGGCAGCCTGCTTATACCAAAAAGTAAGCTTATCTCTACAGATCATGATATCAGCAGTATATTTCTGGACTGACAGTCTCATAACCTTACAGTGGATCACACAGCCTCCACACAAATGGAACACTTTTGTAGCACACAGAGTAACCAAAATTCAAGCTGCTACAGAAAACTGTCAATGGAGACATGTGCCAACACAGCAGAATCCTGCAGATCTCATCACTAAACCTGTCACACCTAAGAAATTACATAATCAAACTCTATGGTGGAATGGTCCAGAATTCCTAACACAAGAAGAATGCTTTTGGCCAACCACTGATAAAGAACTTCAGACAGAAGAAATACCAGAAACCAAGAAGACAGCAAAAGCCTTTATGACTATAAGTACACATAATGAATACTTGCATAGATATTCCTCTTTCAGAAAGCTACTCAGGAATACAGCCTATATTCTGAGATTTAAACACAATTGTCTACACAAGTCTGATAGATTTGTTGGCCCTATCAGCTTGCAAGAGCTACAGAAAGCTCACAATGCTATCATACATGCTACTCAGAAAGAAGCCTTCTCAGAAGACATAGCTCATATTAGAAAGAATAATTGTGTTTCTAGAAGCAGTTCACTACTGCAATTGCATCCTTATCTAGATAAAGATAGCATACTTAGAGTTGGTGGAAGACTGCACCATACTGATCTAAACTACAATGCTAAGCATCCAATCATATTACCTGCCAAGCACCATATAACAGACATCATTGTCAGAGACACACATCTAAAAAACTTACATGAAGGCCCCCAAGGCATACTGTACACATTAAGGCAACAGTATTGGCCCATTCATGGAGTTCAAACTGTAAAATCAGCATTAAAAGGATGTCTTACTTGTTTTAGACACAGCCCTATTAAAGCACAACAAATTATGGGAACTTTGCCCCACGCCAGAGTTACTCCCAACCGAGCTTTCGACACCACAGCCATAGACTTTGTAGGTCCTATCTCTCTAAAGGATCATGGGAGAGGCAAAACAGTATACAAAGCTTATATCTGTATGCACGTGTGTCTATGTACCAAAGCAGTACACATTGAATTGGTAACAGCAGCCACTTCAGCAGCATTTATTGCATCTTTACAAAGATTTGTATCTAGAAGGGGACTACCTTCCCACTTATACCTGGATAATGGTAGAAACTTCATAGGAGCCTCACGAGAGCTGAGTGAACTCTATGAACAATTCCAGACAGAGCAAGCTAACACAGATATCATGAACTTTACAGCAAATCTGAATATACAATTCCATTTTCTGCCACCAAGGGCAAGCCATATGGCAGGACTGGTAGAAAGATCTAACCGCAGCATGAAAACTATTCTATACAAGGTGATGAAAGACACTATCTACAGCTATGAAGAAGCCAGCACTCTTCTATGCAGAATAGAAGCCATCATCAACAGCAGACCACTGACACCGATGAGCAGTGACTCGCAAGACTACATGGCATTGACCCCAGGTCACTTCCTTATTGGTGCTCCTTTGAATTCTATCCCTCACCCAGATTTACAGTCTATAAACCTATCCAGGCTGTCACGATATCAGTTGTTAGAGCAACAGTCACAATGCATTTGGACCAGATGGGTCAAAGAATACCTAAATACTTTGCAACAAAGACAGAAGTGGAACACAGAAACTAAAAACCTGCAAGCTAATCAATTAGTCATATTGATGGTGGACAATGTTCCTCCTATGAATTGGCCATTGGCCAGGATTCTAGAAGTTCATCCTGGACCAGATGGTAAAGTTAGAGTAGCAACAGTCAAAACTGCTAATTCTACTCTAAAGAGGCCTATATCTAAGCTGTGTCCACTGCCTGCTCAGTAAATTTTTTCTCTTTTCTTGGGCCCCCCCCAGTATGTAAGCTCGTAGAGCTTAGAACCTATTTACTATACTTTTATAGCAAATATTAGTAATGAAGTATTAACACAAGTCACTAGATGGCACTGATGCCAGTTACTAGCAAATAGAATTCTTAGCACACTTATATTCAATTTATCTGCATTCAGATAAAACAAATATCTAGCAGATTATAATTTGAATATTTTCTGGATTATAATCCAGTGGTCCTCCGAAAATCCTATTGCAAATTCTGTTAGGCGCACTAGCCTACACACACAAATTTGCAAATTTGATGCAAAATCAACTGAAGTATGCTGAGAAAAATATGAAATCACATAAAGAAAAGCAGATTGTTGCCAAAGTTAGTCATTAATGTGGCCTTCTGCCATCCACATGTACACGGATGTCATCCACATGGCTTTAAAAAAATAAAGAAATTAAAATAAATAAAAATATAAACATTTAAGCTCTGCTGGTGTCATATTATATTCAAGTAACCCCTGAAGTATTTTAGTGATTTTTTTTTAGATTTTCTAAACAAAGTAAAAAATTTGGATTTTACACACTCCAAATTTTTCCGTATTTGAAGAATCACCCATATAAAAAATTCAATATTTTTTTTTTCTCCTAGTGTATGTGGAAGGATATTTTATTCAACTCACGTAATATTAGCTGGGCAGTAAAAATTAAATTGCAATACAATCTAAATTTATTCATTAATACATACAGAAACCCATACAACCATAAACTATCTTAAAAATAGCTGATTAATAAACATTAAATTGCAATGTGGTCTAAATTTCTTCAGTGATACAAATTGAAACACCTATAGTCATAAACTCTCTAAAAACTAAATGATTAATAAACATAATTGCAACTGAATTTAAATATCCTCGGTAATACAAACTGAAACCCATACAATCATAAACTCTCTTACAATTAACCTGGTTAATAAGGATCAAATTGCACTACAGTCTAAATTTCTTCAGAAGTACAAACTGACACACATATAGTCAAATAAACTCTTAAAAAAGCTCATTATTAAACATTAATTTGTAATAAAGTCTAAATTATTTAAGTGGTATAAACTTAAATACATAAAGCCATAAGCTGACACATTTGTTACTGAGGATAAAGCCTAAGCCCAAAATCGCGTTCCAAGATCTTGCTTACGTGAGCTGTTTCAGGACAATTCAAATCACGCACAAAGTTATTATTCAGGTCAGGCTGATTAATACTTTTCAGTAGTTAAGGGCTCTTCTGTACCAGTAGAATATACAACACCTGAAATTCTTTCAGTCTCATCACTTGTCTCCGAATGTTTATCCTCATCTTCAGATGCATTGAACCCTTTAAACCTGGTACTGGAAGCTTATAGGACAAACAGGACAAACTGCTAAAAGAATATCAAGATTTGAGATCCAGGGTCCGTTTTTCTTGCCAAATCCCTTTGTACTAATGAGACAAAAATATCAATGACTTGCATGATCCTTTGGTTCTCGAAAGGTCATGGGAATTCCGAAATGTAAACTCTTATATTTTCCCTTTTCTCCATTCATGTAGTATTTCCTCGTAATTGTGACGAACACAGTACGTGGGGCCCATTTCTTGTCTTGGTCCCCAGTAGTAAAGAACGAAATATTTTTTTATAAACGTGCCTCACAGAGTATGTCAGCCTTCTTTTTCAAATAAGGGTGAAGTATGATCAGATAAGAATTCATCAGAACGAAAATAAAAACAATTTTCATATCTCTACAATATTATCTTATTACCTGTCGACAACATAAACATAAATGGCTGGATGTATAAGTTTGAATTACATGAAAACTAGAGCATGGAGGAAAAATCATTTTTCAGATTTGAAATCAGCACGCCAAAATTATTAAGAACCAGTGAAAAAATCCCATGCAACTGAAATTTAAAAACAAAATTGCCAGTGTTATAAAAACTTTTTGGTAATAAAACATTACCAATGGCATTTTGTCACAAAATTTATATTCTCAATGCTATTGAATTTCCAAAAGATTATTCCCAATTCATGTTTCCTCACAGATAACATACCGATTTATATTTCTCCCAATTCGTGTTTCTACAAACTTGTTCAATTTCACGTCGATATGTCATACCTGCTTAAAAATATTAGTTACGATTGTATAGGAAGACAATGGACATTTTAAGTTCTTAAGAACAATAGGGCTAGCCTAATGCAGCCTATACTACAAACAAAAATAATTTAAATTTGCATTTCATTCCCCCAAAGGTCAATCAGCCCCTCAAGGAAGTTGCCTGACACTCACTCACACAACACAGTATTCATAAAGAATTTCGAATGTATAACACAGCATGCGTTCCATACAGAATTTCAGTGCTTTTCAACGTATTCAGTTTGACTTGCTTAATACAGTTTTTGAAACTTTACTTGTAATTGCTTTTCAATTTATTGCTGTATGAGACCGAAATTAATAGAAATTATGTCATAAGTCAGTCAAAATAAAATCATGTAAACCGATATAACCAAGTGTCAGATGGAGTTAATAGGCCATATTTCAGAAACTAATGTGCTTTAGACCATGATTTCTTGAGAAAGTTTGATAAGCATATGTGAAAGAATATGTGGGATAACTAGAATATTAACAGAACGAATTTACAGAAAATTCCTCAGCAAAAGGCATATTCCCTTTGTTTTTGTCAAAACATCTGAAGCTGTATAAAAACGTAGTGATAAATTTAAAAAAAAAATCAAAATTTATTTTGGGGAGGACGAAATTTAAAATTTTAACTTTTGGGATATTCCCATCAGTTAGAGGCCAAAAACTATCGGTCTGCAAAATTTCAAGTTCCTAGCTCATCTGAAAGTGAGTAAACGTCAATGTTAATAAGTGGATGGATTAGACTTAGAGTCTTAGACTGTCGTAGATGTGAATGACATCACGGATATCCAGCAAGGTTTTTCATACTTACGTGGCAGCTGGAAGCACCAAATTTTGCAAGCTTATGGCTATAGTATGTGCCTACTGAATTTTACAATTCTATTTGTCCTATGAGTGTAAAAATTACAATAATGTCAGGAAAATACACAAAATTTCATTGGAATAAAAAAATCTAACTGAATATAAGGTATAACCAATGGAAATACGACAAAAAGTCACAAAGCCAAACTTGTAGATCTCTCAAAATCCGTTACTGCTGCTGCAATCGGTTTTATGATACGACTTACCGTTTAGCTACTATTAGCCTCCAAGAAGTTGTACACAAACCTTAAATTTGCGTACACTAAGACACATTTTTAGACAGCACACACGAAAATGCAATACAAATATATATATAGTGATAATTCTGAAATCAATATTTTCAGAAATTAGGCTCCAATTGGACGTTACTCCTGCAACCGATTTGTTCTAAAATCAATAGGCTTCGTCCCATGGCAGTTTTAAGCCTGTATACAAAGTTTCACGAAATTCTGATAAAGCGTATTCGAGTTATCGCACGTATAGACAGACGGAGAGACATTTTCCCGTCCACCAAACAATCTCAGAAAGTACCATTCTGGCACTTAATGACTAAAAGATATTTTTACAGATAAAAGCTTCCCTACTATTTAAATATATTTATTTCCGTTGTCTTATTTAACGAACCCATAGGGAGGAAATTCTTTGTTTCGTTTGAATGCCACGGGATAAAGCACTGTTAATGTAACTATAATACAGGAGAATATTTTCTATTTTAGTTTGATATTATATAATTTGGATTTTTCCTTTTAAGTTAATTAATGATAGTGGAAGCGTAATAAATTTTGTTGCAGAATTGTAAGGTTTCTGCAATTATGGAAATGAGAGATATTCTTGGATGTACTCGGTGCTTCACAGAATCATGTAGGCTACATATTTTATATTTACTACTCCATCTGCTATTCTCATATTCAAGTTCCTGGGCAATTTCCAACAAAACGTACATGACATAAGCTTCCGCTTGCGTTATTAAATTCCGTATATGCATATGCTTTACTATAAACAAGTAAAACAGCAGATTTTATTGTTGTTGAAGAAACTTAGATAGCAATAAAGGACGGAATAATCAACATTGTACCTATATCCTGAAAATAAAAACCATTGAATTATTTCCACATTCTACCATTTAGACAAGTATTATAAACAGTACTTTATAGAATTATGTTGCATTCTTTTCGTTTTATTATTGGACATCTTGGAGTTTTATCTATACATCTTTAAATGGTTGGAGAAATTAATATTTTTTGTGAGATTTTGAAAAATATTTTTTAAGGTGAGTGCTATCAGACTACAAAGACGACTTTTTTACATCAGATATACCTGTAGATTTATAAAAAAATATCGATTAAATGAGTATACAAACGAGAACGGGTGTAGTGTGTATTTCGGTAACTTTGAACAAGGGTGAAGATTGTAAAACACATTGACCAAATTTAACGAAAATTTAACATGGCATGCAGTCATTACATAAATAAAACTTAACATCATTTTCACACATTAAAATCTAAAAAATCATCGGGTACTGAGTACCTGATGATCCAGACGGCCAAACAGGGGAACTGGGAGCCAGTTAACTGAATGGCAAGAGGAGAGGGGAAGCTAAGAGTGGTTCAAAATGGGGAGATGTGACCCAATAGCTGGGGACAGCAACACATCTAGGAGAAGGTACTCGGAAGACAAACCACGGGTAGATGGACCCGTAGCCATGATAGGCAACCATCTAAGGGAGTAAACCCCAAAGAAATCTGGGCAGAGGAGGCTCAAAGCCCGGGAGGGCAACTTCTCTAAAGGAAAGAAACCTAAATACAAATATCCCGTAAGCTTGGAGACGGAGAGGTGGCATCCCCACCACCAAGCTTTCCTTGCGTAGGAGTGGTTTTCCGACCAAGGGAGATTTATTAACTCGTATCACGCAAAGATATAACAGGACCGAAAACCCGATGACGACCCAGGCAAGCTTTATGGATAAAAGGAAAGGAATTGCGGAACAAATAAAAGTTGCATCTTGGAATGTTAGGGGAATAAATAATAAAGTTAAAGAAGTAGAACTCGAACTCAAACAACAATGTATAGACATAACCATATTACCAGAAACGAAAAAGAAGCTGAAAGGAACGAAAGACTTAGAAGACTACATTTTATTTTATAGTGGAGTAGCAATGGAAAAAAGGGCGAGTTCAGGTATAGCAATAATGTTGCATAATAAATTCCGGAGAAGAGTAGATAGCTATAATTGGATATCCGATAGAATTATAAACATTAGATTAAAGATACCCAGAGGATACCTGACAGTAGTAGGTCTCTATGCACTAGAAGAAGGAAGGAAATAAGAGAATAAGACTTTCTATAAAAGTTTACAGCAACATTTAGATACAATAAATAAAAATGATTATATTATAGTCGGAGGAGATCTAAATGCACGAGTGGGGAATGAGCCAATTGAAGACATTCTAGGTAATAATGGAGAACAAATAAAAAATGAAAATGGGAAGATGCTTCTGAACTTCTCAATCTTAAATAAACTAAGAATTACTAATAGCTATTTCAGACATAGGGACATTCACAAATTTACATGGACAGCGAGAGGATTTCGATCCATAATAGATTATATATTAGTAAATAAAAAGCTAGCACCAGAGGTACAGGACTCTAGAGTTTATAGAGGACCAAATATAAATTCGGATCACTATATGCTCCTTTCAAAGATAAATCTATTAACAAGATGGGCAAAGAAAAGAATAAAAACCCAAGGAAAAGAAAATCAAAAGTGCATCAAGACCCATCTACTACAAGATGAAAGTACAAGGAGATTGTACTGTGAAAGATTGAAACAAAATATAGACCAAAGGGCAATAAGTTTGAATGTAGAAATAGAATGGGAAAACTTAAAAGAAGCAATCTGTAAAGCAGCTTCTGAAGCGCTGGGTACCAGAAATAAAAGGAAAAAAAAAAAGATTATCTATATGGAACGAGGAAATAGCATACCTCGTTAAAGAAAAAAAACGGGCCTATTTGAAATGGCTAAATACAAAACAAGATAATGATAAAATAGAATATAAAAGATTGTCTGTTCTAGCCAAAAGAGAGACAAGGAAAATACAAAATGAAAGTTGGGACAAATATATAAGTAACATAGAACACAAAGTATATGGCAATACTAGTACAGCATACAAAGCCTTGAAATTCTTAAATAAAGAAGAAAAGGATACGGCTAATATTAATAATATAGATGAACAAACATGGCTGAACTATTACAAGAATATGTGGACAATAGACGATACAGAAGTAAGAGAAACAAATGAAGAAAAGACATATATAGACATAGACCCGTTAACGTATGAAGAATTTGAAAAGACGCTGGCAAGTTTCAGAAATAAGAAGAGCCCCGGAACGGATAATATAAATATAGAATTATTCAAATACGCCCCAGCTGAGATTAAAACAAGGTTTTTAGATATCTTAAATGTATGCTGGAAAACTTATCAAATACCTGCCACATGGAAGGAAGCACAAATATGCCCAATATTCAAAAAAGGTAATAGGAAAGATTGTAATAATTATCGCGGCATAAGTTTACTAAATACAGCATATAAAATTTATGCTAAGGTAATAACAAGAAGATTGAATGTAGTTTCAGAAGCATTAATAAATGAAACACAGCATGGATTTAGACGAGGAAGATCTTGCTCTGACGGGGTATTTATCTTAAAACAAATAATACAGAAAAGAAGAGAATTTAATTTAGAAACACATATTTTGTTCATGGACTATATAAAGGCCTTCGATAGAGTACTACGAGATAAACTATGGGATATTATGAAAGAGAAAGGATACCCATTACATTTAGTAAGAGCAATAGAACAAATGTACAAAAACACGAGAATCTGCATTAATAAGAATGGAAGAGAGGAGATTATAAATCTAGGAGTACGGCAAGGTTGCCCATTATCACCTACGCTATTCAACATTTATATAGACGCGGCTGTTGATGAATGGCAAAAACCGCTAAGAACAAATTTTAAAATAGGTGACGTGGTTGTAAATACAATTTTATTTGCGGACGATCAAGTCATCCTTTCAGCTTCGGAAGATGAACTTCAAAGAGCAGCTTATAAATTACAGCAAACTTTTAACAAGTATAATTTGGAAATATCTACACAGAAATCTAAAGTCATGGCTTTTGAGGGAAAGTTCCCAAAAAGATCGAAAATAAATATAAATAAAGAAATAAGTGAACAAGTTAATAGTTTCAAATACTTGGGATGTTGGATCTCTTATGAACAAGAGAAAGATGTAGACCAAAAGCTGAACAAATTTAGATATATATGTAGTACCACACAAACAAGGTAAGAAAAGACACAATTATTAAATTTTACAAGACCTTGGGAGTTCCTTTATTACTATATGGAAGTGAAAATTGGGTTCTTAATAATAAGAAGAATTGAAACAGCAGAAATGCAATTTCTCAGACGCACAGCTGGCTACACATTAATGGATCACATCCCTAATGCTCAAATTAGACAAGAGCTAAACATTTACAAATTAGAAGAACAAATTTTACACAGGAAATGGCAATGGCATATAAAAAGAATGGAGGAAAATAGAACTACCAAAAAAGCTATCAAATACAGACCTGAAGGACGACGATCAAGAGGACGTCCTATGACAAGACGGGAAGATATCTTTGCGACGGAACAGGCTTCATAGCCTAACCTTGTAGCAGAAGAAGAAGAAGAAGAAGAAGAAGAAGAAAATCTAAAAAAATTATGATTTTATAAAAATAATAATTCAGGGGGCCTACATTTTTCCTGCAGTAGAATTCACAAAAAACTAAAATCAGTACGTAGAATTTCACTGAAAGCACACACAGTAAAGAAGTGAAATTTGAGTTTATCACGTGATCAAAATAACAATTAAATTAAGGAGTGATAACAGTTAAAACTTTTTTATTTTGGTAACTGCTAGAGCTTGCATGAGTGGAAATTGGCATTACCCTCTCCTGAAAATTAAGAAAAGACAGGTCGCATTGTAAAAACGTTAAGAAATTGTGTTAAATTCACAAAACTTTCTCTATCCTACGCGGAGTAATACGACTTTCTCATTTAAAATTCTATAATTTATACAGAAATGGGCAAAAATTGTATGTCTGTCCAGCAAAGGCCTCTATGTACTGTAGAATGAAATCTTTTGTTTCCTCAGTAGGTCTATATTTCCCTTTTTTTAATGAACAATACATGATAAATTATTATAGTCCCATAAATTTTTTTTTTATAAATCCAGGAATGGGAAAGATTGTAGAAATCGAACACTTCATCCAAGAAGAAAGTTTTCCTACTGCAGAGATATTTCTGGCCTCACAACACTATGGCCCAAAAGTATCAACTGTAAGAACAACGAAGATGTGGTTTCCAATCTGCGTTCGGTACTTTATCCATTTAGAGAATACAGCTATTTCTGCTGCCAAGCCTGCATTTTTAGATGTGACCTGTAAATGGGATGGTATTGGATGTCCACAAGGGTAGCGTCCCATAACAAGGATTTTCCTTTATCCCAAGGAATTAAGGTCACTCCGTCAGGCCGCTTATCATCGGATCTGCTAATGTCGACAGGTTTTTAAATGATGGGGACTCCAGCTGAGATCAATGCCCTCTTAATAATATAATTTAACGCAAAATGCTCAAATGCCTCCCTGCACTTCTACAACAGCTTACATCGTGATACTCATAAGCACCCACGATGGTACCAAAAATATGAGAGCTATGTTTTTTCAAAGTCCGATCGGTTGCGAAATGTAAACCACAATGAAAATCGAAACTGGTTTATTTGGAACAGTTAGATACACCTTCCAGGTACTTCTCTACATAGTCGCCGCTCCGATTGAGATATTTGTCATAGAGTGGTGTCAACTTCCCAGCCCTCTTCATAGATGGCTGCCGCCAGCGTATTGAGAAATGTCTTCAGGACATTATGAAGTGTTTTGAAGTTCTTCGTTGGTGTGGAAGCGCTGCCCTCCCAGATCATTCTTCAGCTGCCGAAAAAGATGAAAGTCACCTGGCACGGGGATGAGGTTTTGAAATCCATCGTGACAGAGGACGAAACGTGGATTAGTTACGATAATACAGAATCAAAAGAACAATCCAAACAATGGATGCACACAAATTTCCCGGATAAACCCAAGATCTGGGAGGACAGCGCTTCCACACCAACGAAGAACTTCAAGATGGCATGGAGCCTATCTCAAGACGCTGGCGGCAACCTTCTATTGGGAAGTTGGTACCATGCTACGACGAATGTCTCAATTGGAACGGCGACTAAGTAGAGAAGTAGCTGGAAGGGTTCTAAATGTTCCAACAAAAAAGTTTTGATTTTCACTGTGGTTTTCATTTCGCGACCGATCGGACCTTGAAAAAAAAAATAGCCCTCCTACATTTATGCGGTTGAAAGATTTTTCAACCAATTCTCAACACAATTTAAATCATGAAGAATAAGTCACCCATAAATGTGTCAATATTGGTGGATGGAAATGTTCTTAGCAATGCAATTGCTTCAATTTCTTAAATGGCAAGGTATCGTGCCTGCTCTACACTTGATGTATTAGAGGCGATGAGGAACTGATGGATGCGAGTGATGTTTATAAAATCCCAATTTTTCTTTACCGCTAGATGAGCTGGTATGTCTGGTACTTGATTCAGCCTGGTCCATACCTCAATAGCCTCCTGTAGATAGGAGATCACGATTTTATCACCGTATTTTGGGAATGTTTAATAAAAAAAATCCGAAAAATTGGAGAATAAGCACAACGTATTCAAAATTTAAACAAAATTAACTTTCAATTACCTCATTCTTCATCACAGTCCCCTTGCTTCTCAATGTATTTGATCCATAGTTGTACAAATTTGTTGACGCCCTCAGAAAAAAAAGTATTTCGGCTGAGTAGCAAGCCACGTATGCACCGCTTCGGTTCATGATCTGTGGTGAATCGACGGCCCCTTAAGGCATCTTTAAGTGGACCAAAAAGACGGAATGCAGGATGCTCTAACACCCGTGGAGGGGCGACCTGTTCTTTCCTCGTCGTTCACACTTGTTCGACCATTTTTGAACTTGTCAATTCATTCGTACACGCTTCGCCATGGCGAAGCATTGCTCCATATTGTGGGGAAAGTCTTCGATGGATTTTAGCTCCTAGTACATCTTCAGACAACAAGAAAGGGATCACCGAACGCTGTTCTTCTTTGGTGTGAACGCTGAGCGGTGCAGCCATGTAAAATGTACAACAGCCGCGCAATACTCAGTGGAGTCATAACGGTCAAACATAAATAAACAGCATGTCAACGTTCGCGAGCATAAAGCGGTACATCCAGCCTACAAAAGATTAAACAAAAAGTGCGGATAATAATTGGCCTACTCTCGTATTAGGCTTAATTGGCTTTATGTTAAAATGGCTATGCTGAATTGTTATTTATGTTATAAACTACATGAGGATACCCTCAAACTCATCAAGATTACACAATTATTACTCTTTAAATAATTGGAAAAATATCGAGTTAAAGTGATCTTTGATATATAGGCTATATTACTGCCGATTTGCTTATTAGGGATAATGGACTTTCTATAACTGCATTTCTTCTAGTACAGGTTTTAATATGAGCGGTATTAGGGACAGCATGAGAGGACACTTCTGGTGTTTATGAGAATTGCTGCGGCGTGGTCCCGACGGCTCTGAGATTGCTTCCATTTAATTATGAACCCCCTCTTCTTCTATCTCTCTGAACTATAATGTCTTCCATCCCGAAGGGATCTTTTATTCAAAGCAATGGAGTACTGCGACCTACAAGTCCCCTGCGGAGACAAGAGCTACAAGGCTATCAGACTCGTTTATATTCTTTAGAGGAGATTTAACTTATTATGACCAGGATTCAAACCCGGGTTTCTTTCCTCTTAGCATGCTAATAGAGACCATTCCGTTATGAAGGAACATACACACACAAAAAAAACTTTTAAAACATGCCTTTAGATCAGTGGTCGGCATCACCTTGCAATACATGCGGTACTAAACTGTCCAACATCCTACACCAAACAATAATATTACTGGTAAACTTGGTATTTTAAAACGAGTGAAGTACGCTATTATGACTGTGAAAAATGAAAAATGAACACTGATCATCACAAGCAGGGAAAGAAATCTTGCCTTTCAGTGTCATTTCCGGATCGAGAGGTTTTAAAACAATAAATATTTGTATTGTATCTATTAGTTCAATATTGAAAAAAATTGTCTTATGTCTTTCATTAGATGTTTCATACATTATATTCTCCTTTTTCCAGTCAGAGTAGCCGTGAATTGTGATTATTGTATACCAATGTGTGCATGATTTAAGTTTTTTAACAGACTTGTGGAAATAAGAGAGAGGAAGCTTTAATTTTTATTCCTGTAACATATTTTCACAAGTGTTAGAGTACACGATATGGCATCGTTGAGCTCGATCAATGAAATAAAATAAAATGTATAGTTGAAGCCATAGCTCAACAATCTTTATTACATGTAACCTAGGTCTTTCAACACTCGTGTCATCCTCAGAGAATCTGCAATTTACAATGTTTATAACTGCTTATGTATCACACGTGCACATATGCAAAATGTTTATGTTTCTTTTGAATTTTTATATATATTTTTTAATGACGTCTTTACGCTCCACTTAGTTCAGTCATCACACTTTCACAAATTATGTATCCTCAAGATTTAAAACAATTTAACACTTAAATATAAATAAAACAATTAGAACATGTATGGAGTTAGTTGTAAATTTTTGTCCACATGCTGTATACACTTAAATATAAATAAAACAATTAGAAAATACATTGAGTTAGTTGTAAATTTTTTGTCCACATGCTGTGTACTGTCGTAAAACTTAATAACGTATCTTAAATTCACATATGGAATTGAAGGATACATATGCCATTAAAAACATATACGACCTAATAGACAAAATAAAGAAAAACTAATGACAATGGATATTTCAAACTTGTACACAAATATACCAGTCGGGGAACGGCTTAAAATAATTGAAGAAAAACTAAATAATACAGGCTTTTAAAAAGAATACATCAACCAAATGATCACAAAAAATAAGATTAATAACAAAACAAAACTACTTCCAGTTTAACAACAATTACCTTAAACAAGCAGTTAGAACAGCAATGGGTAGCTCTTTTTTTTTTTTGGTATACTGATAGAAATATTCCTACAAAATATCGAAAATATGAACAAAATTGCTCTACATAACATTAAATGCATGGCACGATACGTACATGACCTGCGCATAACAATGTATAAAAATAATAAAGTGTCATGGATAACATAACAGATTTCAACAACATATACAAAAACTTAAATTTCTCAGCAGAAAAAGAAGGTAACAACAAAATCAACTATTTACGAGAGTGAGTCCGAAAATAAGTTTCCCCTGGCGACTGTGTACAGACGTGTGAATTAAAGACAAAATATATGAGACATTAAAAATAAGACGTACCTTTTCCACATAATTACCACGTAGGCTACATTTAGACATTTGTCATACCGCTTTAGAAGCTTCAGAAAGCCCTCCAGGAAAAATCAGGGCTCTGCACACGGAAGAAGCGTAAAACGACTTGTGTGACGTAAGCAGTGCTCCCAAAGCCTTGAGCCGAGAGTCTTCTTCAAAGCCGGAAACAGATGGAAGTAGGACTGTATGGCGGATGGGCTAGGTAAGAGTTGCAATGTGGTTTTGCGTTGCCGTCGCAGAGTGTGGTCTCGCATTGTCATCCAACAACAGAACGCCAGATTGGAGAATGCCAGCTCTCTTTTTCCGAATCGCCTCCTTCAATTTCGATAGGATGTGATAGCACCGCGTAGCAGTGATGGTTCCATCCTCCAAAAAGTCCAGCAACAAAACCCCTTGGGCGTTCCAGAACACTGCTGGATCACGGTCGAACGATACCCAACGGTGTATGGGTTGAGTGACAACAACGAGGAGCATATGCAAAAAATCAAAAGAAATAAAGGTTTTGAGGTCTTGGCTCTTGTAAAGATTCCAAATGAAATAAATGAAATGAATTCTCAACTGATGGAAATTTTTCTCATTTTAATAAATATGTACAGCATGAAATGTATACTGTACTAGAGCATAAAAGGCTAGACCTATTGTGCGACCTGTCTTACCACCCTGGCTTGCTTACAATGCTAAATCTGTTAAATCATAGGCCTCCTAATTTATCTAGACCCGCTTATGGGGACCCCACACATTATACACAATTTTGTTTCACATTCCAGATATAACTTAATATAACTGTGAAAATGTAAATGAAATTTACATTTAGATCAGTTATATAAAGAATTTAATATTTATATAAATAAGGTTAAAGAAACGTTAGAATCTGGGTAATGTAATTTCAACCTTAATGCAGTACGTTGATGCTTCAACTATTTTACTGTAGATGGAAATACTTCACAGGATCTGCATCAGAATACATATTTAGTAACTTCTTTGGGGCTAAATTTTATGTTGACTTAGGCCTATACCATTTGTGCTTAGAACTCCATCATAAGCATTACATAAACATATTTTATATAATATGAATTAAATATGTATATTAAGCATTACTTTCAATTCACAACTTCACATTTCCATTGTGAATGTTTCCTTTCATATCAAGCATGCATAATATTTGCTGTTATTTGAAACTTGTGCCTACAAGAAAATCTGCGTTATCAGAAGGAATTTATGTGAAAATATTAAATAACCCCTCACATGTTATGTATGGATAACCGCCTTCATAACGTGTTACTTATGAACTCCCGATAGAATTCAATAAAGCATAAAATAAGAACATTATTATGGAAATACGGTATTGAATGTTGCAAGGAGGTACTAGCGGTTGATTCTTCAAGCTGGTGGGCACTAGCTTTAATTGTTGATCCGAAAATGCACTTCGAAATGATAATATTTTGGGAAAGTTGATAATAACCAAATCCAACTCTGTGAGTCTTGCGGCGAAAATTATACCTAGGTAGTCCAAAATTTGAAGAAAAATATGGAATGAGAAATTTTAAGGAGCTATTTTCGGATCAAGGGGCATTACTCCTATTGAACTTTAATACTGTTTAATAATCTTGCTTTAGAGGAGTGTCTGTGGGTTGACGTAAGTGTAGATTTTTTTTAACCGACTCTAGATAGTTCACTATTATTGTAGCCTACATGGAAATTAAGCACACATTAATCTTCTCCTTCTGTAATGTGTATTAATACTATGGATAATAACTATATGAAAAATTTCTGTGAATATTTTTATAAGTAAAACTTCCTCTATGCCCTATCAGTAAAGTAAATTATCTTAAATAAAAGCTTAGTAAATCCGGGGTTTACTTATAACAAGTTATAACTAAGTAGGCCTAATTGCAAAAATGCTACATTTTTTGTTTTATTAGTGTTTTATTTGTTTAATATGAGAAGCCTGTAAGACGGTTAAAAATAAAAATAGAAATATATACTTCGAAACGTACTGTAACATTGATCGAATCCTCGACTGCCAAGACATGCTGCAGCATGTCCTATGCATTAAGCCAGAGCACGTGATGTGTAATTATATACGATGGCACCCGATCTGAATTACCATCATAGCTGATTTGGCACGGAAAATCAATAGGAGATAATAGCCTTAAGTGCGGGGCAGGCAGGCAGGCAGGCAGGCAGGACGATATGAATCAAGGGACTGTATCGTCCGCACATACGCCATTATGACTCTGAGCATAGCTGGCAATGCTGACGTATTGCGCTGCCTTGTAGAGAATACGTGTGTTGCATTCTACCGAAGCAATAAACACCGTAACTGAGATGTTCACCAACTTTTCTCGGCTATAGTGCTTTCATTGTTATTCAGGAAGTGTAGGCTCTCCGAACAGGGATCCAACAGTCCATTATTATTATGTGTATCAGCAAAATTGTACTATAATTACTATGCTATGACCTTGTAATTTTAATACTATTATGCTATGTTACTGCTCTTTCATTATTATCAACATATTACCAACGGGAAGTCTGGAATTTATCGACTTATCTTGAGAGAATCCGGATCTCCAGTTATGTTTATTGTGATTATTTAGCGATCGAGGGCTTAGAGTCAGAAAACGTTAAGTCCATAAAATGAGTTTTTCAGTTAAAAGCAGTTTTATTATCACAAGTACCATTCCTTTCGACAACCGAATTCTAATTTCAATATTTCCAATAGTTTTTTTTTTCTTTTCTTTTTTTTTTTTTGAGATAAAGTTTTGATTTTTACTAAGAGTTTAGAGTCAGAGGACTTCAACTAGAGTTAACGTTGTCTTTATCTAACTTCTTTGTTCGTTTGAAAGGCTTTAAATGGAGATAGAGTTCTCTGACTCCAACATTTTAGTTTTAGAAGTGGTGTTAACGCTGGATGTATTGTGAGGTTAATACATTATTACTAATGCGGAATTAGAAAGTAAAGCTTCATAACCAGAGCGGAAATGAATTACCGACATTATTCAAACACTCTGCAAATAACATATGAAGGGCCTAGTTCCATAAGGGCGTAAGGCACAAGGACTTTTTAAACAATGTTACGACTCACAAGTAGGTGGTTTAAAGTTTAATTTTGTAACATATATGTTTGAAAGACATGCTAAATTAGTTTTCTGCAAATTTACAAGGTAGAATGTAGCCTATTGGGATATTTTACAACCAGAGGTACCTAAAACATGTTAAACAAAAACTGAAGTCCTTTGCAGTAGCGAAATCTTTTTATTTTGTATCACATTATTTGATTTTACTTTATTTTAGTAAAAACCTGTATTATACAGTGACAATTGCATGTTTGCCATTGATTACTAGTATAGTCATTAATACAATAGATGCTAAGCAAAACAATCTATTTTGAATCAAATTACACTTCAGGAATGCAAGTTCAGTTTTTATAAACATTTGCTTGGATGGTAAAATTGCAGAAAATGAAAACAGTTGGTAAACACACCTCAATAACAGAAAGGAAGTGTGCCTTACGCCTGTATGGAACTATTATGAAGTAGAATGAATGTGAAGTCTCACAGGTCTTTTCTTATAACTGAGCAGAGGTGTAAGGCACAAGTACAAATAGTTCACTGAGTATTTAATAGATATGAGAAGTCTTAAATTTTAAAAACTCAAAATTAAAGATTTGTGCCCTACGCCCTTATGGAATTAGGCCCTTCATACGTTTAGTACAATTTACGTTTCGATGCCCTTTTTTTTAAAAAATGTTATAATTGATTAAAACATGTTGTTATTTTATATGCTATTAAATATTTAATTTTCGCCCATAGTTCATTGTTGAAGACTTACTTTTTAACAAAAGATGCAGTAGATAGTAAGGCTGAATATAAATTAGTTATATCATGGCTATGCTAACCAAAATCAAGGAAAGATAAAAGTGCCAATCCCTGTACAGTAAATGTAAACAATAAACACAAGAAAGATATAGCTGCAAGTATACCTCATAGATAAACTACTAGCGATATGGAGATAGGAGCTAAGGGTGTAATTGAAAAAGACTGTTCAAAATATCCAAGAACATGTAATTTATACTTCACTGAAGAAAACAGGCTCGAAATTCGTATAAATTATGTATGCACTGTTCATTTTTGAACATTTTTCTCATTATTATTAACACTCGTTAACTTATTAAGAGTATTTATTAATTATTCGCATTATTATATTAACAATACACGATAATTTTGTTCTTGTAATAAAACTGTTTTTCTGTCAACAATATGGATATGCACATTATTCAGCTCTGTGAATTATTGCTGGATACTCATTTTCAAGTATTCAACAAACTTTTCAATACTCTTCAATACTTAATCACTTTCTGTTAATAAAATGCATTGTCAGTATGGTGTTACTTTCTCGTACAGCGTCAACTCCTGTCGTAATTATGATGTTAGGGTTAGAATCAGAAAAAGTTATCTCTGAAAAATGAGAATTTTCATTACAAAAAAACATGGAATTACAATTAATCATATGGCATTGCATTCCGGCATAATTATTCTATGTGTGGTAAAGGTTTTTTAATTGATATCTTCATAAATAAAATCAGGTAAAGTGATATAACAAAGTGCCAGTATGTTTTTGTTGAATCAATTATAATTGCAATTATGATATGCAGAAAATAAGTTTTTCTAATCAGATTAAAACCGACCAGCGTCAGCAGAACTACAGATTTGTGATACCTTGACAATCGCGCACTCACATAAAAATAATTTAAAAAAAAATCCATGTCAAATCGGCCGGTTCCGGGATTTGATCCGGGGACCTCCAGAATAAGAGTCCAAGACGTTACCATTTGGCCAACTCAGTTAGTTTGACGGTATTGTTTGATAAGCATATGTGAAGGAACAGTGTTAACTGTCAAATTATACCGGTAGACAAAAATTAAAAAAACATGTGACCTTTAATAAGTCGTTACTCTGGTACAGGTCAACCGATTAGGTCCAAAATTAAAAGGCTTCTTGCCATGGACGTTATAAATGTTTATACCAAGTTTCATTAAAATCCGATAAAGCATATTTGAGTTATGGGGCCTTTTTTACATAGTACCATAAAAATGCACTAAATTGGGCATTATTCCGGTACCGGCCAACCGATTTGGTCCAATATCAACAGACGTCTTCCAATGGACATTATAAATGTGTATACCAAGTTTCATGAAAAGCCCTTAAAGCGTATTTGAGTTGTGGTGCTTTTAAATAAAAACACTAAATTGGATTTGACGCCGGTACCGGTGGACCGATTTGGTTCAATAACAATAGGGTTCTTCCTATGGACATTATAAATGCGTATACCAAGTTTGATGAAAATCCTATAAAGCATATTTGAGTTATGGCGCGTACAGACACACGGACAGACAGACAGACAAGACAGACAGATAGACAGACAGACAGATAGACGGACAGACATTTTTCCGTCCCCCTCACACAATCTCATAAAGTACCATACTGGCACTTAATAGATTACCTGATTATTTAACGATAACTTAGCCTACATTTTTTGCACTAAATTGGGCATTATTCCGGTACTGGCCAACCGATTTGGTCCAATATCAACAGACGTCTTCCCATGGACATTATAAATGTGTATACCAAGTTTCATGAAAAGCCCTTAAAGCGTATTTGAGTTATGGCGCTTTTAAATAAAAACACTAAATTGGATTTGACGCCGGTACCTTTGGACCGATTTGGTTCAATAACAATAGGGTTCTTCCTATGGACATTATAAATGCGTATACCAAGTTTAATGAAAATCCGATAAAGCATATCTGTGTTATGGCGCGTACAGACACACGGACAGACAGACAGACAGATAGATAGACGGACAGACATTTTTCCGCCCCCCTCACACAATCTCATAAAGTACCATACTGGCACAAAAATGTAGGCTAAATAATCAGGTAATTTATTAAGTGCCAGTATGGTACTTCATGAGATTGTGTGTGGGGGACGGAAAAATATCTGTCCGTCTGTCTGTCTGTTTATATGACTGACTGACTGTCTGTCTGTCCGTGTGCCTGTACGCGCCATAACTCAAATACGCTTTGTCGGATTTTCATGAATCTTAGTATACACATTTATAATGACCATGGGAAGAACCCTATTGATATTGAACCAAATCGGTCCAGCGGTACCGGTGTCAAACCCAATTTAGTGTTTTTATTTTAAAGCGTCATAACTCAAATACGCTTTATCGGATTTTCATGAAACTTTGTATACACATTTATAATGTCCATGGGAAGATGTCTGTCGATATTAGACCAAATCAGTTGGCCGGAACTGGAATAATGCCCAATTTAGTGCATTTTTATGGCATTATATTACAAAAGGCCCCAAACTCAAATATGCTTTATCGGATTTTTATGAAACTTGGTATACGCATTTATAACGTTTATGGCAAGAAGCCTACTAATTTTGGACCTAATCGGTTGACTGGTACTAGAGTAACAACTAATTAAAGGTCACTTTTTTTTAATTTTCGTCTACCGGTATAATTTGACAGTTAACACTATTCCTTCACATAGGCTTATCAAACATCACCGTCAGACGGACTGAGTGGGCCAAATGGTAACGTCTTGGACTCGTATTCTGGAGGTCCCCGGATCAAATCCCGTAACCGGATGATTTGGCATGGATTTTTTTATTTTATTTTTATGTGAGTGCGCGATTGTCAAGGTATCACAAGTCTGTAGTTCTGCTGACGCTGGTCGATTTTAATCTGATTAGAAAAACTTATTTTCTGCATACCATAATTGCAATTATAATTGATTCAACAAAAACATACTGGCACTTTGTTATATCAGTTTACCTGATTTTATTTCTAGTATATCATGTAAGATAAATTAGAATAAGATGTAACATGTAACGTGTGATGCATGAAATATAACAAAAAAAGCCATTTTACGTACTGATTTTTGCTTTGACACATACTATTCATTGTAGCTTTAAAATTTTAATATGAATGTAGAAGTACTTGTGCCAATTTTAACCTTAACCGCGATTTTAATTATTGTGACACAGATAACACAGGCCTGAATTAGTCTACATATTATTTAAACTGTGCAATTTTAACCTGCAGATTGTTAAATACAAGTTCTGATTAAACACATACATTTGATTCTGATTTAATTGAAAGTTATCGAGTGTTACTTTTGGCACGGTTTGGAGATGATAGGGAATAACTTTTAAGTTATATGTAACTCTGAAAGAAGATTAAACATATTCAGGAAGATATACAATTTTTACAGAAGATATAAATTTAAGTTGCATATTATAAACTTGAACTTTAGGTTTTGAATACTTTTCGAGAGCAGTGATATTAGGGAAAGAAGATTACGTGGGAGACACCTCTCATTTCAGTGAAATTATACATTTCTTTCGTTGGTTAAGTAAGGATACATTGTCGTAAGATAACTAGGAATGTAAAAGCATCGCTGATAAGTCAATATAAAGATATTACATTTTAATCAAATCACTGCTCAGTACAGTTCATGAATAATCTAGGAATACAATTCGTTCAGAAATCAGCAACCGATAACAAATGATCTTTCCATTAACATGTTCATAACATCCTCTAACAGCGATATTTTACGTCATTCCATACCAGTGTGCTCCATAGGATGTAGCCTATTTTTATCGATGCAATGCTGTGTATCTCGTCACCTGTTATCTTGTTGGTGCTATGTCATTATCATAAGGGGACACGATTTTGTTAAAAAATAATAATTTTTTCCATTTTTAAACTTTGGAGCCAGAAAAGTAAAGTTTTATGAAGAATATATTAGTGAAGATTTCATATCGATATCTATATTCTAAGTGTGTTTATTTTAATATTTTAAAGGTGATGCATGCAGCTGTGGACTTTAGATCAATTTATGTTTTGTATTTTTATTGAAAGTTTTATATTGATAGTTATTATAATAATTAATGACACTATTCGTTGGTAAGGTAAGCTTCTGATAAGGTTATAAATTCAGTTTACACTATATTTACCGAAAATCATCTTTTATGCATTTACTGGTAATAAGAATTCTCCTAAATGGATAGACCTACGATCATGAAACTTTGCATACATACTCACAACAGATGTGTTCGTGAAACAAATAATTATTCTTAAAGGAGATGTGATTTTATTATGTTTATTTTTTCCAAATCAACCCTTTCGATCAGGAAAAAACCATTGCACCATTTCATAATTAGCTTCATTTAAACGTTTAAGAAATTGATTAAGTTTAGTTTATTTGTGACGAAGAAGAATTATTGCCAAATATTAAACCAAAAACTAAATGAAAAACATTGTGGTAAAATTTTTCTATATAAACATTTCAAAGCAGTTTTGAACATGTATATTAACAGTATCTACCTCATATAAAATTTTCATGTTGATACATTGAAAACTCTGGAAAATAAAGAAAACTATGTAGCTTAAGTTATCCCCTTCGGAAGTGTGGGTACAGGAGATCTGTGATTTCTGGAAGCGTAATTAGTTAGCTTTGTTAACTGTTATATCATTCTATTTTATGAATTTTAGATGATATACAAAAAATATAAACTGTTCTGCAGCAGATAATGCCTCTGTTGAGACTTGTGGAGTGCGCGCGATAATGGAGACTTTCTGCTCAATAAAGCAGAAGGACGTAACTAACAGCAACGGTTTTGATATGAAAATTTAAACTTTCACCCTGAAGAGATGCTCGTTTCATATTCAAGGGCATACAACATGTATCATGTCCCCTTCAGACGGATATTGTATTATGCACGAGGTAGGTCGGGCGCGAGGCTACAAAATAAGGAGGAGCGAAGACAGTTCCCGATGTACTTAACTTTAGATGAACTTTCACCTTGATCTTTTGGAGCCCTTTTTTGAAAATTGAAACATTGTGCTCCATCATGTCCTGGCTTATGAGTTCATGTGCGCATGTTTAAAATGTACTGTCAATGAACTCTGAAAATTAAAATAAAATTTGGCGCCCTTCAGAAAATAAAAAAAAAGGGCCCTGTCACGAAATGAATTATAAGATCATGTGCTTATGCTTAAAACTTACTGTCAATCGAATGTACCATCTCTTAGAACTAGCCCCAGAATTAAATCCTTTTTGATCAGTAAACGCACCGCCCTTTAGGGCAATTTTTGTTGCACTTTTCGAAAAACAAAAAAATCGAACTTCCATCACGACCTAGCTTATAAAGTCGTGTGTTTATGTTTAAAATATGGTGTCAATCGACAGTGACATCGCTTAGAACTCGCGTTACAACCAAACTCTTTTTGATCAGCATATTAAGTACTGTTCGCGAACACTCGCTTCCCTCCAATAAATCGAACATACTCGTAGTTAAAACTATTGGCGGACGTTACTTGGAATGAACAGTGTAAACTCTCTGTGCTTCAGAAACACGAGGGAGCATTGCTAACGTTAGCGATTGTACTGAAAAGGCTCTTCATGCATTACATTAAAAGTTTCTTAAGACTAGTTACGAAAGGTAAGCCACATACTATTCCTCAAGAGCTGTACGATTGAAATGGTGTAAACTATGATCAGTGGTGAAGCTCAACAAAATTGTCCAATGGTACAGTAGCTAGGTGTGTTTATTATTTCTGATAACATTCGGAAAGAAAATTTGTTCTCGTTTAATGAGACAAAAAAAAAGTGAATTTATTTATGTTCAACTTCGTTACTCTCCTGATGTGTCAGATTGTGCTCAATTTTATGATTCAACCGAATCAAATCAGATGCATCGATAGTGGAAGACGTTTTGTTCTGTAAACCATTGCCAAGTAGAGAATGTTTATTTAAATTATTTCTTGAAGCTACAAACCGACTTTAGATATACTGAAAAAAAGTATTGCATTGCAGGGCTATTGCAGCGACAGGGCTAAAGCACTGACCGGACGGAAAAGTGGTTTAATTGAAAAACGAAAATGAGCTACGCCAAATGCAGAAAGGATCAACTGTATCTCATACCTATGAGAGTAAGTGAATTAAGTATCCGCATTTTTTGTTTAATCTTTTGTAAGATGGCTTTACCACTTTATGACACTCAGCTGAGGAGCTACTTGGTAGAGAAGTAGCGGCTCCGGTCATGGAAACCACAATTAACGGCCGTGGGTGTCGGTATGCTGACCACGTGCCCCCAATCCTGAGATCTGTCTATGGTAGATGACGCAGCAGGTTGGTGGTAGGCCTTGTCCCTTCAGAGATGTAGTGCCACGGAGTTTAGATTTCCATTTTATGCTCACGCAGGTCGACACGCTATTCATTTGTCTCCGCTTGTGGAATACGTGACCGTTATGACTCCATTGTGTGTTACGCTGTTGCATATTAAACATGGCTGCACCGTTCAGAGTTTGCACCAAAGAAGAATAGCGAGCAGTGATCCGTTTCTGTCGTCTGAAGGTGAACCAAGAGCCAAAATCCATCGAAGACTTTCCACACAATATGGGAGTAATATTTTACCATGGCGAAACGTGCAGGAATGGATTGAAAAGTTCAAAATGGTCAGACAAGTGTGAAGTCGTATTATGATTAAGACAAACCGAAGTGGCAAACCGTATGCAAATTAGCCATGGTTCTCCATATGACTTTTTCATAACAGGCTTGGCTTTCATCAAATCCGTGCAAGGTGGAACCCAAAGCAGCTCACTGAACAGCACAAGCACAATCGTGTGTCCAACTGCGAACACCTAGTAGACCGCCATGCTAACGAAAGTGAAGCTTTTTTGAAACGAACAGTAACTGGAGACGAAACGTGGATCCATCACTTAGAGCCTGAAAGCAAACGCCAAAGCATGGAATGGAAACACGCTCTCAAGTCAAAAAGAAATTCAAGAGTTAACCCTCAGAAGGAAAAGTGATGCTCACACTTTTCTGAGATTCAAGGGTCAATACTGCAACATTACTTGGAAAAGGGCTCAGCAATAAACAGTGCACGTTACAGTGAGATGTTTAACAAGCCTGCAATTCGAACCAAACGGCGAGGCCTGTTGTCGAAAGCGTTTTTATTTGTGTTCCATGACAATGCGCGCTTACATACTGCCGCCCACAATGCTAAAACCATTTCCAAACTAGGTTTTGAGGTGTGGGAGCATCCTTCATACAGTCCCGATCTTGCCCCATCAGATTTCCATCTTTCTGGCCCACTTAAAAATGCCTTAAGGGTCCGCGTCGATTCACCACATGCCAAGAACGAAAGAAAGCGGTGCATACGGGTCTGGCTACTCAGCCGAAAAACTTTTCTCTAAGGGCGTCAGTAAACTTGTGCAACGACGGATCAAGCGCATTTAGAAGTAAGGAGACATGTTGAAAGTGAGGTAAATGAAAGTTTTGTATTGTAGTTGCAATAAATTTAAAACAGAGAGTGTGGATTACTTAATGACTTTCCCTTGTACAAGCACTTGCATCTAAAAAAAGAGCCAATGAACTTCTGCAGGTTCTTAATAACTCAAGTTGTAGATTTTATTATAAGTCGACTCTTAGGAGGTCGATTATTTGGCAAGTGGTGTGAAGAAATGGATGCTTTTCACAGATTTTTCTTATTACATACTGATTGAGGTGAGTTTCAAACAGATTTTCTGAACTCAGGTTAGGAATACCACACCTTTACTCATCTCAATCGACTGAATATTGAATGAGAAAGAACACGATGAAACTGAAATTTCGTTGAAGAAAACATAAAGGTATTTATGAAGGTTTAGGCATAAAAAGTAGAACATGGAAATCGAAAACTTTCCGCTGACTTACGAGTTTTATGATTTCGTTTCCAGTATTGGAAACGATTGTCCTGACAGAAGACCATTGCCTAAGTTGGTATCTGATCATTTAAAAACACTTATTTAAAATCGTCGCAATGTTAGATTCCTCACGCAGAAGATTTAGTTTTGGGATGGATGCTAAACCCTTTCTCTGAGCGAGCTGTGGAAAAGATTCAGTTGAGTTCACATCTTCACGACCAGCTGAATGGGTTATTGGCCAACAAATATGTATAGCTACCGATAATTGAGAAGACAAGACTAGATAAGTTCTGCCTATAGAAAAGGAATGAATATCGTGGATTGGAATCAGTAGCTTTGAGAGTTATCATTCCCTTCGCCACTTCGTACCTCGATGCTATAGTTTTCTGCAGTGATCAACATAAAACAAAATAAAATAAAAAAACAGATTATCTCTTGAAAATAATCTTATTATGTGTGTTACAAAATTGTAACTAGACATAACATAATCAGTTCCAACAAAAGTGTGTCAAGTTTTACATCAACATTCGCGGCTGTTATAAAACAAAATAAATGTTCCTCAAAATTGTATTTGTGCCACTTATTTATGGCTTATAAATGTGTTCATAAATTTATTTACTTGTATTTATACAACTTTAAAGTCAACGCAACCACCCCCCCCCCCGCAATTTCATAATTCTAGGAATGAAATTAGATGAAACTCCGGCAAGATGAAATTATAAAAACAATGTACATTAAAAATGTTAACATTCCAATATATTATAACTTTGATAGTACCCATTCTCGAATAACACTGATCTAGAGGAAACTAAGCTTTTATTTGGACTTGAAAGAGCCGGGGAACCTGACTCAGAAGATTTCTGGATTAAGAAACTTGAATTTCAATCCTTCAACCCTGTTTTAAATTTTAAAACACCACTTTAGACCGGTAAGTAAAGACAGCTAATTCAATTCTTATTATTGTTTAGTTACGTATCGTGATAAAGAAAATCTATTTTATTCTGAGATTCTGGATATCCAGTTAAGACCAGATAAACGTGGTATAAATTTTCCTGTTTGAGTGAGATTGTACAGGTGTTCGTAGAGATTTTATGAATCATAACATCATACAAAAATACGTTTATGTGATTCATATGTTAATTTTAGCAGTAGAACCATAATGTGTACACAGGTAATAACAATTTTGGTATGTGGTGATTGCGTGGCAATTGTGTGAACTCATTATTACTAGAGTTCGGTCTTTTAGATTGCTAAAATGCAATTTTAGGAGCCAAAAATGGGCTCTAAATTTTCAGAAATTATCTCTAAAAATAAAAAATAGGCTCTTTTATAGAATATTTAATTCCATTCCAATTTCTTAAATATCTGTCTTATAATACCGTACAGAATGATATTAATTAATTAATATGCTCACTCATCAATGATCATAATCAAACAACCCGGACATACAGAACACGGAAATACACAGGCCTATTATTCGGGCCCATATTACCATCACTGATATGTAGTTCACTATTTTATATCAGAATTTCATATAGTATATCCATTTAAGTTCATTAAGTAATAGGTCTGTAAACAACATTAATTATTTTTGTCCAATTCTTGTCCATAGCTGGCTTCATAATAAATTACCCTTTATTTCCAGCATCTCGCATTATATACTTAAGGCAACACAGTCACAAAACAACGAAATTGAGCTGAGCTCCCACCCCTGGCGTTGTTCGGTTTTAAAACTGTACTTTTTTGTTACTGGATAACGAATTTTGAACAAGAGACAATTAATTTTCCTAGCAATCCATGGATTTATTTTCATGAAGACAACACATAGCTGCTCTTTAGACAAACCTTTAAGAATGGCATGTACTGTACACTGTACAGTCCGAGTTAAAAATCCAATACGAACTGAAAATAGAAGTAAATTGTGTAATTTATAATAAAAATGTACAAAAATAAGTTATTTGGAACTTAAAGAGGAGAAATATCCAAAAAGGCAATATTATGCTCTAACATCAAAACACGCTATTTTAGGTCCTATAAAGGTATAGTTGCAGGCATTGTCACATATAAAACGCATGCATACAAGTTTCTGTGTGTATATATTTTAAGGATTAAAATAGGATTTTACCTAAAATCTGAAGTCTAATTATTACATTTCCCCTTTATTTCTATTTTTCAGGCTAAAAGGTGTACCCATGGACCTATTTTGGGTCCTTTTCTTTTCATTGTGGCAATCAATGATTTACCGCTTGCAATTCCAGGGAAAGTAATTTCTTATGCAGACGATACAAACGTGCTGAGAACCTTCATTGAAAATACTTTTGACTGATCTAATACTTTAAATCAATTTTCAGATTATTTTAGTGCATATGGGTTATATATGAATAAGGAAAAAACATAAACAATTGTATTTACTCTTAGAAACAACGAAAACTCAGATGAAGCCATTATACTTCTAGGAATCTGATTAGACAGTAAGCTTTCCTAGAAGCAACACACTGCTGCAATTTGTAAGAAACTGTCTGGAGTTTTGTTTCTCTTGACAAAATTAAAATATTGCGTGTCTATTGGCACCTTATTAAATGTTTATAACAGCTTTTACCATTGCCATTTGAACTACGGTGTATTGTTATGGGGAGAAAGGGTAGGAGCCAAAACTGTATTTCTACTACAAAAAAAAAACTGTCAATGAAAAATTGTGATTCCCGTCAACACTGCCAATCAATTTTTAATGAATTCGGATTTTTAACTGTGGCGGCTCTGTATGTTTTAGCAAGTTTACTTTTTGTACATGTGCATCATAGAAACGAGCTTTTCTCTTATACACACTCCCACGATACAAGGGGAAGAAATAATTTTGTGCCTCCAAAATTCCGATTGCAGAAATCTCTTCATTGCCACTTATATGTTTGTGTGAAACTTTATAATAAATTGTATTTAGATGTAAAACGAATTGACAATTTGAATCGTTTTAAATACAGGGTTAAAAGTATCATCAATCAACTAAACTTCTATACTGTATAGGAATATTTGGACGCAGATTTTATTTAATGACTAGCTGACGAATCCTATTGCATTGTATGCTTAATGGTTAAATAATAGTAATATTAATAATAATACTAATATTAATAATAATATTATTATTATTATTATTATTATTATTATACACAGATAATGGCGGTGTTACTATGTTAAAAAACACAAGAATCACAAATTGGTAGCACAGTTTTAAACACTCATTTAGAATGCACTGCGTCCTTTCAGAAGGAAAGTGAAAGCGAAACGCCCGGATTCCTAACGAAATAAAACAAGTAACAAACAAGTTGCGTCCATTAGAGTGCTTTGTATCTCGAGTGCAGAGCGCTAGTGTTCTACTGATGGATTGAACAAGCGATCTCAATCGGTCAAACCCACAGTCAAGCACGTGGGAACTCTGTCCTATTTTGAAAACAAGATAACAAAGAGCGCTTAACACGGCTTTGAAAATGGGTTAAATTTACAGTTGTAATTTATAATTCCACCCAGCATTCTCTGCTAATGGATCTCCTAACATTCCTACTTCCGGAATTGGAACTTCTTTCATTTTTAAAGGTTATCGATTGCAAAATAATTTAGTGTAATCGGACATTTCCAGTCGGTTTGTGATCGACCTGTACAGAATGAGGATGCTAAGCGTACAAAAATGCAGTACTTTTAACTCTTAAAATAATGATGTATCCATTGGATATAGCAGTTTGTCTTCAATTTTAAATAAAATGGCGGAAGAGCATACAAATTTCAATTGTATATAAAATTACAGGATGATGTTGAAGAAACAAACTAAGTGGCTAATTATTGTGTTAATTGTTCTCTTTCCAGTCCGGGATGGGTGTATAAATGTATGAGAAATTGGGCCTCGCAATATCTAAGAGTTCATGCATCATATTTGCTTATGCGTATCATTTAAGGCACCGTTTTTAATTTTATTTTAATTTTAATTTATTGTAAGTACTGCACATAATGAAAGCACAAACTTTAATTATTATTAAACTGAATATTTTATCTAAATTTTATCTAAGAAGGGTTTTGGTTTCTTACTTTATGAAAAAGGGTGAGAGGAATTACATGCTCAGCCCATTCCTGCAGATGTATATGAAGAACGTAATTCAACAGGACCACTTCCCTAAATGAAACCTGTAAAGGTCTGGAGCAATATAATATATCAAACCATCACTTATAGAAATACCCAAAACTTTGGAGCAAAGTTATGCCATAGAAAAACTTGTAATTTCATCCAGAAAACCTCTCTGTCAGGGTATGGTTTTCTTTTCGTTTTGCAGTAAATGAAACCTCTAACAGTCTATAGAATTACTGATTGTAATTTTTTAAAAACATACAAAATAAAGCAAACATATTAAAATTTTTAATGCAATAAAATATGTAAAAATTTTTGTTGTTATTTCGAAGCTGGTCCATAAGCTTAGATTACAAATTACGTAGCTCAGACTACAACTTCTGATTCATGAAACTCCATAATCTTTCATATTTTAATAAAAGGAAGTCACTCATAAGACCGTGTGCTTTCTGACAGGATAGAGTACCATCTGTCGAACAATGGACACCTGTGACTTTAACATCACCTAAAACTTTACACTAGTTGAAGATGAGAGCTCCGCTTGCGCTTGAGAGAGCAACTCTATACGCCTTGATTCAAAGACAATTTCAGAACCTGCTTCTAGAAACTTGGTGTAGTGGAAGAAGAAAATTAAATATATGCTACACTTTCCTTATATCATCTAGTTTTGTAATTCAAGTATCAACTCTTATATCATTCAACTTTAGATGAATTACATGACTAAACCTCGGATATGCTGTTAAATCTTCATAGGCATGTAGAGAACAAATTTCATCAAATACTTCTAAAAAATTGTTAATACGTATCAATTTCTACTCAGTCGCAAGAAATCTTAAAACAGCGCAACTCGGTCACACAACTCAGTACCAAAATTAATAAAACGGACCTAATGATGAACAATTATTAGACCGAAGTGCATAGCGGACTCTTCCATTCATCTGGTATATTGAAACTCAGTCCATCTTTTACTTATTTAAACTTACAGTCAACCCCTTGTTACAAAAGTTACTTTTCTAATAAATTCGGTATGTACTTTATTCTACGGATACTGTAATTGTATATTGCCAGAATTATAAGGCCTACCTAAAAGTTTTAACTGTTTACAAGTTATAAGTAATTGTCACGAAATAATCGACCTATATACGAGGTGGTACTATTCATTATATAACAAACAATCGCTCACGTATGAAAACAATATAAACAATATGAAATTTATGATTATAATTTCTGTGATATGAGCGTTCTCGTGTCTCTATCAAGGATTCAGCGAAAACGAAACGGCTAGACCTAAATTAGTGAAAATGACACAAGTTCACATACAAAAGAGGTTCATACGTAATGAAAGTTTATAAATAAATAAATTTAATTAATTATGAAAGTTTATACACTTCGGGGAAAGCTCTTGGCAATAATTCGTTAGAAAAGCAGTAGATGCGGGTAAATAAATAAATAAACTGAAGTACCTATCTCTTTAATTGAAATGTAAACCATTATGTTGCAAATCCAATCATATCTTATAAAAGCTACTGAAATAACACGGCCTAAATAAAACCAAACAAGAAGTAGCAGAAATTATATTTCAAAACAGAGTAAATGACTGAATTGAGAAATTGCACAGTTGTGTAAATCTCATTCAAAACAATGGTGAGACAAGACTTAAAAGTCTGACTTTGTGTTCAGTTAACTAGCGTTAACTACTGTTCCAATAATTTATTGAAAATAGGTCAAATAAAAGTTTTAGCACTTCATATACAAAGCTATTTGTGCATACTTGAAGCTAAATCGATTGTGCCGTTCTTCGCGAAATTACATAATATGAAATGCTATTCATCGAAAGTCGTAGTCAAAATGAAAAGATAATGGCAGCTATGTTTAATGTCACATCTCCAAAAAATAGTTAACCCAAGTATTAAAGTTTGTTTTATACGATTTTTCAATTTCGAGCTATGCTGTTCATAGACATACACACAGACGACTCATATACAGATACGTTTCAGAAAATTAAATTTTTTAATTCGGGGAACCTCAAAACATGCATTAATTCTGAAAACTTTACATCAAATTTTACTGTTCACACAATAATTTCTCTTTCTTTTGCACTTAGGTAGTGGTAGAAAAAGTACGAGTATTTATCAAGACAAGGAATTATGTTTACGATATTGATTATATAGATCTCTATTTTGTACTATCCTACCAGCAAAGTAATAGTCACCGGAAAATCTTTGAAATAATGCTTTGTTCTGCTATGTAAGTCTGAATACAATGCATTCACACATTCATTCATAGACACAGCGTTGCTATTTACTTCTATGTACCATCAATATGTGAGAGTGAATTCTTTTGATAAAAACTTCAGTTGAAGTTATGCCCCTCAACTGACCTTAACAGTAAATATTGTAATAGGATTCAACATCTGGTTTATTCATTTATTGATACGATTGATCATGCAGGCCTTATGGCCCAGAAACTAAACAAGAAATCAAAATCAATGTTTCTCAAAAGAAGATATGTTAGGAGACACCCCAAAGATGGAAATAAAGTTAATTTCAGTAATATATATACGAAAATTGTATACAAAGAAAGTATCAATCATATTTAGATATTCGGAAAGACTACGCGACTTAACATCTCATCGCTAAAATAAGACTTACTTGAAAACGCGAGACTTTCATGTTGTCTCGCGAAACGTCGTGGTTTTTATTGTGAAGTTCACATTTTTAGTGTTTTGTGTATAATATATTATGCGTGTGGTTTATTATTTTATGAAGAAGACGACGGCCTTACGCAAGATTAAGTAACCCTTGACAACGGCTTCACAAAAGGATCAGTAAACATTGATGAGTGCTGTCCAATAATCTATTTATATTGTACAAAGAACGTATAAATAAAAAATTAATTGAAGAATGATACTTAAAATAATTGCTGTTTTACGATACATAAAACATTTGAGGACTGCACCGTATTTTTTTGGTGTATTGGTAAAAAAACGATAATATTATGATTATAGTGAGAAGTTGGCTGAGAAGGAAGTGACAGATACAATCACCAGAGAATAATCATATCCGATATATCCATTGATGGTTAAATATGGATTCGAGTCCACACCACATTCAAGTCAAGGTGATAAGGTGGGTTTACTAATACTGTGATCTAGGATGTATGCGATAAATCGATTAAAACTAAACTAAACTCCATGGTGCTATACCCCTTTGAGGGACTAGGCCTGCCATCCAATTGAGGGGCATGTGTTCAGTACGCCGACTCCCAAGACCGTTATTGAAGGCTTATTGAACCGGAGCCACTATTTCTTTATCAAGTAGCTCCTCAGTTTGTGTCACAAGGCTGAGTACACTCGTTTCAGACATCCTTACTTCAGGAGATTGAAACCAGACCTGCGGACCCATAGTCAGCAACACGCTGACCACTAGACAACTAGTCATGGCAACTGTTTTTTCTTTTGATAATGTGGGAAAATTTTAAAATTTTGAAATATACAAATGAAAAGGCATAGTATGGAATCTATGTATAATGTAGATTATATATACTAGCAGCAGGGTAGTGAAAAAAACAGACACGCAAAAACAGACTGCATCGTGCCACTCTAATTTATTTCGGTAGCACATACTCACTCCACGATCCCTTAAGCTCTGCACGGATAGGCATTATTCTCCAAAGCTTCCACCAGCTCCCTGTGGTATTCTCTGTCATACTGACTGTTTTGACGTAAGAATGCTGTTGACATCTTGTCACATCCATCCTCCACGGCTGCCGACACACAGTTAAACTACCATTGCCTCAATTCGTATAATCGTATATCACAATTGATGTGTCCATATACTGGAAATGACACACTCTCATATTACTTTTCCGTACTTTGAAAAAAAAATTGCCTTGACTTATGCTCAGAACAAAATACTAAACCAACCGATTACTGTGTAACACGTGAAGTACTCTACACATATGTTAAGAATTTTGGAAGAGTTTGGAAACGGGTTATCACAATTTAATAACACATCTTAACTGCCCAGATACTGCCATTAGGAAATAAATTACATAGTTCTGAAGTTTTACTAAGAAAGAAAGTTAAATGTCTAGCAACTATCTTTTTATGTAAATATATATATATATATACTCGATATATATAAACTCGAAAATTCTTCTTCGTCTTCACCTTTCTTATCGAAAACCTAGAGTCTGTTTATTTCTCAGTAGATTTAGGGTGATTACTAAAGATGTTTCAGTAGTCGGGACCTACACTTTAGCCTGGAATCCGAGCCACCGTAGAGTCCCAACATGCTTAATATGATCAAGTCAGTGGTCCAAAAGGGACATGGTAGCCTGGAAATTCCGCAATAGAATGGACCCGAACATTCAATATGGGATTGAGGCACTTCGTATATCAGTAAGATCTTGACTCATTTTGAACTTCAATTTGCGTTCTATAAGGATATGTTGATATACATAACAGTTTTTAATGAAACTCATTTGTAAAACTATGCAGTATATTCTCTTATATTATGTTATGGAACTCCACATAGGCTATGTGGACATATATAAATGATGGGATATTTTAAATGCGCTACGAAAGCTTCCTGCATTTATTATGGTTAGTGTCATGAGTCACGAATACAGCATCCACACATATCCTCTTATGTACACATCCGCCCTGTTTACTTATTTACTTTACCACCTCTTGATGTCCCACTATTTAACATGGAAAAAAAAAATTATACTCGTATACATAGCAAAAGGAAAAGTGAAAATCAAATAAAGTGTAATCATTTATTTCTTCGGACCAAAATCATCAATGGAGGACATATCCATGGATAGCAAGGTATAAGTGATAAGGTATGTAATAGGTAATTTATAATGGTGATTATTTTGAAGAGTAGACAAGATAATATCATCTATTGGGTTCGATACTCGATGAAATCATTGGGATTTTTAAATTAGCTAATCCTTCCGGTGGCACCATGGTCCTGGGTCCACTCAACCTCCAACAGAAAAGAGTGCCAAATGCCATTCCGAGCCAGTGGCGTAGCAAGCTTATGTGGTACCCGGTGCGGAAAATTTCTTGTCACCCCCCCCCCATTTAAATTATTAAAAGTTGGAACAGTTCCAAGTGTAATTTTTTGGATAGTCAAAGGTAATCCCACGAGAGTTTAAGAGTTTGTCGATAGATGCAGCTGCAACGAATTTATCTGATGTAGGCCTAACTCGTAAACTCAACGGATTATGCAAAATTAGTAATAATTACTTTGTTATATAAAAACAAAACTAAGCTCCGAAATCATGGTATACTATGAATCAACCATCCATAAAACGATTCGAGTTACCATGTTATCGCCATGTTGTAACCAGTGCTACCAATGGTGCATATAAGACATAGTTAACCTAATTCAGCCAATTGTGTTAGGATTAAGGAAAGACATACATATCAGGCACATTATGCTGTACATTGTACATTGTACTGTTAAACGAAAATAATTGCTGTTATTATTATTATTATTAATCTAAAGTACGTTATAGACAGACACGTATACATTGTTTTCGTGAGCGACAGACTGAGGGTGGTACCGTTAATAAAGCGAACATCTAGGCCAAAATACACTCCCGATTTTGTGCAAATTTTTATTTTTTGAGTGATTTTTTTATATTTTTATATTTTGTTTTCCAAGCGAAATCTCGAATTTTGGAAAGATGAATTTTGATAAAAAGACAAAATTTTGTATTTATGTCAGATACCCTTCAAGATGTGAACCGAAGATTGGAGACAAGTTTTCCTTATTTTTACATAAAGAAAGTTTTCTCGAAAACGGCTCAAACGATTTTCTTTTAATTTTGCACGGGGGTTACTTATACTAAGAGCTAAAACTTTTATTTGAAACACTTTTTCGAAATAATTCTCTGAAGGGTAGTTATAAGCATGGGCATAATTTCAGCTTTTTAACTGGGGCGGCAAGGTCTGCCGGGGGGTCTGGGGGGTATGGATTTTTTTAAAATTTGGCGTTAAAATGATCTAGTTTAAGCATTTTTAAAACTTTGTTGGGGTGGCAAAAAGAGGGGTTTGGGAATTCTGGGGTGGCAACTGCCACTCCTTGCCAGCCCGTAATTACGCCGCTGGTTATAAGCCACCCACTCTGAATGCGCGCTCTTTGCAATACGTACTCTTGCAACGGAAAATCGTACGAAAACAATTTTGTATTTGGGTTAGGTACCTTTTGGGGATGTGGCACGAAGATTGGCGACAACTTTCTCTTATTTTTAAGGGGAGGCTAACTTTTATTTGGGCAGAGGAAGTTGTGTGAATTATACATAATTTTTTTATAGGTTGATCCTAATCAATTTAATAAACAAGTAATGTAACTATTTTACGGAACTATATTATTAATAATCTATTCTTAAATATGCGCACATCCCAGTTCAAAATCTAGATTGAAGGAGACTTCGGAGTCAACTCACATTCGAAGTTTATTTTCGTCAAAGTCATGACTGCCGCAGCGGGTACAATTGGTTGCGGCTTGAGTGATATAAAATATCACCGATTGTTGAAGTCTCATTTAAATTAATAAAACTGCAGAGACAAGCATCGGCAGAAATAAACACCCCTCCCCCTAACCATAATATTATTGTTCGTATCAACACAGCGGCCAGTTCAGCCGCGTTTTATTACCTTTGTTGACTGAATTTAAAACTAAAAGAAGTTTCAATACGCATTGACTTGTAGAAAGTTAAGCTTATTTAATTGTTTTAAATAATATTATTATTTTATTTAAATTCCCTTGAGCGATTTTTTACTTACAAAGACACATTTTTATTTTGTCACCCCCGGTTGATGACACCCGGGGCGGCCCGCACCCCCCGCACCCCCCGCACCCCCCTTCCTACGCCACTGTTCCGAGCCAGAATGTCTACAAGTCGGGGAGCCTCAACAATCCTGGAACACTAAGGGCCTTCACTACCTGTATAGGGACCGCTTTACTTTACTTATCTTTTATCTAAATAGGACTATGTGTGTGCATAAATGTCGCATCCCTGTATCTGTAGACATACAGGCATATACAAGAACTGCTGCAGAATCTTTCGAATATGTAGAAATCTTGAGAACTTAGAAAATACTCTCGTATTCTTTACGTATATGCACTTCTATGAGCCAATCAATCTCGGCATGAAAATTATGAATGGTGGCCGTGGCTAAAGACATGCTGGCCACATCCCGCCGAAATCTCGCCATCTGCAAATGTCTAAGGACAATTAACCCAATGAACGTAGGTAACCAATAAGAATTGGTGCTAGCCTACAACATTTAATGAATATGACTTCTATGCCTAACTTTTTTTTAATTTATAGGTTGACTTCAGTTTAATATAACTCAGCTTTAAAAAAGAACAAAATAATATACGGGTACCGTTAAAATGTAGGAAAACCGAACGAGAAATTATGCAAAAACCATGGATTCTCCCCAATATGGTAGTAGAAATTCATTTTCTTTGATAGCTTTTATTGAAGTGATATTCCACTCATGCACGAAAAGTTTAAATCAGTCAAAACATCAAGTTTGAATTACTGAAAAAAAAATCTTCTATAATTTACATACTGACTAAGGAGATCGAAATTAGGAAATGAGAAGAAATTTCGAAATTAGATATGCATTTACCAACATATTTGCCTAAGCGATTACCATGGCCAGACGATGCTAGTGTTGTAACTATCAAGGACACTGTGCTTAAAGGAAATCAAGTACAGTATTAAACAATTCCATTGCCGATTTATATACTTGAATAAAGGGAGGTGATTATAATGATTGGAGTGATTTACCTGAATAAATCTGTGTGTCAGAAAATACAGTAACTTCGAAGTTTCTACGTAACGAGAAGTGTATGTCCTTTTTTTATCAGCCGTGTATAGGTATATTCGAATAATACAAAGTGCCTCAATAAAGTAAATCCATGAGAATTTGGCAGAAATTACCAATTTTTACAATTTATAACTGCTTCGCACTAATTACGAATTTGGGTTTCATCCCCGGGGACCTTTCTGAATTTGTCTAAAGAAGAAAGATATGAAACAGTGTGAACACAGCCTTTTCAGGAGCATTGAGGTGTTATGTGAAGGAAGAAAAAAAATAGCGACTCCGTTAAAGCAAATCACCAATAACGGCAGTAGGATTAGGCATCCTGATCACAAACCCAACGGTCCTGGAATTTGCTAATTATTGGAAAGACTAATAAGATAGATGATGCAGCGACGTAACAATACGTCTTGTACTCCCATAGGATATAGCGCCATGAAAAAGAAAGCATTTAGGGTAAAACTATTTTTCGTTGTATACAACCTAGTCATGCACTTGGTAATTTGCGAAGTTCTCTTGTTTATATCTTATATAGAAAACACTGTCTATTAAGTCAGAAATTTATAGTTGCCACATTTTGACATAACTTTGCCATGTTGCCTCCCACATGTCACAAAATTCAGAACTTCACAGCTTCAAATAGAATTACCATGGATTCCACGCAGTAAGGTTCAGATAAATGCGACAGCTGTACAATGAACATGACGTATTGCTCAACAATCTGCCAATATAATGCGACGGCAAAAATACTGATTCATTACACTACTTATGTTACACCTGCCCCATTAAAAATAATATAATAAATCATGCGAGAGAGGTTAGAATACATCATTTATGGTTGGTTTTATTATGATAGCTTGGTGTTGCACTTCACCTCTTATTCATTTTCATTTTTCAATCATATAATTGCAGTATTTCATAGCTTATTTACCCTTCATTGGTGCAATCCAGTCTTTTTTGTATCTCTGAACTTTTTCCACTTTATCAATAAACATGTATATATTTACATACACGTCTAATTTCAGTACCAGAATGTACTTATCATTCAAATAATCATATAGCTTTAACTAAGTAACTTACTTATATAATGTAAACTGTTATCAGTATATCAGTAATTTCAGTACCAGAATGTACTTATCATTCAAATAATCATATAGCTTTAACTAAGTAACTTACTTATATAATGTAAACTGTTATCAGTATATTACAAATAGACAAAAAATACAGCAAGTATGCACTATCTAACTACAAAAATAATTTATAAATAATATAATTGGAAAAATCCTCTTTAACGATTTTATCTATATAAGAGGGGGAGTCCGAAAATAAGTTTCCCCTGGCGACTGTGTACAGAGGTGTGGATAAAAGACAAAAAATGAGACATTAAAGATAAGACGTACCTTTATTTTTCCACATAATTACCACGTGCATTAAGATATTTGTCATACCGCTTTAGAAGCTTCAAAAATCCCTCCAGTAAAAAATCAGGGCTCTGCATACGGAAGAAGCGTCGAAATTGGAGGCGATTCGGAAAAAGCGGCCTGGCCATCTCCAATCTGGCGATCTGTTGTTGGATGACAATGCGAGACCACACTCAGCGACGGCAACGCAAAACCACATTGCAACTCTTGGTTGGGAGCGCCTAGCCATCCGCCATACAGTCCTGATCTCGCACCCAGGGACTTCCATCTGTTTCCGGCTTTGAAGAAGACTCTCGGCGGAAGGCGCTTTGGGACACTGCTGAGATCACACAAGCCGTTCGACGCTAGTATAATTGTGCAAAATGTTATGCCATTTGGGCGGATGATACAGGTGTCGCTGAAACTATTTTCAAACCTCAGTGCGCTTCCAGCTGTCAGTACATGGAAACTTTATCGTATGTTTTCTCGGTTTCAATTTCCATGTTATTTTGCCCCATTCACATTCAATCTTCTCTCTCACAAAAACAGAAATATAGCGGAGAAATTTTCTTCAAACAATGCATTTTACAATGGGTCACGACCCGGCATTTCACCAATAACGTATTAGCTTGGATACTATTGGAAAACCAACTTACTGTAGCTGGTGAAACGCAAAATGAACGATATCATAGCATTTCAGTCTAAAATGAGTACTGGTAAACTACAGGGTTACATTCCACACTGTTCTTCAGATTATTCATCGACAAACACATTCCATGTTGGATAGCAGCGCTAAATAAAAACCAGAATTCTACACAAAAGAGGAATAAAATAAAGCAACTTAAATTAGTAAAATATTTCTTCTTTAGTTTTCAACGCCAGTGCACAATTATCTGGCAATAGTGCGCGCAAAATTATGATTAAGTTTCGCAAATAACTTAAGCTACTTCCTACTATATAAAGCTTCTTGCTTGATCCGAGATTTTCGATAAATTCTCTGCTCAGTGGTCAGCTTTTTCGCTTGACCGACATAATTCTTAACACTGGATGGAGAAAACGGAAGTAATCCGCTGACGTCACAAGATGAGGCCTCTTCTAACCACCATCACGTTTATATTTCATACTCGGCTACGTTCACGAGGTAGACCACAGCTCTAATTGGTGGGTATATAAAACCTACCACAATCTGGTTACCTTTTATAAACTCCCGTCCCGTCCACCATAGCAATGCAATCCTAACAGAACACACAAACAAATGCCGGCCTGCACGACCAGCATACACGATCAGTTACAATTCAATTGTTTTACAAGCAAACATTCAACAAATAACGCAACCATCGGGCTCAACTCGCTGTAAAACTAACTTTTAAATCCTGAATCAATTCCGCCATTTAATTTGTGTCATTCGGATATTTAATAATCTACTTTTTAAGTCAATGTGGCTTTGTATTGAATTTGCATACTAGTATTGGGCTAATTCGAAGTAGCTTTCTATGAATTAAATATTTTTCAGGTAATTTACGTTTCCATGTTATAATAAAATGATGTAATAAAGTGCCAGATGGAGTTAAGAGACCATATTTTAAAAACTATTGAGCTTTAGACCACGGTTTCTTGAGAAAGTTTTATAAAAATATATGAAGGAATAAGTGGAATAACTAGAATATTAACAGAACGAATTTACAACAAATTCCTCTCATCAACAATAGGTATATTCCTTTATTTTTGTCAAAACATCTGAAGCGTACAAATAATGAAATCAGGTAAACTGATGTAACAAAGTGCCAGTATGTTTTTGTTTAATCAGTTATGATTGCAATTATGATATGCACAATACAAAAAAAGTCAAATTGACCGGTTTCGGGATTTGAACCATGGAACTCCAGAATGTGAGACCAAGACGTTACCATCTCGGCCACCTAGGTCAGCTTAACTGTCTAGCTGGATAAACGCATGTAAAGCAATAGCGTTATTTGTCATAGCTAACTGTATTTAATTTCCAAAGCTTTATAGGATCACAGTAAAACAATTGGCTATGTTGTCATGATAACTGATTTGCATTTCATAAATTCTTTCGAATACGTATATTACCATAAAATAGGCACTAAATTGAGCATTACTCTGAAACAGGTCAACCGATTTTATCCAATATCAATAGACGTCTTCCCATGGGCATTATAAATGTGTATACCAAGTTTCATAAAAATCCGGTTAAGCGTTTTTGAGTTACCGCGTCTTTAAAATAGACACTAAATTGGGTTTTACTCCGGTACCGGTCTACCGATTTGGTCCAATATCAGTAGACGTCTTCCCTTGTACATTATAAATGGGTATACAAAGTTTCAGGAAAATTCAATAAAGCATATCTGAGTTATCGCAACTTCTTATATATTAACATAAAAGGCACTAAATTGGGCATTATTCCGGTACTAGCCAACCGATTTTGTCGTATATCAATAGACGTCTTCCCATGGACATTATAAATGCGTATACTAAGTTTCATAAAAATCCGATAAAGCGTATTTGAGTTATAGACACTAATTTGAGTTTTACTCCGGAATCGGTTAACAAATTAGGTTCAAATTCAAGAGGGTAATTTTCATAGGCGTCATAAATGCGTATACCAAGTTTCATGGAAATCCGATGCAGCGAATTTCAGCTAAGGCGCCTTTCTAATACAATCTATTAAAATAGGCACTAAATTGGGCATTACTCCGGTACCGGTGAACCGATTTGGTTCAATATCAATAGGGTTCTTCCCATGGACATTATAAATATGTTTCCAAGTTTAATGAAAATCCGAAAAAGCGTATTTGAGTTATGGTGCGTACAGACAGTCAGACAGACGGACAGACAGACGGACAGACTTTTTTCGTCCCCTACACAATCTCATAAAGTACCATACTGGCACTTAATAAAGAACTCAAAAAAGAAATCAAAGTTTGATTTGGAGTAGAGCAATTAAAAATCAGGAATTTTTTATTTCCGTCGGTAGCAGGCTATAAGCAATAAGCCACATTTCTGGCTCATCTGGAAGTGGGAAAACAATTATGTCAGTAAGTAAGTTGGCCACGCGGCAATGTATTATCCTTCGGATGTCTTATACGTTAAAAATAAAAGTTATTTACTACACGAACACTTTTGCAAACAGAATGCAATGCATATTACTGTGAAATAATACATTAATTTGAGTTCTCTGACAGTGGTGTAACGCCCAAATACAAATCTTCTGACACTGGCTTGACCTCCATAGGCTATCGGAACTAGCATCCGAACTTGAATGAACTAAATTGATTAATCTGCTGACTGCACACTCAACAAAAAACCAGATCTTATTTTCCTCCATCCCATGGAAATTATAAGTGCGTATACAAAGTTTCATGAAAATCTGATAAAGCGTCTTTCAGTTATCGCGCGTACAAACACAAGGACTTTTCTCGCATGCACCATTATAATCTTAGGAAGTACTATTCTGACACTTCACAAAGTCAGGTAAAATGATGTAAGAAAAAGCCAGATACAGTTATTAGGCAAATATCTAAAAACTTGTATTTTTTATTCATAACTCCTAGATGAAGTATTGTATTTTTTACTTTATATGTCATGCTTTTGTTTAATAAGTGACAATTGCATTTATGATAATGCAGAAAAGAAGTTATTTTTGTAATCGATCTCCGAGTTAAGCTCCAGATCGATTCATTAAGCAGGGATTACGGGAAAACTAAGGTCTAAAGTTTGATAAGCGTATGTGAAGGAATATGTGGGTAGTGTTATTTGTCAAAGCCCAGTGTACTGCAACTTCTAAAGCCGTATATGAACAGTGCAAACAATACAGTTGTCATGATAACTGAATTGATTAATATTTTCACAAACTAGGCCCCTACCTGGGCATTACTCCGGTACCGGTCAACCGAATTGGTCCAAAATCAATAGGATTCGTATACCAAGTTTTGTGAAAATACGATATAGTGTATTCGAGTTATCGCGCGTGGACGGGTGGATACAATTTCAAGTACCATACTAGCACTTATTAATAGGCCACGAGGTTCTAACAATCACAGTTGCTAGATTTGTTAGCCAGTATCGCATACTGAACTAATGAATACGAAGATAGGGGACACTCCTACATTTAGAGGAGAACAAGAATGTATACTGTTTACTGTATATTATAATAATCCAAGAACAGAGTAGTGTAGGACCAACTCCAATTTAAAACAAAGGTAAGTATAAAAATTCTATTAACATTAAATAGAACAGTCAGAGAGATACTTAAATACTTAATAGTTAAAGTATTTCACAATAATTAAAGAATAAAAAGGCATATTAACCAAACACACATAGGATATTGATTTGAAAACCTGCCTACAGCTATGAAAAATGCAAGAAGGAAATACATCAGAAGCCAATAAGTAATTTCCAAATTATATGTAGATTAGAAAACCAAAATGTTCAAGTTTCTGCAACTTCTAGTTTCACAGTTAAGAATTTAATTACTAATACTTAGGAACTACAGCGCGAATCAAACACGTCATGAAGCCATCGGATTTCTACCGAGCTTTCACCGGGATTCGGGCGTTCGATCGCCGTGGCAGTTTTTAGCTCTTTACGCTACTTCCGAAGATTCAAGTAAGAGAATACTAAATGAAAAGAAGAATTTCAGTAATAAACTCATCTGTCTTAAAGAGTATGTTAAAAATGTTGTCCCTCTGATCTATAGGTATCTGACAAGGACATATAAATGTATTATGGACTGACCTTCGAACTTATAACTCCGCAACACTGATGTTTGAGAAATTCCAACTTCCTAGTAGTATAGCTAAGTCTAGTCGTTGTTCGAATGATTCCTTTTGTATTTTGGGACACCTAAGCTTTTACCTTGCCAAGATGCTTGTGAATTGAAATAAAGTAAGTTAAAATATTCAAAATTATTTCACTATGAAACTATGAACGGCAAATTTGAAAGAATTAAAAGACAACTATAGCTTCCATATAATATATGTGCATGCTATGTATTATATAAAAGTATATATATATATATATATATATATATATATATTTATAGCTTCCACCATTGTCTCTATGGACATGTAATTTGATAGTTTTTTTATATGCATAGAGAGATTAAGTTGTCAGTCAATCGCCATGCATAATGCATGTGACAAGATGTGAACAACGTTCGTACGTCAAAGTAGCTTTAAAGCCAGAGAATGTCACAGGGAGCTGGTGGAAGCTTTCGGAATAAGACCTTCCGTACCGAACTTCAAGGGTTCTATAGGTTGGGCTATATATAGATGAGTGGCACGATGCCATCGTGTATGCACATTTATAAATGTCTGCGCCCTACTCTATCTTAAATCTAGTATATATATATATGTATATATATACCCACATATGTATGTATACATTGCTTGCCAACGAAAGGAGTGGGGACATGGATTCCGGAAAACAGTTTGGTTAATAAATTTAAAACCTTGTTAGAAATGAATAAACCTTGTTCGAATTCTTTCAAAAGTTATCTCGTTTACCAGAGGGAAAGATTATTAATTTGTAATTTAAACTCTGAAAATGCTACCTCCGAGACGTAAAGCAATAAAGTGAGGCATTGATCTAATGCAGGAAAAGAAGTGAGAGAAAAATAAAATTATTGAAGTCAGTATATTTTAATTTTTAATGTAAAAATGCAACACTGAAAGAATATCACCAATGTTTTCCTGAGGTATCAGCAGCTTCATAGCTGACAATGAACCTACCTACATAGTCTGAAAGTGTACCTAGCAAAAAATATCATGCCTTATCTGATTAATCGTAAAACACAATTATTAGAGTTCAGAGTCCTCTCGTGAGCGTATCTATCTAGACAAAGGTCATAGGTAAATAAATTCCAGTCCGGCATCCGCTGGCATCTGAGATAGGAATACTCCGGAAACCCAAATTCATATTGGGCGGAAACAGAAGTTCAACCCAAGTTTCTTGAATGTGAGTCCGTGGTAGACGTTTCTGTAATCTCATATATATTTTTTTTACTTCGGTTCTAGACTCACGAATATTTGAAGAGATACAATATAATTTGTCTTGTTTACTGGAGAGATGCTCTGTATTGTAACATGCTCGTCTGGCTTCCAATTCGCCTGCAGCTTTGCGTCTAGACTACACGCATAGCAAAGCGACATGTTGAATAAGTTATTTCGTTGGGGATATGAGATTCGAAAAATACTGTATTTCTTATAATAAACCCTTCGCTTTAAAACAATGGGGTACTTTAAACACAGTAGTGTAACAAACTGTGATGCATAAAACAAAGGGATAGTAGAGCTATTATTTCCACAATCGATTTTCCTCTAATGCCCGGTTTCTATAAACTCGCGAAATACCTATGGGTAAATTATCCAATGGACAACTTAGTTCCAGAATCACCCACCAGAGCACTAATGGTATAATGAGGAAATAAAAAATAATATATACTACCATGCCGGGGATCGAACAGTGGACCTCTTGAACCGTAATCCAGCACGCTGACAATCAGCTACGGTGAACACTGAGATTAGATCTTGAATATCGGAGATGTGATTGTTTCATCCTATGTTTCCACTACTGCAAGTCAAGACATGGTTTTGCAATATACATTATACTAATTAGTTCGGAATAATATTGTCTTCTGATAAATACTACTATTGTCGAGATCTAATGCGTGAGAGGAAGGAAAAATTAGAAATACGACTCTAGTATGCAATGTTTGCACACTCAGTGCTACCAAATACCGGCAAATACAGTCATTAGCTACAATGTACGGTACATGAAAATTTCAATAAGAAATATGTATATAAATTCTGCTAAGCCTATCCTATTACAGAGAAACAAAGTCAACACTACAGATCATCTCAGCATTTCTAAAACTGCATTTTACAGGTACTGCAATCAGCTGCGCACGTCCGCCATATTGATCCTACGAGAGGTTAAATTTTATCCAGCCATCCATGAAAGGATAAATTAACCCAAAGATTTACCCTTGGAGAGATCTAACCCTGTTTTATAGAAAACAAAATTCTCTCATTTTCATATTTACCTAGAGGACATTTATCTAGAAACTCGCCATAACTGTGTGTGATCGTTATCTTTAAATTATTTATGTTCGTAAGAGTTTTCCTTGAGTAAATTCTGTTCATGGGATAATTTACCCATAGGTAATTCGCGAGTTTATAGAAACCGGCCATTAGACAAGTAGGTACTCCGCATAACGCTAGCATTTGATTATTACCGAAAGCATTAAATTGTTTTAGTTCTAATTTAATAATGTGTTTTTCTATTTTATTTTCGTGAGATTTTACCCTTTAAGTAGAAAATTAAATATCCTGAGATATGTTTCTGTGGAAGTTGTTTTAATATTGCCCCAGAGTATTTTATTTCGTTAACTATTAACTTCTTGGGAGTTTTTCTTAACCATTTTATGTCTTCATCTCAGCACTCAGAAGCACCAAATAGAAGCCTGCACTAAATAGACTACAGGTAGTAGATACGATCATTAGTTCTTGAATACGTGGCAGTAATCATATTGTATACGGTATTACTTCCGGAAAAAACTGAAGTTTTATGTTTTTAAGTATAAATAATTTGAAAAAGTAACAGAACATTATTTTCCAAATACTTTATTATCGTTCATTACCTTATACCTTACACTACTTCTCCACATAGTCACCATCATTACTCAGGCACTTTTCCTAACGAAAAAAACAGTTTTTGTATGCCTTCATCAAAGAATGACGAAAGCCAAGTCTGCACTTCTTGTTTCACATCATCATCACCGTTGAAATATTTCACCCAGGAATTTCTTCAGATAAAAATCGCTTGGTGCCAGATACGGACTGTAGAGAGGGTAATCGAATTGCTCCCTGATCACATCTGGTCCTGATCGCACCACCCAAACAGAAGTAAAAATAGCTATAGGTAAACTAAAAAATCACAAATCTCCAGGCTTTGGCCAAATTCCAGGAGAACTCATTAAGGAAGGTGGGAATATATTAAACTCAGAGATCCATAAATTCATGGTTTGGAGAAAGGAAGATTTGTCAAAAGAATGGAAAGAATCTATTATTATACCGATCCATAAAAAGCTATAAAGGGCCGAATGTAATAACTATCGAGGAATTTCTCTCTTATCAACATCTTAAATTCTATCTAATGTATACTGCTGTCAAGATTAACCCCGTATGCGAACGAAATCATTGGAGATCACCAATGTGGATTTAGGCAAAACAGATCAACCATTGATCAAATATTTTGTATTCGCCAAATTTTGGTGAAAAAGTGGGAGTATAATAAGACTGTTCACCAGCTATACATAGATTTAAAATAATATGATTCAGTTAGGTGAAACAAATTGTACAATATCCTCATTCAGTAAGGGATAACAAAAAGTTAGGTTCATCAAAACGTGTTTAAATGAAAACTTAAGTAGAGTCAATGCAGGGAAATTTATATTAGAATGGTTTGCCATTAAGGGCGACTTGAGGCAAGGAGATGCACTATCGCCTTTACTTTTTAATTTTGCTTTGGAATATGCCATTAGGAAAGTTCAAAAAAATAAGGCAGGCCTAGAATTAAATAGCAGTCACCCGATTATAACTTATGCAGATTAGGTTTGTCTGCTAGCCGATGACCTAAATACAATTGAGAGAAATGCAGAAAGTATTTTTAATGCCTGCAGGAATGTTTTATTGGAAATTACTAAAGGAAAGCTATGTCAAATGTCATGAAATGTCAAAATACCAAATATTAGAAAGCCGGTAAATTGTTCGAACAACTGGAGAAATTCACATATCTGGAAGCAATAATCACAGATAGGTACAAATAATACTAAGATAAAAAGTTAAGCGTTGACTGAAATTCCTGTTTTTATGCAGTTCAGAAACTTTATTTTGTCGTTTTCTGTCCAGAGATCTAAAAGTAAAAATTTATAAGGTAATATTATCCTGCCTGTTGTATTATATGGATGTGAGACATGGTCCCTCACTCTTCGGAATGAACATAATCGAAAACCGAGTGCTTAGGAAAATATTTGGGCCTAAGAGAGAAGAAAATGGGGACTGGTGAAAACTGGATAACGACGAACTTCATAATCTGTACTCTTCACCGAATATAATCATTAAGGAGGATGAAATGGGCTGGACATGTTGCTCGTATGGCGGAGGAAAGACTTACCTAAAAAAATATTGGCTGGGAGACCACTTGGAAGACCTAGACTTAGGTGGGAGGACAATATTAGGATAGATTTAAGGGAGGTGGGCTTTGCGAGGGATGGTTGGAAGGAGTTAGCCCAGAATAGGGTTGAATAGCGGGCGCAGGTAAGGGCGGCAATGAACCTCCGGGTTCCATGAAATAGATAATTTTCCTTTGGCTTGCTTAGGAATTGTCTATTGCCATTGAGTGAGGAAGCAAGTAAGTTACATGATCGTGTTTGTAACCCAACGAAGATGCAAAAATAATTAATTGGTTTGTTCCCAGTGTCAATATTTATGTAATGTCATGTAGGCCTACCACGACGCATGCTCATATTGTCAGTTCCGCTGTGCGACCTACGCGAACATTGTCATTTTTCAGCGTACTCACAATGTGCGCAGGCGTCGTGAAACGTGACAGTACACGACTTAGCCTTAGGAACAGATATAATTTTCACAATCATATTATATAAAGTATCATCAAGTAGTACAGTATTTATATTTCGTGTCGGTGGCACGAACCACGGCCGCAAGAAGCCAACCCAAATAGCGGGCCATCACGCTCAAGCTCCTTCCTCCACGCGTACATGAGCCATCCGTTGCCAAGAATTTTCTTAAGCACTGGAAAGAAAGAAATACTTAAGGCAGACGAAATCGACCTGCTGTATCTAGATTCTCATAGGCAGCAGGGAGACCGAAGAACAATGAGAAACTTAAAAAGAGAAAGTTCCATACCAACCATTTTCAGCTGAAAAGGTGAAAAAGCACGAATAGATTAAATGAGTTTGAAAACAAAGACTTCGTGTTCTAGGATCGAGGGAAGCTGACGGAATTGAATTGACAGATTTGTTGTTGTATTCATATTACTGCAAATGGAAAGGCAAATTTATATGCAATATTTAACAGTATAACAGTACCGGTATAAAATTTCCAACTTTCATTTCCATTAACTTGTAGTTACAGTAATAGTAATAAATAAGTTTCGATGGCAGTTTATAGGGAAAAAATGCTTAATGTATGAAAATTGAGCGAGGCAAAGACTCCAAAGGAACGAGAGCAACGACACACACTTTCGAATAGAGGCGGAAATTTATCACTTCATTGCAATTCACCAACATTATTTTAGCTCTGCTGTTTATTTTTCCTTTCAAAATATAACTTTAGTACATAATTTCATAAAATAAAGTATACAAGTTTCGTTAAAAATACTTCACAACTTTATGATTTAACCCCTTCCATAGAACATTACAAAGCAAAATAATACTTTTTTTTTTTTTAAATCCTATGATCCCCAGGTGGGGCGAAGGGGCCTCCAATGGAGGTTTCATTACCTATACTAATTTTGATATGCTTATTTTCCGAGAGAGGGTAGAGGGACAGGTGGTAAGCCCATCGCCTCGCAAAATAATACATAAAAAAATAAAATAAGAACAAACATTTCCAATGTGATGGACTAATTTGACGAATTGTTCATGCAGATTCAGCTAATAATATTATGTTTTATAACACGCATGCTCTCTTGACAGAAATATTCTGATCAGTAAATTAACAGAAACGGTAAACAAAGCACAAAAAATTATTGTGGCTACGCTGAAAGCTGGCTGTTTTTCTCGTACTTTTTTCCAATCGTATGCTAGAAGAAAAGTAGAACATAATAAAAAATCTTCCTGCAAGCTAATATCTCGGCTGAACACATTCTCTTTGTTCTCTATTGTGCACATATCATATTGTGTAGAATATAAACAATCCATCACACGGACTAAGCATGATTCAGTTTTGCTCTTTTCTTACACTACATTAATATTTATTAAATTCATTTGGTGTAATGGGAACAGTAAATTTAATTGAGAAATTCTATTTTGTAACGACGCAAATAGCGACGTGCATAATCAACGATAGGAGACCATTCCTAAACAAAGGAAGGGTTGGGGGACCGCAACTAATCGATATTGAACATTTTTATGATTATCGATACTGCCCTGAATTTTATTTGAATTACAGAAAAGGAGAGGTGCGCATGCGTCGACGGTGAATCGACGAGGCAGACGTGCGGAACCTGAAAGACGGTTAGGAGTACGTGCCTGACCACGAGAGAGAGAAGTTGAAAAGGCAGAAGGGAGAAGACGAGATTGGGATGTGTGACAGCGGTAGAGGCGTTCTGGCATAATGGTGTGTCAGACTTTCATCTAAAGGAAATTCTGGTTGTGAACTTCCTTGACACGGCTATATGGAGATAGTCATTAATCAGAAGAATACACCAAGTCGGCCAGTACGAGACACCGCTACAGCGAACACCAGCTGTGAGAGTGAGTCGTGACTGCTCGCTCTGAATAAGAGCAGATATGGACATCAGGAAGTAATGGAAGACAACTCAGGATCGGAGGATAAGTTGGACATCACTGGTTGAGTATAAGCGTCTAGACTTTTTTTTTCTTATTGTTTGGGGAGTGAGAAAATTGAGATATCCTTTTTTTTTTAAGGATGGTTTCTAAGTCATGTATGGCGATTAGACACCGTATGGAATAATAGAATAGAATAGAATAGAAACATAGAAGTGAGAATTCTAGAAGTAAAGTGATGAAATCCAGTAATCCAACTATTTTCTATTTCTGGTCTAAATTAATTATAAAAGAGCAGTCTAGAGCCTAACAACTGAATGCCACAGATATATCTCTTCACTTTAAGTTTTTTTTGGGTGATTGTTCCACGAATGAATACATAGCTAGGGGCAATTGGTGATGCTCATAGAAACTTTGTTATTTTTGAGACAGGACGCGAGGGGAGTAAGGAAGAAAGGTAATTAAGGGGCATGCTTAGTACTTCTTACGAGGGCCCCTCCCTCTTGGGTTTCTTTCAGGTGACGGGTGACTATCTATAAATAGATTTCATGCTGGCCTGTAATGTTAAGTTATGTTTTTTATAGAGATTTATCTACAAGCGAAGGTGTATGGAATATGGTAGAGGGGGATAAGAAGTGGAAAGATTGAAGGGCAAAAGAAGGCCTACGAGTGGTAGTGCATTAGGTGTGTACCATTGGAAAATTTACATGTTAGGGTAGAAGTAGAAGTCACTAAAGGGGTTATAGAGAAGCTTACTAATCTGGGCGTGAATTAGTTTCAGTTAGAATTCTAGGGAATTTAGAGACAAAAGAAGATTGGGTGCCCATGCTAAAGAGTAGTAACGTAAGAAGTAGGAAAACTAGAATAACCACCGAGTGAATTAAATCAATGGTATAAGCTGAAGGGAACTCTACTTAAAGAAAGAAAGGGGTTAAAAGATAATAGCTGATGACTGGTCAGGTTAGAAAGAGGAGAGTGAGTTGAAAGATAACAACAAATGATTGGTTAGGTTAGAAAGAGGAGAATAGGAAATTGCGAGTAGTGTACTGATGATAAGTAGTTTATTAGCAAGTACTAGAGATTGTAAGGGTGAGGTGAGGGAACGCCGGAAGTATCCCGAATCAAACAGATAAAATCTGGTAGTAGGCAAGGCCTATACCAGTAACATATAAAGAAAAGAAATTTATGAGAGATTGTGAAAGCCATCGATGTTGGAGGCGAACAACGGCCCCACGTGCCTCTAGGAGAGAGTGTCAGGGACCTCTGACGTCGATTTACAAAATTGTATTTTTGTTTGCGGCCCATTAATATTTTCCCGGTTGCAGGAGAGGAGTCAGATTGTTTGTAACTCAAGATCTAGACGTCGCTCCTGTATCGGTGGTCTATCGCCACAGTCACTCTGTGGGTATAGGCCTAAACTTCTATTTCTTTCTTCATGAGACTGTCTTTTCTATTTATCTTTAAATACAATTCTTCATGGACTAAGCTGACAAATAGACTAATGTAGGAGACATAGGTGGGATTATTGAGTGTAATCTGTAGAGTAAGGACTGGATTATGAATTGAAAACCTTTATTTATTCAAGAAAAAAAAAACACCCAGTATAATATATATATTGAACTATCCTGAAGTTGCAAATGTAAATGACTACACAAGTCAGTAGTAAATTAGAAGAAGACGTTCTAGTAGATACCTGAAAAAAAAGAAAGAAAATTAAAGTAATTAATTAAGGATTTGTTATTGTTGAACAGAGAACGTACTTATATAGTTAAAATTGGGTATACTAACCTTGAATAATCAAATATTATCCTACCAATGGCGCCCATACCGTGGGGCGAGTTGTGTTAAAATCACAGATTTTGATAGCCCATATCGTGGGGCTGAGTAGTGTTAAAACAAAACAGTATTGCTAATTGTTGCAACTTAATTTAGTTAAAATTGTTAAAAAAAAAAAAAAAAGAAACCTTTATTCAGTTGAAGTTCCATATTATGATAGCCCATAGCGTGAGGCAGTGATAGTTTGATATCCTAACGTGAGGCGAGATAGGGTTAAAAGAATTTTGGGAGTTAGGTTAGTATAACTGAAATTTATTCTCAAAAACAAATAATAATAATAATAATAATAACATATTTTTGGGAAAAGAATAATGACTATTGACAAGTAAGGACTTCTATAGATGACTAAGACAGACGACTGAACTATTGTGTGTTCTAATCTTTTTTTTCCAGTGGTATTGTTAATATATAAATATGGCTACTTATGTTGATCCGTATGCACAAATAAGAGCAGCTGAGCTAACCCAAGCTATTAGGAAGTTGAGGAAGGCGGATTTAGAGGCAGAATGTGATAGAGTAAAGTTACCGACCACAGGTACAAGGGATGAGTTAAGACAACGCTTGTTAGATTATGCCCGTAAGAACCCTCAGTCATTTCAAGTGTTAATTACGGCTTTTGCTCTGAGTCAGGAAGTTTTGGAAGAAGATTTAGTTGAACATAATATAACGGTACCACAAGATTCATATGGAGATGTAGTGTATACATGGGTTAAGTTAATGCGTAGGAAGGCCATGGCGGTAGCTGATTCAGAAGAAGTTGTACCAGTAGTACCATCGTTTACAATTCAGTTAGAGCCACATAAACCAAATACTTTGGATCTGGTTCGTAAATGGAACATTAAATTCAAACCTGGGGATAGTATTTACTTATTTTTGGAGAGATTGGAAGATTTAAAACAAAGTTCTAAGTTACAGGGTGTAGAGTTATTGTCAGTATTACCCGAAATTTTACAAGATTCAGCTTTACTTTGGTACAGGAACAGATTAACAGATTGGCCTACATGGGAAGCTTTTTTGAAAGAATTTAGAGAATATTATTTGCCTATTGATGAGGAAGATTCGCTTTTGGATGAGATTAGACAGAGAACGCAAGGTCCCAAAGAATCGATTTTTGATTATGTTAATGCTATTCAAACGTTAATGAGGAGGCTGAGTACTCCAATGAGTCCTCAACAAATGATGAAGACTGTTATCAAAAATTTGCGTCCTGATGTAAAATTGTACCTTAGACCTGCAGAGATTCAAACTATAACAGATTTAATACGTGTAGGTAGACAGTATGAACAAATATTGTTAGATTCTGAGAGATATATTCCTCCTCCAACGCAGGTTAGAGCTACAATTAAAGAAACGGCTTATAAACCTCAGAGACAAGTTGTTATACCTTCAGTTCATACAGCGCTAGGAATTCAGGGAAAGCAGGAACTTCCATCGTCCGAGTTACAAAAGAAACCCCATGTTAGTTTTTCTGCAAAGACGTGGGATAAGGAACGGAATTCAAGTCCTGTAAATGATTCTAGAATGGTTAAAGTAATAGAAAATAAAGAGAGACAGGATGAGTCGAGGGATAATGGTAAAAACACCCCTTTGCGTTTTTCAAATAATCAGCGATGTTGGAATTGTGATAAAACAGGACATAGGCAGTTCGAGTGTAAGGCACCTCGTAGAGTTACTCCACGCGCTACGATTAAATGTTATAATTGTAATAAGCTTGGACATAGGTCTATTGATTGTAGGATGCCCCAAGAAAGAAAAGTTAGGCCTACAAATTCTTTAAGACAATTAACTAAAAATCAGGCTTGTGTGATGTTAAATATAAATCCTACAGATTTAGTTAATGGAGATAGATGTTTTGTTGAAATTTTGCTGGAGGATATTACATTTATTGCTTTAATAGATTCCGGTTCAGATAAAACTTATGTGGGAGAGAAGGGTGATTTTTTGTGTAAAATGTTAGATTTAGCAGTAGAAGAATCTGAAGTTAGGGTGGTGCAACTAGCAGATAAAACTTATAGTTCTATAACAGGAGAGAGAACTTTTGAGATGAAATTGCAGGACAGGATCTTTCAGATAAAATGTAAAATTATGCCAAATTTAGCAGTAGATATGATTCTGGGCATGGACGTTTTGAAACAAATTGGGTTAGTAGTAGATTTGCAAGATGGGACTTGGTATTTCAAAGATGAACCAGCAAAAATTTTTCAATTTGTTAAGGCTATAGATTTAAAAGAAGAAGATCAACTACATAATATTCTTACTTTACCTACACCTCAGGAAAGGGACAGATTGAATATGTTTTTGGAAAATCAGTTACAGAAATTTGATCAGTGTACTGGACTTACAGACTTGATTTCTCATGTTATTGATACAGGCGATGCAAAACCTATAAAACAAAGATATTATCCAGTATCACCCATTTTGGAAAAAGTTATACACGCGGAAATAGATAAAATGTTATTGGAAAAAGTTATAGAGCCTTCAAATTCACCTTGGTCGTCTCCGGTAGTTATGGTAAAGAAACCAGATAGAACATGGAGGTTCTGCGTAGATTTCAGAAAAGTAAACAATTGTACTAAAAGAGATAGTTATCCTTTGCCATACATTGAACATGTTTTGAGTAAATTACGACATGCTAGGTATATCAGTACAATAGATTTGAAAAATGGGTATTGGCAAGTTCCATTAGATGAAGCAAGTAAAGAAAAAACAGCATTTACCGTACCTGGTAGAGGATTGTATCAGTTTCGAGTTATGCCTTTTGGAATCCATAACGCACCAGCCTCGTTTCAAAGATTAGTTGATACTATATTAAGAGAAGAGATAGGAGAGAAATGCTTTTGTTATTTGGATGATATAGTACTTATTAGCGAGACATTTGAAGAACATTTGTCCTTGTTAGAAAAGGTCTTAGAGAAATTAAGAAAAGCTAACCTGAAAATTAATAGGGAAAAATCAAAATTTTGCAGAAGTGAATTAAAATATTTGGGTCATATCATTACTCCATTAGGAATTGCTGTAGATTCAGATAAAATCTCGTGTATCCTTGAGTATCCAGCCCCTACAAAAGTCAAGGAAGTACGAGCATTTTTAGGATTGGCTTCTTGGTACCGACGATTCATTCCATTTTTTTCTGAAGTTGTAAAGCCCCTCACTGCACTTCTGAAAAAGAATCAGAAATGGCGTTGGACTAAGGAATGTCAGGAATCTTTTGATGAATTAAAATCGAAATTATCTAGTAGTCCTATATTAACTTGTCCAGATTATACTAAACCCCTAGTGCTACAGACCGACGCTAGTTTTTCAGGACTAGGAGCAGCATTAATTCAGACAGGAGAGGAAGGAGAGGAAAAAGTAATAGCTTATGCTAGTAGAACTTTAACGGTAGGTGAGCAAAAGTGGGCAATAGTTGAGAAGGAATTGTTAGCTATATTGTGGGCAGTTCAAAAGTTTCGTCCTTATTTGGAAGGTTATCATTTTAAAGTATATACTGATCATTTTGCTCTGAAATGGTTAAATACATTACAGAATCCGACCGGACGATTAGCTAGGTGGAGTTTATTGCTCCAGGAGTATGATTTTGAAGTAATACATAGGCCTGGTAGATTACAAAAAGTTCCGGATGCTTTATCTAGAATACACGAAGGGAAAGTTCAAGAGAAAACGGTAGAGGAAGAATTTTGCCTCTTGTTGACTGATAACTCTGAAGTAGTGGAATGGGAAAATATACAAGATGCTTGGTATATTAAGCGGAAGGAGCAAGTACAAAGTAAACCTAAATTTTGGCCAGATTGGAAGGTCGTAGATGAGAAGTTGTACCATTTAAGATTAGATCAGTTAGAACAAACTTTAGAGGGAACAGTGAATAGGTGGAAATTAGTTATTCCGCAAGATTATAGGATTAAAGTATTACAGGAATGTCATGATGCACCTACTGCAGGACATATGGGGATAGCTAAAACTTTCTTTAGAATAGCAAACAAGTATTATTGGCCGGGAATGTTTAGAGATGTTGCTAAGTATGTTACTGCTTGTGAAATATGTCAGAGACAGAAAGTGTTACAGACGGCTCAAGCAGGACCAATGCATTTTTACCAGAAAGAGAAACCTTGGATGACTGTAGCTACTGATTTGTTGGGACCTTACCCACGTTCCAAAAAAGGGAACCGATACATTGTAGTATTTCAGGACACCTTTACCAAATATGTAGAATGTAAAGCGTTAAGGAAAGCAACCAGTAGAGCAGTTACGGAAGCATTTTATGAATTGATTATCCTTAAATGGGGAATTCCGGGATATTTGCTGATGGATAATGGACCGCAATATACTAGTAAATTAATGCGAGAGATAGCTAAAGCTTTTAATATAACTCCTTGTTATTTACCTGTATATTCGCCACAAGGAAATCCAGTAGAAAGAGTCAATAGAGTATTGAAAACAATGATTTCTAGTTATATTCAAAAGGATCAGACAGTTTGGGATGTGTATTTGAGAGAATTTAATTTTGCTATAAATACGGCTAAGCATAGTTCCACTGGATGCACTCCTTATATGCTAAATTATGGGAAGGAGCCTGAAATTATCAGTAGGATTGAAAAGGTGGAAAACCAACCGATTCATAAAGAAATTCCAAAAATTTGGGTGGAGAGACTCAATAAATTGAAAACGGTACGTTTAATGGTTAGACATAACTTAGAAACCGCCTATAAGAATTCGAGTCATTATTATAATCTTCGGAGGAGAGAGGTGAAATTTCGTCCAGGAGATCTAGTGTTAAGAAGAAACTTTAAATTAAGTGATGCCTCACAAGCTTATACAGCAGGTTTAAGTGCAAAGTTTGTCGGGCCCTATATTATAAAGAAAAAGTTCAGTGAAAATAGCTACGAACTGACAAACCGTTTTGGTAAAAAGTTGGGGAAGTGGCACGTCAAAGACTTGAAACCCTTTGTTCCTGGATAAACATTCTTTAAGGCTGGTAAAAGAGACACGCACAAAAAAAAAAAAAAAAATGAATGTGACCTGTGTCAACATTATTTTTTTTATGGTGAGTGAGGGAAGAATGTAACGACGCAAATAGCGACGTGCATAATCAACGATAGGAGACCATTCCTAAACAAAGGAAGGGTTGGGGGACCGCAACTAATCGATATTGAACATTTTTATGATTATCGATACTGCCCTGAATTTTATTTGAATTACAGAAAAGGAGAGGTGCGCATGCGTCGACGGTGAATCGACGAGGCAGACGTGCGGAACCTGAAAGACGGTTAGGAGTACGTGCCTGACCACGAGAGAGAGAAGTTGAAAAGGCAGAAGGGAGAAGACGAGATTGGGATGTGTGACAGCGGTAGAGGCGTTCTGGCATAATGGTGTGTCAGACTTTCATCTAAAGGAAATTCTGGTTGTGAACTTCCTTGACACGGCTATATGGAGATAGTCATTAATCAGAAGAATACACCAAGTCGGCCAGTACGAGACACCGCTACAGCGAACACCAGCTGTGAGAGTGAGTCGTGACTGCTCGCTCTGAATAAGAGCAGATATGGACATCAGGAAGTAATGGAAGACAACTCAGGATCGGAGGATAAGTTGGACATCACTGGTTGAGTATAAGCGTCTAGACTTTTTTTTTCTTATTGTTTGGGGAGTGAGAAAATTGAGATATCCTTTTTTTTTTAAGGATGGTTTCTAAGTCATGTATGGCGATTAGACACCGTATGGAATAATAGAATAGAATAGAATAGAAACATAGAAGTGAGAATTCTAGAAGTAAAGTGATGAAATCCAGTAATCCAACTATTTTCTATTTCTGGTCTAAATTAATTATAAAAGAGCAGTCTAGAGCCTAACAACTGAATGCCACAGATATATCTCTTCACTTTAAGTTTTTTTTGGGTGATTGTTCCACGAATGAATACATAGCTAGGGGCAATTGGTGATGCTCATAGAAACTTTGTTATTTTTGAGACAGGACGCGAGGGGAGTAAGGAAGAAAGGTAATTAAGGGGCATGCTTAGTACTTCTTACGAGGGCCCCTCCCTCTTGGGTTTCTTTCAGGTGACGGGTGACTATCTATAAATAGATTTCATGCTGGCCTGTAATGTTAAGTTATGTTTTTTATAGAGATTTATCTACAAGCGAAGGTGTATGGAATATGGTAGAGGGGGATAAGAAGTGGAAAGATTGAAGGGCAAAAGAAGGCCTACGAGTGGTAGTGCATTAGGTGTGTACCATTGGAAAATTTACATGTTAGGGTAGAAGTAGAAGTCACTAAAGGGGTTATAGAGAAGCTTACTAATCTGGGCGTGAATTAGTTTCAGTTAGAATTCTAGGGAATTTAGAGACAAAAGAAGATTGGGTGCCCATGCTAAAGAGTAGTAACGTAAGAAGTAGGAAAACTAGAATAACCACCGAGTGAATTAAATCAATGGTATAAGCTGAAGGGAACTCTACTTAAAGAAAGAAAGGGGTTAAAAGATAACACTGGGTAACAGCCAAAAAATCGTCCGGGGTTTCTCAGCGGAATTAGACTAATTTTGATGCCCCGAGTCCGAAAATGACCTTGGTTTTGCTCAATCAGGTCAACTTTTTGAGATACAGCCATAAACCTGCCTGACGAGCTATACATACATATGCTAATATCATATGTATGTATCACGGGTTTTGAGTTCAGTCATTTCTCTAAATTCGCTGCATAAAAATTAGCAGGAAAATAATCACAATTATTATTAATATTATTATATTATATATTATTATATTTTCGGCGCGACGTTCATGCAGGAATAATCCTGACGTTTTCTGCTACATCTGCGGAGAATACACGCTGTCAGCGGACAGGAAGAACATCACAAGATTTGTGAAGCACGCATACCAGGCTTACTTTAAAATCAAGCTAGGTGACCAAGATAAGTCGTGGGCACCGCACACGGTGTGCAAGACGTGCGTGGAATACCTCAGGCGGTGGACTAAGGGCGCCAAAACTTCACTGAAGTTTGGGATTCCGATGGTTTGGAGGGAGCCGTTTGACCATGCATCGGATTGTTACTTCTGCGCCATCAATACTACTGGCATCAACCGGAAGAATTAGCACAGCCTCCAGTACCCCGACCTTCCATCTGCCCGCCGTCCAGTTGCTCACTGCGAAGAAATACCTTTACCAGCGTTCACACAGCTTCCTCACATCGACGACGAGGCCACCACTTCAGACGACATAGGAGATACAGAACAGGAGTATGAAACACAAGACGGTCCGCAGCCCTCTTCACAATGTGAGCTTAATGATCTGGTTCGGGATCTCAGCTTGTCGAAGACTTCCTCAGAGCTGTTGGCCTCCAGACTCAAAGAGAAAAATCTACTTGGCGAGGACGCGCGTATCACTTTCTTCCGTAGAAGGCATGAGGAGTACATGGGCTACTTCTGCCAGGAGGAAGACCTCGTGTACTGCCGAGATGTCGCCGGTCTTCTTCATAAACTCGGCGCTCCTACATACGATCCGACAGATTGGCGACTCTTCATTGACAGCTGCAAGCGCTCTTTGAAGTGTGTGCTCATCCACAACGGGAACCAGATCGCCTCAATCCCTCTTGCGCACTCCACAACTCTCAAAGAGAAATATGAAGCAGTGAAGTATGACAAAATCCAATATAAGCAGCACCAATGGATGATCTGCGTCGACTTCAAGATGGTGAACTTTCTACTAGGTCAGCAGTCCGGGTTCACAAAGTACCCATGCTTTATATGTATGTGGGACAGTCGAGACAGAGTCCAGCACTATGTAAAGAGAGAGTGGCCGGCGCGAGAGCAGTTAGTACCTGGGGCGAGAAACATCATAAACGAACCTCTTGTTGACCGGGAGAAGATATTGATCCCACCGCTACACATGAAGCTTGGGTTAATGAAACAGTTCACGCGCGCTCTGGACAAGGATGGGAGGTCCTTCAACTACATGTGCCGAGCATTTTCTCGACTGACCATTGAGAAGCTCAAGGCCGGCAGCTCATAAAGGACACTGAGTTCCAAAACTCCATGAACACGCTTGAGTGCGCCGCCTGGAAATCGTTTGTGCAGGTGGTGAACAACTTCCTGGGGAACACGAAGGCAGCAAACCACGCCACACTCATCAGCAGCATGATAGAGGCCTTCCAAAAACTCGGGTGTTTGATGAGTATAAAGATGCACTTCCTCTTCTCACACATGGACAAGTTTCCTGAAAACCTTGGGGCGATGAGCGACGAGCAGGGAGAAAGGTTCCATCAGGACATGCGCCAAATGGAGGAGAGGTACCAGGGGAAGTGGGACGCAGTCATGCTGGCGGACTACTGCTGGTCGCTGAAGAGAGACAACCCAGCAGCTGCTCACACACGGAAATCGAAGAAACGCCGAAATCTGCCTTGAACTCTGAACTTTTGTGTCATGTAACGCTCATTCTTATTATATTATGATTATTATGCAAATCAAATTTCATGTAGTAAATAAATAATGAATTAATTTGGATACGTTGACTTTTATTTCTTGAGGGAAACGGAAAAAATCGTCAGGGGTTTATCAGCAGAAATGAGTTTTTCTTACGAAAAACATATTTTTTTGAAATTTCTGTAGAAAAAAATCCTGACCTGATTGAGCAAAACCAAGGTCATTTTCGGACTCAGGGCATCAAAATTAGTCTAATTCAGCTGAAAAACCCTGGACAATTTTCCAAAAGTTTTTTTTTGTTGCCCTGTGTAATAGCTGATGACTGGTCAGGTTAGAAAGAGGAGAGTGAGTTGAAAGATAACAACAAATGATTGGTTAGGTTAGAAAGAGGAGAATAGGAAATTGCGAGTAGTGTACTGATGATAAGTAGTTTATTAGCAAGTACTAGAGATTGTAAGGGTGAGGTGAGGGAACGCCGGAAGTATCCCGAATCAAACAGATAAAATCTGGTAGTAGGCAAGGCCTATACCAGTAACATATAAAGAAAAGAAATTTATGAGAGATTGTGAAAGCCATCGATGTTGGAGGCGAACAACGGCCCCACGTGCCTCTAGGAGAGAGTGTCAGGGACCTCTGACGTCGATTTACAAAATTGTATTTTTGTTTGCGGCCCATTAATATTTTCCCGGTTGCAGGAGAGGAGTCAGATTGTTTGTAACTCAAGATCTAGACGTCGCTCCTGTATCGGTGGTCTATCGCCACAGTCACTCTGTGGGTATAGGCCTAAACTTCTATTTCTTTCTTCATGAGACTGTCTTTTCTATTTATCTTTAAATACAATTCTTCATGGACTAAGCTGACAAATAGACTAATGTAGGAGACATAGGTGGGATTATTGAGTGTAATCTGTAGAGTAAGGACTGGATTATGAATTGAAAACCTTTATTTATTCAAGAAAAAAAAAACACCCAGTATAATATATATATTGAACTATCCTGAAGTTGCAAATGTAAATGACTACACAAGTCAGTAGTAAATTAGAAGAAGACGTTCTAGTAGATACCTGAAAAAAAAGAAAGAAAATTAAAGTAATTAATTAAGGATTTGTTATTGTTGAACAGAGAACGTACTTATATAGTTAAAATTGGGTATACTAACCTTGAATAATCAAATATTATCCTACCAATACAAGTGTTGAATGGTTAATGTAGTGTAAATGTAATTTATTGTATATAAGATTGTTATTGTTGAAAAAAGAAAGAAAATAATATATTAAATAAATTATGGTTATTGTTATGCAAAGTAAATTAACGTGAAGTTCAGATTTTTGACCCTTATCCTTGTAATGGTTTGAGAGTAGCTGGTTTTTGTGCTAAGTTACATACTTTGGTAGTGAGTATTGAAAAAAGGAGAAAAAGAAGAAGCAAAATAATAAAAGAAAGATAAATCCGAACCCAACTCCCGTCTCCACTGTTAATTAAAAGCTAGTCGAGGGGCATGTAGGTACATAGCCTGTGTATCTATAATTTAATTTGTGTCTGGGCTGATACATAACAAAAAGAAAAGAGGAAGCGTATTGATGATGGCGCCCGTTAATATAAATTTTCATCAATATTATCAAGACTGGGTAAATTGTTAAAAGAGAGAGAAAGTAGACTGAGAGTAGGAAGTTTGCAATCACCCGGTGTCAAAGGTAGTTGTACTGAACGTTGGAATGTGGACTATGCAGGCAGTGTTATGATGACACGACAGGTGCATGAGTGACCTTGTTTTGTAGGAGTTCAGTAAACTTATATACTACGATTAAGAATAATCACATATTAGTCGTCACAGAATTTTGGCGAAGATTTAATCCAAGAAGTTAAGGAACTTTATAGCATAAAGTAAGAAAAGCCCGTCACAATTTCATCAAATAAGTTTCCTTATTTTTAAATGAAATCCGTTGAATGTTCAGATCTCATTAGATATCTAAGGGACATACACTCCTTTCTCTTCTTCTTGACTAAATACTCGTAATATGATAGGTTCTTGAAAGACAACATAAGGCTTAGAAAATTAGTAGGGTGTGAATTACTGGTTTAATAAGCTAAATTTGAACTTTTAAGTGAATCGTGGAATCGAAAAGTACTTCGCAAAATTGAAAGTACGAAATTGAATCGCGAAGCATCTATAAATTGAACAATTTCACTACACAAATAGATGGTTGTGAAATTAGTACGACAATTATTTAGCATCGAAATCTCACGAAAACTTTACAATAGATTATTCTAAAGAATGAAGAAACATTAGCCTACTCGTGCTCATGTTTGGAGTGTCATTACAAGTACTAGGCCTCTGTTTAATGGGTTACTTATTTCGCAAATTGCAATGTAAACTGAAATAAGGTCGGCGTTTATGTAATTTAGAAAGACATAGGGTAAGCCATTATATCAAACACGATGTGCTCGTTGTTTCCCTGACTGTGACATACCTGCGCATTACTCTACAATATCATCTGCCAGAACATATTTCTTATTAGCATCTTATTAGCAAACAATACGTATAAACTGATGTTACACAAAATGTTTTGAAATAAATTCTTAAACATGGAGACTTAAAGTATTATCTAAATTCTAAACATTCAGTTGCCGTCCTTTTAATGGAAAGGAAATGAAAAAGAAACACCTTTACTTTAAAATGAAACGATTTTTTTCGAAAATAACGTCATTTTCCCAAAAAATACGTATTCTTCCGTAGGATAATTACCGAAATCAGTACACTGTAATTACCGAAATTGAGGTAGAATAATTCACAAGAGATAATTCTCTTAAAATTGAGCCATGGAGTCCTAGAATACTCGGAATACATTATAAACCCACGAAAATTATTTTGCCGACAGCGATAGCATTAAAGAAGAAAACACGCTACACATTATTTGAGATAAAATTCAAGAATATTTCAACATCGGTGCAAATCGCAGAAACCACATCTTTATTTAAAATAGAATCATACTTAGTTTTTTTTTTAAAATAATTCCAATAGAAATCGATCATTTTTAATACCTGTAGGCCTATTACTAATATAAAGGTTTGTTTACTGATAAAAATACGCAAAATTTCATTATAACTTCCTTTTTAAAAATTCAGGGTAATCCAGTCATCGATTTAACCTCGAATAATGGGGATAAGAAAAGATAATTTCTTCAAATTTGAGATAGAGTGGATATCGGCACTGGTTGATCGGTGATTGGCAAGAGACTATTTCTTCATTAATTGTAAATTGTATTGCACTGTAGTACCTGTAGAGGCTGCTATCACTTCGGGTCCTATATAGGTAAGTCCTAAGAGTTTAGTTCAGTTCTATTAAAACCACCTAGTCATATCTCGAGCAGATTTCGAAATAAAAATGTTATAGGATTTGTCATAATGTGGACCTATTAATGAATTCTTGTGCCAACTTTGTGATTAATCGGTCCTGTGTTACCTGAAAGGTTTAGGCCTACATCAAGAGTACTGCTATGCAATATTATTTATTGTTTGGTAAACTATGCGATATTTTTATACAAGTATCGCAACAGCTATTCTAAAGTGAAATGTTAAAAGCTAATAATTATCTCACAATATTTAGTAATGTATGAGGTAGGGCTACTTCAGAAATAAACGAAATTCCTGTTGTACACAATATTTAATACAAACTCGGTTAAAAAAATTATCGTACGAAAATATTTTTATTTTATTACGTATATTGACATCCGTAATAAAATGTTATAAAATAAATAAGATACCAGATGCTCAACAAGATATATTTTGTGTCGCCTAGGCCTTTCGTTGATGCCAACTTACACGCGGCTAGGAGGCCACAGAAGATAGTTCCGTAACAGTGATTTAATGAGGGTGACGAAATGCATTTTTTTTATTTTAATTTTAATTATTGGAGCTCCAAGCCAGCAAAAGATGCCCTCAAGATGCTGTGATAACACCGTAAGGCCTTGGCGACACAAAATATATCCTGTTGAGCATCTGGTATCTTATTAATTTTATTACATTGATCGAGCTCAACGGTATTAAGCAAGTATTTTAATAAATCCGTAATGAAAGTTCTGGCAATTCTTCATATAATCTTCCGAGAAACATTGAGTTGTGGCTACAAGACGTAAAACTGATGTATTAGTAATAATATTTATATTTATTTGGTGCATTAGGTTACATTGTTGAATGTTGAATTCGCCTTTAGGGCATTTTATCAACATGCAATGAACAGTTCATAATTAACATTTCTATTCTAGCATTCTGTACATTCGCTTATTCTTTGTACTTGCTTCATTCTTTTATCTCTGATTTTCCATATATTTGTTCTTACTTTTTATAAATGTGTAATTACTGTTTTTCCTTAAAATCAATTCATCGCTCAAGAGTGACCATTCATTCTTAATGAATTCTTCTCAGTTGTTTGCTGACATCTTAAAAATGTGTTATACTCTCCTTTCCTCCGCATAAGGGATACATGTCTTTCTCTGTGTTATTTCTATTACCTGTAAATGTACGATTCGGTAGTTAAATGTTTTTATTTTTTACAATTGGACGGTGACGTTTTAATATTCATACCGCTAAACATATTTTTAATACTATTGCGTTGCACCTGCTCCCTATCTGTTTATGTGTTAACAACGTAAGTAGCCTACTAAATAAAACATTCTTTCTTGCCACACGATTTAAATATCATTACTTCAAGCAAGTAAATCTGTCTCTCTAAATGCAGTTAATATGTATATCTTGTAGACCATATAGATTCTTTTCCTATTCTACCATTTTTCAGAGTCGAATTCTATGCTTAAGGACTAAAGTTGTTGAGCTGACCATGGAATATGCAATCAATGCTCAGGTATTGGATTCTTATGTCCATGCTATTATTATCATCATTATTAATTACAGACTTCTAGTACTTATTAAATTTTAAGATGGACTGTCATCCGTCGTTATAAATTCTGAAGAGTAAAAAGAGACAGGAACAAACATAGAAAGGCAGGAAGATACATGGCGAAGAATACACAGGGAAATAGAGAGCTAGACTGAAGATATATACGCCTGTGTGCAGGAGATTGAGTAGGTGGTTTACCATACGCTCACACTGTTAACCTTACTTTCAAACCAATTCGACTGACATTTTGCAATTCCGAGAAAATCTCAGCTCACAAGCCTGACTGTTTTGTCTACAGGATGATAAATAAAATACAACTCGACACAGACAAAGCCTTTGCTAGTGTACAATAATGAATCTTCTTTTCACATAGGCTGCATAACCTTTCCACACGCTTTAAAGTTCAAAACAAAATAATTCAGGTAACATATTTTATAGTCTGCAGAGTATGAAAACAAAGTAAATAAATAAATAAATAACTAATATAAATTAAATGTAATACATAAAAATTTAACAGTTGAGTTCTGGTATTTCTTTCAAATATTATGCAACCAGGTGTTATATGATTTTATATATTCGTATAATCTTTTTAAAACACGGCGTTGAGTGCTGCTTCTTAGAACTGAAACCGTCACACTCAAAAATATCCTCGACCAGGTTCATATCGAACTCACGAATTTAAGAATAGAAAGCCAGTACATCTCCGAATGCTCCACCCAGGATAATAAAGCCTAGTAAACCTTTAATTGTAAATTATGGATATTTGAGAAAGAATATTTAATGCATACTATTACACCTTATTTCGATACAATATAATACAAGGTAAAAATTGCAAGTATTATGTTATATATTGTCTTAAGAATGGAAGGACTGAAAATGCATCAACATGAACAAAAACTGGTTACTCGTACAATATTCACAACGATCATTTAATATAATACGCTGCATACCCTCTATACCGATATGTTTGATTTCATCCCAGTATATTTTTATCTGCTACTGATGAGTAAATGTATCACCTAAGAAAATTGTATACAATCTGAGATTTAAGATTAATAAAGAAATGCTTTTTATAAAACGTGAGGATTTTTATCCACATGCTACGATTGTAATTCACAGCAATCAGTTATTCCACTGAAGTTTTTCTCATCGACTTGAAACTTAAAGCTCATTGATCATTTCTCTTGATGACTGCACAACTGACAATGCATCATGGTAAGTCACAGCAGTAGGCTATATTGAAATCAATTTTTCAAACTTATAAACAAAAGTCAAATGAAAATGCTGCATATTTAACGAAACAGAGGATAGATTATTTGGGAATTCGATTACTGATATTTTTTATAACATACTGTTATGATAACACTCTAATCAAATATTTCATACTTACAGCTGATACACGATATCAACATTATCCAAAGCAGAATTGTATACAGACCTGAAACAATGAGAAAGGTTTTCATTAATTAAATAGACAAGTTTTGAGACATCATCAGAGATTTTCAATTCGCTTTTGAAACTAAGAAATATAGGCCTAGTTGACACTACTGTCATAAAATCTTACCACATTGCATTCGTTTTTTCTCCAAGTGTAATATAACTCAAACATCTAATGCAAGGTGTGTTTGTGTTCAAGTCTCAAAACTGCATGAATCTCAAAAGAAATCCCCTACAGCATAATTGGAAGCAATGTGTTTTCCATATAACCACACCAAATATAGTTTGGCATAGATATTAATTATATATATATGCATAAATAACAAAAATACTCCCTATGTGACCGGTGAGGTTCCTGGACCTTCAGGTTACCAGAATTTTAGAGACATGCACAGGCAAATGAAAGTGGAAAGGCGCACGAACTATATCTCCAGGATTGCTCCCGGTTATAGTCATATTGTCACCAGAATGATTAGGCAAATTGAAAAATCTAAATGAGCTCATCGGGGATCTTCCGGCTTGCAACTCAGTTTCTCATCCACCAGTTCTTCGGTGAACCCCATATATCCTTATTGTAGAGTTGTAGATTGTTTCCTCAAATATTTATCTCAAATATAAATGTATTAATCTGTTCTTTTTCTGTTTATGCTATGATATAATTGTCCGTACACAGTGAAATCATGCTACTTACATGCCATTCCCTAAGCCTGTTAATCCCTGTACAAGTATTGCAAGCCTGCTTATTACACAAAGGTTCACTCCACGTTTATAAGAAACAGCCAATGCAACAGGAGTTTTTTTTTGGTGGGTTTTTTGTTGATAACGTCACATTTGTTACACTAATAATTTGGACGAGTTTGCCAGTTCACTATTTTACCTCAGTAGAATGCATTTATGGGCTGATCACTCATCCGGGGAGGCCCTCCATGCCCTTATCTGGTCAAAAAAGTGTGTAGGCCTATGTGATCCAAAGATAATCCCTCTCCCTACAGGTCGCGGACCTGTTAAGGCCCGGGCGGCTTGGGTCGCTTAAATCCAAAAAGGGAGAGGTAAAACTACAACAAAGAAAGAAAGAAAGAAAGAAAGAAAGAAAGAAAGAAAGAAAGAAAGAAAGAAAGCATTTAACTAAAGAGATTAACTAAAAACAACCAACTCAGACTGGATGAACACAGACTATGAACTTAAGACACATCACTACAAGATTTGCAACTCACGGATTCCACCATCTAGCAAGGGCGCCCATACCCGGGGGCAGGAGGGGGGCCGCGGCCCCCCCCCTAGCTCTCAGGGAAATGAAAAAATTCTATATTAATAAATACAGGAACCTTTTAAATACGATTGTAAAAAAGGCTAAAACAAATTATTACGAAACCAAGCTCAAACAATATTCACATGACCCAAAAAGATTTTGGCGAACTATCAATGAAGCTACAGATACATTAAAACGAGAAAATACGAATATAAACAAAATCGTAACAGAAGAAGGATTAACCATTACCAATAATAGTGAAATTGCTAATGAATTCAATAAACATTTTTCTCAGATTGGACATAAAATAACAAGCTCCATTTCATCATATTCATCACAATCTACTCGCAATAATAATCTACATTCAAATCCAACAGCTTCTCTGTTCCTACAGCCAATAATTGAAAATGAATTGATCTTAATTGCCATAAACCTTAAGAATAGCGTTACTCCTGGAAGTGATGACATTTCATCAACTATAATGAAAGCAATTATTAGATTTATTTCTAAACCACTTACTCATATTTTCAACCTATGCTTAGCTCAAGGCTTTTTTCCGGATGAATTAAAATATGCGACAGTAATTCCATTGTACAAATCTGGTGACAAATGTAATTTAAATAATTATAGGCCAATATCCTTATTATCTACCATTGCAAAATTATTAGAGAAATGCATAAAAAATAGACTAACAAACTTTTTAGAAAAAAATAAACTATTAGCGGAATCACAATTTGGTTTTAGGAATAATATGAGTACAGATGATGCTATAATGGCCGTTACATCCACAATTATTAAAGCAGTAGATGAAGGAAAAAAATGCTTAGGTGTTTTTCTGGACCTAAGAAAGGCATTTGACACTATAAGTCACAAAATTTGCTAAATAAATGAGAAAATATTGGTGTTAGAGGTATTGTCTTAGACCTATTTCGATCATATTTATCAAATAGATACCAAATCACTAAAGTTAACAACGAAAAAAGTGAAAACGTAGTGCTAAATATCGGCGTCCCACAAGGAACTGTGTTAGGTCCTTTGCTCTTCTTAATATATATCAATGATCTTCTTAAATTAGATATAAGTCTCATCAAAGGCAATGTCTATTCCTTCGCTGATGACACAGTAATCATATTTTCTGGAAACAGTTGGGAGCACGTTTTTAGTAATGCTAACATTGGAACAAACAAAATACAAAAATGGCTCGATGAAAACCTTCTATCTTTAAACATTGATAAAACAACATATTTACCATTTTCACTAAACTCTAAAGGACTTTCCTCGATAAATGCACAACACAATATAATCTTACATGAAATCTCTTGTTCTATCCCTTTTAATTGTAAATGTCCAAAATTAAGTTCATCAACACAAGTAAAATACTTAGGTGTTATCATTGATCAAAATTTACGGTGGGAAAAACATGTTCAATATCTGTGTCTTAAACTACGGAAAACTATATATAAATTTGTTATATTAAGAAACATTATGCCACAGAGTACTTTAAGACTCATATATCTAAGTTTAGTCCTATCAGTTATACAATATGGAATAATAGGATGGGGTGGGATATGTCAGACTGCACTTCGCCCATTGTCGTTGTTGCAGAAAAGAATAATCAAGATATGTTTAAAAAAATCAATGGACTATCCATCTAGAAGCTTATATAACGATTTTGACGTATTGAATATTAAACAATTATATTCCTACACTTTATTAAATTATTTCCATAAACATCATGAAAAGTTCATAACACAAAATTACTACTATAATACAAGGAGGTATAATATCTCTTGTCCTCTTTTCGAACCAAAATGTGCTACAGAAGCAGGTCTACGGCATAGTATAAATTTCGGACCACGGCTATACAACAATTTTACTAGAAGAAACCCTAATCTGATACCACTAAACAATAAATTGTTTAAAAAAAGAGTACTCAATTTGATTAAATCTAACTTGTAATTGTACTTCTACCACTTTTTTATGTTAATCATTCTCAACTGTAAATTTTTAATTTTTAACATTGGGTATTTTGTTTGTAACTCTGTTATGTTACTGTAATTTATTTTTTCGTATCTTTGTTCATGCATTTATTTCATATAAGCAATATTATTTATTTTTATTCTTATTTTTTACCTAAAACTATAATATGTATGTTTTTTTACTTCCTCTGCCCGTACCATAGGTACTATAGGTAGAGGAAGTATTGTTTTCGAACCTAAAATTCGAAGTTGAGTTTTTAGCATATATACACGTTTCAAGGCCCCCTGAATCCAAAAATACTATTTTTGGAAACATGTCTGTGTGTGTGTCTGTGTGTCTGTCTGTCTGTGTGGAAGTTTGTGAACAGGCTAGCTCCGAAACGGAGAATCGTATGAAAACAAAATTTCGTATTTGGGTCAGGTACCTTCTGAAGATGTGATTCGAAGATTGGCGACAAATTTGTCTTATTTTTAAGGGGACTTTACATGAACAAATTTTCGTTTTTCGCGATTTTCTCGAAAACGGCTATAACGATTTTCTTTAAAATTTGCACATGTGTTCCTTTTACTGAGAGCTAAAACTTTTATTTGAAACTTTTTTTCGAAAAAATTCTCTGAGGGTAGTTACAAGCCACCCACTGTTCACCCACTGTTTGTATAAAGTTTGTCTTGCGTGATGAACAACTGAATACTCGCTCCTTCACGACCTCTTATTCTATATAAGAATGTGAAGTGAGAAAGATGTATTGTTGGCCAGGTATAGAGTAAAGAAGTATCTGAGGGAAATATTCGATAAATTTCGGAAATTATTCTTTACGGCGGAAAGTTCAATAAACGTCTGCAGTCACCTGTTCTTTTTTTTTAAAGTTTGTTATATAGCCCGCGCTTTTAGTCGCATCATTGAAAGAAGAGGTATTTATAGGATAATTAGCGTAAAATTGTGTCTTGCGATTCTGTAAAAGGATAATATGTGAATACTGCTAACTTTTTTTTGGGCAGAGGAAGTTGTGTGACTTTCACATCAGATTTTTTATATAATTTTCAAAATATAATTTTAGTATGACTGAACTGACCCCGAACACGAGCTATGCTCATGCGGGGCAAATAATACTCTTTTCAAATTGTACAAATTGTGTGTATATTATTTGTATTTGTAATAATTTTGTATCAATTTGTATTTTTAATTTGTAATAAACTTTGTAATAAACTTAAAAAAAACTTTGTAATAGTCTGTTTTTTTTTCTTTTAAGACAATTATTTGAAAGTCAGTAGAGACATAAGTTTGCAGAAGTTTTACCATATTGACACCATGGAAACAGAATCCACACTGGATTAGAAAAGGGGATCCTGGGGGTTTGGACCCCCAAAAATCAAAACCTAAAATTCTATTTTTGTATTTAAAAAATATTAATAAATTAAAAAATTTTTGTGGGTGTGTCAAATATGATATAGCAGTTATTTTGTTTCCATAACATAATGAGTAGGCCTGTTATTTCCATTGTTCCTTGTGCTATTTAACTTTTCTTATAAATAGTAATGAGTATTATAACTTAGGTTTGTTTAAGTTTGCATGTCTTAGAGTATGGTAAACAAATTTCCTAACTAGTTTTTCAGAGCTAAAATAGCGTAAAATGTTATTTTAATTAATTCAATATTTAAAATTTTCCGGGGGTGGACCCAGACTTAGGTAATGATTTCTTGTTTACGTTGGTATGTCTTAGAGCAGGGGTGCTCAAACTTGAACTGCTGGCGATCTACCTCAATATTTTTAGACTACTTACGATCGACTCTGAGAGACTGCAAGTGTGTGTGATGCAGGGTTGTCGTACATACACGATACACCCTACCTACCTAGGTAGGGCGTACCGTAGCATATATAGATATTAGCTTTCTGCGCAGTATAGGTACATTATTTTAGTCAAGGTTTGGGTTAGGTTTAGTTAGGTTCTTCTCTACAATATCAATGAAAAAACTCATAGTTATTCAAAATTGCGAGTTTATTGGTTGTTACAAAACAAAAGAGTTACATATGGTGTTAAACTTAACTAAGGAGTGGCTTTGGATGTTGAAGCGTGGCACTGCATGTCCTCAGCATACTTTTCATAAGATGGTACGTAACCACTGAGTGCTAATCGCAAGCATGATGACATATGATCGTCAGTTAGTCGATTGCGATATTTTGACTTAATTATCTTCATTTCAGAAAATGCAGACTCGCACAAGTAAGTTGACCCAAAAAATGCCGTCAGTTGAAGGGCGATTTGCCTTACATTCGGATATTTATCTTCAGATATAAAACACCAGAAATTTGTATCAGATGCTGTAGCTTTGAGATGTATATCTGATATAATCTGCACCAACTCATTTTCAACAGAACATGAGTTCATATTAAACTGACTGGCTATTTCAGTAGCTAATTCCTCAATGTTTTTACATGAAAAAGGATAACTCATAAATGATGCTATATTTTCCAATTTACTGCAATCATGAAAACGCATTTCGAATTGTCCCAAAATATTTGATAATTCAGCCTCATACGTATCATAATTCAACTGAGGAATCCTTGCTTTCAAAGACGGAAAATGTTTCAGATCCTTTCTTTTCAGTTGATCTATCATAAGTTGCAATTTACTTTTGAATGCGTTTACTGCGCTAATCATCTCAATAATAGTTTTTCCTTTACCTTGAAGCTCCAAGTTAACGGTGTTTAAGTGCATTGTGATGTCAGTCAAAAATGCCAAATCATTTAGCCATTTTTCGTTTTTCAAAATCTGAGTGTCATCACCTCTTTCGTCTAGAAAAGCTGTTATTTCGGGCAATAATTCTTGAAACCTTTCTAGGAATTTTCCGCGACTCAACCACCTGACGTCCGTGTGAAGAACTAAATCAGTGTGTTCAGCTGACTCCCTATCTTCCAACTGCAACTGAAAGAGCCGCCGTTGCAAGCTACGTGCACGGATGGAATTCACAATTTTTGTCGCAATGCCCATAATTTCCTCCGTGTTTAAAACTTTTGAACACAAAACTTGTTGATGTATAATGCAATGGAATGAAAAAAATGAAGGGAATTCTTCATTAGCTCGACACAATGCCACAAAACCGTTTTTGTTTCCAGTCATTGCTGGTGCTCCATCGGTTGTAATGCACACTAATTTATATATTGGTAGCTCGTAGTTTTTTACAAAATTGAAGAAAACGTCAAATATATCTTCGCCACGGGTCTTCCCCTTCAGAGGTATGATTGTCAAAAATTCTTCCTTAGCCAACATGTCATTGAATACCATCCCAATAAAAATACACAGCTGGGCAGTGTCTGTCATATCGGTGGATTCGTCGAACTGTAAAGAAAAGTATGTACATTCCATGATATCATGTTTTAGTTTATCTGCGATGTCCTGGCTCATGACTTCAATACGCCTTGTGACAGTCGGACGAGATAACTGAAGTTCTCTAATAGCAGACATGATTTCTGTTTTATTTTTAAAATCTCCAAATAAAGTCTCACCCGCTTCAATAAATGCTTCCTTCACCACCGATCCATCTTCGAATGGTTTCTTGTGTTTCGCCAATATATGAGATATTTTAAATGACGCGATCGTAGCAGCTTTTGATTGTTTGACTGGTCTTGTGAACATGGATTGTTCTTTTTTCAAACAAGATATCAAATCACGTACCTTTAGTTTTCTTAATTCACTCTGTGGCGGAAAATCCTTTTCATAGTTTTTATGAACCGTTTTATGATGCCTCTCTAAGTTACCACGCTTAGGTATTGCAACTGACGCACGACAAATAACACAAATGCACTTATCCTTCACCATACAAAAGAAAAATTCTTCCTCCCAATCCTTATTAAAATGATACGTTTTAGATTTCTTCACTGCACTCATTTTCCACTATTTAATAATAAACTTTGTACTTATCGACGTAGTATCGCCATCAAGTTACAATTCAGAATGACTCCAATTCCTGCAGGCGCAACATTTATATCGGCGTGAACGAAAGTCTCGAATGTTCCCGTCAAACGCGCCGCCCGAAACTAGACTGTACTGTCTCTCGTTGTTTCTAGACTAGACTCCACTGTCTAGTCTAGAAACAACGCGGCTTTTCTTTGACAAGTGCCGCGCGTTCCTTTGATAAAGCCACCTTTTGCCGCAAGCAGTGTTATTTTATTAGTTACCTACCTACTTATTAAAATTTTTTTTCTTCTCGAGATCTACTCAAAAAGCACTCGCGATCGACCGTTTGAGCACCCCTGTCTTAGAGTATGGTAAATAAATTTCCTAACTAGCTTTCAGGGCTAAAATAGCATAAAATGTGATTTTCATTAGTTCAGTATTTAAAAATCTTCCGGGGGTGAACCTCCGACTTAGGTAACAATTTCTCGTTTAAGTTGGCATATCTTAGAGTATGGTAAACAAATTTCCTACCTAGTTTTCAAGAGCTAAAATAGAGTGAAATGTGATTTTCATTAGTTCAGTATTTAAAAATTTTCCGGGGGTAACCCCCGACTTAGGTAACAATTTCTTGTTTAAGTTGGTATATCTTAGAGTATGGTAAACAAATTTCCTACCTAGTTTCTCAGAGCTAAAATAGAGTGAAATGTGATTTTCATTAGTTCAGTATTTAAAAATTTTCCAGGGGTAACCCCCGACTTAGGTAACAATTTCTTGTTTAAATTGGCATATCTTAAAGTATGGTAAACAAATTTAATAACTTGTTTTTCAGAGCTAAAATAACGTAAAATGTGATTTCAACTAGTTCATTATTTAAAAATATTCCAGGGGTGGACCCCCGACTTAGGTAACAATTTCTTGTTTACATTGGCACGTAAACAAATTTACTAACTAGTTTTTCAGTGCTAAAATAGCGTAAAAAGTGATTTTAATTAGTTGAATATTTTAAAATTTTCTGGGGATGGACCCACGACCCCCTTGCTTGGGGGGTATTCCAAATCCCCTGCCACTTCCGATCCTCCCCGAAATTATTTTGTGGCTACTTCATTGTTGCACTAACATTATTATATTATTAATGTAATGTTACAAACTATCCCAAGAAGTTAAAGGGACAAAAAATAAATTAACTAAAAATTTGGCCCCCCCCCTAGAAAATATCATATGGGCGCCCTTGCCATCTAGTGTGCCAAAGTAGAACGTATCACACTCCAAATGAGGGTTGTGTGTGTGGGTTGTGCCACCGGACTTGTGACAGATATCATGTGATGGTTTGCACCGAGAGGACAGGTTCACTCACGGCTTTCTGCTCAAACTAATCATGCACATTGTGCGCTTTTCTATTATTATTAATATTATTATACTAATCCTGATTATCTGTTTCCTAAATGTGGAACTAGATTATCCTGTTTGATACACCAAAGTAATCACGATTGGTGCATTAAACAGACTGTTCATAAGGTCATGAACATGATGTTGGAACGACTAATTATTATTAGTTTTTTAAATTAAGGAATATTTCACAATAGAATGGTTTTCCTTCATCCCATAACAATCTTTTGCCTCCATAAGTACCTGTCCATTGCATCTTCTTCACTTAATCCTTTTCTCGCCATACTCCTTTTCACCCCATCCATCCAGCACTCTTTGGGCTTCCCTCTTCTTCTTTTTCCTTCTACAGTACTTTCCAATCCAAAATTTTCTTGGGTATTTTATCCTCTGTCATTCTGAGTACCTACATGTCCATACCATCTCAAGCGTCTTGTTTTTCTAGGTACAATTTCCAAAATATTCTTTTCAACTTGCATTATTTCCCTTATTCTATTATTCCGATTTTTTCTTTCCTGGATTTTCTATGATTATGGCTAATTATGATTAATTAATTATTTAACTATATGCACAGTGTGCACTAATCCTCTAGTCAAAATTATATCATTGGTTAACTAAAAACACTCTTTAACAATAACAATATCGTACAAATATTCCTTTCTAAAAAGGCTTATACTCAGGGCAGGCCACAGTCTTGCCACAACATTAACGTTAATGTATTTACTACCAGTAATTTAATAAAGAAGTTAGTATGTATAATTTCGGAATAGTGAATAGTGATTGGATATTACGCTTATTAGTGCTGGTTATTATATTATTATAATTCCCGGTGGATATGCGTATTATCCAGATTTATAAAATTAACAGTAACATTATAATGCAAGCGAGCAGCAACGTGATCTAGGGGTAAGCGCTGCTAACCAGATATGGGTATGATCCCTGGTACCTCCTCGGATTCTTTTAGGAAGGGAGGTCTGATACTAGGTGCATTGAGCCTCTTGAGAACAACTGAGGAGCTACTTGATAAAGAAGTAGAGGCTCTGGTCCAGTAAGCCATCAATAAAGACCGTGGGAGTCTGCACGCTGACCAAATGCCCCTAACTTTTCCAACTGCCTATGGTAGATCACGCAGCGGTCGGGTGGTAGACCTAATCCCTCAAGCGATGTAGCGTCATGGAGTTATTGCAAACGAACTCTGATTCTACCCCGGAGATGACCTGCAAAAATGTAATGGTGTTCATGGAGCAACTAAATATACCGTAGTTCAAGGCTGCAGAAGAGGCTTCTAATATTTCACACACATACACCCCCGAAACATCTAGTATTGCTTTGTAATGGAGAATGTTGTAATAATAAAATAAACATAAAAATCTGGGAACTCCTGGTAAAAGAGGAACGATTGTCGCAATGATAAAATTTCCCCTCGCAGGAAGAGATTCAGTAAGGCACCCCGCGCTATTCAACACATTGTTGCTAAACTAATATAACTGTTCCTCACTTAACATAACCTATCACTGACCTAGAATTCAGCTATCACTGCATACCTTCTTGCAAAAGGTGTTTTTACCCGTCCACAAATTTTGTAAAGCATTGCTACTCTAAGAGGTCAAATGCCTTTGTTTGTAATAATTTCTTAAGGTAACTCCTACTAACACTGACTTTATTCATCCTTTATTTACCATCGTATTATCCCATATGAAATACCACTCCGGCGCAGCATGTCGTGCCGTTAGTAACCCATGACCATTCGGCTGTCTGCGGAGCTCAGTCAACACGTAGTCATCTTTGTAACATTAAAGTATTTTTCAAACGAGAAGCGTTTTCCTTCACCGCCAATCACGTGTACGAGCTAACGAAGTGCCGCTAGCAGTAAGAGTCTTCCCTCCGTCTCGCAGTCTCTGATTGTCCGCGTATCTATGCAAGGAGAAGGACAAACGGCTTGTCATCTGCAAAACACTGTAGTGACATTTTACACTTGCCCCCACTCGGTACGGCCCGGCCGAGACGGCGATCACTTAATTCTGAAGTTTAGCGAAAATCTGAAAAAAAAAAATTGGCCGTCTTCTTTTTAAAGTGCCTGTCATTGGTGATTAATTCTGGAATTCTTGGTTCGATGCCGGTGAATACTCTGGAGTCTAATAGAGTATTTGCATATTAAACTGCTTGCACATACGTAAGTTATGTTTAAAAGCTTACTTAGTTATAGTTAGGCAGTTATGTTTAAAGGTATGTAATTATGTTTATAGAAAGGTTGTTACGTTTATAAGTAGGTAGTCATGTTAAGAATATAGATAGTTATGTTTATAGGTTATGTTTAAGCTTGAAAACAAGGAAATAAATATTAAGTTAAGCGTGGCTGGTGTATCGATGCCAAGAGACACTACTAAAAATGCCAAATTCTGATAAATATTAACATACAGACACTAACATGTCAATGCTGACATCAAAATGTCTGGGTTCCCATAAAACAAGTTTACAGATAAGATTCAATCCGAAGACGACACAGTCAATAACAAGAGAACGGAAAGATTGTAAGAGGAATAAACCAAAAAAAGAAACACTGGAAAACCTTAAGAAAAAAATTAATAATAAAACCACACCGTAGTCATACAGTAAACTAGACTGAAACGTTGTTAAAATAAATATCAACGAAAATAATATACATTAGCATTTTAAAATGAATGCAGCCCGTAAGAAGTGTGAAAAGATCGAAGAAACGCAATCTCATGTCTGCATACCCCTTCATATGACGCAAACAACTACAAATGGTTAAAGAAAGGATTGACTATATATATATTTAGTTAAATGAAACGAAACTGCGATCACATTCTCACTGCTCCTGAAGACACATGATTTCCAAGTTTCCCGCTTCTCGTATTTAAAATCACTTTTCTCAGATGGCGTTCAGTTTTCCGTAGAATTTTTTTCGTGTTCTCGCTTCAAATCAAGAGATAAAAAGAAGTATTATTTCTTAATACATTACACTTTAAAAAGACAGAGTCATAGATTTCTGGTCTCTCTGTAGATATGAATGAATGCATGTACACAGTTTATGAAAGAGGAACTGCTTCCCCAGGGTGCCGTTACCTCCGGTTACTGTTAACATAGACCCTATTGCGTAATTGTAGCCCTGCTGCACTCTAACATGTTTGGCCCTATTCATTCTTTATAATTAATTCTGATAAACTCTTTTTGTGCAGGAATAAATAAAGTCATCAGACTAATTGGGAAGGTTCATGTAAAACAGTTCGTGTATAAATAACAGGTTTTCAGATCTGAACAGATATGCTTTTGGCATAAAAGAGAATAAAATAATACGAAGTTTACAACTCTCACAATATTACCATAGCAATTCCATGGTGTGTACGAAAAGGAAGTAAACAACTGGCTAAACTTGATGTAATTTAATTTCACAGGTTAATTGCACCAGCGCACACTTCACTATAGTACGTAAACTTAGCCGTTTACTTCCGTTATATACACACCGCGGAATTACTATAGGCCTAGTTAACGTAATTTTGAGAATATTAAGTTTTTCTTCACAGTCCGATTAATAAAAAGTAAATTATCAGAATAACATACAGGTGTTTTCTGCCTTTTTCATTTATTAAAGAATACTTACCTGACAGTTTTTTTTTTGTTATTGTTAATGATCTGAAACTATTTATTCAGAACAAGTGACATATTAGGAGGCCTCGCTTATGAAAGATAATGGACTTTTAGGCTTAGTGTAGAAATTTGCTATATATTGTCCTAATTGTCTCTCTTATGAAAGCTAATGGAGCCCTATGCTTTGTGTAAAAAATTAGATTAAATTGTCCTAAGCATTTAACAAAAGTGACCGCCGGCGTGATCTTGTGGTTACGTCGCTGACTACAGATCCGTCGGCCCGGGTTCGATCCCCGGTACCTCCTCGGATTTTTCTGAGGTAGGGAGGTCTGGTAGGGGTGCACTCAGCCTCGTGATTCAAATTGAGGAGCTACTTGATAGAGTTGTAGCGGCTCCGGTCATGGAAACCACCATTAACGGCCATGGGTGTCGGCATGCTGACCACATGCCCCCCAATAATGCCATCTTCCTATAGGTAGATGACGCAGCGGTCGGGTGGTAGGCCTTGTTCCTTCGGGGATGTCGCGCCACGGAGTTTAACCTTTTGTAAGTAAAAGTGATAAGAGAGTTTCTATTAATTCTGAGGACAACTGAAAACCAGGGCATTCAAAACTCAATCAACAGCAAAGAAACACGTGCAAGGAAAAGGTTTGACGAAGCGAGAAGATACGAATTGTAAATGTATATACAGTAAGAGATTACTAAAAGAAAACCTGAAGTAACTGTGCAAGATGTAGGAATGACATCATCTATGAGAGTATCTTTATGTATGTAATATTATAAATCTAGAGGAAACGACAAGCAACCCATAAAAAGTAAACAAAGTTCAAACACAATAGTTAATTGTAGGCCTACAGAAAATTGGATTCAATATCAGAGGAAAGGCGGTGGTGGTGGTGGTGATGGTGGAGATGGAGATGGAGATGGAGATGGAGATGGAGATGGAGATGGAGATGGAGATGGTGATGGTGATGATGATGATGATGAGTGTTCTCCCCGAAGGCAGGTCCAGACCTGGGCAGAAGCCCTGGGATGATGACCACGACTCGTCCGAGGTAATTCAGGCAAGGATGAAACCGCGGAGAATTGCCATTGCCTCTCGCGGGATGGGAATGAAAGCACACAACACCCAGTCCTGAACACAGATAGAAAATTTTCCACCACTGAAATATCCCCAACCCGGCCGGGAATCGAACCAAGACCGTGAGAGTGGAAGGTATTCACGCAATCAACTCACCCACGGCGTCGGACAGAGGAAAGGTGCATATATTTTATTTTAATAATGAATAAACAACTTAAGAAAGATGCTGTCCAGTGTTAATGATTACTTTTACTTCTCTATCTTCAAGAATTCAAAATTCATGAACTGTCTAGCTACTATATACTACCAACACAAACCTAAACAATTAAATAGCCTAAATTTTAATATGTGTAACTAAGTTAGTCTTCAAAATGAATTCTTGTGAACTGTGTGTGTGTGGTTTTTTTTTTTTTAGACTCAGCTGTTTACTTCTATCCTGTACACATCTTAGATGAACTACGGTGTAACTTGAAGAACCTGGAAAGATCTTTCGATTTAAATCTAAAATGGTATTGAATTGTCTGCAGACTCTGCTGACTCTAACACAAAATACGTCGTACAACAGAAATGATGCTGACCAGCAGGACATAAAAAAGAAACATATACATGAACTGGCCACATCTATGGACAACACACTCCTAATAACTTCAACAGACCTTAAGCAAAGGGCAATGCAAGCTTTGCACAGATGTATCCGGCAAATGGATAGAAGAAAATGCATAACATTTATGCAGTTGTTAATGGGCATAACCACTGCATAAAAAATTAAGAGAGGATGGCCCTTCGAATGAGATTTCTTAATAGATCATGCGAGAAGGGCTGAAACAGCAGATTGAGAGTAAGTCGGTAGAAAGTAAGGGATCTTATTTCGTTTCTGCCATAACATAGAGTTTTACGGAATGTTTCAAGAAAGTGGGAACGATGGCTTAAGAGATTATTTTAGGAGAAAATTTCTATGACACATGTCTTTGATTTTCCGTGCCAATTTCTTCCAGTTGAGCTAGCTAATGTTCTATTCACAGCGCCAGATGAAATTTCTCTCCTTTGACCTAAGGTATGTAGGTTTACTGAAGGGTTAATTATAACTTTTATGTCACAGTAAAAAAGTGTTTCAAATGTACCTGTAGCCCATGTCACAGCAGTACTATAAATTACTAAGCGAATTTAAAGAAAACGTTGGAATAGTTTTTAATAAAATCGATAAAAACTAAATCTCTGCGATATCAAATACATATTTCGTGTAAAATATATTAAAGATTATAGCTGGGAAGTAGAATTTAAATCTTATTCAGTTTTTCGTTTCGTAGATAAGCTGTACATAGAAACCTAATTACAATTTTCCAATTTCATACCCTCACGACCCCAGAAATGTCCATGAGGCAACGCAACGGGGTGTCCATTTTCAAGGTTACAAAATATCAACACTGTAGTACACTCTACTATAGTTAGGGTAAAGAAAGTAGTGTGATGAGTAAAGATTTGGAATTACACATTGCAGACGAATAAAATGGCGATTAGGAGGAACCGAAACATTCATACGCGGCCCAGAGCCATTGATTAAATGAAGAACATCTCGTTCCATCCGCCATCGCACACGTCTACCATATGAACCGTATGAACGAAATCTTAAAGAAGATGTAGTGAGACTGAAACTAACCCCATGTCCTAGATTTCTGTCCGTTTGGTAACCTCTTCGAAATATCAGGCATCACGCTATAAGATGGTCTCTTGAGAATATTATTCGAGGCAACGGGTTTTCAGTGCACGAAGAAGTTCATGGTTTGGCAACATGATATGATTGTCACCATGCCCGGAGAAGGAAAAGGTTATATATTGGAGACAGCACTAAGTCAAACCACGAAAGTCAACCAGTCGAGATGGAAGATAGGAGCTAGGGGCACCATACCAATGTAAACTGTACGAGCTAAATAATTTGATCTCTCAGGTTTTTAACCCTGCTGTTCTGATAGGGTCTATAAGACCCGACATGTGTATACAATTCGTTTCTAATTTGTAAAATACCAATATATGGTTTTGAAGCTTGGTGTCTTTGTCCAAAAATTCAAGAGCAGCATGTGTTTAAAAAAGTTTTTAAATAGTTCAAGTAGTTTGTTCATAAACTGTAACAGTTGCATACATAACGTTCGGGTCTTTATGACCAGACACAGATACGTCGGATATTTGTTTTTTATGGAAATACTGAACTTTCTATCATCATTCCAACTTTGAACAATTAAGTAAGTCGACGTACGTTTACTATAGTGAGCTTGTTCTTTGCTTTTTCCAGGGAATTGTAAGTAGCAGCTTTTAGCAATAGGAATGCTTTAGTGTTGCCCAGTTTGATTTGTGACACCAAGGGGATTAGCCCATTGACTAATGCTGAGTTGTAAGAATTAGTAAATACCTCAACAGAATAATAATCACTTTCTGAGTTAAAATATCATGTCACTAATGCATCTGAAACCGAGTATTCTTAGGACAGTTACGACTTGCGACAGTTCACAACCTATACATTGTAACTTATAGATTTTTCTTTCTAAAAATTGTAATACAGAATGAGGATAGTAGCTAATCTCACTTGCAACTTATGAGATAAGAATGTCACATATGACAACTTTTTTACATCATAAAAGTAGGGACAGCTGCTCCTGAAAAAAGGAATTGACAAAGTTTGGAACTATTTGGAAAAATAACCTGAAGCTTACACAAAATATAACCAACAATAAAGTATACAGCTCTTCATCTTACTTCATGAATGACACTATTGTGATCAATTATATTCCTTAGATAAATAAAAATGTTGTACTTATGAGCACACTCCACCATGGTGAGGAAATCAAGGCTGATAAGAAGCAAAAACTGGTTTTGGACTATAATTCAACCAAAGAGGCTACAGACACCCTTGATCACCTAAATGTACAATAGATACTTGCAAAAGAAAGACCAGTAGAAGGCCAATGATAGTTTTCTGAAATATGTTTGATGTTTCTGCATATAATGCATACGTCTTGTAAACTCCGATTAACCCTAATTGGGATGGAAGCAAATTGACTAGAAGGAGAATATTATTGGAAAAAATAAGGCAGTCAGTGATAAGAGAATACACTGCATCAAGAATGCATTTCCCAAGAACAATTCATCCAAAATCCTAAAGCTGAGGCTAGTGTGTCAGAATCAGTAAAACAAGAAAACGTACATTATTTTGTAAGTTCTGAGTATCAAACAATGACAATAAAACAAAGATGTCTTGTTGATAATGCAACAAACATACTATCAAAACAGAATTCATCTAACTGTGTCAAAATTTCAATCAGTAAAAATATAAGTAAGAAAAGAACTGTGTAGTGGTAATATATTTTTGCCATCACATTACTGAAATTCAATAACAATGTCGATCGCTAACAACTGTACAAAAGATGCATCTGTGTAAAAGTTTTCCACAACATTTTGATATGTCCGAAAAATGTATTCGTAAAGTAAAAGTGAACAGAACACCAGGGTTCAATAATTATTGCTTCAAGCATTAACAGTATATATATCGTATTATAAAGCAAGGAAAGCAGCTCTTCATAATGACAATATTCAGACATTCCATAACATGTACATACTATTTTCATAAGATTGTAACAATTCCTATATTTTACCTAGGTTGATTTATTGTATTAATAACAACAGATATTTGTGTTAATCATTGTCAAAATGGCAGGAAGAGTTTCAAAATATAAAAAAAAATTGGAACTCTCTTTTCTTAAGTCAGTAGATCAATATGCTATACCGTGCGCAACATATATTTATGATAAAGTAAAATATGAAAATGGTTGAAAGGGGAAAAGATGAAGGACGGTAATGGGAGTGGATAGATAAGAAGGTTAAGCAGTGAGGTGGGAGCTGGATGCATAGTGGGGAAGGGTGATAAAAATGCTTGTATAGAAAGGTCCCCATGGGCCTGCAACTCAAGTGTAAAATATGACAGAAGGGCGGGAGAAACAGAAAGACGTGTTTTCTCCCGAGAATTCTCACATACACGTGTGTACAAGCGAACACAATGTCCTCAGTGAGATATGTAGACTGGTCTGATTTCACTACATTGAACAGGTACCGTACAACTTCGAGTCAGTCAATACGTGCAAGAGAAACTGGAAAAGAGAAACACTTTATCTGACATTTACCCAGCTTCCGTGTTTCACCCCACACTTTACCTAAGGTTGAATGTTCTTGGTTACGATTAACTGATAACTGGTTATCAATGACTAGCTTAAAAGACCCGGCGTCGCCCGGGTTTTGTATTTTGTAGTTGGAAATTAACTTATGAAGGACTTTCGATTTTTAAATTCTAGGTCCTTATATAGGCATTTATAATTTGAAATAGGAAGAACGACTTATTACACTCAAACTATTCCCTCAGAAAACGCTTGATATAGTTTTTTATGGCTCTTACAGGATGTAGAATTTTGCATCCCATCGCTTGCACAGCAAGCCTGGTAGGGGTTCAAATAAGAAGAAACAGAAATTCCTGTAACATAAAATTGTAATATCGAGGTGGAAAATTTTATTTCCCACTCTCATGTCACCATAAAACTGTTTTGGGGATGAAATTAAACAGAAAGCATTATCACTTTCATACTTCTCTCTTCAAAAACCTGCGATATAATATAATAAAAACCTGCGATATAATATAATAATATACACATTACCATACCTCGTTTTGCTTTCTCTATGTCCAGGGTAGAGAACGTTATGTGACTGCATTATTTTCGTGGATTTCATTCTGAAATATTTATTTATAACATGAATTATTTTGATAACTTCTCTTATTTGTCAAACTTGCATGTCATTTTTTTTTTTCAAGGCCAACTGATACCATTTGGCAACAATATATTCTGTGATTTGGAATTGATAATTCTATGTAAAAAGGGATTAAGTATTTTCAAAAACATTTAATTTTTGGCATTTAGAATCAAAATTTTGCAAAATCCTTTCTTAGTGAGCACCTACATTATGAAACGAAGGTACTGTCAAAATTCCAAGTCTCTACCTGTTATAGTTTAGGCTGTACGTTGATTCCTGTCATTCAGTCAGTCATTCATTCAGTCAGTCAGGACAAAGCCTATTATATATATAGAGATAATGAATAAGAACAAGTAGATATATTATCACTACATCTCACTTTTAGGTGGAAGTTATTGCTCCGTTATGAGTAAATCCTATTTCATTTAACTTCTTACGTTATCGGTTTTTATACATTCTAATGCCTGTGGAATAAGTTACAACTCTTTATTTGTGAAAAAAAGGACAACAGATGTTGGTGGGATCAGTAGTAAGGATCCAAGACAATGTGGAACCTAGTATGAACTGTTCACAGCAGTCAGTAAGGTTGGTAAGGCAAGTTAGCATTATGCTTCTCAGTATAATGTGATTTAATGTTCAGCCACAATTGTGACGTCCCAAGTATCGCAGTACCAAGGACCCGTTATGAGAACCAATGGAAACCAGCTTGCGCTGTGGAACGTAGCAAATGGATAACTAAATAGGTATATTAAACAAATAAATATAGCCTATAATAATATTGCCAAGCTCATAGAGATATTTCCAGGGCTACTTGATTTTATCAATGTACTTATTATTAATTGGCCGAGGAAAGCAAGGTCCTGTTTTAATTCGACCGTTCGGCATTCGTCTGTTTATCTGTAAATTCGTGTAAATTAATTCCTTGAAGTAATTTTTTTATATGATTATATTTTGTGACACTGCAGTGGGCCAACAACGCGGTGGCAGTGTTGCAAATAAATACCAGCTATACATATATACTTACAATTACTTGCTATACATACAATTGCACACATTAAATAACTCAACAAGCTAATTATGGACCAATACCCTATCAATATATGTAATAATAATTTTAAAAACTCTGTCCATGGAAAACTATAACTTATAAAAATATTTACAAACATTAATACATAATACATATTCTTATCACATACCCTCTTCAATATATATATATATATACACACACATGACCCGGACATGCAGATCTGGAGCCAGCGACACTAACCATGAGACCAAGCAATACCTAAATAAATGTCAACAAAAGTTACCGGTATTCAACTTTAGGCCTAACCCTGGTTCGCCAGATTCATTACTTTTGTTTCTCCCACTCCCCTCCTTTCTACGTCTCTTTACATTCTCAATTCAACTTTATCATAATCTTACTCTCTTTCTTTTTCTTCCTCTCGCTTCCCTCGCCCTCTTTTCCTCTTCTTATTTTTCTATTCCCTTGCTCTCTTTTTGTAAGGTTAGTGGGATTTTTAAATAAGACTTATGCGTAATTACATACTGACTTGCCCTGGCGTTCGAACAAGAGACATGACATTTGACATAAAAATGTAAATTGGCGGTACGCAGAGAGAGAAAATGTCAACCGATGGAAAAAAGTTTCTTCAATTTCCTTTTATATGAAATATGAATGCATGTCATATGTAAGAGATTGGTTAGCAGAACAAACAACGTATTCCCTTTCGACTTAAAGCGGTAGTCGTGATAGACTAAGTACCCGAACGTGTTTGTCAGGCTTTCCTAGAATTTCAAATCCACGCAGACTTTATTAAACCGCTATTTGGTACCTTATTTTTAATCAATATTTATTTATTAATATTTACTTAATAGTTTTTCGTTAATCGCGTGAGATTGTTAAGTTCTTTATAATGGTCGGACGCTGAACGACGTTTTATGTTATTTTCAAATAGTATAAGGTCTGTTCGCAAAGCTAAATCATGTACTGTCATGTACCGCGACGCATGCGCACATTTTCAATATGCTAATATATTACATTATGCGCATACATTGCGCAGCGAAACCGAACATGTGCGCATGCGTCGTGGTCCCTGACAGTTAGGGATTTGCTTTGCGAACAAACCTATTGTAAATTCTAGAGTGATAGGGAAAAAGCGAATAAGTCAAAATACCAAAGTTGCAGGAAAGACAAATAATTTATTTCCACAGCATTGTTACACTATTCAGATCAGCCAACCCAGATATTTTACATAAGTTAGTATAAGATATTGTGAAAAAATATCTGGTGGACTGAACCAAATATAGTAACAATGCTGTGGAAATAAATTATTTGTCTCTCCTAAAAATTTGGTATTTTGACTTATTCGCTTTTTCCCTATCACTCTAGAATTTAAAAAACTATAATAATTTCATTTCACGTATGGTTAAAAAGGTAATTGAAAACTTTTTGGTTATTTCGTACTTACTGAAATGAAGCGGAAGTCGGACCATTATGGTTTGCCAACTTGTTTAAAACAAAACACTTTATAATATTCCATAAAAGCCAGACAAAATTGTGTAAAGGAATGAATAGTAATTCATTTCTAAAGAAATGGAAACCTTTTTGAAGTTCCGTAGGAAGCTTAAGAGGCAAGTAACGAATTCCTGAAAAATCGCGTGTCGCTAAAGGTCTTTAAGGAATGGAGAGAAAATAAGGTTATGAGTAATGTTTCTGTTGTGGTGGCTAACGTTTGTGGTTAGCCAAATATTTAGGTTACTTTGAATCGCAAAATAATTAATAAATACATTATAATAACTTAGTAGAAGTAAGAATAGTTCATTCGTTTCTGCAGTGGATAAAATTAAGGAAGTGCATATTTATTTGTACCAAAGGGAAGAGAACGACAGTGACATCTGTTGATATCCTCCATAAATTTATAACGGCCTAGCACCTTAATCTTTACACTTCACAGCAAACACCTTTTCTCTACAGCTCTACCCGTAAAATGGAACTTTACATAGACGGAGAATGCTCTGTAAAACAGCGTTTACGACTCAAAATAAAATAATGTTATTTAAGATGTAAGACCATTATATAGAACTTAACAGGAAAATACGTAGTTTAAAAAACGAGCTCTAGGGAACACCGCACGACGGTTTACGTCATTTTGAATAGTATATTTTTTTAAATCTCAGTTGGCTTGAGATTAAAATAGTAATAATAATAATAATAATAATAATAATAATAATAATAATAATAATAAACTTTGTTGGTAATTTGGTATTGTAGCGTAATACAGGCTCTTTTGGTTCGAAAACATTTGTTTGAAACAAATCACAGGTGGAAATAGTTTAACAAGCCAGCAACATTTGCCGACAGGACTGAATCATGACCTAATTGTAAGGAAATTGATATCTCTCTTGAAGTTATAGAAAAGCCTAATAACGAACTAACATTGAAAAATCCTTCTCTATGATAAGAAGTTGCAGACGTTTAATGAGTGGAGAGAAACGAAGATCGTAAATAATATTTTGAGCGAACCTAAATATTGTGTTGTCTAAGGTGTGTGTTTTGTCGAAAACCATCTAGTTTATGGACCAAATTCTCAAGGCAATAGTTATTTATGCTATTTTTAATTGTAAATAATGAATAGACTCACGATAATAGTAGTAACAATAGGAATAATAGTATTTGTAGCGGCTAAAATGAAGGAAATGGATAATTACTTATTTGTACGAAAGGAAAGAGAACGACAATGCCATCTGGTGATAGGATATCCTTAAAAATTGCTATAACAGGCTTACATCTTTTCTTTACCCTTAATAGCCCAGCCCGTAAAAATCACTTTATACAACGTAGACGGACAGAGTTCTGGTAAACAATGTTTACTATTCAAAATTTCAAAAGTCATCCTGCGCACTAGATCACAGTGGACTGCGACGCCATACCCTTATGCCAATGCTATGTGCTCGATGCCAGTTTCCTAGCATCCATACACACTTGGCCTAAAATCTCCCTATGAATATACGAATTCAGAATACCAACTTCCGTTAATTTACGTACAGCTGTTTGATTCACGGCGAGATTGACGGTGTGACAGGCAAGAAAGATAAAAATTGTAAAATCGATAATTGATGTCTTTCTTTAAAGAAAATATTAAATCATAAACGCGCGATCCCTTACGATCTGTTTATATCGACAATCAAAGCATCATTTTTTGCAGCTAGGACATCTTACTAGCACGATGTCTTCAGTGACACCTTGATTTGTGTTGTTGTTTGAGTTTGGAAAACACTCCTTGTGTCCTTATGCTAGCCATGATTGCTTACCATGTGTTTATGAGTAAGGATATTTCATAGAATAAACCGATAGAAAAGAATTTGCTCGATCAAATAACACGAATCCTTATTTAATATACGATTCCTTGTAATACCTATTTAGTGCTATTTTCTGGAGGTACGCTGGGGTACGCATACCCCTTAATGATCTTTTCTGTTTCACATAAGAGCAAATCAATTTCCACAATATTGAAATCGGGAGAAATCTGTGCCAAACAAAATAACGAAAGTGATTATACGCATCGTTTGCATTAAAGCAGATATTTTTAGTGTCACGTTCGTTATCTACATCATGATTTTTGAGAGGTGGGACCTAACATTAGCGCTGCAATCGGGAAAACAAACCACCGTTGCAATGGTAATCATGACTACGTTGCCGATATTACTGATTCACCATTAGCACGTGCTCAATAGTTTGTTGTATCCCTTTCCTCTTGGCTTCAAATTGCATTTATTTGCATTAATTCTGCGGCACATGACATCCTATCTCTGGCTATTCTGCAGTTGTTTTTCATGTGTTAAATTATATGTACGCTTGGGAAAATGACTCCGTTTATATATATATATATATACATATATATATATATATGATGATCAGCAGTATCCCTCAGTTCCGAGGTTGGTCAGAAACCTGTCAAGGCAACTCTTGAATACAGAGGTATAGCTCCTTTTCATTTTAAATTTAGCGCCTTGCGGTGAAAAGTGCATGAAAACCTGTGAGCGTATCATAGAGTAAATAATTGCAGCTTATGAGTAGAATTCACGTGTACGAACTTACTCCACCTCAGAGGACTTAAATTCGTATAACCTTATGGATATTGTAAGCGATCCCACTTTCATTCTAAAAATGTGGGTAAGTCTGCCAGTGTTCCGTCAAGTCAAAAGCGAGAGTATCCCTTAATATTTTTTTAGATTTTTCATGATTATTCTACTTCCTCTTAGGTGGTGGCTAAACGCTGTCCGCACTTACCGTAGATTCCGTGAGTCTTCGTTTTAACAGCGATCATTACTCAACACTTTAGTGACTTCCATCGTATTGTTCCTCTGTTTAATAAAACTATCCACACCGCAAGACTGGAAATGAAAATAATTCAATAATAACCAGAAGAAATTTGAACTATAATTAACATGCGCATATAACTTTTAGTAGGATTGTGCAGAACGAAAGTAGAGCTTTTATTACGGAGTAAAGAAAGTGTATTTGCAGTTCATATGACGATCAGTTCTAATAGGGTAAATTAAATTTCCTTGGTTCAAGCAGTAACTAAAGTACATTACTTTATCAAACCCGGCATTGTCGGCATTGAAGCAAACAGGCAAGTCAACTTTACATCCAGAAGCGTATGTTGAATAGATACACAATGATTACAATATTGCTATGTAAAGAAAGAAATATTCTTCTATTGTTCTGATTAATCATTGAAATAATATTCATAAGCTCATTTTAGATTTATCTTCGCCTACCCGCAATTGAATAGGCTACCACTGGGATAGATCTTCCTTGCTTTTTGCACAGTTCGTCTCAATCAAATCCTCATTATTAGAGGAATCTATGGAAATGGTTTTACCTGCATTTCCAATGTGTATGCAAGTTCTGACTCTTGGACTTCTAAGTACTGAACCAACTTTAAATATAATATATAATGTAAGCATGAAATATAGTCATTATGGTTGAAGGCTATATTGACGTATTTAATAAAGTCCTGAAAGTTAGACCACTGCATGCATAGACTGAAATTAAGAGTCAACACTGTAAAGACCTTAAGCTTCATCTGCAGAATTAATTCAAAGAGTTTATGATATTGCATTACATGAGTTCTGGCAATAGTTTTAATGAGGCGGGCGTGCGGAAGGACGCTGAAATACGATGTAATAAACGGTGCGGTCACCCAGCTTAATCAAACTTGAGCAATATGAGGCTATCCGCACTAGTGATTAAGAAGAGCCCTAAGGGACTAGTCTCTGCCATGTACGTTCCATACCACTCTATCTTCAACTGAGTAGCATAAAAATTAAAAGATTACCAAGATCTTAAAACCGGTGCTGTTCCTCTACTATTGCAAAACTGCGGGAAACAAAATATGAAACAGATCCTCATCAATCATGTTACAATCATATTAGTTGCTATAATGCCTGAGTAACATTTTTTATGATTATAAGAAAATTGTTCATTAGTTTCAATGAAGTGTATCGTGTCCCTCTTACTCCAGACCATGGTATAAATATGGATTACAATTCCTAACATTTTCCAACCGCTGGACAGTGTTAGGCCTAAGTTTTCAATGATGTAGATTATTTTCGTGCTATATGTCACAATTTACATACGAATTATGTTCAATCGTTAATGTTCTAGTAACAATACTACGAAAATATAAATTAATTTTCAAAAATTTGGAATAATTCTTCCTTTAGTCGGGGAATAAATTCTGAATCGCCTCACCACAGATATTTCGCAAAAATTTACTCATAAATAATACATTTTTTTCAAAAACTTCTACGGAATTTTGTGCAGAAACGTTTGGTCCTTGTGAAAAAATGTGGTGTGAAATTCACATAACTTCCTCAGCCCAGATAAAAGTTTGCCCCTTAGTATAATATAATTATGTATGCCATTCTCTTCATGTAAATTGGTTGCAAAACTGAACGTTAAAACTTCACATTGCATCCCCGAAGGATACATAACCCAAATAAAATCTGATTAATGTACTCTCGTAATTGTCTTTCCTTTGAACATGGTCAATACATTTTTCTCACTTCACATTCTGATATACAACAAGAGGCCATATTGAAAGAGCACGTATTCAGAGTGGGTGGCTTATAACTACACATCTGATATATATATATATATATATATTTTAAACGTTTCAAATAAAAGTTTTAGCTCTCAGTATTATTATCCCAAGTGTAAAGTTTAAAACAAGTCTTAAGAGCAGTTTTCGAGAAAACGAATTTTTTTCACGTAAAGTCCCCTTAAAAATAAGGAAAAGTTGTCTACAATCTTCGTGTCACATCCCCAGAAGGTACATAACCCAAATACAACATTTTGTTTTCATACTATTTTCCATTACAAAAGACCATAATGCAAAGAGCGTGTATTCACAGTAGATGGCTTATATTTACCCTTCAAAGAATTTTTCGATTAAATTTTTAAAATTAAAGTTTTAGTTCTTGGTATAAGCAACCCATGTGAAAAATTTAAAGAAAATTTTGGAGCCGTTTTCGAGAAATTCGCGAAAAAGGAATTTCTTCACGTAAAGTCCCTTTAAAAATAAGAGAAACTTGTCAATTTTCGTGTCACATCCTAAGAAGTTATCTGACCCAAATACAAAATTTTGTCTTCACACGATTTTCCTTTCTGGAGCTAGGCTGTTCACAGACACTCACACAGACACAGAAAGACATGTTTCCGAAAATAGTACTTTTTGGATTCGAGAGACCTCAAAACATGTATTTATGTTAGGACTCAACTTCGAATTTGGGGGTCGAAAATAACAGGCTTACTTCCTCTACCTTTAGAACCTATGGTATGGGCAGAGGAAATAAAAAATCTATGAAACATGCAAAATATTCTAAAATTCCGTTTTTTACCTAGGAATTATTTAATAAAATAGGTCCTACCTTGAGTAGTGCATTCTCCTTTTAGCGGATAAGTATTCTGGATCCAGAATAATTAACCATAAAACGAACAAGAAAAATTACAACATATTTAAAATCATTTTTAAGTTTACAAATTCATCAAGAGTGTAGAATGGATTTCTTCCTACTCCCTTGTAGAATATGTTTGGAAACCTCTGTCTCTTGTAGTTTCATTTTTATCAGGAAACATGTTATAACATACGGGATCTTAATATAAATACGAGTGTAGCCTACTGTGTTGCTTAATCTAAATTTTGGAGTGTTATGCAACTCTAAAATCGACAATAAATCAACTCAAATCTGGTATTCATCTTAAACCGTGAGGAAATCCTATAAAACCCCACTCAAATTGACAACCACGGAATATTTTAAATCGCAATTTCCTAAATAACAAGGGCAAGATGACAGTGGCTCGGCTACCTAACTAGGTAGTAAGTGTATTATATTGCAAGCTGTAGCAGTGTAGGTATATGAACATTTTAAATTAGCTATTGTATCGGCGTTGGGAAATTGTAGACTATAATAACAATGGAATGAGAATCACTGGAGACTATCAGCTTGAACCATGTTGGCACACATACAGATGTAAATTGTAGGAATATCGACGAAATGATTAGAGGGAAGCGTTGACATAGCAGAAAGATTGAATATCGGCGTCGCCCGCATCCAAGCTGTACCAGCTTTATGAGACGAGTTTCACACACACTTAGCTAAGCGGCGATGTTTGTCACCCGCACATCTCACAGGAATCCTTATTCTCTTCCAAGAAACCGGCGCTCAGATTTATCAAGGCGGCATTCCAAATGGAGGGAAATATATTACATGCATGCTAACAAAATTCTCTCACACATGTGAAGATTTTCTTACCACACTACACAATTATTTACACTGTCGGAGTGCAATAGGTCTCATTAATTTCCTACTGAGTACAAGCATTTATGTGGCAGAAATGCTTTCCTTAAACTTAATAAATCTGTTTAGAATTGTTTTTATGTATTATACAATAAAAAGAAAATTTTAATCAAAGCAAACAGTAAACCGAAAAGTAATTAAGTTCGAAAAAATTTTCAACAAACTATTTTGAAGCTATTGAAGTGTGTACTATCAAGTTACAAGGATGTTTTCATGCAATCAGAGGGTTGTCCCTCAATCGCGGAGGATCTCCATGTCCTTTTCTGGTCATAAAAGTATGTAGGTGATCCATACAAACTCCTTCCTCTCAGCATAAATGTCCCTCCAAAGAGGGGAGATAAATTAAGAAAAGAAAGAAAGGGAAACAGTAATGGTACCTATGTAATTAATTACCAAGTGCATAGAATGGAAGAGAACTGTACTGCGAGGAACATGCTAGGGTGCTTCTTGTATCTGCTATTTTTATGTATCTCTAAATAAATTTGGTGATAGTCAAATTGCAAATAGTTACTATGTGGTCGTTTCTGGTTATGGTTTCCACGAGAATTTTTAAAGTATTATCTGTTTCCGTAAAAGTGAATATGATAAGGACCTTGCAGATTGTCAGTCTGAATTAACTGCCGACAATATACGAGGGGTATTCCGAAAGTAAGTTTCGTCAATGTATGGCAGGAGCGGCGTGTTCACCAGGGGAACCAAACAAACGCCAGACGAATCCTCACCCGTGGCTGGATCCACGACGGAAGTGGCGTCAGCGGAGGAGGCATGACGCAGGCGCACTGCGCCGTAGAAGAGCGAGTCGCAGCAGACTGGCGCGCCCGCGGGTATTAGTGTACCGCTCACGATGGCACGAGAGATTTGGCGCCACTGCCATGTACCGCTATCTCCCCTCTTTCAAACGAGCCATTGCTGCAGCCGCTGAACCTTTTATTGTCCGAGATAGAGCTGTTTGAAGTTGATCTCCCGATTTCCGTCCCCGCAAAGTGCGGCCTCCACGAACCCATCTCGCACAAACCTTATGGAACATCAATTTGTCACTCAAAATGGTCTGTATGGAACCTTTAGGAATGTCAGGAAGCTGAGGTGGAGCAGGCTGTGCGCCAATTCCTTGCATCGCAGGGCACCGAGTTTTACCACAGTGGGTTCTTCAAACTGATCGCACGCTACGACAAATGTCTCAATGTCGCTGGCGACTATGTCGAAAAATAGTGCACGGTGTATAGTTCATGCTGCCATGCTGTATTGCTTTTGGGTCAATAAAGTGTCCGTGTGACAAACTGACGAAACTTACTTTCGGAATACCCCTCGTATTTTGGTACTCATACTCCTTCTATAGATCAATAACGACTCTTGCGGGTTTGTATTACCGAATATGAATATATTGTGCGACAAGTTAAATAACATGTGCGTGAATATTCTGGTTGCGCATCGACCACGCCTTTGTTCCTAGTTCCACTCCTCCTCTCCACTCCTACCACCAGACCGACCGACCGATCGACGAGAGAATATGCCCGACTGCGAGACAACTTTGGTGCAGTGGCCTAGTGGTGGCTTGCGAACACAAATAACATAATTATTATGTTGTATCTCCTTCTCATGAGTATATTTATGTAATATATTTACGTAGTATTGGCAGTTTCTTGAGATTCTATTGCTAATAACACTCAGCGTTTTCTTCTGCTCTCACTTCTAGCAAAATATACTATACTAATGAGACTGAGAAACGCGTTGGCCTCCGGCGAAACGGCGAGATAGATAGGCGGGGAAAAGAGGGTGCTGCGCCAACCTACCTTCTGCTTGTGTTTCTGCGCATCTTGTTTCTTAACTTGCCTCGCTGTAGTTAAGCATATTTTCCTATCATTGGAACGTGGAAGATTCGGGAAAATTTTGTCCAGAGGCTCTAATACGAGAATAATGATGTTTTATTTTTTAATTGCAAGTTTTTAGAAAGAATTATACTAGACCGAATAAATTGAAAGTACATTAATTTATATCTCGTAACTGTGGTAATCCCTTAACATCCGCATGGTAACAATTCACTAACGTACGCAATTAATAAACAATTATATACTAGTAAATATTACTGAATATTATCAACAATATACTATTATAGTTAATTAATTTCATTTTCCAGTGGCATAAATATGATTGTTAGAAGTATATAAATCTCCGCCTATATACCACTCAAGAATAAATAACAGAAGAAGCAAAGCAAAGCACAAATAACGAGGATCAAGCAAGGCACGGACTTCAAGACTCCTCAACTAACTGAAGAAGATATCGTTTGATGTTGGTCCTCATCATAAATAACATACACGCAACTATACTACGCAATATTCTCACAAAATTAAATAACTGACATGCATATTGATATCCCAACTTACATAATTTTAAGGACAGATAGCGAATAATGCTACTACTTCAAGATATTTAATCAACATTTTATCTCATCCAGTGTCTGGAAAAACATATTCTTATGTGTAAATTTTAATTTTAATTTTAACTTATGAATTTTATGTTTTTAAACAAGATACAAAACCAGTAATATACTAACACTGAGCTCAATGTTTCTACACTGGGTATACTACATCTATTAATACATATTTTTATATACATGACCATAAATAACTAATAATAAATAGAATTTGTTTTTATCATTTAAGCGTGTACTCCTTCATTTGCATTTCCTTGGTTTTCCTTGCTTTGCTTCTTCTGTTATTTATTCTTGAGTGGCATATAGGCGGAGATTTATATACTTCTAACAATATACTATTATATTATTACTTTAAGTCACCTATATCTACCGTGGTAAATAAATACAATAGCTTCTAAATTTCAGTGTTTGCAAAGGCACATTCCTTTGACATTTATTGTACAGACATCAATGAACCGCTATATATTAACTTGGATTTGGTTCTAATAGTCCGTGAGCATATAAATTGAAAACACAAACCCTGTAATGAACAGACTGTGTTTAATTTTTGTTATACTGTTACAAGTACAGTACGTTCCATATAGAAACGTGCGATTGTATTGTCCTGTGCATACAATGGTAGGCTATACCAGAACGTTGGCGAATGTTTTAATGGAATGCCGTGGGCATGTCTCTTATCATTTTCCAAACCATTGAACGTATATTGATGAAATGCTTTGAACATATGTGGGCCATTCCAATTTTTAAACGTAATGCAGGTCATATCATCAACCGGTTAGATACCTCTTTTAACGGTATTGTTATAAACCCATTTGGGCGATTAATAAAATTGCTAGCATTCCTCGATCAATAACATAGGACATACCACACGATTATTGTGCCTTAGTAATTAAATATAGTCTACCCATCAAGTAATAAACGTGATGTCACGCCGGTTATCCCCCCTTATCATAGGTACGGTACCGACCGCCTGTGTGGTGTAGTGGTTAACTCACACTGAGGAGCTACTTCATACAGAAGTTGCGGCTCCGGTTACAGCCACCAATAACGGCTGTGAGTGTCAGTGTGCTGGCCACGTACTTCCAATCCTGCCATCTGCCCACGGTAGAACACTAAAATTGATGAATTATAATAATGATTATAACAAGAAGAGTAAAAACTACTATAAAATGTAAATATTCATAACAACGCCAGGTAAAAGAAATGCTTAGAAATCAGGATTTAAGCTATGATCGCATTTTTCGCGAAATGCGAAAGTGAACTTCAGAATGCGAAAGGAAGAAAAGCTATAATTTTATCAAGGCTTTTGAAAAGGGGGCCCATTTGAAATAGAGAAAAGTGTTAAATTCCAAACCAATACTTTGCTTTATAGTTCAGTTTGTTATTTGTACCATTTTATTTTAATTTATTGGGAAGCTACATAAAAAAATGCAGTTAAAATTCACTTTTAGCAATAAATTTGTACTTTAGCATTTTGCTAAAGCTTTTTTTTTAAATCCATTTTCGCTTTTTCGCTAAAGGTGTTTTGTTCTAGCTTAAACCCTATAGAAATTGTTGATAATAAAATTAATAACAACAATAATTAAGATAGCCTTATGTGGTCTGTAATGGACCGGTTTTCTCGAAAACTGGAATGCAATTCCTCATCAATACTTGCACTTTATATCTAATGCCCAACACTTTTTGATGGAAACAAATTTCTATCAGATAGGTTTTTGCTATGCCCAGTATCATAAAAGAAGTATTCACAAAAAATATTTCTTCCATTTTGTTTAATAAGATGCGTGGACAATTCCTTATACTGACCTGAACATTAATATCAACGGCTGTATTTTCATCAAGTATCGGCGATGCAGCCGCAGGGTACTTACTGCCTAAATCTAGCGACTTCCCTAAGGCCGGGCGCAAGTTGAGACGCAGTTTGGTGACGTGAGGTGAGGTGATTCACCGTGAGTTTCTGTGAAACACAGAATTAAATACAACAGCGAATGTTCGCAAGCAGGGTGAGGTGACGCAGTGTCAGCGCGTCCGTGAGCTGCGGAGGTCTGTGACCATGCTAAATTTCTCACTAGTGACTGAGGGCAAGTTGAGACGCAGTTTGGTGAGGTGAGTGAGGTGTCTCACCGTGAGTATCTGTGAAACACAGAATTAAATACAACAGCGAAGGTGAAGTGAAGCAGTTTCAACGCGTCCGTGAGCTGCGGAGGTTTGTGATCGTGCCACAGTTTCTCACTAGTGACTTTTCACTGCGCGTGAAAAGTTGTTTGTCCACCGTGGAGGAGAAATTAATTGAGACAGGTCGAGGGAGAAAAAAATTGTAAGACACGTCACATTAAAATTTTAGACTTGGGAAGAAATTGCGAAAGGCATTGGAAAGAAATGTGATAAGTTGTTTATAATTTTTTTTTACTTAATTTATTTGAAGGGATCAAGGGAAAAGCGGCAGTAGTCTCCGTTTGAGATAATAATGCCTTCTAGTAGTGAATTTGGAATTTTGGAATTAGTTTAGGCAGAAAGCGGTAATATTATAGGTAAAATAAATTATATAAAGGGGAAAAAGGATCATATTCCATGGAGTTTGAAAGATTGATGTCCGCTCTGAAAGTAAACAAACCTCTTCTCTTCAACTCATCATATTTATTGTTTATCAGTTTGTTGCTATGCTCTTTTCAATCAAAAGCGTTTCTTGAATTAATTTCAATACAATGTGTTCAGTTTGTTCTCCTATAAATTCCTTTTTCGTTTTCCGCTGTACCCTTCGTTTCTTTTAGATAAGATTTTATATGCAGTAGATTTACGAGGAAAAGAACAAGTTGCATAAGCAGGTATAAATGTGTATATTTTCTATACAGATGTATATCATAAATAGTATAAACTATAATAATATTTGACAAGAATTAATTAGTTGGGAAGTTTCAGATTTGTAATTAAAAATAAAATGAAGGAGTCATGTTGAATTTTTTTTTCAACTTACTTTCATAAATGTTTTATAATTATGTACAGTAAAATTGCTCCATGCTCCGTAACAAACGTTTCTGAAATGAAACATTTTCTCAGAATGATTTTACCAATTAGGTACGTTTCGCTTTGTAATGTTTTCCCGTTCAGAGTGAAACTTAGTATCTCACCGAAATTTGAAAAGTAACCTTAATTTAAATTAAATGATTGAGAAATGAAATGGTGTTACAGTGACATTAAAAATAAGAAACATTATAAAACGCATTATATTTATTAAAAAATATATATTTATTAAGTCTTAAAGATGAAATTTTCATATCATAATTATTAATTATATGTATAGTGTGATCACTGATTTTAAGTATTCACAACATTACATTAAAAAATTTAATTTGTAGAAAATTAACACATTCTTTCCAGTGACGGCTCGTAGCTAACATTAGTGTGGGTGCTGCTCCAGAAAATGTTTAACCTTCGTTAAATATTGTGCAAAAGGAAACATAGGCCTACATATTAAAAAAAATTATTCAGAAACTTGAAAAGGCCCTAAAAGAACAAAATCAAACTTTTTACTTACTGTAATCTAAATTGTTACAGTTCAAGCTTGACCTGTGCGTTTAAAAATTAAATCGATTATTCCTTGTTTTAATTTCTGCGAAAAGATCAATAATTTTCTCCTTGATCTGCCATGTTTCAAGTTTTCTGTTAGATAAAAGAGCCGAAATAAATGAATCAAATAGAATAGCTGGAAACAAGAAAAGGATCTAATTCTACACTTTATCACATTGAAGAATATGGTGCATGATTTTTAAGCACAACACAAGGGCACTGTGGAAGCGACAGTGGTCTCTCTCTCTCTCTCTCTCTCTCTCTGTCTCGCAGCCGGAGCGCCGGCCGCGGCCTTCACCTTCCTATGTGGGCACTAGTCAAACACCACGCCGCTGGAAATGTGGAGTGCACTGGGGAAAGCTACCTGGCATTAAGCTTAAGGAAGAATTAAAGAAAAAAGGACTCATTATATTAATTGTAATTGATAATATCAAAGTGGAAATAGGCGGTGCTGCAGTTCCACAGTGCCTATACACGAGTCGCCACTGTTCCTCACCATAAAAATACGGCTAGTTTTTCTTCTGTTCCGATAGATCTTGACACATTGCGTCCTTCAGCATCAATTGACTCGTTGATGCATCCATGCAACTCAGAAAACTTTTCAGGGTTACATGATAATAATTCCTAAAGTTTTCATTACAAAAATCGTCCTTAAGGATAAATTCTCCGTGCGTCTTTCTTTTCTTTAAACAACGCTTTTCGGAATCTTTTCGTTTAATAATGTTGGAATTATTTGTTCTTCGAGTTCATCTGACTATGATTCCGAACTCTGTAATGATTCTATATGCATGGCAGTCATTGTGCACATTGCTCACTACCTCATAGACACGCAGTTGTGATAGAACTGCCTCCCAACTTTCGCTCTCCCTGCGCGCAGTTGATTGAATCCTGCTTTCCTGCGTCACCTCACCTCACCTCACCTCACCAAACTGCGTCTCAACTTGCGCTCAGCCTTAGGAGACGGACACGTTCCGCCGTGGTAAAAGAGGGTGGGCTACGTTTGGCATCCGTCAGTCTTGCTTCCCGAGTATCTTCACGCCTTTTATGGATTTTAATACGTGTCGAACGCGGAGACGGAACGTCACATGCTATTTTAGCAAGAGACAGAACGATTTTTAAGACGTAACGTATTGTAATGAATCGTTTTAGCAAGTGGTCCCCTACATTTTTAATAAGAGATCCCCTGCGAACCAAAAATCTGTTCATGGACCTTTAAAAAAAAAACATGATGTGAAACAGACAACGCATTGCTATATAGCAGGGGTGGCCGCTAACCTTAACTTTGGGAGCCGCAAATTTATGAAGCTGTCTCGAAGCGAGCCACGTTATTAAGCCACATTGTTTACTATACATAAAATTATTGTTCAATTACACAATAAAAAATAATATTTTATTTTTCAGAAGTGCTTTTTCGAATGTAATCATTAGACATCGGAATTATATGCACTAAAAACTGTTAAAATATGCATGCTTTGATGCTGCTAAAATATGTAAAATATGCACCAAAATCTCGAAAATATGCAGTTAAAATGCAATCTAATCACATTCAGCGTGTCCTATTATATGTCCTCCTGCTGACTGTAAATGGATTTGCAGTAGATTATCATCATCTTCTCTAAGTGTCCCGGAGTAAATTTATGTCTCTGTTGGTTAGTATGAGTTTGTATGCTGAGAACGATCTCTCAACGTCCACAGATGTCGTAGGGCAGTATTTGTAAGAACTTACAAGTTCTGGTGAAATTTCTTCTGGAAGGTCAACACTGTCACCTTGCAGGTATTTGTTCACAGAACATAATATGTTAAATCCAGGATTTCTTGCACAGATTTTCACCCAGTTTTTCCGCATAATTTACACACGCACAACTAAGCTCATCTTTCACTTTTTCAAGGATTAATAGGGCATCGTTAAGGGGCAAACCACACTTTTCTAATGTCTGAATTGCTTCAGGTAAAATTTTGAAACGAGCTTTGATTACATTTGAATCCCTATGTAAAGTTTCTCTTGTGAACGCTGAATTGAAGTGGTATCACTTGGATCCAGGCCGCAAACAAATTCTTTAACGGCACTAAAATTATCTGAATAAAATAGAGCCGCATTTATCCATGTGCCCCAACGCGAAATAATGGCCACAATATTCTTAGAGCGTCATTCACAAAGCGTACTGCCGTGGAGTGATTAGTTTTTTCTAAGACCCTACAAGCGATCAAATAAGGCGTTCCCGGCTCTTCAACACTTAGTTTGCCAACGAGAAAATTTGCGCATGGCGGCCACAAGCGTCTGTAGTTTCATCGACTACTCCCCATATATGGTATTTTGAATTTCAGTAATTGCATTGTACAACAGTAACTTCAACTTGGAGAGTTGTGATTCCCAGGTGACGTCACCAGTGTGGAATGCAAGCCTCTCACCAAAAGCTCTTTATGGGTTTTTGGGTAGTAAGCAGACTGCACAAGTATTTCACGACTCTATAAAAATTGTTAATACTTAAAAATAACGTTACAATCCTTAAAACAGTTTAATATATGCATGATGCATACTAAAATTGCAAAATATGCAACAACGCCAAAAATATGCTTTTATATGCACTATAAACTGTATATATACAGTAACAAGTGATGGTAAAACGTACTTAAAGTCTCCTTTCCATATCATCTGTTACAGCAGATGGAATATGCATTTCCATATAAATCCGATGTCTAGTAATCATACAGCCATGTCGACATGCAGCTTAGCGTGTGTGCAGTCACGTTGCTAAGTACAAGAAAATGGTGAGTGAACAACGTTGCCTGGTCATTACAAAAGTTAAGTGTTGTGAGATTGAGCAGTTTTCATTAAATAATAATGATTATATACTTTTTAAACATCTCTATCACATTTATTCTTAGCTGGGTTTCAAGAGCCGCACGAGATTGGCTCCGATCCCCGCTGTGGCCACCCCTGCTATATAGAGTAGGTGGCTGTAGTGCACGAATACGCATAAAGTTGTGTAACTTCGTACGAGGTATTTTCGTGAGGAAAGGAAACCTGAGATTGCAGATGTAGCGGGTATCTTGATACATCTACCTTTCAGATAATTTAAAAGAAAAATTCACAAACCTGCAATTAAAATGCAAAACAGATTAACATAAACTAACCTGCATGTATTAGTAGAAATAAGTTATATTCGTGTAAGCATAATAAATAACAAATTTGTTCACTCTTCGTTACATTTATGGCATTCTACCGAATTTTTATGGTGAATGAAATATGTACTAGCGCTTTAATGTAGAAATGTTTATGGAAAGCTTTAATGTTTTTTTTCCCTGGCCTAATGATAATGCCGTTAGTATTATCATTCATTTTGATTATAGGGATTAATAATGGAATATTTCCTTATTTTATGAAAGTAGGCCAACACCCACTTTACACCAATATCAAGAACAGGAAAGAAGCATGCTTAAATAAAATCAGGTAAACTGATGTAACAAAGTACCAGTATGTTTTTGTTTAATCAGTTATGATTGCAGTTATGATATGCAGAATACAAAAAAAAGTAAAATTGGCCGGTTTCGGGATTTGAACCATGGAACTCCAGAATGTGAGGCCAAGACGTTACCATCTCGGCCACCAGGGCCAGTTTAACGGTTTAGTTGGATAAACGCATGTAAAGCAATAGTGTTATTCGTAATAGCTAACTGTATTTTAAGTGCCAAAGCCTTATAAGATCACAGTAAAACAATAGGCTATGTTGCCATGATAACTGATGTGCATTTCACAAATTCTTTCAAATACGTATATTACCATAAAATAGGCACTAAATTGAGCATTACTCCGAAACAGGTCAACCGATTTTATCCAATAGCAATAGACGTCTTTCCAAGGACATTATAAATGTGTAAACCAAGTTTCATAAAAATCCGGTAAAGCGTATTTGAGTTACCGCGTCTTTAAAATAGACACTAAATTGGGTACCGGTCTACCGTTTTGGACCAATTTCAGTAGACGTCTTCCCATGTACATTATAAATGGGTATACAAAGTTTCAGGAAAATCCAAAAAAGCATATCCGAGTTATCGCGACTTCTTATATATTAACATAAAAGGCATTGGGCATTATTCCGGTACTGGCCAACCGATTAGGTCGAATATCAATAAACGTCTTCCCATAGACAATATAAATGCGTATAAGAAGTTTCATAAAAATCCGATATTGCGCCTTTAAAATAGACACTAAATTGGTTTTTACTCCAGTACCGGTCAACATATTAGGTTCAAATTCAATATGGTACTTTTCATGGGCGTCATAAATGCATATACCAAGTTTCATGGAAATCCGATACAGCGTATTTGAGCTATGGCGCCTTTCTAATATAATCTATTAAAATATTCACTAAATTGGGCATTACTCCGGTACCGGTGAACCGATTTGGTTTGATGTCAATAGGGTTCTTCCCATGGACATTATAAATGTGTTTTCCAAGTTTCATTAAAATCCGAAAAAGCATATTTGAGTTATGGTGCGTACAGACACACGGACAGACGGACAGACAGACAGACAGACGGACAGACATTTTTTCGTCCTCCATAGAATCTCATAAAGTACCATACTGGCACTAATAAAGCCCGGTCTAAGGATTGGGGCGCATCTGTATGGGAGAAGAATTATTACACAAGAATAATGGATAACAATTGACAACAAGAATAATGGAATAATAAGAGATTTTTGTTCAACCCACAAGTTGAATTTCTTCAGTATTGTATTCAAATGTTATTAAATCTGTGATTTGTAGAAAACGCGAAATGGCAGAATGGTACTCTGAGTATGTGTTGTGTTGTTATGTTCACTAAGGTCATGTAACTGATTTACATACAGAGGATATGACGATACAATATCTAACCTATCTAACAAGGTATCTTCTATCTTGCGATCAATCTCAGTTATAATTTACTCGTAATTAGAATCCTTAAGGAGCTTAAAATAGTCCACCGCTGTGGCTCAGGGGATGCGTCCAATCCTCTCACGCAGCGGGCCCGGGTTCGATTCCTGGTCGGGACAAGTTACCTAGGTGAGGTTTTTTCCGGGGTTTTCCCTCACCTATGAGACAAATGTCAGGTAACTTTAGACCCTTGTGGTCCCCGGATATCATCTGGCCGTCATTATCATCTTCATCCTCATCCTCGCCTTGTTCTGAGTGAGTGTGTGTGAATGGTGTGTATCGTCCTATGTGTTCGTGTTGTCTCGGAGGTGGCCCCGGCATTGGGCTGATCACTCATCCCGGGAGGCCCTCCATGTCCTTGTCTGGTCAAAAAAGTATGTATGTGATCCAAAGGTAAATCCCTTGGAACCTTCAACAATTAATACAGACTGCAGACAGAGAATACGACAAGAAAGAATGACGAAAGCTGATTCATCAATCATTAAAAAGCAATTTTAAAACTTATAGTTCTTGAAATTACGTTAGGTGTTCTATGGTAAGTGCCGGCTTAGAGAAGATCGCGCAGTACGAAAGTAAGCTCGTATAATAAGATCTGCGCATGCAAGACAGAAAACCAGTGAGCAACTTCAGAAACAACCAGAATATGCAATATGTCGTTGCATGTTTCTTTTTAAGAACTTCATCCTGAGGAAACTAAAACCATATCTAGACCCATAGTTCCCAGTACAAATTATATGCATTGTAAAGCATAATTAAATTAATATGTTTATATTGCCTCGAAAGTCCACTATTCTATTTTTAATACCGACCCTTGCAAAGCCTAGGTCTTTTTTTGGGGGGGGGGGGGGTGATGTTGTACTGAGTCTGTGGTTTTTACTTTCGTTTGTCCAGATTTGACGCATTTCCGTTGTAATATTTCGTTGTATGTGATTTCAGAAAGTGACCCCCTTAAGACCGGTTTTAAAAATGTTTACATGGCAAACGTCTAATTCCAAATGCATAAATTTTGCAATAATCTAATTCAGCATTAAACAAGATTAAGACAAAGTAACACCTAATTTTTAAACCCGGTTTCAGGATTACTCTGGCCAGGCCTCCTGTATTAAATCAATCCCTCATATCAACTGATCTCATCGGGATAATGTAGCCCCTCAATAGGTGACCCAGAACGAGAAATGCGGTTACATTTTCCTCATGCCCTGGAGGAGACTTAAAGTCACATCGCAAAAAAAAATGCTGCAATGTTAGCAAATAAGGTTGTTGCAAAGAAACGAACACTATGACGGGCTATTCTTACTTTATACTATAAAGTTCCCTAACTTCTTGGATTAAATCTTCGCCAAAATTCTTCGCCAAAATCTGTGACGACTAATATGTGATTATTCTCAATCGTAGTATATAAGTTTACTGAACTCCTACAAAACCAGGTCACTCATACACCTGTCGTGTCATCATAACACTGCCTGCATAGTCCACATTCCAACGTTCAGTACGACTACCTTTGTCACCGGGTGATTGCAAATTTCCTACTCTCAGTCTACTTTCTCTCTCTTTTAACAAATTACCCAGTTTTGATAATATTGATGAAAATTTCTATTAACGGGCGCCATCATCAATACGCTTCCCCTTTTCTTTTCTTTTTTTTTTTGTTATGTATCAGCCCAGTCACAAATTAAATTATAGATACACAGGCTATGTACCTACATGCCCCTCGACTAGCTTTTAAATTAACAGTGGAGACGGGAGTTGGATTCGGATTTACCTTTCGTTTTTTTTTTTATTCTGCTTCTTCTTTTTCTCCTTTTTCAATACTCACTACCAAAGTATGTAACTTAGCACAAAAAATCAGCGACTCTCAAACCATTACAAGGATAAGGGTCAAAAATCCGAACTTCACGTTAATTTACTTTGCATAACAATAACCATAATTTATTTAATATATTATTTTTTTTTTCTTTTTTCAACAATAACAATCTTATATACAATAAATTACATTTACACTACATTAACCATTCAACACTTTTATTGGTAGGATAATATTTGATTATTCAAGGTTAGTATACCCAATTTTAACTATATAAGTACGTTCTCTGTTCAACAATAACAAATCCTTAATTAATTACTTTAATTTTCTTTCTTTATTTTTCAGGTATCTACTAGAACGTCTTGTATTATTCTTCTAATTTACTACTGACTTGTGTAGTCATTTACATTTGCAACTTCAGGATAGTTCAATATATATATTATACTGGGTTTTTTTTCTCTCTTGAATAAATAAAGGTTTTCAATTCATAATCCAGTCCTTACTCTACAGATTACACTCAATAATCCCACCTATGTCTCCTATATTAGTCTATTAGTCGGCTTAGTCCATGAAGAATTGTATTTAAAGATAGATAGAAAAGACAGTCTCATGAAGAAAGAAATAGAAGTTTAGGCCTATACCCACAGAGTGACTGTGGCGATAGACCACCGATACAGGAGCGGCGTCTAGATCTTGAGTTACAAACAATCTGACTCCTCTCCTGCAACCGGGAAAATATTAATGGGCCGCAAACAAAAATAAAATTTTGTAAATCGATGTCAGAGGTCCCTGACACTCTCTCCTAGAGGCACGTGGGGCCGTTGTTCGCCTCCAACATCGATGGCTTTCACAATCTCTCATAAATTTCTTTTCTTTATATGTTACTGGTATAGGCCTTGTCTACTACCAGATTTTATTTGTTTGATTCGGGATGCTTCCGGCGTTCCCTCACCTCACCCTTACAATCTCTAGTACTTGCTAATAAACTACTTATCATCAGTACACTATTCGCAATTACCTATTCTCCTCTTTCTAACCTAACCAATCATTTGTTGTTATCTTTCAACTCACTCTCCTCTTTCTAACCTGACCAGTCATCAGCTATTATCTTTTAACCCCTTTCTTTCTTTAAGTAGAGTTCCCTTCAGCTTATACCATTGATTTAATTCACTCGGTGGTTATTCTAGTTTTCCTACTTCTTACGTTACTACTCTTTAGCATGGGCACCCAATCTTCTTTTGTCTCTAAATTCCCTAGAATTCTAACTGAAACTAATTCACGCCCAGATTAGTAAGCTTCTCTATAACCCCTTTAGTGACTTCTACTTCTACCCTAACATGTAAATTTTCCAATGGTACACACCTAATGCACTACCACTCGTAGGCCTTCTTTTGCCCTTCAATCTTTCCACTTCTTATCCCCCTCTACCATATTCCATACACCTTCGCTTGTAGATAAATCTCTATAAAAAACATAACTTAACATTACAGGCCAGCATGAAATCTATTTATAGATAGTCACCCGTCACCTGAAAGAAACCCAAGTGGGAGGGGCCCTCGTAAGAAGTACTAAGCATGCCCCTTAATTACCTTTCTTCCTTACTCCCCTCGCGTCCTGTCTCAAAAATAACAAAGTTTCTATGAGCATCACCAATTACCCCTAGCTATGTATTCATTCGTGGGACAATCACCCATAAAACCCTAAAGTGAAGAGATCTATCTGTGGCATTCAACGGTTAGGCTCTTGACTGCTCTTTTATAATTAACTTAGACCAGAAATAGAAAATAGTTGGATTACTGGATTTCACCACTTTACTTCTAGAATTCTCACTTCTATATTTCTATTCTATTCTTCTATCATACCATACGGCGTCTGATTGCCATACATGACTTAGAAACCATCCTTAAAAAAAAAGGAATATCTCAGTTTTCTCACTCCCCAAACAATAAGAAAAAGTCTAGACGATTATACTCAACCAGTGATGTCCAACTTATCCTCCGATCCTGAGTTGTCTCCCATTACTTCCTGATGTCCATATCTGCTCTTATTCAGAGCGAGCAGTCACGACTCACTCTCACAGCTGATGTTCGCTGTAGCGGTGTCTCGTACTGGCCGACTTGGTGTATTCTTCTGATTAATGACTATCTCCATATAGTCGTGTCAAGGAAGTTCACAACCAGAATTTCCTTAGATGGAAGTCTGACACACCATCATGCCAGAACGCCTCTACCGCTGTCACACATCCCAATCTCGTCTTCTCCCTTCAGCCTTTTCAACTTCTCTCTCTCGTAGTCAGGCACGTACTCCTACTGTCTTTTTGGGATCAGCTCTTCTCCCGTCGACTCACCGTCGGCGCATGCGCACTTCTCTTTTTTCTGTAATTCAAAATAAATTCAGGGCAGTATCGATAGTCATAACAGGGTTCAATATCGATTAATCGAAGTCTCCCAAACCCTTCCTTTGTTTAGAAATGGTTTGCTATCGTCTATTATGCACGTAGCCATTCGCTACGTGACATTCTTCCCCCACTCACCATAAAAAAAAATAATGTTAACACTGTTCACATTTTTTTTTTTTTGTTTAGTTTACCAGCCTTAAAGAATGTTTATCCAGGAACAAAGGGTTTCAAGTCTTTGACGTGCCACTTCCCCAACTTTTTACCAAAACGGTTTGTCAGTTCGTAGCTATTTTCACTGAACTTTTTCTTTATAATATAGGGCCCGACAAACTTTGCACTTAAACCTGCTGTATAAGCTTGTGAGGCATCACTTAATTTAAAGTTTCTTCTTAACACTAGATCTCCTGGACGAAATTTCACCTCTCTCCTCCGAAGATTATAATAATGACTCGAATTCTTATAGGCGGTTTCTAAGTTACGTCTAACCATCAAACGTACCGTTTTCAATTTATTGAGTTTCTCCACCCAAAGTTTTGGGATTTCTTTATGAATCGGTTGGTTTTCCACCTTTTCGATCCTACTGATAATTTCAGGCTCCTTCCCATAATTTAGCATATAAGGAGTGCATCCAGTGGAACTATGCTTAGCCGTATTTATAGCAAAATTAAATTCTCTCAAATACACGTCCCAAACTGTTTGATCCTTTTGAATGTAACTAGAAATCATTGTTTTCAATACTCTATTGACTCTTTCTACTGGATTTCCTTGTGGCGAATATACAGGTAAATAACAAGGAGTTATATTAAAAGCTTTAGCTATCTCTCGCATTAATTTACTAGTATATTGCGGTCCATTATCCATCAGCAAATATCCCGGAATTCCCCATTTAAGGATAATCAATTCATAAAATGCTTCCGTAACTGCTCTACTGGTTGCTTTCCTTAACGCTTTACATTCTACATACTTGGTAAAGGTGTCCTGAAATACAATCACATATCGGTTCCCTTTTTTGGAACGTGGGTAAGGTCCCAACAAATCTGTAGCTACAGTCATCCAAGGTTTCTCTTTCTGGTAAAAATGCATTGGTCCTGCTTGAGCCGTTTGTAACACCTTCTGTCTCTGACATATTTCACAAGCAGTAACATACTTAGCAACATCTCTAAACATTCCCGGCCAATAATACTTGTTTGCTATTCTAAAGAAAGTTTTAGCTATCCCCATATGTCCTGCAGTAGGTGCATCATGACATTCCTGCAATACTTTAATCCTAAAATCTTGCGGAATAACTAATTTCCACCTATTCACTGTTCCCTCTAAAGTTTGTTCTAACTGATCTAATCTTAAATGGTACAACTTCTCATCTACGACCTTCCAATCTGGCCAAAATTTAGGTTTACTTTGTACTTGCTCCTTCCGCTTAATATACCAAGCATCTTGTATATTTTCCCATTCCACTACTTCAGAGTTATCAGTCAACAAGAGGCAAAATTCTTCCTCTACCGTTTTCTCTTGAACTTTCCCTTCGTGTATTCTAGATAAAGCATCCGGAACTTTTTGTAATCTACCAGGCCTATGTATTACTTCAAAATCATACTCCTGGAGCAATAAACTCCACCTAGCTAATCGTCCGGTCGGATTCTGTAATGTATTTAACCATTTCAGAGCAAAGTGATCAGTATATACTTTAAAATGATAACCTTCCAAATAAGGACGAAACTTTTGAACTGCCCACAATATAGCTAACAATTCCTTCTCAACTATTGCCCACTTTTGCTCGCCTACCGTTAAAGTTCTACTAGCATAAGCTATTACTTTTTCCTCTCCTTCCTCTCCTGTCTGAATTAATGCTGCTCCTAGTCCTGAAAAACTAGCGTCGGTCTGTAACACTAGGGGTTTAGTATAATCTGGACAAGTTAATATAGGACTACTAGATAATTTCGATTTCAATTCATCAAAAGATTCCTGACATTCCTTAGTCCAACGCCATTTCTGATTCTTTTTCAGAAGTGCAGTGAGGGGCTTTACAACTTCAGAAAAAAATGGAATGAATCGTCGGTACCAAGAAGCCAATCCTAAAAATGCTCGTACTTCCTTGACTTTTGTAGGGGCTGGATACTCAAGGATACACGAGATTTTATCTGAATCTACAGCAATTCCTAATGGAGTAATGATATGACCCAAATATTTTAATTCACTTCTGCAAAACTTTGATTTTTCCCTATTAATTTTCAGGTTAGCTTTTCTTAATTTCTCTAAGACTTTTTCTAACAAGGACAAATGTTCTTCAAATGTCTCGCTAATAAGTACTATATCATCCAAATAACAAAAGCATTTCTCTCCTATCTCTTCTCTTAATATAGTATCAACTAATCTTTGAAACGAGGCTGGTGCGTTATGGATTCCAAAAGGCATAACTCGAAACTGATACAATCCTCTACCAGGTACGGTAAATGCTGTTTTTTCTTTACTTGCTTCATCTAATGGAACTTGCCAATACCCATTTTTCAAATCTATTGTACTGATATACCTAGCATGTCGTAATTTACTCAAAACATGTTCAATGTATGGCAAAGGATAACTATCTCTTTTAGTACAATTGTTTACTTTTCTGAAATCTACGCAGAACCTCCATGTTCTATCTGGTTTCTTTACCATAACTACCGGAGACGACCAAGGTGAATTTGAAGGCTCTATAACTCTTTCCAATAACATTTTATCTATTTCCGCGTGTATAACTTTTTCCAAAATGGGTGATACTGGATAATATCTTTGTTTTATAGGTTTTGCATCGCCTGTATCAATAACATGAGAAATCAGATCGGTAAGTCCAGTACACTGATCAAATTTCTGTAACTGATTTTCCAAAAACATATTCAATCTGTCCCTTTCCTGAGGTGTAGGTAAAGTAAGAATATTATGTAGTTGATCTTCTTCTTTTAAATCTATAGCCTTAACAAATTGAAAAATTTTTGCTGGTTCATCCTTAAAATGCCAAGTCCCATCTTGCAAATCTACTACTAACCCAATTTGTTTCAAAACATCCATGCCCAGAATCATATCTACTGCTAAATTTGGCATAATTTTACATTTTATCTGAAAGATCCTGTCCTGCAATTTCATCTCAAAAGTTCTCTCTCCTGTTATAGAACTATAAGTTTTATCTGCTAATTGCACCACCCTAACTTCAGATTCTTCTACTGCTAAATCTAACATTTTACACAAAAAATCACCCTTCTCTCCCACATAAGTTTTATCTGAACCTGAATCTATTAAAGCAATAAATGTAATATCCTCCAGCAAAATTTCAACAAAACATCTATCTCCATTAACTAAATCTGTAGGATTTATATTTAACATCACACAAGCCTGATTTTTAGTTAATTGTCATAAGGAATTTGTAGGCCTAACTTTTCTTTCTTGGGGCATCCTACAATCAATAGACCTATGTCCAAGCTTATTACAATTATAACATTTAATCGTAGTGCGTGGAGTAACTCTACGAGGTGCCTTACACTCGAACTGCCTATGTCCTGTTTTATCACAGTTCCAACATCGCTGGTTATTTGAAAAATGCAAAGTGGTGTTTTTACCATTTTCCCTCGACTCATCCTGTCTCTCTTTATTTTCTGTTACTTTAACCATTCTAGAATTATTTACAGGACTTGAATTTCGTTCCTTATCCCAAGTCTTTGCAGAAAAACTAACACTAGGTTTCTTTTGTAATTCAGACAATGGAAGTTCCTGTTTTCCCTGAATTCCTAACGCTGTATGAACCGAAGGTATAACAACTTGTCTCTGAGGTTTATAAGCCGTTTCTTTAATTGTAGCTCTAACCTGCGTTGGAGGAGGAATATATCTCTCAGAATCTAACAATATTTGTTCATACTGTCTACCTACACGTATTAAATCTGTTATAGTTTGAATCTCTGCAGGTCTAAGGTACAATTTTACATCAGGACGCAAATTTTTGATAACAGTCTTCATCATTTGTTGAGGACTCATTGGAGTACTTAGCCTCCTCATTAACGTTTGAATAGCATTAACATAATCAAAAATCGATTCTTTAGGACCTTGCGTTCTCTGTCTAATCTCATCCAAAAGCGAGTCTTCCTCATCAATAGGCAAGTAATATTCTCTAAATTCTTTCAAAAAAGCTTCCCATGTAGGCCAATCTGTTAATCTGTTCCTGTACCAAAGTAAAGCTGAATCTTGTAAAATTTCGGGTAATACTGACAATAACTCTGCACCCTGTAACTTAGAACTTTGTTTTAAATCTTCCAATCTCTCCAAAAATAAGTAAATACTATCCCCAGGTTTGAATTTAATGTTCCATTTACGAACCAGATCCAAAGTATTTGGTTTATGCGGCTCTAACTGAATTGTAAACGATGGTACTACTGGTACAACTTCTTCTGAATCAGCTACCGCCATGGCCTTCCTACGCATTAACTTAACCCATGTATACACTACATCTCCATATGAATCTTGTGGAACCGTTATATTATGTTCAACTAAATCTTCTTCTAAAACTTCCTGACTCAGCGCAAAAGCCGTAATTAACACTTGAAATGACTGAGGGTTCTTACGGGCATAATCTAACAAGCGTTGTCTTAACTCATCCCTTGTACCTGTGGTCGGTAACTTTACTCTATCACATTCTGCCTCTAAATCCGCCTTCCTCAACTTCCTAATAGCTTGGGTTAACTCAGCTGCTCTTATTTGTGCATACGGATCAACATAAGTAGCCATATTTATATATTAACAATACCACTGGAAAAAAAAGATTAGAACACAATAGTTCAGTCGTCTGTCTTAGTCATCTATAGAAGTCCTTACTTGTCAATAGTCATTATTCTTTTCCCAAAAATATGTTATTATTATTATTTTTTTTTTTTTTGAGAATAAATTGCAGCTATACTAACCTAACTCCCAAAATTCTTTTAAAACTATCTCTGCCTCACGCTATGGGCTATCAAAATATGTGATTTCAACACAACTCAACCCACACTATGGGCTCCAAAATATATGACGACTCGTATTTCAAGTTTCCAATTCTAACTGATTAATGTTTATTTTCTTTTCTTATATCAAGCCAAACTTTTGTAATTTTAACACAACTCACCCCACGCTATGGGTCAAAATTACTATCAAAATTATCCTACTATGAAACTATCACAGCCTCACGCTATGGGCGACCAAAATATGGAACTTCACGATAACTTTATGCAGCACAACACACGGCCATACTTTCTTTTTTTTTTTTATTTAACAATTTTAACTAAATTAAGTTGCAACAATTAGCAATACTGTTTTGTTTTAACACTACTTAGCCCCACGATATGGGCGCCAAAATTTATGACGGGCTATTCTTACTTTATACTATAAAGTTCCCTAACTTCTTGGATTAAATCTTCGCCAAAATTCTTCGCCAAAATCTGTGACGACTAATATGTGATTATTCTCAATCGTAGTATATAAGTTTACTGAACTCCTACAAAACCAGGTCACTCATACACCTGTCGTGTCATCATAACACTGCCTGCATAGTCCACATTCCAACGTTCAGTACGACTACCTTTGTCACCGGGTGATTGCAAATTTCCTACTCTCAGTCTACTTTCTCTCTCTTTTAACAAATTACCCAGTTTTGATAATATTGATGAAAATTTCTATTAACGGGCGCCATCATCAATACGCTTCCCCTTTTCTTTTTTTTTTGTTATGTATCAGCCCAGTCACAAATTAAATTATAGATACACAGGCTATGTACCTACATGCCCCTCGACTAGCTTTTAAATTAACAGTGGAGACGGGAGTTGGATTCGGATTTACCTTTCGTTTTTTTTTTTATTCTGCTTCTTCTTTTTCTCCTTTTTCAATACTCACTACCAAAGTATGTAACTTAGCACAAAAAATCAGCGACTCTCAAACCATTACAAGGATAAGGGTCAAAAATCCGAACTTCACGTTAATTTACTTTGCATAACAATAACCATAATTTATTTAATATATTATTTTTTTTTTCTTTTTTCAACAATAACAATCTTATATACAATAAATTACATTTACACTACATTAACCATTCAACACTTTTATTGGTAGGATAATATTTGATTATTCAAGGTTAGTATACCCAATTTTAACTATATAAGTACGTTCTCTGTTCAACAATAACAAATCCTTAATTAATTACTTTAATTTTCTTTCTTTATTTTTCAGGTATCTACTAGAACGTCTTGTATTATTCTTCTAATTTACTACTGACTTGTGTAGTCATTTACATTTGCAACTTCAGGATAGTTCAATATATATATTATACTGGGTTTTTTTCTCTCTTGAATAAATAAAGGTTTTCAATTCATAATCCAGTCCTTACTCTACAGATTACACTCAATAATCCCACCTATGTCTCCTATATTAGTCTATTAGTCGGCTTAGTCCATGAAGAATTGTATTTAAAGATAGATAGAAAAGACAGTCTCATGAAGAAAGAAATAGAAGTTTAGGCCTATACCCACAGAGTGACTGTGGCGATAGACCACCGATACAGGAGCGGCGTCTAGATCTTGAGTTACAAACAATCTGACTCCTCTCCTGCAACCGGGAAAATATTAATGGGCCGCAAACAAAAATAAAATTTTGTAAATCGATGTCAGAGGTCCCTGACACTCTCTCCTAGAGGCACGTGGGGCCGTTGTTCGCCTCCAACATCGATGGCTTTCACAATCTCTCATAAATTTCTTTTCTTTATATGTTACTGGTATAGGCCTTGTCTACTACCAGATTTTATTTGTTTGATTCGGGATGCTTCCGGCGTTCCCTCACCTCACCCTTACAATCTCTAGTACTTGCTAATAAACTACTTATCATCAGTACACTATTCGCAATTACCTATTCTCCTCTTTCTAACCTAACCAATCATTTGTTGTTATCTTTCAACTCACTCTCCTCTTTCTAACCTGACCAGTCATCAGCTATTATCTTTTAACCCCTTTCTTTCTTTAAGTAGAGTTCCCTTCAGCTTATACCATTGATTTAATTCACTCGGTGGTTATTCTAGTTTTCCTACTTCTTACGTTACTACTCTTTAGCATGGGCACCCAATCTTCTTTTGTCTCTAAATTCCCTAGAATTCTAACTGAAACTAATTCACGCCCAGATTAGTAAGCTTCTCTATAACCCCTTTAGTGACTTCTACTTCTACCCTAACATGTAAATTTTCCAATGGTACACACCTAATGCACTACCACTCGTAGGCCTTCTTTTGCCCTTCAATCTTTCCACTTCTTATCCCCCTCTACCATATTCCATACACCTTCGCTTGTAGATAAATCTCTATAAAAAACATAACTTAACATTACAGGCCAGCATGAAATCTATTTATAGATAGTCACCCGTCACCTGAAAGAAACCCAAGTGGGAGGGGCCCTCGTAAGAAGTACTAAGCATGCCCCTTAATTACCTTTCTTCCTTACTCCCCTCGCGTCCTGTCTCAAAAATAACAAAGTTTCTATGAGCATCACCAATTACCCCTAGCTATGTATTCATTCGTGGGACAATCACCCATAAAACCCTAAAGTGAAGAGATCTATCTGTGGCATTCAACGGTTAGGCTCTTGACTGCTCTTTTATAATTAACTTAGACCAGAAATAGAAAATAGTTGGATTACTGGATTTCACCACTTTACTTCTAGAATTCTCACTTCTATATTTCTATTCTATTCTTCTATCATACCATACGGCGTCTGATTGCCATACATGACTTAGAAACCATCCTTAAAAAAAAAGGAATATCTCAGTTTTCTCACTCCCCAAACAATAAGAAAAAGTCTAGACGATTATACTCAACCAGTGATGTCCAACTTATCCTCCGATCCTGAGTTGTCTCCCATTACTTCCTGATGTCCATATCTGCTCTTATTCAGAGCGAGCAGTCACGACTCACTCTCACAGCTGATGTTCGCTGTAGCGGTGTCTCGTACTGGCCGACTTGGTGTATTCTTCTGATTAATGACTATCTCCATATAGTCGTGTCAAGGAAGTTCACAACCAGAATTTCCTTAGATGGAAGTCTGACACACCATCATGCCAGAACGCCTCTACCGCTGTCACACATCCCAATCTCGTCTTCTCCCTTCAGCCTTTTCAACTTCTCTCTCTCGTAGTCAGGCACGTACTCCTACTGTCTTTTTGGGATCAGCTCTTCTCCCGTCGACTCACCGTCGGCGCATGCGCACTTCTCTTTTTTCTGTAATTCAAAATAAATTCAGGGCAGTATCGATAGTCATAACAGGGTTCAATATCGATTAATCGAAGTCTCCCAAACCCTTCCTTTGTTTAGAAATGGTTTGCTATCGTCTATTATGCACGTAGCCATTCGCTACGTGACAACACAATCTCACTAGGCTTAACATTTCCAAATCATACATACAATAACAAAAATCAAGCAAAAGACATACATCGTGGTGCAACATCCCTCTGGGAACGTGGCCGACCAACCGACCCCTGCGTCATCAACTATAAATAGATGACAGGATTGGGGCATTTGGTCAGCATGCCGACCAAGGACGTTATTGATGGCATTCGCTACTTTTTTATTAGTTCCTCAGCTGGTATTTCGAAGCTGAGTTCATCCCGTCCCAGCAGTGGCGGCTCGTGACCAAATATCCAGGGTAGGCAAACTAGAGATTACAGAATAAATTAACCTGAAAGTGTGGAATGTTCAGTTTAGCTTAATTCACATCAAAATTAAATAGCTGCGCCGATCTCACATGCCAGCATAACATCTAATTGCATCATACCAAAATTCCTGTTTTACCAGTTGATTTAGGAGATTACGTTCAATAAACGTTGTGGTTAATGCTGTAAATCAAGGTGATTTGTAAATATGATTTCACCGTTTGAAGCAAGAAGAGATCCTCTCACACCCCAGCTTGTTGCTAGTTGTAAAGACGCAAGTTGTGAACTCTTAGAAATTCCCGCTGTCTAGTAGTGACTCAGAACGGAACGGGCATTTCCTGCTTACCTAACAATACCGTGACATCGATTTAAATTTAATCTGTATATAATATCTAACGGCGAACTTCCCTACGCTAAAACTTACAGCATTGAGCAGCCTTTGTAAAGTTTTAGGCTACTTTCAGAAAGTGTCGTGAAGGAACAGGCTTTCCATGCATTCTTTCTTAAAAGGACTACATAAGCGCTTCAACCTCGCTGCAGCAATCCCGCAGCAGAGTTACGTTCCTTTAAAAAACGCACGGTTTAGTCTTCGTAAAAGTATCGGCTAGGTTCGGAATATTTCCGTGATGGGGTAGGCAGAATTTGTATTAGCTGGCCAGGGCTGTTTACGCATGCGCTGAGCATGGACATTTTACACAGATGGCTTGCTACGGAGCCCATCTCAGAACTCAGGAAGACAGGCACTTTCCAAATCTGCTTACATCATGACGTCATTCAAACGAAGTGATGCACTGCCTGGGCGGTCCTTTCAAATTACTGTGGGCTAGCGAATTGAATTATTTTACACCCAACATAAAGGCAGCTGTTCACCATATTACGAAATAAAATATTAAATGCTATATGGTATATGGTATATCAAAATGCCAGTTGGAAAACTTTTTGAAGAAGAAGAAAAAAAGACGTATGTGAAGTTTTAATGTATGAGGGTAGGCTCTGCCTACCCTGCCTACCCCGAGGAGCCGCCACTGCGTCCCAGACCTTCCTACTGCAGAAAAACCCAAGAAAGTACCTGAGATCGAACTCAGATCTTCCTTAGGGAGTGGGTTAGCGAGAAGAGTCTGTAGCCAGAGGTGTACAAATCTCGATTTTAGCTTGCCCAAACCCGCTTGAACGACAGGCAAGCAAGTTGCCAGCGTCATAGCTAGGAAGCAGGCAGGTTTCTTTAAGCCCGATGGGTCAGGTCAAACCCAGCCTAGGCAAGTCAGAATAAGCTTGCGACATTCCTATCAGCTAAACAACTGTAGTTGCCGAGTGTAGGTAATACTTTCTTGCTTTTCTACATGCTGGTAGAAGAAATTCACCATGCAGATAAATAAAAGGTGGATATAGTATTAAAAATCGTTTTAGCGTCTTAACACAATTATTATTTTTATTATTAGGTAGATTTCGAAGAAAAATCTACCTAATGACTTTCAAAAAATTCGTTCATATCGTTACGTTTCATGCCTCCCTAAGTACGAAACCACCGCCTGTTAAAAAAATTGTGGTATTTATATTTATATACAGTATATGTATATGTATATATATATATATATATTTATATATATGCATATATATCTTTACACGCTAGCGGCCGTAATTTTCAAGATATTTGAATCAAATTTTATTATGTTATTTCTAGGCCCAATAGTTCAGACAAGTTCGTTAATGAGCAAAATTGGCCTAAGGGGGTGGTCGGGGGAGGGGGTTGAAATTTTAAAACATTTATATCTCGGCCCCTATGAAGTATAGAGGGAAACTTTGATTGAATAAATTAGAGTACTCCTTATGGAGTTCACAGTGACACCAACGATTCGGGGGTTTTGGGAGTACGAGTGGGGGTGGGGGTATGGGGATGGAAATTCGAAATTTTCACGTCTTGTGGGGTATCGTTGAAAAGCTCTTGATGAGTACTCTACAAATCAATAACTAGTTTCTTGATAGTTCTCATATAAGGCGAGATTTGAATGTTTTAAAAAGTTCTCTTTCCTCTTTTTTGCAGTTATTATTGCGGGTTTGTCATGCTAAGGCTAAAGAAGAAGAGTGCTACGCAGCGACAGTAAATTAAAACAAAAGCACTTCGAAATCTACCTCAGCTTGTAGGCTTGCCTAAAAGGATTTTTGTTGTTGTTATTAATGATTTTATGATGTTTTCTCGAAAATGATTAAAAACTTTTCCCATGCCGGACTAGTACTTTTGTTCATTGATAATTAATTAAAACTGTCCACATTTTAGTTTCTCCTCGGCTTCCTTCAGGGTAAAATTCTCTAAATACATCTGCAGTTCCTCAACTACGTAACTGCACGACTTACCAGTGCACTGCTATACCCAGTTTCATATTCTTTCCGCCAGGCCTTGCAGTTTCCTTAGGTCCTGAGCAACCCACCAAGTTATGAAGAGCTTATGACTCATAGCGACAGTATTTCTTATCATCGTTGTAATCTGGCTTGCTTTCAAGTCAAGCAAGTTAAAAGCTGTGACTGGTTGCAGAATTTCAAAGGGGCAGGCAAGCTAAAATCAGAATATGTACACCTCTATCTGTAGCACATGTCCCTGCTTTCGTGCTATAAATCTTTGTAATTATCGCCAAATAAAAACAAGATAGCTTATGATCTTTGAACGAAATGTCAGACGAAGAAAGAGGTTCATGGATTAGCTTAACTAAATGGGGCAGGCCTATCAATTTTCAATCTTGTACTTTTGCTAGATTTTTAGAGTCTCGTAATAATTAATCCACCACAAAGGATGGAAAATATTGTGAATCAGGCAGTACCTGCATTTTTAGCTTATACATACGGCAGTTTGTTCCTATGAAGAATAGAGTACTTATATCAAACATTCACTTATATCAACCCTGTAACTTATGAAATCTATGCAATGAATGGAACATATTATTTATATATTTATATTTAGCCTAGTCTTTGGGCATTCTGCAGTTGTGAAATTATGAATGTTGTGGTCCTACTGTGTTTAATTAATGGTAGCCAATACGGAATTTTAGATCATACATATTTTGTTCTGAACACAAAAGAATTTAGCATTCTATATCAAGATTTTTAAATCATCCAATTCTTTCGAATGTGCTTTTATTACTCTTTTATTTTTGTTACATATCTATAAGAGGTTTTGATACATTCAAACAAACCTCATAAAAATAATATATGCACTTCTTTTTAAAATACTCCGATGGATAAAAAATGATAAACTGATAATATTGTGATACAGCAAAATAACATACTTCTAGAAAAAGGTTTCTTCATCGAGTTGTTTCAGCCCACTATCCCAATCCGAGCGAGGTTTTTGAGAGGTTTCCCTTGCTCATAGGCAAATGCTGGACTGGCTGATAATTCCCTCACACAGATACAGTACATTAGAAAACATCTCTACACGATATTAAACAAACACAACTAACGACAAGCAATCGACTTCATGACAAGAAAGTCAAACCCGCGCTAATACACAACGACACAAGTACACTGTCCAAACATGTCAATTTCACTACACATCCCATCAGGATGTACATAAGGGCACTATTAGGTAAATACATCAAACAAATGATTACCAAAATTTGGTCTGACCAGAAGTAATAAGCTTCATTGCTTGGCACTCCGGTGGAAAGGGAGGGCACAAAAAAAAACCTCTGCTTACAAGGCATAATACCGTTTTATAAATTATTATAATTTTCCTCTAAAATTCCACGAAAGATCCTGTTTTCTTACTGAAATTCGTGATTTTAACGACATATTTTAATGTGTGAATTAATTTCCAAATATTTCTCCTTTTAAAAACCAGAAACCCCATACATAATATATTAAGTATTTTTTAATTAATCATGAAGATGTGTAGGTACACTACTGTAAACCATAGTCTTTCTAACCTGTGAACGTTCAGGATTAATCAGAAAAAAATAAAGCAAATGTTATAAATGTAATCAGTTTATGGGCTCGTGGCAGAAAAGTGGGGATAATAACTAAAGTGTCTTGAAAGTTTGAGAGACGAAGTTTTACTCTCCGATCTTATTACTACGAAACTACATTATCAAATTAACAAAGAATTTGGAAAGATGAACAAAGTTCTGATTTCGTTCTCTTTGTTATGAGTTTAGACAACAGCTAGCAAGTTATATTCTCTCTTTTCTCTCCATTCGCGTTAAATGCTTCAATAGGCAAAGTCAATGGCCAACGAAATGATTCTACAAAACGCTGAAGAGTTATTCATGTTTCTTGTGAATTTAAGGGTACAATGTTTAATTTCTTAGAAAAATTTCATTATGGAAAAAAAGATAGAACATTCCGTAAATGACACGACAATCTTAGAACTTGTTCTTGTTGTTGTAAAGCATACAAATTTTAGTGTACGGTATAGTGTTCTCGGGTTGCTAACCAATTGAGTGATTCAGAAACTGAAGTTTCTCTTAAGATGGAGAAAGCGTGTTTCTCTGAAACATCAGAGCTTTCCCAATCACTCACCTGACTAGTAACCCGAGAACAGTACCTTATATTCAGACTATACGCCAGGAAAACCTTAAGCCATTTATCATGTACATTTTTACAACTAAAATAAAATCCATTTAATGTTCTTAAAACTATAATTTAGTGATCATTTTAAGAACAACATGTATTCGAATTCATTTTTAAGTTTTCGACTTACAGCATGTTACAATCTTCAATTACTTTACTTAATATAAGAATAAGTAACCCCGTAAATCCTATAAGAGCAAGGCGAGATCCATTTACTGCTCATCAGGGAAGCTATTCGTGAGCAGAATCATTGATTCAAGCTAAATTAATGTCTTATTGATCACAATTAAAAATATAATTTTATAACACTACTATAGCATTCATGAACCATGAACCATTCAAGTCCCAGTGTCGGAGGAATTTTTCTCCTATAATATTCTCATGTAATGTCCAACAGAGACAATGATCTGTGGTTCATGAATGCTTATTATATCTATGTTGAATGTTAACTGTGCAATAACAGTGGTAGCCCGGTCACAAAAATCACTACTTAGTGTGCCCCACAGTACTGCATATGACATAACTAGTCTGTCTGTGAGTCAGACCATTAGGGCAATCAGTCATAGGAGAGAGGTTCCATTTGGCGCTGTGAATTGAACTCCGGCTTAGCTCAGTTGGTAGAGAATTGGCGCGAATAGCCAAAGGTCCTGGGTCCCAGTGTCGGAGGAATTTTTCTCCTATAATATTCTCACTACTATTCTATTCTACAATTCTATACAATTATAATATCACTCTACAATTATTTTTTTCACTAATGTGTGACCACTTCCTTCAGATTTCTCTATTTCTTGCCACTCCCGATCATTGTTCTCCTTCGTTCTTCATATAAAGTTTGTCCAGAACACGTGGCCTTCCCACCAGTGACGGAAAGCAGGAATAATTTAATTTTGGATAGAATATCGGTATTGCAAAATTATATAATCGTAATTGTGGAAACCGTTATTATTACCGGTAAAATAATCCAAACCGGTATATTCATCGGTATATGAAAGTCAGGGGAAAATATAATCGTAAAGAAATACTTTCTTGAATTCATAAATCACAATATACATTACGAAGAGATACAAGTTCCTGAGAATAGGTAGCAAAGCCAACCTAGGTGTACCAAACCGAGTAGAAAAAAAACTAAAAAAAGAAACTTATTTTTTAAATGAGGAAAATGTTGTATAAAATTTAATTTAATTTTAAGCTTCGACCACATCGGGACAGCACGACCGAATGGCGTGTGGGTTAATATTATGGAGTAGAGTGATAACCAACCAATCCAACAGAGCGACGATTCGCATCATCACAACATGCATTTATTAAGTGCTAGGATGGTACTTTATGAGATTGTGTGTGGGGAGGGAAAATGTCTGGCCGTCCGTCCGTCCGTCCGTGTGTCTGTACGCGCGATAACTCAAATACGCTTAATCGGATTTTAATGAAACTTGGTATATACATTTATAATGTTCATGGGAAGAATCCTATTGATAATGGACCAAATCGGTTTACCGGTACCGGAGTAAAACCCAATTTAGTGTCTATTTTAAGGGCGCGATAACTCAAATACGCTTTATCGGATTTTCATGAAACTTGGTATACGAATTTATAATGTCCATGGGAAGAAGATTATTGATATTGGACCAAATCGGTTGGCCGGTACCGGAATAACGTCCAATTTAGTGCCTTTTTATGGTAATATATCACAAAGGCGCGGATAACTCAAATACGCTTTATCGGATTTTCATGAAGCTTGGTATACGAATTTATGACGTTCTTGGGTACAAGCCTATTGAATTAAGGCCAAATAGGTTGACCGGTACCGAAATAACGAGTGTATCAATATTAATTTTGTAATGAATATTTTTTCATGGCCCACAATGTATTAAAATAACGTAACAAATTGCCAATCGTATATTGATATTGTTAGCAACCTTGATTGATTTGTTTCTTCATAACGATGTCAGTGTGGGCTAAATAATAATTTAAATAATGTAAATAAACGATTTATAACAACTAGCCACTGCCTTCTTTATTTTTTACAAGCCATGCTGTTTGAAATCCGGCAACACAGGAGGTAGTCCTATCTGTGGCGGTCTGTGGGAAGCATTTGAATACGTTTTTAATGCAGATAATTTTATTTACCACAAATACTGAATTTATTTAAGCCAAATCAGTAGGCCTATATTACACAGCCTATACTTGTGATCTGCATAATAACGTAACGTGCGGTGATTCCCACACATCTGAAGGAATTCATAGTTTTCAGTGTCTCATTGTACGTTACGATGTCACGTTTTTTCTTATTTTATTGGTAATAATCTCACTTATCCTGTTAGGCCTACGAGCTCTGTTATTTGACCCACAACAGAGTCGACTTTTATTAAGCTGCTACTCTTCTCTGGGTCATTTTGTACCACCACTGAACTAGTTGTCTCAGGTTTCATATAACCTAGAACACTGATATCTATCTTCTTCTCACATGCACTTTGTGGAAGAATATGCCCATGACTGTCACTGAAAAGAATAACTTTGCCTGATTCCTTGGGAGCACTCGGCTTTCCGTTTTTTGCTGTCTAAAAATCATCCATTCGTTCATCCTTGGCTCGAGTGGTGAACTGTGTTGATTCACCTGCACTTTTGAGGTTAAGGTTTGAATCCCGTTCATTGGCTTCACCAAACTGTAAGAAAACGCTGAATCGATTTTCTAGTAGTAATATTGGGAGAATAGGAGATTGCATATACTACGATTTGGCGTCTACCACATTGAGATGAATTAGGCCTACTGTGAGCAGCTTGATAAAAGTTCATACCAGTAAAAGTGACTCTATTTCTCTTTAATTCTTCTTTAATACCATCCAATTCTTCCTGAAGGACACTAATATCATACCGTACCTCTATCTTGTATTCGTTTGTAGATGGTAAAAGCTGATGAACATGAAAATATTCTATGAAAAACTGTTCTCTGGTGTACTCAATTAGAGGTGACGGTGTATATAAATATCTCATTTTGTACACGGTTTTTACCTTCTCTATGCTCTCCAGTTGCTCTTCAGGTGTGTCCAGATGTTCGATAAACCATAGGCGATGATGACTGGGATTACTTTAAGCTGAAATATGCTTAATTTGCGATGATTCTGATAGAGTTCATTACTTTATTTACGGCATGCTGATAGCCGATAGGACTACCGATGCGATGTTTCCAGATTTAACAGCATGGCTTGTAAGAAATAAAGAAGGCAGTGAACTAGCCGTTGAATATTGATATTATATTGTGTATTCTATGGTTATGTAGACCATCGATATTTACATTAGGCTATATTTTAATGTGAGTATTTTTTTATATTCCTTCCTGTGCAGCAATATACCTAATGTAATTCCTGACAGATAGATTTCATATTGACTTTTTATTCATTCATAACCTTTAAGGCGGCTATAAAACTTGAAACAGACATATAGACAAATCGTAGGCCTATTGCATGTTTTTGGAATTTAACTCTGAAATCTATTACAAAAATAACTTTTCTGCATGGGCCTATCGTAATTGCGCTTATCACTGATTAAAAACGCATACTGGCACTTGGTTATATCAGTTTACCTGATTTTATTTATCATGCATCTGAATGTGTTTTCGTCGGCCGCGGTGGTCTAGAGGTAGCGTGCCCGCCTCTAGATCCGCAGGGCGCGGGATCAAACCCGGCCGCGGTCGATGGATTTTTCAGGACGTAAAAATCCTGGGCACGGAGTCCTCCGGGAGGGTCTTTAAGCTGGGGGTCCCGTGTCGTAGATTTACGGCACGTAAAAGAACTCCAAGCCTAAATTAGAGCCTCTGGGCAAAATTTATCGGCCCTTTCACGTCCAAGAAATACTTAGTTTCCAGAGGGGGGTTGCGAGGCGATGGGCTTACCACCTGTCCCTCTACCCTCTCTCGGAAAATAAGCATATCAAAATTAGTATAGGTAATGTAACCTCCACTTGGAGGCCCCTTCGCCCCACCTGGGGATCATAGGGTACTAGATAGATAGATAGAATGTGTTTTCAAAGTAGCGGTGTACGGGACTGGTTTTTCTTTCTTTACATTTGAACTTGCACACCACGCAATGCTTGCAGTCCGACTAAAGGTTGTTGCATGCCCCCACTCCTAACGAAAGAGTATGCTACTAATACTCTTATTAAGTGCCAGTATGGTACTTTATGAGATTGTGTGGGGGACGAAAAAAATGTCTGTTCGTCCGTCTGTCTGTCTGTCCGTCTGTCGGTGTGTCTGTACGCGCCATAACTCAAATACGCTTTTTCGGATTTTCATGAAACTTGGAAAACACATTTATAATGTCCATGGAAAGAACCCTATTGATATTGAACTAAATCGGTTCACCGGTACCAGAGTAATGCCCAATTTAGTGCCTATTTTAATAGATTATATTAGAAAGGCACCATAACTCAATTACGCTGTATCGGATTTCCATGATATTTGGTATACGCATTTACGACATCCATGAAAAGAACCCTATTGAATTTGAACCTAATCTGTTGACCGGTACCGGAGTAAAACCCAATTTAGTGTCTATTTTAAAGGAGCAATAACTCAAAAACGCTTTACAGGATGTTTATGGAACTTCGTATACGCATTTATAATGTCCATGGGAAGACGTCTATTGATATTCGACCAAATTGGTTGGCCAGTACCGGAATAATGCCCAATTTAGTGCCTTTTATGTTAATATATAAGAAGTCGCGATAACTGAAATATGCTTTATTGGATTTTTCTGAAACTTTGTATACACATTTATAATGTACATGGGAAGACGTAATGTACATGGTCCAAATAGGTATGCCGGTACCGGAGTAAATCCCAATTTAGTGTCTATTTTAAAGACGCGATAACTCAAATACGCTTTACAGGATTTTTATGAAACTTGGTAGCCCTATACACATTTATAATGTCCATGGGAAGACGTCTATTGATATTGGATAAAATCGGTTGACCTGTTTCGGAGTAATGCTCAATTTAGTACCTATTTAAGGTAATACACGTATTCGAAAGAATTTATGAAATGCAAATCAGTTATCATGACAACATACCCTATTGTCTTATTGTGATCTTATAAGGCTTTGGAAATTAAAATACAGTTAGCTATGACAAATAACACAATTGCTTTACATGCGCTTATCCAACTAGACCGTTAAACTGACCCAGGTGGCCGAGATGGTAACGTCTTGGCCTCACGTTCTGGAGTTCTATGGTTCAAATCCCGAAACCTGCCAATTTGACTCTTTTTTGTATTCTGCATATCATAATTGCAATCATAACTGGTTAAAAAGAAACATACTGGCACTTTGTTGTAACATCACTTTACCTGATTTTATTTATGATTATTATTATTATTATTATTATTGTTGTTGTTGTTATTTTTATTATTATTAATATTATTATTATTATTATTATTATTATTATTATTGTATCGGTACCGGAATTCATGTCCTATTTTTGACCGGTAATAAAGATTTCCGATTTCCTAGCGATACTGACCTATACCGAAAGAATACCGGTATTTTATCGACGATTTCTGTAGCGATACGGTCGCTGCTTCCCACATGCCTTCATCTCATTAATGGATGCCAAATAGTCGAGAACTGCGCCCAACTAGATTTCCCATTCGGCACACATGGCACACATGGCCTCCCCATTTTTATTTTAGACGCATTTAATCAGTCGCCGCTTAACTTTGAATTTGCGCTATTCTGAACAGAGCACAGATGGCTAACTACCTGCCTACTGGAATTTTAAATCTTCGGTGAAAGCCCCAAAGAATTGAGCCGTATTATTATTTATTTTAGAACAAATATAATCGATAGAAGTGTTATGTTTAAGACAGTTATCGTCCAAATTGCACGTTTTCAAATAATGATTACGTCTGAATTTAAAAAATCTCTCTCATAGTTAACACATCAATTTTAAGGATCAATACTTTAGTTTTTAGCTCGTATAAAGTAACGAATCACTGAAAGTAATTAGAACAAGCATGTTACTTAAAAGAGCTCCAATGACCACACTCAGAGTACTTTCAGCTAAATATAAGTGCAACTTTTCCAATATTTATAACAGCGCATCACGAGAAATAAAATCGCAGGAAATAACAACATGAAAGATGCGAACACTAACTTCCGTTTTGGCGATATTAACTTAAATTCTTAATTTTTCAACTAGTTTGTCTCTTACTGTCTTACTAACATAAAGAATAATATTAATATAAGAGGTGATGTGTAAAATAGTGTTTTGGATTTAATTTGTTTGTTTCTTAAATAAATCAGTGATGTTTAGTGAAATTTCATGACAACTGAAAATGGCTTTAATGAAGTCGTCACATTTAATTGGATCCACAATTTAAATAACCCTACATTAAAACTTCCACAGTCATTTCACAAGATATTTTCAAGTTGAAGGATATTAATTGGGTTTTATTGTAATAATTTGAATGCTCTTCAAAAGGTGTTTCATGAATTATGAAACAATACGGTACGATTTACATCATGTTCCACATTTCTATCTTTTCTGAATGAATGTTCGAATGGACAGGTGGCTACAATTTTTATGCTAGAGTGTGTGAAATTTTAGTGAATATTTTTTAAATAGTCTATGACTAGTATCGTTTATTCAAGTAAATAATTTCAGCACTAAAAATTTAGGTTATCTACATTCTAGGAACTTGAAGTTCTATATGAAAATTTGTTATTGATAAAACTTTTTTTTAAATTAAAATTAAGAGAACGTCCTCTTTCTAAATATATGAAAGATTTTTTTTAATCATACACATATTGAAATGGAGAATTTTTATTATGAAAATTTGAATTTTCATAATATCAAGTTACTTAAAATGTTTAACATAGAATACAGTAAAATAGAAATGTCTTAATACATATACTAAAGGAAGAAGATGCACATATATTTAAGTCTAATAGTGAACACTGAAAAATTGAAATTTCACCCATCTGCCTCTTTAATACTTACATTATTTATGTTGTCAACATCCCTTTTTCTCAACTAATACAAGGCCTTCAGCAACAAATAAGGTATCAGTGGATAGGATTATTTTTACGGTTTACGTTTAACACATTTGTATTACAAAGCACAATAAACCTTAGTTTACCTAAGTAGTTAGGGTTATAATTTGATGCCTGATTATTTTGCATTAAGTTGCAATTATTTATTAGCGAGTTTTATATTATGCAGTTTAAAAAAGGATGAATGATTTGTGACAACAGATTTTACGAAAGATAAGGGCAAATATTAAAATCGTTTAGGTGCATTTCAATGTGAAGTGTTTTACATGCCTATCGTGAGCATTGAAATAATAGAAGGTCAACAGATTCTTCGTTTTCATGCACCACTCCAGTTCATTTCCTACATTGATATGAAATCGTCTGAAATATGAACTCCTCCATGGCCAAAAACAAATAACTGTGTTAATGTAAAATCTGGCATGAATAATTTACTCTTCATACAACTATAAATATCAGGGAAGGAAAGTGCTTTTGTGAGGGATTCATTTCTACTCCTTACCCGCTGTTACTTGTAGCTGCTCGTTTTGCGAGTTCATAAGTTCTTTCATTGCCAATAATACTATATTGCTCTTTCATTCATATCTCTTTTATTTTAAAATATATTTGCGGCTACTGGATGCAAATTTTATTGGTAATTTTTTTAGTATAACTTTACTTAATTTGTATAAACAAGAGGTCCAATTCTTTTCTATACACCACTCTACTGATTTCAATATGGCAATAATTTAGATTGAAAGTCAGTGCAAAATGAAACTAGCGATGTCACGGAAAAAAAACACAATCTATAAGTTCTTCACCATCTTCTCGCAGCATAGGGAACCGTCAGTATAGATACAATAGTTAATAAAATGTGGAAATTGTCTAAGATGTCCGATTGATCGAAAATATGAATTCTCTCAATTTCAATATCTATTGAAGTAACAAAGAAGATATCATTGTGATGGTTCTGTAGCCAATGAATTAGACATTTGCAGGGAAAACCTCGTTGTATCCTTAAGCATTTCATTAAGGCGTAAATGTAAATGATGTAAGTCTTTTTGATAATTCATGGCATGTACGATAATGAAGTCAATGTACAATCTCCATGACAAGACTATTGTTTGCAGTGTACTCAGCTGGCTTGGGAAATTACATGATAGGCTTCTGAGATTTGACGTAATCGATCAAATTAGATAGGCTTAATTGGATTCATTCCTATAAATCAATAAAAGTGAGAGGCATGCACGTAAATAAAAATTTAATGTGATCAAATCACATTATTTTCTCTACTCTGGACAGGGACAATATCGTTTTCTCACTTCACATTTTGATACACAATAAGAGGCCGTAATGCATGGAGTGCGTATTCAGTTGTCTCAGCCTCACGAAAAAGCAGGACTTAAAATCTTAGTTTGTATAAACAACGGGTTGCTAGTACAAAATGACAGAAGTAGTAAAAATAATCCTATCCACTCATATCTTATTCATCGTTGTAGGCTTTGTATTAGTTGAGAAATAGGAATGTTGATCGATTGCTGTATTTATTCATTGCTGTATTTATTCATGGATAACTACTTAACCTTATCAAACTACTATATACAGAATTTTTTTTTTATTAATTATCTAAAATTAAAAACAAAACATTCAAGATAATTGAATTTTGCCAGGAAATATTGTATGTCTATATAAAGAGGTATTCCAAATTGTAAATACGTTCACATTAATAAACTCTCTTCGCTATATTGAATAATCATTTCGCTGAGAAATTTATTTCAACAATTTATCAAAAGACCAAATATTTTTGAGGGGAGGAAAGGTTGATTGAGCGTGTAAAATTTTCGCACGTGTTTACTGGCCACCTATATAAACAACATATATGGTCCTGTTTAATGTTCAGTAGGAACCAGATAATAAAATTGTTAAATTAAGTATGTCCTTCGGTCGACGATATTATTACGGTTAATCAAGGGTGACTACGAAGTTGTATAGCGTCAAGACAACAAGCTGAAGGAGATGGGCTTGAAGCCAGTTGTCAATTATTATTTTTCTCCTAACTATTCTTACGGTATAAACGATCCGTGGAAATAAATGAATAAATAAATATATCGTTTAAAATATGTGTATCATACCATATATATCAATAATTATATACTTATTAAAGAAAATATTATAACTTAAAAAGTATTTCAGTGAGGTTGACAATGTAGTTAAGAATAATCCAAGCAGGAAAACTCCACCTGTTTCCAAGTCACAAACTGTGGCTCAGTCGTGAAGCATCCGAAACATAGATGAAGGTTAGCGTTGGAGTTCCAATGTCAGAGAATTTTCGCGTGCAATGTCAACAGATGAGCAACAATAATAGGTTTTATCTAATGTGCATATAAATTTAGTGGAATGTACTATACAAAATATTCTTTTAAATATGGTAGGCCAAAGTAGTTCTAAAAGAAGATACATTTTATACTATATGCTCTCCACAACATTAAAATTTCATTGTTAAAAGTCGTTTAGGCCTATTACATTTTTACGATGTATAGGCGATGTATAGTACTTGATACATTAATAGGAGGACATACATGTTCAAAATAAGCTTGAGTTTTTTTTAAATTCATATTGAAACAAATTCAATGAAATTCAAAATTATATATTATATTGCATATAACGGTTATAATGCAAGGGTAAATATGTACACAATTTTTAACGCTCTCTTCGTAGTATAAAATATAACTGCTGAGACCACCTAGAAGCAATGTTAGGACAATTCCTAGTGAAAACAACAGTATAAAAGAAGGGATGTACGGTAATTATATTCCACCACAGAAAGTATTCAATTTACAAATTCAATTTGTTACTTTGAGTGACTGATGGTAACACTACCTCTAAGCGACTGTACCAAATGCTACAAAATGAATAGGGCTCAAGAGATACAAAACTAGCGACACGTTAGAGAAAATTCAGTTAGTGTAAGTTTCGCTCTGACATTGAGAAAGTGACAGCATAGTCCATATACAGTACACAGCAGAGAAGCCAATTCAATTATGCATTGATATGCGGTCGTGCTTTAATATTTCATCCACCAGGGTCGCTGCAGAGCCGCCGGTACTTCTATCTACTCTAAGACGTCACAGCCTACTGTTAATAAAATTGCCAGCTCAAATGCGACACTGTCAGAGATGGTTGATGTTGGTAAAGTCACGTAAATCTAGAGATAAAAGTAAAAATTACTTTTACCTGGCTTCACAATAGGTTACATGTTATTTAACACTATAATAATCTTTCTGAACAGAATTTTACTTTTAGTATCACTGTATAAAAATAATTATTTATGAAACAAGTGGTAAACAGTTATTTATGAAACAAGGGCTAAAAGAAGGATTTTATTTTGTGAGTGTGTTTGTTTGCGGAACGAGCCCGTTACGGAGAGTGAAGAAATTCTACGAGCAAAAGAAGATCACTTTACCACGTGATCATACACTATTTTTAGACAGGTGTTAATATTTGTATAAAAATAATTTTTAATACGTACGCTGCAGCGATTTTGGGAGCTTTACAGCTATTCGTGAAACTCTCCTGCCACATAGTATGCATTTGCGCAGACAAAAGTTATTGATTTCTCATACATGGCTGCCAATGTAAGAAATGGAAAGGACAACGCTTATCAGCCAACAAGTATGATATGTTTGCGACCACCATCAGAAATTTAGCGTTTAAAAGGGTGTAATGAATTTTAACACTTTCAATCTATAGGCCTATCAGACTGAGTCTATTTAATAATCATTCATCCTTCAGAAGTCGGTGAGGTCGGTTGGTTTTGTGTGGTATATGGAAGTAGAGTTTAACGCGCGTGTGGCGAGTCAACGACTGCGGATACGCAAGGAATTTAGTACTTGTATGACATTATTCTTAACTAAAAGAATATTTCCCATACGAAGAAATAAAGTTGGTCACTCTGGAGGGTCAAAATTTTATAACGCTCAGTGGCATAACGTTCTCCCTTTAATTAAAATCGTCTACCGTTAAAAGTGCTTCTTTTACCTTCGACTGTCTAAAAAAGTAAATTTTTTAAACACATGTAGAATTTTATGTAGTATTAGTATTAGTAGTAGGCTATTAGCCCATAAAGGCCCCGTGGGGCACGGGCCTCTCTCCTGAGAGAGGTGGCTTCATTTTAGCCATTCCGGGAGGGATCTTCCTAATGTTGCTTCTGGTTCAGTATTTAGTCTATCTCTTATGACCAATTTGTGCTTCTAAACACTTTTCACTGCGACTTTAGTCTTTCTTTTTCAAATGCGCACTGAGTCCTTTTTCCGTTGTAGTTGTGTTGTCGTCATCTTCTATTGTTTCCCTGGTTTGCCGTCTTGATAAAGAGTTGCCATTTTCCTCTGTCCTTAGCTGTAGTGGTCCAGTTGTAGCCGAAAGTTGCCCTTAGTTCATCTACCCATCGTGTCTTCTGTCGTCCTACTTTTCGCCTTCCCGTCCTTGGATCCCATGTCGTTACTCTGTGGGTCCATCAATTAGGGCTTTGTCTCATGATGTGTCCGGCCCATATCCACTTTTGGTAACTGCTGGCATTTCCTGCGTCTGTTATTTGTGTTCTTCTTCTTACTACGTCATTCCTGATTCTATCTGTCCACGTTATTCCTAGGACTTTTCTTTCCATCTTTCTTTGTCATGTCTGAATTGATTTTCTGTCTATTTTAGTTGTGTTCCAAGTTTGTGAGCCATATATCAATGCGGGTAATATGCAGGTGTTCATAATGTGTCTTTTTTTATAATCAGTCTTAAACGTTTTAGCTTTTTCAGGAATAATGTCTGTTTTTCTTTACCCTTACCAAAGAAGCTATATATGTAGAGGAAATATTCTGTTCTATCCTGAAATTTCATACAAATACAAATTTTGAAGTCCTCCGATTTTAAAAGTACGATCTTCAGAAACTTATATAAGTGTCCGGTTATGTCTGTGAACGACATAGATGGAGAACAAAAATCGAATAAAAATTAATTACTTGAGATAAAATGAATATCATCTGGTGATTTGACACTAAGAGCGGAGTCAACTTTATTTTTACTATACCACTTTGAAAGAAAGTCTTATTTTTTATGAAATGGCTTTAACGTTTTTGTTTAAATGTTGTATATTATGTGCTTATGCCAGGAGCTAAAACTGTTATTTCAAAGAATTTTTCATTTTCTGATGGGGCAGTTAGCCTATAAACCAGCCATCGTTCGCACAAGTTCTGGCTTGAGTTTGGAGTGGAGAACAATGCACTTTTACATGAGGCTGAGATACGGTAACTGAATACGGACTCCCTGAATTACAGTCTCTTATTCTGAAATAGAATCTGTATCTGTATCTGGTACCCTATGATCCCCAGGTGGGGCGAAGGGGCCTCCAATGGAGGTTTCATTACCTATACTAAGTTTGATATGCTTATTTTCCGAGAGAGGGTAGAGGGACAGGTGGTAAGCCCATCGCCTCGCATAAGAGAAAAATTCCTCGGACACTGGGACTTGAACCCAGTACCTTTGGCTATTCGCGCCAATGCTCTACCAACTGAGCTAAGCTGGAGTTCCTGAAATAGAATGGGAAGTGGAAAATTTGTACTGTCCAAGATGAGAAATAATGTAGGACTATCACATCAGATTTATTCTCATGTGGCAAGTTCTGCCAATTAACTCAACTATATTTTTACTTCAAATGGGTCTATTCCTTAAGTTAATTTGCTCAATTTGCAAAATAAAAATATTCTCAAATAGGAAAACACTTAAGCACATTTTCGAACGTTCAACGGAGGATGTCTAGATTTAGCAGCAGAATCTGTTCATTTCCTACGCCTTGCAACCGTTTGTATAGTAGGCCTACATAACGGGGATATTTTTAATTTTATTAGCTTGTATTAGGGCATTACGTACTGTGCAATGCTCGTGAACACCCTGTTCCAGGCTATTAAACCCACTGAGCCTCGTATAATTCTAAAACTTTATTTTATTACAAAGAAAGGTGGTGCTCTATCTCCCATTCTATCGCGGCACGAAATTTTTATAGGGGTTGCAAATCCATTAATTCTACTTAGTCCCCGCTTTTATTAGCGAATGTTTTCTGCTCCCCTGCGAGCATGCAATACTCTTGCAACATTTTACTTAAATTTATTACGTTGTAAACCTTGGATATATCGATATGTATGGGTCGAACAAGATCATCATCGCGCGCTGTCACTCAAATGTCGCATTTTCCAGCGTGCAAGTCGCGACCAAATTTAAGAAAGATAGCGAAGTTTGAAATGGCGTGCAGATGTGCTTCTTTTTTATGTTAGGCTTGCGTTCTCTCCAAAATCTAAATTATATAGATATAAACTGTGACTCAAACATCTTATATTCTTAAGGAAACTTAGAAAATGAAAAAAATATAAATATTCTTGGTTCTTTATTTCCCAATCCATATTCGAAACACACGACTGTGTGTTCCTTGGCTCTCTTCAGAAAATTACTAAAATTATTAATATGTGTTTAATATACATTATTAATTACAATATAAGTATTTTCATGCTTTCATATCTGACTGTAAGTACAACTCAACCCAAAATTAACTGAAGTTGGGATTTTGAAATTGCACAACCTCAAAATGGCTGAAATTAATGCGTACCCGGGTACTGAAGTAAAAAATATTCATATAGGCCTATATTCCACTTAATATTGATTTATTACAAATTGATACAACTCAAAAACTGTTTGAAATAATATTTGCTACAAGTTGTATTCTTTGGAAAATTCTGGCAGAATGATTATATACCGGTATATTCTTATACATTCTATACGGCCTTTATTGCATTCATAACATGCTATTTCTCTTTCATATTATTTCAGTTACTAAGGATATTCTAAAACGGTCATCAGCGAACGCTTGCGGTATATACAAATATTATTTCACAAAATAACTAAAAGATCCTTCCAAATCAGTTACAACGAAATAAGTTCAATCTTTCTGTACAGCTTCCTTATAATCTAGCGAATGTCCATCATAAATGCACGAACCAATTTACATACGGACATGAGATTGCACCCCGGTATATCAGAACTCTACTAAACAAACGCATATATTATCATAAGACATAGGTAGTCTATCTGTACTGTTTAATTCTTGAATTTTAATTCTGTAATTAAACACACCTGTGACGAAAGAGTCATTACTATGATTCTCTAATAGGCCTATCTGTCTTGTTAGGTACGGTATATTCTTAATGTGTCACTGGATTGCATCTCATGGCTTGACACTTGATTGTGATGTGTTTTATTCAACAAGTTTTTTTTTTTCAATACTTATTGGCACCTGTCCTGAATATCTATCAAACGCCTCTAAATGCGCCGTAAAATTTATAATTTATTATTAACAGAGGTTTTCTAAATTACTTATAACGTTCAGAAATTGGAGAGAGAAAAGAAAGGGAAAAGTGATAACTTAAGGAAGACCAATAGTTGTAAAGATACAGCAGGAACTCTTCCAAGTGTGTCGTATTCGAGATCTTTGTGGATATTTGATGATGAAAAGGAGGTCGCACCTAAACATAGGCTACTACACCCTTTAATAAAAATGGAGTAGATTCCCACATCTCCAATACCATCTCATTAGCAACCATATAAGTTATTGCAACACATAAGAAAAAATAACAGAAAATAAGAGAAAATAGCGTCACTTATACAGAATATAATTTCACTATTCCGTTTCTGGACTTGGCACAAATAATAAAATAGAAGCAAAAAAAATGCAAAGTTGTTGACTGCCCATACCATCTATACCAAACCAATATCCATTTTACTTGCATTACTTGATGCTGAACCAGTTAGATAAATAACGGATGTATACGACAACTGTGGAGATAGTAGTGTCCTTAATTGAAGTTGAAATAAACGGTTAATGACAGTGGAAAGCATTGCAGTAGAGTGCTAGGGTGATTCATAATTGAAAGTAATGGAGTATGAGAATCTGCGGAGCACGCCACTCTTATGTTTTGTGCAACAGACAGATGTGCAGCAATCGAAACAACAGCGAATCGATACAAGTTTCATGCTCCCACTGAACTCACCAACACAGCTGGAATAGAAGCACAGACCGTGTCACAATGAAGAAATACAACAGTATCTGATGATGACAGCGAGATTAAAAACTATGAAACCAATGCTGCAACGCCACGCTTATCTGCCTGCGGCTTAGAAGCTTCAAGTTTCTCAAGCGTTGAAATTAATATGTTTATCCTTTTCCCTACCTTCTTTATGTAATTTTATTAGAAATTTAATACAGTTTCTTTTTGTATTCGTTTATTTTTTGTTCTTCAATCTCTCAATAAAAATCTTATTTGAAACATGATTTTTCTACCCTCGAAACTCTAAATTACGGAACTGTACATTCAGTTGTTTAAACCTCACTCAAAGTCGCTATTATTCGCGAGGCATGACCCAAAGCAATAGTTGGTGAATGAATAATCTATAACTATTTTTCAAACCATTTTTTGGAGGAACGTTTCAAATGAAAGATTTAGCTTTGATAATAGGGCTATGCAGTTTGTGTTCAAAATGTTCGAAACATAGGGGGAAAATCTTATGTGGTAGTAAAGGTAACAGTAATTCGACACCAATGCTTCAACTCAAACTAACCAAAATAAACAAAATATAAATTCTCTTTTGTTTTCAAGCTACACACAAACACACACAGACAAGTTCCAGAAAAGTATTTTTTTTTTAATTTAGAGGACCTCAAAACGTTTATTACCGCTGAAAACCACTTTTCTTCAATGCTGGTTGATTATCTAGCACATCTAATGGCAAACCGAAGACTTCTCTGTAATTATGTTGGCCTATAACTTCACTATACTGGTAACAAGAATAAAATGAGGTGTTCAAGCTGCCTTCCTAGAAATAAATTGCTTTAGTCGATTCTTGACTCAAAGTCTACTACTTGTTCTTCACTTCCATTTGGCTGAGATAAAACTGTCATATTTCGGGCAGGGGGCTCAGTAAAAAGGTGGTATAAGTTACAACTGCTGAAAATGTTAGTAAAATTATTCTCATTTGCGTGAATATCTTAGGGATAGCCTACCACTTATTTTAATTTGTTATATTTATAAATTACAATTTTTAAAACTTAAAAACAAAACCTTGTTTTTTCCTGAGCTATTCACACAACTGAGAGTAGTTTTTTAATGTGAAATTTTATTTCTAGCTGCTGTCAACCCTACCTCCTGTTTTTCCAAACCATTTTAGGATAGCTAATAGGGCCACTCGTTTTTGTCTCGTTACTTGTGAAGGCATATCTAGTCATACAAAATTTCAATTTACTCTATGTTAAGCTGAGTATCCAACCGTAATCGCACAAAAGTGGTTTGAAGTTGCTGTTATACATGTGTTGCCACTATTAAATTTACAATTATCCTCGAATAAACTTATAATTTCTCGCATAAACTTATAATTTCAGCAGAATACAAAGTATAGGGGGTTGCTTGCATGAAGCACATTACGGATGTACTCTTCCTGTAGTAAGTTTTTTTTTTTTTTTTGTTAGGTTAATGGAATGACGGTTGTACCTTCAAGTTTAACCTTTAACCGTCATCGGTGTGCCTGGAATTTAACTCTAAACAGTTATTTTAAATTATATGCATCGCACTGACGCATTTATGCTATAAATGTTATCGACCTGGGCGGGATGAAAATAATACGTCAACTTGGAAACAGAAATCAGAACTTTACGACTGCTCCATCTAGGCCTTCTTAAACTAAAACAGCCTCCTTATCCTAATACTTTTACTTCCTGTGCACGTACCAGAGGAATTGTAGGTGTATTGTCTTCGACCCCGAAATATGAAGTTAACTTTTTAACATAAATACACGTTTTGAGATCCACTGAATCCAAAAATAATATTTCCAGAAGTATGTTTGCCTGTGTATGTCTGTGAACAACCTAGCTCCAGACCGAAAAACTGTACGAAAACAAAATTTTGTATTTGGGTTAGGTACCTTCTGGGAATGTGACACGTAGATTGGTGACGACTTTCTCTTACTTTTAACGCCACCTTACACGAAGAAAATTTTGTTTTTTGCTATTTTTTCGAAAACGGCTCTAACGATTTTGCTTAAATTTAATATGTGGAGTCCTTATAATGAGAGCTAAAACGTTTGTCTGAAACATTTTTTTTCTTAAAAATTCTCTGAAGGTTATTTATAAGCCATGTAACTTACCGTTCAGATTGAACAATGAATCACCAGGTTTAAATAACTGAAAACGTGCTCTTTGCAATATGAACTCTTATTCTAAACCAGAATGTGCAGTGAGAAAGATGTATTGTTCATGCTTAGGGTAAAGAAAGTTATGTGAATGCAGTAATGAGGTTTCATTTGCGTTGTGTATCCTTCGGGGATGGGATACAATGAGGTAACTACATTCTCTTCAATTCTTCAACCAATTTACATGAAAAGAATGTCATACATAATAATATATTCTACCACGAGGTAAAACTTTTATTTGGACAGAGGAAGTTATGTTTTTCACATCAGACTACATAAACGTATAACACAAAACACACGAAGTAATAGTAGCAAATAGTAACTGCAGAATATTAACTTTGACTTCTCGGCAAGTATTATTTCTCGAAAAAACAAAGAAATATTGGCAAAAAACATAATCCTATGTTCATTGGAATACACCGGTTTTTTCTCGATAGCCGTAAGATGTATCGAAAAATTCCAATGTAAGTATTTTGTAGAAATTTTTGCTTTAAATATGCAACCTAATAAGGTTTTACCAACTATCTGATAATAGTAAAGTTGAATATCAGCAATGAGCAATGAACATAATAATTGGATTTTTGTGTAAGCAAAAATACTCAAGAAACTTATAGGCAACTGTTTTAAAATAACCCTTTAAGGAATGTGATATTTAAGCCATAAACTTTTCTCGGGCGTCATATAATGGCGGCTGGTACACCATAGTAAACTGGAGGCTTAATTTGATGACACGGCCATGGAGAACCAGGAAGCACCAACTATTCATAGAGTACTAAACTGGATTTTCACAACATTATTGTACACTACTAAAGATTTGAATTACTTCAAGCCCGTGCATTATTACACTTTGGAGAACTGCCATTTCTTACGGACTGCACCATTAGGATTACATTCACCCATTCAGGCAAAATTCATTGAATGATAATATTGTTCCATCGATGAAGCCTAGTTGCAGCTGTCCGTGTCTGGTAAGTATCATACTCAACTTATAGAATAATAAAATCAGGTAAACTGATATAACCAAGTGCCAGTATGTTTTTTTAATCAGTGATACACGCAATTATGATAGGCCCATGCATAAAAGTTATTTTTGTAATAGATGTCCGAGTTAACTCCAAAAACAAAATGTGCCGGCAATAATAATAATGATGCAATAGACCTACGATTCGCTGATATCTCTGTTTCAATTTAAAGCAGCCTTAAAGGTTATGAATGAATAATAAGCATATGAAATCTGTCAGGAATTACATTAGGTATATTGCTGCACAGGAACGATAAGAAAAATACTCACAGTAAAATATAGCCTAATGTAAATATCGGTCACTGCCTTCTAGACTGTATCACTCGTATATCGGTAGTCTACATAACCATAGAATACACATTATAATATCAATATTCAACGGCTAGTTGTTATAAATCGTTTATTTAAGTTATTATTTAGCCACACTGACATCGTTATGAAGAAACAAATCAATGAAGGCTGCTAACAATATGAATAAACGATTGGCAATTTGTTAAGTTTTTTTAATAAGCTTACATTGTGGGCCTTGAAAGAATATTGATTACAAAATTAATATTGATATACGCGTTACTTCGGTACCGATCAACCGATTTGGCCCTAATTCAATAGGCTTGTACCCAAAAACGTCATAAATTCGTATACCAAGTTTCAAGAAAATCCGATAAAGCGTATTTGAGTTATCCACGCCTTTGTGATATATTACCATAAAAAGGCACTAAATTGGGCATTATTCCGGTACCGCCCAACCGATCTGGTCCAATATCAATAGACATCTTCCCATGGACATTATAAATAGGTATTCCAAGTTTCATGAAAATCCGATAAAGCGCCTTTAAAATATACACTAAATTGGGTTTTACTCCGGTACCGGTGAACCGATTTGGTCCAATTTCAATAGGGTTCTTCCCATGGACATTATAAACGCGTATACCAAGTTTCATTAAAATTCGATAAAGCGTATTTGAGTTAGAGCGCGTACAGACACACGGACGGACGGACGGACGGATAGACGGACAGACATTCTTCGTCCCCCACACAATCTCATAAAGTACCATACTGGCACTTAATAATTACAGAAAGAAGATACAGAGTTTCGAAGAAAATAGTATTCAAGGAAATAGACTGAGTGGTAGAGCCACATATTTATTCGTTAATCCTGTAATTCATTTCGTTCATTATTCGAGTAGCTTTTATATAACTTCATACACAAATAATTATTATTACGTGTAGGCCTACTATAACAAAACAAACCTCCTAAACTAAAAGTAATATAGGCCCAGTCAGCTTTCTGTGTAACGATTTCATTCACTTAAACAGCGTAGGTCTATACATCATGATGTTTTTAATATCCATCATTAGTTTGAATAAATTGATAAGATATAGGGGTCTCAGTTTAAAAAAACTGATTAAAAATTCGGAGTTATAATTAAATGTAGCAAATTTTGTACGCTTCTGTATAAAATTACGTAAAATTTAACATTGAATCTTTCACAAACAAAAATTAAGTTATACATTTTGTCTATGAACCATGGAAATGAAAATTAAATTTTATTATGAATAATTTAATTTCCCTTTTCTAATAATAACGAAAAATTAAAATGTGTATTTTACAACCGTACAAGCTGGGAACAACTTTTGCAATAATTTTAATTGAAAATAAACAATACTGTTCCACATCTTCTTCTACGCTTTTAATTTAGCTTTAATTAGCCAACACATCTTATACAATCCTGATAACCGTTGCAATTCCAGTTACAGAAAGTTTTCCAGTTTCTGCAATAAACTCTGTAACAACAGCCCCAAGCAGTTGAGAAATAATTCAGGAAAGCGTTGGACAGAATTAATTTCGAATAATGAGAATTAAAAAAAAATGCAGACATAAAATATACAAAGGTAAATTAATTTAAAATAATCATAAACACAGATAGTATAAACGATAATATCCATGTTGTAAACTCTATAGGGTTAGATGCATTATCACTACATGCGCCGCGAGATGTGTACAGACCTATGTTTATGGGCTCCGATACTCATAAAATTCCCATAATGGTAAAATTATGTTTTCCCAACCCGTATAAAAGGCCTTATTCATATAGTTATACTAATACGGACTAAGTTTAAAAGGTAAAATGGTAATGATTTCGGTTCATTAATATTTAATATATTTGATGCTGATCTACCAACCCAGCTCACACATTACTATTGGAACGCCCGAAGGAGAATGGAGGAAATCCAAGTTCCTGAGCATTAGTAAACAACAACAACATATTTAATATATTTAATAAGAGCCCGATACCCTTTGACTGAGAGGTCTGAAATTTTTATCTTGCTTTCCCCATTAGCTAGGAAGTGTTTATATCAAATTTTATCTTGACAACAGTCGGTTCGATCAAAAATTAATTTTTAATTTTAGTTAAGGTTATTTGTTGTGCTTTATGCAGTCCTATAAAGTCATGATGAACTGCATAAATCGTCCTCTAGCGACGGTGTTGGTAAGTTGTAGCATTGTGAGCACATCGATCATTTCTATTTCGGAACCTAAGGTTGTGTCATTTACACATAGGCCTAGTGAGTTTATTTACTTTCAGAGCTCAGTGTTCTGTCATTTTTCCTAGATGAAAAATTGTAAAATTCCCATAATGGTAAAATTATGCTTTCCCAGCCCGTATAAATGGGTTCATTCATCTAGTTATACTAATACGGACTAAGTTTAAAAGGTAAAATGGTAATGATCTCGGTTCATTAATATTTAATATATTTAATAAGAAGTCAGTAAATTCTTTGCACGAGGTGTTGCAAATCTATTCTAGCGACATTTGGCATCGAAATCTTGTGGTGGGCTGCCAGGATCGACACTATTCTGCAATGTAGCTTATAACTGACGAGCTTAAAAGACCCGGCGTCGCCCGGGTTTTGTATTTTGTAATTGGAAATCAACTTATGAAGGATTTTCAATTTTAAATTCTAGGTCCTTATATAGGCATTTATAATTTGAAATAGGAAGAACGACTTATTACACTCAAACTACGCGTATTCCCTCAGAAAACGCTTGATATAGTTTTTTATGGCTCATAGAGGATCTAGAATTTTGCATCCCATCGCTTGTACAGTGCACAGCAAGCCTGGTAGAGGTTTAAATAAGAAGAAACAGAAATTCCTGTAACATAAAATTGTAATATCGAGGCGGGAAATTTCCCACTCTTATGTTACCATAAAGCCGTTTTGGGGATGAAATTAAACAGAAAGCATTATCACTTTCATACTTTTCTCTCCAAAAACCTGCGATATAATATAATAATATACACATTACCCTACCTCGTTTTGTTTTCTCTATGTCCAGGGTAGAGAAAGTTATGTGATTCCATTATTTTAGTGGATTTCATTCTGTAATATTTATTTATAACATGAATTATTTTGATAACTTCTCTTATTTGTCAAGAGTGCATTTCATTTGTTTTTTCCAAGCCCATCATATACCATTTGGCAACAATATATTCTGTGATTTGGAATTGATAATTCTATGTAAAAAGGGATTAAGTATTTTCAAAAACATTTAATTTTTGGCATTTAGAATCAGAATTTGTCAAAATCCTTTCTTAGTGAGCACCTACATTATGAAACGAAGGTACTGTCAAAATTCCAAGTCTCTACCTGTTATAGTTTAGGCTGTACGTTGATTCCTGTCATTCAGTCAATCAGTCAGTCAGTCATTCATTCAGTCAGTCAGTCAGGACAAAGCCTTTTATATATATAGAGAAGACAGGATTTCCATGCACTAATCATATCTAAATATATGCATATATTCACGCACTGTCAAATGACCAAATGTGTACAAGAAGGGAAAAACGTTATATTTTCGAGTGACATAATGTACTACTTACAGGGGGCACTGCAATTTGTTTACACTTCACAGTTCACAAAGAAACTGTACTGTACATGTACTAAAGACCTACATATAAAGTATACTGAAGTTAGCGACTTTACTGGCTTATTCTTCAAATTATAATTTTAGGCCAGAATCTCGGGAGAGGGATCTGAAAAGAACATGTGACAATGTATTGAAATCTGCTGGTGTTTATTTTGTTCTTTTATGAAACGTAGGCCTATACATAAGAGTTGAAGATGTTCAACAGTGTTTAGGATCTGCATAATGGGATGTGAGTATGGAAACTAAATGTAAGCTGGAATGGATATCCTGATTACAGATGTGTGTTTTCCATTTTAAAGAAAAGTAATTTTTCGGTGAAAATGTTGAAGACAAAGAACATCATCTAAGTTTGCACCTGTTACTTCTTGTGACGTAAGTATGTCATTTTGACGGGAAAACGCCTGAACTTAACAAATGAAAATTTAGAAAGACTTTTAGTAGTAAAATGTCATTCCAAAATAATATTTAAGTTTAAATTTTTATGGACTGACTATTTAGCTCATACGTCTTTCTTTCGGTCTGGACCAGTAGCATATAAGTATGAGTATAAAGAATATATCTCACAAACTTGGTGCAGGCAATAATTATGTTATAGATTACAAGAATTAGATTAACAATGAATTATGTAATGCATCATATGAACATTTTGGATTGTATAAATGGTTGCTTAGTATAGGGTAAGGTAATGCTTGGTTCAAAGCCGATATAACTATTTAAATTTAAATCCCAGACAAAATAGCAAAAACTTGGGTATAATGACCCTTGTCCCTATCAAACGACGAGTCACTTGGATTGAAGAAACTCTATACATTGAATTGAATTAATTCTGTTTGAACATAACAGTTATGTTTTTCATTGCGAATTATTTGTTAATATTAACTACTTGAAATGTGACTGACGGGTCGCAGATTTAATGACAATATTTTAAATTTCCTCTGATAAATGGGTTCGAATCCTGGAGTCAAGATTTATTTTCCTAAAATATTCTCATGTAATGTTGAACAGAAACAATATTCTGTGGATTCGTGAATACACAACGAAGATTAAAGCCGTATAGTGTGTTCTGTCAATGGCTATAGTTTCTGACATTTCCTTCATTGGCAAGGCAGGTAATTTCCTCACTCACAGAGTGTCATATATATCTTGAGGACTTCCAATTCCATTTGTGTTTGCACAGGTATTGAAAATATTTTTCTTGGGAGTTATTTTGCAACAAGAGACTAACATATGCATGGATGTTTGGTTCATGCGCCTGCATTATTCTACAAGATATAAGTGACATCACTTTTTTAAACATCACATAATTTAACCATGTCCAATGAATTAAGCGGTACCGAAAGAGACATTGCATCGCTTATAAACCAACCAACCTATGGCTTTATGTTCATTTAATATTGATTATTCTATAAGTAAGCAGATAAATTATGACACTACCGGTTTAATCTCGTTAATTTTAATTCTCTATGAACATCTATCATATCCATTGCATATACTAAACTATGAGGTAACTGCCACTTGGTTTAAGTGACATTAATGCAATTTACAGACAACAAACCATAGGGGAGATTAAACAACTAAATCAATTCTGATGCATATCACCGTTAATTATTAGCGTATTTGTTCTGATCCGGAAAATAATGCAATGCATTAAAACCAATCATGTAACATGGTCGCACAAGCACCTGTAGTAGTTCATAACTTTTTCACGATTATTTTAAATAGTTTATGCAGCATTAAAATTAATGCCCTCAATGGTCGAGCGCTCAGTATGATATATTTGTTCAAGGTGGAAGAGGTTCAAAATCTAGTTAGACCCAAAGTTTCTAAAACCAAAGAGTATCTTTTCCTTAAAAATGAAGTAAAGCAGTTTGAGTTCTGGGGTAAACTCATGTTATGTTAAATAATCCTACATCCCTTGGGGGAAAAAAAAGTACTTCATACAGTTCCATTCAGATCTAGTATCTATCTAAGGCAAAGAACTGCTTAGAAGGAATGTTCCAAGGTATATGAGTAATCAAGATGAACCCAATACATTGTGCACCTATATAATAATAACATAATAAATGAAAATAGTGTATAAGTACGTATGCACCCGGAATATTGAATATTGAATTCCGAATATCTCATTTACATTCACCAGAGCAGGATATGCGATATATAATAGAAGTTCATGGCACGTCAACATTATCCTAGGATCTTTGTTTTCTTTTTCTTTTCTTTTTTTACAAAAATCTAATAGTCAATCTCGTCGATCAAAAGATGTCTGCATATAAGTTATAAAGATAAACCATGAATCGTTGGAGGACTACTGTGAAAATTTACTTAAAATGATACGATGTATAACACAAACCTGAATTTTTCCAGAAAGTAGAGTTATTGTTTATTATATTTTAGCATCTTGATAATGTTTTCATCGCCACACTGCATATTTCCACCCATAAACTAAAAAAGTCCGGAATTAAATTAACCTTATATTTCCTTAATCATCACCATTCTCGACTCTCAGACAATAAAGCGTATTGCGATGTTTAGCAAATGGTTTATTGTAGAGCTCAACAAATCTGGTTTTGCGCTTAAGTTTCCAAGCAGAGTAGACAGAGCTGTTGTTCCTCAGAGATGTGCAGAAACGCACGTCCTCTAAGCTGATTAAGGACATGCTCCACAATCCCTGCCTTTTCACAGAAATCTTACTTCCCTCTTGAGCTGAGATTTTCATAATTTCAAGGAAGTAAAGAATGGAATCAGATTTTAAGAGCTAAACAGGGTTTGATTTAGAGATCTAGATTATAATTAAAATCAGAACTATGTCTATATCGTTTGCTTCTTACACAGATATTCAAATTATTTTTCAACACCCTAAAATCCCAGTTTAGCTGACCAATCATTTTGTCACTACGAATCTACTGTAGGCCTATATAGTTTATGTTTTTTATTTAACTTTTGGTTATCTTAGTAGGACATTACTCTATTATAAATTAAATCATTTATTTTAAAAAGTTTTAGTAAGTATTAAATTCTTTCTGCTTCTTTGAAAGAAAAAATTTTCAGAGATTGCTTTTATTATCAGCTTATTTCACTTATATTAATAAAATATTATTACTAACTCGGTTCACAATTAACTGCACACGAATAGATTATTATAGGAGCATTATATATATATATATAACTGTCAAGTTTTACGGAGTAGAATCTTTTCTATTATATATTATTTAGTATTTTCACATTTTAGTGCCTTAAGTTATCTCATATTAGCAATGACTGCGACCTCCTGTGTGGTTTCGTGGTTAGCATCGCTAGCTACAGATCCACAGGCCCGGGTACAATTCCTGGCAACTCCTCGGATTTTCTTGAGATACGAACGTCTGGAACGGGATGCAATCAGCCTCGTGGAAAAAATCTGAGGATCTTCTTGATAGAGAAGTAGCGGCTCCAGTCACGGAAACTACCATTAACAGCCGTCGTTGTCTGCATGCTGACCACAAGCCCCCCCCCCCCAATTCTGCCATATGCCTATAATAGATGACGCAGCGATCGGGTGGTAAGCGCCACGAGGATGTAGCGCCACGAGTTTTTAATTTTTTAGTATTGATAGTATCAACTATTTTTTTTTATATTATTACGTTCAATATTTTATTGTTATTATTATCATCATCATCATCATCATTAATATTATTATTATTATTATTATTATTATTATTATTATTATTGTCACACAGCTCTTGTTGTTGTGTGATGGCGAGGAGGAGGGTCATATTTTGCCAGTAGCGCTTTGTGCCATAAAGGAGAGTCCGGACTGAAGTGACTCGAGTTTCAAAGAGACGCTGGACAAGATGTAAGAACAAAGCTTCACAATTTATTAGCGCGCGCGCACCGGAGGCTGTTTGCAAGTTTTACACGAGATTACAACTCCAGAGCAATGGGGAGAATATTTATGACATTTGTGCCTGCTTCCCTGCCTTCCGATAATCCACTGCTACGGGCACTTCTTCTTTAATAACCACAATTACAGCGGCGGCTCAGCACAATCTTAAACGCATTGTATGCCTTGACTCAGGTAGGTATAATTCGATCGGTAAGACCTGAGCCAAACAAACGGCTGCGCAGAACTCTACGATGACGTGATCTAGACCTGCCTGACCTTCATAGCACGTGATGTTCTTTCAAGTTCATGCTACAGACCGTGTAAAAACATCTTAGTTAGCCTCACGGCATTCAATAGTGAAGACCCAACAGCGACTTACATACCGTTACTTAAATAATATTTCATAACTAAAAAAAACAAATACTTTATTCACTTTATTTTTGTTTACAATAGTTACGGGCTATTATGAACCACATAGTTTGGAATGAATAATACAGCATATGCATTCTCTTCTGCCCTTACTCCATTGCTACGGGCGGACGATAAGCTACCTGCGAGTGTTTGGCTCAGGTCTTACCGATTGAGTTATACGTATAATTAAATAATTAAATAATGGCCTATAACCTAACATCTGTGTTGAATGAACTTTGCTTGGGTTGTCAGCCAACTTTAATCTCTCCGACGTTTCAAAGGTTCACGATGCCTGTATCCTCAGGATACTGAAATGTCAAGTAGTCATGTGGGAGATCTCTTCATGCAAAATGGTATCAGAGCCCAAGATGCTATGATCCATCTTATGTACCGTAAATTTCCGCAGATAAGACGATAGTTGAAACATAAAAAAAGGCCCCGAAAAACTGGAGTTGTCTTATATGACAGATACAAATAAAAACTAAAAGTTAAATTTATATAAATTAAAGCCATTACAAAATTATGTATTTCAATGTCAAGATTATATTATCTTGATATACTGAGAAGTTAAGTACCATTTGCGCGCAAATGAAAGGCACGAAATAACGCGAATTTCGTAAATAAAACCACAAACGTCATAATTCGCGATACAATACACATTCTTTTGTATTTTTCATTCTTTCCAATATGCCGGTATGTGTAAAACATAGCTCACGCACAATGCGCATATCGTTCTGTTCCAATGTGGTGCGGCTGTACTCAATGACGAAATTTTGAAAAAAAGATCGAGTAGGTTTTGTTCCGGTGAGGGTAGCTAACAGTACTTTTAACTAACTGTAGTTATTTCGCCCTAATTTCTACTACCCACCCTATGGATTATAATAGTGCGATGATTGAGAACATTTTTGTGATCAACCAGAAAACAAACAAAAACTAAACTTTTTGAAGTTGTTTCGTAAACATAAATTCATAGGCCGTTGATAGCTTGGGGGTCGTCTTATAGGACAGATATATGCTAAAAAAATAAAACTTTGGACGAAAATTTATACCTTGTCTTATCTTAAGGTCTTATTTGCGGGAGTATACAGTAATTAAATATCTTGGAACTACTATAAAGTGAAAATAATTCCGGGGTGCGCGGGAAAAGAGAGTTAAGTCCACTTTCTTGTTACTGAGAATTAGAGTGACTTAACACACTATACCAGCCCAACATAACTTTAGAGATGGATAAACCCATGAGGCACACATCCATAACTACCGTACAATTTTGAATATGACTTACTGGACTTAACACAAATGTAGAGAACATTTTTATCTATAACTCTATAGATATATCTCAATTTTTTAGGATGGTGGACTTAACACTCTTTGCCCGCGCACCCCGGAATTAGTACAAAATATGTTGCACAAATTTTATCACAAACTTGTAAGATTTGTATTGATAATATATATATATATATATATTTTAGGCAGAAGAAAGTAATGTTTATACTGCATACCATTCTAAAGATTAAACCAAATACTCAGTTTTAAGCAGGTTTGGGAATCTTATCGAATTATATATATAATTATCAATTCGCCTTACAACATAACATACACATTACACGCAAAAAATTTAATAAACAAAGTACGGTATTAAGTGATAGAGTAATTAAATGTGGACAAATATGGCCGATTATGAAACATGAATTTATTAATGAAGTATTCACAAAAGACTTAACTAGATATGCAAATAGCTTAGGTTTAGATATTCTTTAAATAGAATTATGTAAGTTAATATTGTTAAAGCTAATAATTCATTAGATAAATGTTATATTCTAAAATTATAATGTCCTTAAGGGTTTTATTGTATTAAATGAAAAGTAAGGCATCTAATATTACAAATATTGTAATATCAGATATTATTTATTGTTTTAAAAGTAGTTTCCCAGTAGTTCTTAATTTATAGTTCTATAATATTGGTTTATGTATGGGAATAATTATTGTGGAATTGATATATTTGGTTTATTATGTAACATGGGGAAGAAAAAAGGAATTTACATTATGTAAGTTATACGACGAATAGAAAAAACTCGCTTCGCTCATTGGGGGCTCGTGAGGTCCTCGGGAAAAGCTTTTTTTTTTCTCAAACTGACAGCTTATCGGATATAGAGTCTGTGTATTTAGACTGTCTTATAGCCTTTTATCGTTTAGCTGTAATAAACTTTTAAAAGTTCGGGAAGACTTTAGGATTTTTTCGGGGTAAAAATAAAAATTTGAACTTTCTGGAATTTTGCCGTCGGTTAAAGCTAAAATGATATTATAGGATGAAATAGCGAGGATGATACATGGTATGTAAATATCCAATTCGACATTTGCGATTACGACTGGGGAAATCATGAAAAAAGACATGTAAAATAGGCCGGCTACAGGATTTGAATCTGGGACTTCCCGAATGCGAGTCCAACACGTTACCATCTCGGCCACCCCGCTCGGTTTACGGAAATTATTTCTATCGCAAGCATGTCTAATGATTTGTCAAAGTGTATTGCAATTTCCAAAACCTTATGTGAACACTGCAAAGCATATTGTTGTCATGGGAACTGAGCAAAGTGCATCCGCCCTTTTGAAGGTTTTTAGGGGCAAAAATTAAAAAAAATTGAACTTTTTGAATATTTCCCGTCGGTTACAGGCTAAGAGCTACAAATGTACGAATTACGAAGCCTATTGTTTAAGGGAAAACATACTGTTTTAGTGTGAGATAATCTGTTTTTCATGATGTCAACTCCACAGCAGCATTACATTAGCAGCTTGTAAAAATGTGGAGATGGGTGTTTGATTATCTTATTCGAAGGCTTTGACGGGTTCTTACTTTTTGTATTTCAATTTCAATGTATACTATTCCATTTAACGTTGGTGTTGTGTACTATTCCATTTAACCACGAAGGAAAATCTCGGTGAAGTCTATCGTTTTAATTTTTAGTTTTGAAGTCTGGAGTTGATTTAAAATTGGGTGCATTACTAGCAAACAGGTCAGGAATTTGATAATAGTTTGCAGTTGTTTAATTAATTGTGCTAACTGTTTAGCAATTAAATTCTATAAATCTTCTAGAGAGCAGTTGTTTAATTAATTGTGCTAACTGTTTAGCAATTAAATTCTATAAATCTTCTAGAGAGTACCGGGTTGGAGTTTACTTTTAGTAGTGGGGTCGTTTAAAGAAGGATTTTCTGGAACGATCTAAATGAAACAGTAGACGTTATGAAGGGTAGGGTTATCTCACAGCATCGTCAAAATTAATATATTCTAACTTGATTGTTATGTAATAGTACTGAAGATTATGAAAGTGTATAATTTCGAAATTAGTCTACAAGATTGTAAATGTGTAAATTAATAATTATCTGTTCAATGATTATAGCCTAAAACCATTGTTGATCTTTCTTTATAATTGCTGGATGTTTTTTCTGATTTACATTGTTTCCTTTCTTTTTCCACTTTAATTATTGTCTTTAATAATTATCTGTTGAATGATTATAAAACCATTGTTAATCTTTCTTTCTAATTGCTGGATGTTTTTCTGATTTACATTCTTTCCTTTCTTTTCCCACTTTTATAAGTTTTGTGGGTTGGATCTGGGGGTTTTCATTACCTTTAGCTTCAGCGGCGCAGGCCATTTGGACCGTGTCTTGCTAATTGTTTTGTGTTTTGCCGCCTCTGAGGTAAGTGAGGTGTTTTGGTAGCGGTTTAAGTGCAATAAAATGGTTTAAAAACGCACATATTACTTACGAAAACATGGATTCCTGACCGGACCTGCGAGTGTTTTGAAAAACCGATTTGCTGCAGTGTGCGAATTCCAGTAGCAATGGCGAAAAAACATAAAATAGAAGGGCTTCAAAGGTCAAATCTATATAGAACCAGTTTGAAGCGCTAATGTTTATGGCGACAGAATTAGGCAAACATTATGTTCGCCTGTTTAACACAAACATCTCTTCTTGTATAAAGTCTCGAAACATTAAACTCGTTTAATGTATGTATTGAAGCATTGTATAACAAATTTAGCAAGAATTAGTTAATCGTATAGTTAATCGTATGAACTCATAAACAATAGAATATTAGTAAGATATCTTCTGATACTGTGCATTAAAGCCATAATTACTTTTTAAAATCAGGCAACGAATGATAGTGTCACTGTGGATAGGCTACTAATGATTAATAGGCTTAATAGGAAACTTCAAACCCTACAGGTGGTTCCGAAATAGGAATAACGATCCTGGAAGTATTACAGTAAAATATCTTTCAATGTTGTTTCTGCAGAACAAATCGCTTCAGGTTCGGATGAAGAGGAGTTCAATTCCAAAAGGTCTCTTGTCCACAAATTTTCGAAACTAAGTTATGACAACCTCCATTTTCTTCACATCTCTTTGCATCTAAATACGGTGAAATTTTGCTTCAAAACTGCTTTTATACCAGAAAGAAACATACTTCAAATTGGCGTTTGTTTCCATAATGTATACATCATTTCAACGTTTTTTGCAATTTCCCAACATTTTTGTTAGATGGACAAGAGACCTTTTGGAAATAAGCTCCTCAATGTCCTGGAAAGTTTCTGGAGCACCAACCATTTCTCTACGTATAAAATATTGAGGGTATGAGGAATTGATAGGCTTATATTGATTAATAGCAGAGAAACTAATGAATAATGTACTACTCCCATTACGGGAAAGATAATTACCTTACCAGTTGGATATTCCCTTAAAATAGACTACACAATTTATATTTTATTTCATTATTTTTTGTTTTTACATTTCGATATTAATAATTTGCTGCTTATTTCTGCATATATTATGAAACGAATATTTTTCAAAACATTATTATGAGTAAAAAATGTGATTTTCATTACCAGTTCTTTTAAGGATTGGAATTTTTAATTTTATACTTAGGATCTTATAGTGGCATAGAAATAATCAAAACTTTGACATTTTTATTGAACCTTTCCATGCAAGATTGTGTCTCTGATAATAATTACTTTCGATGGGTTATTTTCAAAATGTAATATTAATATCTAAAGGAATTCTAATGTATCTGCAACATTAGTAGTTTTAAAGTAGGCTAATTCTCTTTAATAAATTCTACGCAGATGATTAGACTAGATTAATTAGGCTGAAGTTGTAAATAGTAATATGTTAAGGCGACCATTCAAATCAGATTACGGGCTTCCATGAAGCCAACCTGATGAGCATATTGACGTGAGGTTAGCTGAAATATTCATAGGGAGGTGGGAGGCCGTTTTGTTTACGCAAGAAACTGAAAATGCATGCAGAATTCAATCTACATCAGAGTGGAGCTGTGAAATGGGCTGGCAAATGAAGCACACTAGCCCGCTCTAGCGGCTAATCTATCAGTGAGGCCGCCCTCTTATCAGATTCACGTGCGACAATGATAAATTGCGCGGTACAGCTAGCCTCCATGTCCAATTTTCCGTGAAATCGGCTGATTTTCTGTCCACTTGCCTTCCCCCAGCATAACCTAACATAGCTTCCAACAGTGAGGTATTTCCTAACCTCTAATTTCTGGAGAGGAAAAACTCTTGTAATGTTTTAATGGGCGATAGAATACAGAACACAATAGAAAATTGAAACGGCAAATTCAGGATTGAAAGAGATGAATGAGGCCCCATAGTGTGCAATTATGAAGAATTACAGCTAAAATAATTTATAAATAATGCGTTCATCATGACAAACTGGCCACCAACCAAAGAGCATTCGTGCTCAACTGCTCAAGGCTCATAGGATTCACGACATTTGAAGTCCGCAGGTGTACAACTAGAGAACACAAAATTAATATATTTTATGGCGGCTGAGGGCCATGTTTAAATATGTTTTTAGTTTACTTTTATACTTCACAAATTATCTTCACATAATATGAATATACAGTCCTACAGGTGCGGAAAATAAATATGCACAATAATTGTAGAGTAGAAAGGCAGTACCAAGCAACGCATTTGGAGGAAAAGAACAAGGGGTAGCAGATATATCTCCATCATATGAAATCTGACTTGAAACATATTTATTTGCTATTTTAAGTGAAACTTAACTTACACGACAAGTGTGTAACTAATGTCTCCACTACTGAGTACTGATACACAATGAGAAACTAAATATTGCATGCCCGTACTTAATTATTGTATGTATTATACAACACGTCTTACAAATGCTGATTGGAAAATCTCAAATGTATGTGCATTCCGGAATTTGCATTACTAGTCCAAAAACAGTTAGGACTAAAAATCAAATGATTTTGCTTTGTACAGTTACAGAGAAATGTCACAGTGGCCGTGGAGGCCACCGCACTGGTCTCTAACATGACGGATTTAATGTTGACGCATGTAGCATAGTGAAACACATTCAGTGAATCCATGTTCCTACCTTCCAAATGCGTAGGTTGGTACTGACATTTCTACTTTACAATTTTTTTATACTTTACTTTTCCGCACTTTATATATCATCCTATTATCGTATGTTTTTATAAAAAAATATAAAAACCTATCCTACTGTTATTTTATTATGTACTAGCATGTGCCCGCGGCTTCGCCCGCGATAATTATTTCAGAAATAAAAAATAAAGAGCATAATAGTTAAATCATTATATTTATTAACACCTAAATCACGTGGACAATACCACGATTAGATAGCGTCGCCTGGTAAAAGCGATCTCAGATTCGAGTTCCTTGGCCCAGAAAATCCCTGTATAGTGAGTTTCGTCCAAATCGAACAATGTTTAACCATATTTAGGTCTATGTTGATTATCCCTCTTCCGTGTAGGTTGAAAATTTCATATGTCCACGGGCCTTGACATTCTAAACAAATGAATCGACCAGCGTGGGCTTACAAAATTCAAGCGATCGCGATGCTTTTATTTCCACGGTATGACAAAAATAGCCAAAGCCAACTGCAATTGATTTGACATTGAAATGTACGTGTTGCTGAAATCTCATGCTTAGACAGCGCTAAAATCACGTTTTTGCCAGTTTTTCACTCATAACTCGCGAACGAAAGCTAAAATTAAAAATCCGGCTTCGAGGCGCATTCGCCCACCTTTCAGTCCATCTATGTTTAAAATTTCAGATCTCTGCGTTCAGTACATTTCGCTGGGCATCGCGGACAGACAGACAAACACATCCTTTTATTATTATAAGATAGCATGATAATTATTTCAAAAATTAAAAACTAAAAATTAAGAGCATAATAGTTAAATCATTATATTTATTAACACCTAAATCACGTGGAGTGCATTCGACGATTAGGTAGCGTCCCCTGGTAAAAGCGATCTCAGATTCCAGTTCCTTGACCCAGAAAACCCCTGTGTATTTATTTATTTAATCTCCATTGAGTGAGCCCTAGTTTACAATAAGTATGTTAGGGCTATATTTAGTCAATTGAGGTTTCCTGTGTAGATCTAAAGTTCAGGAAGATACATTCACAGTCTCTTAAACACGTATTCTAAAAATGAAACCCCTGTATAGTGAGTTTCGTTCAAATCGAACAATGTTTGACCATATTAGGCCTATGTTGATTATCCTTCTTCCGTGTAGGTTGAAAATTTCATACGTATGCGGGCCTTGACACTCTAAACAAATGAATCGTCCAGGATGGACTTAAATCAAGCGATCGCGATGCTTCCAAGGTATGACAATAATAACCAAAGCCAACTGTAATTGATTTGACATTGAAATGTATTACTGAAACTGATGCTTCGAAAACGCAAAAAATGCAAGTTTTCTGCCCGTTTTTCACTCATAACTCACGAACGAAAGTGAAAATTAAAATTCCGGCTTCGAGGTGCATTTTCCGACCCTTCAGTCCACCTATGTTTAAAATTTCAGATCTCTGCATTGAGTAGATTTCGCTGGGCATCGCGGACTGACAGACAGACAGAAGGAAAGACAGACACTTCCTTTTATTAATAGCCTATAGATAGGCTATGGCTATATTCGTTAAAAGCATTAATATCGTGTATTGTGTATTGTTTTCTACGACTCACAAAAACTGATTACTAGTACATCATGCAACGAGCCTATAACAGAATATATTCAGAAAGGAGTAGGTTGATTATCAAACCAGCGAAGGGGGTTATAAACTCAAAGCAACGAACATTTAAACGCAGGAAATGAACTCAATTTAGTATAATATTAAAATTAATACAAACAGAATTGACTTTATTTTAATGACAGGTTGCTTACTGTGCAGTTTGAATTGCTGCTTTTAAGGCTTGAAAATTGTTCCGTGTTCGATGTAATCGATACCACAACAGTTTTATGATGAAATTCGGAACTCCTTCAGAATAGCGTAGCCAGCCATGCTCTGTCATTAGCGACCGTGCCCCTCCGAGCCGCGGGGAACAAAAGAGAAACGATCAGTGCAAGGATATAATTTCCCGTCGCATTAAAGATTAGTGAGACACAATAAACCCCGCGCTATTCAATATATTGCTCCTAAACTAATACAAATGTTTCTAACCTAACATAACCTGTCACTGACCTAGAATTTGACTATCACTACTTCTAGAAGCCGTATTATCCTTCCACGCCTTTCGTAAAACATCGTTACATGGCACAAACCCCGTGCTATGCAGAATACTGCTGCTAAACTAACATGACTGTTTCTAACCTAACATAACCTGTCACGGACCTAGAATTCTTAATGCAGAAACTTTTTCATCCTTCCTCATCTTTCATAAAACATCGCTACAACAGTCGTTTATCTGCCGAATTCAATCGGCATGTAATCATTTGCGTAATATTGGCGACATTGTATACTTGGTCCCACTCGGTAGGCCCGGTTATGACGGCGGTCACCTTATTCTCAAGTTTAGCGTGGAATTCTATATCTTAATGGATGTCATTATGATACTGTTACATCACACGTAATAAGCGTATTACCTTATAGTATGGTCGAATAAAATATAGTTGGCATAATGTTACTCCAATATAGTTTAAAGTAGAAAACAGTATTTGAAACTTCGTTAAATAACAGTACTGATTTCTTTTCTGCGATTAGGAACTCACTGCTACTGTGTTTCACGTGCAAATGCATTTCGGTATTACATTATGCCTACTATCTACTACTGATAATAATTAATACTAATACAATATACCTCATGGCGCCCTTGCACAGTGCAATATCAGTTTTTTCTTCACCCTTACAAACGATTTAAAATATTAATGCCAGTATGGGATGGGACTCTGGGTCAACACTAGACGGACATGAACGGACGTTGGGGATCAACTCGTCGCAGGACCTCCTCTTAGAACAGCTCAAACACATAAGACAACGAACAGGACACAACATACAAAACACAACTCCTAGTCAATATTGAAAATCCAAACTCGGGCCGCCGGCGTATAAGATAGGCGAACTACCGACTCACCAGCGGTGGCGGACTTAAAATTATTAGTCATGGTTCTTAACTTACTCTCACGGAACTATAATTTTTTATGCCAGATGTCTTGAATTATGAAACTGGATATCCTCTATCTCTAGAAATAATTACATTTGTGCATATACTTCTTTAGCATATTTGTTTCTTTCTTTTATTTATTTCTTTGGATAGTTACGTTTTTGTTTTTATTTATTTCTTTATTTCTTTGCTCAGTCTGTGCTATAAAAGACCAAAGTTCATTTAATGTTGCTAATACAACGAATTAACTTTACAATTGACAAACATCTTATCTAATTTTGTACTTAGGGTGATGTGTTACTTAGGGTGATGTTATATGTTAGGTTACATATTTTGTGCGTTCAATTTTGTAACTCTCTTTTTATTGGTTATTCGACTTTAATTTTAGTGGCATGTATATTATATTTAGTTCTGTGACGCTATAAATGTCTTGCATATCATGACTAGAGAAAATAGCGTGTAGCTTTTACCTGACGAAAATATTGTTTTTTACTTTTTCGTCACTCGCCAAGTATCAGATAACAGATAAAGGTTTAACTTAGAAACCTAGGGATCAGACTGCTAGTATTTTGGGTTTCGGCTTGACACAATTACCCAATCTGTCAATTTCCCCCTTATTAATAACCTCTTCCTCTTCTATATGGAAAATATTTTCTGAAACCTGAAGAAATGTAAATCTTTCACACAACATTTTACGGCTTTGGTAGATTAGCTGTTCAGACTGGAAGAGAAGAATTCAAGTTTCTCAAAATAACTTAACCCAAATTTCCCTTAAGGCTCCTTGGCTTATAAAGAAACTGTCAAGTATACAGAAAGACAGGTATCAGCGCTATCCTACAGTTCTTATCCTGCCAGCTACAGACATTTCTCACGAACTTAGGAAAGCTTTCTTGCGCTGTTTTCTACTTGATACGGAGAAAATCATCCCAAACTGCCAGAAGCAAGGGTCCGTTCTGTCCAGTACCGAGCTATTACTTAACTACGCCCGTACTTTAGATATGTAAACGTACCGAACTGTATTTTGCTCCAGTTGTAAAGAAATAGGTTATAAGTTATAGCCTATGTAATTATTTATTTATTTCATTTTTATGAAAGTACAAAAATACGGAAAAGCATGTACAATTTATTAATTTTCCAGAACCTATACAATTCAGAAGTATTCAAATATTTCAGATGATATCGCAACATTGCAAGAAAGGTTCAAACAATATAAATATGGCATCGGTTCTATCAGCTTTCGGTCCTGGACATATAAAGCATTAAAACTCCTGCTGTTAAATATGAACGACGGATGTTGGATTTATAAGATTTTCTCTAGAGCGTTAAAAACATAAAAAGAAAGCCGACGGGAGAAATGCAGATACAAATTCAGACTCAAATATATTCTTTTGTTTCATTCTATGATGCTTTTATTCCACCAGACAGCTCTGCGAGTTAAAATCTTTATAATCTGGCAAGTCCTGGTTGTTAGAAACAGTGATGCTTACAAACGTGGTAGTTTAAACGAGCATACGCTCAGTTATGTGCTGTTGTTTTACTGTTTAGTCTTAACGCAATTTTCAGCTGCAAACCGCAGTTTACACAGTTAAGCTCTGGATATTCGCATTCAGTGTCTCATTTCGTCTGTAGTTGCTATATTACTAGGATGAAAGGCTTACTTTAGTACATTGCATTGAGTGCTACTGACATTTCTGAGAACAAAAGACGACTTGATGAAGTTGATGGTGATAATGATAATGGCAATAATAGGCTAATAATAAATAATAATAATAGCAATAATAATAACATTAATAATTATGGCAATATTTTACTTTAATAAAACTAGCCCTCGCACCACATGAAGGGAACTCTTACGTTCAAAAGTTGGTGCATAGTTAAGAACAGTTGTAATTGGATGACATTCTGCAGAAAGGAACCAACCCACATGATTTTTAAGCTAAAAATCAGCCATTTAAAGTTAAATAAAAAGCCACCTGGCTCTTTTCAGTGTGTTTTTGTTTGCTTCATAGATGGCATATAAATGGATGAAGAGGGTCGGTTAGTTTGCACAATGTAAATATATAGTTCAGTAGCAAACATTTAGCATCTATTCTAGTTTTTTTTTAATTTGAGGGTTGGTTCCTTTCTGCAGAATGTCGTCCAATTGTTTAATTGCTGTTTATTTTGGGCTGGGCACATTACAGTTGGGCCCAGAAGAAATAACCAATGGCGCAGGTAAAAATAATTACCTTACATTTTAATTCTACATAATATAATTTACCAAATATTCCTTTCATACTGAAATACTCAGATCCATATCCATGACAAAATTACATAATCTTACTTGTATTTTCAGAACGTTGAAAGACTTGATAGTAGATAGTCTTCGAAATTCCAGTTCATGATGTACTTACTGTAGCATCTGATTTTTTTTCCAGGACGTTGCTACATTCTCTGTATACTGAACATTTTTCAATTCCTCGTTAAAGGGACACTTTACTGAGAGTTTATGATTTTTATGATTTCTAACAATTTTTTTAGGATCAAAAATTTAATATTAAACTCTACAACAAATAATTAACGTAGTTCGCTTTTATAAAGGACTTTGTGGTTTTTAAATATCATCTCGTGGATATATAAACCTCTCCTGGAATGCTACCTTGCCATTATCCAACGTCCACAATACAATATGTATTTTCATTAATTAATTTTGATTTTTAATGCAATATGCAAGATGCGTTGGTTAGATGTACTAAAGGGAAACAGAAAACAACTGTAAAATGAAATGAATGATTGACTATACAGTAACTGTAAGTTTTATCCTACTAGATTTCATCTTTAAATTCTTGTTTAAATGTTAGGTAATTATCTTTAATTGATGTGCTCAAAATGAACTGAAATTCTACAAAATAGTTCTAGAATAGATAACTAAAATTAATGTAGGGTTTGAAAAGTATATGTCGATGGGTGTAAAGCAAAGAATACATTTTAACAAATAAGAAAGCACATTGTCGGCTGCGGTGGCTAGAGGTAGCGTGCCCGCATCTAGATCCAAAGATCGCGGGATCACACCCGGCCGCAGTCGATAGGTTTTTCAGGACGTAAAAATCCTGGGCACGGTGTCCTCCGGGAGGGACTTTAAACTGGGGGGCACGTGTTGTATATTTATGGCACGTAAAAGAACTCCAAGCCTAAATTAGAGCCTCTGGATGAAATTTCTCGGCCCTTTCACGTCCAAGTAGTACCTTAGTTCCCGGAGGGGGGTTAAGGGGCGATGGGCTTACCACCTGTCCCTCTGCCCTCTCTAGGAAAATAAGCGTAACAAAATTCACATCGGTAAACAGAAACCTCCACTTGGAGGCCCTTCGCCTCAACAAGGGGGCACAGGATTAGAGAGAGGGAGAGAGAGAGAGAGAGAGAGAGAGAGAGAGAGAGAGAGCACGTTAAAAGTCTTACAGGTATATCCGTTTAATTTGAAAGCAAAGTCAAAATAATTTTTCTTCCCATAGGCCTATGAATAATGAACGTTACTAAATATCAGGTACGTGCACAAACCGATTTCTATAGAGCGATAGGTTAGTTAAAGTATTCATAAAATTAAAACCAAATAATATGTAGAAGAATAAAACTTTACATGTGTGTTGCTATTAATGAAAAATATCAGTCTAAGAAACTTGATGACTTTAGCTTTATGAAGTTAGAATTTCAGTATAGGACCTTCTTAACGAAATGGCAAAGATGCCCGAGGTCTACTAACAACTTTATATAATCTGTATGAAAATATATGTTTAATATTTAATGTTTCTTCTTAAAATTTCTATATCTCTATTAATTTTTTGTATGCCATAGGATGAAGATTGCCTACATTAGATTAACAAGAACTAGTAAACAATTTCAGGGGATACATTTTTCTTATTATCTTATTATCGATAACAATCAGTTATCAGATTGTAAAAATCCATTTAGTGAATGAAAACTTTCTAAAAATATAGTTCAAGTATCCGGACTTAGTTATAATTGACAGATGAATTCCTCCTGATTTCTAGACTCGAATGCGGGTCCCCGATAACAAGTCCACGGTATTGGAGCTGTTACTATTCTTCTCGGAGACAATTCAAGCCAACTTCTGGGATGAAGGAAAGTTATGAAAAGTCAGTGACATGGGGAATCGAACCTCTCAATGCAAGTCGTTCTCGTCGCTAGTACCGATTTCCAAGTAGAATTCTGGTTGGAATCTGAGAAATAACTATTAATCTTTTTTGAGATAGGATCAGGTTTCTATAATTTCATCACCATACACTGTATTACATTTGACGATGTATATGATGTTATTCCCTTGACAAATTAGGGACACAAAATTCAAATAATAATTAAATGACCTATACACTTCATGCACACCTTACAAAAAATTTGCTTTCACTCTCAATTAAAAAGCATTTAACACACAAACACTCATACACATCTTAGAGGTAAATAGCTTATGGTTCTAGAGCGCCGTTTCCCCAACATTATTTTCTTATATATACATTTTCATAATATATTTAGGTATCTGAAGTTCACCAAAATATAAAGTTACTGTAGTTACCAGGGGAAATCAAGTTTTTAAACTTCTTCTTGTGTGTGCATATATATATCTTACTTATTGTTAATAATTAGTAATAATTAGTAACAATTAAATACCTCCCTGCAATAAGGGTGTAATCATAAAAATCAGAATTCTTCAGGAGAGAAAAATTGATTTGGTATAAAAATAATTTATTTCAAAAGAACAACGTGAATATGCTAGAACGCAACGAAATTGAATTGCTAACGCTAAAATATTATTGATACACATTGATTTTCTGAATTACTTTATGACAGCTTTTGTTGACAGTGGAAAAAGGATGCATCATATTTTTAAAATAAGTACTGCACTTTCTAATTCTTAATATTACGTAGCCTACCTCGTTGAAAAAACACATTATTTAACCTACTACTATACACATTATTTTATAGAGGAAATACCTCACCACAAGGCTGTTTTCATACTTTGCGATGCCTTTTCTTGTATATTCCTTCTCACTCTGCTTTAAAGTCTGGCCGTTCTAAGAAGGAAACCTGAGGTAAACAAAAACCAGTAAATCTGTCTCACTCTAGCACATTACTCGTATGACTTAAGAGTGAGACAGGCATACTGGTTTTTGTTTACTTCAGGGTTCCTTCTTAGCTCGTCTCGGGTATAGATGTTTCCTTTCTGTATTTTTCCACTCACATTTGTTTTACGTCTACTGGCTTTATAACAACTTAAAGACGTCTGGTGACGATTCAGCACATGGACTGTTAGCGATTGTGAATGATGTTACTTCCTTAATTTCTAGCTGGCTCTAATTTTCTACCTAGTTCAGTAATGTGTCACAAGATTTGTACGCCATATTTGTACCGTTTATATTTTAGATAACTCTATTATATTTAATGCACTTTTCAAATGCAATTTATTATTCATAAATCAATGTAATGATTACCAGTAAACTGAATATCTACGAAATTGCATTGTTCGATACTAAGTGTCGAAATCTGCAGCTATTTATTTAAAGAAAATATCACATCGTGAGGTGTGAACAGCGTACTTCGATTGCAAAGTTTTGTTTTGGTTATTACAGTGGACAAGCAGAGTAGTTAGTAATGGAACGAAAGTGTTATGCCAATATTGTAATATCCATTTTTCTCTTGCCCCATTTTTACCATCGCAATGTCCCGTTTGGTAATATAATTTGTCTACGTATGTGAAGTGATATTAAATTATTCAGAAACGCTACGTTCATTGATATCTTCTTTATTATTAATCTTTATTTAAAAAAAACTAATACATATTAAAACTGATATCTAAAGCAGTTTCTGTAAGAAAATAATTTTCTTTCTATCTCCATGAATGTACAAAAAGGCCCGGGTTGAGTTTCAATAAAATAACAACTGTATTTATTATGAAACGAAAGCCATATAAAAAATTAACGACACAACGCTTTTATGTCACACTCCTCTTGAATTAGTAACAACGCACAGAAGCCCTCGCAAAAGAGAGGGAAAAAGGATCGAACAACAAGCTGCGTACTAACTCCATTCATTGTTTATTTCTCCTAATCCTTGCACTTGTACTTCTAAAACTTATGCAAATATTCATTTCAGAAATGTACTTGGGTAAAAAACGGTGTACAAACAAACAACGATATTCAGTTAAAGAGCTGAATATTTTCCCATTTGTACAGTCCTCTACTCTGTCCCACGTTAAAGGTTTTGTTTCGCAATGGAGCCCCTGTATCAACTTTTTTCATTTCTATGTGTAACAGATGGTAACAGTTGTTATAGATCTGTCAGTTATTTTATTCTAAATCGGCCTTCGATGAGTTTAGAACACAGGCGATTCCTAAATAGAAATATTACCAGAAACCTAAAATTTGATACTGGAAATATGATTTTTAATTAGCAACCAGAAGATTCCAGTACAAGCTTACTATTTGAAAAGTTAATAATAATTAGGCCTACAAATAGGGTAAGGTGGTACATTTTCGAACATGGTACAATTCTGAACGGACTAAGATTTTTATCCACTTTTGGGTTTCAAATGTTAGGCAACCTGTCTTTAATTATATAGCGTCCATACTGATTGTTTTGACCTGTATCCGCGAGAATGATGTTTTGAGTTGTCTCATTCGGCCATAAAATAGTATTTTCCAATCGAAGGTAAAAACTCCATGCTTGAAAAATGGCACGTTATAAAATTGCTTATAATTCCACGTTGTGTTACTGGAATATATTGTTGAGGGCAAATTTTTAACTCATACCAACAAATAGCGTAGTCTTTAATACGTAAGTCAGTGGCACAACAATGGTCATTCGTGAGCGGAATTTCAACAATGTAGTAATTTACGAAAACTAGTTCGAGGTACAGATACGAACACATTTTAGGTACAATTATTTCGAACAGTACTTTAACCCGCTATCGCTCGCTTAAGTCTTGCATGGAAAAGCTGTTTTGCTATCACAGGCAGGACCGTATTTCTAAATAGGCTAAGTAGGCTGCCGCCTAGAGCGGCAAATTTTCAGGGGCGGCAGTTTGGCAATTTATTCAAAAGTTGAAATGAAGTATTTCAGACGTTATTAATATTTTCCGTACAAATTTAAGAATACATGTTACTTAAAAATATGTTTTAGTCCTTCTACGTAGCCTACTTTCTAAAACTATAACATAATACAAATCTATTGATCTCCAAGAACAAATTAATTTATTTCGAAACCCATTTCATTTTTTAGCGAATCTTAAAAGAAGTAAAAAAAAGTAGATAACTAATTTGATTATATAATTTATTATGAATACCATTAAAATTGTAGTTTTATCTAAACTAAATGAACTTTATGTTTAAAAAAGATGAAAACACAAATGAACTCCATCCTTTTGCTGTATAAAACAAACGTATTAAGCAAATATGAATTATAGAGGAGGCGGCAAATGGACTTTAGCCTATAGGTGGCATACTCTTAAATCCGGCTCTGATCACAGGGCATGTCCATGAGAATCAGGACAAAATCCTTGGTTTTTTTTAAATGTTTATTTTTTTAACAACAATACTGTTTTCAGAAGGTAAAAGTTAGAGAGAATGTAGGTAGCATTAAATTTCTTGGATAACATCCTGCATTTCTTTGTAATTTGAGAGGGAATCCCACTATTCTGATGGCCGACCAAATGTCTTCATTTTAGGTCTGTTTTCCAATGGTTTTTGTGCTTGTGTTTTAATATATAGAAAATACAAAATTATTGGAAAATATTATCAACATATTAGGTAAGGAAACATATTATTCAAACTGTAATTATTTCTTATATTATGACTTTTATTAAGACTTCAAAAGTACATAGCACCTTGTAACGTGAGTTACCAGAAACATTGAAAAGTTGTTATTACGGTTTTCAAATTTAGTTTATAGAAACAAAAAATTAATTTCATTTCATACTTGTTGATTAAAAAATCACTAGCATTGATTTGAGTTTCCATGCATAACCTAGAAGTCATAATTTTATTTTCAATTTGTGTAACGTGAGTTACCATTGATGCTTCCTAGCACAGTCAAGTACAAACTTTAACTTAAAAGTAGAAAATACAACCAGCTCTTCATTAATACAGCAGGCAGGTTGATACCTAATTTATAGGTAACATTGTCTCCATAAGTACTTTTCATTAAAAATGTAAATTTTGGACTTCTGGATTATTTTTCAGCCATGCCTATATCTGCAGCAGAAAAAATTAAAAGTTAGAGTCAGAAGTTAAATGATGAGGAAAATTATCTATAATAATGAGAGGAAATGTTTGTTTGTCTGTCTGTGCGTGATATTTTATTTATTTAGCTCTTAATTTTTAATTTTTTAATTAATTACCGTGGCCAAAGCTGCAGGCACCTGCTAGTGAAGAATATAAGAAAGTGTTGAAAGAAATGTTCTGTTCAAAACAGATGAAAAAGAACAGCTTTCATTAATTTCAAACAGAAAATTAAGATTTTGCTTGTTCCTAAAGATAAAATGAAAGGAAATCGAATTCAGTAAGGGAACTGGTATTTTTAGAATTGCAGGAAATAACTTAGTTTAAATTAAACATGTTTCTATGAAAAAAAAAAAAATTCCCTATTTACTGCTAGAGAAATGTAGGTTACATGTTTAAAAATGTTTGATTATTTTACATGCAAAGTGTACAATGGACAAATTGTAACGTGAGTTACCAACAGGCAGTTGTTTTATGTCAGATAAACTATATTTAATTTTTTAAATTACAAATTGTTTTAATATTCATATTTCCAACATGATAACCTACTAGTACAGCAAAACATGTATTTATTGAGCCATTAAAAGAGCAGAAAATGCTTACTGAAATCTGAGTTTCAAATACCATGTCCAATTTCTGTAACGTGAGTTACCAACGTTTGAATCTCAATAATCTTTGCATTTGTGATCCAGAATTTACACAAAGCATGCGACATGTGCTCCATTTATTGGAGGTTTCACTCATGCATTTTTGGCTGCTTAGGTATTTTCTGGAAATTATTTAATAAGATTTTAACAAGTAAAAATAAATCAATTTGTAACGTGAGTTACCTTGGACATGCCCTCACAGCACTCTGCATGTTTATTATTATTAACTGTGCAAGTCAAATATAAAAGGATGGCATTGATACATCTTTCGACAGTGGTATTATTTCAACGAAGAGATATGAACTACATTTCCTCTGCGTTGTTATTACATCTCAGCAATTTATGCAATACAGAATAGCATGCAGCTGTTAAGTATTTTTATTATTGCTCTTGATGTTATGACAGACCGCCTTTATGGTCTAGTGGTTCCTGACTACGGACCCGCAAGTCTGGGTTCGATCCCCGGTACCTCCTCGGATTTTTCTGAGGTAGGGTGATGTGGAACGGGGTGCATTCAGCCTCCTGACACCAACCGAAGAGCTAATTCATAAAGAAGTAGCGGCTCCGGTTCAATAAGCCATCAATAACTGCCGTAGGAGTCGGCATGCTGACCACATGCCCCAATCCTGTCATCTGCCTATTCAAAACGTGACACTTCATTATTACGCTCATATTATTGATAAATAAAGATAATAAAAAATAATATTTGGAAGAAAGCAGTTCGTTCGTTGAAAATCCCACTGTTCCAAATAGTACCCACTGGTGTTTAGAATTGTACCTACTGCGGTACATTTTCGAACGATATTCTGTAAATGAAAGATTGATTGCCATGACCAATTTTACAGCTGTTTGACTTTAATATTTTTGTGAAGGGTCAACTACATTGCTAACTTTGTGAATACAGTAGAGTTGAACTTATCTTATGTTTATTGTGTTCCTAAAATAAGAATATTTGTGAAGTGTTCGAAAATGTACCACCTTAGGCCTACCCTATTCTGTTTTCTATCAATTGTCACATTAATTTAATTTCCTCCTCAAATATGTTTTCACGAGCACAATTAAGATTTTTAGTCTCTTATAATATTCTCATGTCTCATGTCCCAGTGTCAGAGGAATTTTTCTCCTATAATATTCGCATGTAATGTCCAGCAGTGACAATAATCTGTGGTTCATGAATGCAAATATATTTCCTCTTTCATGTTTATTAATTATATTTCATGCGTCATCTCTGTTTTCGGGGGGGGGGGGGTTCTGTTTTGAGGAAGTTATCACGGCTGACCTACTGTAAAAGAAAATATTGATTTTCCTGCTAGAAAGAGTTCAGTGAACTTCAAAGTAAAACAGCTGATAACCTCAAACTTGGAATCTGCACTCTGCAAGTGCAAATACACATGTTCGAAAAATAAATGACAATAGAAAGAAAAAAAGACACAATAAGAAGAATGTGTGAAAACAGATCAATGCTGTGATTTATTATGTACTGTAATTGTTACAGACAGATAATTAATTAATGCACTAAAGACAACGTAATAATCACACAGGGCCAAGTTAATGCTATTAAACTTCCTCGTCATTTTCCCCAAGCATCATCCTTCTCTTTTATTGTTTCATTACACTCTATTATAGACTTGTATTTCGTCACAAGCGGAATTAGTAGAGACTTGTTCAAATATTGGTAAGTTTGTCCATCGAATTCTCTTCATAATGTCTTCCATTTTCCTTGGTGACGCCATTCGCCATTAAAGAAAACAAAAGAACCGCATGATGAAGCGCATTGATAAACGAATTTTTAACCACATCATTCTTGTTTGCTACTGTCTGCACATGAAACGCATGTGTCATAAGGACGAGTTAAAATTTTAGCCCGAAGTTAACAAACACGAGGATAGTACCGTGTATATTTAACCCCTGTCGATGAGACCGGGCGATAACGTTTCCATTTTCTCAAAGAAGCATCAAAATACGCAAAATATTGGAGAGTAATATTTTAATCCGCTTAATTTCAATACAGAATCACAAATGCAATATCAAACTGAAACCTGGGTTCGATTACTGTTCAGGACAAATTTTCCGCTTAGGTACTGAATATGATGTAGCCTACCTTCAGTGAGATAACACTGAAAGGCTATCATTAGCATTTATGTATAAACACTAGGAGGTGCCCGTGGCTTCGTCCATGATAATTCATTTAAAAATTAAGAGTATAATAATTATTAAAGCATTATATTTATTAACACTTGCACGCGAATCATTCATAAACTAAGCCATTAATAACATTAATGAAACAGCTAAAATTCCTGCTTTAGAGTACATTCCACGATATGAAAGCGCACCCTAGGGAAACTATATCAGAATCGATTATGCAGTTCCAAAGAAACCTGTGAACACATAATACGTATTGTTTCCCGACTGTTTATTGACATGAATATGATGCGAATTTTATTTTATCAATTCAGTGTAATTTTCAGAAATTATATAATGTTTCAAGGGAAGGAATGGTTTGTTTGGATTATTATCAGCGATATTTCAAGTGTGAAACCATCAATATTTTACTGCTGGTGCCCCCGGTGCTTCGCCCGCCATGATTCATTGACTCCAGGATTTTTAAGAAATTTACACTGGTAGATTATTAAAAATGTTTGTGGTTCAGAGCTATGAAAATTGTAAGTAAAAATAAAATTAGAATATTTGTCCATTGTGTTCATTTCACTTAGGCCTTTGTAATAGCGGTTTACCTAATTTTGTAGTCGTCATGAAAGTTTAAACTGCGAGAGACGAACATCGCCGAGTATACCCGATGTCTCACGAAGCGGGCGAGCGAGCAAGCACGCTATTTAGGGCCGTTGAATTGTATAAGAGTAGATTATTCTACATTATATCGCTGCTTGAAGATGTCTCTCTTATACCAAATATTAAAATAAATCCGAACAATGTAATTATTCAATGGAATGAAATATAAACGGGCATGTTAAAGTTTCTACGAAAAAAAAACTGCTGTGCGCACTTCTATTATGACAGAGATAAATATTAAGCCTTGCCTCGCATCATCTGATTTCTATTAACAGCATAGATAGCCTGCGGAAAATGTTGCCGAATTTCAACTTTTATCAGGCAGTGTCGTTAATCATTCTCCCGACCTGATATAAACAGAATGACCTCATAACCAATAACACGAGGCAGTTCCAGCTGAGGTTTCATATCACTAAAATATGCTGACATGATGCATATAACTTACTGAGGCTTTATATATCCAAGCTCAACTAGACTATAAATTGATTAATTTTCACGTTTTAGGAAAATTAAAGACGAACCATATTAACTGGTAAGGTTGGCATAGATATAAAAATGTATTATTATTATTATTATTATTATTATAAGATATAGATCTAAAATGATATTGCACTACAGTAGAGTTATGCTTGTTATTTTAACAAATACGAGCTACGCTTAATAATTATTTTAAAAGACTACATTAGGTAAAATGTGTTATAAAAAAAAAACTTTTTAATACACAAGAACTGCTTACATGGCTATACTGATTCATTGCCTGTTGAATTTATTTTATGTAAATAAAACCACCACAGCATCAGTAGGAAACTACGATGGTTGCGCCATATCTATTCAGGTCTCAGAGAAAGAGATAGAGAGCGAAAAAAAGAGTCTCGGTCTATTATGGTACAACACACAAAATACAGGGGTGCCCACAGGGGGGGGGGTTAAGACGCAGACTGCGTCATTGAAATTTCTGGGGGGGGGGCAAAATATTATCATTTTATGAATTTTCTGGGGGGTGGTTGAAAATTGTTGTAAAATTTGCGTTTTATGTGTTAAAAATAAAAACGGTCAAGTTTTATAACTTCAAAAGTATCTTCTAACAGTTGATTAGGAAACGGGGGTCCAGGGGATTTGGACCCCCCAAAAGTCAAAACCTAAAATTCTAGATTTATATTTTAAAAAAATATTTATTTAATTAAACAAGATTTGTTGGTGTGTCAAATATGATATAGCAGTTATTTTCTTTTCATAACATAATGAGTAGGCCTATTATATCCACTGTTCCATGTGTTATTCAACTTTTCTTATAAATAGTAATACGTATTATAACTTAAGTAACAATTTCTTGTTTAAGTTGCCATTTCTTAGAGTATAGTAAACAAATTTGCTAACTAGTTTTTCAGTGCTAAAATAGCATAAAATGTGATTTTCATTAGTTCAACATTTAAAAATTTCCCGGGGATGGACACCTGACTTAGGTAACATTTTCTTCTTTACATTGGCATGTCTTAAAGGACGGTAAACAAATTTCCTAACTAGTTTTTAGTGCTAAAATAGCGTAAAATGTGATTTTCATTAGTTCAATATTTAAAAAATTTCCGGGAGTGGAGCCCCCACTTAGGTGATGATTTCTTATTTACATTGGCATGTGTTAGAGTATGGTAAACAAATTTCCTAACTAGTTTTTTAGTGCTAAAATAGACTAAAATGTGATTCTCGTTAGTTCAATATTTAAAAATTTCCCGGGGTGGACACATGACTTAGGTAACAATTTCTTGTTTACATTGGCATGTTTTAGAGTATAATAAACAAATTTCCTAACTAGTTTTTGAGTGCTAAAATAGCGTAAAATGTGATTTTCATTAGTTCAATATTTAAAAAATTTCCAGGAGTGGAGCCCCCACTTAGGTGATGATTTCTTATTTACATTGGCATGTGTTAGAGTATGGTAAACAAATTTCCTAACTAGTTTTTTAGTGCTAAAATAGACTAAAATGTGATTCTCGTTAGTTCAATATTTAAAAATTTCCCGGGGTGGACACATGACTTAGGTAACAATTTCTTGTTTACATTGGCATGTCTTAGAGTATAATAAACAAATTTTCTAACTAGTTTTTGAGTGCTAAAATAGCTTAAAATGTGATTTTCATTAGTTCAATATTTAAAAATTTTTCGGGGGTAATGATTTATAATTTACATTGGCATGTCTTAGAGTATGGTAAACAAATTTCCTAACTAGTTTTTCTGTGCTAAAATAGCGTAAAATGTGATTTTCATTAGTTCAATATCTAAAAATGTTCTGGGGATGGACCCCGACCCCCTTTTCGACCCTCGGCACTTTCGACCCTCCCCGCAATTATTTTATGGCTACGTCATTGTTGCACTTATTATATTATTAATATAATGTTACAAAGTGTTCCAAGAAGTTAAAGCAACAAAAAATAAATAAATTAAGAAAATACCCCCCCTTAGAAAATATCATATGGGCGCCCTTGTCGACAGCCAATCAGGTTGGTGGATGAGCAATGAAGTTTGGGGGGGGCGAGCAATGAAGTTGGGGGGGGGGGTGAGTCATGAAGTTTGGGGGGGTGGGCTCCCCTGCAAAATATAATACAAATACCTAAATCATGCAGCCACAGTCATTTATACCAGTGAAGCTAACCTTGTACAAGTAGTTACAGAGATATAGTTAGAGAGAGACTTAGTCGAATGAATCTGTTTCCTATTAGACACATCTTATATACTCATAAGTAATGCGCAATACTGTATTAATAAAATAAAATAAAAATATACTCATGTTTTATTAACAGGTCTCGTAATAAAAATTGGTTTATATGTATCCCCATAGAAAAATTAAATTGTTCCCGCAGTAACCGAACCTTCTATATGAAACAACTGAAATTTTCATACAACTAGAGAAAAAAGTTACTTTTCAGAATTACATGTATAGCCTACGTTAACACTTTAAAGGTCTATGAAATCACATTCTGTAAAATAATGGCTGGATTTTTTTTAATGCCTTTCAAAATATTAAATTTGACGAATCCTAGCGTTTAGATAAAAAGAAAGAGGCAATTTTAATTTCATTGGTATTATGCCTTATTTATAAAAGATCCTGTATAATACATAGGTAGAGTAGGATTACTTCCACAAAGTCTCTGGCCTTGAAGACTAACCCAGTCAGCGAGCTTCTCGTTACGTCTCGTTACCAGCTTGCGCGTAAGATCAGTGAGCTACTGTTGAGCACCGAGTAAAGATCATGCAGCATGTCGCCAGTCGTAGAAAATACTATAATAATTGAGTAGAGGGATAATGCCGCAGCGAGAGAGACAGACAACACGTGGAGTGGGATAGAAGAGCTGAGCCAATCAGGGTGCAGCTACCTCCCCTAGGCAGGAACTCTAGGAACGGCGAGACTCGCTCCTAAGGTATATACGTAAAAACCCAGAGACTTTGTGGAAGTAATCCTACTCCCTATAACATGCATACAGAGAAAACAACTCAACAACTCTCCTCCTTCCCATCCTTTCATTTTAGTCATGCTGGTAAAGCATTAGTCCCATTATAGCATGAGACCTTGACCGAACTCACGAAACGTGGCAGCCGAGTAGGCTTGTAGAACACCACAGAGTGGGGTGACACAAGAGTAATGGGCCAATGGAGTTATGATGGAATGACGAAAAATAGGTAAAAAACGAAATATCCTTCTGAAAACTTTCTCTTTCACAACTTTTTCCTTTACAAATCCCATAAGCATTACGGGGGACTGAACCCAGTCTAAGATAACTTCACAACAGGAAGCCGCTGTCTATCAGATTAACACCAACAGTAATCTGTACCCAAACACAGCATGGAAGAGATCCTAACAAGGAATCAGATCTGTGACTTCATCAGGCAATATTCGGAACATGGAAGTAATATAACAGTAAAACCTAAGCCAAAAATGTACCGGTAGGTGTAAAAAAAATTGACCATACGTAATATCCAGTGCGTATACATATCTGTTTATCGGAGTTCAGAACAACTACCGTCACCACCTGCTCAGCTGCAAGACAATACGTGAGAAAATTATCCAGTGGGACGCAAGTGTTCATGATAACAGCAGCAAGCATTTGTTTCCGTTTCCGTGACAACCAGATAGTATTTACGTAGTCTAGTCTGGTCCAGCTTGTGGAACTAAGCGAATTAGAATTTGTGCTCTCCATAAAGTATGGATTTATGAAGTAAAGCTTTCAAATGCCTATATAGAACATCATCCTATATCAGTGACAGAGAACTTCCCATAAACCAGAACCTTATGTCTCAGGCATGATAAATGTGATATCATAGAATCCTTCCCAATATAAAATCCCAGTCATATATGAATGCATAAACATGACTTTGAATTCACCTAAAATATAAAAGCTAGGGGTATTTTTAGTTTAAAAAAGGTAATAGCTCCAAGAATCCCTGAAGCAGAAACGACTTAACATTCTAATATGTATTCTGATATCGTTAGCAAAATTCACATCATCAGAGCATTTCGCGACCTGTTAATTATAATCTCGAACTTTACAAAGAAACTTTATACAAAATTATTAACTTTTAACATATTTGCGTTTGAATGTGATCCTATTTCTTCCGTATTTGTTTAACTTTAATACACCAATGTAGTCACTGATGAATTTAATGTAAGCATGTAGGCCTATAACAAAAAAGTAGACAGCAGGAATTATATAATCCTTCGCTCTCGCCCGGGTATTAATTATTTATTTATTTATAATTTAAATAATGCGTTTGTGCTGCGCTGCGCTACGGCTGCCGCCTCCGATTCGCGCGCTTAACTATGTGCAGAGCTAGACTATCTTACTAAAATAAATGGTGGGGAGTAGCCTAATATCACTTTTAATAACGTAACAACCTGTCCCTTACAGAATGCACGCGGGAGATATAGCAAGCAATGTAGAAGAATCACAGTTGGCGTCACCTTGCTAAGGTTTGAAAAAATCACATAATGCGTGAAATCGCGAGCTGGGGGTATCCTACACTGGGATTACACCTTAAATTTTAAAATGACCGGTACATAATATTCAGTTTCTAATGCAATGCTTTCTTTAATGCCAGGAATAGAACATTTTGTTCCCATTATGGCAGATAGAGAAGGGGAGGGAGGAGTGGGAGGGTGTTCGGAAACAATAACAATGGCCTTGCGAACCCCTACACTTAACAGCAACTAACAAATCATTTCTAAACAGTCTGCTATCTGAACCCGATACTGATAACGAAGACTTTGAGCTATTCAGAGTAACAGGAACACACAAACCAAGCCAAGCCAAGCCAAGCCAAGCCAAGGAACACACATAGGCCTACCTTGAGAATACCATTTCATGTTGCCTCTGCCAGGACAAGCGACATAACCATTAGTTCACGAAATATTCAACCGCTTAAATTCACACAAACAGTAGCCATTCCTGTACTACAACACTCGAAACAGAAAGTGGATTTAGCATACAACATTTCAAACTATAGTTTTCTCACTAAACACCTCGATTCACATGTATTTTGACGAAACACGAGACAGCAACCAACAGTAAAGTTCACTTATATACTTAGCCGCCATACTTCCCAGAATGCATCACATCTTTTATAGAGCTACTGATAGATGGAGTGAAATCAAATTTGATCATCAAAGTTAAGATTTTTAAGTGATTAAGGCAAGGTAAGCTCATTGCCTATAAATTAAGAATAGCATGAATGTATCTGTGGTTGTGTGTTATTACTGTTTACTTGACCAAATCGTGGAAATATGCTCGGTTCCCAACTGAGATAACACTTTTCGTGGTTTATGTTACAAGTTAACCACTACTTGCGCGCAGTGGTGGCTGTGGCGTGGAATTGGAACCTATTGCGTGTAGTTAAAATTTTACCTACATGAGCGCACCACGACTAAACGAAGTCCTACCCTCTCGTTCTGCCTTATGCTTATGTGTACCACTAAATGTGAACCATGTTGGATTTGTTACACTCTTTGGTGGTATTATATTCAAGAATTCAAGATACCAATATTCTGCCAAGGAGAGTGTAAGATAGCCAGAAACAATTATTATTTATGTTTTAATGCCTTTGCGAAATAAATGGTCAATTTATGTTTACTATTCCATTCATACACCGCGTGTTTGATACTGGTCAATAACGTTTAGCAATTCCTCGTATGTAGATCAAGCACGATCATTTATCGAATAAAAATTTAACTATTAATACGACAATGCTATTTTATCTGTTAAAACGTCAGATCGTTAATGGAAATGTAGGTATCAACGTGCAGTGTCTAATACGTCACATGCCGCCAGTGAACACAATAAAAGCACATTATTTTATGTAATATAATTTCAGTTTGGTTCAATTCGCTGTAAGCCAGTCCATGTGCTTTTATTCTATATTGCTGTTAACTTACCTGAATCAGATTGTTTTATGTGCACCATTGGTAGCAATGGTTACAAAATGGTGACTCGAATGGATTCATGAATGGTTGATTCGTAGTATGCCGTGATCTCGCAGCTGTTAGTTTTGTTTTTATATAAAAAGTAAGAAAGTAATTATTATTTGTATAATCCCTTACATTTTTATTCAAAGAATAGTCTTAATAAATCCAACTGGCGTTTACGAGTTTCATAAGATAAATTCGCTCCTGCTGCGGGGTCGCGAATCTTTCGATAAACTCATAAACTCGTAAACTCTCGTGAGATTATCTATGAAAAGAACCCATCGGAAAAAGGAACAAATACTATTTTGCAGTGGCAGTGACATGTATAGATTAGTGACAAATACTTCAAAAGAATCTGGAGTTAATCTTGTATATTACCATGAATTTTTATTCATTATGGTGAAGAAATTATCTAAATTTTTCGAAATGTATTTAAAACTTATTGTATTGTATAAAGAACAAATGTCTTTCTTCTTTTGATTTATAACCATAAGCGTTAATGTGTACATATTTGCTTCATTACAGTAAATAATTTTTAAGAAGTAATTTAGGTTCATTGTTATACTTAAATTGATAGTAATTGATATCCGGGTTAGGCCGCGTCGTGTTTTTGGTGTCTTCTGACGTTTCGGACATAATATCATGTCCTTCTTCTGAGAAAGAATCGCAAGAAAAATAAGTGCCTGTGGTTGTAAACAGTCGCAGTTGTCATGACGTCAGTTTTAAAGTTTTAATTGTTTCACGCCAGATGTCACTGATCTTATACCCATCTTCCCTGTTTATGTTATGGGGATGTTTAATGATTTCTATTGCTTCTGTGACAAGTCTAGGGAATCTTCTGTTCTCATGTTTAAGAAGAGTTATGTCATCGAAAAGTATTTTGTGACCCGTTTCGTCCGAATGAGATGCTATGGCGGAGAAGTCAGTGTTGTTTTGTTTCTGGTGTCTTATATGTTCTTTTCTTCTGGCATCCAGAGAGCGTCCCGTTTGTCCTTTGTATACTTTTCCACACATACATGGAATTGAGTAGACTCCCGCTTTATGTATAACACTGGTCGTGGAAGCCTGCGAACTAAGTTAGGTTCATGGTTGTTTCTTTTCCAAAGATTCTGTATATATTTTAGAAATTTGTTATGAATTTTCTGTATGGAAAACAAATAGTAGTATTTTTTATTTGTATAACAAAGTATGATAGTTATAGACAGTAAAGAACTTGAGCATAAATATGTAAATATTTTGTTTTTGTCATTAATATTTTATAAATAATTTATATTTTTCTCACTTTCTAAATATCCGATATTATAAAGTAAGTGTAATATATACTTCATAATTATAGCTATCATGACTTTTTGTGTGGAAAACAAATACAAATAATAATATTTGAATAGTAATAGAAAGTTCCTTCCATCAAATTAGCATACTGCTAATTTAATAATATATGGAATGTCAAAGTTAGGCATTAAGGTGGCAATGGTTTCGTTGTGATCACAATAAAAGGCTTAAATCCGTACAAAATGTTTCAACTTTGTCAACTTTTTTAAAGAAGTACGCGTAATCTAAGTTTATAGATTTATTTTAGAAGCATACTACATAATATATGTCGGCCGCGGTGGTCTAGAGGTAGCGTGCCCGCCTCTAGATCCGCAGGGCGCGGGATCAAACCCGGCCGCGGTCGATGGATTTTTCAGGACGTAAAAATCCTGGGCACGGTGTCCTCCGGGAGGGACTTTAAGCTGGGGGTCCCGTGTCGTAGATTTACGGCACGTTAAAGAACTCCAAGCCTAAATTAGAGCCTCTGGACAAAATTTCTCGGCCCTTTCACGTCCAAGAAATACTTAGTTTCCAGAGGGGGGTTGCGAGGCGATGGGCTTACCACCTGTCCCTCTACCCTCTCTCGGAAAATAAGCATATCAAAATTAGGATAGGTAATGAAACCTCCATTGGAGGCCCCTTCGCCCCACCTGGGGATCATAGGGTACCAGATACGGAGACTACATAATATATATAAGAATTAAGACTGTTTGGCAGAGAATTTGTTATTCTTTGTACTGATTCTCAAGTGGTAGATCTCCGAGCTCTATTAATAATTCAAAATACTTTGTCCTCTCCGGTTCGGATTAAAAAATCTACGTGTATCGGTAATTTAGTTCTAATATTGTGTTTTAATTTCATTAGTGTGTGTTATTAAAGTTAACTCTATTTAACATCATAGTATTTGATTTTGTACTTTGATTTAATCTTACGATTTTTTTAGTGTTGCAATGAAAACCCTTAAAAGTTTCGTTTAACCAAAATATTTTTATATTGTTAAAACTTTCCGGGCTCTGTTGCCGTGGTCCATCGGATTGCTTTCCGGACGTTTCGCCCACAACTGCGGCAGGCATCATCACCGGTGAGTTCTGCTTCGGAGTTTCCTCGGCGAGGTCTTGCTGTCGAAAGTTTTAACAATATGGACACCGGCCGTGAAAGCCTACATCATGTTAAAATATTTTTAATTTTATTATAAAAATTGTAAAAAAAAAATGGAAACGATAACAGTATTTGAATAACCTAACAGGGTAACGATAAATATGACTTATGATGACAGTAAATTAAGTTGTAATAATCAAATACTACAAACGTTTTTAAGAAGTAATTTCGGATCATAGTTTGAGACAGAAACGGTTGAATTTCTTGCTAGGCGAACTATCTGATTCTAGCAACTGTACATAAGGGAATGTTATTCATGTGATGAAGATACTGGAAATCTGTCGTTCTGTGTTAGATAATGAGAGTGATACTTTCTGGTAAATTTTATTATATATAACAATTATTAAGATAATGATTATTCTGAGGATCTAAAAGTGTTGAGAGAGGAGATATGAAGCAGCTCATAAACTACAATAACTATTACCATCCACTTAAACTTCTTTAGGCCTATATCTTATAACTAGTGACCCGATTTTTAGGTTTTAAAACCACTGTTTTAGGTTTTTCATTAAGTGAAAAAGATTTTTGGTCTTTTTGTCCAAAACATCGTTTTTGGTTAGAATAAGGGGTTTAATAAACTTTCAATGTGCTACATAGAATTCAGCACATATTACCTGCACAATGTAGGAACTGAAAAAATTAGTTAAACTTGCTGAAACCTGTTTTAAGACATTTATATAGAATTTAAGTAATAAAACCTAGAAAATCAAAAGAAACAGTGAGATGCTGCCACATAAGAGATTTCTGTTCGCATTTCACCCATACAATCAAAATAAACTACAAAACCCTGCAGAGCGCAAGAGGCAAAAATAGTTAGTGCTGTATATACAGTGAGTCCATTTTATGAGGAAACCTCGCATCACTGCCGCATTGCCGCGCTAGCATCGCATTGCATCACAGTTGTAAAAGGCATACAAGCGGTTAGTTGCTTCGGATTGTTGTAGTGAGACGCTTGTCTATTGTTGTCGTGTGTTACATAAGACAATAATCGAAAATGTATACGGTTGAACAGCGAATTTATTTGGTGGAATGTTACTTATTGAGAAATAACCATAGAAGGCGCGTTCGGAGATTTTCTCGTAAATATCCAGACTGTACAATCCCTACAAAATCGTGTCTTTCGAAGTTGATGAAAAAGTGGCGTACAACAGGTTCAGTTTGTGACATACCGAAGAAGCGTGAAAGGCACGTTTCAACAGTAGAGAAACTTGAGGATATTCGGGTGCGATTAGAAGTAAGTCCTAGAAAATCACTGAAACGTTTGGCGCAGGAAACTAACATATCCAAGGGGTCAGCCCACAAAGCGACCAGACTGCTGAAATTTCGACCTTATAAACAAAGGTTTGTGCAGGAACTTAAACCGGCAGATTTCGCCGCAAGAATAAGGTTCTGTAATTGGTTCCTTGAAAGTGTGCATGATGGAAAGTTGGACCCACAGCTAATGTTTATGTCTGACGAGGCATGGTTCCATCTTTCGGGACATTAGTCCAGTCAATAAACGTCGAAAAACACAAAATAGAAAAAAAAAATCGTGCAGTTTTGAAATTTTGCAGAGTTGTCGGAGGGAGTGTCCTGAACAACATACTAAAAGTCCCCGAAGGTGGGGGGTGAGCGGGGGGCAGGGGGGCCCACAGAAGGTCCTTATTTTAGGTTTTTCGCTTATATCTAAACAATGGTGCATCGTAGAGGAAACGCTGCTATATACAAAACTCAAGCTGATAAAATTTCCTACATGTTTGACTCTACACATTTCTTTCTATTCCAAATAGTTTTCGAGATATCCGCCAGCGAAAATAACAAATTTTCGAAAAAAGCTCTTTCGCTTCGCGCTTTTCGACACACTTTGCCTTCTAGCGCTTCAGCCCTTAGGTATACAGCAATGTTATTATGAAAGAAGTTGTAGGTAAATAAATTATCTTGAAAATGAGTTGTCATTTGTTACTTTGTCTTCAAATGTTCAAAAGTTATAACAATTTTAAGATTCGGTCAAATTTCGAGATTCCGAAAGAAAACAGTATATCGCACTTTCTCTATATTTCGGGGTTATATCTTTGTACATAAGCTGTATATTGTTTATTTACATACTGAAACAAGTGGAGAAACATCACACAAACATTAAAGTTGAAATTATTAAAAATCCGATCACGGTACAAGCACAGTACATGTAATGGAAAATACATTATATTGCAGGCAAGAAAGGAAAAATAGGGACAAAAAAATCATGTAGTTTTGAAATTTGGCAGAGATGTGGGGGGAAGTGTCCTAAACAACATAGTAAAAGTCCCCATGGATAGGGGTGAGCGGGGGGTGGGGGGAACTTTTACCGGTAAATGTAATTTCCCTCAGTTTTCCCTAAATACACAAAAAACTATGGGTTATAGCAAAACACAGTTTATGCACAAAATTAAACTACATAAAAGTTCTTATAAAATTTATCTGAATGATATTTCTGTAGAATTAATAGTTCAGGAAATAGAAGGATATGAAGTATGACACAGTTCTGGAAATTCTGTTTTACATACACCTATATATTACCTATATATGTTTTAACAAAAAGGAGATCAGATGTTAATTAAATTAGCATGATGTCAAGCAGCAAACTAGTTCTTAGAATAATATTTGTACTAAAGGTAAACATCACAGATAAAATAATAATAATAATAATAATTATTATTATGGTATGAGTGTACTTTATAAGAAATATAAATCTGGCCTATTAGCCGTTCTATTTTTCGCTTAAAATATCATTTGGAAAAATTGTAAATAGTTAGAAATTGTAAATATTTAGAAATTATAAGACCTAATAGGCCTACATAGTACTTTGAAAAAAATAGACAACTAAACATTTATTTAGTCTCCAATACTGGAATCCTCGTACTGTACATCGTATGATAATTTAGGGTTATATTTTTCTATCTACCGAACACTCAGTATTTATACACATAATAACATTGCTTGGACGTCATCAATTTTAAATTCATCTTCTTCTTCTAATGGTATACTGTTGTATCAAGACAGGTTCCACAAACGGATGAGCATTTAATACTAGCTTTTCTGGATCCATATCTTCCACCACACCGAGTTGCACAGTGACAAAATACGATGTGCAAATATTCTCAGGAGCCACATAGACACATAGGCGTACCGAGGGGGGGGGGTTTGGGGGTTTGAACTCCCCCCCCTCATTGATTAAAAAAAGGAAAATTATATAATTTTTTTTAAGTCTGCCCATAAATTACTTAATACAAATATAAAGCGTGGGAAGCTTAAAACTCGTTATTTTGCGTCTTAATTTTTAAAATTTTCCAGGGGAGGACCCCCGGAAGCTTAAAATTCGTTATTTTGCATCTTAATTTTTAAAATTTTCCGGGGGTAATCCCCGGAAGCTTAAAACTCGTTATTTTGCATCTTAATTTTTAAAATTTTCCGGGGGAGACCCCCGGAAGCTTAAAACTCGTTATTTTGCACATTAATTTTTAAAATTTTCCGGGGGAGGACCCCCGGACCGCCCTCTCCCTGAGGGTATTCCATACCCCTTGGATGTTATAACCCCCCCATATGGTCGGCCTGGTTACGCCTATGCATAGACAAGTAAACGTTTATTTAAGGTAATAGGTAGGCCTGCTATTCTTAGAATCCTTAAATATAATTGTCTAATTCCTTCCATTTTTCAACATACCGGTAATTTTTTTAACGAAACATAAAACGTCTCAGCTTTACAAGAAGAATATTATTAATAATAATAATGATAATGAGTTTTATATGTAACATTAACCATTAGTAAGTATATTTTTCTAAGAACTAGTTTGCTTGCTTTGCATCTTGCTAATTTAATTATCATCTGCCTTCTCTTTTGTTAAAAATATAATATACAGGTGTATGTAAAACAGAATTTCCAGAACTGTGTCATACTTCATATCCTTCTATTTCCTGAACTATTAATTCTACAGAAATATCATTCAGATAAATGTTATTAAGAACTTTTATGTAGTTTAATGTTGTGCATAAACTGCTTTTTGCTAGAACCCATAGTATTTTGTGTATTTAGGGAAAACTGAGGGAAATTACATTTACCGGTAAAAGTTCCCCCCACCCCCCGCTCACCCCCTATCCATGGGGACTTTTACTATGTTGTTTAGGACACTTTCCCCCACATCTCTGCCAAATTTTAAAACTACATGATTTTTTTGTCCCTATTTTTCCTTTCTTGCCTGCAATATAATGTATTTTCCATTACATGTACTGTGCTTGTACCGTGATCGGATTTTTAATAATTTCAACTTTAATGTTTGTGTGATGTTTCTCCACTTGTTTCAGTATGTAAATAAACAATATACAGCTTATGTACAAAGATATAACCCCGAAATATAGAGAAAGTGGGATATACGGTTTTCGTTCGAAATCTCGAAATTTGACCGAATCTTAAAATTGTTATAACTTTTGAACATTTGAAGACAAAGTAACAAATGACAACTCATTTTCAAGATAAGTTATTTACCTACAACGTCTTTCATAATAACATTGCTGTATACCTAAGGGCTGAAGCGCTAGAAGGCAAAGTGTGTCGAAAAGCGCGAGGCGAAAGAGCTTTTTTCGAAAATTTGTTATTTTCGCTGGAGGATATCTCGAAAACTATTGGGAATAGAAAGAAATGTGTAGAGTCAAACTTGTAGGAAATTTTATCAGCTTGAGTTTTGTATATAGCAACATTTCCTCTACGATGCACCATTGTTTAGATATACGCGAAAAACCTAAAATAGGGACCTTCTGCGGGCCCCCCTGCCCCCCGCTCACCCCCCACCAATGGGGGCCTTTAATATATGTATGTTGTTCAGGACACTCCCTCCGACAACTCTGCAAAATTTCAAAACTACACGATTTTTTTTTTTCTATTTTTCGTTCGTTGCCTGGACTACATGTAAATTCCCAAAATGTGCGAATGTGGAGTACTGAGAACCCGTATATTGTACAGGAAGTGTCTTTGCATCCCATTAAAATAGGGGTTTGGTGTGCTGTAAGCGCGCGGCGGATAATTGGGCCTATATTTTTTGAAGGGCGTGTAAACTCAGATTTCTATGTGACAACAATGTTGCGTCCATTTCTTAACGAACTGACACAGGAAGAAAAGGATTATGGATATTTTCAACAGGATGGAGCCACAGCACATACCGCTCATAATTCTATAGGAACTTTACGTGAAGTTTTTGATGACAGGATAATTAGCACAGGTTTATGGCCCCCTAGATCAGCCGACCTAACGTACTGTGATTATTATCTTTGGGGATACCTAAAGGGAAAAGTTAACCGAAATAATCCTCATACCTTAGAAGAACTTAAGGCCGAAATAACACGTGCAGTGCAGTGTATTACCGAAGCGGAATTACAGAAAGTGGCAAACAATTTGTTTAAACGATGTGAGGCATGTCTTACTGCTGACGGGGGTCATTTTCAACAGTATCTCAAATAAATGGTGAGTAATAAGCCTCTACATGTAGGCCTATTTTGATAATAAATTGGTTGAGTTATTCTATTTTGTATTGTTTCTAAAGTCTTGATTTGCCGATTTGCCGGTAGTAACGGAGCACGGTCCCGGCCGCTGCCAGCGCAACAGCGGGGAAAGTGTGAGCAGGGGCAACGCTGTTAATATTAAACGCAAGCCTTTCCGGGATTTGAACCCAATGCTTCTAATTGGGTTAATAAAAATGCTTTATGATTGGCTGATTGCTACAGATTTAACTATTTAAAAGGAATAAGCCGGAAAATGTTACTTTCATCCTCCATTCTTGGCCTTGTCCATCCCAGACACTTTCAACACAAAAAAATGTTATTTGTCTGTCTCCGCAAAGTATCGACTTATTAATCAAAAAAGGATAACAAATTAGACCAAAAATCCATTAGGAGTAAATGAGGTGTTTTAGGTTTTTCTATCCCATCCATTTAGGTGTTTTTAGGAACTGCAGAATTAATGTGTGTGAAATCCTATGGACATGACTCGAGAAAGTGTGTGATCGTTTCTGGTTTCGGTAGTAAGGAAAAAAATAAGTAAAAACCTGATAATCCTGTGCCTACTTATAACCAAAGTTTTCATAAAGCACATGTGTACACCTTTTTCTTACACAGATGATCGGCACAATATGGCTTTCTGGTATTTTGATCGGTGTTTAAATAGTCGGTGTCATATGTTTTATACACCACAGATGACAATATATTTGGTCGTCGTTTGACCCTGCTGCCACCTTTCGGGAGTTGCTGACAAAAAGGTTCCCGTTGCTAGTGTGCTGGAATGGATATTCCCACAAGGGGTGAGATCTAAATTTTAGGAACTAAGCGTTCATTCACCCATGCTTCTTGTTCAGGTTTCCATTTATTTTGCCGCCCCCTAAAACCTGTCGCCCTGGGTAGTTTCTCAGTTTGCCCTCCCCCGTTAATACGGCCTGAGTATAAGTACCGCTGTCGTGAAACAATCCTTTTATGTAGAGGAAAATAACTTGTTCTAGGCGATTACAATACTTTCCAGATATTACGTAGGCCTATATACGAGAAAGTAAAAACAAAAATAATCGCAAGTGAAGTTTAGACCTTGCAAGTCATATTATGTTATTTACAGGGATTTAACGTCAACATTTTGGACTGCTGTAGTAAACTGGAAGATAAATTTAAAACTCTGTATAAGGTTAAACGATTTTATTCTTTTATTATCTCAACAACTGTCGAGTAAGTAACATGTGACAACAGTTTTTATATTGTGCTATTTTACCTGTGTCAAACCCAACTAGATAAATTTGACATTTTTTGTGCTGAGTATCTCCTACTTATGACCATAATTATGTTAAATATACAACTTTTTTCATACCATCTACCATCATGTTATTACCTGAACAAAGTTATCTATTGGTTTGTATAGAATCCTAAAATAAATTGGCAGAATGTTCGACTTACTATTAGAGTTTCACTAATTTATTGTTCTTAATTTTAATTCTCTTGTTTTAATAACTACTCATTATTTACAATAATATTTTTGTAAATATGTTATTTTCAACCATCGCCAACATTACTCCTACTTACATTAACTCGAAGTAGTCTGTTTTAAAATTTGTTCCAAATCTAATGTTTGGAATTAATTATTGGAATTTAATTAGACTTAGATTGGCATTTCAATATGCCTATACCAAGTTTAAAGTTTTGGATTTATTCTGCTCAAAATGGGAGGTGCTACTGCAACACAGTAACTCATGTAAGATTCTACAGAGATCAGACAACCCTTTTATAAGTTCAAAAAGAAATATTTTATAATTATAAGAAATCTCATACAGTCTGACTGCTTTGCACATACGGAACAATGACTCCATTTTTCACCGAAGAGACATGGTAGACACTCGCAAAGTGAGGCTAATGTTAAGAGCCCAAGCCTTTGATAGCTGGAACAGAAAGTGTCATAAAGAAGAGGCGTGTCTCTATTTAAATGTTTACGCCGGAAATGGATACGTGATCACAAAGACTTATCGACTAGTGAATGGAAAGAAGGCATAAAAATGACCGCGAATGTATCATCTGCATGAAGTGTACCAGACATATCAAAAGACAGTACTCTCAGTCGACGATGTCATAGAGAGAGAAACGATTGCCCATGTCCTGGGATCCTGTCCTCATGGAAAACTTTTACATAACACGCGTCATTAAATTAGCCGTAAACTTAAGAACATAAAACGTAACGCAAACTTTAGCACGGCATTGAACATTGAAGACGAAAACTTAACTAATCACAAATGAGAACGTGAACAGCTGATAAAATGGCTGCCACAGACGAAAATACTTTCACGTTTCTATTAAACACGTGTAAACCTTTAAAAATTGAAATCATACAAGTGTATGCAAACATATACAAATTAGCAGTATATGGGTTGTATTTACTATTGTAATTCATTTCTTCGGAAACTAAAGATCATATATTTTCCTTCAATATCGCATCTTTGTATAATGAATGACTTTTATCATCTCTTGGCTACTTCCACTTCCGTCTCCTGTTCTGTGGAGTTGAGAGTTCTGATTAGTTGTAACCCGAAATCTTGGAGTTTGCAAGGTTCTAAGTTAACGTTATATTTAACGTTATATTTAAAGTTTGCGTGATGCATTGTGAATGATCCTATTGAAAAACATGGCCCCGAATTATTTAAGTTTACTTTTCTATGTGAATGCGGCATTAGATCTGCCCTTGCCAATGCCAATGTTTACGAGGAAGTGTATGGCCTCTCAATAGATGGCAGCAATAGAAGAATAGGTATAATTGCCTTCAAACCGAACTCCACCACTGGCTACATCATGGATCCGACCATCCGATTTGAATCCCAATCTATAACAGTCAAAGGTTTAATGATCGGAATAAGAGGGACGATCAATAGTTTTTTGCTAATTTTTGCAAACAACTTGAAATCCCTAACGCCTGTTGCCACCACTGCACTTAAGGGTTCTATTTTGAAATCCGGGAATCATGTTTATGGACCCTAGACATGTGCAAAGACATGTTACCTTCTATACACTTCTACATATATATTTATAATGTTATAATTGATTTATTATGATTAAAGGTAGTACTCTGTCTATATGGCAACCTGTTGTTGCAGCAAGAAGATGTTTAAAATAAATAAAAAATAAAATAAAGTTAAATGGCCAAACAAACTAATGATAGAAGTGAATAAATTGATTCTATTGAACGCCAATGCTCCTGTTACAAAGTTGTAATTACTCATTTAATCGTTGTTCAAATTCAGACCGAAAGGAATACACATCTAATACTTCTTAGATACAAACTGTCTGAATTTATTCATTCATTTTATACTATTTTATGGTAGCAAGATGTAAATTAATATGAGTTATAGGCCTACCTATAAAGTGGAGAGTCCGTCAAATTGTGTGAAGAACAGGCAAGAAAATAGAATGCGAGCGTAGGTAATAAAGTACAGAGTATTCTAAACTAAGTTTAACGTCACTTACACGCAAGCAAGTCAGGTTGAATGGTGACGTAAATATACGTTTAAATTATATACTGTGGAAATGTTTTCTTGGACCAGAGAGAAAGATGAAACAAAAGGGGGTTATAACAATAATGAAATAGGCCTGCTTTGGTTTACTTTAGACGCCCCTAAATAAAGAACAGTTCCAGAGGAACATACTTTTACGTACTTGTTTGTATATTTAACACCAAACAAAGCAAGATAGCGATGTGTCATGCACATTATAGCAGGGGGAAAATATCATTGTAAACTTGTTTGGAAGCACAATAAGTGCAAGGTGCATACATTTTGTTGCGGTTTGCACTCTTCGTGAACTCACAAAACACCTGAAACCGCGTTAAACTTGTACCAGCAATAAATTTAAAGCTAGTTTATGTTACCCTACAGAACTTTCGTATACATTATGTATATACTTTGAAACATCAGAAATAAGCCATTATTCATAAAAGAAAATATAATGATTTCTCATCAATAACGAACAATGACAGAAATTTTATTCCCTAGAAATATTACCCCGTAACCTCTGGAACATTTTTATTCTTAAAAAAGTTATCAGTATCATATATTTGCTAATATAAAAATTCTCTTGTACTTACTTGCTTAATTACTATGCATGTTTTATGAGAAAGGTTAAGGGTTCTTTGCAATATGGGGCTCGAATCCTGCCTAGAAACCTTCGATTTATTCCTAAGTTGTAGTAGAAACTATCCTAAAAAAAAGAAAGCGAAATCAACTCTTTGACATTCTAAAATTAGGTAACTGAAGTGATTTGAAGCTGGAAATAGCGTTTTACCACGGCGCAGTCAATAAGTGTAAGAATAATTGCAGGATTTCCCTGGACAATAATATAAGGCGCTGAGACGGCTGACCACTTCAGGCAGACTATCATTATCACGAATGACGTAAAGTCTAAACACGAATGTCGGACTTGATATGAATACCGTGTTCGCAATAAAACTGAATTGCTTCTCCTACTGTTTGCCGCTTCAGCACAATCGAGACGGATGAGAAATCTCCCTTGGGACGTGACGCTACTACCAACTTACCAACACCGCGGCAACAAATGTACCGAAACTACACAACAATGCACTCCATAAAAATCCCTTCTTCGAGATTACAATGAGAAGAGCTCATATCGAGTGAAAATATTCTTCATTATTAATGAAATAATGAGCTACGAAAAACAAAAGAACAAAGAACTTGATATCGTGCCAAGTTCCTAGCAGTATTCTTCCAGAGTCCTAGAATCGTGCGATCAACTTACTTGTAAAGACTTACTTCAGAAGAAAGATATTGGAAGCTGAGAATACTTGGAATAAGAAAATTAAAATAATAGTTTCTGGAACTGGTCCACTAAACGCGATAATTGCCATGGCCAAAGAAAGGCTTCCTAATTAGAGCCTGGATGTTTATGACATGTCATACTTGCTTCTAGACTCTTATTTCAGTGACAGCACTGATTTAAACAAGAGTTCAATGTTCCTGATTACTTTTGGATCTATTTTACACGGCGTATCTATACAGTATTAAAAGCGACCTAAAATGGGTGTTTGTACGCATACTCCTCTGAGACCCTTTGACCCAGAGACATGAAATTTTTATCATACGTTCCCCATGACCACAGAGTTTTACATCTGAAAACTTTATCCTATCCTTTTTAGCACCATCGGTTCAGTAGTTTTTTTTTTTTTTTTTTTTTTTGCGTGATATTGACAGTATTTTTTTGTCATTGTAGGTAGATTTCGAAGAAAAATCTACCTATTGCAATGGATACCATGTAATGATTTTTTCAAAATTCTTTCATATCTTTACGTTTCATGCCTCCCTAAGTACGAAACCACCGCCTGTTCAAAAAAAATTAATAATTTGTAATATATATGGGTGATTTTTCAAATACGGGAAAATTTGTGTTCCGGAGTGATATTTCCCTTCAAATTCAACTTAAAAAAATTAAAATAAAAGTTTGTTTCTACTACTTCCATACTACAACTATCACTTTGAAATGTCACTAACTTTAAATTCTGATATTCCAAAATCGAATTTAATTCAATGAAATGTCATCCACATGCCCTGTCCCAAACCTCGGTTTTGTATATTCTAATGCATTTTTCCACAAAACAAAATGTTATTTCCTTTTCAACTTTTTTCCTGTCAATGAGTATGAATGTGTGAAGAATATTAACCCCTAAAAAATAAAATGAAATAAAATTGTCACCCCACCTAATGAACATAAAGAATGTCCCAAGGGTTTTTGGTCATCCACATGGCTGAAAAGAATGGAATTTTTTCTGCAGAAATGAGAAATTTGTATAACTGGCAACAGTGTTAGAAAGCCAACAGGGCAGCTTGTGGATGAATTGTAAGGTTGAATATTGCTTGCTTACAAACAGTTTGGGATTAACAAAGGACTTTGCATCATTTTCAAGGAAAGCGTTTTTATTCCCCGTCATTAAGATGGCTTCTAGAAAGTAGGCAGATAGTGAATATTTATTAATTTTGATTATGCACTATGATAAACCTTCCAATTCAAAGTACTTGACTGAAGTTGAGCTTACAGAGGTTTAGGAATGGCTTGCTGAGACCACTTAAACTCCTTTTTTGCCATCCATATGCTTGATTTTTGTGTCATCCACATGACTCATGAAGGGGTATGTGGATGACTCTCAAGTCATGTAGATGATAAATGTAGGATACTATTGTGTTTGCGGTGTCTGTGACCTGTACTTATGATCTTAAAACTGATAAATGAATTTCTGCTTGATTCCCCCTCCCCCAAAACCATAAAAACACAGTCTCGTTAAAATTACATTAATTCCGGAGGATGCACACAAATTTGCAAATTTGGTGCAAAATCAACTGAAATATGCTGAGAAAAATATGAAATCACATAAAGAAAAGCAGATTGTTGCCAAAGTTAGTCATTAATGTGGCCTTCTGCCATCCACATGTACACATGTACAGTCATTCACATGGCTTTAAAAAAATTAAGAAATTAAAATAAATAAAAATATAAACATTTAAGCTCTGCTGGTGTCATATTATAATCAAGTAACCCCTGAAGTATTTTAGTGATTTTTTTGATATTTTTTAAACAAAGTAAAAAATTTGGATTTTACACACTCCAAATTTTCCCGTATTTGAAGAATCACCCATATATATATATATATCTTTACATGCTAGCGACCGTAATTTTGAAGATATTTGAACCAAATTTTATTATGTTATTTCTAGGCCAAATAGTTCGGACAAGTTCGTTAATGAGCAAAATTGGCCAAAGGGGGTGGTCGGGGGAGGGGGTTGAAATTTTCAAACATTTATATTTCGGTCCCTATGAAGTATAGAGGGAAACTTTGTTTGGATAAATTAGAGTACTCAGTATGGAGTTCACAGTGACACCAACGATTCGGCGGTTTTGGGGTACGAGTGGGGGTGGGGGGTGGAAATTCGAAATTTTTTAAACTACGTCTTGTGGGGTATCGTTGAAAAACTCTTGATGAGTACTCTACAAATCAATAACTAGTTTCTTGATAGTTCTCATATAAGGCGAGATTTGAATGTTTGAAAAAGTGCTCTTTCCTCTTTTTTGCAGTTATTATTGCGGGTTTGTCATGCCAAGGCTAAAGAAGAAGAGTGCTACGCAGCGACAATAAATTAAACCAAAAGCACTTCGAAACCTACCTCAGCCTGTAGGCTCGCCTAAAGGGATTTTTTTGTGCTGCAGTCATGTATCCATGGTGTGGATAGGATTATTTCATTTTATAATTTGCTTTTTGTAGCATTTACACAATTACAAACAAAACAAGGCAAAAACTTCAGACAGCAGAAATGAGGTTTTTAAGAAACGTAGCAGCAAAGACTAGACGTGATAAATTAGAAACTCCAAAAGTTGCACCTCTGCAAAGCAAGTTAGAACAAGGCCAATTAAGATGGTTCGGGCACCTGAGTAGAATGGGCAATGATAGGATACCAAAGCAGGTGTGGGTAGCACGGCTAGGAGGAATAGGAAAGAGACCTAGAGGAAGACCCCAAAAGACATGGGACGACTCTGTGAGAGAAACACTTCTGAGGAGGGATATATCGTGGGAGGAAGCCAAGTAGTCATCCCTAAACAGGAAAGAATGGCGAGCTCTCTCCCAATCCTCGACACCAGATGGTACAAGAGGACAGGATTAAGTAAGTAAGTAAGCATTTGGGCTACACACCCTCCTGACACCTGCAAGATCATCCAGGCCATGTTTCACAGAGCTCACCCCTGATTCAACTAATCAGAAGGTTTCGTTGCAAAGTTACGTCGGATGTTCGGATCAAACAGCCATCATAACACTACTTATGGAGACAACCTCAATCGTTGCCCAAGCATGCGTTCCAAGCGGTCGTGTACCTAAGCCATGCTGTTCAAAATGGGATTTTCGTGACACTGTCGGTTCGGTCAAAATTATAATTTTAAATTATTGTTAAGATTATTTGTTGTGCTTTATGCAATCCTGTAAAGTCATGGTATAAGTTGCACTCAGTGTACTCTAGCGGCGGTATTGCTAAGTTGTAACGTTGTGAGTGTATCAATCATTCCCGTTTCTTAACCTTAGTGTTGTGCCATTATTTTCACTTCGGATTTTAAAGTTCTACTGTTATATCGTAAAAATCACTTAATGGTAAACTTATTATTTTCCCAGCACGTGTAAAGGGATTAATTATCCTAATATTGGCATATTCGGGCCATTTTTGCAGATTTGGTCATATTGTGCAGGTTTTTTATATTTAAGATCATATTGGGGTTACATTTATGGACATGATCTTACATTCAGAGGAGTTAAATGTTTAATGCTTTTATATAAGGTACTTGTTTATACTCTGAAAACCTCGAATTCCAAAAAAGAGTTAGACTGCTAATATTTTGTCTCACTGTCAATGAAATGCGGCCCGGTTACTAGTTCTCAATAAAAGCTAAAACTGCGAAATCTTTAAAGTCGTCCGATAGGCCTATATCTTTAATTTAGTATCTTTTCAGGTCAAACTTAAAATAAAGAAATTTGGACCTTAGTGGTTTTAAAGAAAATACCTTTTCTCTTTGATAGGTGCAGAAACAATGTTTTTCTAACAAAACAAAAAATACTGACACCGAAAAAAGCATATTGTTCACCTATTGAGACAAATTCTGCAGTCATTTTCACCATCTCTCTGAGACAAATTCTGCAGTCATTTTCCGCATCTCTCTGGTTTCCTATTTTCCCTAGTGTTGACCTCCGAGTGGAGGCTTCTGTTACCTAGGTTAATAGGCTTACTTTCCGAGAGAGGTCAGAGCGACATGTGGTAAGCCCATCGCCTCACAACCCCCAGGGAAACTAATGTATTACTTCGACGTGAAAGGGCCATGGAATTTTGTCCAGAGACTAATTTAGGCTTGGAGTTCTTTTATGGGCTGTAAATCTACGACACGTATAAATTTATGACACGGGCCCCCAACTCCGCGCCCAGGAATTTTACGTCCTGAAAAATCCATCCACCACGGCTGGGTTTGATCCCACGATATTAAATGCAGTAAAAAAAAAAAAAAAAAAAAAAAAAAAAAAAAAAAAAAACTTTTTCATACCGTACCTTGTTCTTGAATTTTGTTGAAGTAGTTCCGATGAAACTCACTGTGCAATTGAAGTGAGTAACTTCTGGCGGAATGGACGAAGATTCGTTGCTTTCTCTTTCATTGTAAGAATCCATTATTTGTTAGGTAATTATTCGGACTCTGACCAAAAAATTCCATATTCAATTCCTGATAATCTCATCAATGTGCTGATGTAACCAATACAAGAAATTAGTAGAAGATAAGTTAGAAGCTAGTATGGAAAATGCATGTTACTGGGATATGTAAAGCAGATTTTATATACGAGTAAACTAAAGTGGTCCCTATACAGGCAGTGAAGGCCCTTACGCTTCTAGGTGGTTGAGGTTCGCAGATTTTTAGACATCCGGCACAAGAAGATGATAAGGTTGTCAGCTTTACGCGCATGCTGCCTTTAGTTCCAGGTTGGGTCCTGGTACTCATTTCTGTTGGAGACTGAGTGGACTCGAGGACCATAGTGCCAGCCATTGAAAATTCCCAACGACCTCAATAGGTATCGAGCACGCGACCGTGCGGTTAGTAGCGCGGTACCGCAACCAAAGCGTAAGCCTACCCCAGATTATGAATATAAACATCTTAAACAATAGAACTTGAATAGTATACCACTATATACTTTTTAAAACTATACAAAAGATATATCATTTTCTGTATATAAAGGGTAGCCTAATTCAGTTAAGAAAAATTAATTAAATACAACATTTTAATATAATAATTATGAATTTAAAATTTGAACGAAATAAAGCAGTCTGACTTCAGATCTATGACGTGAAGTAGATGCGTATCAAATAGGCGTAAGAGAAAACATTAAACTAAAATTTTAATTAAAAGTCATAACGTTTTAGCAGCCCAAAAAGGCTTGAACAGACACACATCATAAATACACGTATTAACTTGTGTTGAATGACGTATTCAGCGATGTGTAAGGAACAATGAAACCAAATATCTGATTACAATACACGTCGCAATATTCAATGATACCTGAGTTTATGCTGAACACTACAATTCAAAGCCATAGCGATTGCAGAAATGTACAGGAAATTGACTTTGTTGTCAGGTTGATCTGTAAATCAGAGCTCTTATGAGGAAACTTGCAAGTGTCAAGTCTCTGATTTAAAGATTGTTTTGCAAGGTATAATCCGTATCAATTTTCTTCTAGAACCAATTTATAGCCGCAGAGGTGTCAGCTTGGTTCTAGAAGGCAATTTGAAATGTTTGTTCTGATGTGGTAGCACGGTGCAACCTCATTCTTCTGTGACAGATTCAGAAGTTGTTCAAATGAAGTATCACAAAAGATGGCACTTGACTGTATTACAAGAAACCTATATATGTATCCTTCCAAATATAGCACAGAGGAATTCAAACCTAAATATGTCCTTAAATCCAGCCCTATATAGAGGCCTACTGGTAATAAACTCGCGAAGAAGGAAGATTTTTTAAAGATTTATACGTTTTCATGTCATCTCAAGACAGGAATGTGCTTCAATATGTATAGAGCAAATTAGTGTGGATTCCAAGTAAATACAATTTGTCACAATTGAATTTGTATACTTTTCCACATTGTAACAGCAACAAGATCATTTATTTAGATTTTTATTTATATTTTGTGAAGAACATTGTAAGCTCTTTGGAAAAAGTGCACTTGTAGTTTTATGGAAACATGATTTAATCTTTAACATAATGAAAAGATGTATGTATCGCAAGCCAAGTAGTGATAAAAGGGAAGTATGTTAGAAAGAAAATATACCTCGGCTAAGCATCGGCACGGAGAGCCGAAGATCTGTGGTTCAAATCCTGGCCATATCATTGAAATTTTCAGTCTGACTCTACACCTTTTCCGATCAGTATTCTGTCAGCTGTGAAACCACGGCATACTAAATGATAATCGAAACGAATGAGTACCAGATTCTAACCAATGCTACCAATAGTGCCCATGAGAAATATTCAACCTAATTCACACAAGCTACGGGAAAAATGTATGTCCGTCTGTCTTTCTGTCTGTGTACCTGCACGAGCGATAACTCCAATATGCTTTATCAAATTTTCACAAAACTTAATATACATCTTTAAATTATTTTCAGACTAGTACGCATCTATCGACAGAAGGCTGACCATCCAGCCCACAGCATAACAGATTTCTACAATTCATCCAGAATTTTACCTGAAGATGACGTATTAGCATCGAAACGCGTAATAGGAAGAAGACAACATCTACATTTTAATACAAGACTTTTATTTTATGGACTTTAAACACATTTTTTAAACAGTTTAAAGAATTCTTAGTAATACGCATGACTAATTTAATGTATGTACACAAGTTTTTATACTTCTAGACTAGTCGCCTATCTTACTTATAATTATATGTTGACTATAATAAGATAAGTTATGTTTTCCAAAGTAGGTTAGATTTCTAATGTGTTAAATACTGAGAACAGATGGAAATTGTAATTTAAAATCAAATTAGGCTACTTATAATGTTCATAAGAAAAAAACTATTATCGGTTGAGCGGTACCGTCATACCGGTAATTGCCAATTAACGGTCACATACTTGATGGAAATATATGCATTCACGGTATAATATAATCACGGTCACATGCCTTTTAAAGTAGCAAAACATCACTAAATTCTACAAAGCCGCGTGGCTCACTGGCTCACTGACATTATTGTCTGCCCACTTCCAGATAAGCCAGAAACTTGATATTTGGCATACTTGGGCTATCTCATAGCCTGTAACCGACGGGAATATTAAAAAGTTCCAATTTTTTCATTTTTTACTTCCGAAATAGATTTAAAATGGCAAACGCAACTTTAAGGTGTGCAGACGTTCTTTGGGGGCTTACAATAGTAAGTCGTATAAAAAGAAAACGCAATTGCACCTCCAATAACGTATTTTGAGATGTGTACAAGTTTGGTCCTATGATTTTTTTTGTCGTATCACCGTCGGCTATAGCCTACCTTAGATAGAGGTAGATTTTTTATTTCATCCACTCATTAACATTGATGTTTATCCACTGCTACTTCCAGTTCATACAACAGAGAAGAAGAATGAAGAAGTGAATTTACCGATGTTTTTGATAACTTTTAAGTTTATATCTAAAATGACGCCTGTATTAAAACAGCTTCACTCTTTTCAGATCTACCTCTACAGAATAAGATGCCCTGAAGATGAATGTATGAGACCAAAAGCCTAGGCTAAACAAATGCAAAATGATTCAATAATTAATCATTATTATACTATTATTAAGGTATTAAATAATTATATTTACTTATACAAGAGTTTGAAATTTAAATTTGGCAAACTTATAACTTTTAGTCCAAAATCGATGAGAAAATTCCAAAATGTTTCAATTCTTTTTGCTCTAAAAAAATTGCTATAGGCTGCTACAGTGTAATTCTACGCCTTCAAAAGTTTTTGCAAAAATAAGGGAATATTGTTGACGTGATAATTTTGTTGTAAATTCGTTCTGTTAATATTCTAGTTATCCCACTTATTCATTCACATATGTTGACCAAACTTTCTCAAGAAACCGAGCTCAAATGTTTCTTAAAAATGCACTATTAACTCCATTTGGCACTTTGTTTTGACAGTTTACAGATTTTTTATATTATTTTAAGTTCCTATAAGTTATCCTGTATAAAATAAAATATCTTTATTCTGTTCACAGGTATAGCTAACAACGGTATCCACAATAGAAGCGACGGAGGAATTTCGTATTTGATGACGTATTCTTTTGCAAGAATCATGGCAAGTTTTTCTTCCTTCCGAAAACTTTTTGACGTGCGTTGTACTTGACTTCAATACATTCATAAAATTCATGTGTAAATACAAAAGAATTATCCATTACACGTGTCATACTTAGGACTATTACATTATGATCAAGTTGTAATGTTTTATTTGAACGTTGAATTAACTGAAAAGTAATGTTAGTGCGTCACTGCTGTTTAGTATTTTGTTACGAACAATAGCTCTGGAAATCGGTGTTGTCACTTCTCAATTCAGGTTGGTGTCCAGGAAAAGGAATAACACCTAGCTTGTTAGCATTCAAGTCGCCATGAGAGGCCGCAATGCTGCGTGATTGTGCCCCTCTTGTCGTGTGAGCCGGTAGGAGGCATGAGGGGGGGGGGGGGGTCGATGCAATCTGCGCAGCTCACGAACCACCCTCAACCCCTTGTGTTTTCTCTCCAATAAAGAGGAAATTCTAGTCTATCATTTTTTACGGTTTTTAAAGATCAACCCATTTTCTTTCCACTTATTCGTTTCGTTCGGAGAACAATGGCGTCGGGGCCCCGCTCTATTCCGGTTTCACGTCCAGGAGGATCGCTAGTCATTTCCGTTTCTGAAACGAGTTTCAAGTGAAGCGTATTGAAAGAGGTAGTCATATTGGATTCTATCTCGATATTCCATTTTTTACTGTAATATTACCTTGAGATATATTTAGCAAAGAAGAGTGAGAGAGGTCCTTTTGGTGAGAAAGTGTCATATAATGTCGCTTTCTTGCTATTAAACTCAAACACACAATGGCTGCAATCACGCGCGCTCTCTATGGAGGACTAATGAACCATGTCGCCAGGTGCTCCTGGTTCCATGGAATTAAACTGAAGGCTATTGTCCCTACTGTACGATTACATCTATTGTTAAATTTGCGTTTAAGCTTCATCCTTTTGTTTTAGTTCTCTTGGGAAGCATTTTATCAAGCGGCAGGCGCGTGTAAGTTAAATCCAGGAAATTTAAAATCAAGCTCTAACCACTAAGTGCGGACTCTATTCCAATAAACGCCAAGGTGAAACAATTGCAGCAGCGGCGAAAAATGTTCATAGCTGAGTCGGTAATTGAAAACTGTGCTCTACAGACCGTGAATATAATTATGCTCATGGAGGATATATTATACACATAACAGAAGTTGGGAATATCAAAGCTATTTCACTCATCTCCGCCCGAATGAAGGGCTGAAATGTAGTGTCATCCAAATGAAATGAGGAAAAATTAATGCATGCTATCAAGCGTAAAATATTATTTTAATACAACTTTTATATTACTGGAAATTCGGAAAGATAACTTAAATCATAAGAACGATACTAACACTCTGCTTGTAATTATATAGACACGAAATTTATTATAATCAGGTAACCTGTGTTCAGGTAGATCTGAAGCTATTTCTGAGAAGAAGTATGTTGAAATGCGGCCAGATTAATAGAATTAAAAAAAAAGTAAATGGAAACAGAACGGATGAAACAAAAGGCAGAAATAAAGTGATTGGTAGTTAGAAAATAAATTTTCATACAAATGAATAAATATTAAGTTAAATGAATACACAAGCAAAGAAGTTAAAGAAACTCGGTAGTATTTCAGAAAGGAATAAACAAAATAATAAATGAAAAACAAAGAAAATGAATAGACGCAAGTAATACAGAAAAATAGGAAGAAAAGAATAAAACGGAAAGAAAGAAAACAATTAGGAGGAAAGAGTGAAAAATAAAGAAACAGAAACTAAGAAACGAAGAAGAATGAGGGAAGATAAAAGGAAATAAAGGACAAAAGGATAATGCACATAAGGTGGAATTGGTTTGATAAGGAATTATGTATTCATCAATACCTTCACATAATGCAGGTCTATTACTTAACTAATTTCCATATGTAAAATCATTTAGGCCTTTAGCTGACATATGCAAGTTCATAAGAAATTTTCTAATTGATCAGATGCAAAGTATGGTAGGCTAATAAAAATCTGGGGAAAGATATTCCATTCCGTCCGTTGCGTAATTTTGAAAATTAAATTTAAAAACTGTTAATATACACAGTAATAATAAGGTAAGAATTATTGTTACTTTACTGTATTTTTCTGTTTGCATAAAATTTGACATTAATGTTTTTGTCCCTTTTCCAGTGTCAAACGTTTGTCTAAGTAACTCAGGTATTTGCGTTATCACTTGCGCATAGATTAGATTAGATTAGATTTATTTGCCACAGACATTGTACAATGTATTAGCAATAACAATAAACACAAATGAGATAAAATATACAAGTACACATTTCACCAGATAATGTCATTGAAATCCTTGACAACAGGTTAGATTTAATTGACCTTTTAAATGGAACATATGATAACTCCTTAATTTTGTTTGGCAATGAATTAAATAGTCTGAGGGCAACATATTCAAAACTTTTCTGGGTGGTGCTGAATTTACATTTATTTATATATAAGTTTTCATTGTTTCTGGTAGAGTAGCTATGGATAGTAGAGCATTTATTATACAAGTGTGCATTCTTTTTTATATAGAGAAGACAGCTCAAAACAAACACTGATGGTAATGTAAGTACATTAAGTTCTGTAAAGAGTGGTTTGCAGGATGTTGTAGGCGATGCTCTAGAGATAATTCTTATTGCTCTTTTTTGCAAGATGAATATTTTGTTGGCATAAGGATGTCCTCCCCACGATAGGACTCCATAACTGAGATGGCTGTGTATATGGGCATGATACACTAGTAAGAGTGACTTAGCATCTATGTTATGAGTTAGTACTCTCAACATAAATATACCTCTACTTATTTTCTTGGCAACATAGTCAATGTGAGAATTCCACTCCAAATTAGTTTGGATATATAATCCTAAAAATCTTACAGGATTCCTTAGTAGGCTATTGGAGCGTTGAAGATTAATTGTCAATTCAACAGTCTTACTAGCATTAAGACTTAGGTTATTAGCATCACACCATTTAGTAATGTCAGAAGAAGCATTGTCAATACAGATAGAGTCATTTCTGTCACATGATACAAGTGCTATATCATCATCAAAAAGATAGGTAGTGAGACAGTTCTCCCGTACTGTAGAGGGAAGATCGTTAATATATATTATAAAAAGGACAGGACCCATGACAGAGCCTTGAGGTACACCATACTCTACCAGCTTATAATCTGATACATTATCATTAAAGAGAACAGATTGATACCTATTACTCAAATATGAACGCATAAGTTCTAAGCTAGATTCGCTGAAACCATAATAAACAAGTTTATGAATTAATATGTCATGGGAAACTGTATCAAAAGCCTTGGATAGATCAAAAAAATGGCTTACATCATGATCACCCTTCTCGATGCCTTCAAAACATTTTTTAATAAATGCAAGTACAGCTTCAATAGTACTATGTCTCATTCTAAATCCATATTGTGAGGGTGTAAATATAGAGTTGCTTTCAAAATACATGGTTATTTGTTTGTTTAGTAATATTTCAAAGACCTTTGATAGCACTGGTATTATACTTATAGGCCTATAGTTTCCATAATCGGATTTACTCCCTTTCTTATGAACAGGGATAACTTTGACAACTTTAAAAGTATTGGGAAAGTACCCCTTCTCAATGCAGTTGTTAAATATATGGGTAACAGGTTCACAAATATACACAGATGCTAATTTCAAGATTTTAGAGTTTAAGCCATATATATCAAGACATGAACTATTACTTAAATTTAGTATGACAGAGTAAACATCTTCAACACTTACATGTTTAAATAGGAAACTGATCTGAGGCTTGGATAAGTTGTTCATGAGATTCATTGGATCTAAATCACTTGGTATGTTGTTGACAATGTCATGTACTTTGTCAATAAAATAAGAATTAAAATTTTCAGCGTCTAGGTCAATATTTGGAGTAGAACTCCTATCACTCTTGTTTATCAGATCATTAATAATTGACCAAGTAGACTTAGCTTTATTGATTGAACCATTGATTTTATTAGAATAATAATTTATCTTACTGGCCTTAAGGGCTTTTTTATACTTTTTTTGTAATTCACTGTATCTATCTTTATATTGTTTCTTGCCATTGTGTATGTACATTTTGTAATACATAGTACATTCTTCTTTTAATTTATGGAGGTCATCATTGTACCACTCTTTGTTATTCCCTCTTTTTGGTCCAATACGTGATCGTACAAAAGGGAATGCTGCATCAGTGATCTTTGAGAAGATTGACAGAAAATAATCAACTTTATCACTTAGATTTGTTAAGCCATACAATGTTAACCAGCTGACTAAACTTAATAAATACATGAAATATGGTATATTAGATGCATTAAGTGATCTTTTAAATGTATATGCAGGGTTAGATGGCTGAGTTCTGCTGGGCTTTAGATTAGTGTTGAAGTGAATGGCATCATGGTCTGATAGAATTGTATGAACTACTTTGACTGAGCATTTGTTGGTATCAATATTCGTAATAACATTGTCAATACAAGTTCCTCCAGACCCATTGTTGTGAGGTCGAGTGGGTTCATCGATTAAATGCCTGACACCAAAGCTGTCGAAGCAATTATATATTTATTTTACTTCGTTGCTATCAACGCAGAGGTCTATGTTAAAATCACCAGTTAAGACAATTTGTTTGTTCACACTGTGTTTGTAAACTAGGTTGAACAGATCATGCAGTTTTATCACAAAATTGTCGGTGCCATGTTTACTGTGGTCAGGTATTCGGTAAAAGCACACACACAGGACATTAAATGAATTAAGCATAATAGCACAGGCTTCAAATTCAAACATAGAAGATAAAGTAGAGAGATCAAATTTAGAGACCTCAAGACCATTTTTAACATAGATAGCTGAACCACCATGCTGGCCACTTCTGTTCCGGCAAAAGAAATCAGATAGTACATATCCTGGGACATCAAGTATGGCCAATTCATAGGCGCATAGCCAATGCTCTGTTATACATAAGACGTCAACTTCCCACTCAGAAAGTAGTAGAGAAATGTATCTTAGCTTATTCACAAAACTCTGCACGTTCCAGTACAATATACTCAAACCAGATATTGTTTCTACTTCATAGTAGTTCTTTGTATTAGAACTGCTTTGTGTTTTCCACTCCCCAACCTCTAGCTTTCTGAGTCCCAACAACATCCCAACAACGAGAGAAGTTAAACTAATGGAGAGAATAAGAAGAGATTTAAAATGCTTCATCACTGAACAGATAATTATACGTACATATTATTCTTACATCTCCTTTTGCTAATATGCAGCTGATATAACTTATACAACCAAGCGAGGTGGCCGAGATGGTAACATCGTGATGTCGGGAGGTCCCAGGTTCAAATCCCGTGGTCGACCAATTTGACATGGGGTTTTTCATGGCTTTCCCAGTCGTAAAGGCAAATGAGGAATTGCATATTTACATACCATAAATCATATTCACTATTTCATCCTGTATCATATCCATTTAAGTAAATATCAATTGAAATTTATTCCATAAAATACACTAACAATATAAAATAATTGACAATCAAAAGTTCCATGGCCTACCCTACTGTATAAACAAAGATCCCGAGCTCCTGATATGGCCTCGTAGCTAAAAGGAGTATAAACACAGCTGAAATAAAAAAATAACTTTCGTATTACAGAAGATCGTATTATGTCAGCTTTATCTATGTACGAACAACATTCGTCCCAATATAGAGATGTTGTCCTTAGTAAGCTACGTAGACGATCTAGCACACGAGTGTCATATTGTCATAAATAAGTACTGTACTTAACATATTAATAATGTAAGTATACATTATTGAAGCTAACAGAGAATTCACTTTTGATGTTGATTGCTAAATGCATACTATAACGTTTACTATAACTGCATGTCAAAATTATTTTAGTAGGCCTACATTCCATCTAGACACTCGAGGCAGTACACGACGCCCGTCCTGTTGATCTAGCAACAACTGTTACGTCCAACAAATAAGTGTTGTAAATTCCGTCACCATTTCCTCTCGTTACGTTCATCCATGCCTGAAGATGACTTATAAAGGAAACAATATTTAGAAATCGATATTAGACCACTAAGTTTGCTAAGCTCTTGTGCAGTTCAGTTCAGTTCCTGAGGGATCGGCAGTTTATTGCGGGGAAGAGGATGGCCCGGTAAACAGAAGCAGCAAACAGACTCACTGTTACGGGAGTCTGTTTCATAAAGCTGTCGTAATAGTTACTATAATTATAAATTCATATTTCTGCCGAGCTAGTTTTTCTGTTTTATGTAATAATCACAACTTTAGTAAATAGTTTAGTCTAATAGAAAATGTCTGGTTAAAACAGTTTTACTTGACATTTAGGCCTAGTATTACAGAAATCCATGGTTACTGTTATGATACCAACAAATCTCCATTAGTCAGCACATCCTTATAATGTCTGAATAAAATTAAAGCAAGTTAAAACAAAAGTAAGATTCATTATTAGCATTAGCCAAATTAAAATTTCCTGCTTAAGACCCAGCGTCGCCTGAGTTTTGAAATTTACTTATTCTTCGAAATTTACTTATGGACGACTTTCGATTTTCAAACTCGAATTCCTTATATAGGTATCTGTGGTTTGAAATTAGGGAGAACGACTTAGACTATCACAAACGTGTCCCTCAGAAATCGCTAGATAAGCCTATAGCATTTTTATCTTAATAAAGGACTTATAAATAGTATTCTGCAACCCATTACTTCAACACACCATGCCTAGTAGAGGTTTAAATAAGAATAAACCTAAATTTCCGTAACATAAAAATATATCCCTTCACGTGATATTTTATCTTCCACTCTCGTATTCTCATACAACAGTTTCGGGGCTGAAACCAAAAAGGAAATCAATATAGCTTTCACACTTTATTTCCCCAAAACCCGGGACGTAATAATTTATTGCGTACTTAGAATTAAAAATGTTCCATTCTATTTTGTCTCTGTTTACAGGCTTAGGCTTTACGATAAAGATCTCTATTTCGAAATAATACAGCGATGAATAGCCGTCGCGGCGTCTCATGCTTGGTGCGTGGGCCTGGCATGCAAGCGGTCCCGGGTTCAAATCTCGAGGCAGGCGGGCGTGTCATTCGTGGTGGACAAAGCCGTGACTTCGGGGGGGTTTCTCGGGATCCTCCCGTTTCCCTCTCTCAGTCTACCAACACTCTCCACTTCTCCTTCAAACTCGCCATCATCACCCAGTTTCTTTTCCCGTTTCCTTTCCCGGCTTACGGGCCATCTCCCGCTACAGCGTCCGCTGCGGGCCTCTTCCGTCCTGTCCCGGGGCTTGTGGTCATGTGGGTTGTTTGTGTTGTTTCTCACCTGGGGGGGTCTCTGGTGTGCTGGTGTGTCTCTGGGTATCTGGTGGTGTTTGGGGTGAGGGGCCGGAGGCATGGCGCAGTGCAAGGGCAGAGGGACCCTGGAAACGTGGTGCACGTGCTATAGTTTCAGGTACTTTCTGGACGTTAGGGGGTACCTTGGGGGCTCGCGGTGGAATCTGCTACGGGAGGGGTCTTTGGGCATGCCAATCATCCAATTACCAGGGGTTGGCATAATGGGCCCGGACATGGGACCTACGAGGATAGAATTATTTATCGACTTTTAACATAGCATACTCGCCACCTATCGTTGCCACGAACTCAGTTGTAAGTTTTGATTTTCCTTGAAGTTGAGACTCTGACCCCGCAATAAAACCTCTTATTCTATTCAAAATGTGAATTGGCAAAATGATACTGACCAGATTTTCATTTATGATTTCATTCACTATTATTGATATATAGAAATTAATTCTATCGATAGCTTCTCTAATGTGATCGATTACGTCAAGTCCCAGTATCATGCAATATCTGAAGCCACCCGTGTAGCCTGACAACAGTAATGCCATGAGACTGCATGCAGTATTAATTCTTGGTGGTGAAATCAGTATAAGATTTTACAGAAATTACATAATTAAAGCAAGCGAAGGGACAGTTTGTTCGAATTTTAATTATTCATACTCTTTCCCCTGATTGAAGTGGATTTGAGTGCGAAGTTTGGTACAAACTTGTCAAAGCATGTACATTTGTGTAGGGAACAGACATACATACAAATATACCTTACAAACATAACCATAAACTTTCAACTTTATAAAGCTCTAAGAAGAAGAAGACAGCAATGTCAGATAAAATGAATGCAACTTAAAACACAAGTTACTGATTTATTATTAACATTAGCCAAATTAAAATATTCTGCTATCAAAGAGAAAACATTATAGTAAAAAGGGTTTGATGTCAACGTAAATATATATATGTCCTTTTAAACTCTGGTGCTGAAGTATTTTTAATACATCAGGAAGCCGTACAATTTAATGCTATCATTATAAAACTATTTTGTTTCATTTCCGTCTATAAAGAATATATTGGAGCAGACACGTGTGGTTTAATTAATAATTGCTGCACACAGTTTACAACTACTAATTTTTCCCCAAACTTGAGCTAATTGACGATTATGACACTGATTGACTTTTCTAAAGCTTTTGACTCAGTAAATTTTGAATTACTCATCTCTAAGCTCAGAACCTTCCACTTGTCAGAAAACACAGTCCAGTGGTTTCATTCTTACCTCTACGGCCGCCAACAGCGTGTTATTGTGGGAAACCAGTCTTCTTCATGGAGGCCTGTAGAACGTGGAGTGCCACAAGGTTCAGTGCTGGGACCATTACTGTTTACTATATACATAAACAACGTTTGTAACACCATTGGTAATGACACTAACTACCATATTTACGCTGACGACTTACAGCTGTATAAACATACACGACCTGACAGCATTAACATGGCTATAAATGAAATTAATAACGATCTTGAAACAATAACTAATTGGGCAAGACATTCTAAACTTACAATTAATGCAGGAAAATCTTAGGCGATCTTAATGGGGCATCGTAATTTGTTGAAAAATGTCGATGTGGAAAATTTAACACCCGTCAAATTAAACGGAAGCATTGTCCCATTTAGACCGCATGTAAAAAATCTTGGCTTTCATTTTGACAGTAACTTAAATTGGAACATCCATATAAAAGAAATTTGCAAAAAAATATGCTCTATATTTCACGCCCTCTAACGACTAAAAAACTTTCTACCTTCTTCATTAAAGAAAACACTTGTATCAACACTCATAATGCCTCATTTCGATTACTGTGATATTCTACTAAGCGACCTGAGCTCCAAACTAGGACAGAGACTACAACGTGTTCATAATGCTTGCGTTCGCTACATTTGTGGTATTCGTAAGTCAGATCACATTACGCCAGCATTTGAAACATTAGCATGGTTTCAACTGGACGACAGAAGAAAACTGCACTCTCTCTGCCTCCTATATCGAATTCTTCACACTTCCTGTCCTCACTATCTGTCATTACGCTTTCAAACTATTTCATCTCATCATAACATAAACACCCGATCCAAGCAAGATCATATTCTCGCAATAACTAAACATCATAATCTCTTTACTCATCATCGTTTACTACTTCAGTCATCCGAATGTGGAATTCTTTACCATCTCACATCAAGGACTGCCGGTCACTGTCAACCTTCAAATCGCAGTTAACAGCACATATACATAGTACCTAATAGTGTATCTTTTTTCTTATCAATAGTGTATCTTTTTTTAGTGTATCTTAATGGTGTATCATGTTATTTAAGTTCTATCATTTAATACTATTGTGTAACTAAATTATTTTTGTACCATTTAATTTCTTTCGTATCATTTGTGTATCATTTAATGTATTCTAAATAATTTAATGTGTTATGTAATGTCATTTAACGTGTTATTTATTATGCCATAATGTAACAACTAATGTAGCCTACTTTTAGTTCCTGGTGAAGTGGAAGAAAAGACCTTACGGTCTTAACTTCTCCAGGTTAAATAAACTATTATTATTATTATTATTATTATAAGGTCGAGTCAGAAAGAATAGGTGGGTTTCCCAAAACAATTCCAACTACCGACCACCCCTTTTTCCTTTCCCCTTGGCTGCGTCTTCTAGAACTTTCACTCCCACACAGCAACTTACTGTAGCGTTATAAGGTAGTGTTAATGTTATTATTTCAGTAACATTATGTCGTAATTAACAGGATATTTCAAAAAATAATATAAATAGTAAATTAATAATCCGGCAATTAATTAATTTAAAATAATTACTCAAAAACTTCTTTGCTTGAGTTAGTTTCATAAACTTAAGTGACTTTTCAGACTAATGCAACATTCAATAAATCTTAGAATAATTCATCTATTAATTTTCACATGTAACATATGAATTAAAATATATATTAAAACTAGACGGATAGTTAGTATTAATAGGCCTAATACTTTCACTATACATTTGATAAAAAAAATTGTCAGTCCTGTAGAGCATGTATTATTTACTATAAAATTTCAATGCTGTAAATTGTAGAACAAAAAATAACTGGATTATTATGTTAGATTGTAAATGACTTATGTAGCCTACATCACAAATAATACAATTTTTAACTCCTCGTCATTGTTACTGTCCACGTCAGAATTGTTACTACAACTATCTACATTTATCACGACTCTTTCAAAACTTTCGTCTCTGCCTATGTCCTTTGTGAAATTCTCTTCCTGTTCTAATAATATATTGTAGACTGATTTGAAGACGTTCAGTACACTGAGGAAATGTAGATAACCCCAACAGTTTGACTTGACAATAACTTACATTCGTACAGAGTGGAGGCGAGATTCAGAAACACGGACCATGAATAGTCAGGAAAACAGTGGAGTGGGAAATCCATCTGCACAACCAGAAAACCTCCTATTCTTTCTGCCTTCACTTTAGATAGTCTATGATGAATATTGATAACAAAGTTAAGATACCAATCATTATAAATAAAGGTTATGGTGGTTTCTTGGGAGAACTCCACTATCCTGAAAGCCTTCTTTGCAGTTTATTCCTGATGCAATAATTAACCGGCAGCAAGGTTTCATTCGCAAAATGTACCCATAATAAAGTTTCAAAGTCACATGCAAAGAAACATGGACAGTAAAATAAAAGACTTGGCTACATCTATTGGTTTATCAACAATATTTCGAACAGCATGATAAATACTGACCTTAGAAATCCCATGCATGTTACCAATTGCATGAAACTGGATCCTTTTAACCAATAAGAAGATACGTGTACCGTGTTGTTGCATCAATATTAAAACAGATTTCTTGCAGCTTTATACTGCAGGATTGGAGCAATGGCATCTACAGTAGTAAGAAATAGATTGCACATTAACCTAAAAAGTTCTTTAAGTTCGTAAGATTTTTTATTAATATCAAATTCTGCCTTTGTTCTAAATATGTTTGCCTTTTATTGTGCGCACTTTCTTCTTCGTTGTCATTTGGACAATCCTAGTAATCTACCCAACTACGTACCTGAGTAAGAAACCTTAGCATATTCAAATCTGATAAAGATAAAGGGTGGCGTGCACCAAACTCATGCAATTTACTCTTTTAGTAAGCCTTACTTCTTTAGTTCTAACTACTTTAGTAAGCTACTCTTTTAGTAACCGTACTCTTTTAGTAAGGACGGCGTGCACCAACCAGGAGTAAACTAAACTCGGCGGCTTTCAACATAGAGGAATGTACTAAAGAAGTAAAAATTTTATTTACTCCCAGAGTAAATGAACTTACTCCACAAGTGGTGGAGAGCACCAACACGGAGTACGTTACTAACGTAGTAAGTTGTGGAGTAAATAAGGCCAATATTTACTCCTACTCAGGGGGTGGAGTAAAGTTGTGGAGTAAGTGTGTTCTGTGGCATTTGCGTGAGTTATGAGTTACATATCACATTAAATGGATTACATAGTTCAAACTGAGGATAAGTTATTGAGATGAAGAAGGTTGTACACCAAAAATGAGAGTTGTGGCAGGTGATTTAATAAATATTAAGCGAACCATACCTAGTAGGGCATTTAATAACGTAAATAATTAAGCTCATAAATCCTTACATTAAATTTTGGCGTTTGGAAGAAACGATGTCAGATTCTCACTACATCCATGTGATTTCAGCCAGTCAAATGTGGAAATATCATTGCGGAGAGCGATCCAACTAGGAAGACGTCCACCAAAGGTGAGGGGAAGAGTGAGTGGAAGGGACGTTTGCATTGCACGGTACAAGGAGCTCATGTGCTCTTAAATATCTTCCTAGCTGGATCGGCCTTTAGATGTTGCAGTTCTCCCTAACTTTGGGTCAGAAAACGACGATGTATTTCAAGCTAATCATATGGATACAGATATCGACGAGGTATAGTACATTCCAATACATGAAAGCCTCCGTTCTTGGAGCTACCCAGAAAACACTTCCCCCTGCTACTTAACCATAGAATTACTGAACAATAGGTGATACTCATTGTTAAACGATTTAATGTAATTATTGTAAATTAATTTTATTACATTACACTTCTATAGCTTAACTTAAAGCACAACATTGCGAATGCCAGATTATAATAATAATTATAAGAGCTAAAAGTTCAATAGTTGCACCCGCAGTGTTAATGAATAATATGTCCTTTTTTCCTACCCAGGTGTAAAAATGTCCAAACAGGCCACATCGGAAGAAAATTTGACTGACTCTGGGATTAGCGTACATTGAGAAGGGGACACATTGTAAAACCATTCCTTAAAAACTCCCCAAGTCTCGAATGGAGGAGTGAGACGAGACTTTCATGTTTGGGAATAAACTATAGCAGATGCTGCAGGTCTATAGTATGCTGCTAACTATTTTAATTAACCCTGTGGACAGGAAAATGAGAAGCATTATAAACTATATAGAAAAAAATGCCAACATGAGTGCCGAAAGAAAATTTTAAGGAGGGGCCCGGAGGTTGAAGCTGCACAGGATCTAGAGAAGTAGTCACTGAAATTATTTTTAAACACACAACCATCTACATAATTATTATTGGAGTTCATAGCTTCCGAAATATTGTACCGCCATTTTTTGTTTAAATATTACATTTCTCAGTTGTAATATTATTATTTTTATAAGGTAATATTTTTTAAGTAAATGTTCTGTGCATTTGAAAAAGGACAGAAACATAATGCCCCTTATTAGTTTTGTTATCCTTTTTATCCCCCCTTTTTCATGATTTTGTGTAATACTTCTTATTAATATTGTTAAACAGTCAATAAGTATTAATAATTCATTATAGTGAGATTTATGATAAACAACTATTGAATAATTGATTTATCGTTTTTGGGGAAGAATATGTAACTTTAGGAAGTATAAATATTTTAATATATTTTAGAACTTTATTATTATTATGAGAGAAATAATTATAATATTGACAGTGAATCAATTATGAAAATCAACTGGAAATTCCAATTGTTTGCATTATAATACAGAAATAGTTTGCACAAAAATTGTAATCACAGTACCCATACGTAGGCTACTAAACTGAAAATACTCAATTGAAGGAATTCAAATTAGTAATGAATAAAACATTACTATTAGACCTATTTTAAAACATGAAGATTGTCATTAGTAATATTTGGAACAACTCAAATTCATATTCATTGTTTCAGCGAACCTTTCCTTTTCATTATCTGGCACTTGAATAATACTGGCAATTGAAATGCACGTGTTCTGCTGCGCTGCACTAACGTTTCTGCTCTGTTCTGCGCAGAATTCGACTACTTCTTTAGTAAAAATAGCTTACTACTTTAGTAACAACTAAAGAAGTAACTATCAATTGAGCTCTCCAACACCAACTAAAAGAGTAAGTTACTAAAAGAGTAGCACTAAAGTAGTAAATTTAGGAAGGGAACCTTACATAACAAAAACCGGTTTGTCTGTCTCACTCTAGCACATACATTAGTATGACTTAAGAGTGAGACAGATGTACTGGTTCTTGTATACTCCAGGTCTCCGTCTTAAATTTACTACTTTAGTAAGATTTACTCCTGGATGGTGCACGCCACCCAAAGTGTGTGAAACAGACTCTAGTTTAATCCGGTTGAAACTAAAGTAAATTTCATTTTCTCTTAGTAAAAATAATTACGATAGTAACTACTATGGCTGTGACTTGGAAAACGTCTTGAAATCTACTGCAGTAGAATTAAGAATACTACTGTATATTTAACAGTTGATAGGCCTATATGAAACTAGATTGCAAAATCGAGATTCTTTAGCAGGCTTATGTACTATAGCAAAGTTTAATGAAACTGGCCCCAGTAAGGGAATCGCGGTTCTCAAGATACACATATGTTTAGAGGATGTGATGGACGAAATAATTTAAAATTATAATTGTAATTATAAGTATAAAATAAAATTATAAATGTCAACGATAACAATGATGACAGCGACAGGAGTGATTCTCCTTCTGATGAAGAGTCAGAATAAATAGCAATATGAAATGTGTTTTTGCACGGCCAGTAGTAACGTATTTTACCAACTCAGAGTTGTTCCCTCCTCCCGCTAAACTTAAGCTTCACCAGAGCGGCTATAGTTATCAGAAGTGAAATGTAAGGAAAATCCCTACATAGTGTTTTTCTCTCCTTAGAGTCTATACCTATTATGTTGAGATAAGTCATTAGTGAAGATTAAAGAAAAAAGCAAACACTGATCTCAGTGTGGATGCTGTGGTATTTTGACAGTGATTGGAGGCAATTCATGATTATGCTATTTACATGGAGACATGAACTGCTTACAAGCAAACTCGTAGTCATTACACGTAGCAATTACAGAACAGTAATAACACGTAGTCATGGAGGAAATGGCTCGGCAAGCAAGTGGGTGTCTGTGATGCCTCAAGTGAAGGAGCCACGACTCAAGCGGTGTGCTAATTGCCTGTGTCACACCTGCCTAACACGCGTCATGTCATCTGCAAACATGGCGCACCATCTCAAAGTGGATGTCAAACCTGTGCGGGCTTCCTCATCAAGACTGTGGATAGGCTACATGATAACGCGACCACTGTACTGGTTTAGGCCTACTTACCAGTGAAGGCCTATCTCAGGGAAGGAGATATGAACTCTCTTGTGCTTATGCTTATGCTAATAAGCTAACAAATATTTTGCACCAGAACCTACAAACAAATTTATGTTTATACCTTTCTTAACGTCAATTTTTGGAACCATTGAGATGCATTTATGGATGAATAGTTCATTCAGAAAACATTTACACGCTTTCGGAATCAGTAAGGCTACAAGAGTATCGGAAAGCTAATGGCAATATCTATTACAGAAAAGGAAATTCGATTAGGTATTCCGTATAGCGCCGTGAATCGAATTCTGGCTGGTTCAGTTGGGAAGCGGACACCGGAAAGCGCCGTGTTCGAATCCTGTTTGATGCAATTTTATGCTGAAATATTCTCACGTAATTTGAATAGAAACATTCTGGCTGGTTCAGTAAATGACGTAAAACTGTACATGACGTAAATGTATTTCAAAGAGGTAGACGGTTAAAGGAATCATAGGCGACTATTCCATCTGGCACCGTGAATCGAACTCTGGCTGCCTCAGTTGGGAGAGCATCGGCACGGAAAGCCGAAGGTCACGGGTTCGAATTCTGGTGTAATAGGAATTTGTCCCCCAAAATATTCTCGTGACGTTCAACAGAAATATTAGTCTGTAGCTTTTATGAATACTTATCACTTATCAGCTTCAAGAATACTCATCCATATCGATTAATTCACAATATTTTTTGTCAATGCGCCACTACGTCTTTTAATATTATAAAATGAAATGATAAACGTACATGAAATTTGTTCCGTATCAAGAATATCAATTCTGACATAATTACATTATACTAAAATTACATCATATAGAAATGAGACACAGCTTATCAACTTAGGCACTGCTTACATTCGTCATTATTCAGAGATAAAAAAATATCACAGTTACTCTAGATCACTGGTTTTCAATCTTTTTTTCCTACTTTTTGATGAAAGACTAGTGGGCAGCATTGATTTATTGATTTATTTATAACATTATACAAATGTAACATGATTATACCATAATATTATATTAAAATAACTGTAGGAATTACTTAACATAAATGTAATATTTTGTCTTCCACTTTGCCATGTTAATGAATAACAAAACACAGTAAGTTAATATTCTTGAAATTAATGAGACCTGACACTGTTTCTTTGTCACTGAATTGTCAATACTGGCTTTAATGTTGGAAGAAGAAATTCGAAGGCAGTTCTCTGAGTGCCGTAAATTCTGTTCCTCAGTTTTGACTTCACGATATTCATCCTGGAGGAAAGCTGCTCACATAATATTATGTTTGTGTTGCCAAAAAAGTCATGCTATGTGCATATGAGCGGGCCGCTGAAAATTTGTCTTCTAACGCCAACTCAAACGTACTGAAGAGTGGTTTCAGAATAGTGATCAAAGAATACTACTTTTACTTTTATTTAAAACTAGTATTTGTTTGCAGAATGTCAAAACTTATGAAACGGACCGCGTTGTAGTATTAACTGATACTACACTGAACCACGGGTCGCGGGTTCAAGACCACTGCTCTAGATGGTCATGTTATATTTAAAGTCAACAAACATTTGCATATTCTTCGTTGTTTATTAAATATCAGCAGTCTTAAATTATGCAAAATATTTTCTTAAAATATTACCTTCCTCATTAAACTTTCTGAATTTTATGTAAGGTTACTGCTTCCAAAATGAAATTTTAGAAGTTACGCCATTTTTAATTGAATTAATAAAATTTCATAATTCTTCTTTCCATGAGTTTGCCGCCCGGGCCTTACAGGACCGCGACCTGCCGGGGGAGGGAGTTTCTATTGATAATATCCTTATATTGATAAGATAAGGACATGAGTGGCCTCCCATGATGAGTGATCAGCCCAATGTCGGGGCCACCACAACAACACGTACATCTCATAGGACGATACACTCCCATCACACACTCATTCCCGAACAAGGCAAGGATGGATGAAGATGATAATGACGGCCTGGTGATATCCGAGGACCATGAGGGCCTATAGTTACCTGGCATTCGTCTCACAGGTGAGGAAAAGCCCCGGATAAAATCCCCACCTAAGAAATCGTGCCTGGAGCCCTGCGTGAGGAGAGCGAACGCATTCCCTATGCCACAGTATGAAATTTCAAAATTTCAATTAAATTAATTTTTTATTGAAAAAGTAACATGTTATATATAATGCAAAACTTTCTGTAAAGTGATATTTAATGCAGCATTAATCCGTTTAATATCCATTTATTTGTATCAAGACTGGATCCATTAACAACGGCTGACGTGTTAGAAAATTATGTAAAAGAAAATTTTTCTGAAGCAGTGTGAGACACTTAAATCTAAGTATCCAGATTCCTATTCATCATTTAAAATCACCTAGATAAAGCTATTGATACAACTGTATGGTCAGATGGCATACTTGTCATTAGGTATTTTTTTAAACGAACAATAAAATGTTGCAAATGTAATTTAAGCACTGGAGTTAATAGTGATAGCAAAATTTAACGTGCTTATGATAATGTGTCGAATTTAAATATGGTGAAGAATAACAAGCTTGATGAACATGTAAAACAATTTATGTCAATGTTCAGTGTATAACCAATAAAATGGTCGAATTAGAGGTATTGGCCTATTGCAGCAGTATAATCCAGATATTCTTTGTATTTGTGAGCACTGGCTTAAAGATGATGAGATTATTGTGTATACTCATAATTATATACTAGGCAATACTTATAGTAGAAAAGTATATAAGAATGGTGGAACATGCATATTTCTTAAGAAAGAAATTTAATTTGAGTATATAGAAATAAATTGATTTTGTATTGGAAAATGTTTTTCAGGTTAGTGCAATATATTTAAGTAATATCAAGACAATAGTTTTAACATTATACAGATCACCTATGGGTGACACTGACACATTGTTTATGGTTCTTGAAGAATTATTAAATTACTTTGTAAAATATATTAATTGCCACTGATTTAAATCTTCATATGAATAAACTATCCTGCAATGCAATCAAATTTCATAATTTATTACATTATAATCTATCCATTGTACCAGTTTAAAACCAACTAGGCTTTTATCATGTTTGGATTACTATTTTTACTGATTACCATGAATCTTTATACCAGGTGGATGTGTTAAATCCATGTATTGCGGATCACTTAACTCTGTTACTTATTTTAAGATGTAATATTGAACGAACAAAGGAATTTAAAATTCCATCGAGACATTTTAGTGATATTAATTATCGAATAATTTTTAGTATGCAGCCATTCCATAAAATATGGGAATTTTTCCCTCAAAAAAGAGAAGTTATAAAACTGTTGTAATTGGGAGGTCAAAAATAAGTTCAAAACCTCAAATTCTCTGAATTTTAAGGATTTAGGTGTATCTGAAGTGGTTTCATGAGTAAAATCTGTCGATTATTTATTGCATTGAGTTACTTTTTTTTTTGCCATTTTAGCATGATTTTAAGACTCTTGAATACCAAGTAGTCAAGAGTAATCAGCTATGTCCATTGCATTTGAGAAAATATACATCTTAAGGTACAATTTGGTATAAGATTAACTTCAAAAAATATGTGTGGTTAATTACTATGTAAAATAACAAGGGAATTTTTGTCCCACCCGTAACAGTGATAGTTTTGTTAAATTATTATTGATGAGTTAAATAAATGTTCTGACAACCTGGAAACAGTTTATAATTTGTATTTAATCCCTTATACCTTCATTAATAACAACATTAAGACCCTAACAGTAATAGCAGAACAGAAAATGAGGTTTTGTTTTGCATCATTAAAATCAGTGTCCAAATGATGTCCCACCCGTAACAGATTTTGAAAAACAAATTTAAAATATTTAAAGTAAATTTTAAATAATGCTTTGCATGTAGTGTGGAGGAGAAGGCATTGTAAATTTTACAGAATGTGAAGAACCAATTCTAGTTTATTATTTATGATATGTTTCTTTCTTTCTTTCTTTCTTTACCGTAGTTTCACCTCTCCCTTTTTAGGATTTAAGCGACCCAAGTCGCCCGGGCCTTACAGGGCCGCGACCTGTCGGGAGAGGGATTATCTTTGGATCACATACATACTTTTTTGACCAGACAAGGACATGGAGGGCCTCCCCGGATGAGTGATCAGCCCAATGCCGGGGCCACCTCCGAGACAACACGAACATATAGGACGAGACACACCATTCACACACACACTCACTCCAAACAAGGCGAGGATGGGATGAAGATGATAATGACGGGGACCACAAGGGCCTAAAGTTACCCGACATTTGTCTCAAAGGTGAGGAAAAACCCCAGAAAAAACCCCACCTAGGTAACTTGTCCCGACCAGGAATCGAACCCGGGCCCGCTGCGTGAGGGGATTGAACGCATCCCCTGAGCCACAGCGGTGGACATTTATGATATGTAATAAACAAAAATAGTTTTTATAATTTGCTAGAATGTCCCACCCGTAATTATGAAATGGCTGTATGACTGCAAACAGATGGTACTTTGTGTATATTTTTTACACTGTTTTTAACAGATTCATTGATCCTGTATTTTACTGTTTTAATGCAGCGTTTCCTGTTATATTTTTGAATAAGGAGGATAAATAGAAAGTCAAATGGTACTCTGACGAAGTTAAGACACTAAAAATTCAGGTTTAATGGCTATATGATCTACATAGGATTTCAAGAGAGGATGTAATTAAACACAGGTGGAACAAAGATTACAAAAACAAACTGAAGGCAGCCAAAAGTAATGCTTAGTATGATTTTATTTATAACGCCAATAACAAATGTAAAGCCATTTGGCAACTAATAAATAAGGAGCGTAATGTCAGTAATAGAAGTGAAGTTGAGATAATACCGGATGAATTTAATAATTATTGTGTAAAGTCAGTGAAGGATATTGTAACATCCGTCCAATATAATTTAGACGTGGTCATGACCTAATCTAAAAAAATAAACAGTACAGAGTTTAATTGACTGTTGATGATGTAATCGTGGCAGGAAATAGTTTAACACAGACTGGTAGCTGCGATGTTTATGGACTATCTAATCGTTTTATTAAAACGATCATACTAGGTATTACCTCACCATTGATGGTTATGTTCAACAAGTGTTTATTGCAAGGAATTTTTCCCGGTGCCTTGAAAATAGTAAAGGTTAGCCCATTACACAAGAAAGGTGTTACCTCAAACTTGCAAGAGGTTTGTCACTGGTTTTGAGTATATTTTGTATAGACAACTTATATCATAAATCTGGAAGTAATGATACATTAACATCCACACAATATGGCTTTAGAAAAAATAATTCAACATCTTTAGCTTTAGAAGATATAGTAAACTATATTTTACATGCCATTGAAGATAAATGCCTTGTATCACTGATACTTGGTGATCTCACTAAAGCATTCGACTGTGTGGTACCTGAATTCCTTATCTGTGAGACACTATGGTTTGAGAGAAAATAGCTTAAGAATATTACAATCTTATTTGATTGGAAGAAAGCAGTATTTATCTATAAACAATACCAATTCGCAACTTGTGGATATAACTATGGCGTAGCTCAAGACTCAATATTGGGCCCTCTCCTGTTTATTTTAATGATTAATGATATTAGTTATAATCTACCCGATGCCCCAGTCTTGTACGCAGACGACACCACTGTAAGTGAAAAAAAAAAAAAAAAACTTGGATGAATTAGATAATTTTATTGACTCTAAATTTAATGTGGCCAAACAGTGGTTTATAGTCACTGGTCTTCTTTTGAACGAGAGTAAAACACAGGCCATGTACCTAGGTATTTTGGACTTAAAGATGTAACAACTGATCTTGATAATGTTAACTTTTTGGGCTTTGAACTTGATTCAAAACTTTAATGGAAGTATCATATAGATAAAACTTGCATGAAGCTGTCTCAAACCACTTACCTTCCCAGAAAAATCATATGTTATATTCCGCTTGATGGTCTTAGAAATATTTATTATTAACTTGCTCAGAGTCATATTGTGTGTGATATACATTTATGGGGAAGTAGTTCACATGTCAAGGAGATATTACTTTGCCAAAACAGAGTAATTAGATTAATTATGCGTAAAAAGCCCGATGTACATTAAAATCCTGATGTACATAGTAATCGTTGGTTTATTCTCCTAAAAATATTTACAGTTTATAACCTTTTCATATTCATTCTGATTTACACCAATATAATTAAAGATCTGATATACCTATAGGTATAGGTACATAACATTAATACAGTACTAGAAATAGATACAAATTGAATATTCCTAATTGTCGATTTACCCGTACTAAAGAAATATGTTTTGTTAAAGATTAACTCTTGAAATCAGAAATTTAAATATATGCACTTTTAAAAGAAAGCATTTTGATTGGTTGCTAAGGCATCCATTTTACTCTATTGACGAGTAGGCCTATCTGAGTTTTCATTTAGTCAGCATACTTTGATTTTATGTGGATTATTAATATAAGGGATTTATTATATTACACACTGACAATGTCTGTAGCAGGAACACGCTGCTATTTGACAATACAGTATTATTAATAGTTATAAAATTGTACTATCATTACGATAAACAAATATTCTGTAGCTAACGCAAAAACCCTTCTTAAAATAGCTGTGCTAGAATATAACTGTAAATGATGATGATAAGAATTAGTATTATTATTATTACTAGGGCTCGGACTTTTAGGTGCTTATAAAAACGAAAATATTTATTTTTTATGTGTTTAAAAAGTCGAAAATATTTTTAAAAATACTGACACTCATATGTTCCATCTGCTCTCTACACTGTTACCCATTAAAATTTCTGAAATCTTGCGAACACTTGTAACCCTTCATTCTTATTTAGGCATGACAAGAATTTTTTTTAAATTTTGTTTGCTTTTGAACCACTGATTTTGTTAAGTTTGTTTTCAATGTGTTTCATTTCTTTTTATTGATTCTGTCAACAATTGTTTTGTTGTTTCCAACTTAGTAATGCAGTGTGAGAGGAAACATAAATTTGCACTAATGAAGGCCAAATCCGCCCTGATTTATTCTCTGACTGAACATAACAACGCAACACATTGAAAATATGGCGCAATTTTACAAAAAAACTGTCAAAATATTCATTTCTAAACATGATATGTGGTAAAATATTACAAAAACTGTCAAAATATTCATTTCTAAACATGATATGTGATAAAATATGTAAAAATAATTAAGTTACCCAAAATATTTATTCTAATAAGAAATATCGAATTTTTTTTTTTTTTTTTTTATGTGATATGCAACTCAGTATTTTGAATCGAAAGGTCCCAACCGAAACTTTGACAAAGTCCAGAAATCATAAGTGATAGCAAAAAAAATATGTATTTACCTAAAAGTCCTAGCTCTAATTATTACTAACTAATTATACGTCATAAACTGTTCGTTATAACAAGGTTACTTAAGAATGCAAGTGTATATAACATTAAAGAAATATAGAATATGTAGAAAACAAACAACTAAATATAAGATAAAAACAAAACAAAAGCAAAAAAGGCAACAAAAACCCCAACAACTTAAATGACAACATAAAACATGCGAAGCTGTCAGGGCTCGGTCTAGGGCAGGGGAAGACAGAAGCTTGCTCTGTGACGTCACTGCTTTGTGCTCTGACTGCTCGCGTTATACCTCTGCGAGGAGCATGTGAAATGTTGGCATCAGTGACCGCCGTAATCATGCCGTCTACGGTACCTCTTACTTCTGGGGTAGCAAAAAGTTTAAACATTGGAGAAAGGTTTTCCACATCCTGAAACCTCGATTCGAACTGAAGAAGAATGTTTTGCAGAACTAACACATGTTCTGCAGAGAGAACACTATCAGGATCGCGTACTTGCATTAACTTTGAAAAATGCTCGTATTTCCAACCAGAAGTTGTTCTACCAACAGAGCTAAAGTGAATAGGTCCTCTAGTACCTAGCTCTAGCGTACTCTAAACACCCCTACTACCGTGCGCTCTTGCTGACGTCACACACAAGGGATCCGCATGCACTTACTCCACAAACGTCATCACAAGACGTAGTTGACTTCCCCTGGTCTAGGGTGACCAAGTCAAGAAAGTTAAGGAGAGACATATAGCTATCGGTGAAATTCATAGGTGAGAAATAGGTGGATTTTATTATTTTATTCCTCAGTAATAAGTTGCTCTACAATCTTGCAATCTGACACACTCTTTATTGACTACTATTACAATTGCATACTATTTCCAAAATTAATCAAACTGTTACAGTTATGGGTAATTATCGTTTCAAAATGGCAGTCACGTTTCCTTGATAACTTCTACAAATATCAATATTTCTGAGTGATTATTTTTCTGTGTATTTGGTAATATTATATAAACAACACTATCTACAATAATTCATTTAACATTAATAGCTTATTTTTTAGAATATATATGAAAAAGAAAATTTAAAAAAATATATTTTTCAAAACACACTGTAGATATTCCAATGAACGTAGATGATGATGTTCATATGATGTTTACAAGTAGATGAAAAATTTAACACTAAAAAATATTGCCATTTGTGGAAACGGCATTTTCACGAAACATATAGCCTATATTGACTAAATGAAAACTCAGATACTCGTCAATAGAGTAAAAAGGATGCCTTAGCAACCAATCAAAAAGTTTCTGTTTTAAAGAGTTAATCTTTAACACAACATTTTTTAACGATAATTTCCCATAACTGTAACAGTCTGAAAATAGTATGCAATTGTAGAAATAGTCAATAAAGATTATGTCAGATTGCAAGATTATAAAGCAATTCATTGCTGAGGAAAAAATAATGAAATTCACCTATTTCTCATCTATGAATTTCACCGAAAGCTGTATGTCCCCCCTTAAGAACGTCCGGACCATTGCTTTATGAAAATTGAAGCGAAGTGGAGATGGAGCGTGGCATTACTAGTTGACTCAACACGTAAACATTCAGTTATAGAAGGGCACTAAATAATTGTTCGCATTTATAATCATAAATGCATTTATAGTTTAGAAATGATTTGCTTAGCATTATGTTTTATTTTTATTTTTTATTTACGTTATTATCTACGTGTTCTAATAATCTGAAATTTTTGGCTCCTGAGAAGAAAAGGAAATATAGGCCTATGTACAACCCATATTTCATGGTCTGGTCTTTTCTAATTTGTATCAGATTGCCATAACATGGTCTTAGGGAATTTTTTCTTGGGGTAGATTTATGAGAAATGTTTTTAGTCACATATTTTTCAAGAAACTCTTTACAATATTTATTGTCGACCTTGTTGAACATGATGCTGGTATTACCAACCTTATAGTAAATGTCGATAACGTTCGGCTTGATCTTCAACGTTTGATTTTGATATGAAGGCCTTCCTTGAATGAGTAATTTAATATTTTCCAACTGCCTTTTACTATCACACTGTTTTTCAAACAATGGATTTCTACCTGTCCATATATATTTTGTGTTCAATTTGCAAAATGGAGTTTGTTTCCTTTCATATCCAGATATTTTGTTCCGAATCTCTCTCAGTTACTTCTGAAGAGAACGCTTCGAGTTCTCAGTTTTTTGGCATGTTCCTCAGTACTGTGAATTCCTAAATAGTATAATTAACATCAATTAGAATACTGCAATAATTAATAAAGTCTAAGAAATAGGATACAATGGATTCTTTGCTTAAAGGATCGCAAGTAAAGTATGTACCGGCATGAACCCAACCCAAGCAGCAACGAGACAGTAATGAACTTTGTTATGAATCATACCGCACGCTGTCACCTCACAAGTCATTACGTCATATATGCTCCATGCATTCCAAACCTAAGTATCGTAGCTTTGTGGCCGTTTGACGAGCCCTGGCAATAAGTAATGAATATAATGTGCCCTTGTGGTAGTGCGCCTGCCTTCAACCCCGGCGGTCTGTGTTCGATTCCCGGCCGGGATGGGGATTTTTCGGTAGTGGGTACGTATGTCGTCCTTAGGTGTAAGTGTTATGTAGGGGACTGGCGCACCCATAAACAAATCCGCTGGGAATATCCCCTTGAGGGATCACAAGAATGGAAATTAGTAAAACTGGACTGAAAAATATTTCGATTAATACCTCACTCGGATGCAGTGACCCAATATTAGCTTTAGTGCTAAAGTTATAAATTTATTTCTAGAGGGAAACCAATTATTTATTATTCATTTTTATTATTTTTTTATATTTTATGTTACCATACATTACAGACAGATTACATTTTCAAATGAATCACATAGAAAGTACATTACAGTAACAACCAATACAACCAACTTCATCATGTACGCATTGAATCTGTGACAACCGCGCAGTCAAGGCAACGTTACTGTCGCAATAAGAACAGGAGATCATGACCCAATAATGGTTCTTGTTTTAAAAATTGTGATGCACAAACTTCCTCTATCCAATTAATAATTTTGGCTCTAATATTACTATGCATATTATGGAAATTCAAACAAAAGTGCGTATTCAGTTGTTGCAACCTCATACAAAGCAATTACTGTTTACCAGGCAAGACCTAGTTTCTAAAAGCAATGGTAGCTTATATCTACCCTTCAGAGAATTTAAAAAAAAGTTTCAAATAAAAGTTTTAGCTCTTAATATAAGCACCCCATGTTTAAAGATAAACAAAATCAGTAGAACCGCTTTCGAGAAAATCGCAAGAAAACAAAATTTTCTTCATGTAAAGTAAGGGAAAGTCGTCGCCAATCTTCATGTCACATCACCAGAAGATAGCCTACCTTACTCAAATATAAAATTTTGTTTTTATACGACTTTTCGTTCTCGAGCTAGTCCGTTCACACAGACATAGACATGTTTCTGAAAATAACGTTCCTGGATTTAGGGACCTCAAAATGTGTATTTAAGTTAAAATCTCGACTGCGAATAACGGGGTCGAACACAGTACTTCCTCTACCTATGGTGCCGGCAGAGGAAGTAAAAAGTGTTGCAAAAGTATCCTCCGATTTCATTTTATATTGTTTGATATATATATATATATATATATGGTCTCTCAAAATAGATTTTCTTCGACCATACGGTTATTACGTGTGACGTAACGGTATCATAATGGAACTCATTTCGACACTGTTTATCATTTTGTGTTATCGATTATTATTGAACACTAAACGATCTTGACACCTTGAGAGTAGCAGCTAAATAGCCTGTATTTAAAAATAAAGTCAATTCTGTTTGTGTTAATTTTAATATCACACAAAAATGAATTCATATCGTGCTGTAAAAATTAGTTGGTTTGAAGAAAACAGCACAAGGAATCTTACGCAATAAGCTGCCCCCTTACGTAGAACCAGCTGGTGCGAAGGTCAGCGCGCTGAAGCTTAGTCGGTTCGTTTGCGTGAATAAAAAATCTCAAAATGTAAACTTTAAGACTAATTATGGTCAATCAAAAAGAGTCTATGCAACTTGCCTAAAATGGTAATGCAAATTTTGAAGCGAGCGTTGTTGCCTATGTGTAATAAGACTACAAGTAACTTACAAAAATGTGGAAAAATCACTGATGGTTTGCGGCCGCCTCGTCTTCAAGTGTGTTGCTGTAAATACTAACTACATTAACCACTGCTGACAGCAGTTATGCACGGATGACGTATTGCATGCTTTTTCCTCCTCGCTTGATAGAGGTAACGATATGGGAACAAATGAAGCTACATTAACAATGCTTTACTTAGTGTTGACAAGCTGGCCCAGTGCCAGTTCATCCCTGCTTTGCCAGTATTCCTCGCACTTCCCGCCAAGAATTCGCAAATTTTATGATTACTTTGTCATCATTGCTATAGCCAAGTCTTTTTTTTTTTTTTTTGGCACAGTTCAATTTTCATCTCATAGAATTACAAGAGTAGTAGTGACACAGTTTTCTGGATGTGGTAACTTTTCAGAAATAATGCCACTTCATAAATTTCCTGAGCTTAATAATGTAATCTAGATACTTTTTGGGAAGCGCTTTTAAATGTTTAGTATATGACTTAACATAATATTATTTGCTTTCCCAAAATGTCCACTTCATAAACGGAGAAAACTATTTATATAAAAAAAACACGAAAACTCTCCCATTGTATAATAAATTAATGGACTTCATAGGAGGTCTAATGCTCTACAGAGTGATTTAAATTACAATGTTTTCTGAATTTTACCTTCAATTATTTATTACTAGTTTAAATGACCCGGCATCGCCCGGGTACTTGTGCTTCCAAGTAATCTTAAAGCAGGGTTGTTATGAAAAAAGCCGGCCTGATTTTAACCAGCCGGTTTTAACCGGTTTTATCCACTTGAAAAAAGCCAGGCAATTTTATCCGGATAAAATCAAATTGAATAAAAATAATGGAAGTTTCTTTCATGTTTTTATTTCCAAACATCATAAATTTAAGTTACAAGCTCAGAAATGGTAGTAGGCCTACTTAGGACTACTGAGTGCAAATGCAGAGCTAGAAGTTTTATCCACTTGAAAAAAGCCAGGCCGGATAAAATCAAATTGAATAAAAATAATTCAAGTTTCTTTCATGTTTTTATTTCCAAACATCACAAATTTAAAAATTTCAAGCTCAGAACCTGTAGTAGGCCTACTTAGGCCTACTGAATGCAAATGAAGAGCTACCAGTTTTATCCACTTGAAAAAAGCCAGGCCGGATAAAATCAAATTGAATAAAAATAATTTAAGTTTCTTACATGCTTTTATTTCCAAACATCACAAATTTAAAAGTTTCAAGCTCAGAACCTGTAGTAGGCCTACTTAGGCCTCCTGAGTGCAAATGCAGAGCTACCAGTCATATCCACTTGAAAAATGCCAGGCATTTTATCCGGCTAAAATCAAATTGAATAAAAACAATTGAAGTTCCTTTCATGTTTAAATTTCCAAAGATCACAAATTTAAAAGTTACAAGCTCAGAACCTGTAGTAGGCCTCAGTTTTATCCACTTGAAAAAGCCAGACATTTTATCCGGCTAAAATCAAATTGAATAAAAATAATTGAAGTTCCTTTCTTGTTTTTATTTCCAAACATCACAAATTTTAAAAGTTACAAGCTCAGAACCTGTAGTAGGCCTACTTAGGCCTACTGAGTGCAAATGCAGAGCTACCAGTCTTATCCACTTGAAAAATGCCAGGCATTTTATCTGGATAAAATCAAATTGAGTAAAAATAATTGAAGTTTCTTTCATGTTCTTATATCACAAATTTAAAAGATACAAGCTCAGAAACCTAAAATTGTATTTAGTGTAATTTAATACAGTGAGTCTCATGCAAGAGTTGGCCAATGACACGGGTTTCTGCGTCGCGGCGGGCACTGCAAATAAAGCCGCGATCGGTGTAATGATTCAGGTTCTCACATTTACAGTTAAAATTACAATGAAAATAACCACGTACCTCATCACAAGAGATGTTAAAAATGTTCTGCTCTTGCATCCACACAATACTGGCACCATTTTAGGAAATTTTCTTTTACGCGCATTAAGTTCAGCTTCCGAAATAGAGTTAATTTTTCTCGTTGAAGTTTCCCCATAAATAATAGTCACTGCTGTTAGAAGAACTTAAAAACAATATCACAAGAGAAATTAACTCTGTCTCGGAAGCTGAAATTATGCGTGGGAAAGAAAATTTCCTGAAAAGGTGCCAGTATTGTGTGGATGCAAGAGAAGAACATTTCCAGCAGCTCTTGTGATGAGGTATGTGGTTATTTTCATTGTAATTTTAACTGTAAATATGAGAACCTGAATCATTACACCAATTGCGGCTTTATTTGCGTAGATATTTCACCCGATCGCTCGGGAGTTGGAGAATCGCAGAATCCCACGTCATTGGCCAACTCTTGCATGGGACTCACTGTACCACTTCACTGTGTAATTCCCAGCAATAGTTAATTACCGTATTTACTCCAATATAATGCACCCTCGAATTTAATGCGCACCCTGATTTGAAACTTAAAATCATAAAAAAAGAGTTTGTTAGCGAATGTAATGCGCATCAATAGGATATTTTATTTGGAATTTTGTCTTAGTATTTATAGAATAATGAACCAACACATAAACATTTACCGTTAACTGCCAGTTTTAGGCCTACAAGTAGACCTGTAGGCATGGCTCATCAATATTCACTAATGTGTTCATCACTGGAATCCTCGGAGGTGCTTATTTTTATTGCTAAATGGACAAACAAAATGTTAAATGCATGTTTCACAATAAAAGCTGATACCACTCTTAAATGAGTTTAAAATCAACAATGCACAATATTCCACATTTGCACTATAGAGCTGACAAAAACTATTTTTTCATTATGTTTCAGAAATTAAATTTCATATGGTGTAGGCTAACGATAAAATGAACGAAGTCGAAAATTATAGCAGTGCCTTGTTATGTAGATCAATATTACCTCCGACCTACAAAACGGATTTGTACTAGAATTTAACGCGCACCTCAGCATTGAAATCTACAAATGGACAAAAATAGGGCACGTTATATTCAAGTAAATATGGTAAATTCACCATTCATCATAAGACTCTTGCATATTTGCTTTATTCTGCCTGTTGATGTATACAAGCTTCTGGGCTTTTTCATTGCCTAGTCTGTTTCTCAATTTTGTTTGTATTAACCCAAATGAAGAAAATACTCTTTCGATTGATGCAGAACTGGCTGGCATACGATGTAAAGATTATATGGCTTGACAAAATTCCAGCGATAGGTGATTATGCTTCAGATTTGTGTAATTGATGGAGAAATAAGTATAAAAAATCCCTTTGGGTAGGCCTACAGGGCACAGGCTGAGGTAGATTTCATAGTGCTTTTTATGAATTTATTGGGGTAAGTGTAGAATAAAAACTGAAATTTTTTTTATAAAAAGAGAGTTGTTAATTATGTATTAATTGATATCTTTTATTATTTCATTTTTAATTTGGCCAAGGATTATTGTTCTAAAGATATTTAACTATTATTTTTAATATTTCAAACTTCATTTCATTGGTAATTTTAGCCTCAGTTGGTCCTCATGAATTCATTTCGGCATGCCTATTGGCTGAGGTATATTTTAAAGTGGTTTTTGACTTTCAAAAATTCAAATCTCTCCTTATATGAGCGCTATTGAGAAACTAGTTGTTGATTTAGAGATTACTCATCAAGAGCTTTTCAACGATACCCCACAAACATGGTTTTAAAAATTTTTAATTTCCACCCTCACCCCCACAACCACTGAATCATTGGTGTCTAATTTATGCATACTAAGTTTCCCTCTAAAACCCATAGGGCCCTAAATATAATTTTTTCAAAATTTCAACCCGCTCCCACCTCCCCCAACCAGGAAAAATTGATTTTAGCTGGCTAAATTTGATTTTAGCCGGCTAAAATCATGATTTTAACCGGCTAAAATTGAAAAAAACCACTGGTCAGGTCTTTTTCAATTTTAGCCGGCTTTTTTACAACCCTGCCTTAAAGTAGGCTAGCTTACTTCCTATGTTCAAACTCTAGGCCCTTATATAACCTTTCGTCTTTTGGCTGCAGGGTTTATATGAACAATACTCTTTTTTTTCGGTGCCATTTAAATAATTCTTTGGGGGGAATAAAGAAGCTTCGTGAACGGCGATAAAAAGGGAAAAGGCGCGCAGGCTAAATACGCAAAATTTCATCAAGATTGGAAAAGGTGAAGTGATCCTCATACGGGCTAGAGACATACGGGACTTGAAGGGTTTAAGGATTTCAGCCTTAACGCACCAGCCGCCTTTACCTACAGGATTGTTCCGGGTATTCGTTTCTGTTATAGGCTGAGTTGACCCGTCAGAAGGATAATCTAATTGACAAATCCTAATATCGATGACTTAGTGCACACATGTGACAATAGAATAAAATGCTATTGTTTTTAGTAAATCTAATCATGTGCCCTCAGGAAAAGTATTTGCCACATTTTCCCCTACAGAAAGTACATTAAGCTTCTGTTTTTCACTCATCACATTTGTATAGAGTGAAGATATGCCTCAGAAGCTTCCAAATCTTCAGTTATCAAAATTAAACCCAAAATTGTACTTATTACATGCATGCACTAAGCCATCGATATATTCGTAAACAGAACTGTCCTTAGAGTAGGATTACCTCCACAAAGTCTCTGGGTTTTTACGTATATACCTTAGGAGCGAGTCTCACCGCTCGTAGAGTTCCTTGCTAGGGGAGGTAGCTGCACCCTGATTGGCTATCCCACTCCACGTGTTGTCTGTATCTGTCTCTGCGGCATTATCCCTCCACTCAACTATCGACATGAAGCATTATCTTTACTCTCTGGTCGTCAGTAGGTCACTGATCTTACGCGCAGCGAATCCGCGCATCTTGGTAACGAGACGTAACGAGAAGCTCGCTGGCTGGGTTAGTCTTCAAGGCCAGAGACGTTGTGGGAGTAATCCTACTCTACCTTCATGCTACGCAAATGATACGAAACGCCAAGATCCAGCACAGCCATAAACTGATTGACCCTACTATGACGTCACGCGACTTATGGAGTAACATAAAAGCAATGGGATTATGAAAACAAAAAAATCAAGCCCATGCTGTCAACATCCCACTCAATGATTTGAACAAATACTTCACTACCATACCAACCAGGACATTAGATGACGTCACCAAACAAAAGACTATTCATTATCTGTCAACCCTACCCCTCCCTCCACACCATGAAAGATTTTTTTCAATGTAACGCCCTTACAAGTAAAAAAGGCATTCTCGCAAAATAAATCGAATGCACGGATGGCATTAATATATTAATGCTAAACAAAATAATCGATATCATTCTTCCTAGCTTAACCCATATTTACAACGCCTCTCTCATCACATCCACCTTCCCGCAACAATGGAAAAATGCTCTTATCCGACCTCTTCCTAAAGTAAATCTCCCAAACACTTCCAAGCACTATAGACTTATCAGTATACTTCCGACTTTATCGAAAACCCTCGAACGCATTGTCCACAAGCAGCTGACTGAGTATAATTTACTTCACCCATTACAGTCTGGTTTCAGATCAAATCACAGTACCTCCACTGCCCTACTTAAAATCAGTGAAGATATTCGTGAGGCCATGGACCGACGTGAAGTGACGGCTCTTACCCTACGACTTTTCACGAGCCTTTGACACCGTTGACGCAGACCTGTTAACTGCTAAATTGAGGTCACTACACTTATCAAATGCAGTAGTCACGTGGGTGCAATCATACCTCTCTGGACGCCAACAATGTGTTTCTCACGACAATCGATCTTCTTCGTGGCGTCTCGTGAGGTCAGGTGTACCACAGGGCTCTGTATTAAGACCCTTGCTTTTTGCAATCTATATAAATGGCATTTCTACAGTACTAAAACATTGCCGACATCATCTGTATGCAGACGACTTGCAGATATATTTACATTTTCGCCCTGATACAATCGACTCTCTTTAAAAGCTCGATGACGACCTACTCGATCAGCAAATGGTCAACCAGATTTGGACTAAATTTGAACCTAGACAAGACACAAGCCATTCTGATTGGAAAAAAACAGATTGCTACCTTCTATTGACAACACCGAACTTTTGCCTGTGACCTTGAACGACACGATTATTCCATACAGTAGAACTTTAAAAAATCTTGGGGTGTATTTTGACTCTGACATGACCTGGAATACACAAATTAAACATATATGTAAAAAAGTATTTTCTATTATGCATTCACTAAATAGACTAAAAAATTTCCTACATGCTAAACTAAAGCAGACGTTAGTGCAGTCACTTGTGATGCCACACTTCGACTATTGCGATGTCCTGTTCACCGACCTAAGTGTTGAATTATCCTGTAGGCTACAACGTGTTCAGAATTCTTGTATCCGTCACATATTCAACATACGTCGATATGATCATGTATCAGGTTATTTTGAGCAATTATCCTGGCTTCGACTAAAGGACAGACGCCTACTACACTCCCTAACTTTACTCTATCAGATACTTAATAATACTGCACCTAATTATTTAGTCTCCCGTTTCTCACTGTTGTCCTCCCAACATAACCGCGACACACGATCTCAGAATAACAGTCTACTGTCAATTCCACGCCATCAAACATCTCTGTATTCTGCCTCATTCACTATAGCCATCACCCGCACCTGGAACTCCCTTCCGCCGGACATCAGCTTACAGATTTGTAGGTCAAACACACTCAAGTATCTCGCTGCTAACTAGAATGAATGTCTCGTTATCCAACCTAGGTTAGTTTATATTGTACACTATTTTCATAGCACCCAGCTTATATTGCTTAAATTTGTAAATTTCTTAGTTTTAAGTTTCATTTTTTAGTGTATATTATAGTATAATATAATAATTAGGCTATACACACACCCAATTATATACAATTTTTTTTATTTACTTTTTCTCTGCATATTATTGTACGCATTTTTGTCTTATGTTTTAAGATAGGCAGATCAATATTGTATTAATATTCTACTTTTAGCATTTTGTATTATTATGTATATCTATTGTATTTGTTTTTGTAGATATTTTATGGCAGAATGAGACAACTTAAAACATCCTTCTCGCGGATACAGGTCAACAAAACAATCAGTATGGACGCTATATAATTAAAAACAGGTTGGCTAACGTTTGAAACCCAAAAATAGATAAAAATCTTAGTCCGTTCAGAATTGTACCATGTTCGAAAATGTACCACCTTACCCTACGAGGGTCATTTCAGAAGTCATGTCAACTATTTTATATATTCCGAATAACTGCATATGCGGTTATTGCACTATATACATTTGAAAACATGGTGTACACAGTACGGGATGCTACCATCAGATGACGTCTGAATGCATTGGTGTCCAGTAGACAACACATGCAAACGTTACTATCCTAGAGACTGTGTTCCGAAATGGATGGCACTAAATTTGAACAGCGAGCATTTGTAAAAATTGCATTTCTGCTTGGCAGTAATGCTCGTGAGTGTCATGCCGAGCTACAAGAAGCATTGGATGATAAGGCGTTGCCCTATCGAACTGTTGCACGTTGGGTGGAGGCCTTCAAACGTGGACGCGTAGCGCCTTTCTCATCGTTGGCAAAGATGTGTGGACGCCTTGGGGGATTATTTTGAAGGTACGAGTATTACGTACACTTTTTTGTGCATATATAATACGAATAACACAATGATATCTATTTACGCATCTTTCAATGTCCCTTACCCATAGCGCCTTGAATCAGGTTCCCAATTTAGTACCAGCATTGCGAAGAACATTTCAATGACTTTCAATCGAATATCCTGATTTTTGTTTCCTGCAGCCTTACTGACTGGTAAATAATAGTTGCCATGGCTTCTGAAACTACCCTCCTGTATATATATGGGGAGAGTGTTGTACCTTGGGCCATTTTTATTGTGTTGCCTTTAACTCGAATTCTAATAGCATTTTATTAGTTTTTTTTAGTCTCTTACCAATGTACTGTGCTTTCTTAACATATTGGCGTTTGTTTTAAGTATGTACTCAAGTAAAAAATAAGTATAATAAAAAAATTAAAATATACTGCACAGTGGCTCAAGGTACAACACCCTCATGGACCATACTGCATAAGTGCATAAACAGAAATATCCAGAGGCTGAAGCCTATGCGAAGTGTATGGGGGGAATGTTACCATCACTACACCAGCAGCTGATGCCTTTTCCAGAGCATCAATAGACAGATGTGTCTCGTGATTGTCCAAGATCAAAAGAACCCTATTTCCTTCAGTTAAGAAAATGGTCAAGAAACTGTAAAAAATGTTGCTTCATTTGACCACCCAGATAAATTAGCTTCTCGCATACACCCTAGAAGGCCACCAAACAACATTCTGTCCTTGAAATGAACACGAGGGAATATGAACAAAGGAGGCAGTTAGTTTCCAACATCATTCACAGCTCCAGTCATAGTGACTAGTTGCCCTCTTTCGGTTGATGTTGCACTTCCAATCTGTTTTAGGATTTTAGGATCAACGATGTTTGACTGTCACTGCACAGTGCTTAGGCCAGTTTCGTCCAAGTTCCATATGTTTTCGAGAGGAATGGGGCCAAATCTGTTGTGAACATCTTTGATGTTATCGAAGAAACATTTTCTTCTCTGGATCATTCGAATTAATTTTCTTAAGAGCCTTTTTCAAAACTCTTGCGTCAACAGGCTCCCGGGTCTTACTACGAGTCATTGTTGTCCTGACAACAATATTGGAACACATAAAAATAAAATATAATGTAACCTCTTGTACCATGGTCCGCCGGCTCAAGGTACAAGACGCAGTTATGGCTCAAGGTACACGATTGTCTGTTTCCACACGAATATGGCTACCGATATGATCTTATGGTATCTAAATAACAAAATATATGGTCATTTTACTCACCAAATAATAGTGAATCCAATGGATAATAGCAAAAACATCTTTATGCACAAGATAAACTTCAATTATCAAGCAACAGGCGAGGAAAAATTTTAGTTTTCACCAGAAAAAACAACTTTTTGGTCTTGCACACGCAGATCTGAAGTAAACACGTCGAAAATTGCACAGAGAATGCCTGAGGCCACGAGAAGCATATAGTTCTACGGTTAGCGCGCTAGATGTCAACAGTTCTTAGATATTAGAACTGGTCCAAGGTACACTATGGTCTTGGTGCAACACTCTCCCCTATATATATATGGAGCGCGCAAGATTTAAGCAGTACGCTCAAGACATTATATTATGCTGGTTTCTTATTTCAATTCCCGAGCAATCAAAATAAATAAGTAATTGAGAATTGACGCCTTGAGTTTACAGTTTGATGGAAATTAGGCTCAAATGAAAATTTATACAATGCGTGTCAAGAAAATATCGCTCTTTAAGTTGTTGGCCAACTCTCCCGGAAAAGAGTGGACTGTCTCTCCCATTTTTAAAGGTGAGATGACCATAGTGAATAATAATTAAAAATGGAGATGTTTAGAACAGAATGTGCAATGCAATGAACGTTCCTTCACCTCACACAATAATAATCGTTTTACTGGTTAGTGATAATGTCGGACTTCGCTTATTTGATTGAACATACACAAAATAAATGAGTAATAAATTATATAACGATAGTGAAGAAGCAATAGCGTATTAGTAAATATAAACAGCGCACGTGTTCAATAATCGACTCTTAATACCAAAAGCTTGCTGCCTACAAAGTTACGTTCAAATATAATTATCAACCGAGAAATCACAGCGATTGGTCATCTCTCCCGCGTGGCCATCTCTCCTTGAATTACCTTTAGATTAGATTTTCTTTATCAGATTAAGCGAAAGTTCTCGCATAATTGAATGGATGGAGGCTATTACAGTACGGACATAGAATTCAGGAGATGGCGAGCTGGGCATGAAGAAGGGGGGACAATATTATGCTTCTAGCATTGAGATATGCATTCCTGCCGCTTGCCTTCTACAACTTCCTACATCGAATTCTGGTAGCCTACATCGAATTCTGAATATATTGCTCTCGGGATTCCCTCGTATCATCGAATTCAACGATGAACAAGGATCAATAGTTTTAAGGAATCAATAGGGGCTACCTGCATTTTGAATCATCTTTTACACAATGCTTTACATAATAATGTTTTATAAATTACAATAGAAACCTTACGCCTTGTCTAGGTAAGTATAAGCACAATTTCGCTTGTCTGCAAAGTCTGATTAGCCCACATCTCTCCCAGTATCCCTTGTTAACAGAACCTTCGAATTATATGGATTCAGTGTTTCAGATTTCTTCAGATAAGTCAGTAATTGTAAAAGGAGGGGAAAAATACATATTTTTTAAAATTTCATCGCACAGAGCTTTGAATTATGAAACGACTCCGCGACCTTCAGGCGTCCAATTTTACGCGCGGTACGAGTAAACTAATCTGCCCCTCTGACGTCACGTGCGACAAGATACTGACAGGAGGACAGCTACTACCATGCTGACGCGTGCTATTTCGACTTGCACAAAGCCTTCTTTGTTTGCAAATTATTATTAAACTAGAAGGAACTTACAAAGAATTATTGAAAGAGGTGCAAGGAAGAAAAGAAAATACGGAAAGGTGTGAGTTTTGTATGCAAATGAAGACGGAACACGAAAATGAGTGTTGTGTTGGGGTGTGAAGGCATGTGAACGGAAGGGGAGTCTAGACAGTATAACATAATTTCCATCATTCGATAGTGTTATTTGAAGAGGGTACATGCAGCTATGGCGTGTGAAAATTTTCCAAATTTTATAATTTTTTCTCAGCTCCCAATGTGTCCATCAGATTAAAACTTGGCATGCTCTATAATCATGGCTTCCCGATCAAGATTCTCTGTGTGTCGTTAACGTTTTAAAAAAAAGTACTAGGCATTTTACATATTGATTTATTTTCAAAAGGAATTCTGCTCAAGATCGCAGTTTCCCTCCTAGCATCCATAACTTACGGTATATAAGAAAGATTTTTGCTTTTTATGTTCCTAAATAATAGAGGGACATTATGAATCAAGGGATTGTAAATATAATTTTATCAGGATTTGCATCCATGATTGAGTAAGCCTACGTCACGTATCCAGGGAATTCGTACTGGCCATCACCACTGACCCAAACTTCATTATTTTCTGACTGTAAATTTAGGTGCAATGTATTTTTTTCATTTATAAAGGTGTTTTGTATTAAAATTCCAACAAATTGTTTCAATAGTTTTTTAAAATGTGCGTTACTAAAAAGAACATTGGAGACCAAGTGATCTGCAAAATATCATAAGGTTAACAAAACACAAGCCGCTATGACTCTGATGTTACCCATTCAGTACGTCTTCTTGGTGATAAGTTGAGTACGCAAATTACAAACATGGGTCTTTTGAACACTGCTCTAACGATCAGGAGTGACCCTTTTGTTGTATGAGACAATGAAGTTACAGAATTTCCACACATGATACATTTTAAATAGCACAGATAAACTTTCCCAAAACGCTAAGAAAATAAAACAGATACTGAACTACTGGCTGAAAAGTCACTTGCGAATTCAGAATCGCGCGTTTCGGTAATGAAATGCTAAAAGAGGTATCTAAATAAGATTTTTTAGAAGAAACGATAAATGAATGTGTGAAAATATTAGTATTAGTATAACTTACATTTCCAAGATCACATTGAAGGCCTGGGGTGTTAGAAACCGAATTTCAGTAATTTCCTTCTTCCGCAAGCACAAAGGTTCATTGGCTGTGTTTCAGATATCCCATGCAAAAAGAGTGACGGCACAGCACTTTATTTTAACAGGTTGCGGATTTCTCCAGTTATCAGTTTTCATAACTGTACTGAAAGCTCATAATCATTTTCTTCAGGTGATTTATTTCTGTTGGGAAATCGTTGGAAGGATATTCTGTTTTATCACTCCGCGTCGATGAGTTTGTACACATCACAACACAACAGGAAACTATTGTTTATAAAAACAGGAGCACAATTACAAACTGCAACAGTCGGTGACGTCACGCTCGCACCCCGTTACAATACATATATTCGTTTTGTAATTAAATGTGAAGGTATAAAACATGTCTGACAATGAATATAATTTAGAAAATACATTCCTTTCAATCCATATGAAGAAAATGATACTGAATTTTAAGTTTTCTTTTCCATTAAAGAGTCTTTTATCCGGCTATCAACGAAACATAATATTAAGTATATGGCACAGATTCTATGATTTTATTTAATGGATATTTTAATTTAGCTTTCATTTAATTATATATAATAGTCTTCCACTTCAATGTATGAGCAAAAAAATTTAAACGTGTTTGAGTTTTAAATAATCGGCATTTTCAGGGGAAAGGGGTGCTCTGCTCGCTAAAGTTCGCTTCGATTCAATAAAATGTTGTACAATATTATTATCGTAATATCATACTGTATTACAATACTCCATGGGCTAAGAAACTCGGCAAATAGCTTGTACCACAACTATTCCATCTCATACTGCAATAAGGTATGTAACGATATTCATATTGTAAAATTCTTAGCCTATAGTACCTTCAAATTATATATTGTTATTAAGAATATTATTTAAACAAGAAAAAGAAATTAAAAATAAGAACAAAGATCTTATGACAGTTAATTATATAATATGCAATACTTACGAGACATTTACAAAGAATATAAATTACTCAAATCACATTGCCAGACCAGGAGGACGATTTTATGGAGATTATGAAATGGAGAATTAGTTTGCGGACGTAGACCTTGTCTTCATACTTCGTGCAATTAAGTCACAAACGTCAGAATATTAGACAAGTAGCAAAGTGACTCGATTAAACAGTGTATGAACTAGAAAAAGCTTCCGAAATGACAAAATGCGTGAATCATGCGTATTTAACAGGTCTGCTGTTTTACTCCTCTTAAAAACTGGTTACTCTATATGCTATCTCATCGCAGTAGAACACGAACACAGTTTCGCTTCTAAACGCTTAATTAGGAGAGAAATCGGGACGAATTCGATCTAATCTTTGGGAGAAGGAAACAAGAAAACATGATCATGGGCTTCAGGGGAAATTGTACTTGTTCGTTACTGTGGAAACGTGTTGACAAACGAGCAGCGGAATGCGTTGATTTGTATGCGCATGGGACTAATGCCTGATGTAGCAGAATCATCTATTAATTTGACGCAGAGAAACGCACCCGCTAAACTAAACAGCGAATTAAATTCGTGTCATTTGCCATTTCTTTCCCCATGATATCCGCCTGATACCGTTAATAACTCCACTTCTACCAAATGAGTTTTGATGCTCATATTCATTAGGAAACATAAAATAATCACATTCCGGAAATTCGTCTCTAAGCTTTGAACAGAAACTGCAGCACATTAAAACATATTGCAGTATACAACGTTACGCATATAACATACTAATGACTTTTTTAAAAACACGCTTTATTACTGTAAACGAAATCATCTTGCGTTTATGAGCACTATCTCGTCCATTCATAAAACCCTTTTTATGAGTTGATATGTCATGAAGATAGATTATCCTTCCCAAAAAACTTAAGCATATAAAAAACATTAAGGGGGATATTTATTTTTAATATTCAATTTGGTAAAGGGGCTTCAGATCATGGACTATTATTTCCATCGACTTTCAAATAATTTGTTTTTTACAATCATTATTGTAAATCAGCTCTGTCCAAATTTAGAAGAACAGGGGCGGAATTTATTTAGAGATGTCATCTTGACTGCCGCACCAAAATTATTTAATTTAGATTTGCATTAACTTAACCTTCGCCTTAATGCTTAGAAGGAGCACCCATGAAGATTATCATAGCTATCTTGTTTAATTGAAAGATGTTACAGACAATTTTAAAATCGTTTAACAAATAGAAAGGAAATGATTCACAAAATATAGCTTTTATCATATCAATTCACCATTTCAATAAAATAATACAGGCCTTTTACATTTTATTGGGAGTACAATCGGCTGATCTGCGAGACAAGTACTTCCAATTTCAATTACCTTAGTATAAAAGAGAACACCTAACTGAAACAAGCCGTATACAAATTTTTGATAAATTTCACATTCGAAAATGCACTTTTACAAAGTTTCCAAACATCTGAAGTTCAGAATCTCACAGTTGAGGAAGCTTGTCATCTGAACAGCTAGACTATTTCCATTTATATTCTATTTGAAGAAATCTATTAGCATGAAAATCACATATACTTCAATTTGAAACTTCGATAGTAGATCTTCAATGTTCACTTTCAAGGGATCGTTCAAAAGTACTTTTTCAAAATCATGAACTATTGTAGAAAATTAATGAATAATAATTTCAATACCCTCACAAAATTAAAAACTCACATCTTCTATTTCATTTGAAAACTCTTAGCCAGCTGGCAAATATAATTTATACGGGTTGTCAATTGTAAATAGTACTGACTGGGGTAGGTGGGAACTCATATTCGATTTCTGGTGACAGGTTTTAAATTCTTCCACTGTCCCACTGAAGTGAACATATGGTTGGATTTTTATATACAGCATCACAGAATTAAGCCCGCAGACTTTAAAATAATGCACAGGAGTATTATAAAAAGATATGAGATAGACAACCTGCAGTTTACGTATCCTACAGCCATTTACGCGAATAGATTCATTGTTAAGCAATGTGGGAAGCTAGACGTTTCGAAATTACACCAGATCCAAGATTCAAGCTCTGGCAGATGCTGGTTGGATTTTTTCCTTTGCTTACTATGTTTTGTTTGTTGTGAGATGTGTGGAATGTACTCTGTGTACAGTTGCTGTTGAGTTTATTACGCCGCCCGCAATAGTTAAAGGCATATACGGGTGGAGTTTTGCGAAAACGTCAGCTAATGGCAAGGCTTATACCATTCCAAACTGCAAAATACTAAGCGTTATAACAATGCCAGCTCCTCTGGTTGACTGTTACCCACAGGCCTATTCCTTTAAATGTGTCAATCTACTGCAGCGCATATACTGCAACAAATAAATTCATTGCTGCATTACTGGACCGTAGAGGAGATAGTAGAGATTTACGAACAGCTGACAAAAAGTCGAGGATGAAAGAACAAGGAAATTTCACAAATTCACATACCCATTACTTTGATCTAAAATTGTTTACCCCTATGACATATTTAGTGTGCTTTAGTACGAATGCGAAGGCGAGAAATGTAAACAAAATAAGAGAAGCCAAAAATGTTAACCATTGTTCCACTTCAGAACTTTGAAGGAAAACAAACTCGTTATTCATACTCATAATGGAGGAAAAAACTAAACATTCGGGTAAAACATTAAAGTCAACAAAATTCGTTATTCATATTTCATAGTGGACAAAAAATTTAAACATTCATGAAAAACATGGAATTCCTTCCTTTGTTAAGAAATCAGGTCACAGAGTTGAAATGGATCAACGAGTAGAATAAGATCATCTGGGAAAAGAAAAAGTCCTGAAGTTGGCGGAATAAAAGCCGAAATATATCGTCCATCCCAAAGAATACAAAATTGTAATGTTATTGTCAAGTATAGATTACAGAGAACACTGCAAGATCACAGATGCTTCAATCATCACTTGGTGGGTTCCTAACTTGATAGTAATGTAATGTAATGTGTTTATTACAGTAATTAACTTTTTACAAATTCCAATGCAAACAATCGCATGAGTCCGCATGGACCGTACATGCTTACGCAAAAAGACACAAAAAACAAAAAGAACAAATAATATAAATACAAAATAACACAAACAAACTAAATCTATTCCTCACCCTCCACACCCGCTCTCCAATTTGTCGCTTTTTCAAACCTGAGCTGTCTCGTCTTCATTCAAGTCTTCCCAATGCCTTCCTCAACGTTTTCTCCTGTCAGTAGGCCTAATTCCAAACATTTCCGTTGCTCCCTATTTGATTCCATGAAAGATAATGGATAGTATAATTACTAAAACCCATCTGCCTGATGAAATACATAATATATTCTTATATTATAAATTCCTATAGATAATTTTAAACGAAAACCGTTCGAGAAAATAAAAACAAATTAAATCATCTTCATGTAAAATCGTTGTAAAAATCCAGAGAATGTCGTTACAAAGCTTTGTATCGCATTCCCGAAAGATACAAACCTCAAATAAAATCTGATGTAATGCACTCAAAATTGCCCTAAGCATGAGTTATATACGGCTTGCTCATTTTACATTCTGATAAAAAATAAGAGAATTGCATGAAGTGAGTATTCAGTTGTTTCAGCAAAGGTTTATTGGCGACTGAGTTTCTATGAACGGTAACGGTAACTATCCTTCAGAGGAGTTTTACGATTTTAAAAAAATAAAAGATTTAGCTCTTAGTACAAGCATGCAAAATCGTTTGAGCGTTTTGATAAAATCGTGAAGAATTAATTTCTTTCTTAATACAAAGTCATATTAAAAGTAACAGAAAGTTGCCGCCAGTCTTCGTACCACACTCCCAGAAGGTACCTAACCAATATATTATAACATTTTGATACGAGTTTTCATTCTGCAGCTAGGCTGTTAACAGACACGCAGACACGTACTCACAGGTATAGAAATATTTCTGAAAATCAGCTTTTCTTTGGGTTTGGGGTACCTCAAAATATGTATTTATGTAAAAAAACTCTACATCGAATATCAGGGTCGGACCCAAAATTTCCTCTACCTATAGGTATGGCTAGAAAAAGAAAAAAATGTTAAACGTGAACTCTTCAAAACTGAAGTTTAACATGATGCAAAAATAAAGACCTATACTAATTTCTTAAGTATATATTTAAAATTCAGTTTACTTATTTTTCCTTCTAAATACAAGTGAGATTCCGTAAAAAAAAGTATATTGCACAAATTTTATACAACATAATTTTGTTCAAAATATGTCTTTTAAAATATTCAGTTACACAGATGTATGAGGCCTACATAAATAATCATGAAATTCGTATATGCTGTTACATGTACGAGAAAAAGCTTTTGAAAGCGAAACGATACAGAAACCTTGAACATTCGAGGGACATTATACTGCACGGAATTGAGAAAACTTGGACGGAAGTTGTTCCAAAATTGTTCTGCTGTGTTAATTGAAGAATTAAAGTCTAGTTGAAGTTGCAAGTTACCAGTTTCTCTAGAGAAAGCTTTGCCGTACACGACTAAGCACTTGAAAACGAAGTATAGAGATGTTTTTCCATGAACCGACAACTCTCTCAATGAGGACGTCTGCAAAAAGCAATCTTTTTTTATATCCTTTAATGAGTTCTGGATGCCTTTACTTGGGACGTAAATGTTTTCACATTCATGTGTTTCACATATCCTCATGAATATTAGACGCAAATAAGAAAAATATGTAGGCCTATTCAAGTTTGAATCTTAATCTGTAAACATACTAGTCTAGATTCATCTGCTTTAATGAAAATTAATTATAGCATTTTACTTAAGGAAGAAAATCTAGAATGAATCTCTTTAAAGTAAAACATTACATATAACATTCGTGTTTACTGTTCTTTATAATGTTTTTCTAACATAGGCTCAAAAGCGGGGGCCTGGGTGAAGAATCGGTAAGCCATTGTTAGGGCCCGAAAATTCAGACACTTATGGGTTATAATAGATTTATTCTGCCTATAGCTAAATCATACCTTGCTTGGGCGATAGACAAAGTGAAGTACAAAGAATCAATCCGGAATTGAACTTTGGACACTAAGTATAACAAAAGAAAAATTAAAACTTATTTTATAGTTCGGTGCATTCTAAGCTACAGTAGCCTAAAATTCCGGTCCATAGTAATTGACTTTCGTTTCCCTAGTTCGTGAGTTAGATCCCGGCCCGGGTCTAAGTCTGTACGAGGGTTGGTCAATAAGTAAGGTCTCCAACACTCTAGCCCAAGCTGGCAACGTCGAACGAGAGATTTGGCGCCACTGCCGTGTTCCGTTATCTTCCCTCTTTCAAACGAGCCATTGCTTCAACCTCTGAACCTTTTAGTATCCGAACTAGAGCTGTTTGAAATGGATCTCCCGATTTCCGTCCCCGCCAAGTGCGGCCTCCGCGAAGTCGTATGGTTTCTTACTGCAAAAAACGTTCTGCCGATTGAAATTCACAGAACATCCTGTTTGGAACCTTTAGAAATGTCAGGAAGCAATAAACAAAGTTCACGAGTAGTGACGCGTCGATCTTGTCACACCAATGCATCGACTTTTGCCACCATCTCATCTGTGACGGCTCTTGTTGGTCTCCACTTCGCTCTTCATCTTGAATATTTGTCTGGCCCTGTTTAAACTCATGAACTCACTTACGCACATTTTTTATGTCCATACATCCCTCTCCATACACTTCGCAAAGCGTTCTATGAATTTCAATCGGCGGAACTTTTTTTGCAGTAAGAAACCATATGACTTCGCGGAGGCCGCACTTGGCGGGGATGGAAATCGGGAGATCCATTTCAAACAGCTCTAGTTCGGATACTAAAAGGTTCAGAGGTTGAAGCAATGGCTCGTTTGAAAGAGGGAAGATAACGGAACACGGCAGTGGCGCCAAATCTCTCGTCCGACGTTGCCAGCTTGGGCTAGAGTGTTGGAGACCTTACTTATTGACCAACCCTCGTAGATACAAGGCATGTAGAACAAATGCGTGGAAATTTATGGCACACCGGCTACGAGCTCAGCCTAAATACGGGTACTTTGGTTTTATATCATGTTTGTTACTCTATCAGCTTAACAGACTTGTATATCTCTAAAATATATTCGTCAATATGATAAAAACAAACATCGAAAGGATCACCATGAATTTAAAGTCGTAAAAAGCATTAGATATTGTAGATTCAATCTTTTGTGGGACGATATTTTTTGGCGTTTATTCTGTCATCTTCAGGTTTTTTTTTTTCTGGTGGACTTATTCTTCTCCTCGAATCATTCCAACTCATAGAGTAAGCTTATAAAGTAACAAACTTTTATAAAACCAAAATAAGAGGGAATATGTGGAGTTGTTATGCAATACACATTTGTACCACAATTATATCCCTCATAGGAAATATATGAAGTTTATGAACACTGTATAAGTAAATCCACAATTAACATGTCATTCTACTTAGAAAAATCTTGCGAAAAGTCTCCTTAAATTTAATACCCGAGTGGAAAAAGTTGCAAGCTACATTTTTCATGATGCGATATTTCAATGTACACGCACTTTATTCTATGATTTGGTGAACTTTGTTGAATATAAATGAATGCACAATTATTTAACATATGCAGTCGAATCTAAAAGGTTGAGTAAAAATGTTATACCTTGGCTGACGCAAAGATATGTTCTCCGCACAGTGTTATAAAACACAATAACAATAATAACAATAATAATAATAATAATAATAATAATAATGTGTTCATATTCGAAAGTGCTGGCAGAACTGTATTTCAAGTGGCAACGTATCGTACCTAGGAGGCAGGGCTACGCAAAAAGCGCGGAAAGCTGTTCCTTTCAGCAAGAAATAATATTATAGTAGGTTTGACCGTGATAAACGTTGCATCTACCTGTAGGAGGTATTGTAATGTATGGGACTCACCTAACAGCTCTGGAATGTGAGGAAAGTAGGGAAACGTGTTGGTGGTTGGTGAGCCAGCGGTTCGTTCCAATCAGATTTCTCTCATCTCGACCGCAGACTACAATGCCTCATGCATTAGGAGAGTCAATGTGTTTATAATGCATGTTTGATCGTTCCCTTAATTGTTCTCCTTCCGTTAGTCACTCTTCAGACAAAACCAATCCTTTCAGTGCTGTTAATACAATAGAATAACTAGTATCGTACGGAAAAACAACGTGGGTTTCTAAAAGTATCGTGTCTTTTAAGAACAAAAACAATCATAAATCGTCAAGTGTTTTTTACAAGTTCATAGATTATCTTAGCACTTAATTCAATATTCGTAAGATATGTTTATGTCACTATCTCTGTTCACATATACTTTTCGTAATCCATCTTTTGTTTTATTAATCGCTCGTGACGCCTATGCTCTTAAGTGCCCTTGATTATATCGAACAAGAAGGTCATGATTATGTTCCTCGTCGTCATAATGCGAGGTCCAATGTCAAGTCTAAGTAAGTTGAACAGAAAGATAGAATGAAAGAGAAAAGTGTGTATATGAGAAAGGGAGAGCGAGAGAAAGAAAGAGAAAGAGAAAGAGAGAAGAAAGCGCCTAGCACTATGATATCCCAGAGCAATAGAAGTCTATTGGATTAAAGCGGAAACCACACAAAGGCAGATAAACAATAGACAGGATAGGGACGATCTATTGAATTACTATCGTAAATATAGAGAGGGGAAAGACAAAAGGTAGCTAGTACTACACTTGGTTTACTGCGGTATATACAGTACAGTGAAAAGAAGACCCATTTACTGGATTATAGTAGCGACAGTTTGCAGACGTGGGAAGAAAGTAGCTCCACTGAGATAAGAGATATGTTTATTTTACGGCTACGCTATTCACACATTGGAACATTAATGTGCCAGTCTTGTTGGATGAACGCTATTCAAACATTGGAACATTAATGTGCCGGTCTTGTTGGTTGAAGAAAGTACCATGCAACAATAACAATGCAAACTAATAGCATTTCCACGAAGACCATATAAGGGGTCCTACTATAATTAATAGAGAGGGTTCAGTTAAACGAATTTTATTAATGCAGGAAGAAAAGAAGACCACAGAGATCTTGCTTCGAGCTGTAAGTGTAATGAGCCATAATACATTACAATAAAACATTATGTGAAATTTTATTTTCGGGAAACCTTTAATCGAAAATGCGTGTACATTTCGGAGAACGCAATTTTAGTTTCTGAAATGTTAACATAACGTTCATAACATAGGCCTAATAAGTAGAGGTAAAGGTAATTTCTATTTCGGGAATAATACATAATGGCATATTTTAGGATACAAGTACATTTTTCATACGAGTTGCTTAATTACCATTTTTAATTTTTTTATTTGCTCATTTATATATTCCAGGGTTCCTGCGTCAGTGGCTGTACCCCTGGTCGTACATATAAATTTACAGTAAGTTTCATTCATTTACATGATCCTTCGCTTCTTACAACTTCAGAATTATGATTTTCTTTCATCCTATATCATCAGAGTATCTGGCACGGATATTTACTGGCTTTCAATGAATATAGCCTAGCCTATATCCATTGGAACCGTCACTAATGGTATTCATCTTGCTGTTTTCTCCCTGGGTGTACTTCGTGGAAGACTTGTAGGGGTCTTTTTAAGTCCAGAAAGCTAGTGCCGGAGCCCATTTCAGCTGCATCTGCTTAATTACCATTATACGCAATTTGCATACGACTGTTTTCGTACGACCATAAGTTTTTAGATTTTAGATCCATAAAAAAAATAATAAGTTGACCGCAACAATCAGCTGTTAGCAAGTTTTCGTAGTTTTTTCTTTTGCGGTAGATGGCAGGTGTGGCGTGGCGGCATGGGTCGCTTAAATGTCCCTAAAAGGGAGCAGTAAAACTACGGTAAAGAAAGAAAGAAACGGCTATAATATTCATTGGAAATGTGATTTGGATGAAGTAAGTGTTATTAATAGTGCGCTGAGTTGTATGTGGCGGCACATAGCGTCATGGCGACAAATCTCGATGAGTAATTAAGCAACATTTATTTTGGAAGGTACACGCGTCAGAACAAGGCCGGGCATGAATTGTGCATGAAGTACGAGTGTTAGATCCTGAGGGAAATCACGACGCCAGTTTTTACGAGCTCGCTCAGCCGTTTACAGCCTGATTTCTCTCCCACTCTACACTCCACGTTGACCCTTCCTCTTTCTTTTCTATCAATATCCTACTTCGTTCTCTGCCTTCCCCTCTCCTTCCTTTAATATATACTCAAATTCTTATTTCCTTTTTTATGCTTCAAATCTTCTACAGTGAAACCTGTCTACGTTGACCACCGTTGGTTCCGGTCAGATCTGGTCAACATAGGCCTATGGAGGTGGTCATGTTACAAACATTTTCGGTGATCTATCAAAAGTTGAATTATACAGGTATACCTAATACAGTAATGTAGATAGAACTCAGTAAGACATAAAAATACAGTAAAAGTTAATTTAACTTTTATTTAAAATTTAGGGTAATTCCATGCCAAATCATCACAATAAAGTGTACTTTCCAACCCGACCATCTCAGATTTACATGACATTCGGTTAGAAGTTAAAATACATGAAGTTGTACACACACGCAAAATTTTACCCCCACTGATTTACGATATTCATACAGCAGGGTTGCAAACATGATACAAATTGTAAAATTTCCCATCGCATGCTCTGCAGAAATGAATCATAACTTTACTTCTAATTGAGGTAGAACCTTCATGTTGGTCTCATTTTGAAGCTAGAGGTAAATAGCTTCCACTAAAAATAGTTGCATTTTAAAATACTAATTTTTTCATTCCAAAGTCAAAAGGTGTAACCTTTGACCTTGAGCATCTAAGAGACTGTATCTTTAATTTTATTGGAGAAAAGGTATGTTAGGGAGTTAAATGCATTCTATCTTTGGTACAAATTTCATTTTACTTTCTCGCATATACGTAGTATAGAGAAAGTATTGTGATCGTGACAAAAAATCGAAGTCGAGATAACACCGGGAGAGCACGTTTCATGAAGCCTAGAAACCGAAAAAAATATTTTTGGAATGACGTCTGTCCGTCTGTCCGTGGACAAGCACAGCGGATAAACGGTTCATTGTATTTACTTCATTTTTTGAATTAAGGACTTTTTCGAAATTTTGTCGAACCGCCCAGAAATTTAGTTTTACAACTGAAATATTAAGGGGACTTTTCATGAAAACTTTTTTAAAAAATTTGTTTTTTGAAAAAATGGCTCTAACGATTTTAATAAAAATTTAAAATTGGAAACTCTTATCTGTGACTAATAAAATGGTTATATCCGTATTTCTGCAAAAATGACTTAAGGGGTACTTTACTCGTATCCATTTTCAATTTTTCTGGATTATATCAATTACAGTAGGCGATATATGAAAACCTATCACAGTAAAGTTGTAGAAAACTTTAAAATGAACATTTTTTGTTTAACACATTTCTTTGTACGGTACATTTAATAGATATCAAGATAAAAACGAAATAAGGACAGCTTAAATGCGAATTTCAGAAATTAAATGTCAATTAAAATATGAATGATATTTTGTTGCCCCTAGTAACAAGAAAACTATAGGCCTAATGTACTTATTGTTGTTTAGCTCAGTCGCAATGAACACACTAAAACCAATTACAGCGAGGTGGTAGGCCTATGGGCTAACAAGAAAGAGGTCCTGAGTTCAAATCAAACCTCGTGGCCGCCCAAATTGACTTGGGTTTTACATAGTTCCGTCGTTCGCAAAGGCAAACGCCGGGTTTGTAGGACTTGCTTATTTTCCATAACTCATCGCCGCTATGTCACTGGATATTATAATCTTTAAACTGAATACCGCATAAGAAGACATCACTATACACTAGAAACATGACGCGAATGAGTTGTTAATATAGACCAGCGTTTCTCAACCTATGGTCCAAATCAATAACTGTGTTTCCGTCGGATTAAAAAAAATGTATTTCGTTATAACGACCTATAATTTAATACCCCAAATATTAAGAATATAGGCCTACATATAGCCTACTTTTAAAAATGGGATGTAAAATTAGGGGTCCGTAAAGTTTTTTAATCATTCTAGAGGTCCTCGGGTTCAAAAAGGTTAAGAAACGCTGATATAGACTAATGTTTCACGCAAACATACTAAACACGTGGTATGACCTACATGCAGTTAAAGGGTGCAATATAACCGTAGTAGTAGTAGTAGTGGTGGCGAAATTCAAATATAAGCTTCCCCATTCGATATTCACATTTGCATGGACTGTGTGATGTATTTTGTTTCTGAGCGAGGCAGAGTGACCAACTGCCCTTGTATACTGTTGCATATAGCTAAATAATGCATAACACTATGCACATAGTTAAGTGCGCGAAGCGGAGGCGGCAGCCGTAGCGAAGCGCCCTTACATTTTCGAATAATGTACGATACACTGTTTGTAGGTTTCGAAAATGTGGCATATTAAATCTCCCGCAAGGTTTGTCAGCCTGCCACCTCTCGTCTAGCGGTAAGACATCACACCTCCAACGTCCAATCACGAGTTTCTTCATAATACTAGGACAGAAGAATTCGCTAAATCGTGGTATAAAAGAAACTGCATCGGTGAAGATAGGTTGGGTGGGACCGATTTATCCCAAGGTGCGACTTATATTTGAATTTTCCCGTAGTAGTAGTAGTACTAATAATATGCAGTTTTACTGTCATTGATTATTATTATTATTATTGTTATTATTATTGTTATTATTATTATTATTATTATTATTTCACGGTAAAAGCATTGAACATAAAGATCGAAACTGATGCTTTCCGTTCTAGACACTTGTTAGTTTTATGAAAATGTAATAAGTAAAATTTAATTGTCTCTTTAATTTATTTTTTTCTGTGCTAGCCTTTAACACGTATATGCGAGAAAGTTTGTGCAACCTATTTTTTCACCATTTATTGGGATGACTTTGGGAATAAGAGAAAAAAATATATAAAGTATATGAGTGTAAGTAATAGCATAGCCAGCTAGTAAGCTCTTAAGAGCATACTAGCGGGCTGTGGTGATTTAACTATTATTGCACCAGGCATGCATCACACAAGTTCAGACCTACCTACCTACCTACCTACCTACCTCTCCCTCTCCCCCTCCCTCCCTCTCTCTATATGTATATTCTCTCTCTCTGTAGGTAGGTAGGTAGGTAGGTAGGTAGGTAGGTAGGTAGGTAGGTAGGTAGATATATATATATATATATATAGAGAGAGAGAGAGAGAGAGAGAGAGACAATGAAAGCTCTTATTTTACCTTTGCCTCACTTATGCCCGGTTTCTACAAACTTGTGAATTACCTATGGGTAAATTACCCATAGACAAATTAGTTCCATTTAACCTACAATGGTATAATGAGCAAGGCCTTGGAGTTGTACAGTTAATTTAATTCAGAAGGCTTTGATTCTCATTGTTATTGATCCTATGAAAGGTTAAATTTTATCCAGCCATCCATGAAAGGACAAATTAACCCAAAGATTTACCCTTGGACAGATCTAGCCCGAGTTTGTAGGAACATTTTTTCTGTCATTTTCATATTTACCTAGAGGACATTTATCTAGAAACTCGCCACAAGTGTAAGTGATTGCTATCTTTAAATTATTTGTGTTTGTGTGGTGTTATTCTTGTGTAAATTGTGTAAATTCTGTGCATTAGATAATTTACCCATAGGTAATTCGCGAGTTTATAGAAACCGGCCATTAAATGCTTGAATTTGTTCCTGAGATACAAGAAAGCCACTAATCTGTCCAGATCATCAAACCGAGTTTATTGTGAAATGGTGGAAGAAAGATACATAGCGGATTCACAAGTGGCTTATGTAATATGTTTTTGATGCCAGGAATGATTTTTTTTCCCTTGGAGGCCACTGTTTACGGATAAAGCAAAAGTGTGGATTTTTGGGAAAATGGTGCGTGATAAACAAAAAATAATTATAGATTCATTATTTTCAGCCAAAAATATACAAAAAACACATATTTTCATCTATAGGACTTTTTCGTGTTGTAGGCCTACAGTGCAATAAGCACTACCTTGACTAGTATTAATATTACTGCCACCACGAGTAACATGAATAATAATAAAATCAGGTAAACTGATGTAAAAAAGTGCCAGTATGTTTTTTTTTAATCAGTTATGACTGCAATTATGATATGCAGAATATGTTTTTTTAATTGATTTACAAGTTAAGCTCCAGATTTATTCATTAAGCAGGGCTTAGGGAAGAACAAAGGTCTAGTTTTCTTTTTAATCAGATTAAAATCTTCCAGCATCAGCTGAACTGTACAGATTTTTGATATCTTGACAATCGCACACTCACATAAAAATACGAAAAAGAAAGTGAAATTGGCTGGTTTCGGGATTTGAACCATGGAACTCCATAACGTGAGGCCAAAACGTTACCATCTCGGTCACCTGGGTCAGTTTAACGGTCTAGTTGTAAGTTATAAGCGCATGTAAAACAATAGTGTTTTTGGTCATAGCTATCTCTATTTTAATTTCCAAAGCCGTAAAATATCACAGTAAAACAATTGACTATGTTGTCATGATAAATGATTTGCTTTTTTTTTATATAAATTCTTTCGAATACGTATATTATCATAAAATAGGCACCAAATTGAGCATTACTCCGAAACAGGTGAACCGATTTCATCCAGTATCAGTAGACCTCTTCCCATGAACACTATAAATGTGTATACCAAATTCCATAAAAATCCGGTAAAGCGTATTTGAGTTACCGCGTTTTTAAAATAGACACTAAATTGGGTTTTACTCCGGTACCGGACAACCGATTTGGTCCAATATCGGTAGACGTCTTCCCATGTACATTATAAATGGGTATACAAAGTTTCAGGAAAATCCAATAAAGCATATTTGAGTTATCGCGACTTCTCATATATTAACATAAAAGGCAATAAATTGGGCATTATTCCGGTACTGGCCAACCGATTTGGTTGAACATCAACAGACGTCTTTCCATGGATAGTATAAATGCGTATACGAAGTTTCATAAATATCCGATAAGGCGTATTTGAGCTATTGCGCCTTTAAAATATACACTAAATTGGGTTTTACTCCGGTACCGGTCAACAGATTAGGTTCAAATTTAACAGAGTACTTTTCATGGATGTCATAAATGCGTATACCAAGTTTAATGGAAATCCGATACAGCGTATTTGAATTATGGCGCCTTTCTATTAGAAAGGCGCCATAATCTATTAAAATAGGCACTAAATTGGGCATTACTCCGGTACCGGTGAACCGATTTGGTTCAATATCAATAGGGTTCTTCCCATTGACATTATAAATGTGTTTTCCAAGTTTCATGAAAATCCGAAAAAGCCTATTTGAGTTAGAGCGCGTACAGACACACGGACGGACGGACGGACGGACGGACGGACAGACGGACAGACATTTTTCGTCCCCCACACAATCTCATAAAGTACCATACTGGCACTTAATAATAATAATTTAAGTTAATAGAAGTAAGAAACATAATAACAGTTCAATTGTTTCTTAAACATTATATACCTTCTTGTAAGTAATGTAAGTCTCCCCTCTCTTAATTAAAAACACACCGTAAGTCTGTTGTAATCTTCAATTGTATCTGGTTTATTCAAAACTATCGTCGTTACTGAGAGACAAATTTAACAGCTGAATACAGGTTCACAAATATAAGCTTATTATTAGGCACTTACCGTCTTGCCACCAGCTCTGTGCAACTCGACATTTGACATTCTTACCTGAAAAATATAAACACAACATGGCAATGACAATAATTAAAATAAAAGTAACTTACTTAAGGTCAATTCACACAACAATTTAATTACCTGTAATTTTTCATTCTGTACGTTATTTCCAAGGCTTAATAAATGACAATTAATTAAAACATCAACTTAAAATGTTATTTTTATTGTAGTGAATAATTCTTAAATTCTGTCTTTAACTTCTTCTTTGTGAGAATATTATGAACTGTTAGAAATCAGTTCTGTGGCTTGGTTCTAAAAGGTCCAATGTCAATTTCTTGGAAAAATGAGATTTATGCACTATTGAGCTCGGCTAGTCTTTATCTTTCGTATACTAAAAGTGCCAATGTCTGTTGCTATTAATAGACATAATATAGAAACCTAAGAGGCCAATATCGGAAGTTCTCAGCAAAAAATGTTACTTTTATAAAGGCTTCAAAGTCAGTTATTTCAAAAGCAAGTTTTATGACATTGGCCCTTTTAGAATGAAGCCACCAAGAAGAAATTTCAATGGCTTGAGTTTAAAGCATACTGATCAACACAACCAACATTCATAATGTTCCGCTGAAGTAGCTTTGTGCACTAGTACAAAGGAAAACAGTTGAAAGGAATAATTGTAATGTAAGTTTGCTTTGTACAGACAGGGGGGAAAAAAGCGGACCGACTCTTGTAGCTGATTTCAGAGCCTTGTGATACGTAAATAAATGTAAGAGATGTAGCGGAAACGTTTGTTTTCCCAAGCAATGCAAATTACGTGAAATTATTTCTCAATTCAAGCAATTTATCGGCTGTAGAACAAATTCCAATACATTCCCTACCGTCCTGTGAATGCCGCTAGGCATGCGCAGTGGCTCATATCGACAACTTAGATATTTTAGTCGGTCCGCTTTTTGTTTCCCTACCTGTACATGATCAGACAAAGTGCTAAGTTACATTATACCGGGTGTTCGGAAATTAATATTACAATCTTCTAGTACTAGTGAAGGGGACTTAGTAGACAATATTTCGAATAGGAACGTACCGTTTGCGTGCTACAGCCATTGCAATGTGTCGGATTTTCCGGTGTTGTTTTGCAACCGGATAGGCATAACGCCATTGGACTATTTCTTCTGGGGTCGTATGAAGAGTATGGTATACGAGCCTCCTGTAGAGACCGAAGAAGAACTGTTGGCACGAGTGATGGTCGCTGCACAAGAGGTTAACGGGACACCAGGTGTGATGGAACGAGTGTACCGGAACATGATTCGTCGGTACAATTTGTGCAGCGACGTTGGTGGTCGTCACATCGAGCCTCTGTTGTAGTGAACAGTTTTGTATGGGACACATCCAGTGCAGATTACAGAAACAAATTTGTTTTTTCCACTGTTGACACAGGTGTTATTGTGATCAATGAAAGTTTTTTTTTGTTACTTTGGTATTGTTACCAAAAAATTTGACTTTCGTCTGTAATGAGTCAAACGTCATTTACTTCTGTACCTTGCATCACACCTCACTTCACATGGTGCTCTTCTGACGTCACATACTGCCTTTCCGCTTGCAAAACAACACTGGCAAATCCGACACATTATAAATGGCTGTAGCACGGAAACGTTTCCGGACATGGGTTCCTATTCGAAATATTGTCTACTAAGTCCCCTCTACTAGCCCTAGAAGTTTGTAATATGAATTTCCGAGCACCCGGTATGTAACCTGACTTTGTAAAGCAAGTCGTTTGCTGAGAAAACGTTGTTTACAGAACACAGTACTTACACTTAATGCCTGCAACGAGAGCATCGACTACAACGCAAACTGTATGTACGTATGTGCACGTATGTACGTAGGTACGTACATGCATACATGCATGCATGTACAGTATGTATGTATATATGTATGGAATCCTAAGAAAGGGAAGAGGCGGGTTGGGAATGGCCCTAAGCACGTAGGCCACATGTCCGGGTCCATTTTATAACCCCTCGTAATGGGATGATTGGCATGTAAAAAGGACTCTCCCACGGAACTCCCCAACATCCAGCTAGTACCTGAAACCTAACCACGTGCACCACCCCTCCAGGGTCCCTCAGGCATTTGCATGCGCCATGCCTCTTGTACCTCACGGAGAGAGCCCGTAGGGTCGCGGCACACTAGAGAGCTCCCAGGTGCACAGCACACCACCAACAACCACATGACCAAGAGCCATGGGGCAGGACGGGAGAGGCCCGCAGCGGTAGATGGCAGGAAGCCGGGAAAGGAAACGGGATGGTAATGAGGGCGAGTTTGAAGGTGAAGTGGACAGTGTTCGTGGAATGAATGAGAGAGAGAGAGAGAGAGAGAGAGAGAGAGAGAGAGAGAGAGAGAGAGAGAGAGAAATGGGAGAATCCCCAAGAAAAATAAAACACCTAAGTCACGGCTTCGTCCACCACGAATGACACGACCGACTGCCTCGGGATTCGAGCCCGGGACCGCTTGCATGCCACGCCCGTGCGCTAAGCATGGGCCGCTGCGACGGCTAACGCAGACTGTACCAGAATAGGCCTACATAACCTAGCAGCTAAGTAGTGCCAATATCCACAGACGACGTTGATTGCGTCATCCAGAAGCACATGATCTCAACTCCTAAGATCGCCATGAATTTAACTAAGAAGAAATAGCTCTTACTCAGCCCTTTTATACAATAAAATTCATGGAAACTTCTGCCGCAGGTATGCTCTCTGAGCTACTGGGAACCCAGGCGAAATATTTTCCCTGTAGGTGAGTTATTATCCCTATGATGAACAATAATACCGTAGAAGACCAATTATCCGAAATCCAACTATCCGGATCGCTAGTAATTCGGATGGCTTTGAGGCCGTATTCAAGTTGTTACTGCAGCAGCGAGCATCGAGAAACCATCTTTCAGGGATGATTATTTGCGGAAAACAAATTGGGAAGATGCATTCCTTTCCCGCAGGAAAGTTATTATAAAACCAGAGAATGGAATCCTTTTTTAGCTTCTGCCGAAATGCGGGAAGTTGGAAGTACTGTTAGCTTCAACTTGCCAAATAGAAAAACGAAGTCAAATGTTACATTGGCAGGTAGTAAGGTGAGTATAAATACAAATATACAAAATGAGATTCCATTCAGAAAATCATCTTTGAAAGGAAGCTCAGTGACAGTATTGATGAAAAGTAGTACTACTTCTGTTGAAAGTGCGAAAGTGCCAATTAATAGGTCAGATTTTAGCTTCAACCGAAATAAAGAAAAACTTTTAGCCCACAAAATCGAATTTGTCAGCAAAACAACTGACTTGGGCGATATGTTCAAGATGTGACACTTTATGTATAAGTACAGTTCTGTACATTTTTTTTAAGAAGTGATCTTTTTCATGATTTATCCAATTATCTGAATATTTGACCATCCGAATCAGGCCCGCTCCCAATTAATCCGGATAACTAGAGTTCTACTGTATTCGTTCTACAAGTTCTGTTAATCCATATGTTTATTCTTCATATATTGGTGCTTCTCTCTTCGTTCTGAGTGTGGAGAATCCTTACTGATTACTAGTTTTATAAATAGCAGGGTAATCAGTAAGGATTCTCCACATTCAATAAACTGAAATTCACAATATCACAATATTGATAATGTAATATTTAAGCCGGTTGTCGACCAAGAGCTAAGCTAAGTTAGTTTAGCGGGATTTCATATGTAGTTGAGTCGACAAAACTACATATTAAATCCGGCACAACTATATATGAAATCCCCCACTGTATGAAACTAGAACTTAATTTCTTTGTTTTTTACTAAAATTTGAACAAATAAATTGTTATGTATTATTATTGTATTACCTCGTACCTTTGTATTGTAAATAGAACATGTTCTAACCTTTTATACATTATATTTTGTCATACTTCTCCAAATTATGTATTGTTTTAAGTAATTATTTAGTATAAGTTTTTCTAATATATTGAACTGAACCACTCCCGAACACAAGCTCTGCTTCTTCGGGTGGTGTATAAACTTTTGTATGTATTTTTCGTGTAATTTGGAACAATAAATTGTAATTGTAATTGTAATAAATTGTAATTGTATGTGAGCTAAGCTAAGCTAAGTGATCTGGTAGGATAGCAGTGCAGTTAATTTATTAACTACTAGATGATTTAATTAAATGTTCACAGTTTGCTACATTGCACTTTGACCTTGCCAATTATGGCGATGGTGATGAAGTTTAATAGACTTATAATTTTCAAGCCCATTTTCTTAATTGCATAGATTATTTACCTTTTACTACTGAAAAATTTCCAAGAATAATATATATATTTATTTATATAAAGTGAAGTTGCTTATATATTTATATATATATAAATTAGTTATAATATATATATATATTGTTTTTGCTTTATTATTATTGAAATGCACTCTACTTCCTCCTAGGCTCAGCTTGATGTTTGAAGGTAGACTGAGAACATTTTCCTCAAAACATACAGCGTTGGGAGTGCGTTGGAATGAAATAAACTGTGCCTGCCTCATATAATCAGGTACACGTGTTGGAACAAACTCTTACATCGGTGTACTTTCATTAGGAAGTTGAACAACGAAAAAGGGGTTACCTTTGCAAGTCACGAGAAGTTTGAACGAGTTGGTAAAATCCTGAGTAAGCTCTGAACTATTTATTTCCTCCCTTCCTCTTACCATATGTCTTACTTTTCCCTTAAATTATTTATGCATTAATTAATCCTTCCCCTTACATCATCTCTCAACTTCCTTAATCCATTTCTTCTGTCTTTCTACAATTATTCTACATTATTTATCACATCCTCCCTGAATGTGAAGGGCTACAGCGCAGTGAAGTTGCTTTATTAGACTCCTGCTGGAGTAAAACCGCGGGAGGACAAGTTCAGATGGACTGCTTAAGGCGGCACCCCCATGCATTTCAAGTGAACTTCGCGCATATCCGTCTTAATGACATTAACAAGATAAACAATTCTAGCAACAGTAATTATTTAAGTGGCCCTCTACTGTTGTTTCTAGGCAACAGAACCCAAACAATTGTAACTCGGCACGCGTGTTTAGCATATCCATCTACTCATACACCTTGCACATTGTAGTCCATCCTACTGTCAATTTGCATTCCCTTCCACTTGATAATGCTTTAGAACCTTGTATTTAAAAAATGTTTATACTCGAAAGGAAGACACATTTTGAGTCTTGGATGTAAGTTAGTAGGAATACGGAAGCATAAAAAAGTTAGAAATAGAAAAATGAAGTAGAGGATGAGGACAAGGAACAGGAGGAGAAAGGAGAGACGGAGGAGTCAAGGAGGCAGAATGAAAGGCGAATGAAATAGTTCAGGAGTAAAAGAGGTTATATAAAAATGTGATTAACCTATTGTTGATGATGATTATGATTTTGAACATTATTATTTGCTGTTGAAATCGATAATTATTATTATAAAAGAGCGATTTTCAAACGCCGATATCTAACTTACATAAAGTGTAGTTTTGAGATATTCAATTTTTTCTGCGTACACTTGAAACTTTTAAGAATTGTTATCTCTATTTTTGTTATAAGAATGTACATGCTAACACCTTTATGATATCAATACCTTCATTTAGAGAAAAATAATGTATCATTGTTTATTTCAGCTCAAAATATTCAAAGTTTTCAGAAAATCCGATATCTGCACAGGACAATTACTGTATCTGCGGATTTAACGTTTAAAGAGCATTTTTTGCATTTGTTACAAGTGTTATATATCTGGGCATATTTTCAGGCAATTACAAAATGTATATGTCACTCCACATAGATGTGCAGACCTTATCCTGTCGTAGTACAAACATTATTCCTCTTTAAATATTAACATTCAATGTGAATATACATCACAGCAGAGGCGTAACAAAGGGGGGGGTTTGGGGGTTTGAACCCCCCCCCCCCCATTGATTTAAAAGAAAAGGAAAATTTTACAATTTTTTTAAGTCTGCTTATAAATTACTTAATACGAGTATAAAGCGTGGGAAGCTTAAAACTCGTTACTGTGCATCTTAATTTTTAAAATTTTGCGGGGGAGGACCCCCGAACCCCCCCTCTCCCTGAGGAGTATTCCATACCCTCCAGACCCCACGGATATTATAACCCCCCCCCATATGGTCGGCCTGGTTACGCCTATGCATCACAGAGCAACGAGACTACTTCAAAACAGAAATACTATCGAATAGAAACATTTAAGAAACTCAGTGGTCACCTAAAAAAATGCAAAGATACCTAAAAACAAGTGATTGTTCAGGAAGGACCCAAAATAAACCTGAACAATGATTTCAAAACAGTTATAAATCTATTGTTACGAGGAGAAATCCATAAAGTAAGTTTCCCTGGGGCCGTTTACAGAAACAAAACAAAGTTTCAAGGAAATATATATTGCAACAGAACAGGAAGTGTTTAGCTATTTTTCAACATATTCGCCACCAGAATTGAATCATTTGTCATACCTTGGGACCAACATTTGAAAACCTGTGTCGTACAAGTTTGCCGCCTGGGATTGGAACCACTGAGTGACAACCACCTTCGCCTCTCTGTCAATCTTTTTCACAGCCGAACTTCTGCAGGGTACTTGTTGGGAGGAGTTTAAACATTCACCCTACAGCTCGGACCCCGCTCTTAGAGATTTCCATCTTTTCCTACACCTCAAGAAATGACAGGGAAAACTGAGAAGAGGATTGTTTGTCACACAATGGTTAAAATCCCTGGGGGCAGACTTGTATGACTCAGATAAAAAAAAAGTTGGTTCCACAGTATGACAAATGTTTCAATTCCGGTGGCGAATATGTTGAAAACCAGCTGAACACTTCCTGTACCTGTTGGAATATACATGTCCACGAAAATGTGTTTTGTTTCTGTAAACAGCCCAAGGGAAACTTACTTTATGGATGCGCCTCGTACATAGCCTGCATTCATTTATTTGTTGCAGTCATCACATCTGCATAAAATGCTTTGGCATCATCAGGGACTGAAAAGTGCTGCATTATGTTTTCAACATCCCGTTTTTTCCGACACACGGTTTACTTTGGGAAAATTCATTTTTTCCGTAAACACTTTTAAGTCTTTAACATCTTTTTTAGCACTTCATATTCAATATCTAATCCAAAATAAGTAGATAGGAAGAAGCACTTTTTTACTTTTCCCTTTAACACTTCTCTTGTAGCGCAAGAATAGTGTTGCTGCCGAAATCTGAAATGACAATTGGGATCTCAATGCCGGACGTGAAGCCTTCTTAAAACCCCGTATTTTCCAGTCTTGACCAAGCATTTGTACCTTTATATGTCTCTTCATTATGTTGCAATTGAGGACAAATAATGTCATCTTTAAACCTCTAATCCTTCTCTAATCTCCCAAATACCTGATCAGGTGGTCATCGTTTCCACATGAAAAAATTGTATATCCTTTATTCGCCACAGATATCGGACTTTGCTAGAATACCTTAACCGTAGATATCGGATTTTGCAAAAACTACCGTTTTTATACCATTTCTGAGTGGAGCATATGTCGCAATATGAAAGAACCAGTATAATTATTGGAAAGGCAGCTACTAAAACTATATGAAACAATATATTATATATATCTCAATTTCGTCAAAACCTGCAGTTATCGGCTTTTGAAAAAACGCTCCTCATAGTGACTATTTAGCTCATGAATCAGAAACCAATCCAGTATAAGATTGTGTGGAATTTCAGCCAATCGTAAGTCTCTATCATAATTTTAACGTTTAATTTTTGTCATTGACATTTTATCGTACCTACGTGCAATTATTTTTACGTACATTCAAAAAAGGACATAGCATTGAAACATTTTCATACCTGTGGCTTCTTCGATCGAAGTAATTATTGACCACAGCAATATGAGCAATAATTTTATGTGTGGTGAAACATAACATAAATCTCATGTAATAATAAATATGATATAAATAACACTAGATATTATTAATGGCACCACTGAAACCAGATAGTTTAATCTAAAAAATAAAACAGCGGATCTGAACGGAAGGTGTTGGTAATGGTAATAACGCATATAACGAAACGGACGAAATATGTATGTGTATATATATATATATATATATATATATATATATATATATAGTGCCATCGTCGACCTCGCTTAAGGTGTGCTTTCTTCATGTCATTTACACATCTTTATTGGATGAAAATGGTAAGCTATTGGTTAAAAGTCGCATGCGAAACAAAGCTACCCATATGTCATGTGGCTGCATTACTTGCAGATGTAAAAGGGCGTTTGTTGTTCCAGCACTTTGCTTAAAAGTATGTGCTACATGTTTAATAATTCATTGCAAACAAACCGTAAAACGAGGACGGGGAAGATTTGGATGAAGGAGTAGGCCTATAAGATATTAATGAATTAAATTTGTTTTTTAAATAAAACTTTAATCTATCTCCTCCGACAAACATTAAAATATGAGCCTGAATTTGTACTTAAGAATCTTTGATGCTTCCTTTATAAAATTACCGAAGAAATTTATCTTACCTTATACTTTTCTATAGAAAATATTTTATATTGTCAAATGAATGGTTTGAAAAAATGGACTTCTGATATAACTAAGGCTCATAAAGAAAATCTTAAGGGAAATTTTGTAGTACACATTACGGAGTACATTGTAAAATTATTCAAAGCAGTATCTCAATTTTTGTGGGAGAAGATATATTTTGAATTTGATTAAATATCATGGAAATTGAATCTCTAGGAAAAAGAGCATTTAAAGTTTGCATGCACTGCTGGTTTAAAGTGCACGGTACTTTTAATTTGGTGTCAGCAACACTTTTCGATGCGCCTAAATGGCATAAAATGTTACAGAGTTGCACTTTACGGTGTGCTGTATTCTTTACAATAAAATAAAAAATTAGCAACACTTTTGTCATCTCTTTAACTCATAAAATCAGCTATAATAAGCTCTAGTCTAAGCAGAAGTTTACAAGAAAGATTTATGAAGAAAAATTTTGATCAGCGATGTACCTATCCCTCTTAATGCAGTGTAGCCTACACCTGAATTATGATTCTAGATTCCTAGGATATCCCATTGAACTCACTGGTTGCGTTGGGATAATTTCAGTTCCTGACACAGGGCAGTGATAGATTCATGGCACTTACTAAACCATGAAAGTGGCAGGTAATTGAGCATGTTCGTCATATAATTAGGTTCATGGCTCGCGGACGCAGGTTGGTAACAGCTAGTGCACTGTGAAAATATAAACGTAATTGAATATTATGTAGCCAGCCTAAGTAATTACATCAAGCCCTTCCATTAAATTATCATGGCGGCCAATATTAACTCCTCTATATATTGGCATATGAAGAAGTGTGCAAGTTATTAGTTGTACATAATGCATCACGTTGACACAAGTGAGTGGACGACCTAACGAACCAGCAAATAGCTGTTAAATTCATGTGAAAATTACGATTATGGAATGCATAAGTAGAGCTGGTTAATCATCGTTGGTATGTGTTTTAGCAATCCTTAGTAAATAGCACTGATTCGTACTGGAGCTAGTAAATGATAATCCATATTGATATCGAAAAATGTTATGAAACCAGTGGCGAACAGGAGGCACTTAGTTGAGAAGAGAAGAGGAGAGGAGAGGATTAAATTCTTGTTTTTCTAAATTTTGAAGACAGGTATTACAAATGTTGTAAACAATTTCCTGCAGAACAAGACATCTCATTACGTTATACAGTAGTATATTGGATGCAAACAGTTTTTTAGTAACGTAATTGAATTTATAGAAGATATTTAATAAATGCATTTTCGCTTACAAAATAAATACAGTATATTTGATTATTTTTACCAACACCTCTTTCATGTTTAGAATTAACTCAGAGATACAAAACTTGTTATAGGTAAACGAGAGTTCCGGATTTCATTGATGTTTGTCTTGAGGGAATTCGGACCACGAGTTTTTATTGTGACAATTTAGCTCAGGAATCACTGACCAATCCAGTGTAAGAATATGTGAAATTCCAACCAATCATAAGTGTCTATCGCCACAATTGTATCGTTTAATTTTAACACCTTCATGTTATCACACCTACGTCAATTGGTTTTTCATCTAAATTTACAGACATTGAACACTGAACCATCTTCACAAATGTGGATTCTTTGATAAAGAACAAGTAATCAAACACAGCAATTGGATAAATAAATAAATATATATATATATATATATATATATATTCTGCATATGAACAAAGGAAGATAACATAATAAGTCTATATGTTGGTAAAGCACTTGAAATCTCCTATAAATATAACACAATATTAATAACACGATATTACTTTAGCAATGAGGTTAATCTAACCAAAACCAAAACATTGAAATGTCACACGTCGTGTGACTATCAACGATGTCGCGACGATCGATATATATATATATATATATATATATATATATATTGTTTCGACATATTAAACTGTCTCGCTTACAATGACAAAACTAGCGTAGTTTTATTTATTTTCGTGGTTTTGTATTAACCATTAGACTCTTAATTATGGAAGTATTCGCTAAATAGCCTCAATAAATATGACTCGAGGACCGGTTTCTCCCAAGATAAATCCGGTAAAATCCGGATCTCTCGTTATATTAGCTATGATAATTTAGCGAATAATTATAGAATTAAACTAATAATTCAAATCACAAAAAGAAAAAAAAAAAACTATTTTTCTGTCATTGTAAGCAAGAATGCGAGACCCGATGGTGTTAATCGATATACTGTGTAGTGATGATGATGATGATGATGATGATGATGGCGTGCGGTTATTACCACTGTATGATAAAATTAAAGTAATAAAAATAAAACGATATAAGTATGACGATAAAGATTGGTCACTGATTCCTGAGCTAAATAGTCATAGCTAATCCCACGATTATGAATTTATCAATAAACTTGTAATCTTGGGGGGAATTAGTAAGACTATTCCATGAATAAAATGTAACAAATTATATTATCACTATTTTCTTACTTTTGTTCTTTAAACATACAATCAAAGATGTACCAGCTATGAGATCACAGCATACTAATTGGATGAACAATCAAAATTAGTTAGAAAATACTAACTAATGATAACGAAGCTAAATTATGAACAAAATAGAAACACACGAACTGACATGCACCAGAAATTGTGTTTTTAAACCATGTTCATTTAATTATTTTAATTTCCCAGTAAATGACACTGTTGAAAATGTGTTTCTATTCTGTACTGGCGATAATACAGATATGTCAGGCAATGATCACTGCATATTGATAGCTTGAGGTATACGAACGAGTTGACTTTTTATGCATAAAACCACTTTCTTGTAAGGCATACACATGATAAATGATCGTGAATGGTCAATATTCAAGGCACTGTTAAACGTTATTGGTCAATACCAAACAAAAAACAAGGAAAGTATAAATGGAAAAATCGTAGGGAAAAATTCGTTTCTCGCGACTTTCCCGAGAACGGCTCTAACTGTTTAAAGTTTTTCATATGGGATGCTTATTTCAAACGTTTTGTTTTCTAAAATATTCTCTGAAGGGTTGTAATAAACCACTCATTCTGAATACGCACACCTTGTAATGTGGCCTCTTGTTCTATATCAGAATGTGAAATGAGAAAAATGTATTGGTCATGCCTATAGTAAAGGAAGTTACAAAAGTATATTAACAAGATTTTATTTGCATTGTGCATCGCTCAAGGATGAGATGTGATGTGGTAACGACATTCTCTTCATTTTACAACCATTTTACATGAAGACAAATGTTATACGTAATATATTATACTAAGACGTTAACTTTGATAGAGACCGGACTAGCCTACAAGGGATACAATTATTATCATGACCAATTTTTATTTACAAACTAGTTTAAAAGGCCCGGCGTCGCCCGGGTTTTTATTTTGTAATTTGAAAATAACTTATAAAGGACTTTCGATTTTCAAACTCTAGGACCTTGCATAATATGTAGGCCTACAAAGAACTTGAAATGAGGAAGAATGACTTATCACACTCAAACTATTCCCTCAGAAAACGCTAGATATAGCTTTTTATGGCTCACAGAGGATGTCGAATGTTGCATTCCGTTGCTTCTACACACCATGCCTGGGAGGGGTTGAAATAAGAAGAAACGTAAATTCCGATTACATAAGATTGTATTGTCTTTATGTAAAATTTTATTTCTCACTCTCTTGTTACAAAACTATCGTTTCGGAGCTGAAATTAAAAAATAAAAATCAATATCACTTTCATACTTTCCTCCCCCAAAACCTGGGGCATAATATACTGCGGGGAAATAGGACTGAAAATGTTCCATCCTATTTTGTCTTCTTGTAGATGATTAGGGCCTATGATAAACATCCCTATACAAAGCCTACAGCTATGAGTGACGTATCGGTGGATATGATATTTTACCTACTTCTGATATAGCATACTCATTGGCACACATTTAAGCTGTTACTTCCCGGTCTTAACTGGATATGTATGCAAAATTTCGTGCAAATTGGTCAACAAATGTAGATTTGTATAGGGAACATAATATGTTATATACCCACATACATATATACACACTTTCGATTTGGCTTGACTCATACTTCTTTTTTTGTTTTGTTATGAAAACATGTGAAAGCGGAACTCTCAAACTGTGAATATGTCACACTTCTTTTGTCACACTTCAATTGTTTAAATCTTTCTTTTATGTAAACAATTGACAGCAGAACTCTCTAACTTTGCCTCATTTGACATTTCCGACCTTTTCCGTGGATTTCCCAAAAATTTTCTTTCATACAAACCTTGTCCTGACAATAACGAACACAACAAAAAAAGATTCAGCCAAATCGGTCTAGCCGTTCTCAAGTGATGCTCCGTCATACATTTTGGAAATTCATTTTTATTAATATAGATTAAAATGATACTTGCATTAATGGGAAATTAAAAACATTCATAAACTTTTACATTATTTTTTTTACTTGAGTTTGGTATCAAAACAATCAGAAAAAGAACGATAATTCAATGCAAATAGTTATAATAAATAAAATGTTAACATGAATAATTCCATTTGTATAAACATTATGCTGTTTAGTAGGTGGTAGTGCTGGAAAGATGGTTTTATCCGCAAACAATGCAGAAAATAAGAACACTGTCCCCGTATATGCAGGTAGTACAGACAAACAAAAGGCCTTTCTCTTGCTCCATAGTATCATGGAGAAATGATATTATTATTTCTAAAGAATGTATGAGACTGTATGGTATTTTAAGAAATAAGTATTTTGTAGGTAAATATGTTTTGTGTTTAAACATAGAGTACGATAGCAAACTGATGATATCGGGAAACAAGTTGTGGAGAAACCACAAGCCCTTAAGGCCGTAAGATTCTCACGTGATTGGTCCAGATGTAAATACTTAACTTCCAATAAAAAAAAGGTGTGAAATAGTCCCATGTGGATTTAAGTCAATGATATTAAAAATGGTAGGAGGTGCTAATTCAGACTTAGGCATTCAGTCAGTATTATATTTTCATGGTCTTCACTTATCCATCACTACGTCTTATGGTGGGAACGTCGCCAGCGGAGAATAGTCCACATGGGACATTTCATCTCCAATTAATTAACTTGGAAATTTTTCATCGCCGAATATATTGGACTCTAAAATTTTCAGCTTAGTAATATTCTATACTCTAAAACTTTACCATCATGAATTAAATGAACTTTGAATATTCCACGAATCATTAATAAATGGATTTAGAAAATTTCTACAGTACCTTCAGACGACTTATTAAGCATAATTATTACCGCGAATTGAATCTAGACATTAGTTTTCTACTCAACACTCAGACCAATATTCAACGAGTTATTGCATATTATTTCTTATACTGTACTGCTTTCTAAAGTTGCTGTATTTTATATTTTGACATTTAACAATCTTTATTCAAAGTAACAATAAAAGTTTATTCAAACAAGTTCTTGGCTACCAGTATTCTTCGTAATAATAAGAAACACGAGTAGTTCAAGTTGTCGCCATATCCGCCCTGAGAAGAGAGGTATCCTATTCGAAGCCGACATGCTCCAGCTGGAGGGTCTTCTACAATTATTTGATATAATTATGATTAATTATTTCTGGTCCCCATAAATAAAACCTTACCTGCCGCAACTTTTATTTGGGCAGAGGAAGCTATGCGTGCTTCACATCACATTTTTTTTCTAAATGTTGTACATAAAATGTTGTGATTCGAACAGTATTCGTTAATGACCGGTAATCTGTTTTGTCACTTGTTCCCATTTTTATTTTTAATTGCAGTAGGAAATAAACACTTTAGGGGATGAAACTGCTACATATTGAAGGGGTGGCTGAACGGTCAACTACATACGGGTAAAAGTGACAATGCAAATTTTAAGGGTAGAAGAAACGAGAAGAAACTATTAAAGTTTGTAAGGAAAATGGATTACAATGGCAAAAATGAGCAGGAAAGAAAATAAACATTTTAAACCCGAAACTTTATTACTATGGGGAGTTTCTGCAAAAAAGTAGAAGCAGAGTAGCCTACACTATAAAATGACAAAAAGGAAATCTCCTAAGGGACAAAAATGCAAAAAAATGCCCTAAAAATATATCTAAGCAGGCTGCATATAACAGAAAACCTTCAAATACGTAAGCACCATGCATCTGCATTATTAGAAACAACATGAAATTTCATACAATCCCTAGTTATCACCTGTTTATCACAAGAAACACATTGACCTTGAAGAGCAGAGGTTATAAACAACAAGATATTTTGAAAAAGCAGAGAGTGAAGACCCTTAGATGTTCCTTCTTAATGTCTAATGGGCCTTCAATAGTTTGTATAGAGACGAGACCCAACTTCACACACCACATACACGTTATACTCATAATGATGAATCCCTGCATAGCTCATCTCTCAAGTTTCGTAACAGCAACAGTTTATTACGATCCACAGTAGGGAAGCACGATTTTGTGTCCAGTGCTTATTCGATTTTCGTACCGAAAAAAATAGTGGTAGCGCCACTTTTTGAAGGAGGTTTAATTGAACTTTAATATGCTTAGGTTTTCAACAAACAACGAGTTAAATGCAATTAGTTAAGTTTGAAAAAAATTACGGTAGCTTAGTTTGTGAATATTTGTTTTGTATACGCAATCACTGACTAAGATGTAGGCCTACTCACTATGGGTTGCTAGAGGGAAATGTCCATTTGCGTTTCATAATTAAAGCCCCCCCCCATCAATCCTGCCTCCCATCTTTCGCGTTTCACCTGTGTTAGATGTAAAACAAATTTACTGTAATTTCTAAAATGTTTATGCTACATTACCTATGATAAACCATTGATTACACTTTGACGCCAACACGAAACAAATTGTGACAAATGATGGTGGAATGAGAATGATGAAATTCTGACGTCACATAGGTCCCTTATTTTCTTATAAAAACTGCACCTAATAGTCTCTCTCTTCACATTACATACCCCGTTTTTTAAGGAAAGAATTCACGCCTGATTTGCAACTGCCTGCATCTGTTCATGATTCGCATTAATTCCCGAATACCGCAGGAAATATTTAGAAGGTAGTGACAATAACTTCAATATGGCAGAAAATCAGAAAAATTTCAGTGATTAATGAATTTTATTATTATTTCCTCTAAAATTATCATTGGTAATATCCTAGATAGAGGAAGTACTGTGTTCGGACCCCGAAAATTATGTTTTCCTTTATCGATTTTTGATCTTGTTGTTTGTTTTTGTTTTGTGATATTCTTTAAACTATAGCATCATTCACGGTGCTCATGACAAAAATGTAAATAAATATGAAATGATTTCGAGTAGTTAGGAGTGGCTATTCCATTCTTACCACGCAAATTTTATATTGATGAATAACGTTTAGCATTGCTTCGGGTATTAACCAATCACGCTTGTTGACCTTACAGGTTTATTATATGCTTGCAAGGATCGCAAGAATGCAATTTTATCTGATAAAACGTCTACTCATAAATTACCTTGCACAGATCAAAATTGTAAATGTAGCTACATTGGTCAGGGGAAAATTCCACAAAATATTCAGAAAACAAGTAAAAGCAATAGCGTAGGGAAAACATTCAGTTTACGCTGAGCACAAGGCAGACACACGACACGGTTCTGAAACCATGATAAAGGAAAACACACTTTACACGTCAAAAACAAAAGTCGAATTCTGAAACACTTGAGAATTTAGAACATTTTCTAGATCAACTTAATAACAAAGAGGGAAATTGGAATGAAAAACTTGTCAATAAAGATAACGTTCTATTTCATACGTTGGCTAACATTCTGTAGTATTAAATAGTTGTGTGTCCACTCTGTGATCATCTAGTGAAGCTTCAGTTGAGAGCTGGCTAACACAGCCACATACCGCACACCATGTAAGTAACATAGGCCTAGGACTACATACTATGATCCTACATAGACAGGACTGTCACATCCTCAGAAGGTACCTAAGGCACCTAACCCAAAAAATAATTTTGTTTTCATCTCATTTTCCGTTCTGAAGCTAGGCTGTAGCCTACACACAGACCCACAGACATATGTTTCCTAAAATAGTATTTTTTGATTCAGGGGCCTCAAAACGTATATTTATCTTAAAAACTCAAACTTAGAATTTATGGGTCAAAAACAATACTTCCTCTACCTATAGTACCTATGGTACGAGCAGAGTAATTACCGGTAATCATACAAAAATAAAATAAATACTGTAATATACAGTCTTTAATAATGGTATGGTACTTTAATTCATAACTAAATTACCGCTAAAATTAACAAAAAGTTCGAACCTCATTTTTCTACTAATTAAATTTAGAATATCTACATTTCATTATTAGATCTTTTAAATAAAATTTAGGGTATTATAAAATATTTTTAGGTCATAATGCTTTGTTTATAAGGCAACTTTATAAATTAATGGGATATGAAAATCGAAGCCATAATGATAACTGCTCAATGATAACGGGTATTGTGCTCGTTTACCAAATAGAGCAGTAGGGTTGTTTGATGTCAAGTTAGTAACTCAGAAATTATCGAACTCAATTCAACTGGGTGAAATAGTTAAAGAGAAATAAAATTATGAACGGACAGCGTCTCACAAATCACAATCATCACCTGTACTATTAACTGAACTGAACTAAACTAAACTAAACTAAACTAAACTAAACTAAACTAAACTAAACTAAACTAAACTAAACTAAACTAAACTAAACTTCGTGGTGAAACAGCGCTTGTGGGATTAAGCCTACGATCCGACCGCTGTGTCATCTACAATAGGCAGATGGCATGATTGGGGGCATCCATGCTGGCGTCCAGGGCTATTATTGATGACTTTCCTGACAGGAGCCGCTACTTCTTTATCAATTAGCTCCACAGTTGGTGTCACGAGGCTGACTGTACCCCGTTCCACACCTCTCTACCTCAGAAATATCAGAGGAGGCACCGGATCTTCGGATTCGTGGTCAGCAACGCTCACTACTAGACCACGCGCACTTGAACCATTCCTTGAATATAATTATTTTCCTCCTCCCTCATGGCAGATGTTGGTTGGTAGGCCTATATGGTTATTTAATGAAGGGGATGTTTTGCAACTTAGGCTTGTGACCGTCGCAGGAGAGCCGGAATTTTGTCCCGCAGGAATTATTTTACATGCCAGTAAGTCTAGGTAGCATGAGCCTTTCACATTTATGCATGCATAAATGCCATTGGCCTGGGCCAGGATCGAACCCGAAACCTTGGACACAGAAACATGGAAGATGAAGACAATAATTAATGAAAAATCACAAGAGATGCAACGACTTATGAAATATGAAGAAGGTAATTATCGCTAAAATGGCATAGCCTATCAAGGAAGCCACATATGTTATTCGCTCACCAATTCCAAGGCAAACGAAAGTGAACTATTATATAAGGTACTGTCTAGTCCCAGTTCCCATTCGTAAATTATATAAAAACTCTACGCTGGGGTATCATTTTACCAAACAAAAAGTCCTGATTTCCTAAAAATATTCTTCATATTCATTTTCCAAAAGAATCTAGCTGTGCATTACCGTAGACTATGTAAGTTTTGTACACGTGGTACCGTGCAAGACCGCCTGTTTGGTCTAGTGGTTAGCGTTGCAGATTACCAGAGCAATCCAAAAGCATAATAACTGTAAAAAGAACAACGGGGCTTTAGACATGACAAGTCTAAAGCCCCACATTGTGGTTGCTACCCTCAAAATGATTTTGGGGGTCTGAAGGTCTGGAATATATGTTTTAAAAGCACAATAAAGCATAACTTTAAAAAATAAAGCATAATATGTAAGAAAAAGCACAATTCTTGGATAATTAACTGCCTTCCAATCCTACCATCTGCCCAAAGTTCAGTAATTGACCAAACAGCCACCCTTTTTCTATACAGTAGTTTCATCTGGCTAAAACCTGCATAGAGTGTTCACTGTCTACTGCAATTCAAAATGAAACCTGTCCATGGTAGAAAACGCAAAGGTCGGACGGTAGGCCCTCTCGCGAAGGATGAATCGCCATAGGGTTTAGTTGTAGTATCCAGTAAGCCACTAGGCTATATATGAAACGAATTGCCTGAAGTGTTTTGTTCTTTTATTAACTAAGTTTGCAATAAATAACAGGGTATAGATACATCAAACTGGATATCGTTGTTATTTAAAAACATCGGTCGTATACACTGAGGGTTATCTCCTTTATAGTTTCATTTTAGCAAATGAAACGAAACCAAATACTATTATTTGGGAGATAGAAGCAGAAACATTTTAGTAATTGAACTGTTCGGATGTCGATTTGAGGGGAATGACCACTGAAATGATGACGTGTATTGCTGTCTCCCTGTAGCAGGCTCGCCAATTTGCTAATGGAGATGCTCTCAGCTCGCGGCAGGAAAAGCCACAGCCTGTTACAACACTGTGTACATGTTCATCACATGCCACCTTTATTATTTACATATTTCCTCTTTGTCATTTTCCATTCAACCTTATGTCGTTGTTATCAACATCATTCGCGTTATCATAGCTAATACTTTTATTGGCGCTACTCATTTTTATACACACATTGAACACTGGCAGAGTCTTGTTTATTGCTACCAATGTTATTGTTACTATTGGATCCTGTCTCTTTGACCCAGGCCCGGAGTCTATCTCCGATAATTGTTTTTGGAGTTTTCTGAGATATGGCGGCCTGGAACGGAGTAGGCCTACCTATTGTGGATAACGTAAGAGTTAACAAAAAAGTCATAGCTCCGGTTAAGAAAACGGCCTTAGGGTACGCGCAAGACGGAACCGGGATGGTCGCATGTCGCAGGCCGCATGAAGAATGAAGTTATGTCTTCTTACGAGGGTGAACAAGACGCCGCTTTGATGGTCTCTTGCCAGCCATCTGGGCAGGTCGCAGTTTGTTGGTGGAATGCTAGGTCTCTTTTTCCCTGCGACCAGCCACACAGGGCCGCCACAGGGACCCGGGCCCCGAAGGGGCCCGCTGCATCCCAGTGATGTGGTATAATTTTATCCAAAACTGGAAAAGTTGGATAAAATATTCTGTTACACAAGTAAAGAGAAGGAAGCTCCACGGAGAAGGGAAGAGACCACTAAATGAGGATGGTCGGCGGTCGGTGAGGGCCCGCGACCAGTACATGGTCCTGGGCCCGACCCCGAGATGTGGCGGTCCTGCAGCCACAAGCGTGTAGTCTAGATTCAGGCGTTGCACGTGTGCAATCACGGCACAAACATAAGAGACATCCTTTGTAATCAGCCCAGACCACCAAAATAAATATTGTTACTACTCAATGAAGGAATTGTAGAGATACTCATGGCTACAGTTATTATGGTTTATATTCAGTATCTATGTATAGTTTATAGTAACCTAATAATTTTATATTATGTTAATTTTCGTGTTGCGGGGTTAAGTGTGTTCGTTTTATTGTGTTCTTGTGCTGTGAAGATTGAATACAATGGTCGCAACAACTCAAGAAAACAATAATAATAATAATTATAATAATAAGTTTCTATGCATACATTGGTTCTCCATCTCAAACCGTTTAATCAATATATATATATATATATATATATATATATATATATATATATATATTCCCTGCCAAAAATCTAATTTTTTTTTGCCGAAAAAGGTTTTAACGCCACTTTTTCGGCGAACTTTGTATCCTAACACCTAAAGTATTGGGTTTACAATGAAAACTTTTCGAAGAAAAGTTGTAGAGCATTAAATTTACTGTAAAATACACATTCAATTTAGTAACACTGTGAAACAGTGAAATACTCTTGTGACATATTTTACATGTAATTAATTTGATGAAGCATCCTGTAATGAGTTTGAATTCATAAACTCATTCCCATTGTCTTATGTGTCTTCAAAACCTTATGAATGAGAAGATAATAACCAGGGCCCGGATTCTAATGACATGTCACCTTTTTATTGATGCTGCATTGACATTGCCAACTTGTAGATAAATCCTAATCATGGCCTCTAGAATATATAAATACACATTTTTATTAGGTAATTTTTTGTCACTTTATGTAATTTTATACTTTTAGGGCATTTATTTCAATTTTAGGTCATTATTTTGTAATTTTCGAGTGATTTGCTTCCTTATTTAGTCATTTTCATGTATTTACATTGAGTGTATTGACTTTTTTCGTCGCTAGCGGTGCTGTCTTTGAAGTGTTGTTTGTTTAATGCAAGAAGGAAACATTCTTCGTTAAGTGTTGTCATGTCACAGTCGGAAATGAGAATCAAAGAATGTTGTATTATATTACTATTGTTATTAGCAGGGTTAGGATTTTTAGGTGCAAATTTTATATGAAAAAAGGAAGGGAAAAGGTGCTAAAATAAGGTAAAAAAGGGGACAAAAAGGTGCTATTTTACTCAAGTAATTAAAAAATCTATCTTCTATTAACAGTTATTGAGTTGCGAAAAAACACATCAAATCATCACTCACCAGAAACAGTAAAATACAGGAAGCTGTTGTACTTCAAGACATTGAGCATCTCTACATTTTTAAAAATAAGCCTGTTTCTATTAGGACATAGAATGTCTTTGTACATGCTAAAGCTTCTTTCGACATCCACAGAAACCAGTGGGGCAAACTTTGTATTCACTCGGAATGGCAACTCTACACATGTGGCAAATTCCTCAACATCCGGATTTTTCTGAATACTAGACTCAAGTTTGTCTTTAGCAAAGCCCTCTAACTGGTCCCTCACTGAAGTGAAAATATCCCATTTTTTCCTTTTCGAGACCTTGTTCTTCCAATTGTTTGATAGCTGCAGTCAAGTACTTGTAACCATGTCTGTCTCCAAATTCTGTATTTTTTCCGGTAGCAGAAGTTGTTGGGCCTTGGAAATCGCACCTGCGTCTGCTGGATCCAATGAAAACACAAAATCCTCAATCTTGTCAAAATTCTCACACAACATAACAGCACACTGAATCCATGATCCCCAGCGAGTAATGACCGGGAATTTTGGAAGGGGGAGGCCAGTGATTTCCTTGTAGGCAACAACATGACTCGGAGCTTTCTGTAGAATCTTCTTCAGGGCAGAGATGTATTCATTTGCAATGTCGTATTCATTCCTTTGGATTCACAAACCCTGTGAAGGGCATGGACTAGGCATGTCACATGCTTTAACTTAGGGAACAAAGGTTTCAATTGGTTAATTGCTGAAACCATGTATGGAGTCTGGTCTGTAACCACCAGAAGAAGTTTTTCAAATGCGATACCACTTGGCCACAGGTTTTGACAGAAGTCCATGATTGATTGCATTACTGTACTGGCGTTGGCTTTCTCCAGTTCGTACATTTTAAACAACATGGGCTTAACGTTCTCCCCTGATAGGGGAAAAACTAAAATGTTCAAAACATATCGTTCCATTGAGTCTGTAGTTTCATCCAGTATGATTCCGACATCACAATCAGTCACTTTCTCCTTGTTGGTTTTTATGGTTTCTTGGTAAACAGGCTCCATGTAGTTTCTTCTTATAGTACTCTCATCAGGCACTGACATCTTTGTGTATTTTTCAAGGAATCCTTTGAAAGTCGGATGGTTTACCTTATTGAGTGGAATTTCCGCTTGTGTAAGAGCAGCACATAAATCAATGTTGAATTTCTTCAAATTTTGAGTTTTCGATGAACACTGTTCAATCGCATTCCGTAATAAAGGTTGTCGCGATTTATTTGCTTGAAGTGTCTTGTTCTTTTGATGCTTAGAAGTGGAAATGTGTTGTTTGATGTGGTCTCGCTGGTGTTTTTCATCTAACAAAATTCCTGAATCGCAAATGCTACACCGTATTACAGTTCCATCTGTTTCTACGGAATCTTGTTTGAATTCCTGAGACAGAGAAAATAACCGGGCTCTGGACACCTTAGGCATGGCAAAAATACACTCATTTAATCACAGATTTGCACTCACAATCAACAGACTACTGACTGGTGAAGTCAAGAAGATGGAAGTGAGAGAAAGAGGATTTGCGTATACACAATATTTTTTTTATAATAAATTATAATTTGGTGGAATGAAATACGCATTTCCATTGTAGCAAGCTATTTGTTTCGGCAAAGTGAAAGAGGATTTGCGCGCACACACAATATTATTGTTGATGGAATGAAATATGCATTTCCATTGTAGGGAGCTATTTGTTTCGGCAAAGTGAGAGAAAGAGGGTTTTCACGCACACACGTATCATTTTCTGTTGTTGCAGGTGTGCTTTCAGTCCCGCTTTTACTGGAAGTAAAATGGAATGAAACTCACAAGTCATTCATAACGCTTTATAATGATAAAATGCACTCTAGAAGAATATTGATAAGCTACAATATATGAAAAAGGGAAAGAAAGGGGATTATGGTCACTGTTGATAAAAAAGGGGTAAAAGGTACCAAAAAAGGGAAAAAAGGTGCTACAAAAATGTCTCCATTCTCGACTATAGATAAAATCTCACACTGTGGTATCTTTCCGAAGAGCTTTAATTTACCCTACGAGAAAAGGTGCGCACCTAAAAATCCTAACCCTAGTTATTAGATTGACTTGGCACCAGAGTCTGCCACCTGTTTGGATTTGAGAGTGCAAACTACTGTTTATCCTCAATTAAACAACAATATAATCCAGCAGACCACAAAAGGAAATGCCGAATTTTGACTCGCCAGTGCCTCAGTGCCAGTATATATTTCCATGAGAAAAGAACATTCACAACATTACAGTAATTTACAGTTTTTACAATTATGTACAAACTAGTCTATAACTTTGTGTGTGCAATAATAATTTTTTATAAATGAAGTATCAGTTTTTAGGTAATTTTTTATGATTATTAAGTAGTTTCCTTTAAAGTTTAGGGTCATTTTATACGTCATTTCTCAAACAATTTTAGGTCATCAGAATCCGGGCCCTGATAATAACAAATAAATAAAAATAAAAATTGAGATAATTCAGAAAATTAATCCATAACATGTACTGCCCACACTGCCGGTTAGCGACCAGGCTGCGTCTTGCGCATACACACTTCATGCCCGGCGCCTGGCTCAACAGCGTAGCGACCAGGAAGGGGACCAACCAAGCTGCGTCTTGTTCGAACCCTTAGGAAACGACATGTTAACCACAAGTCCCCAATCCCGTGGTCTGTCAATGGAAACGAAAAATGGATGTAGATGATAGATCGGACATGAGATGTAGCGCCAAACAATCATAAGTTAATTAATATTATTCTCTCTCTTTCTTAGTTTACGCTCTCCCGTTGTAGGGACTTTTATGCTACCCACGCCACCATGGTCTCACAGAGCCACGACCTATTAATATTACTACTGTTAATATTAGTAATATTATTAAATCGTAGGCCACATAATTATAATTCACTCCATACTTTATTTATCTACCCATTCGATGCACTTTCCATTTTCTCTTCTTTATTGTGAGGTCACCTCTCATTTCTGGATTTTATCATATTATATTTATCGAAGGTAATCGCACGAGAGATTACGAGTTCATTGTTAGATCTGATGAAACTCGTAATCTCGAGTGAGATGTACTAAGACTATTCCATGAATAAAATATAACGGATATAAATAATACTGTAATTACTTTCTTATTTTGTACTTTAAAGTCAAATCAATATTTTGTCACTGTCAGATCACGGCGTAATAAATGAATTATTACCATATTCTAACCAATGCTACCAATGAGAAATAGTTAACCTAACTCAGATAAGCTAACATCATAATACAATAAAAGCACGAACTGGCTTGCACCGAATCGAAATTGTGTTTTTAATCAATGCTCATTATATTATTTCATAAAATAATCTGCTTTTATTCCGTTCAGTCGCAACATGTGGCGTATTAATCACTGCTTATTTATGCCTTATGTTTCCAGTAACGAGCTTATGTTTATTCAAATAAAATAGCATCCTTGTGTTTCTAACAAGCATAATATAAAATAAACGACAGTAATTGGTCAATAGGCCTATTCGAGGCATTTCTAAGACTTAATGGTTGATACGAAAACCCGTCGTATGAACGGAATTGACACAATAATTATTATTTTTGTAAACAACAAGGAAGAATCAAAAGAAAACCACAATTAATTTTTTCCCACTATTTTTCTGCAGGAAGAATATCTGCTTGTACGTTATTTTTCTACATAGTCGCCTCCCAGTTCAATGCACTTATGCCATCAGATAGGAAGTGGTTCGATACCGCATGAGAAATATTATTCTGGTTGACACTGTAGGCACTCATGCACCCCCGACTGGATGTCTTCATCAGACATGAACTTCTGCCCTCCAAAGAGCTCCTTTAATGGACTAAAGATGTGGAAATCTGATGGTGCCAAACCTGGCAAGTATGGCAGATGTGGGAGGCACTTGAAGCATATTATGTCGTCGATAGTTTTCATGGTTGCACGAGCGTCATGAGGACCTGCTCTCAGCAACCCCTTCGCTTAGTCACAATCGGATTTCCAAATCTTTGGTCCGTTAAAGCATCTCCTTGGAGGGCAGAAGTTCAAATCTGAAGAAGACGTCCAATCGATGATGCAGGAGTGGCTACAGCGTCAACCAAAATATTTTTTATCATGCAATATCGAAGCTCTTCGTATCTAATTGCTGTTTTTATTTGATTCTCCCTCGTACTTAATTCGAATAATTAAAGTAATTCAAAACTGTAGGATATAGTTATATGACTAACAGTTTTTATCGTCATTCCCATATTTAGTCCAGTCAGGCGAACAAAAGGTAAAAGAGAATGAATGAAAATGGGATCAAACAGGAAGATCCTCGTTCCTCATAATTCCAAGTGGAAGAAATGCCTAGATATATGTTTTTAGTAACTAAATAAAACGAAAGAAAATATCAGGAATTATTTTCAGAAAAACGTAAGTTAGTTTAAATATTGATATTTGATTTTTTTCTTTGAGCTATTCTGTTCACAGGTCTCACACATACATACATTCACATGAGATCCAAACGTAAAGTTAGACGAATTTAAGTTGTTTCTCCATTCCGATATTTTAAATTAAAAAAAAAAAAACATGCAACATGCAGTGATGAATATCAGGCGATGGAGTTGTAAGAATTATACTATTTTTCTTTACAGTCTATGGAAACTAGAAAAACATAGTAGTACTATCACATTAAGAAAGTACGATATGTAATAAAAAAAAGTACAAAGAGAAACAACTATTTGTAAGAGTTTATGAGAGGTGTCTAAGTATAATGTTTGTAACAGGGGTAAGAGAAAGTGCAGTACTAATGAAGGAAATTAAGGATTAGAGTGAAGTGGTTTTGGCCACTCGATGTGAATGGAGCCAAATTGCAGTTCTAGAAGCGCATGGCACCGACAGAAGGGAGACTGGAACAGAAGGGTGTTAGACAAGTGGGGAAGGGTACGAAATGAAGAGGGCTAGAAGGGCATTTACGAGAGATACAGACATGAGAGGGGATAGTGAAGAGCTAAACAAACTTTTTAATAAACATTATTGTTTATACTTTCTTCCCTGTTTTGATTAAAGAAACTATAACTTTCTACTGAAACGACCCTGACATTGCTAATAGATATAGGCCTCCAAATTTGTACAGAGTGATAAAATCTTCACACCACAAACACAGAGATTGATGGAGGGGCTCGTCAAATTATTTCAGAATAAGAAACTCTGATCTGCAAGCCTCAAATTTTCATGTTGCGGCATAAAACGTGTGTAGGAACGAGCTATTGAACTCATGAACCTACAATCGTAGCAGAAGCACGTTGCCATCTGTAAGTACAGTAAATCGCATGGTTAGCCTTTCGTACTCTTCTTGTCCTTTTTCGCTTAGTTTATCTCTCCCGTTTGTGGGAACGTTCATGAGACTCACGCCCCCTGGGCCTTCCATGGCCGCAACGTATTGGGAGAGTAATTACCTATGGATAAAAGACATACTTTTTTGATCAGACAAGGACATGATGGGCCTCCCCGAATGAGTGACCAGTCCACTTCTGAGAAACAGGAACACACAGAATGAGACATACCAGTCGCACACAAGCTCATTCCGAACAAGCGCAGATGGGTTGAAGATGATAATGACGGCCAGATGATGTCCAAAGAGCAAGGCCTAAAGTTATCAGGCATTCATTTCGCAGGTGAGGAAACCCCGAAGGAAAACTACACCTTTGTAATTTTTCCCGAACGGGAATCCAACACGGGCCCGCCGCGTGAAGGGAGCTAACGCATCTTCTGCACCGCATCTCCTGCACCTAATGTGGGTACCACTTCAAGATATTTTTACCCAAGAACTTCCTCTAGCTGATGGAACCCGGATCAATGAATAGAAAGGTAATTAGGCGTAATCACACGTGTCTGCAGTCCAGTACAATGTTGCCAACTACGTAGCACAGCACGTTTACTTCACTTAAGAAGTAATGTATGATAACGGCAGCACTGGGGAAACCACGCGACTGCAAGAACACATGTTCTTTGTCGGTGTCTGCGTCTATGCAAATTTTCGGATTAGGGAACAATGCTATTATATTCTTTTGGAGATAGACATGGTCTTCTTAAAATGGCACGCACATTATACTCTCCTACGCTATTACTAAAAAAACTGAAAACAAATTCAGCCTCATTTGACTGTAGCCTATGGTTGAAATATTGAACTTCCATTTTCGCCCATGTTTGAAAGCATAAGGTTTCACATAACTTACTTAATTACCGTATAGGCCTAGTTTCTAAATTGAATATCGTGGACCCTTAGTTCCCTAAGATTAACTGTTATTTTTATTTTAACACAGCATCAGGATGCTGATTTACGTCGCACTCAGTTTTAGGACATTATTTTCTTCGTTATAAGCGCTCGAAAGACGCACTGTAGGTAAGCATCCGAGTTAGATTAATCTAAGCTGGGCTGTATATGTGCTTAAATCTGTAGCGAGGTTGCTAGGGATCTAAAGGAATGTTTGAACCCGATTCCACATAGGTTAAATTAGTGAATTAATCTGTCACCATACACACTTCGCAATTCATGCATAGAATTTTCAGCAGTGTGCGCTGTAGCTGAATCCTGCTGAAACCAGCCACACAATCTTTCATTTCTTGTTAGTAGCGGAAAAAATATTTAAAATAGAATTTACTTAAACGTGTGAATCAACTGTTGTGTCGTAAAATATGGGACCGATAATTCTAAGCGCACTCACTGCGCACCAAACCCAAACTTTTGTAGCGTGGTGAGGAACTTCATGAATCATATGGGGATTTTCTGTAGCCCAGTATCTATTGTTCTGGGTAGAAACGTGACCTTGAAGATAAAACCACGCTTCATCAGTGAAGAATGTTAAAGTGAGTCCACTTCTCCATTATGAACGGACTGCAAAAACCAATTCCAATAATTAATCCTACTTACAGGATCTTGTGGTTGTAAAGCATGAACTACAGTTACCTTGTACGGCTTAAGTTTCAGAAGTTTTGTTGCCACAAAAGTTGCCAACTTGGAAATGTTAACCTCTTGTGCTAAACGTCTGAGTGATTTTTGGGGTGTGTGCTCTAACCGAGCTCCTACTTCATCGAGCTTCTCTTCTGTTAGTACACGGCGTTGTCGAACATGTTTCTTGTTCAAAAAAGATCCTGTACGCCTGACTTTATTAACAAGGTCATGAATAGTTGACCGGCTAGGAATTCGAACACCTGCAAATCGTTGTTGAAATTCTCTACGACACCTTCTTGCAAAAGAGTATTTCACATACGTATCATAAAGAAAAATACGTTGTTCTAAAGTGTACTCAGCCATTATTAATGGACAAATTATCACCAAGAGACAACACAATATTTCACTAAACACGCGATCAGAGACGAGACAATTTTACTGTAAACACACAAACAGAGACAACGCAATTTTACACTAAACACTCCCATAGAGTTTCTCACTCGACAGATCCAAGCTGACTGATGCGTGAAGCCAGCGGTAGCTATAGCTCATCACCTTTCATTCTTTTTCTATGAAAGTAAGGTCGCCGCGGAACGGTCCGGCCGCTCGAAAGACGCACTGTAGGTAAGCATCCGAGTTAGATTAATCTAAGCTGGGCTGCATATGTGCTTAAATCTGTAGCGAGGTTGCTAGGGACCTAAAGGAATGTTTGAACCCGATTCCACATAGGTTAAAATTCACACTCCTTCACTTACATTCGGAAGTGATTTCTGAAAGCGCGGTTCCAACTGGATTCCGAAGTTGAATGTTGGTAAGAGTGCTATCGAAGTAAACTCGCGGATCACTTGATGACAGCCATTTTGAAATTCGCATGTTCTTGTAAACGTGCACATAGAGAACTAACCATTCTGCAATGTTTTGGACCGTATTCATATAGTAAATGCTTCTAGGATAATGATTTTTATGAATTAAACTATCGATATTTATTTACATAAGTTCATGGGATATGAGCTTGTTGAAGGTGGTGAATTCTAACCTACACACCTGGTTAGGGTGTTCAGACGAAAATTGCGGTTTTACGATGCGATACCTACAGGCCGAAACCAGAATCTCGATTCAAGTGGAGGAGAAACCAAATGCGGATGCACGAGAAATAACGATATACAATTAATTGCCTTATGGAATTCAGCCTTGGAATGAGATTGGGCACGGTCAGTGCATTAGCTGAAAACCAGAGTTAGATTCTTGCCCAATACAAAACAAAAATTATTTTGGACATAAGCAAATAGAACCAAATGTACAATTACAGCTTCCTTTTAAATTATTCAGAATCACCAGAGAAATCCTAGCTATAGTTCATTTTGTCATTTTCTCCTGACACAGGAATACGCAAAGTGATCGAAAGTAAAATTGCGCTGTATAAAACACTTGAACAATAGTGACTCTTTGAATCTGATAGGTTACTGAATGAAGAAAAAACATTTACAATTAAATTGTATTTAATGTTGTGTACTACGGCCAATATTACAAGAATGTGAGAAACATTTTTACAATAAACTTGCATACCTTGAGATACAGCCTTGACTTTTTAATCTTATTGAATGTATTGTTAAACAATAAGCAGTTTTAAAGGTATTTGTCATTGAGAAACGGAAATTTTCTCTGGGTATCCATTTCTAAGTAATAGCCCCACGCTGTGACTAGTGATGAGCGAGACCAGTCTTGGTCTTGCAGTCTTGGTCTTGGTCTTGCAGAAAATGCAAGACCGAGACCAAGACCAAGACCGCATCAGCGTTAGCAAGACCAAGACCAAGACCAACCTTGCAATACCGAGACCAAGACCTAACTGCAAGACTCTTGCAGTCTTGCTATTTGAAAAAAGTTTTATAAAGTCCCGTTGTGTATGCAGCGAAACAGCGACCGCTACTCAAAGGCGCCGCAAAGTCGCTAGCCGGGGTAATCCCAAGGCTGGTAGGCCTATAATGTAGAGGCTGCCTCATCGTGCGGTAACGAATGAGAGCAGACCCGGTGCGTGACGTTGTCCGTATCCATAAACGAGCGCACCATTTAAATAATACATGTGAAATCCGTATACAACCTCTCTCACCACTACGTTAAAACAAATTACTGCAATGAAAACTTACAATTAATCTGACGGATTTCCCTGAATGGCATTCCATACAGCTAGTTCCTTCAATTGATGGGAGTTAAATTCACGATAAACACTCCATACTCATTTTTAAAATGTTTAATTGCAATAGTTCTCAAGTATTATGGTACGAAAGACAAAAAGATGTAACAAAGGCCCTAAGCCATATATGAAATTGCATTTTGCGTACAATATAAATACTGACCACATAATTTATGTGCCATACAGTTATTTAATAACTAGTTTCTTTAACCTCTCACTGGGTTAAAAGAAAGCTATGACTGAGGATTTATAATAATTCTTTATTACAACCAAATGGTCACACTATGATGAATGGAGTAACGTTGGAATGATATATGACAGGGAAAACCGGAGCACCCCGAGAAAGCCTGCCCCGACCCCACTTTGTCCACCACAAATTCCACATGGATCCATCGAGATTCGATCCCGGGTCCCAGCGGTGGAGGGCGAGCGGTCTAACCACTCAGCCATGGGGCGGTCTATGACTGAGGATTTGAAACTTTAAACGATAGCCCCCGTAACTTAAAACACCTATTAACATGCTCAGTAGCCTATTTCACTAACGATGTTATCCTTTTTTACACCTATCATTAATATTCATAGCCTACTCTCACATATAGAATCTTTCCTGTCTACTTGAACAAAATATAACATAGCTATTCAGCTCATTCCATTCTCCTTGCAGAAAATTTCAAAATAAAGTGAAGTCTGAAAAAATTAGGTTATACGCCCGGTATTCTTCATAATTATTCAATAAAACACAATTAAACCGTAGATTAATTAAAACAGGAACTTATTTGACGGGTATTTGCTAGTTATTACTTTACAGTTACGGATTGTACTCTAGCTATACAGGCCTACATTTTGTCGTTGATAGGTAGGACATCCACTGAAAACCTTTTTTATTACTACAATTTTGTTCATGACACATAACGGTGGCGGTGTTTAATTTCTTGCTGCTGATTCATATTAAGGATGCATATCGAATGGGAAAAGATATTAAATGTAGAAAATGCCTGGTCTAGAAATATTTTCTTGCATTTAGAATAGTTATGATTTTTTATGACCCAATTAGTTGAAGGCCCAAAACTTGAAAGCAAGTAGAAAGTAATGTATGGGGGGGGGGGTAGGTGAAATCTTTAAAGTGCAGAAATAATTTGTTCACAATGTGTTATAAATTAGAACTAGGGTATATGGAAAGATAAATATTATTTATTGCAGCCTATGGGTTTGGGTTTCGAATGGACATTGTGTGATTTTCTATAGATTGCACGATTTCTAAAGCATCTGCTTCAATGCCGTTATGTTTTGTTACTATATTATACAGTTTTAAACAGGTCAGATAGAACCTCTCTCCTATGCGGACATCTTTTAAACATTTCATACACATCCTGTTAATATTACTTCTTGTCTCCACAGCCGTTCAATGTGAAACTTTACAATATAATATTCATAATTTTACACTCTCAAATAGTGTATAGCATCTCGTGGATTTTGGGTTTAAAGTTCTGCAATAGGATAACAGAGAATATTTAAATTTACACTCAAAGTTTACTGTTCTAGCTTATATCACCATAGACGTTTCGCCAAACATCGTGACATCACATTACTGTTTACATGGTCAAAGCAACTAAAAGCAATTAGCTTTCGTTACTTTCGGAAGCAATAATTCATATGTAATTGGCGTAACTTTAAATCATGTAAATGCCATCGATCACAGTAAGATGCATAAAAGAAAACTGCAAGACTCTTGCAACAAGACCAAGACTGAGTATGCAAGACCGAGACCAAGACCAAGACCACTGATGCAAGACCAAGACCACTGATGCAAGACCGAAACCAAGACCAGGGTTACCTATGCAAGACCAAGACCAAGACTGAGAATCCAATACCAAGACCAAGACCGCCTTGGTCTTGGTCTTGGTCTTGCATTGGCTCATCACTAGCTGTGACGGGTATTTAATATTGATTCTATTCTGAACTGCTCGCCACAATAAAGTCTCCTAGAAATATCCTATAATGCATCACCTTATAATCAATAATTTATTTTCAGGAAACTAGCTGCTCTATATAATCTTAAGAAATATCGACATCTTCTTCCATAATTAGCGTGGACTGGGAACCACTCCCTGGAGAGGTAGTATAAAGCACCACTTCTAACAGCGGAAGAGGGTAAAAAATACTTAAATCCACTAACAATAATCACTGTTCAGTAACAATATGAACTGTAATGAATACTATAAGTCCTCAAATACATAATAAATAGAAAACAACAGTTTAGACTTACTTGAATGTCTGTTAATGTTTAGTTATTGTACCTCATAGGTTCTGCTTCCATTACTTTGAATATATCGCATCCACTTAGTCTTGCTTTATTGACTAACCTACCAAGGAAATGCCATATGCTCAATAACCAGATAAGTAGAACTGAGGAACCAGTCTCACTAACGAATAACTTCCGCTAATGATCAAATTCATATATCACATTTCACCTAGTACATCAAACATAAAATCATACAAATTCTCAATTAAGTCGTTTACCTTACTTCTTATACTACACTTGAATTCAAAATACTGGACCCACGAAGTCCAAATGGTTTCTTCATTTATTAAGTCTCCTATATACTGCCTTCATACATTCACTCTAACGTTACTACCAATTCTCATTAAAAGCTTCATTATAAAATGTCTTATCTCGTACTTAATATTCTTATATTCCTTGGCCTGGTGGAACTGACCTATTACTACAGAACAGAGCACATAATTTTAACATCTAATAACCTGCCTGGAAACAAAACCTATGTTCATATATTCATTAATGTTAAATCCTCTAGCAATTAGAATAGTGGAAACTACATCAAATATTACGCTTCATCTTCCGAATATCGTGTGTCCTCATTAATGTCAAAATTTGCATCCAAAAGGTAATTTTCTTTCACAAAAGAGATAGCAATTATTTTAACTTATTACTTTAATTAAATTACTGCATATTGGAAACTCATCCTAGGTCCAATTCTTGAAGGAAGAACTAGTAAGTTACAGCATTTAATAACACTACATTTCCTTGAATATTAAGAGTTCCATCAGCTCAGAGCTACCCAATCCAATCGAGTGAGGACACAAGTCAAATCTAGCTCTCAGGAAACCTCCGGAGGAAGGGAGGAGGGAGAATCACATGACAAACTAGAACATTCATCAGCAGTGTTGCCAAGTGTACACGCGCCACCTTAATTGATTAGATAGAACATTTAAATTAATACTGTAGGTTTGTACAATTTCTGTTGCACAGTTATTCAATTTCCAAATGTATGTGCTAGTTTGTGGTTAGAAACTTAATAAGATTACCTGCAAATAGATTATGTCTATAAAATATAAAATTATATACCGGTATATAATGTTCAGCTAACAATCAAATTAGTCTTTCTGTAAAAAGTAAGTAAATCAGAATTACACAATTTTTCAATTTACAGTTATAAAATTCTGAAATACAAATGTGATCAATTCTGTAGTTCCATCTTAAGGTCTATTTACTTAGATCTTATTGCAGTTTGAAGTTGTATAATTAAGATGCCAATTCTTCGTCACAGCAATCATCTGAGTGCATGTCACTGTTGTGAAATGTTCTGATAAAGTCAGTATTAACTTAATCGACAAAAGTATTAGTTCATCAATAAGGTGATCACATTAAGAAATGTGATTTCAAAGGGAGTAAAGAAAATGCAAGAATTGTCTTAGGTAATCCCACGAGAGTTGACGAGTTTATCGATAGATTCGCGTGTGCCCAGCAGGAGCGAATTTATCTGATGAAACTCGTCAACTCGAGTTGGATTTATTAAGACTATTCCATAAACAAAGCATAACAGATTATACAAATAACAATTTCTTTCTTACTTTGTTATACAAAAACCAAACTAACAGCTGTGAGATCACGGCATACTATGAATCAACCATCCATGAATCGATTCGAGTTACCATGTGTAACCAATGCTACCAATGGTTCATATAAGACATAGTTAACCTAATTCAGGTAAGCGAACAGCAGAATAGAATAAAATCACACGAACTGTCTTGCATCGAATTAAAATTTTGTCTTTAAACAATATAGGCTACGTTTATATTATTTCAATTTCCGAACATTTATGCTCATATTAATTGCAATCACTTTTTAAGATAAACGATCGTGATTGGTCTATATCCGAGGAATTGCTAAACATTTTTGGTCAATATCAAACACGCGGCGCATGAGTGGAATAGTCAATACATCTACAGTGAGATCCAGTCACTCAACTTCTCATCGTGTTACTTTGTTTTTCTTTGATTTAGTGAAACTGTCATGATAATATAAAGGGGAAGCTAAAGTACGTATACCAAAAACTATCAAGAATAATATTATGAACATTCGTTCTTCTTCTACATCCAAATGAAAATTGCCATAGTTGAAGTTATTGTTAGCTCAGCTGCTAATCAAACTATTTTTAAGAAAAGCATCACTATGCAACAGCATAGAAGCTACCTGTTTTCGGTTACCTGGATACGGAAAGATTGTTAGAAACAAAAAAAAGGCTCTAAAATAACTATATCATTTCAGCAGTCTGATGAGATCCTCATACTAATTCCCTGGGGATTTTTCACAGAATTATCAATAATAATTCTATTTAATACACCATGCTACCAAAACTCCTTTCTGTCTTTTCAATTTTAACAAGAAGCATAACAGTAACAGATTCATTACTTCTTCGACGGATTCGTTTGTTTTTCCTGTCGATGAATAGATACTTCCGATGTACAATAGAGATAGTCCGCTTATCCTCTCAATCGAGAACTTCTGCTTCATTGTCGTCACTTCCCAGCTGTAAAGTGCCATTCGGACTGCATTAGTAGATGGTCATGAAAGCCTCTATTTGAACTCTCTGACCGCTTTTAACAAGATTTGGTAGCGGTAGAATTACCTGAGACTAGTTTATTTTGTAGTGGGAGGGTGTGCCTATTCAGAGTGATTGAGAAAATGAGATAGTCGATATCTCATAGGAGAATATTGACTGAATTCCCTGTGTCCATTACACAGGAGTCAACAAACAAAAAGTGTACGTGTCCAGTCTTGTGTGACAACTGAAAAGCATCCTGCCACATGCCACAAGTACCTTCCTATTGCTCCTTCAATACGTTTACTGTCACTCTTTACTGCCATGCGATATTGACAGCTAGTAATGTACTCTCCCAATGTGACCCATTTGTTACTGAAATCTATTGAATTTCTATCATATGAAATGTCACCTGATGATTGCCGGAGATACTCTTATAGTAAAATACCAAGTTTCTGAATATATAAAAAGAGTAATTTAAATAAATATTTTACCTATTTAACTACTAGGCTTGTACTTTACCGTAGAACGAATCATTAGGACGTGTTCTTACAGCAGACCTTTCACAATCTGGTAGCAGTTATGTGTCTTTTAGGTACCTCCTTTTGAAAGAAGTATGTTTTGAGATGCGTTGTTATCAAATTAACATTACGTATCTATAATAACCTACTTAACAAAAACCAATCCCCTTTGTCGACACATAAAATACTTCGTGAGGACTTTGAACAGAGTATAACTATGTGGTGAAAAGTCCAGTTTTACTAGTCGTACAATCTTGCTATGGAAAAATAGTACTTTTTATACAAAGAAAGACATTGCTTTTGTTAATTTATGTATAACGAATATTTTGTCACACCTCACAAAGATTTAGTCGCCAGAGTTGAACTATATCCTTTTAATTTCATTATAGGAATTAAAAGTTATGATTCTTTTTACCATGCCCTGCTTATGACAGGCTGTGCCTCTTCTACCTTTCCGCTGCGTAAGTATACAAACATTTTCTTTAAATCTTGAAAAAAAAAACACTATCTAATACTCCTAAATGTAGACTATCTTGCCTGGACTCAGTTCATATATCAGCATTCATAAATGAAATGTATCACACACGTCAATACATTAAGAACAATTTGCAAGTCACAAAGATTACTGTTTATGAAGCTGGTGATAAGTTCCTCTCTTCCATGATGGAGCCCAGACATGTCGTATATTCACAAATCTGCTCCACCTTTGAAGAGAGGAACCACCAGCTTCATAAGAAAGTTATTTTTATACATTCTGACCACCATTGTTTATGTATTTATATGTAGTCTTTGTTATAAGATGCAGATATGCAGATATCAGAATATTTCCTCTCTATTCTCATGTGTGTTATATTTTATAGTTTATACGTATTTTGATGAGAGTAGAGTTGAGTGGATGGATATTTTCCTCTCTAAAACCGGCCCTAAAGTAAACAAGTAAGTGTCAACCTTATGTAGATAGATAAATGTGCTAGAGTGAAATAGTCCACTTTACTTTACTTTAAGGCCGGTTCTAGGGCGGATAATATCGATCTATTCCACTGTCTGAAAAGACTCTGGCCAAAGCGTGTTTATGGATGCTGTTGTGTGAACTGAACAGTGGTATAAGGTGTTTTTATTAAGATTTTAACTTCCGATACACTCTTACTGGAGTAATGAAATTCGTTAAAATATTTTCATCACACCACGTTCCTGTGGAAGATAGTGGACTGCAACTAGATACGGCTGATTTCACAATAACTGGAATAGTATTACAGCCTACGATACAGGTCTACATCCCGCTCACGCCATTCAAAGTTAAATACATACATTTCAATTTTAACAGTCTCAAATTTATGCAAAAGCTACGAGGGTCGCCCAGAAAGTATTGCACCACATTTTTTCCCTCAACAATTATGAATTGAACACAATGAAACATACACACAACCACCAGCTTCTTCTACACTTATGTTTCTTCTACACTTCCTATTTTCCCACGTAATCTCCGCCCCGTTCAGGGCGTGTATGCCCTGACGGTACCATTCCTTGTTCTGGTCACGAAGCCTCTTTTTTATGGTGCCATCCTTAATCTCCACAGAAGAAAAAATTCAAAGCAAATGCTTCCGCTGGTAACGTCATGATCACTGTGTTTTGGGACTGTGAGGGTGCCATACTCATTGATGTGATGCCAAAAGGCAACACATTATTTCTGAAGCTTGTGTGAAGACATCAACCAAACTCAAGAAGAGCTTCCAGCGACTTAAGCGCCATAATAACCCAGGTGAATGTTTGACTGAACATGATAACGCTGGGCCTCACACAAGTTTGAGGACTTCGGAACTCATCACTAAACAGGGTTGGCCAGTGTTACCCCATCCACCCTACAGTCCTGACCTAGCTCCCTCACACTTCCACTCGTTTGGGCCATTAAAGGATGCCATTGGCGGAAGATATTTTAGGATGATGAAGAGGTCGTTGTACTAAGTAGCTGCGGCATCTCCACCGGAGGATTGGTAGAGTTGTCACACAAAAGTCAAGTGGAGACGCCGCAAGTAAAATTTCTTTATTCAGCTAATTTGAACACAAAAATGTCGCTGAAAATCAATTTAGTAATCATAATGAATAATAATATTTAATTATAGTATAATTTAATATACAGTAATTATATATACTGGTGTTCGGAATATTTAATTAGAATATGAATTTATTTTGTTATTTCATACCATCAGGACTTCTGAATGAAGCTGCACATGTAGAAAAACTAAAAGTGCAGAAGAAGGGAAACCAGAACACAGTGAGGAAGGAACAGTCGAGTTCTGTAGGTCGTGCAATCGTGAAAAGGAAAACCACTGCTACTACTGGCAGTTCTGACTCAAATCATTGTTGGAAGCGTTGGGAGAACTACTTCCTAACGACCAAGAAATACGATTGCATACAGTGCCTTTGTAAAAAGTGGGTAAATTAAATCTGCACGATGTTTAAGGATAAGTGCATTGGCATTGACGGAAAACTTTTAAGCAAAGACGATGAAAGGAAACAGCGGCCGTAACTTTTATTCAACAAGCGACAGTATGGATTCACGCCTCAGAGAAGCACGGTAGATGCAGCAATGGCAATGAAGCAGTTTGTGGAACAAAACCTACAATTATATGGCTACGTTGTCATCATCAGCTTAGACGTACAAGGCGCATTTGACGCTGCATGGTGGCCTAGCATTCTAAGCAATCTAAGACAACTAGAATGCCCCAGTAATTTATACGAACTATCAAAGGACTACTTCCAGAACAGACGAGCAACACTATGCACCAATGCATACAAAGCAGAAAAGGAAGTTAAGAAAGGTTGCCCACAAGGGTCTTCCTGCGGGCCAGGATTCTGGAATATATTATATAACACCATGCTCGATCTGGAATTTACTCAAAGGACGGAAGTCATTGCTTTTGCTGATGACGTTCTGTTAATGACTAAGGGCAGCAGTGCAATCGAAGCCGAAAATTACGCAAATCAGGATATAAAGAAGATCGAATTCTGGGCCGGAGATAATAAAATCAAATTTAATGCGACAAAATCAAAAGCAATGTTGGTCTCAAGAAAGAAGAATAGTTGTAATGAGAGAATAAATATTTACCTGAATAATAAAATAGTGCCACAGGTAACGGAAATAAAATACTTGGGAATACATATTGACAGAAGGTTCACATTTTCTACACACATACAACAAATACATGATAAAACAATAAGTCTCGTACACAACCTATCTAAATCGGCAAAACTGAACCGGGGACTGGGCAATAGGGCTCTAACTATAATGTATAAAGGAGCAATACTACCAATTCTCACATATGGAGCAGTTGTATGGGAAGAAGCAGCGCAGAAAGTTAAAAATGCAGCAAAACTACAAAGAATCCAAAGACTAATGAACATCAAAATAACAAAAGCATACCGGACTACCTCATATGAAGCCTCTTGTGTCATAGCGGGCCTAGAGCCTATAACAATAGCCATCGAAAAGAAAGCTACACTTTACAAGAGACTAACGGAAAAAGAAGAATATGACTCACCATTGGACTTGTGCAAATGGAATCATCCAGCCCAAAAAGTCAATATCATAGAATCTAATAATCGAACTACTTGCTTTGAGATATACACCGATGGCAGCAAGATTCAAAACAAAGTTGGAGCAGGAGCAGCAATTTTCAAGGAAGGTATTTTGGCTAAAACTCTAAAATATAAGCTACATCAAGATTGCTCCAATAATCAAGCTGAGCAGATAGCCATCCTACAGGCTCTAAAAGAAATTCAATACCTTAATGCTCTGGATGAACAAAGAACTGTATCAGTCTTCACTGACAGTCAGGTAACACTTGCAATCCTAAATAACAACAAGAAACATAATGCAATAGTTACAGAAATATATGAAACAATAATATCACTCAATCAACAAAAATGGGAAATTAATTTCAGATGGGTCAAAGCACATATCGGAATTCCTGGCAATGAATTAGCTGATAAACTGGCAAAACAAGCAGCAGAGGAAGCCGGAATTGAAACAGTATATAACAAGAAGCCGAGATCAACCATAGAAGCAGAAATTAAAGAAGGAGGAATACAGAAATGGCAGGACAGATGGAACAAAACAACAAAAGGAGCAACAACAAAGTCATTTTTCCCTTCCATCAGAGAAAGGCTCAGGCTAAAATTACCAATAACACCGAGTTTTACAGCATTGGTTACAGGACATGGCAAAACAAAATCTTACCTATATAGATTCAAAATAGCAGATGATCCTACATGCTCTTGCAACACAGGACAGCAAACTGTGCATCATTTAATATATGAATGTCCAGAAGTTCAACAACAGATGAACCAACTAATAGAAGAAATAAGGAAGAATGGTAACAACTGGCCAGTCACCATGAATCAGCTAGTATCCAGACATCTAAGAGCATTTCATACTTTCTGTAATTCATTGGGGCTGTGATAGGGGTATGTTCAGAGATAATTAACACATGAAGAAGAGCAGTATATAAGGAAAATGTAAATAAGACTTTCTGTAGGGATTTGATATTATTCTATGAAACTGTATTTTCATTTATCCAAAGTACCATTTAAATTATAATTAACTGACAGAATGTGAATGTGGACATTTAGATTGGCATGTACACATCTAACATGGACAAGAACAAGAACAAGAGCAGCATTTAAGAAAAATGTAAATAAGACTTTCTTTAGGGATTTATTATTATTCTATGTAATTTTACTTTAATTTATTCTAAGTATCTTTGTTTCAAACAATGTATATATTATCATTATTCAACTTGAAATTATGGCATGTAATGCATGTAATATTACTCCGTAATGGGGCATGCTGTAATAATAAATTAAAAAAAAAAAAAAAAAAAAAAAAACCGGTATGTCTATGAGAGACGCCGCAGAGGCAACGTTTCTTTGTCACTCCGTAACACACTTGATTTTCAGTTTTTAGCTGTTATCCTTTAAATTTTGTGAATTAGACATAATGGATTTTCGCACTCTAAGTTTTCAGCTAAATTGAAGAATTTAGAAGGATATATTAATAACAAACTCAAAATATGCGACAACTCTCCCTGAATTACCTTATATTCGAATTACCTATCTTCAAGTAGTCATGCAGCATGCAAATGACTTTTTCCTACTCTTTACAGAAAGAGAATGTGAATTTGTCACATTTCCCGCCATACTTTCTCTGAAATTGGTAAAGAAAGTAAATTTAAGAATCCATTGATTCACCTGAATTCCATGAACGCGTAACTACAGCCTACTGCTCATTCCCCACATATAGCATCAATCTATTCGTCATAGTTAGCGTTTGGAATTCCTTGACCCGTCACATCAGGGACTATCAAAATATGCCACAATTTCAAAACAAATTAAATATCTATGTTATTCGTTATTAATAAGAATTAGTAAACAATGTGTCCAGGACTACTGAATTATTTTTGCTATCAATAGCCTACTAATTTGCTTAATTTTTAATAATTTAAATTCTGCAATAACATTAATGTGTTAAAAGAATGATTGGGATGATTGTTGAATTGTAATATTAACCGCCGCAATTAGTGTTAGGTTACTAAACTACCAAATTTAAACTTAATTTCTATTTCTTCAGCAAATTTTGTGAGTGGAGCAGGTACAAACGGCTCCCTAGATCTGCGTACTAATGATGGCTGATATAGATGACAGTGAAATTAAGAGGAAGAGTGATAAAGAAACGAACATTACCCTGAAGTGGAGAATGAGGAGAATAATTAAAACCTAAAACCACGCAATACTTAAACTAATGTCAGTAGTGTTTCGGAATTCACAGCCATGTTCGTTGACGCTGTTCCATCGCTGAAGGCTAGGCTTTAGGCTTACACAAAGCTTCAGCTGCATCTTTATTTAGTCAGCAATACACAATGTAACTGATTACCTGTGAAATGAACCTAATAGGCTTTCCATGGTTTACAGCATTACAATTCATTTCGCGTATAAAGTGTAATCTACTGAAGTATTTCTCTCTTGAAGTTAATCCGCATGTTGTGTGATACGAACTGGAAGCTGAAGCCTCGAGCGAACCACCTCAAACAAAATCATTTTATGCGCCATTCAATTGATTAATTTAAAAGGATCCACATTCAGACACATTAAATTTGCAAAAAACGACTAAAAGCGACTTCTGTTACTGTTATTTCGAAGAAGTGAAGTTTTAATTCCACAACAAAAGTTAAAATGTCTGGGAAGTTTTGGACGTAAATCTCCTCAATGAAGAACTCTATTTTATTTCCCCTCCGAAGAGATTTTACATCCGACGTATTTTGTGAGCGTTCTAATTCGACAATGAATCCCAATCTCTTTCATTGACCTACTTAGGGAAACTTTTCATAATCTCGTTTCATATCAAAGACCTTGTGGTTAGTAGGGACTCGGAACCTAAACTCACTCGACGAGTTTTAGGCACTTTTTTGGCTCCGCCTTCCACTCCCAGATTACCTGAACCATAGGCTATATCTCCGGTCCAACAACCAATTTTGCGTTTGTTCTGAGATCATTGCGTCACCTTCTCTTCATCATAGAACACAGGGAAAATGTTTGATGAATTTACTTTGGACTTTTATTCAGTTCATTTTATTCTTGTTCATCTGTCCCGCGAGGCTATCCCGCAGCTTCCGAGGCAATTCTTGGGCAATCTGCCATATCAGTCTTGCTTGGTAGGGCATTCCGCAAGGCGGATTTGTCTCCAGTTAGGTGTGTCTTAGGCATCATTTTGTTCTTGTTGTCTCCCGCTTTCTATCACGTGTTGAATGAATGTTTTGAATTTAGTGTTAGCTCTTTTATCGTCCAAAAACTAAGTTATGGTAGCCATACTTCGCCTGTTTCTTTGACTATCTCTCTTAAGCAAATACAGTACGTGCTTCCCTACATCTCGCGCATGTATAGAGGGCGTGGTACATTGTATCAGGCTCACAGTCTTCACAGTAGCAGATTTTATCCTCTGCTAGGTTAAACCTAAAGAGGTTTGATGTGAAGTAGCCGTGTCCCTAGTAAAAGAGCTTTACATACTAAGATAAAGTATATTACGTTTTCCTCGATTGTTTTTATGGTTCCGTATAATTACAAAGAATCATACGCTGTCGCTTATTCGTCCGTTCGCCACAACAAATTATTCTAGTGCTTAAACTCGAAACGCTATGAATATAATTGGGTGATAGGTACACAATAGCATCAAACATGAAAAATCAAAACACTCAGGTTTTAACGACGGGGATGCACTGCAACTTAGGCCTGTGACCGTCGCCAGTGTGCTGGAATTTTTGCCCCTCAGGAGTTCTTCACATGCCTATAAATGTACAGACATGGGTATATTACATTTATGCATACATAAATGTAATCGACCTGATCCGGGATCGAACCCACGACGCTACCCACGCCCACTTTACCCATAGGAAATCTGAAGGACATAGCATAGGCTATGAAAAGAATAGGAAGGTACCCATATGAAACATAGCCATTCCAGTTGAATCATGACATAGAAATCTCGTGCAGAATAAAATGGGGTCAGGATTTACTTCGGTATCTGCTCTCCTGATTCTAAGCTACTAATTGCCTTGGAAAAAGTGGCCTACAAATGTAATAAATTCCTGTGAACAAAAATTCGCAAGCCTTATCTAAAATGGAACAATACTTATTAAAAAACAAATTTTGGTTTAAAATAGGAAACTGACATTTTACCTCAAAACTAGACAAAATTACTTGAAGATGGGTAATTTATTTGGTTAACAATCAGAAAATAAACATCCTAGTGTGTTTCTTTATAAAGTGCTGAATATTATTATTTTCTTCTGTCAGTTATTCAGTTATCAAATAAACACCGTGTTTTAAATGGTGTTTGGCATGCTGCAGCACGAATTCAAGCCAACCCAATTTCTACGCCTACTGCAACATCTGGGTTTCAATTCCCTTCAGGATTATGTTCCATTACAGCCACTCTCTAAGATGGATTTTGATGCACCAGTGTGCACTAGGGATGCATACAGAGTTAAGTCGCTACGTGAGTTACATTGGAAATTCGTTTGGTGGAAACACTGTCAAATAAGTTAATAACCAAGGTTACAATATTTTTAAGTGCCCAGCCTCTTTTGCAGTGCAAACTGTAGCTCCACTGAAACAAACCAATGTCAAAAAGATGCTTGCAGTTGGGAATGATGGTGTGTTAACATGTATAATTTTTCCCCTTTTTCTTGCACCCCTCTGCAAATCACATTAAATGTTACTGTTGAGTTATTTAATTTTCATATTCAATGCAAATCATGGCAAGTTATAATGATCTAAGTTTATTTTCACTTAACAACTTTAAATTAATTTCTCTTTAGCTTATACTGAATACAGGAGTTTCAGTGAACGCAGACTATGGCATTCCTTCAACATTGATATATTTCTCATTAATTCTATTTCACAATTATTAAGTGCCAGTATGGTACTTTATGAGATTGTGTGGGGGACGAAAAATGTCTGTCCGTCTGTCCGTCCGTCCGTCCGTCCGTGTGTCTGTACGCGCTCTAACTCAAATACGCTTTATCGAATTTTAATGAAACTTGGTATACGCGTTTATAATGTCCATGGGAAGAACCCTATTGAAATTGGACCAAATCGGTTCACCGGTACCGGAGTAAAACCCAATTTAGTGTATATTTTAAAGGCGCCATAACTCTCATACGCTTTATCGGATTTTCATGAAACTTGGAATACCTATTTATAATGTCCATGGGAAGATGTCTGTTGATATTGGACCAAATCGGTTGGCCGGTACCGGAATAATACCCAATTTAGTGCCCTTTTGTGGTATCATATAAGAAAAGGCGCGGTAACTCAAATACGCTTTATCGGATTTTCATGAAACTTCGTATACTTATTTGTAACAATCATGACAATAAGCCTATTGAATTTGGACCTAATCGGTTGTCCAGTACCGAAATAAAGAGTAATTATCAGTCAAATTTATTATAATATTTTGGTTCATTTCGAAGCATTTTGATTGGCTCGCGGCCAACCAATCAGCGGGCGAGTCCCGTAACTAAGGTAAATAAATGGAAATTCTGGAACAAGCCTTCAATTCCTGTCGAAACCTTCTTTAGTAAAGGAGGGTAAAAAGAAGGCACCTTCTTCAAATGCAAAATCAAATTCTCGGTTCTTTCTTATAGCGTCATCAATTAATGACAGCTTATAAAGCTTCCTTCAGTTGCCATGGACAGTTTGACATCTACATGAAAAACAAATGTTCCCATATGTACGATTATAGATGAAATGCTGCTGTATAATGACTAATTATTTTGCTAAAATTGATTACAATTAGATTAAAGCATTGAATTTTACTTCAGCCTATGTCAGATTTATAATCCCTGACCTCTTAATAAATAAAAACATTAAGCTTTGAGAATATGGTTAGGTTGGTACCTCTGCTTCAACGAGGGCCTCATCCTAATTTATCACTCAGATATCGCGAATATTATAGTACTAATTAATGAAACAATTCAACATTGTACCATAATAAATCTAGCAGGCACGATATATAGCCTAATTTCGAAATACGGTGATTTTTCTCTTCTGTGAGCAACGACGAAATAGTATTCTTTGGTATTGGACACTCAAAAGTCGCAGTGTGGTTTGGTCTTGGGGTAAGGTGCTTGTCTAGTAATCAAGAGGTATCACGTTCGAGTCCACCCTTAAGCAAATTTTTTTTTATTATTATTATCAATTGTGTTAAATTGAGCCTATTCCATTCTTGTGTCCTATTTTGTCAATGTGCTTAAATAAGTATTACATTTTTCTTTTTAAAAAAACTGGGAATTCATTGTCTTTCATTGACCTACATCATTCCTAAATAATAACATAAGCCTATAAATGTTATTTCACGAACAGAAACTAGCTTTAAAGTTATTGCGTTGCGTTAAAATTGCATAAGCCTATACTCAGAACAAAACTGCATACCGCTAGGTGGAATTATCCTCTTCTTATTGGCTTACTGTACTATTTCATTGTCAATGCATTTTGTAAAATGTTTACATATTTTAAGAATTAGTATATCAGTGTATACCAATATGAATTAAGGTTAAGAATCAAACTTTAGACCTTTGTTCTTCCGTAAGCCCTGCTTAATGAATGTATCTGGAGTTTAACTCGGAGATCTATTAAAAAAAAAAAAAAAAAAAAAAAAAAAAAAAAAAAAAAAAAAAAACACTTATTTTCTGTATATCATAACTGCAATTATTACTGATTAAAAAAGCATACTGGCACTTTGTTATATCAGTTTACCTGATTTTTATTAATTGTAAATTATGTACGAAAGTAATCGTCCTGGCTGAGGAATGGAACAACCTATTTAGAGCTCAGCTAGTAATACCATTCCAACTTTAAAGGAATGGGGTGCCATATTTATTTGGACAAGTCTTCTTGAGGGCCGCACCAAGACTAATTAATTTTGATTCATATTAACTTTACCAGTTGTATCACTGAAAAATATGTTATATGAAGACTATTATTGTTACCACTTATTCATTAGGATATGTTATGAATAATTTTAATAGTATGATAGATAAACAGAAAAAAGTTCGTTTTTAGAAAATATAGCTTTTGTCACACCAGTTTTCTACTAAAATAATAGTAATACAATTTACTGAGAGAAAGGTCAGCTAATCTGCGCGTCAGTAACTCTTAATCTCGTTAAGCATAACAGAGAACAGGCACTTCTTAAATACTATTTTTTTAAATAAATTTCACATTCGAAAATTCACAGGCACAAAGGCATGTGCTTCCCCGCATAGACAAGATCCGAAGACCAAAATCTCCCAGTTGGGGAAACTTTCATCTCAAATAATTCTGAAAAAGTTATTTCATTTCCTGTTCTGGTTTACAGTAAATGAATCAGTTTGAAAACTCGCATAGTTCTAGTTGAAACTTTGATAGTCGTTGTTCACGGTCAAGGGCTCGTTTAGAAGAGACAGTCCTTTATGTTTTTAAAACCAAAAAATTTTAAAGAAATTTCTTGAATATCCCTAATAATTTCAATTTCCTCATAAAATAAAATAAAAATGTACTTCTATTTCAATTGGAAACTCTTGATATGATGGAAAATGTGATTTTTTTTTTCTAAATTTTTCCATAACATATTTGCAACTTATGCTGGTTGATTTAACTTTACAGGCCTAATATATTATTTATATAGTTTTATTCTTTTTTTTTCCCCGGCCGCAGTAACAACTTCTATGGGCCGCATCAGACCCGACAATATTTTTACGGCGAAAAGCAAGTCTATTATGATGAAAATATAACATTAGCCTTTGTCAAATAATAAATTCATAATAGGCCCATAAGAAGAGAAAAAGGTTCAAGGAATAGCTTAAGTCAAGACATGATAATACTCATTAGAACGCTAGCATGTACTGTGTTCAGTTTATACATTTTTAATTCAGTTTACGAATTTGAAGTGAGGTGATCATTATCACGAAAACATTATTAATTATGATTTAATAATAAATGGTATAAATTTTATCCACCGATACCAATTTTTTAAGTAGGCTATACAGCACTGAAAAGAGCTAACTTTTTATAGTAATACCCTCTTCTACTAACAGTACAGTATGATTTCAATGCAGATAATTTATAGGATTCAAAATCACAACTGTAAAATTTATAAGTTATGTATGAAATTTTTATTTACTTTCACCGACATTAACAAGAAAAATTAAATTCGGTCTTATGAGGGTCATTTGCCAAAACCGCATATAACGGACGTACTTCAACTCTGGGCAAATGAACGTAAAAGCAAGAGAAACCGAGGACCGTTGCAAGAGTTGAGGTGTAAAGCAAAATGGATTTTTCGAAGGAGAGTTTTTAACGTAAATACACGTTTTGAAGTTCCCTGAATTCAAAAATATTATTTTAGAAAACATGTATGTGTGCGTGTGTATGCGTGCGTGTATCCGTGAACAGCCTAGCTCCAGAGCGGAAAACGTACGAAAAAAAATTGTATCTGGGTTGGGTACCTTCTGAGGATGTGATAAAAAAGATTGGTGACAACTTTATATTATTTTAAAGGGAACTTTACATGAAGAAAATTTCGTTTTTTAGCAATTTTCTCGAAACCAGCTCTAACGATTTTGTTTAAATTTTGTACATGAGGTGGTTATACCAAGAGCTAAAACTGTTATTTGAAACATGTTTTAAAGACATCGGGTGATATGCATAAAACCTAGCAATTGATTTTGCTTTCCCTCTTGCAAATGGTAGAAGCTAAAGCAATTGCTCTAAATTGCATGCATAAAGGGCTACCAGGCCATTGCAAGTGATATTCACGTTGCATGCATGCGCACATCTAGTTGCGTCATGCATCAGACGAATTTGTGCAAACACGTGCTGTGAAGTGCGAGCTTTGTTTGGCATAGCCTAGTAAGTATAATTGTGAGATTCGTGAAGATGTCGTCAGACGATTCTGATATAGAAGTGGACAGTGAGTTCATATGGTGTTCGTTAATGTGATTAAAGAAAGCCGATGTTGCTGGGCTGGGTAAGTCAAAAGTGCCGAAAATTAAACAAGCAAAGGAGGCAGCGATCGGGCAAACAATAATAGAACTTGAACAGCTAAGTGGGAAGAAAATGAACTGTAAACAAATAACTAAGAAGCTAAGCAATATGAAAACAACTGTTAAAAGGAAGATTGACATGAAGGCAACAGGAAACAAGAAAATTAAACTAAATAACTGGCAACAGCAACTGTTTTCCTTAATGTCAGCAGACAACAATCCCACGCTGAACAAGATTCCAGGTAAGATTTGAAAGATATGACAAAACACACGTATTTTGCTTTTGTTGCATATTGCATGTTTCTGACATTTCGAATGTAAGGAAGGAAATTACGTAGTATTCCATTTTTTGCAACAGGTGCATGTGAGGGAGGTGTGACAGGGAACGAGGGCCCTTCTCAACCATCAGTGGGGGAGCAACTTAGCAGACCTGAGAGGCCTGTAAAGCGTCAGAGCTCGCTGGAATTTGAGACTGAAGAAAGTAAAGGATTGTCCACCGTTGATTTTCAGAAGCTAAAGCTAACCCGCAGACATATTCAATATTTTGAAGAAAAAAAGTGGAAATTCTCAATCAAAATAAATAACGCCTTAAATCTGCAACATAAGTTTCATTTTGTAGCATTTTTTTTTTAATTTGATATGTGTATTTAAAGTGTGTTCTTTATTTTCTAAATTGATATGTGGATTCAAAGTCTGTAAGTGTACGTTCTTTTTTTTCTAATTTTAAATGTGGTTTCAAGATCTAAATGGTTTTTATTTGGTTTTTTTCAATTGGATAACTGGTCTACAAGTATATATAATTTCAGAAAGTTCATATCGTTTTCTGTGTACCTTAAAAATGTCCTCATTTTCTGCTGTCTACTCAAAGCTCCACCACGAGTTTCATCATTTCCACCCACAAAATGATCGCTTATCCATGTAACGTTTTCACTGCTAAATCTATATAACTTTTGAAATCCCGTTCTGCAGGACTCCTCCTAGGTTTATAGACCTTTCTTTCTCGTATATTAAAAAACTCAGCCATTTTTACTTACAACAAACGTTTTGCTTCATTAGCGAAAGCACGACTGAGGCAGCTTCAATTTTTCATAGCAATAATTGCTATCAAGCAAAAGCAATTCCTACGTGTTATGCATACGAATTGCAGCAATTGCTACGCGTCATAGCATTTTCTTAACCTAGCGTACGTAACCTAGCTTTTGATAAAGTAAAAGGAATTGCTACTTAATATTATGCATTTCGAACGATGCATTTGCTAGATTTTCCTGCAAATTTGTAGCAAAAGCAATTACTTCATTTTTATGCATACCACTCATTCTCTTCATTTTTACAACTAATTTACATGAAGAGAATGCCATACTTAATTGTATATATTATACGAGGCATAGGAAGTTATGCGAGTTTCATATAAGAATTTTGTTTATAATATTTTGTTTCTCCAAGGTAAAAAAAGAAAACGGACATCTGAAGAAAGCACCAGCATTTCATTCCAAATAAACATTCATTAGTATAAATTCACTAAAATCTGAGAAATGTAACGAAAAGTGAATAATTATGTTGCAGGATTAGGCTTACATGAATATAACCACGGAGACGGGAACAGTTATTCCTATTCATTCGTATAGATTAGGTTGTGTTAACCTGTTGTGGACTTTTAAATACAGGTTTGTGACTTAATCCCAATGAAATAAGTAAATATAATACAGTAGGCACGGAAATGGTTTAGACTTTAGAACCGGCCTTAAATAAGCCTAAACAAGTACTCTCTTAATAATTAAGGAATCGCGCACAATGTGCATTATCTTAGCCTACTGACAAACACCCAGTCCTGAAGCCGTTAAAGGGATTTTTCACTACTGAAAAATCCCCGACCCGGCCGGGAATCGAACCCGGGCCGCCGGAGTGGAAGGCAGGCGCGCTACCGACTCACCCAAAGTACGCTCTTAAGTAGATATGAGTAATGTGCCAGAGTGAGACTGAATTGTTTGTTTACTTTAGGGCCGGTTCTACTGCGGACAACTCTATTATAGACATATTTGTATTGCGCGCTACATTTAGGCAGTAAGCACAAGAAGTTTCACCATCCTGCGGCTAAGTCCCCGATACACACCACCCGACTTTTTTCATTCTTTGTTCACTGTAACCGGTTTTAAAGAGTTTTTACATGATACTGATTCGTAAAAATTGTTTAGAACTTCAGTTTAAAATGATTATGTTTTAGATATTCAGTCTTGTGCTAATATCAACAGATCTATTGCTTTTACAGGTTTTGTTCTTTATCACATTTTAGGGCATTTTGAAATAGCCATCATAAACTCTGCCTACAATTCTGGTTAGGTGAGAAGCTGACAGTGAATTTCCAAATGGAAACAGCACAATGTCATACCCGAGAGAGTTTTAGTTTTACTTGTAGCTCTCCGCATTCAACTCATTTGAATGAGGTCCACTGTGAATGAGCGAAAACAATGCATTACAGCTATCCCTCTAGACCAGCGTTCGTTCGTGTCAGGTATATGCAAACACAACACACAACATTCCTCGAGGTCAGGAGGGGAAGCTCACAGTTCACGTGCTTTTTTATTCACCCCGAGCGAAAGTGCATTCTAGATATACGCTTTCAGCACTTTCCGCATATTGTTTGTACAGGACTTGTTTCCGCTAACTCCATGCTACACACCGGGTATATTAACAGATCTACAGGATATTAAGAAAAAATAAAAGCTATTTGTGGCGATGTTATCGATGCTCGAGTACTCCTATAAAATAAAATAAAACATTCAATAACATAAAAATAATATTTGAATTTTGCTTTTACGTCCTACCTTAACACTTTATAATAAACTAGAATTAATTTTAAAGCCTGTTACTAACGTTAAGTTTTCGTCTTGAATGCTCAATACCGAGTTTTCTATGTAAATGAGGCACTACTCTCTCCAGGTATCGTGATATTCTTTTCGCACGACGTAACTAATTAGCGGTACTTACGAATATTGTTGCCGTGGATCGTAACTTGACATTCCCGCACGCAATCTGGTTGCTATGAAAACAAAATAAATCTCCGTGCGGTAAAAAGTACAAAAAGCACAAGTGCCGTAAGTAAAATCATCATAATACAAGCCTTTATGGAAGGCCGGAACCAAGGCCCCCTAGTTTGTGGCGACTTTAACAGGACAAATATTCAGCCCCCATAACAACCAACACATGCGAATCACTTTCTGAAATATAACATCTATTTCCAGTAATGTATATACATAATATTTTCAGCTAATATCTCAATTCTTCTTCTTCTTCTTTGTGTTAGGCGTACCCGCCTGTTCTAATCATGAATCAAGTCCTCCTTCCACCTTCTTTTGGGCCTTCCCGGGCTTCTTTTATCTCTTTGGATTTTATCGATTGCAATTCTTACTTATCTGTCCTCCATCATCCTGGAAACATGCTCATTCCATTCCTTTTTTCCTTCTTTCAACCCATTCAGTTACCGGCTGGATCTTACATATATCTCTTATTTCTTCGTTCCTTACTCTGTCATACAATGTCTTTCCAGCACTCTCATTTCTGTTGTTTCCATCATTCGTCACGTTTTTACGGTCTCTGCTCTTGTTTCTAAGGCGTAAGTCATTAGCCTACTGGTCGGATAACTGCTTTATAAATTGTTATTTTTGTTTCTTTTCTCATATATTTGTTTCTCCATACTAAGTCATTCAAGCACCCAGATATTTTTTCCTGCTTTCACAATTTGGTGGTTAATTTCTTGAATTAAGTTTCCTTCACTAGTAATATTTACGCCCAGATAGTTGAAATGCATAACCTGTTCTATTATTTTCTTCTCAATTTCTAATTTGCATCTCAACGGTTCTTTACAAATCGTTAGTGTTTTTGTTTTCCTTATGGAGATTTTCATATTGAAATTCTTACATTCAGTATGAAATTGATACAAAAGTCTTTGCAAGTTATCTTCCGTTTCTGCCACAAGAACGACATCATCTGCATAACATACCATACTGATCTTTCTATCTCCCATGCTGTATCCAACTTCATGTTTCATATTCTTAATAATTGCGTCCATTACAATACTAAATAACGTTGGACTCAGAGAATCACCTTGTCTAACACCTCTTCCTATTGGGATTTTCTCTGTTAGTTTTCCATTGACTTTTATTTGGCTAAAATTACTAAAATATATATATTTTCTATTAATTTAATGAGCCCATTGGGTACATTGTTATTTTCTAAAACTTGTAAAACATGGTGCAACTCTAAGCTGTCAAATGCCTTTTCAAGATCTACGAAGCACATATATGCCAGTTTGTTAAATTCTAATGCTTTTTATGAAATCTGTTTAACTATAAATATTGCATCTGTGCATGATCTGCCCAGTCTAAATCCTTGCTGAATATCAGATATTGCTATGATGTCTTGTCAGTTTCTGATGAATTAATTTTGTTTTGATCTTAAGGCATGTACTTAATAAATTGATACCTCTATAATTATCTGAAATCTGTTTGTCCCCTTTTTCAAAAACAGGTAGGCCTATTAAAATGCCGGTCTTCCATTCATTTGGAATATGTCCCTCTTTAAAAAAATTCTTTATTAATTAATATAATTAAATTGATATAAATAATCATCATCATCATCATCATCATCAAAAAATAGCATGCAATACTCGTGCCGTAAGCGCATAACGGATTTCAGAAATTGAAAAAACTCTTTCCTCGATCCGTATGCAGTGCTTACGGCACTTGTATCGCAATATACTATTACTGCGGCCTGGTGGCGTTTATTAATTCATAGAATAGCCCCAACCTCATTTTGAGTACACGTAATCTTTCCGATATAATACGCATGATTTATGTTGACTCGGCCAAGCCCACTCCCCATCCTTGCGCATATCCTTTTTTTTTCCCCGCGTTGGCGGATACGCAGCACAGACTATCCCTCCACTTAATGTTTGTCTTAATCCCCTTACTTCTTCATTCTGAACCTGCAACCGACGTCTGTTCATAGGTTAATGTTTGAGTGCAAGGCTTTTGACATCAAACCAGTATGAGAGTCTGACTCGTTCAAGAACTGTTGTGGACATGGGTTGTGAGGCACGCCTTCCAGTCTCTGAAGTGAAATTTTCCATACTCCACCGCTTTTTCACCACATACCTAGGCCTGAGCGTTCCCCATTGGCGAATGCGTATGTAAAGTAGGATTACTTCCACAAAGTCTCTGGCCTTGAAGACTAACCCAGCCAGCGAGCTTCTCGTTACGTCTCGTTACCAAGATGAGCGGATTCGCTGCGCGTAAGATCAGTGAGCTACTGTTGAGCACAGAGTAAAGATCATGCTGCACGTTGCCAGTGGTAGAAAATACTGTAATAGTTGAATGGAGGGATAATGCCGCAGAGACAGAGACAGACAACACGTGGAGTGGGGTAGCCAATCAGGGTGCAGCTACCTCCCCTAGCCAGGAACTCTACGAACGGTGAGACTCGCTCCTAAGGTATATACGTAAAAACCCAGAGACTTTGTGGAAGTAATCCTACTCTACGGACCAATAAGAGAGAATGGCTCACCCAGGACTGGTGTGGACCATTGAAATGAATACTAACTGGAACGACATCTGAATGAGAGGAAAGTGAGGCTTCTTGTGCGACTAGTCATGTCTGGTCTCGCATGGTAGAAACCAAGCACCTGCACGCTAAAGACCATTAAAGTTAGTAGGACCTTCTCGATGTCATTGACATTTTTGAAGTGAAACTTCTTTAGCCGCGAAGGAGTAAATCGAGAGCTTGCGTTACGCTCAAAATTGTCACGAAATTAGTGTTACGCTCAAAATCGGAATCGAATTGAGAATATCTGCAACGTACTTTTGATACGTGGTTCCTTCCTCTTTTATGCCCACTACTATGTAGTAGGCAATGGGTACCTAGGCAAAGTCCATTTGCCCCATAATTTTGAGTATGATTTGGAGGTGGTGTCATAGCTGTAAGGTAGGGGTGGTTAGCAATGTTCCATTCTATTGTTGTTGCCGAGAAGACAGTCTATTGTAATTTTGTATATCCAATTTCTTGCTCTAAAAAGAAAACAATCAACTCATTTTTTTTTTTATTTTTTTTTTTTTTGCTCTTTATTTTTGTGCTTTGTAAATATGTGAAATTGTTTGTTGTAGGTTAGTTAGGTTCATTTGGTATTTATAAGTTATATAAATATTTATTCCTTTTAAGTTTTTGTACTGTTCTACATTTTTGTACTTGTAAATATGTGAAATTATTTGTGTAAGTTAGGTTGTTAGGTATATAAGGAATTGATCGCCTATATATTTACTCTTTTCAAACTTTGTACTATTTTTGTACTTTGTAATTTGTACTTTGTAATTTGTACTTTGACAATTCTGATGTCCGAAGATACAATGTACCCTCTTGACTGAAAGATGCAATAAAATAAAACATGATTAGGCTTAACCAAAATTAAACAAATTAAAAAATAAAAAGTCGAAAATACAGAATTTTAAAACTCTAAAAATCCAAAATTAAAAATCGAAAATCCAAAATTAAAAAATTCAAAGATCCAATATTCAAAAATGCAAAATTTAAAAAATAAAAAATCCATTTTTAAAAAAATTATAAATCCAAAACTTAAAAAATCCAAAAATTCAAAATTAAAAAATTAAAGATCCAAAATTTAAAAAATCCAACATTAAAAAATTCAAATACCCAAAATTTAAAAAATTCAAAGACCCAATATTTAAAAAATCCAAAATTGAAAAATCTATGAATTCAAAATTAAAAAATCGAAAATCCAAAAGTAAAAAAAAAACGAAATTAAAAATAAAAAAATAAAAAAACTCAAAGATCTAAAATTTAAAAATCCAATATTAAAAATCCAAACTTCCAAACTTAAAAAATTAAAAGAATCCAAATACCAAAATTAAAAAAGTAAAAAAACCCAATATTAAAAAGTCCAACAATCCAAAATTGAAAAAATCCAATAAAAAATTGAAAAAAATAAAAAGTTTCACTCCTGTCGCGTGGCGTTCCACGCATACTTTTTTAATTTTAGAACTGTTCATCCTTTTCATTGCAAAAAATAAATCAATAAATAACCGAACAAATTATTTAAATATTTAATTTTCCCCCTATACATATTCCCTGTTGCAACATAGCAGCTTACTGCTTTCAAAATTAGGCCTATTGTATTCTTTGTAGGCTGATAGAAGTTTATACAATTAATTACAACGTGTTTCTCATATCAACATACATGAAAAATAAATTAACGTATTTATTTGTGTATTTGTATAAGTGGTAGGGGACTTCTGGTAAGATGGCAGACATATAGTACACGCGAATAAAACGTAGAACGAAAGTGACAAAGAACCGCCGGAAATAAAGAGAACAAGGGATAAATCCGATCAAGAAAGAAACGTAAGGACCTACAGAATACACGGTACTAAAAACAAGCAAGTAGAACATAACAATAAAGAACTAACAGTAAATGTAGTGTCAATCGGTGTCGCATTGTAAAAGCCATAACACAGACAAGAAACCCAACACCAGGTAAAGCGACCGGAAGTGACGTAGAGCAGAGAGAACAAGAAAAATCAGAATACCCCTATACACACAGATATAGAGGAATAGATCGGCAGCGTAAGGGGAGGGACTGAAGCCAACGCGTTCGCTGCGTCGCCATATTGCGATCACCAACAATCTGACGAAAGGAAGGGAAGTCGGCGCGGGAATCAAACAAGAAAGGCTTTCTAAAGCTGTTTTAATTGGAATTTCACAATCCAGTAAATAAATTATTAAATACAGTTTTATTGTCATTTGGCCATTACAGCACTAGACGTCACACTTATAATAAAATCAGGTAAACTGATATAGCAAAAGAGCCAAAGTAAATGTAGTACCATAGTCTTAATTCTGTATACAGAAGATGCTTCTATGGGATAAATGTTAATGTTGTTAATGTTGATTTATAGTCACACATCTTTTACATTTATTCAGCTTTGACTGGCAAACTGGTGACTCACTAGGAATATTCTAGCTTAGGCCTACACTATATTACTTGTAAATCACGATTACAAGTAAGGAAAATCTAACACTAATGTAATTATTTTTCTAATGCTATTAATGAGTGCTTGAAAATAGAATGATTTCTTTTACTATTTTTTGAAGTGAAACTTCTTTAGCCGCGGTAGGAGTAAATCGAGAGCTACCCAAAGTTGCGTGACGGACAAAATCGTCACGAAATTGTTACGCTCAAAATCGTCACGAAATTAGTGGGTCTGTGACGGAACGGACTGCACAGAAAACAATCAATTTAAAAACAATCCAAAATTAAAAGATCTAACATCCAAAATTAAAAAAATTAAAAACCCAAAATTAAAAAATGCAAAAGAATAAAATTTCAAAGATCCAAATTTCCAAAATTTAAAAATTCAAAATTTAAAAAACAAAAAATCCAAAATTTAAAAAGTCAAAAAATTAAAAATCGAGAATCCAAAATTTAAAAATCTAAAAATCCAAAATTAAAAAAGAAAAAAGATCCAAAATTTAAAATAATCAAAAACAAAAAAATCCGAAATTCCAAATTTAAAAATATAAGATCAAAAATAATAAAAATTCCAAAAATCCAAAATTAAAGAAGTCCAAAAACCCAATACTAAAAAAGTCCAACAATCCAAAATTGAAAAATCGAATAAGCCAAAATTTAAAAAAAAAAATTAAAAATCGATAATCTAAAATTTAAAATAAAAAATTAATAATCGATAATCCAAAATTAAAAAAGCAAAATATAAAAAAAATTATATCCAAAATTTAAAAAATCCAAAATTAAAAAATTAAAAAATCCAAAGATTCAAAATTAAAAAAATAAAAATTCCAAAAATCCAAAATTTAAAAAATCCAAAATTTGAAAATTAAAATCGAGAATCCAAAATTTAAAATATTAAAAAATAAAAAATTTAAAAATCCAAAAAATAAAAACGATCCAAAATTTAAAAAATAAAAAACAAAAAATCCTAAATTCCAAATGAAAAAATTAAAAGATCAAAAACTTAAAAATTCATAAAATCCAAAATTAGAAAAGTCCAAAAACCCAACAATCGAAAATTGAAAAATCTAATAATAATCCAAAATTGAAAAAATTCAAAAATTATTTCCCCGCACACTTTTTTTTTTATTTATTATAATTATATGTTAACCTCATATTCAAGGAATTCTTTGATTGAGTAATATGTTCTTTGCAAAAACAAGTTTTTAATTTTAATTAGGAATTGTCTGCTATTTAATGCTTTTGTTTCATTTGAAATTTTATTGTATGTTTAAAGCCCTTGTATTGTGGTGTTTGCTCTAGGAGGGTTATTCTATGGGAACAGAATTTTAACAACTCTGTTTCTTGTGTTGTATTCGTGAGTATTTTGTGTGTTGTATTGGTCAAAATTAATGTGCACATGATTTAGAAGCTCTAGTAAATATATTGAAGGAAGTGTTAATATTTGTAGATCTCTAAAGAGTGGCCTTCATGATTCCCTGTAGGATGAATGGGTCATAATTAGTATGTTTTTCTTTTTAAGATGCTTTCCCATTCGCTGCAGTTTTCCCAGAAAATTATTTCGTAAACCAGTATTGAGTGAAAATAGCTGTAATAGACCCAGTTTAAGCAATAGTAATTTTTAAAATTTATAAATGGATGTTAATTTGACCTCCAATATAGTGGTATAGTATGTATTTGAAATTACAGGGATTCCCAAACAACACTGTGGCTCACCATTTCACTATAAATTCGGAATTATGTAGGAAGAAAAACAATTTTCCGTAATGAATACGTGGTACTTAAGCGGGCATGTTGGTGATACCAATATGGCGTCGGCACTGCTTCCCTTGCCCCTCTTCGCCCCTGACTCGGTTTCACTGCCACCTGCAGTTAAGGATACGACGCTGCCGATCTATTCCTCTATATCTGTGCCTATACAGCATTACGCGCGAAGACTAGCGGCCGAATCGACAACTCACGAGCAGGGGGCGCCATACGGCAGACACCACAGAGTGCACTGCACATCCGGCACGCGGGAACAGACATCCAGCGGCAAACGCAAGGAACACACCGCCAAAGAGAACAAACGGAACAGTTAACCCACTCAAACATGACGACACGCAAGAAAAATGGGAAACCGGGGGACCTAAAGATTGACAAAGAGGAGGTGAACGATCTCCTAACTAGGATACTAGCGGAAATCAAGGGAATCAAAAAACAAAACGAAGACTTCAGAGAAGACACCAGGAAAGAAATGGAAACACTTAGAAATGAACTGAAAACAAGAGACGAAAATTGGCAACAAGACAAGGACAAATTAGAGGAAAAAATAGACAGCATGGAAAACAACATAAATCAGAAACTGGGAGACATGGAAAAACGCATGAAAGAAGTGGAGGACAAAGAAATTCGTCGATTCAGAAACGAACGAAGAAATAATATCATAATTAAAAGCAAAGACATAGAAGAAAACCCAGAAACAATAAAAGAGACAATACAACACATATTCAAAAAACTCGAGGTAACAGTACCATACATGGGGCAAAGATATATAGGAAAAGACAGGAGAGGAAGAGGTCTTGTGCGACTCACTATAAGAAACCCTGAGGACAAAATAACGATAATGAGGAATGAACGTAAGCTAGCCGAAGAAGAACAATACATAGAAGCCGATATGACCAAAAGAGAAAGGGAGATACAAGCCTCAATAAGGAAAAGGGCAAAAGAAGAGAGGGAAAAAGGCAACGAGGTAAAGATAGGGTTCCAAAAAATTTGCATCAACGGAAAATGGGAAAACTGTGAAGAAAGCTCCCCAAAAACGGGTAAGCACGCAACAGATAGAAGGAACAAGAATAAACAACACAAGACCACAAGACAACAACAATTACATACTTATTGCCACATTTAATGTTCAAACACTGCTAGGAAATGAAAGACTGCTAGAACTAGAAGAAGCACTGAAGAATACAAGATTCGATATCATAGGCCTTAGCGAAGTCAGACGAGAAGGAGACGCACTAATAGAACTAAAAAACGGTAAATTACTAAGCTACACAGGACAAGCAGGCGGCCAGAAAGGGGTAGGCTTCATATTCTCTGAGCAAATCAAGCTTCAAGTCATAGAAGTAATAGGAATATCAGAGAGAATTGCAGTGGCGAGATTAAATCTCAAAGGAATACTAACAACAATTATCCAAGCATACGCACCAACAACGAACCATCCTGATGAAGAAATAGATCTATTTTACGATCAACTAGATGACACAATGAACACATACAGATCCACAATAAACTTTGTCATAGGAGATTTTAACAGTAAAATAGGCCGCAGCCAGGATGTCAGAGAACACCAAACAGGGCCATATGGAATAGGAGAAAGAAATGCTAGAGGAACACGCCTTATACAGTTTGCAGCAGGACAAAATTTGAAAATAGTCAACAGCTTCTTTAAGAAAAAAGCAAAAGACAGATGGACATGGAGAGCACCCAACGGAGAAGTGAAGAACGAAATAGATTTCATATTATGCGACAGCATGCACGTAATAAGAGACGTAGAAACAATAAAATGTCTAAATTTTGATTCAGACCACAGGATGATCAGAGCCACGATCAACATTAAAAGAGGCACGATAAGAAGAAAGAGACTACAGCAATCACTCCCGAAGGTCGAGGTACTCAACATCACCCAATTCCAAGATGAAATCGCTCAAAAACTTAAGAGGATAACACCCAATACAGCAGAGGACACACAATTAAGTTACTCATTGATTGAGAAAAGCATTAAAGAAGCAGCAATCAAGGCGGAAGTGAAGGACAATGCCAGAAGAAAAGCCTCCAAACTTAGCGACAACACCCTACTATTAATCAAAAGAAGAGAAGAAGCATATAAAACAAGAGATGAGAACGAAGTACACAAGAGGGAATTCAACGAATTAAACAAGAGCACGAAAACAGCAATAAAGAAGGACTTACAAGAATACAAAATAAGAATAATAGAGAGGGAGATGAATGAGAGGAAATCAACTAAAAAACTAAAGAAGGAACTAAGCCAAGGAAAAGTATTGGTAAAGCAGTTACAGGACAATACAGGAAAGAAAATAACAGCCAGAGAAGAAATAGTCGAAACGGCAACAAAGTTCTATGAGAACCTATATCGTAGCACTCTCCCCAACGGCAACAAGGAATTAACACTATTCACTTCCAAACCCATAGAAGAAGTAGCAGAAATACCGACAATACTAAAGGATGAAGTCAGAGCAGCAATAAAAGAGGCAAAAACGGGCAAAGCTCCCGGCGAGGACAACATAAGCAACGAACATCTGAAAGCAGGCGGAGACATATTGGTGAATACCCTAACTAAACTGTTCAATGAAGTGATAGAGACAGAAGTGATACCAAAACAATGGACCACGAATAACATCATACTACTACACAAAAAAGGCAGCAAATCAGACATAAACAACTACCGCCCAATTGCATTAATGTCGAACATATACAAAATATTCTCGAAAGTACTCACCAGAAGGATGAACGGAACAATCGAAGAAAACCAACCAGTAGAACAAGCAGGGTTCAGGCCAGGATATTCAACCACCGACCACTTACAGACAATAGCCCAACTTATTGAAAAAACAGAGGAATACAGCCAGACAATATACTTAGCCTTCATAGACTTCCAAAAGGCATTCGATACAGTAGAACATGCACCATTACTAACAGCTCTGAGGAAGCAGGGAATAGAAGAAAAATACATAAGAATACTTGCCAAACTGTACCTACAAACCACCGCTAGAATACAGATGGACAAGTTGGGAAGAGAGTTCCAGCTACAAAGAGGAGTAAGACAAGGGGATACAATTTCTCCCAAACTTTTCATCTGTATACTCGAAGAGATTTTTAGGAACATCCAAGGGGACTACGGAATCAACATTGATGGTGCGAACATATCTAATTTACGCTTCGCAGACGATATAGTTCTCATGGCAAACACAGCAGAAGAATTGCAGGCCTTCATGACAGAAGTGAACGAGCTAAGTAACAAAGTAGGACTACAAATGAATGCAAAAAAGACCAAATTAATGACAAACGGCGAAGAGAAAGCCATCTCAATTACGCAACCCGAAACATTGGAATACGTACAAGAGATAGTTTATCTGGGACAAACAATCTCCTTCCAGAAAAGCATGCCCAAGGAAATTACAAGAAGAATATCTACAGCATGGTCAAAGTTCTGGGCGTTAAGATTCATACTGTTAGAAAAATCTTTCAATATAAACATTAAAAGACACATTATGAACACCTGCATACTACCCACGCTGATATATGGCTCACAAACTTGGAGCACAACTAAAAAGGATAGAAAATCAATCCAAACGTGCCAAAATAGAATGGAAAGGAAAATGCTGGGCATCACATGGAGATATAGAATAAGGAACGACGTAATACGACAAAGAACACAAATAACAGATGCAGGAAACGACAGCAGGTACCTAAAATGGAGATGGGCCGGACACATAATGAGACAAGACCCTGCTCGCTGGACTCACAGAATAACTTCATGGGAACCAAGGACGGGAAAACGGAAAGTAGGAAGACAGAGGACACGATGGTCGGATGAACTAAGGACAACTTTCGGCAACAGATGGACCACCACAGCTAAAGACAGAGGAAAATGGCAACTTCTAGTTAAGACAGCAATCCAAAACAACAAAACAGGATGAAGACAGTAAATAGCAAGGAGCAGGAAAGCAGTGCACGACTGAAAAGCGAAGACCTAAACCCACAGTGTATAGTGCTAGAATTATATATAGGACAACAAAAATGATAGACTACATATCGGACCATAAATGATAGACTATAGGCATAAGTAATAATAGGAAGATCCTTCCCGGAATGGCTAACCGGGATTGCGAACACAAGCCACCTCTCCCAGGAGAGAGGCCCGTGCCCCTCGGGGACATTATGGGCTAATACTAATACTAATAAGTGGTAGCTGTTTGGATATTTGCGGGGATACTGTGGTAATTCTTTTCAACCAGTAGATAAATATAAAATGAAAAGGGGAAAATTAAACATTTAAATAATTTGCTTGGTTATTAAGTGACAGTATGGTACTTTATGAGATTGTGTGTGGGGAAGAAAAATGTCTGTCCGTCTGTATGTCTGTATGTCTGTCTGTCCGTCCGTGTGTCTGTACGCGCCATAAGTCAAATATGCTTTTTCGGATTTTCATGAAACTTGGAAAACAGATTTATAATGTCTATGGGAAGAACCCTATAGATATTGAACCAAATCGCTTCATCGGTACCGGAGTAATGCCCAATTTAGTGCCTATTCTAATAGAAAGGCGCCATAACTCAAATACGCTGTATTGGATTTCCATGAAACTTGGTATACGCATTTATGACGTCCATGAAAAGTACCCCATTTAATTTGAACCTAATCTGTTGACCGGTACCGGAGTAAAACCCAATTTCGTGTCTCTTTTAAAGGCGCAATAACTCAAATACGCTTTATCGGATTTTTATGAAACTTCGTATACGCATTTATAATGTCCATGGAAAGACGTCTATTGATATTTGACCAAATCGGTTGGCCAGTACCGGAATAATGCCCAATTTAGTGCCTTTTATGTTAATATATAAGAAGTCGCGATAACTGAAATATGCTTTATTGGATTTTCCTGAAAATTTGTATACCCATTTATAATGTACATGGCAAGACGTCTACTTATATTGGACCAAATCGGTAGACCGGTACAGGAGTAAAACCCAATTTAAGGTCTATTTTAAAGACGCGGTAACTCAAATACGCTTCACCGGATTTTTATGAAACTTGGTATACTCATTTATAATATCCATGGGAAAATGTCTATTGATAATGGATAAAATCGATTGACCTGTTTCGGAGTAATGCTCAATTTAGTGCCTATTTTATGGTAATATACGTATTCGAAAGAATTTATTAAAAAAATGCAAATCAGTTATCTTGACAACATAGTCAATTGTTTTACTGTGATATTATAAGGCCTTGGAAATAAAAAAAAGTTAGCTATGACAAAAACACTATTGTTTCACATGCGCTTATCCAACTCGACCCTTAAACTGACCCAGGTGGCCGAGATGGTAACGTCTTGGGTTCACATTCTGGAGTTCCATGGTTCAAATCCCGAAACCGGCCAATTTGACTTTTTTTTATTCTGCATTTCATAATTGCAATCATAACTGATTAAACAAAAACATACTGGCACTTTGTTACATCAGTTTACATGACTTTATTTATTGATTTATTTTTTGCAATGAAAAGGATGAACAGGGCTAACATTGTTTTAAAATGTCAATGAAATCGAGAAGGTCCTATTAACATAATGGTCTTTAGCGTGCAGGTGCTTGGTTTCTACCATGCAAGACCAGACGCAACTAGTCGCACAGACAGGACACACATTTGGCAGAGACTTTACAATGGTAGCAGTCATTCCAGTTAGTGTTCATTTCAATGGTGTGGACACAGAAGATACGAAGATTCAATGCCAACTTTACATGAAGAAAAACACTAGAAGAAACCAAGAGAACCGGTTAGTTTTAGTGCACTCGACAATATATAAAATGTGAATATAGATTTCTGTGAAATAAAATAGATGTGATACCAGCTGCTCAATGAAAATTTATTTTATAGTTCGCTGCCTAGGTCTTTCGGTGCGCTTCCACCATCTTCAGGGCATCTGCTGAGATTTCGCACTTTATATTCAAACATTTACCACCCTGTCAGAGCAGTAAATTTTTTACTGTGAGTTCTTTGGCAATAAATAGATAAACAGACAAGAAATAAACGTCCTACAAAGTGGGTAATAGCAATACTATAATGTGCAACATTCACTACAGCAAGTGTTCAATATGATTTCCATTCAATGCAATCCTTCCGCCCTAAGTCTGAGGGAATAATACATTAACACTCCTGGGCCTTGCCGTATCTGCTGACAGGCGTTGGAAACGCACTTTCATAGCGTGTGTACATCATTGAGGGGCAGAATACACCATGGTCTTTACATGCCCCGTAACCAAAACTCTCGAGGTTTGGCCTTGAGTTCACGGAGAAGATACGTTGCTTGGGTATCGTGATTGTAGGACGTTACTTCCTTGTTTTGATGCAAAATATTGAAGATATATATATATTTTTTTTTGCAGAACATAGGAGCCGTGGGGAACAACTGAACAATGGGAATCAAGTGATTACATTCACAGACTACGCTATGGAAATACAGTATGTATATAGAGCAAGATAATAGCGATTCTTTCAAAACAGAATATAAAGTCAGCGGATTTGTAATAATTATTGTACTACGATATTATAAGCAATTCTCAACAAGCACGGAAAATGTAGAACTCACAATTACCTGACAGCAATATATGTACCGGTTCTGTGTGGGAGGTCTATAGGTTACAGCAATATTAAAACATAAATAGGAAAAGATCTGGTTGCGCGAAGAGTGGGATGGATGCTTCAGGCCTATCAACGTTTGTTCACTCGGGTGAACGCGTCATATTATCCTCCGCCGGAGCAGTAGCGGCAGTACTGTTTAGAAGAGGATTTTATAAAACTCGTTAGCGACATAAGCTCATGTAAAGAGATGTTTACAATGCAAACGCGCTTCGTTTCCATAGCAACTGCTGCGCAATAATTGCCCCGATCACAGCCACCTGCTGCAGTTCGCTCTCAGGGGTGTGCAAGCTCTATCCCCAATCCTACTATAAATATGACTGTATCCACGCCAATTAGCGTAACCCTCAGACGTAAAGTTTTACAGGAAAGAGAAAAACAGCCTTTACTAAAATATAGTAAATGTTAGAGAAATTATGAAACAACTTTAATGATTACACTATTTGACTTGCTCAGCTAGAGATAGGTCTACTGGTGGATTACTCCTTAATACATTTGATTAGTACGCTCAGTTGATATTTTAGGAAGGTTACATTTACTATTTTGAAACAGCTTGTAAACAAAGTATTTGTGGGGATACCTGCTTTGGCCAGCATGTGTATTTCAGTACCAGATACCTTATTTTCGAAAAAAAAGTGAAAGTTACTTCATTTGGCCTGGGCAAAGTCGACTTGATAATAAGAGAAAACTTCTACATCACCTACAGCAAAACCTCTATTAAAAATCACTCTATTCATTGATCATCTTCCTCAAATAATTATTTTCCTAGGAACTGTCATTTAAGATGTCATTTAAGATGTCATTTAAGCCCAAACGATGAACGTGATTCGCATCTTTATTAAGAGAACATTTTTCTCCCAGACCAAAGACCAATGTTTCTGTTGCTTTTAACTCCAATGTGCCTACTAAAATCATAAAATTACTTCTACAGCAGCCGGAGGGAAATACTTCATGTCTTCAATACAAAAGGTTTCTGAAATTTGTTATTATTAAGAAAAGAATAATGATTAACAAGTGTGGGGGGTAGTCAAACTAGGTTTACAGCTGCTGATCTGGGTAATAAAATCTGGCAGAATAAAATCGAAGCAAGAGATTGGGAGACACATTCTGAACCACATACTCTAATTGGGGCTTTTGCTATTTTAACTGTAAATATAGGGCTTGGTTTGTGTTTTTTGTAGCTATTATTACACTTTTAGTACGCAAAAGACATTTTGGAAGTGAATAAGTAACATATATATATATATCATAATCATATGAAGAATATTTCAAACGTTTTTTATATTATGACCTGTTCCTAGTGTGTTTGAATTATGCACATATTATATATTACCATCGTGACCCTTTTGCTCAGGATAAGACTTTTGATTATTCTACCTCAAGGAATGTAGCGTCTATGACGTATCTTATAAAAACTAAAAACTGGATGTAAGTTTCTCAGTGTACTTGGGACCAAAGTATTCGATAACCTTCCTATGAATATTAAGAGAAAGTAGATAAGGCTTCGTTGTTTAAGAAAAGACCGACTGATTGTAGGTCTACATTTGTTGGGTTTTCATGTGCGAAATATTTAAGAATATGTTGAAACTCTGCATTAATAGTTTCCATCGACTCCCTAAGTTGGCCTAAGGGATCGTACCCTTTTGCGTCCCAAAGCGAGTGGTCGCTTCATCACAACAACCCTCGTGCGTCCGGTGCAATTTGACGTAAACAACCCTCGTGCGTCCGGTGCAATTTGACGTAAACAACCCTCGTGCGTCCGGTGCAATTTGACGTAAACAACCCTCGTGCGTCACGTCTTGAACAAGATCGATACATCTATCTGGCGATTGTGGGAAATATTACTACTGAGTGATGGTAACACTGCATGTGATGACGTATCATTTAAGTTCCTACCTACCACAAGAAAGTAAACTGGTAGCCAAAAGACAAAGAGTAACTTCATTCTCCACGTCAATTTTATTTAATATTGACAGTAATGCAAGGACAAAATTTTTGGGGTGTGTAGCATTTCGACTCTTCGCGGTGCACCCTGGGTAACGAACTGCATGGTACCAATTATTAATTTTACCTGTATTCCATGGGACGCATTTTGGTCATTGCTCTAGAGAGACCCGGGACGCAAACGGATCATTGGATCTGAGGATCTATGGACGCAAAAGTCCTAGTTTAGTGGTTTTGGGACGCAAAAGTCCAGACCCCGGCCTAAGAGCTATAGGGCCTGCTGTGTCTAAGGTAAGCTAGCATTGCCTGCGGCAGAATAAGATTTAAGTTACCAGGCCTAGTTAGTGGAATTACTAAAGACTGGTTTAAATGGTATCAACTGTATACTTCAAACCCCGGTTAAACGGGATTCAACTGGAAGGATTCATATCATCCGACATGTACTCTATCTGCACAGAATGTTTTTGAGTTCGAGGTTTAATAGTTGCAATGTCTGCTTCTTCAATAAGGAACCACTATTAAAAATTATACAGTTTCAATTTTGTTTCTTCCACAAATTAATATAAATTAAACAAAAAGTTAAATAGGGAAGTAGTTTTCCTTTCTACGGCCGTGGATGTCGGCATGGTGATCACATGTCTCACAATCCTGCCAGCTGCCTATGGTAGATGAAGGAGCAGTAGGATGATAGTGATAGTCCATCTATGGATGCAGCACCCTGAGATTACCGGTAGTTAGTATTCTTTTGTAGGCTTCTTTGATCCTACTGCAAATTAACTATAACTTACCTATTCATGACTCGGTTTTACTTTTATATATAGCCTGGTTAGCAACAATGTAGACACATAATATAATAAATTAGCATTTGCGTTAGGCCTGTCACTGTTATTTATGAAACAACTAGGCCAAAATATATTTCAATCTCCCGTAATATCAGAGTTTTTATTTATCCCAGGTAGTCTACTCCACTTAAGTTTTGAGTATTCGAGCTTCTAAAATAGTGGAACCTCTATTTAAAGACCATTGAAGATTCCAGAGTAATTTTGTTCTTTCATAGAGGTGTCTCTCAATAGGGGGAGTGCAATTTTGTGTAATTACGGAACTTTTAAATACAATATTACTATGTAACACATTATTTATTATTTTTTGTTACCTCAAGTTAATTCAAATTAATGTATATATTCTTATGCATTACGTTTTAAGAATGGTCAATGTTGTTAGTTTTTTTTAATAGGCTATGCCTACATGTGTGTGTGTGTATATACTAGCATGTGCCCGCGGCTTCGCCCGCGATAATTATTTCAAAAATTAAAAATTAAGAGCATAATAGTTAAATCATTATATTTATTAACACTTAAATCACATGGACTACATACCACGATTAGATAGCGTCGCCTGGAAAAAGCGACCTCAGATTCGAGTTCCTTGGTCCAGAAAACCCCTTGAATAGTGAGTTTCGTCCAAATAAAACAATGTTTGACCATATTAGGGCTTACAACATTCAAGCGATCGCGAAAGTTTTATTTCAAGGTATGACAAAAATAGACAATGCCAACTGTAATTGTCAAACTTCCATTTAATTTAATTCCAAACCCATCTGAAACCCACTGGAAAACAATATGTTTTAATGTCAAATGTGATTCGGATTCGATAATTCTGTGTAAAAAGGGATTAAGTATTCTCAAAAACATTTGATTTTTGGCATTTAAAATCAGAATTTTTCAAAATCCTTTCTTAGTGAGCACCTACATTATGAAACGAAGGTACTGTCAAAATTCCAAGTCTCTACCTGTTATAGTTTAGGCTCTACGTTGATTTCTGTCAGTCAGTCAGGACAAAGCCTTTTATATATATATATATACATACATATACATATATGATAATTTAATTAAACTTGTTCCAAGTTTGTGGAATTTTATTATAGACTACTTATATCCTTATATTTTCAATATAGCCCATTCAAATTGCAGTCAGTTCTTGGTGGACTTTCAGGTTAATAAATTTCCCTCCACTCTCCTTAAGATATTATGTGAAGCACGTTAAGTGGATGTCCTTAATGTTGATTACAAATGGTTCAGTATTCATCAACCGAGGCTTATAACAAAAGAAACTTGAGTCAGCTCTAATGCACTGTAGTTTTGGATTTGGATTTTGTAACATGGCATTTTATTAGAACTATCTTTAAAATATGACAATATATAACGTGGAAATTACTTTTGTTTCAAGTAATGAAAATGTTCAAAATGGTAGGCCTAATAATGTGCAGCGATAAAATATAAAACAAAGAAATAAAAAACTGTCTACTGAAAACTAACCTAACACAGTGTAACCTAACATTACTTTACCTATCCGTTCTAAGCTGCGTTTACACTATGTAACTTGTTTAATATAACTTGAGTTATTTAACATGTTTCCCAAAATTGTTACAAATACATGCAAATTATTACATATAACACTGTGTTATATAATTGATTTTTGTGTTATATAACCAGTTTTCTGCGTTTACACTCCGTTAGCTGTGTTTACACTATGTAACTTGTTTATAAAACTTGGGTTATATAACATGTTTTCCAAAATTGTTACAAATACATGTAACTTGTTACAGATAACATTGTGTTACATAACTGATTTTTGTGTTATATAACAAGTTATACCTTTCCCGCAGGCGATGGGAAATGTGTAACTTGTTACATGTAACCTGCTACATGTGCATTTTGCTGCGTATATATACAGTAGTAACAACAAACAGATGCAACAGACAATGGAATGATAGTGCACAGCTTTTAACCTAACCAACTAATTGTTATACATGATATATACATTTAATACAATTTTAATTATTTTAACAATTTCTAAGTGGTTAAGTCAACATTTGCTAGTTTTAGTGTGAAATTGAGTACAGTTTGATCGACAATAGCTTTTACTACTTTATATTTTGTGATAATATTTGGACATATCCATTTATACGGTATATCAGCGCCATTGTCCACCGCTGTGGCAAAGGGGATGCGTTCGCTCCTCTCACGAAGCAGGCCCGGGTTCGATTTCTGGTCTGGACAAGTTACCTAGTTGGGTTTTTTTCTGGGGTTTTCCTCACCTTTGAGACAAATTTCGGGTAACTTTAGACTCTTGTGGTCCCCAGATATCATCTGGTCGTAATTATCATCTTCATCCCATTTTCGCCTTGTTCGGAGTGAGTGTGTGTGTGTGAATGGTGTGTCTCGTCCTATGTGTTCGTGTTGTCTCGGAGGTGGCCCCGGCATTGGGCTGATCACTCATCCGAGGTGGCCCTTCATGCCCTTGCCTGCTCAAAAAAGTATGTATGTGTTCCAAAGATAATCCCTCCCCCGACATGTTGCGGCCCTGTAAGGCCCGGGCGGCTTGGGTCGCTTAAATGCTAAAAGGGAGAGGTAAAACTAAGATAAAGGAAGAGAATCAGCGCCATCAACATATGGAACATTTATGAAAATTGTTAATATTACATATGAGAGTTTTGTAGAGGGGAATATATGTGAGATTAGGATATATTATTATACTATTGTACATCTGAAAAGCATAGTAAAGGTTGCATAGATTGAACTTTTGGATAAATCTAATTATTTGTGGTTAGGTGAACAGTTTCTTTATACAAACAAACTGACAGACAAGTTATGCCATATGCAGTATTGTGAGGCACACTAATTAGTGATTTTGTTACCGGGCTTCCACTGTTATTGTACAGTAACATTCAAGATAGACATATCCATGTCCATTCATGTACCACAGATTCTTGTCTCTTTTGGACATTAAATGATAATACAGTATTATAGGAGAAAAATTCCTCTGACACTGGGACTTGAACCCATAATCTTTGGCTATCCTTGCCAATGCTCTTACAAACTGAGCTACGCCAGAGTTCAATTCACAGCGCCATCTGGCGGGAACCTAATCTCGAGGAAATATTTCCAGGGAATGTTCCCGGAAATGTTCCCACAAAGGGAATTTATGATTTACGAGTAAAGCCGCGTTTACACTATGTAACTTGTTTAATAAACTTGTTACATGTAACAAGTTATATGTAACTTGTAACAAATTATACGTAACATGTAACAAGTTAGATGTTTAAAAATCAGGTTATATAACTTTTTTATGTAACTAAAGTTTAGGGAGACAAAGAGACATTGTACTGCACAGTAATATTCCCAGTGGGAAGGAATTTATAAAACTTCCTTGGGCAGGAAATATTCCCAAAAGTGAGCATTTATAAAAATCGTTAGTTTTGAATGTTTTACTGCTTATTAACGGTCCAGGTACCTTAAAATGAAACTATTTCAGTAAAATTCCACATGTTTATCAAGGAACCGTCTAGGGAAGTATTACCTTTTCCTATGATATAATTTTTCACTTATTGTCAGAACAATGTACCCTATGTCATCTTCTTTTAAAAAAATATAATTATTCGTGATAATCTCTTAGGTTTTATTAATAAACTTATATGTTATAAAGTGATACCTCACACGTATTTAAACATGATTAAAGATAAGTAATTTAACATAATTGTTATAGATGGTGTAGGTATTTAAAATAGAATGCCAGAAACCAATACCTTCAATATTACACAAACACAAATTTCAATATAAGTCGTTTAGAGCCTAATAATTAATCATACATCAGTCCCACGGTCTAGGCTAATCCTACTGTAGTTTAGGGGAAAATTTAGTTCTTTCATGATTTATGAGAGCTAAGAGGAACCTGCGACTAGGCAGATGTGGCCATCCCAATCTTAGGAGCTGCAGTCACTTCTGCCGTAACAAAACGTACGGAAACTGATGAATGCTCATCCTCAGAAGGAGAAAAAGAAGAGTGAATCCACTCAAGTTCAAACTCAAAGTGCTGGTATCCAGACGATCCAGATGAAGGGAAAAACCAAGAAGAAAACATAGATGATGATGATGAAGGCCATGATGACAGTGATGATATTGGCATCTTTCTGATCAAGAAGAGGATGATGATGAAAATCTAATGGATTTCAATGGATGTGATTAGGGCCAACTTCTAAGATTAAGTCAAGGTCACACATTTAAAGAAAGCAAGTAGGCCTATTCCTAAAAGTTGTTTGGGTTCGTACAATTTATGATTATTACTGTAATTTTTGTCTAATTAATAGTCAATCTCTTCAATGAACTCTTTTGTTAATCTTCTGTATTGACCTTCAAGAACCAGGGCAAATTTTAATTAACCTATTTGCATTGTTAACTATGTGAAAACCCAGTATTACAATATTTTATACGTAAATAATTAATGTTTTTTGAGTTCTTTCATTAATTATATATTAATCTTTGAACTTATGACAGTTTTTAGTTTTATTTAACATAATCATGATTAAATTTAAGTAACAAATAGGTATCTGAGTTACCTTACTCGTAAATCATAAATTCCCTTTGTGGGAACATTTCCGGGAACATTCCCTGGAAATATTTCCTCGAGATTAGGTTCCCACCAGATGACGCTGTGAATTGAACTCTGGCGTAGCTCAGTTGGTAAGAACATTGGCAAGGATAGCCAAATGTCCTGGGTTCAAGTCCCAGTGTCAGAGGAATTTTTCTCCTATAATATTATCATTTAATGTCCAACAGAGACAAGAATCTGTGGTACTTGAATGGACATGGATATATCTATCTTGAATGTTACTGTACAATAACAGTGGAAGCCCGGTAACAAAATCACTAATTAGTGTGCCTCACAATACTGCATATGACATAACTTGTCTGTCAGTTTGTTTATATAAAGAAACTGTTCACCTAACCAAAAATAATTAGATTTATCCAAAAGTTCAATCTATGCAACCTTTACTATGCTTTTCAAATGTACAATAGTATAATAATAATATATCCTAATCTCACATATATTCCCCTCTACAAAACTCTCATATGTAATATTAACAATTTTCATAAATGTTCCATATCTTGATGGCGCTGATTCTCTTCCTTTATCTTAGTTTTACCTCTCCCTTTTAGGATTTAAGCGACCCAAGCCGCCCGGGCCTTACAGGGCCGCAACCTGTCGGGGGAGGGATTATCTTCGGAACACATACATACTTTTATGACCAGACAATGGCATGAAGGGCCACCTCGGATGAGTGATCAGCCCAATGCCGGGGCCACCTCCGAGACAACACGAACACACAGGACGAGACACCCATTCACACACACACACTCACTCCGAACAAGGCGAAAATGGGATGAAGATGATAATTACGGCCAGATGATATCTGGGGACCACACGGGTCTAAAGTTACCCAAAATGTGTCTCAAAGGTGAGGAAAACCCCAGAAAAAACCCAACTAGGTAACTTGTCCAGACCAGGAATCGAGCCCGGGCCTGCTGCGTGAGAGAAGCGAACGCATCCCCTTTGCCACAGCGGTGGACAATGGCGCTGATATACCGTATAAATGGATATGTCCAAATATTATCACAAAATATATAGTAGTAAAAGCTATTGTCGATCAAACTGTACTCAATTTCACACTAAAACTAGCAAATGTTGACTTAACCACTTAGAAATTGTTAAAATAATTAAAATTGTATTAAATTTATATATCATGTATAACAATTGGTTGGTTAGGTTAAAAGCTGTGCACTATCATTCCATTGTCTGTTGCATCTGTTTGTTGTTACTACTGTATATATACGCAGCAAAATGCACATGTAGCAGGTTCATGTAACAAGTTACACATTTCCCATCCCCTGCGGGAAAGGTATAACTTGTTATATAACACAAAAATCAGTTATGTAACACAATGTTATCTGTAACAAGTTACATGTATTTGTAACAATTTTGGAAAACATGTTATATAACCCAAGTTTTATAAACAAGTTACATAGTGTAAACGCAGCTAACGGAGTGTAAACGCAGAAAACTGGTTATATAACACAAAAATCAGTTAAATAACACAGTGTTATATGTAATAATTTGCATGTATTTGTAACAATTTTGGAAAACATGTTATATAACTCAAGTTATATTAAACAAGTTACATAGTGTAAACGCAGCTTAAGGTAACTCAGATACCTATTTGTTACTTAAATTTAATCATGATTAGGTTAAATAAATATAAAAACTGTCATAAATTCAAATATTAATATATAATTAATGAAAGAACACAAAAAACATTAATTATTTACGTATAAAATATTGTAATACTGGGTTACATAGTTAACAATGAAAATAGGTTAATTAAAATTTGCCCTGGTTCTTGAAGGTCAATACAGAAGATTAACAAAAGAGTTCATTGAAGAGATTGACTATTAATTAGACAAAAAAGTACAGTAATAATCATAAACTGTAAGAACCCAAAGAACTTTTAGGAATAGGCCTACTTGCTTTCTTTAAATGTGTGACCTTGACTTCATCTTAGAAGTTGGCCCTAATCACATCCATTGAAATCCATTAGATTTTCTTCATCATCCTCTTCTTTTTCTTCTTGATCAGAAAGGATGCCAATATCATCACTGTCATCATGACCTTCATCATCATCATCTAGGTTTTCTTCTTGGTTTTTCCCTTCATCTGGATTACCAGCACTTTGGGTTTGAACTTCAGTGGATTCACTCTTCTTTTTCTCCTTCTGAGGTTGAACATTCATCAGTTTCCCGTTGTATGAATGATAAGTGAGTTTAGCTGCTCGCTCAGATGAAAACTTACTGAATGTACGTTTTGTTACGGCAGAAGTGACTGCAGCTCCTAAGATTTGGATGGCCACATCTGCCTAGTCGCAGGTTCCTCTTAGCCCTCATAAATCATGAAAGAACTAAATTTTCCCCTAAACTACCGTAGGATTAGCCTAGACCGTGGGACTGATGTATGATTAATTATTAGGCTCTAAACGATTTAGGCCTATATTGAAATTTGTGTTTGTGTAATATTGAAGGTGTTGGTTTCTGGCATTTTATTTTAAATACCTACACCATCTATTAACAATTATGTTAAATTACTTTTCTTTAATCATGTTTAAATACGTGTGAGGTATCACTTTATAACATATAAGTTTCTTAATAAAACCTAAGAGATTATCACGAATAATTATAATTTTTTTAAAGAAGATTACTTAGAGTACATTGTTCTGACAATAAGTGAAAAATTATATCATAGGAAAAGGTAATACTTTCCTAGACGGTTCCTTGATAAAAATATGGAATTTTACTGAAATGGTTTCATTTTAAGGTACCTGGACCGTTAATAAGCAGTAAAACATTCAAAACTAACGATTTTTATAAATGCTCACTTTTGGGAATATTTCCTGCCCAAGGAAATCTTATAAATTCCTTCCCACTGGGAATATTACGTGCAGTACAAATGTATCTTTGTCTCTCTAAACTTTAGTTATATAAAAAAGTTATATAACCTGATTTTTAAACATGTAACTTGTTACGTGTTACCTATAATTTGTTACAAGTTACATATAACTTGTTACATGTAACAAGTTTATTAAACAAGTTACATAGTGTAAACGCGGCTTTAGGTAGCCTACTCGATGTAAGCTATTCTAACTTATTATCCTGTTTAACTTAAATATATTGAAAGGAACTAAACTTAATATCATTACCTATCGGAAAATAACGTATCTGCATCTAAGGTAGTAACCTAAGACCCAACGTGACCTACTACTAAGAAGAATGTTTAAGATGATATAAGTTACACTCAGCGGTGCATGTCATTTTCTAGAGCATGACTAGCAAATAGTTTACTGTTAGGTACACAAACATTTTCAGGTCATTAGATGAAAATATATTATATGTTAAGTGAAACTACGTGCATCACACAATCACTTCTGAGTAGGATCTGCAAACATTGTACCGCTAAAACGAATTTATTGGACAATCGCTCTACTGTACATTTCCATTCAACAAGATCCAATCTTGTAGAACAGAGAAAATTCAAACGACTATTTACATAGCGATCCGGTGAAACACAGCGCAAGGCTTTTCATTATGGTATGTTAGGATTTCATCCGTTTAATGGAATATTTTTTGTTCAACCATACTACGAGTATAATATACTTATTACGTGTGACGTAACGGTACCATAATGACACTCATTTCGACACTGTTTATCATTTCGAAACTGGTGTATCGATTATTATTATCGAACACGGAACGATCTTGGGGCCTTGAGAGTAGCAGCTGAAATCTGCGAGGTAAATAGCCTGTATTTACAATAAAATAAATTCTGTTTGTGTTAATTTTAATACCATACAAAAATGAATTCTTTTCGTGCTGTAAAATTCCGTTGGTTTGAAGCAAACAGCGAAAAGAAGCTTCGATTTGACTGACGACTAAGCTGCCATCTTTCGTAAAATACATGAATTACGTCAAACAGCTGGTGCGAAAGTCAGCTCCCTAAAGCGTAGCCGGTTCGTTTGCGTGGACCTAAAATTTAAAAATTTAAATGTTTAGACTAATTATAGTCGGAAAACAAAAGTCGTATGCAACTTGCCTTTAATGGTAATTAAGATACTCGTATGAAAATGTTGAAACCTGCGTTCTCTTTCATAAACGTATTCCTAAATTCCATTATAGGCTTTTTGCATAATGTACTATTTTGTCTGACTGAAATTGAAGCATTCATTAATAGAATGTATACAGAGATACACCTACAAAGTTACAGAAGTTATATTATTAGAACAGTCTGCTATTAAAAAAGCCTGCAATCTTTATTGCTAGGGTTTGAAGTTTAGACACCAAAGAATCAGGTACATATTAGACTGTAGTGTAGGCTTAGATAACTTCGGGATTAAGGTGTACAGATTTCTAGCACTCATGAATAGATTTCTGGGAATACCTATGAATGTTATACAGCTCCAAAATATAGGGTTGAGGCATCAGTCATGGCAATATGTTTTATCTTTTGAAAATGTGGCATCATATTGCAATTTTGAAATGGAATGCACGTATGATGCAGATTATAATTCCTTTATTGCAATTAAATGGACATATAATGATGAATGGAGCAGTGTTGGAATGATATATGGCAGGAGAAACAGGAGTACCCCCAGAAAACTTGCCACGACAGCATTTTGTCCACCACAAATTCAACATGGATACATTAGAATTCGATCCCGGGTCTCAGCGGTAGATGATTCAGGTTATGGGTAGTAGATACAGGATAGAGTAGGAAGTAGACGCCCACAAATATGCATCACGAAGGAATTGTGTCACTGTATTGTTTTGCAGTAGTTGGAAGCATGAAAGTAGAGTAGGATTACTCCCACAACGTCTCTGGGTTTTTACGTATAGGCCTATACCTTAGGAGCGAGTCTCACCGCTCGTAGAGTTCCTGGCTAGGGGAGGTAGCTGCACCCTGATTGGCATCCCACTCCACGTGTTGTCTGTCTCTGTCCCTCCGGCATTATCCCTCCACTCAACTATTACAGTATTTTCTACCCCTGGCAACGTGGAGAATGATCTTTACTCTCTGCCTAGCAGTAGGTCACTGATCTTACGCGCAGCGAATCCGCGCATCTTGGTACCGAGACGTAACGAGAAGCTCGCTGGCTGGGTTAGCCTTCAAGGCCAGAGACGTTGTGGGAGTAATCCTACTCTACGTGTAGCCCCACCAGTTCTGTACGGAAGGTCATCATTATTCCCAAAGCTTCCACCAGTTTCCTGTGGCATTCTCTGGCATTCTCATTCTAAGAAAAAGCTATTTTGTCCTAAGAACGCTGTTCACATCCATCCTGCATGGCGGTTGACTCAGAGCGTAATCCGTCTGTGTGCGTAAAAACACCTATTACGTATCCTGCATCATACATATATTCCATGTCTTTTCATTTGCTTAATGCAAAAAAGAAAAAATCTGATGTGAAAGTTACATAACTTCCTCTGCCCAAATAAAAGTTAGGAGTATTCACATATCCTTGTACAGAAACGCAAGACACAATTTAACGCTAATTAGCCTATACGATAAATACCTGATAACCTCTTGTTTGAAAATGATGCGACTAATAAAAGTGCAGGCTATATAGCAAACAAAAACAAGTGACTGCAGACATTTATTGAAACTTCCGTCGTTAAGAATAATTTCCGAACTTTATCGAATATTTCCCTCCAATATGTCTTTCTCACTTCATTCGTATATAGAATAAGAGGCCGTGAAAGAGTGTGTATTCATTTGTTAACCACACAACACAAACTTTTTACAAACAGTGGGAGAACAGTAGGTGTCTTGTAATTGCCTTCAGAGAATTTTTTCGAAAAAAAGTTTCAAATAAAAGATTTAGCTCTCACTATAGTCTACACTTGTGCAAAATTTAAAGAAAATCGTTAGAGCCGTTTTCGAGAAAATTGCGAAAAACAAAAAATTCTTCATGTAAAGTCCCCTTAAAAATAAGAGAAATTAGTCGCCAATCTTATCCTCACATCTTCAAAAGGTACCTGACCCAATTATGAAATTTTGTTTTCATACGATTTTCCGTTTTGGAGCTAGAGTGTTCACAGACAGACAGACACACAGACATGTTTCCAAAAATAGTATTTTTGGATTCAGGGGGCCTTGAAACGTGTATATATGCTAAAAACTCAACTTCGAATTTTGGGGTCGAAAACAATACTTCCTCTACCTATAGAAAATTATATTTATAAATTCTTTATTCATAAACGGGGCATGGATTCTCAGGTTTTAAACTATTTTATTGATTCCTACCTAACTGTGATACATATAATTATCTGTTTCACTTTCATGGGAGTTACATAGTCAAGTTTTATAAATCTTAATGACTAAATAAGATTATAAATGGCTAAAAATGTTTAAATTAAAACACAATAAAACACTTAACAAACTAATAATATGAAATTAATCTAATTATTATTGTTCTATTAAAAATTACTTTTCTAAATATCTGCCTACATTTTGCATCTTGCTCATGGTTACAAGTACAGTTTTGTAGGAGAAAATATGGCATTGTATTTTATTTTGTAGCCTACCCCATTGCCCCGGTAAAGAAAATCTTTAGTGAACTGAAATCCCCGTTTTCCTTAAAATTGAAATTAATAGCAAAATTAAAAAGCTTACACTTTCATTATTCACAGTGTTTGCTCCAGCAAGACTTCGAAAGTAAAGCACTTTAAAGTTGGTTATTAATTGAAAAACGTTCTTATTGACTTCATGTAGTGGGGTTGTAAATAGGTAGTTCTAAAATTAATTAAACTATAAACTCTATAAACTGTTGAAAATTAAGCTGAGAGTGTTCCTATGGTTTTGCGGCTCAGAACCATGAATATTTTAAGTAAAAATAGCAATAATGTATATATTTGTTCCGAACTGTTTGTTGGATTAAATACAATGAAATGAAAAAAAAACCTTCTGAGAATGGTAAAAACTAAAATAAAGCAATTGCAATATTACAAAAAACTAAAACTCCGGGCCCTATATCATAAACATATTTCTTTCTCACACATTTGGGTGTCTAGAGCTTGATAATATACTCGTACAATCCTCAGGCCATAATTTCAAAGAATATATCATTTATTAAGTGTTACCACTGGAACAGAAACGTCTTGCAGTCAGCATCTGTCCTCCCCCCGATATCAAATTATCTGTCGCTACAATGACTGTTAAACCACAAACGTTTGGCGGTGTTTTAATAATAGAATTCTCCATCCGCATTTTACGTCCGAGTGAAAATACTCCAGTTTAAAATAAGTCACCATGCAATACTGCTGTAACATGTTTGCACGTTTACATAGCGATGAATTAACATGTCACTTTATTAAAGTTATCGCCTAATAGCTATCATTACTATTATATAAATAAATGAAAGTGTTAATGCGCAAATGAAATCTCGGTTGGGAACAGTCAAGCATGAAATTCAAATAAATCATTCGTAATAATCTAATAACATCCCATATTGGTTAGAAACTAAAGTGGCACATGAAATATATTCCTCTCTACGGATTAATCATTAAATACTAAGCCGCAATGATAAATATATTTTTATAAAGTTGGGGCTCATACAAGCCGTGCTGACATGATTAAATAAATACAGAGTAAATTTACCGCACAGAACCCACTAATTGAATACATAGAGATCTGGTTATGAAGAACCAACATGCAAGTACCACACACACAATATTAATTATACACACGATAACAATGGATTAATAGGCTACGTTGTGTTTACTATTCGTAACGTAGCAACGCTGTGTTTTGTTTACTTAACCCAACAGACTGTTCTTCGTGGAAACACTGACCGGTTACGATGACCAAACGCATCAAATTAGTAATGAAACAAGATGACCATTACATTTTAAATGCAGGATCGCTATGATAGTAAACTGAAGATAAATGTTATTTTCAAACGAACTTAGCTCATAAAGTGTAGGTTCCTTCAGAGAAATATTCTGAGTTTCAGAATATCTAGAATATATACATATATTTAATCGTTTAACCCTGAAATTGAGAATGTAGGTTCTTATATTTTACAACAATTTGTCTTTTGTAATAAAATGACGGAAAATAAATTGGAAGAAAAACTTTACTTTCATGTCAAGTTATAGAATAAGGTACAAGAACTTCTAATCTAAAGTAATTTTCAAATGGGAAGCGGTTTCCTTCACCGCCAATCACGTGTACGAGCTAAAAGAGTACCGCTATCAGGAAGGGTCTTCCTTCCGTCTCGCCGTCTCTGATTGGACCGCGTATCTAAGCAAGAGGAAGAGCAAAACGCTTCCCATTTGAAAAATACTGTAGTAATTATGTACCTAAACTGTTTTCTATGCAGTCCGGCTAAAGTTTATGAATTATATGTCTAGCGCTTAAAGTTAAAATAAATTATATTGTGCATCGCATGCCAACCATGTAATTTTTCTAAGTTATACAGTTATCCTTTAGGCAATTAGGTGAATTAAGAACGGCAGACACCAAGAGACCGACCTCGAGTGGTCTCCCGCCACATACGAGTTCAACATTCAAAATACTGCTAGATAATTAAACATGCATTTACGTGTGTACTATTCGTGTGTCCTCATCTGTAATGGCTAAATCAAGGATAATTCAGACACAGATTTCTGACTTAACTTTAACGCCGGAATATCTTCGTTGCAACGAGTGAGGTGGTCGAGAGGTCGTGGCTTCCCAGTGCAGGGGCCAGCCCGTCCAGCCTTGGGTTATTCAGCAAGGCGGTAGCTGTGTGCCGCTAAACTTTCGAGCCAATGCAATGTGACAATGAAGGTAAAAAATAAATAAAAATAATATAATTCAATATAGATCTGAAAAAATTAAGAAGAATAATATCCCAGAGGTGTTGAAGAATGGACAATAGTAAATATTGAGAGATTTGATTTTGATTTTATTACACGCTAGTTAAATTCGTGCTGGAATTTAAGACACACACGCATCTCTTGATCAACTAAGTCTCTCACGTTTCTTGTTCTTTATGTTCACCAGTGCCAAAAACATATTTCGCACAAGTAGGGAGCAGTACTTGAAATGTACTTGAAATGTGTAAAAATGGGTATTCACTGTTTTCTTCTCTTTTTTTCTTGATACTCTTCCTTCAGAACAACCAAAGGTGAGAAGCAATAGTTTATCATATTTCAGACGAAGAGTTCCGCCGGATTGAAGTTCTGCGAGTTGCTCTTGCTTTTGCAGAGGAGGGCACTGATGGATTCCGAAGACAGGGTCTAGGCGCCACAAAAATTAATAATGCCGCATGCGTCATTTGTCTCCCCATGTTGCATGCGCTTTGTCGCCTATGCGTGTAGCATGCGACTAAAACGATCCAACTGAAGCAGCTTCAGTCTGGAGCAACATGTCTTTACAAACAGCTGACCACATGCCCCCCAATCCTGCCATCTGCCTGTGGTAGATGACGCAGCGGTCGGGTGGTAGGCCAAGTTCCTCCAGGTAAGTAGGTAAGTAACCAGTTTTATATACGCTACCAATTTGCGTAAAAAAGGTTTCCCTCCAAATTATTTATGCAGAAATTTGTCTGCTTTTAAATACGTCTTCCTCTTTATTCACGGCTTTTATTGTGTGAAAATTAGGAGGAAAATTGATCTTAAGATCATATTTAACATTTTACTTCGAAAATGTATTAATAACTTGGGCCCTCTTCCACCCCGCAGTACCATGTCGAGATTTTAACATAAATACACAAGTGTGGAGGTTCCCTGAACACAGAAATGCTACTGAAACACAGAAACAGGTCTGTGATCAGCGTAGCTCCAGAACGAAAAGGCGTATCAAAACAAAATTTTATATTTGGATGTGACACGAAAATTCGCGACGACTTTCTCTTATTTTTACTACCACATTTGAACAGGTTTTATCAGTTAGCTTCTCCTTGAGTACGAGCACTAAAGTACAAGCAAATATAAATTAAACACAAAGAAAGGGATTCAATCTGGTCAACAGCAAAAATCAAATTCAACTTGGACAAATCTACTAATACTTAGTTACTCAATGGCAATAAACAATTCCTAAGCAAGCTAAAGGAATATTATCTTTCATGGAGCCAGAAGGTTCATTGCCGCGCTTACATGAGCCCGCCATTCAACCCCATTCTGTGCCAACTCCAATAATCCCTAGCAAATCCTACTTAAATCTATTCTAATATTTTCCTCCCACCTACGTCTAGGTCTTCCAGGTGGTCTTTTCCCTTCGGGCCCTGTCAATACTTTTGAGATATATCTTTCTTCCCCCGTTTCATCCTCCGTGATTCAATTACCCTTACTACATCCGGTGACAAGTAGCCTACAGGTTATGAAGCTCGTCGTTATGCAGTTTTCATCTCTCTTAGGTCTGAATATTTTCCTAAGCCCCCTGTTTTCAAACACTCTCAGATGATGTATGGGCCATGTCTCACATTCATATAATACAACCGGCAGAATGGTTGTCTTATAAATCTTTATTTTTAGATTTCTGGACAGTAGACGAGAAGATAAAAGTTTCTGAACTACATAAAAACAAGCATTTCCTGCTTTGAGTCTACATTTAACTTCTGCCTTAATATTATTTGTATCTGTAATTATTGCTCCCAGATATTTGAATTTATCCACTTGTTCGAACGATTTACCGGCTATTCTAATATTTTGCAGAGCATTATTTTGACGATTCATGACCATATACTTAGTTCCCCCCCCCAATCCAAACATTCCTGTAGGCATCGAAAAGACTTTCTGCATTTTTATCGATTGTGTTTGTCATTGCCCAACAGACAAACGTCATAAAATTTTATTTTTCGCTATTTTCTAGAAGACGGCTCCAACGATTTTCTTATTTTTTTTATGAGTATAGCTTAATACTACTAGCTAAAACTTTTATTTGAAACATATTTTCTTAAAAACTCTCAGAAGGGTAGTTATAAGCCAGTCTGTATTCTTGTGTGGTGATCAATGTTCGGGGGCTGAGGCAGAAATTCGGATAAACTTAATGTTACCTGGGTAATGTGCGCTTTATCCGATCAGTTTGGGTAAGGTCAGAGCAACAGAGGTCTATGCCACCTTTTTCAAAGTTCTACGCTTGTGATTCTTCATACAGGGGGGTGTTCAACTTAACAAATGCTCAGATTGTTCAGACCCTGCAACATTTTTCTTCAGTGGCGAACGCAGTGGGGGAATCGAGGGGATCTATATTCCCCCGAAATTTAAAAAAAAAAAGTAAAAAGAATAGGCTATAAATGCAAATCAGTAGGGCAAATTTTACGCACCTTTTATATCTGTGTTGACAATGTTGATTTAGGCACATCGAGGTTCACCAAAAAATTTAAAAGGTCATATGCAAACCATTTCCCTTTTTTTGTTGGGAGATGAGCCACTCTTTTTTATTGTAATTTTTTCCGCTCGCGATAAAATGCCGAACAGAAGTTAATTTTCTTCTTCACCTCAGCCACACTACAATTGAATTTATTCGCTAATTGCGTTAGTTTACCATTTTTTATTCTTGTGTCTTTATATTCACGAAATTTAATGTTCCATAATGCAGGAGAATTATGATACTACTCAATAAATGAAATGGTTTTATCGTTGTTCCACTACATGTCACATGTTACAAGTCGCCCCGATCCGCTGGCTGTTGGATAGCGACGACACTGTTCGACACGAGGAATTTTGTCGAAGGGTGACGCATGCGTCCTGGCGACAACAGTCAACTTGTTGCATGCGGCAACTTGTCGTTTGTCGCTTCGTGTTGCTGCAATTGAAAGACTGTGTGTAATGACGCATGCTACAAGTTGCCTCAGTGGAATTGCAGCTTTAAGGATTGCGTACCCAGCCATACTTAACAACAATGATGGAGGGAAAATAGTGTGCCGCGGGTACAATCAACAAAGAAGGCTGTGCCGTGACCAAAAGAAGACTGAACCACTGCATGAAAGGGAAATGTCTGGTTGGAGTCTTCATTCCCACGGTTAACTCACCTCCATTGCCATGAATTCTTTCATTTCACGCGAAAAATATTACTTTCTTTAATATTTTGCTCTAAAACCGAAGAACAGAGACGATAACGTCGCGGGCTAACTTCTGGGAAGTCGAGGTCCCAATCTCATGGTCGTTCAATCAGTGATTGATATTTTTGGGGGTTTTCCCTACTCGCAAGGACAAATTTTGAATTTAAATTTAGTTAAACCCTTCTCTAAATGTTCCCTACCCTTTATCTGTGTGTGGCCTTGCCTCGTGTGATCACAAACCAAGAAATCCCCACATGTTTAGAAATATGTGATCCATGGATTTATGTTTCACCTTTCGCGAAATGACTGCAATGTTTCAGACAGGGGAAAACAATAATAAAATAAAGAATATGAGTTAAAAAATACGGTAGCTATATAATATGAGAAGTTACGCAATGCGGACATACACAGTGAAGACTGAAGAAGCTAGTGAGTGAATTACAGCTAGTGCTGTATATTATTAAATTAATTAACTGTTTCAGCATTAAAAGCAATGGATAAAACAGGTGGATTTCAAAGCGGTAACACTGGACAAAAACAGTGTATTTCAACATGTATTAACTTTGTGTATCAGGTGCGATGAAAGTGCTCTACTCTTCACCTGTATTAAATTACACCTATTCCCGACAAATGTTGAACCTCTCTGCAAGAGGATATTTAGTATGGAGGAGCTAATTAGATTGGGATTCACATGTGAAATCAACTGCCTCAATTTTAAAAGTAATTAAATTTCATCAGTCGAAAAATCTAATTAGTTTTTCTCCTTTGTTCTCTTCGCCGGTTCGATAGCTAACAGTCGTCAGATTTTTATATGTGACGAGAAGATTGGCTTGAATGTGGTCTGTGGAACAGGGGTAGAATTTCGGATGACGGATCCCTTCCAACCGCTATGGAAGAACCATCTCACTGTATGGTTAAGTAAGGGGTAGGATAAAACACAACACACTGCATCTAAATCCAATTTTCAATTTCTCGCTTGACGGAACGAAATTGAAAAGATGTCGGCAAGGAAATGCGGCTGCTAGAATATCACGTAGAAAGAAACACGAGAATGGAAATATGTAGAATGAAAGAGAGGCAGCTAGGATAAAGAGATAGAAAAGGCACTAGCAAACAGGAAAGCTGAAAACAAGAAAATAAAATTAGCATAGATGGTATCATAATAATGACAAATAGATATAAGAAAAAAGCAAATTCAATTATAATATTAAGTTCAAAATGCTTACAATGAATAGTTTCAGCTGTGTGGGATTAAACACATTAAATAAATGCTGCCCTAAGTCATAACTATATACTATACCCTTCCTATATATATCTACTAAATCTCGGCGGGACAAATACCCAAAAATACAACAAATAACGTACCGAAGGAAATAGAATTCTGTTGAATTTATAGTACGGTACTTAAAGAGAAGTAATAGTTTTTATGCTTTCTTATCACAGTTTTGTAGTACTTTTTGGCCTGAAAACATCGTCCATGTGCTGAAATTTTCTCCCGCAGGAGTTGTTCTACATAACATGTCTGGTAATTGTGGGTTCGATTCCCTGCACAGAATAAATTTTTCTCTATAGAATATAATTTTTATACATATGGGAATATAATTATGTTGTACATGTAGTGTTGAACAGAACAACATTCTGTAGTTTACATACCAACAATATTATGTCTCATCACTGAGGTAAGACTGAAAATTGTCATTAACTAATACATTGGCAGTCTGGTTAACTTAAACTTATAAATATACATCAGAGTCCGATGCATTTTCGCCACACTCTATATATGCGAACATCTACCGCGAAATCGTACGGGTCTAGAGGAAGATTTGGAATGATCCTGGGTAAGTCCTGTGGGTGACTAGTGGTCTAGACGTCAGCGTATGAAGCTGAACCCCCGTGTTCGATTCCCGCCCAGTCAATTTTCTTCACAATAATATAATAGGACTGTCAGATATACGGAAACAAGAATGACATCGACATGGACGGGAATCGAACTTGTGAACAAACATCGAGCATCTAACCAACTATTCACCTGGTACGATTAAAAATAGTTAATTATTAAGTTAATATGTCATGGAATAAATCTATTTCTTTGCTTTCCAATATATTTGTAAGTAATTTTACTAAACATTACACTAACCTTCACTCGTGGCAGTACAGGCTAAATCTCTGAAATCTGAAATAGAAGCTTCAAACAACGGAGCGAATGACCTATTTTTCAAAGTGAAGATCTTCAACAAAGCTCACCCGGAAGGGAGTTTAGCCTATGTCCCAAGTAAAAAGTTTCTGAGTCGTTATTAAAAGTTAAATTTAGTACCACTATTTCCCTTGAAGATATTTCTAATAAAGCCTAAACAATACACTCATAAGGACGCATAAACGAGCTTAGCTTGAACGCTTCTAAAACTTCACTTTTGTTGTCATAATACGAAGAAAGCTTACACCATTAGGAAGCTGATTTCTTTAGTTGATAAATTATCTTATCTGAGCTTTATCCTGGATAAAAAAGAACTTTCGGAACCTCGCTTAAAATCCAGCAAATTGCTCACAAAGTTACTTAGAAAAATTAGACTATCATGGAGTCTTAATATCTCCATTCTAAACGTTATTTATCTTGAAGCTTGTAGTTCCTTTAATATTATAAATTGTATGGCAGATTTTCAAGATGTTCTTTGTAAAAAAATGAGTCCAAATGATTTTTTTCCAAATTAAACGTGCATTTCTGCTAAGAATAATTCTTAGCAGAAACAGTACTATAGCCTCTTATATAATTATTATAAGAGGCTATAGTACTCTTTCCATGGATTCTGCTTTGATTACCGCAGGAGTTTAACCTATTTATGTGACTGGTCTTAAAAGAGCTTACACTAGTAATATTAAAGGACTTCTAGTCTAGTCCCAGCAGAATAGTCTCAATATAGGCTAACTTCATCGAGCAAACACCTTCTGTATCAGGTCAACCAGCTCTATGGGATCCGTCTGCATATGGCACTGGATATACAATTTTTACATATGAGCATGCAGTATCGGGACACGTCTAAGTGGGATGTGCTTTTGTTGCATATCAAAATGCTGCAATAGTTAACTTCTCCCAATTTAAGTTATGATCACAGTGCTCCATTTTCAGGCAGAATTTTTAGCCATAAAAAAAGCAATCAAACGGTGGTTGGAAACAAAACTAATGTATAATATATTGATTCAAAATCGGTCTTACGAGTTATTTCTGACAATTTGGACCCGTTTGCTTAAGATACTAAGAATACTTATCCAGAAATCCACCAAGAATATTAGTTTAACCTAGATTCGCGATTATTCAAGAGACATAGACAATTAAAGAGCAAATTAGTTGTTAAAACTAGCTACCAGCTGGAATTTGCCTATTTCCTCCTAGCTATGTCCTCTCCCCTGCGTTAAGAGATATAAAACAGAAGTGTAGAACAAGTGAATGGAATGTGCTGTGGCAAAATAGTGAAACAGGAATGAAAATACGAGAACTTTCTCCCCCCCCCCCCCAACAGTGTTACACTTAAAATGAATGCAACTAATCCCAATTTTTTGTTCAGTTTCTCATACAGGGCGTGTAATATTTCAGTAATGTAATTTAAATTTAAAATAACACCCAATTATTCTTTACGTAACTGTGAATAAAATATTCAGACAGGGAAACTTGTTTTATCTGGCTATCCCGTTTTCACACATGAATGATATAAACTAGTATCGTATATTTTGAAAGCTATGAACTGTGATTATGTCAGCTCACTTCACCACATATTTAATTAAGACAAATGCTACAATTATTTTATTTCATTTGTAAGTACTGTTTATTCTATATTGTAGCTTACTTTGTAGTTGTAGTTTTACTTCTTTAGATTAAGTACATATATTAGTTATGTACATATATATTAGTTAGTTTTATGGATAAAAAATTGATCCTGTATAGGATGTACAACAACAACGATCAATACGATGATAATATAATAACAATAATAAAAAATAATAACAATAGTAATAATAACAATAATAATAAATATGAGTCAGGCTTCATTGTAGAGCACATATCAGCATTCTTACTGCATTAGTATCGTCTTTCTTTTGCACATTGTTATATCATTTATATTTAATCAGTTTGGCGACTTTATGTACGGGTATTTTCCTAAACGATTAGCTGTAGGAAAAATCTAAGAAATGGACGGATAGGGTAAGAATCTAAGTTGCAATATACTAAAATAGATCCAGACAGCCGTACTAAATATTACATCTGTTACGCTGTCTGCGCCGAGTGATAAACTACGATAAAAATAAAAGTTTTCAAATTTATTAGCGGCGCTATTTGTTAGGGACTCGAGAAGAATTCTTCATTAAAAGTAGGGGCATGCATCACGTGAATTCAATTAACTCAGGAGTTATGATTCCAGCAGTCCCGTTCAAAATTAGAAGTGTAACTCAAGCATAGTCTTGCGCAGAGCTCACCATGAGTTTTATTCTTATATTAGCAACGAAAGTGATTTCGCCAAGAAATTAGAATTTAGGGTGTATGTCAGTCTCAAGATTGTCTCGTTTTGGGTACTACGTACACTAAAAGTTTCGGGAAAATATAAATATCAGTAAAAACTGTACGTAGAGAATGAAAAGAGGATCGTTGAAAACTATTAAAATGAAGTTAGGTCAATGTATAATCAGACAAAATGATTTAAGAGAAAGTCTGAAATTGTGTGTGAATTCAAGAGGTCACATGACCTTCTGCCACCGAAAATACAAAATCAGTGATCGGAATTTGTTAATAAAAATTCGGAATTATTCTATTCTTGAAAGTTCTCGAAATATCGAGAATCGTATAAAAAGCATTCAGATGATTATTAGAACGATTTAATGCTAGAAGAAGCGTGAAGTGAGGACGAGTTCTCAACTTCTTGCGCAGTCGTATCACTTCGGTTAACTTCGTTAAAGCGGTATAAGTTTTGCAGGCAAGAAAGGCATGAACACAAAGCTACCATGCGCACAGGGTAGTTGAGTGTTTCCAGACGGTCGATTCTTAACAGATGATCGTATGCCAGACGAGACATCGTTCTTGTCTGTTATGGATCTTTATACTATGAATGCTTGTAATAAATGTCATTAACGCAATTTCTGACAGCGCTGCGTGAAACCAGTTTCTTTTGGTTTGTGGTTGACACTGTGCGCAAGACACTCATGTTGGGAACGAATAGCACTAGATTTTGTAACATGGCGAAATTGCCGAGCTGTACATTCGAATAACGATTTGAGTTCTCGAGTCAGTTTTTTAGAAGATCTCGGCTACAGAGTTCTCGTTTCTGGGATCCTGCATCCATCCAATATTCGATTGATCATTCGATTCTTTACAATACATTTGATTCTGCACATTACTATATAGAATGTACGATGAAATTTTGTACGTGGGCATTACTAAGCCCCTCGTAGAATCGTACGTAGTCACAGCCTTTCCATCACTTACCTCCCCAGAATGAGGTTATTTGTGTAATCACCAGCTAATTTCATCTACGAACAAATATTTATATTATATTATCATCAGGATAGGGCGAGTAAATTAGCTGCAAGTAGTTTACATGCAAAATATATGTCATACGCGTAATGTAAAAACAGCTTTATACACGTGAGATAGTAAACTAAAAACATTTTCATTCTGACAATATAAACACTCATTACTTTACTTGTATGTTTGAATTACAAGGTGCAGAAAGGGCATATATAACAAAATTGAAGAATTTCAGTACACACAGAAAACTGTGTTCAATATGCTCGTTCTGAATGCTTTAAGAAATTCAACAGGGAGAGAAACCTTACTCCAGTGGGAATGTATGTATCCTTTCTGCATAGTCTGCACGGCTACAATTCAACATCGATTGATACAAAAAAATTGTTATTGAAAATTTTGTTAGATATGTCCTTTCTGCACATTGTAGTTTGGTAATTCTAGCAATTTTTTATACACAAAATATTCAGTGCAACTGCAAATTGAATTCAGTCACATTATCACAACTCTTCAATTGAATTGAAGCATCACAAATAAATAATCTTGAATCATTTGCATGTAAAGGAGGGAAGCACACTACCTTCGTTCCGTTGCATTCAGTTGATTTTGGATATTATGTCCACAGTGTAAACAAATGTCCGGCCGCACATTGCTTCAGTTTTGCGCGCTTCAGCATTTCCTATGCTTACACTGTCGACATAATATCCGAGGTCAACTGAACGGAACGGAGGCAGTGCACTTCCTTCTTTGGTATGTAGTGGTCTGATTCATAATAATTATTATATATAGCATTACTGTTTACTTTTTAACTTATTGCTTAAGTTAAATCACGAACCCATATGTACAGCCTGTGCATTTAGACGAGATCACTTGCATGCGCCGCAGAGATAGGGCGGGACGGAAGTGTTGCTTGTGCTGATGGCCGATGAGAAGAATGCGAGTGAGGGATGCGGGGAAGGCGGGTGGTTTGGCACTTTTTTTGTGTGTGTAGTTTGGGATAGACCCTCTCGCTAAACCACATGTTTTAGAGACAGTCCTTGTTTAAAAGTGTTAAGTGGTGGTGGTTAGTTTCAGTGAGTTCTGCGATTTTTCAATTGTTTAAGCCTTAAGTCTATTACAGTATAATAATTATTAATATTAATATTATTATTATTATTATTACCATCTAAAGTACGTGTTAGTGGTGGTGCTGTGTAGTTTCAGTACCTGAAACATACATAGGCTACAGTATAATCATACAATAAAATTCAGCAATGGCTGCGAATCGAAAACGAAGAAAAGGGCAAACTATACATAGCGAAGCAAGGGAGCTCATAAGAAGAACAATAAATAAGTGTGACGAAGAAGCTCGTTCAGGACAACTGCAGAATTTAATTACCCAAAGTAATGCATGCATTGCCAATTACTGTGGCATATCAGAAAGCACTGTTAAAAAATAAGAAACGAGGATACTGCAGCAGGTGCAAGTTTGTTAAGTACACCAGGTAAAAAGAGACCACGGGCTGAGGAACACAAATTTCATTGTGACGATTTTGATAAAAGGGTGATTCGAGATCTGATTCAGGAATTTTATCAACAAAGGCAGATAGTTCCAACAGCTCCCAAACTTCTTACTGCAATTAGGCAAAAAATACATTTCCCATGGGGAGAAGATACGTTAAGGAATCTTTTACTACATACCATGGGCTTCAAATGGAAAAGGTGCGGCAGTCAGATAAAGTTGCTGATTGAGCGTCCAGACATAATCAACTGGCGTTCTGAGATGCATAAAGACCTTCAGAGATGAAAGAAGGGTCATCATTTATATTGACGAATCCTGGGTTGATAACAACCTAACTCTTGGCAAATGCTGGCAGAGCGATGATGTTTATGGCATACCAACCAACACGAGTGCATCGAATCGCCTAATTGTAGTGAATGCCGGATGTAAAGATGGTTTTATACCTGGAGCGTCATTGATTTTTAGAGCGGGACTAGCCGGTGGCGATTACCATGGCCAAATGTGTGGCACAATTTTTTAGAAATGGATGCTGGAAAGACTGTTTCCCAACATACCCCCACACAGTGTAATTGTGCTTGACAATGCACCTTATCACAGTGTGCAAGAGAATAAGCCCCCATCAAAGTATGCTACGAATAAAGTAATGATGGAGTGGCTGGAAAGAAACAATATTCCTTTCTCTTCCAACATGAGAAAGTACGAACTTTACGATTTGGTCGAACGCTTTAAGCGCCAAGAAAAAACATATCGCATCGACCGCTTAATTTACATGCATGGCCACACCCCACTCCGATTGCCTCCCTACATGTGTGAACTGAATGCAATTGAGCTGGCATGGGCTCAAATGAAACGATATGTTAGGGAACATAACACTACAGGTGGTATCTTTCTGACAAAATTACAGCAGACAACAGAAAGTGCAGTGCAATCCATTTCAAAATCTGACTGGGAGGGTTATATTAGCCATGTTATATAACTGGAGGCTAAATACTGGGAGAAGGACGGACTGATGGAAAACGTAATGGACAATTTTATAATTACTGTAGGAGGGATAGATTCCAGTGATTCCAGTGATGACAGTGCTAGTGATAATGGAAATGATTCTGCCGGCGACGAGGAACTTGCACGCCCGCTCAGCTACTGTTGAAAGGTAAGTTAGTACAGACCCTATATGACAGGGTTGATGCCTGGGGGGATAACATGGGGTGAGTTTCTTCAGAACTGCATTCCTTCTGCTCGCATACTTCTCATCGGCCATCAGTATGAATCACGTGATGACTGATTCCACTGCGCATTGTGTTTACAGTGCTCTCGTCTAAATGCACGGACAGTAGTTCTGATGGCCTGTGTTATACAGAGTGATCCAATGAACTATGAACCAGCCGCGCATTGTTTATACACAGAGAGTGTAGACACATGTTTCCGCCGCTGCTGCAATCAAGGTCAGGTCCTTAGACCGTCAGCTGTTACTAGTTCACGCTGGCTTTGCTCTACTGTTACGAGTAATTTATTATTGTGCCCTATATTTAGTGATAATTATATGATTAATACTTAATAAACGTTGAATGTTGCACAGCGTGTTTTTATGTACGGTTCTTATGTTTTAACGCAGTCAGCTCGTCAAGTACAAAATAGTCTATACGAGTTGCAGAAAGATTCCCAGGTGTAAAAGTTGCAGACCATACAACAATCCATAATCTGTATAATAAATATCAAGTCAGAGGCATCTCTAGGGTAAATTAAAACATAACGTATACAAAACAAGTTCATACACCCTGGAAGAATTGAAACGAAATATCCGCCAGGAAATTGCCAGGATATAAGTGAATTACGGCGAGTGATGTATGGTTTATTAAAGAGGTACCGAAATATGTATGGACAACAACGGTGGCCAGTTTCAGCGCCTCCTTTCATAACGTTGGAAAGTAAAGCCTTTAAACTTAGTTAAGGAAATTGTTGTGTAGTTCCAACAGCGCCATTCTATGAAAGCCCAAACGTCAACGTGTGCCGCCATCGCAAACCGGAAAAAAACCGTGCATCCGGTCCATGGTGTCTTCCTGTACTTCTCTATCACAGTAAGATATCTATGCATTCGAAAAAAAATTGTAATACTTTTATTTATTGTATGTTTATTAAGTGCCAGTATGGTACTTTATGAGATTGTGTGTGGGGTCGAAAAATGTCTGTCCGTCCGTCCGTATGTTTGTACGCGCCATAACTCAAATACGCTTTTTCGGATTTTCATGAAACTTGGAAAACACATTTATAATGTCCATGCGAAGAACCCTATTGATATTGAACCAAATCGGTTCACCGGTACCGCAGTAATGCCCAATTTAGTGCCTATTTTAAGAGATTCCATGGCGCCTTTCTAATAGAAAGACGCCATAACTCAAATACGCTGTATCGGATTTCCATGAAACTTGGTATACGCATTTATGACGTCCATAAAAAGTACCCTATTGAATTTGAACCTAATCTGTTGACCGGTACCGGAGTAAAACTCAATTTAGTGTCTACTCTAAAGGCGCAATAACTGAAATACGCTTTATTGGATTTTTATGGAACTTCGTATACGCATTTACAATGTCCATGGGAAAACGTCTATTGATACTCGACTAAATCAGTTGGCCAGTACCGGAATAATGCCCAATTTAGTGCTTTTTATGTTAATCTATAAGAAGTCGCGATAACTCAAATATGCTTTATTGGATTTTCCTGAAACTTTGTATACCCATTTATAATGTACATGGGAAGATGTCTACTGATATTGAACCAAATCGGTAGACCGGTACCGGAGTAAAACCCAATTTAGTGTCTAATTTAAAGACGCGGTAACTCAAATACGCTTTACCGGATTTTTATGAAACTTGGTATACACATTTATAATGTCCATGGGAAGACGTCTATTGATATTGCATAAAATCGGTTGACCTGTTTCGGAGTAATGCTCAATTTAGTGCCTTTTTATGGTAATATACGAATTCGAAAGAATTAATGAAATGCAAATCAGTTATCATGACAACATAGTCAATTGTTTTATTGTGATCTTATAAGGCTTTGGCAATTAAAATACAGTTAGCTATGACAAATAACACTATTGCTTTACATGCGCTTATCCAACTAGACCGTTAAACTGACTGAGGTGGCTGAGATGGTAACGTCTTTGCCTCACATTGTAGAGTTCCATGGTACAAATCCCGAAACCAGCCAATTTGACCATGCCAACAGAAGATGTACGCGAGGAGCTCATTGCACTTGGAGTTCCCGTACTCTCTGTACTGCAACTTCTGTCGCAGCGGCGCGACGCCGATCCTGCGAAGGATAGGCCTTTAGTGTCGCGTGGACCCTCGGCAGCGAAGGTGAGAGCTCTCACCACTTTGTGTGGTCTGCACATCTCTGTGGAATCTTACCACGCTCCGATCGGCCCTCTACAATGCCGCAACTGCCAACGCTTTGGTCACACAAAGCGTAATTGTGGTTACACTCCAAGGTGTGTCGCTTGTGGCGGAGACCACCCCTCAGGGGGTTGTAGTACGCCCAAGGATGCACTGAGGTGCTGTAACTGCAACTCCTCCCACACTGCCAACTATAAGGGTTGCAGTAAGTGGAAGCAAGTTAAAGGGGCAGCGGCGAAGCGCACTAAGGCGGGACCCAGAGGTTCTGGGAGCTCACGCTCCGTTTCTGCTGTGAAGAATGGCATTGCGCCCAGTCTCTCCTCTGAGCAGGAGAAGCTTGGACCCGGTTGGAGCCATGTTACCGAGCGGGGGCGTGTGATCCATAACCAGCCACCCACTCTACCACCCCAAATCCCTAGCGACTCAGGCGCATCGCAGATGTCGTCTGATAGCAATCCAACTGCTCCGGGACCCGAACCAACCACACCGGACAGTTATTCCGAAAAGTTAAAGCAACTTATCGATGACCTTCCTTTGGAAGATTGTTTTGAAGTGACCAAGTGTCTGCTAAAACAAGCTCCATTCCTTCCCACTGGGAATGCCCGTCCCAAGGCAGTTCTCAAAGTCATAGCCCTTTTCCTGGCTGGATATGGCAATGCAAACTAAGCAAGGAACGCATGGCCCTTCATGAGGCTCGCTCACTGGAACGCCGATGGAGTTCACAGCACTGTCCTCGCCTGATATAGGCGTATAACTACGTCTATAACAGGCAGATTCTGGAGGACCTAAAGGTTTCTCCAACTGCCAACGACATCAGAAGTATTGCACAGAGTTCCGACTCAAAGCTTCTCGATGTGAGATCCCTTTAGAAAGGCAACTTGGAAAGCGCTTGCGCTTCCCAAGGGACGAGTAAAATCGTCAAAATTTTTGAGGCCTTCAGCCTAACAATGCCCCTTCCAAATACGTAGAAGTCTTCAGCCGAAACGTATCCCAACTGGTTGGTTCAACCCCAACCAGGCATTGCAGAATGGAGGACCATGACCAAATCCCCTTTGCTAGTTCTGACCAGGGTTTTCCGTGGTTTTCCCTGGTCGTAAGGTGAATACCAGAACTTTAAGTTAAAAAAGGGACACGGCCCGAACCCCAAAATAAAATACAGTTGCCCTGCATAGGTTCAAGTCCTATGCGAAACACAGTTAGCGTAAGCAAATATAAGTTATAGGATAGGAACCCGTTTTCATTTCCAGCAATGCATTTCGTATGCAGGTATGGACTCGGAGTCGGGATCATCGCATTGCGGGCTTCGCCCGCAATGCTCTGATCTCAGTTAGCTTATTTGGTCGTGGTCGTGGTCGTGGTCGTGGATCTCACTTCTCCGAAGATGACGACGCAGACAGTCGCCGAAAGCTTAGAGTACACATCTATAACTACCCGACTGGAAACCCGAGAGCAGTTTTTACAATTTTGTAATAATTTGTCATAATTAGAAAATTTTGTAGTAATAATAATAAAATAATAATAATAATAAAAATAAAATAAAAAATTTAGCCGAAAACTGTGTAATGGTTCAGGTTCTCGCATATATAGTTGGAATTACAATGAAAATAACCACGTACCTCATCACAAGACATGTAAGAAATGTCCTCCTCTTGCATCAACACAACACTGGCATCTTTTCAGGAAATTTTCTTTCACGCACATAAGTTCAGCTTCCGAGATAGAGTTAATTTCTCTTGTGATATTATCTTTAAGTTCTACTAATGTATGGGAAATTGAGCTATACACTTTATTTTTCAAGTTTCCCCATAAATAATAGTCACTTACGATCCAAATTTGAATTCTGCATGAGTGGGTTCTAATATTCTAGTTCTTGAACTGTAACTATAATTTATCGAATTGAATAAAATTAAAACTGTAACAGATTCTTTTTACGTATTTTACCTTCATTACGAAACTAGGCCTACGCGTTTTTACGCATATTTTACATGCTATGATAGAAACCTTCTTTTACAAGTCAAATTGCAACCCTCGCTATACCCTACCATTATTATTCACACGAAAACATAATTATCTGTACGTATACTAGTTTTTTGTATTCGAGACATTGCCATGAAAGCTCCACTTAGTCTTCCTTCAGGAAACTAGTCAACCCATTTTCTGTAATCGTGAATAGAATTATTTTCATAGGTTAATGTTGGTAATACAAAACCGCATTGATGTACTGATAGGTCTTGTGTTATAAACTTAAAGGGAACCCTGCCTTGTCAATATATGAAATGTTAAGAAAATCTGCTCATATCTGTTAATGTACAATTAAGCTGTAGCATAGAACCAACATAAACCCAGCTTCATGGTCAGTTAATGCAGCTCCATTTTAAGTTTTAACTAAATTGTCAACGAGGAAGTCAAAAGTTGTTGAAATATAACGAAGAAATATTTTTAAACAGCATTTCTAACCCAAGACACACGAAGTAAAAGTAGCACATTTTCGCACAGGTGCTAAAAATTCACTGTAACCAATTTTGGTTTCAGTCACATGTAAAATACTCTTTGCCCTAAGATTATGATTATTAAATGGACTCAGTGTGATAAAAATTTAAAATGTTAAAATTCATTTCGACTGTTGAATTTCTCATTGTGGTCGCAAAAATCGTGGTAACGAGTGTGTCCTTCTTGCATTAATCAAACAACACTTCAAAGACAGCTCCACTGGGGACGATGATAGCGAGACGACTATGTATTCGTCGGTAGAAGGCAGGGCAGCGCGAGAGTTCAATATGGCTACCCGGCACGAAATACGTTCCAGTAAATATAAGCATTATTACTTCACAAAATAATATTAACTGTTGTCTGAAAAATAGTGTGCTATACGCTTGAGGTAGTCAAAACAAATGCCAGAGTCTTGTTTAATGCTATTAATATTTTTCTGAAAAGCAATAATAGTATTGGTGACAAAGGTTAGCTTCTAGCTAACGGCAATCTTGCATACCTTATTTCACTTGATTTACAGTATAACAGTAATGTAATGTGAATTTATTTTTCTTGTAGGATTGCTACACTCGCCCTTATTGACCTGTTTCGCAAACATACCTACTCGGAAAATAATATATCTCTTTTACCACTTGTATCATAATATTTATCACTTTAAATCATGATAAGGAGGAATTCCCGTGTTATAACACTAGACGTAGATTAACTAAATACAATTTCATGTCTATTTTCGGGGTGATTTTTTTAACACATCTGGAACATATTTTTCGATTATGACACATTTCTCTGGGGAACAATAATCAAGATGTATGAGCTTGGGATAGAAATCAGTGATAAAACAGAATGAATTATTAAACCTCATGTTCGTTTTAGTTATTCTAGGACGTTATTTTTTATGATTCTGACGAGACATGGCTACCTTCTTCATGCAGGCTTTATAATTATTCTTATTGCCTTATTCTTATGGTGAACTCAATCCATTTCTAAAGTAATTAATAACTGATTCAATTTTCTTCATCTAATTTACTTCAGCACTTCAAACTACTTGTTCATAAAGTAAGAGAACACCGAAATTTGACCAATAATCAACAATAAAAAAATACTTAAATATTCTTTGATATGTTATAAATATATTAAAAAGTAATGTATAACTCTATTGTCACACTGCGATTTAATAAAACGCCATTTTGAAATCTCATATACGGTTTTCAAGTTACAGCCACTAATAGGTACACTAGCACGTTTATAAAAGTGTGGTATACAGTGTTAGACCTAACTTGTTCATCATGAGCAGAGTTATTAAAATAAAAGATAAAATATAGCAAATTAAACAGGAAATAAACCCTAAAACCGCAGTTATAAAATAATATGCACGCTGAAAACTCTGTGAACCTTCAACATCCATTTCCAAGTTCTTCAGATAACACGTCTACAAACATTCAACAGGCACCAAACGCTTCAGATTAAACCCCTAAAGTTATTCCACAAGTGAAGAGAAGTTTAGAACATCTCTACAGATTCGAGTAAATAAAGAAACAGAGGACATAGACCTAAATTTGTTAGCACCTAGTTACAACATTCTATAGTTAGAAACATACCATGAAAATGGCCAAAATGAGATCTGAGGAATCCGAGAATCAGAAAGGGCTATCATATGGAATTGGTGAATTGTGATGTACAGCTTACCAAGCAAGAACAGCCAGTTTTTGGCATATTTAACTTCGTTTGCAGTTTCTAATAAATTGAGTTTTTCAACCTATCGCTCTTTATAAATCGATGTATAGAAAGCTAAAATTTTCAAAGTTATTAAATAATTTATTTTAAAACTTTCCATTTCTGAACTACATAATATGGAAATAGTTAATCATTTGTAAAAAAAATTAACCAAAACCTTTTAAATGAAATGCTAACTCATTTCATGGAGTATCGAGACGCAGGCTCGGGAAGTAATGCACTGGACGTGCGAAATGATCTACCTCTCATTCGCTCTCTTCCTTAGCGGCCTGTCACACTGAGCTTCGATCGATCAAGACCAGCCGACTGCCATCTTGCGCTCTCGACTAAATTTCTGTTCCTTGTCACACTGCATCGAGCGTCATCGATCAACGGAAATATTATAGGTTATGTACCTATATGATTTTACTAGGTCTACTCATCACTGTATATTAGAGGTAAAGTATATTACCTTATTAGGAATGCGAATGCCTATTTTCTGCACATTATCATACTACATGTGTTGGGATGTAAGGTTTAATATTATGCCTACTATCTGAGGCTACATCTGTTTACTTCAAGCTTCCATCAGTCGGCCGAGCGAAGAGGTTTGTTGTTTGTTGTAGTTCGATCGCCCACTGCTAGGTGCTACAACTCGATCTATTTTTGTATTTTAAAAATTAAATTACATAAAAAGATATCGTTTTAAATGCCTTTAATGATTCGTGCAATTCTATTTCATTCAAATATTGAGTCTAAAACGACATTATTGTGTAATAATGTTGGCTGACCTATACATGAGTAACCTTGAACTAGAGGTCACCAGGGCATTCCCACATATTTTTAAAAACTGGTTCAGGTACGTCGATGATATTTTCGCTATCATCCCAAAAAGATTTGTAGAAGATGCATTAAAATTGTTAAATGCACAAGACCAATCGATAAAGTTTACCATTGAAATGGAAGAAGACGGATGTTTGCCTTTCCTAGATTTATAAATCATGAGGAAGCATGGAAAACTAGAATTCGGAATTTACATAAAAAATACACATGTGGACAACTACATTAAATGCAATAACAACAACCCAAAAGCTCACCAATTTGCTGTTTTTCATAGCCTAGTTCATAGATTAATTAATATTCCAATGACAAAGAGAGAGTATAATAAAGAATATAAACATATACTAGAAGTGGCAACGATTAATGGGTTTAAGACAAATTTCATAGACAAAATGATTAGAAGACACACTAAAAAAAACAAGATCAGAGAAATTAGTACATTGGATACTTTAGAAAAAACACAGCAACATTACAAAAAATTTACTTACCACCCTAAATTCTTTAATAAATTTGAAAAAGTGTTTAAAAACCACAATATAAAATTGGCACCAAAGAATAATTATACCATTAGGAACTTGCTCAACCACCCACTGAAGAATAGTACACCAAAAACTAAACTATCAGGTATCTACCAAATAGAATGCGCAGATTGTGATCAGATCTACATTGGACAAACCAGGAGGAGTTTGGAAATAAGAATGAAGGAACACTTAAGAAACATAAAACTAATGCAGACCGAAAGATCAGCAGTTGCATACCATTGCTGGACAAAAAATCACAGTGTTAAAAAGGAGATCAAACTATTAAAACACGTTAAGAAACCATCCGAACTGAACGTATGGGAGAAAATATTCATCACTAAGAAAGAAGACAAGGTTATGAACTTTGAAATCCCACCTATAGACGACATAGTGCGACTTACAAAAACGGAACGAGAGGGCAGCACAAAACAATGCATATATACAAACCAACATGGCAACCAGAATAACAGTCGACCACCAGCCGATGATGGGAGCGAATAAAATGCTCTTGAAACTAGTCCTGTGTAATTAAAAGTGAAAGTAAGTGGAGAATAAAGTGTTGTTATAATTCAGAATTTACGTTTTTATCAATAGTAATTATTAGTGTGTAAATTAAATCTTCCAGCATCAATTCTGAAATTCAGGTGGGTACGAAGTTTGCCATCGACTGGCGATTGAAAAACGGACAGGTTTGATTTCACAGACCACTTGATCCCTTTCGTTCGTTGTTGATGGCTGGCGATCGATGCTATGTGACTGGTACCACTGCTGTCTATAGGTTCGTTATACCAGTCGGTTGGACGCTGTCCCTCGATCGATCCAGTGTGACAGCCCCCTAATTCTTTCAATCTGCCATGAAACTAGTCCCAGAACGAACCGGTTTAGTTATCTCTATCTGTAATTGAAAGGCAGTAGTAGGGACGAGAGGGAGGGTAACTTCACGCTTCCAGTGCTTTTCTTCCCGTCCCTAATCTAGAGGGTAGCCTTTATTTAAACATTCCATTGAAATGAATTTTTAGGAAATTTTCTTGAGAGTAAAGGGGGAAAAAGTATTTTTTTAATAACTCAAGAATTTATCGATTTATATCATTCTTACCAAAACACCTACGAGGAAGCCTAATTACATTTCCCGGCCCCCCCAATATAAAAAAATTAACATAAATTTCATATATACAGGCATTACATACAAAAAATTGGAATCCCCCACACAAGAAACAAAGAAGCTCAAAATTTCGGTGTCCTCTTATATCAATATTACTTTTCATTTTTCATGGGATAATTTATAGGGCTTGTAAATTTTTGACATGCCATTTATTAGGTATTAAGAATTCACATTAACCCATCAATCATCCCAATACGGGCAAGGGCTTCGTCATAGGCCTATATAAGTCTGATTTAAACAACCTGTGACTTATGATAGTTCACTCGAAGCGGAGAAGTGGAAAGAGTTCGTCGTATTACTTGTATTAGAGCTTCTGAAGGCTGTTTAGCAGGACTCTAAATTGCAGACATCTTGCATCAACACTGTCACGGAAACATACCCCTCAAGCAACTCTCACAAGTTGTAGGTTGTTTAAATCAGACAGGGCGACTGACTAAAAAAAGATACTCCTGCTAGCCTACCCCGAGAACGCTAAAAAGACTACCTTTAGTAATGCATATTTCAACTTTATCTGACTATAAAATACTCCCTCTTTTAGTAACTATTCAATGAAGTTCACATAGTCATTCTCAATAGTCCTCCAGTCATTAATTTCTGACTCTTCTCGACCGCGGGTTCTGCAGTACATATTCATTAAACTACACTACAAATTTCAACAATTTTAATCGTCATGCCTCTAGCTCTCAAATATAAATCGAAAGTCTGGTTGAAAATATCTAACCTGAAAACTAAATCTATTTATGCTTAACTTGGTAGGGGCTGTAGGGGCTAGATCTTGTATTCATTTTTTTTTTGGGGGGGGGGCTTCATTACAACAGGGGAGAGCACAATACCAAATACATCACAATATGGCGAAGCATGATTCCATCCGTCATCACATAATTATCTTTTAGGCCACTTGAATTTCACTCTACACGACTGCTATTAACTTGCTCTGAAGTTAATTACCTGTACTTATCAAAATAACCAAATTCTCAAGCATCCTCTGTCCTACAACCCCTATTCCCCTATTGTAGCCATGTCTGATTTATAATTTGTTTACTGTATTTAATCTGTTTGAATATTTTTATGGTATATTATGGTGCCAGTAGCGAATATGAATTGGAGGTGATTAATTAAATTTAATATATAATAAGTTAGACCAGCCTATTGATACCATAATTTCAGGTAGTCCTGCTTCTTTCAAAGACAGAGTTTTGCAACGGTCTGCCACAGACGCTTGTAATTATTTTTCAAAGTTAATACGAGCTCTTATAAAACTTTGATGTAAAAAGTGAAAAAGAGAATTCGAGAGAGTGAAGCAGTGGCAGAGAAAGAAAGAGACACAGATATAGAGATCAACAGAGGTGGAGATGCAGAGAAATATGCAGACAGAGACAGAGGGGTATTCAGAGAAAGAGAGAAGGGGCAAGTAAGAGAGAGAGAGACAGAAAGACAGAAGGATAGAAACAGAGTCAAAGAGATAAAGGGGGCAGAGAGAGAGAGAGAGAGAGAGAGAGAGAGAGAGATAAAGACAAAGACAAAGACAAAGTGTTAAAGAGAGGATTCATGCAATGTTTGTTTCCTCTATAAGATAACAAGCAAAATAAGAACGTAGGTACATAAGAAAGATGGTAAAGAATTAAACAATGCTTTTCAAAGTACCTGAAGAACTGCAAAGGCACTCAACTGTTTTGAATTTTGAATGTGGCAGTGTTGCTGCTGTAAGGCTAGGATCTTGTGGAGGGAGGATCCATTAACCCTTCTTGTATTAATAAGCAATGACTTCCAGTTTCCCCTATATTTTTAAGAATAACCAATTCTCCTCAATATTTAGTACGGATGAACTGTTACTTCTGCAAATATTACTGAAATATTTTTATACATTAGTCTCGTCTACTGATACTTTTTGTAATATTTTAATAGAGGTAGCGTGTGAACATTTTCATATATTTATTGCATTAAAAATACTAATTTTAAACTACATATTTTGTGATTATTACATATTTTATTACATATTTCCCTGATATTTACTACATTTTTATGTACATATTTCGCACTTTGATATTACATAAAAATCCGGACCCTACTCATCACACATGTACGTTCTTCACTTAACGATAGAGTCACCAGAAGTTTCTTGTTTGTCTTTAGGATTGTCCTGGCCATCCCAAAAGTATTAAAAAAACACAAACTGTCCCATTTTTTAAATAAAATTCTAGGAATAAACTGAGAATAGAACATATACTTAGAAATCTGTACCATTGATGAGTATGGTATTTCGCGGAATGCAGGAATAAAGTCACTCTGGAGATCCAAACGTTAACCAAGACAAACTGGGGAACAGAGACTTACTTGTATGGGGCAAATAAAGAGGAAAGACTTGGTTTAGCCTGGTTCCGTCTAGGAGCTTGGCGGGCAATTAAAATTACAGATGATGAGGGGGAGAGAATATGCCCGCTTTGTGGGGCAGGAGAAACTTCACACCATATTTTGGCAGAGTGTACATTCACGGAAACACTGAGGCAACGGCATCTACCAGAGTCTTTCACTGCTTCTTGTAGGGGTCAGCTGTTCACATACGATCTGCTGCTTAACACTAGATTTGTTGGGGGGGTGGGGAAATTTATGTCCAAAGTGAGGCAGCTTAGGATGGAACTGGCCGAGGGAGTGGGACCGAGGGAGTAAGGGGAGTACTCCGATGGGGTAGACGGCTGTATATAGAATAATATGTAAAATATATTTGGTTGGTGTGTTTAAGGGTATTGCTGGTGTATGTGCTATTTTTGGAGGGGAATGTGTGTGTGTGTGTGTGGTGTTTTGTTTGTATATTTACTAGTTTTTAACTGTTTGGGTGTTTTTAGTTTTACTTTTAGGGTACATTTTTGCTTGTTCACAGTTAAAGCATGAACAGCCTAAGGGCTCGTGCAACGAATAATGTAAAAAGATAGTTTTCCATGTTATCAATAAAAGCACTTCATTCATTCATTCATTCATTCAATATTTTAATAATTACATACAGTATGATCTTGTTCTCATATCCAGCAACGTGTAATTTGGGCATTAAGTTCAGCAAATAATAGACTGTGTTCGCCCCACAGATAAAACCCCCGTTTTCCGTCTGCATTACTTCCAAACGAATGTTCTCAAATTGTGAATAATGCATTTGTGTAAGCCGTTAAGTGACGACAAAATAATTTATATAAGACATTTAAATCTATACCACGAACTATTGGCCCAGACGTAGGCCTATATCACCTGTATTGTCTAAACTTCTTGAAAAGTGCATTGAAATTAAACTACATCGATATTTGAAAAAAAAAATATATATATATATATATATATATAGGCCTATATCTTTATTTTATAATTTCCAGTATGGTTTTAGGAAAGAGTCATCTAATTTAACTGCTGCAGTTGATATAGTTATTAAAATTCAAGAATCTCTAGACACCAATAAACTTTCAGCAGGAGTTTTTATAGTAAAAAAAGTTTCTGTTACTGCAGAACACAGCATTCTTTTGATCACGCTGCAAATTTAGAAATTACAGGTTTTGTGTTGGATTGGTTCAAAAGTTATTTAAATAGTAGAATGCAGTGTGTTGCGGTCAATGGATCTAAAAGTAGTACATTACCTATTAATTGAGGAGTACCTCAAGGCTCTATATTAGGGTCTCTTCTCTTTTTTATGTCAATGATATAAAATATTTACCGCTTCAAGGAAGAACTTCGCTTTTTGCTGATGATACTAATATATTTTATCTAGAAGAAACACTTAACCAGTTACAAACAATTATTATGAATGCGGATCTTTATAATTCCTTTTATGATTTTTCTTACAAAATTTTTGGGTTTACTTGAAATGAGCTTTCGCTCGTTGGGGTCTTTGAGTCAATAAATAAACAAAATAATAACAATTACGTTAATAAAGCTAATGAAAATATTGTAACTTTAAATTTGTACAACTTATACGACTCATATTAGTAGATTATTATAAAAGTAGATTTTATTAAAGATGTAAATTTGGAAAGCTAGAAAGTTTAGCGTACGAAACTGTGTAATAACTTATAACCGAGGTTGCTAATGTTCATTACTGAATAAAGATCTTTTTAGTCTCGAATATCACACCTTATTTTAATGATTACTAATATCTTAAATATATTGAAGTTTTAGTTGGGTGTCACGAAAACGTAAACAAATCAATATTTTGTATTCTTCATATGAAGCTGACTGATAAAAAAACGCATGTTTTTAACGCCATATTACAAATTGTGATGATGCCATCTTTAAAAATTCTTTAAAAGATTTTCATATACTGTAGTGAAATACAGAGTGAAATCAGTATAATTATACAAATTTAACAACTTATTCCTTTGGTAGGAACACGCAAAAATTCAAACAGGTCTACCAATTTTGTTCCAAATGAGAACTTTCCTCAGGAAGAATACAGTGTTCCTAAACTTTAACCGTGCTTTACTCGATTAGTATTATCCGTACTCTTCTTTGTAAGAACAGCAGAGGAAAGAATGAGGAATGCATTTTCCATTTACGGGTTTTCAATAAGGTTGACAATTAAATACGAAGATCATTTCGTGGACCACACACTCCGCTAAATAAGGCATCGTGGAGTTAAGAGTTGCTTAGTCTCATACTACCGTATATCTGTTTCTATACATGTGACAGAGGTCACATCCATCCGAAATAGCTATCTGGCAGTACGCTGTTATCATTCTGCAGATCCTCTCAATCTAATATATATTTTTTTAATTTGAATGTTATTTACCGCCCTCTTGAATCTGCACAATTACACTGCTTCTGTTCTGTAGGTTATCAGTTCAGTATGGGGAAGAAACATAATTTGCTCATCTTGTAGGAGGTACAAAAACATGTACATAAAATAACGCATTCGATACTGTAGAAATTGTGTGTTGCAATGAACAACGTGGGATGCTAAACATTGATAATTTTTTTGCGGTAATTTTATTGTAGTTTTCGTTTTCCGCAATTTAGTAAGGCTTTTCTTGTTTGTCTGTTTCTCTATTGTGATTACCGAATGATGTGATTGTGTACTGCTACTATAACTGTGTGCCGGAATCTTTTATGTAAAATATACATATAGATGGGACTATCGCAGTTATGCGTAGATAAAATATGTCAGCAACCCTGGTCGGAATCTAAGCCATCAACTTCAGAACAGAAAGTTAGTGCCATACCGCCTGTCCTATCTACGTCGAATATTTCTGTAGTGTAGTGAGTACAGTTAACCCAAGAGCCAATAGCGAATATTACGTAACACGCGGTTTGTGATAAGACTGAAAATTTTCTTTAATTTATCTTAATTATTAATTGTAACAGAAACAATTAAATTAAATTTTCAACAGTGAACAGAGTCTTTTTAATTCAATGCTCTCAATACATTAATAAGTATTATTTATTTATTGTATAAAAAACAACATATTTTACCCTTGGGTATATTAGGGCCATTTATATCTGATAAAGCCATACATCTTTTTACGTATACCGGTACATAAGTCCTCAGTGACGGAATTAACCGTTGATCTCACAATGGATTTTTAAAATTTCAGTTTGGGAGACATGTTACGAGAAGAAATATTTAAAATTTTCTATACCGTTTAGTGTGAGTTTAATTTTGTTTTTAAAAATCTTATACTCATGCATTTTCCCCAAGAAATGAAACTGTTTAAATAACATAGATGCACATTAGAGAACCAACTGTTTTAATTCCTTTCCGAACTCCTGCTATTAACCGGGCCAAAGGAATTCCTGCTAAAATGCCCGAATGAGGACTGTGACGTCAATGTCCTTTATGAGCGTGTATTCTTAATTGATTAAAATAAGTTTATTTGTGGGAGAGTTTGTCATGTGTGCAAATTCACACGCTTTGTAGTTATTTTTAAAACGGAGCTTTCGTTACAATGGCTCTATTATTTTATTTGTTGTTCTTTAATAATTAATATTGCGAAACGTATTACTGAAATGCGAAACAGAGGTTTGTTTACTCTCTGTCCACAACAGTAATATCATTATTTTCCAGCCCAGCTCGCTGCGTCCCAAGAGAGAATTACAACACCAAACCAGAGAGATTCGCAGCCTTTCAGTGCGATTAAAAGTCCACATTTACTCAAATTATTATTAATGCGATAGAATTATTTAGTACTAGTAGTCTCCAGTGGTGTATAGATTGGTTTCTGCCTTTACTACACGCAGATTTAATATTTTCAGAATGCACAACAGAAGGAAAAGTATAATAATAGCAAAAAGCGTATTTCCTTCATTAACATAGTCTTTACTTGCTGGAATGCCCAACTAGGATTGTAAGAGATTTGATGTGGTTAAAAATGTTGCATTGACATATGATTTTTAAAACGTAGTAAATAAATAAATAATAAATGGTACAAAAAGTTACACAAACTTTCTCGCACATACGTGTTAAAAGCTAGCACAGAATAAGTAAATTATAGAGACAATGACATATTTTAATATATTTCTTATAACACTAACAGGTGTTATCTGGATTTTATGTGTCACAATCACAATACTTTCTCTATACTACGTAGGCTATATGAAAGAAAGTAAAAAAACAATGAAATAGTTCTATAACATTATTAAGTTAACCAATGCAATATGATGTGATAAATGTGATAAATGTGATAAATGTTTTGAAAGCACAGAACAGAACAAAGTAAAATGCAATAAAATTAAGAATGCCACGTATTAACATTAATCGTGTGACATTATCCTTACTAACTGTAATATTGTGCCACTTCCATTTTTATTCTTTTATTCAGAACGATTAAATTACTCAAAACTTCGTCTAGTATTATGGATTCAGAAAATACACGATCACTGGCTTTAAATCCCACTCGTACGAGCTCACCAAAACACGAACGTATTTCCTCTTACTTGGTCAGGTTCTTTGCTTAATGGAACAAAATATTTCAACCGATGAGGTTTCGGGCTATGTGCTTACTTTTGTGAACGGACTGGAGACGAGACGCGCAACCCCCGCGTATTATATCTTCAAGTCGATTACATTGAAGCAATCTCTGAAAGGGTTTCTTTTCACCACGCGTTCATAAAAAATTATTCCTGTTATTTATATTTTCACGTCTTCTAATATTAATTGAAAATCATACTTACTTAATTTCTATTTTTAACTGTCAATGTTATAGTGAAATTTCCTGATACGAAATCTTCAATTTAACAGTCTTTACAACTTGGCTGCACAATATTAATTGATTTCATTTTCAGTAAGGGTCTATTAGATATTAAAAACTTGATAAAATTAGATGCAACCTTAAACCCTTCATTAAAATCGTATCTAGGTCCAAGTCGCACACACTTAGCATTTATAAAATAAAACATAACACATCAAACTATGGTATCATAATCTTTAAAAAGAGTCAATCGTCTTTTTCAGTCCTTCCTCTTCCTGGATATAAAATGTGTCATATGTTAAAAAAATGCATTTCGGCAGTCAGCACATACGATGAGGTTCTTATCGAGGAGTTACCAAGATAATCTCTGTCACTATCACCTGACATATCATATGACACATTTTGGATCCAGGAGGAGAAAGAGCTAAACAGTCGGCTTCATAAACGATTGACAGCAAATTTTGATGTGCAAAATTTTCTTTTAACTTCTATTATGGTTGAGATAATAAATTCTAAAAAAAAAAGGTAGAGACATTTTATAACTCAGCGATGTTTCGAAATTTTCTTTTTCAGACTCGTTAAAGCCATAATTTGTAAGGCAAAATTAATAACAAAAATCACGAAAACTACCCTTAACATTTTAGTAATAAACCCCAGATTATAGGGGGTGCAACAGAAATCAAGGAAAGTTCATAATACAATAATACAATTAAATACAATGCACCATTCACCCGCAACAAGCTTGCAGCTACATACTGCCCGCCATACAACATTCCGAAAACACTTTTATCGGCTTTTAAAAATCGTAAATCATGATTCCCAAGTTTTATCTCGATTTATAATTTTATAAGTTTTTCTCTATACTACGGAATAATAAATAAAAGTTGCGTGACAACCAAGTGTTAGGCCTATTATGTTTTTAATGTGTCAATTTGGTGATCTCAACTCAAATATAATAGTTTTATTTGGACACATACCAAACACATAGCAGAACGCTGATGATCATTATCATGTTATCTATTCTCCTTATAACTACTAGAGAGGGATAAAGTTTTGAACGAAAAAATTCAAAAAGAAGGCTTGCAAGTCGTCGGTTGACCCCTTCATCAGATAATACATTTTCTAATCTGATAACGTTTTGCAGAAAAGAAGAAAACAGTTAGTAGGCCTATGTTTGCTCTCAAAATCCCGTTTAACATAGTATCCATTACAAATATCCATTAACATATTCTGGTTAGATTAACTACATTACACTAAATTTATTTTATAAACAAACACACTTTCTTTTTTCAATATTCTGTTTGCTTCGTGACTATCATACTGCTAAGTGTGTCAGTAGACCTACAAGATGTAGAAACATTACTGGCCCATTTTTTTTATCATGAATGAATTCTCATTTGCTTCCATCTCTCTCCTGAAAGGACAAGGCCTACCACCCGACTGCTGCGTCATCTTCCATAGGCAGACGGCAGGATTGGGGCATGTGGTCAGCATGCCGACACCCACGGCCATTAATGGTGGTTTCCATGACCGGAGCCGTTGCTTCTCTATCAAGTAGGAATCACGAGGCTGAGTGCACCCCTACCAGACCTCCCTACCTCAGGAAAATCCGAGGAGGTACCGGGCCGAAGGATCTGTAGTCAGCGACGCTAACCACAAGACCACGCCGGCGGTCCATTTACTTCTATAAAAAAACATTTAAATTATCCTGGATTGCATTTATCTGTGTAAAAGTGAATCTAGGAAAGAAATGTTCTACAGTAGCTCAAAATAACTTTCCAAAACGACTAAAAATTAAGGATACAAAAATTTAGCATTTGAATCAAATAATACTTTTACTGAATGACAAAGTTCAATATGATACAAATTATTGATCAGTCAAGAATATATAGATTATATTGCTTTTCCAGTTTGACTACTGAGAACGATTAAACATTCTTCAGCTTGAAATAATTTAATCCATTATACATAATGTTATTAAATAAGCCTAAATAGGCTATACGGACCCTAGACAAGTATGGTTCAGCGTAAATTCGACAGATGTCACGAATAGATTTAAAATTTCTAGCCGATAAATTAACAGTGTACAAACTAGCAAAATATAGAAAGAGTCGAGGTAGAGCTTTCAGTTTCTCACAAGCATGGCAGAGTGGGTGCATAGACATGACTTCTGTTTTCAGATTATTGATAAGAACGAAACAGCCAAATTCTACGAAAAATTTATGAAGTAAAAATTTATCATCTTGTTTGCCCACTATTAAAACTATTACAAGTTAACAAAACTGTGAAAGAAAACATCTAGATAATGTCGAATCCCCTATTTAGATAATGTGGTAGGCAGAGTAACAGAAGCAGCCACATGTCACAGCCTCGGAAGATGTCTAAGGAAAGTAAAATAGCTATTTATGTTACAAGTTTTTATGTACGAGTATAATTTATCTAGAAAGCGAGCCGAAACCAATCTTCCTAAATACACGAATTATAACAACATTGAGGAATGTCTATCATACACTTGTTTTCTATGATAGCACTGGATGTACCGGTACGGTAAATAAAAATGTTTTATTACACGCTTTCAAAAAGGCCTGCTTTTCGGACTGTTAACACGCCAAAAAGTAGCATTTTATCGACCTAGATAGCAAAAGTAGCACCTGGCACAGCAAAAGTCATTACACTCCCGTGGGGACGTATGTCCCTGCCTAGAGGGCCTATCCTCTAGGAAGCTTTCTCCAGGGCTATCGGGCGGGTCGCAGGTTGCGGACAGCGAACTTTACTTCTCTTCCGAAGAGTGGTAACTTCGATGCAGCTACTGCTTGACCGACTACTCCCAGATGCAGGGCCGAAGCAAGGCCCTTCTGCACCCTTGGCGAGTCTGACAAATCTGCGCCCTACATTTTTTTTGTAAATTTCTGTAAAATTGTTTACTCTTTTAATATAAAACACTGTTATTATCAAAGAAATCCTAAACCTCAATTTGAAAATGAACTAAATGTTGAACTTTCAAGGTACTAAAACCTTATTTCCAGACGATTGAACTACTTAAAAAATAATTAATTCATAAAATCTAGAATTTTTATTGCTTGATAAACTGCCTAAAACAGGTGGTATATTTCATGGTTAATTTTGCGCCCTCTTTATACCTGCGCCCTTGGCAGGGGCCCATCTCGCCACCGCCTAGCTACGGCCCTGCCCAGATGATGGTGTCTCAGGTGAAACCCAGCATCATGAAGGATTGAGGAAAGAACTGTAGTCTTTCCTTCTCGAAGGAGGAGGTGGAGGCGGCAATCCGAAAAATGAAGAAAAAGAAGGCTCCTGGTGAGGACGGCATTAAGCAGAGATACTCCAGCATCTGGCAGACACTGTCTCCTCATGGCTAAGGCACTTCTATAACGAATGCTTAAGAACGGGTACCTAGTTATTGGAAGGTAGCAAAGGTGACAATACTCGCAAAAGGTAAACATAAAGATGAAAAAGAAGTGAAGTCATATAGATCTATCTGCCTAGTCAACAACTTGGAAGTCGCATACCTATCGAACATATTCCTAGTCCCCGGCACAAACAGTTGAATAAAATGCACCAGAAACAAAGTTCCCCCACATGTTCTTGTTTCCACTCCGAAAGCGATAACATGGAACAGATCCCAGCGAGACTGCTCTTTGCGCATGTGCTGTAGTCACTTTTCTTGTGACAGCTGACTGACAACTGTAGAAAATTTGAATTTATTCTTATAGGAATTTTTTCTTGAATAGGTTCTGTGTACAATACTAAATAACAAGAGAACATCCACATGTTCTTATTGAGGAAATTGATAAAATAGCAAAGATATTAGAACAGCATCAGAATTGAATTTGGCCTAGACAGGATTCATGGCAGGTAATGTGTCCGTACAGGTCATACTGCAAATTTTCTAGCAAGGTGTCACATGTGCGGTAATCGAGGGTCAGCACTTGTAGCACCTCTTATAGATAGTTTAAGCACAATCATATATACAATTTTTATACCAATTTTGCGAGATTAAACCACCCTTTCTTTACCGGCTACATTGAAACCATCTTATCCGCTGTCGTTGTTTATCCTGCCGGGCAGCTTTGCACGCTAGCGAGGGTCGTAATTATTAAATATACATAACAAATAAAAACATAAACAGGTCCTTGAAAGCTATCTTTGGATTCGTGGTAAGTTATGACAGAGAATTAATTTAATCTACGATAAAATTTCACAACGAATTGGAGAATAAAATATATTTCCTCTTGGTATCTCTCTGCGACTAGCGTAAGCATATTTATTTGTTACATGAAGCATAATATGGGAACTGTATTCCATCTTGTGGCATAAAGGAACTTTTATAATTTTGAAGATAATGTAATGGAGTGGCAGCTCATCATTACAAGCATATGAAGACCATACTGAAACACGATGTTCCAATAATGTGCTTTTAACTTTAATATTCATATGGAGAGCTTCATAAAACAAGACGTTAATTAAATAGCACTTGATGGCGTAATAATAGGTTACCTAATTCCTTTTACAGCACAATAAAAAATGAATTGCTACTGTAATGGGCAATTTGACCTTACATATAGACAACATTTTGATATTACCCAGAATAATGTTGAATAACAAGACTTTATCTGTTACTTAATTAAACTTTTAAGACACTCTTATGAAATAATTCATTATACGATAGTTTAAAGGTCGCAAAGAGTATCATACCGAAGTGACATAGTACACCTTCCGGTCACTCTTTGTCTCTCTTTCTCTGTATCTTTCTTGCGCTCTCTCTTTTCTCTTGCTATGACCAAAAAAAAAATTTTAATCACCTCTTAACCGCTTATGATTCCTAAATTCCCATTATCTTCTACAACAGTTTACTCTTTATCATATATAATATTGGCTACTACTTCATGACATTAAGTTAAGGTTTATGTTTTGTTTTCAATATATGTAGGCCCTATGAATAATGTGTCTGTATTTGTAATTTACTATTTGTAATTTTTCTATCATTGTGAATGGATTGCACGCCTAAGTTCTACGCTTACAATCCTTAAAATAAAATCAATTCAATTCAAATTCTATCTCTTGTCTCCATATATATATATATATCTGACTCTATATCTATTTATGTGACAATCACTCCCCTCTACGGTTTTGTATCCTCTCCGTGATCTAATGTTAGGCGTAATCCTAGACCATTACCATATTGTTAGGTGTAATCCTAGAACACTTAAGGTGAATCTCACGAACTCATTGTGTGCTTTTTTTTGTTGTTGTCAACATTTTCACTGAGGTTTCACCATTCAGCTACTCTCCTAGCATCCCCTTTTGTAATAGTTCATAATAAAACTGATCATTTTATCTATTTACACGTAAAATGCTTTAGACGCGTGTTGTTGCATCATAGTGCTCTTGCTGCATTTTCATGTTCTTTTCTGCACTGTTCTGTGTGGTTTGAAATTTGAAATTCTATATTACTTCCTCTGCCCGTACCATAGGTATTATAGGTAGAAGAAGTATCGTGTTCGACCCCGAAATTCGAAGTTGAGATTTTAACAAGTTTTGAGTTCCCCTAATTCCAAAAATACTATCTTCAGAAACATGTCAGAGTGTGTGTCTGTTAACAGCCTAGCTCCAGAACGAAAAATCGAATGAAAAAAATATTTCTCTTAATTTTAACTCCATTTTTATGTTTTCGATATTTTTTCGAAAACGTTGCTACGGGTTTGTTTAAATTTTATACTTGAGGCGCGCACACTAAGAGCTAAAACTTTTATTTGAAACATCTTTTCGCAATAATTCTCTGCTGAGTAGTTATAAACCACTCACTGTTTGCAGAAACTCAGTCTTGCCTGGTGAACACTAAATAATCTTTGCATCGGATTGAAATAAATGAATACACGCTCTTTGTAATTCGTCCTCTTATTACATATCGGAATGTGAAGTGAGAAAGGTGCATTGCCCATGCTAAGAGTAAAAAAGGTGGTTAATCAGATATCATTTGATTTGTATATCCTTCGGGGATGCGATGTGGTATGGTAACGACGTTCTTTTTAGTACCATGAAAAAATTGCCATACATAATACATTATACTAAGAGGCAAAACATTTGTTTGGGCAGAGGAAGTTATGTTTTACATATTCTTTTAATAATACTTAGAACGTTCTAGAACCCATCCAGTCTAATTTATTCCATCCTAATGAATTACTGTATAATAAATGGTAATTAGGCACAATTTCACTATTATCTTATAGTAATAAGAGCATAATTATGAAGGAACGTAATTATAAGTCATTGTATCTCACATTCTAACCAGACGGGTGTTTATAATCTACGAAAAAAATCTTTCTATGATGAAGATCGTCAAATACAAACTGCTAAATCTTAATAATAATTAGCCTACCAACTTTTCTAAGATATTCATATAGTACAATGGTAACTCGGTATGTAATAATGTACGGAGATTTACAATAAATGTATGAAATAGTTGTCTCCTTATACTGTTTTAACTTGGCAACTGAGATCTTCCAAAAAGATATCAAAGATTAAATTCATAGCGCAATGCAAGTCTAGAAACCTGCATCGTAGTGTAGTCCAGATCTAAGTATAAAATAAGAAACCCTGACCCCGTGACATTAAACGAGCAGCCACTAACTGCTTTAAGGAGGACGCAGGACACGACGTCGTTTCCACAGGCAAAACTTAATTTCATGATTATATTACTCACTCCTGCCGCATTCCACAAACTTCAACATCCAAATGAAGGTAGAGGAACTAACCTGGAACAAGTCGAGAAAACTTCAATTAACATAAGGAGACACGAAAGGAAACTGAACAGACGACAGAAAATTACATCCAATCGAATAAACAAAGTAATTACAAACCCCTGTAGCCAAAATTGCCATAAGTTAATAAAAAGGCTAATAAATCCGACAAAATGTTTAATTTCTATTCCCGTAAGAATTCTAGGTATTTTACCATGAGAAAAGCATAAGGAGCCTTACAAGTATTACATAGACAGCAAGGGGGAGGGGGAAGCCAAGGTCTGCTTATATTTTCTGACAAGGGGAGGGAGAGGGCAGGACAATCCTTAAGTAATCATTAGACGACAAAGCAATTAATTACAGTGGAACAGCAACAAGCAAGCAAAGCATGATGGGGAAGGAGTGTTCTGCTGTCTATATATGCCCATTTATATAAATTTGTAGTATTAATAATGTAATTAATTGTTAACTTTTTTATGCCAAATAGCATTGACGTACAAAAGTCATAAAATCTTGCGTAAAGATACAAAATGACTAAAAATACGCTTACGTAATAATTGAAAAGCCCCTTGTCAGCTATTTCTGTATGTTTTTCTACAGCTCTTGATAATGCACATATGATTGTTATTTTATAATGATTTGCTAATTTCTTAAACGGATTTATGGTCTCCAGGACTTAAGGAATGAAATCTTGATCAGATATGAAGGGGGTAGGGGCAGTAAGAACTTTTGGTTATTAGGTACAGGAATGCATAGGTCGACAGATATGCATAAAAAGTATAATATAAACGCAGACTGTTCAAGAAATGACTGAAGATTTTTCGTGTGGTGGTAGGGAACATGATTACGAGTATTTTAATACAATGAACTTTGGGACAGAAACGCGTTATTATAGTGATGTAAACAGAAGAACGTGTCGCACATTGTTGAACACCAAATGTAGTTTATTATGTTAACTCTAAAAGAAACCAAAGCTCTTAAATGTTTTAGGGCAAAATTGTTGGACACAAACACCTGTGACCTGAGTTCATCAGTTCATGCTGACAAGCTCGAAGCTGTGCAACCAGGTCAATGGCCATTTCTAAGAACTGCTATAAAACATGTAACAGCTTTGCTTTCTCTTACAATGCTCTTTTTTTCAATACATCAATAATGTTATTATGTGAACAATAAAAAAGGTACAGTACCGGTACTTACTAATAAAATTCTTACGATTTCAATTTCTATACGCCTATACAAAACACACAATACAATAGATAAATACAATCAAATACAACAATAATTAGAGAAAATACAAACAAAATCAATGCTAGTTAATGAAGCTATTCCTAAGTTACAATTACAATTTAATAAGTAGGAAGTTGTATTGATTAATATTATTATAATGCCTCTGAATTACCATTGCTCGTGACCAGGGCCGTGGAAAGAAAGCAAGGACCCCAGGGAAAATTTTTCCCGGGCCCCCGTCAAATATTAAATTCACTACCCAACTTGCCTTTTATAATATATGCAATAACACGATTATGTAATGATATTACATAATTATTAAGTGCCAGAATGATACTTTATGAGATTATCTGGTAGACAGGAACACAGGACTGTCTGACTGACTTTCTATCCGTTTGTCTGTAAGCGCGATAACTCAAATACGTTTTATCGGATTTTCATAAACTTGGTTTACCATTTATAACGCTCATGGGACGAAGCCTATTGATATTGGACCAAATCGGTTAACTGATACATTAAAATGTCCTAATAGGAACAATTTTATCTGTATGTACCAGTTTAATCTTTTGAAAATTATGATTTTAAATGCCGAACGTTAGTGAGGCCTACTGTTGAGTCCAAAAGGATTTCTGCTTCTACTTCTAAAAAATAGCAATTTTTCTTCAAGAATAATCCGTTTCAGATTAACTGATAAATTCCCTGTCACCGTTATACGACAGGACAATGCAGATAAAATAATCACATAAAACATAACCTAAGATGTTTATTGACTTATAACCAATTTTATTTTAGAGTAAATTTAGAAAGTAAAAAATAAAACCTGGTCGGCCGGGCCCCCTTTTCGGGCACGGGCCCCGGGGCTGCAGCCCCGACTGCTCCTCCCTCTCGTCGGGCCTGCTCGTGACCGGAGGTGGAAGTTAATAACAATGACAAATGGGAGAAAGAAGCGGACGTGCAAATAAATTACATAAAAATATTTAAAAATTAATAGCTTAGGATGAAAATACTAAATCTAATAATATATAAGTACCGTACTAAGAATGGTAAAGGTAAGATCAGCATAGTTAAACATTGATGGTTACTACATTTTAGAGTATTAATAATTAAGTTGAGTTATTAATTATGAAGATTTCTTTAATTCTAAATTTAAATTTGGATATAGATTTATTTTCTAGATCTGCATGTTGTGAGAGAAAGTTATTACTATATATATAGCTTTTTCTCCATAATTTTAACTATGTTTCATTGCAGAAGTCGTTCAACATTTTGATTCCGTATAATGTAAGACCATATTCTTTCTTGTATTACAGTTATACCAGTAGGTATTGAAATTATTTACATTTTTGTGAAAACACGTTAAAAGGGTATATTTCTTTATTATTTGTTCTATCTTCAAAACTTTCAACACAGAAAAAATAAGTTTAGTAGGATAATCAATATGTTTTTTATGCAGATTTTTATTATTCTTTTCTGTAGTGATTCCAGTGTCTTTCTCGTAGATTGTGAAACACTGCCTCAACCAATAATACAATAAAGGAGTAAGGACTGAACCATAGATAAATAAATTGTACGTAAGACATTTATAGGTGGATATGCACATAAGATAAATTTATATACGATTTGTTGTAATTTGTTGCATAAAAATGCAATGTGTTTATCCCACTTAAGGTCTGTCTGTCTGTCTGTCTGGAACCCTATATTGGGGCGAAGGGGCCTCCAAAATATGAATTTTGTTACGCTTATTTTCCGAGAGAGGGCAGAGGGACAGGTCCACTTAAGGTACTGGTAAAAAATACTAAGCAACATTTGTGTTCAACAATGCTCTAGAAACACCATATAATAGCTCCTCTTACTCCTTAACCAACTAATATCGATTTTGATAAAATCATTTCTGGAATTTCTATGAGTTTATATAATAATCCTTCATTACGAACAATTCTAACAGGATATGTGATTTAAGATATGTATTACACGATTGTCTAGGATTCAGTACAAGCAATATACACACAACTGTTACAACTTTGTTTCGTAAACAGATCGACCTATAAATTGTTCCTACAAAGAAATTAAATAATATTTTGCACTAAATCTAAGCCTAGCTCTAAGTACATAAAACACATACATGTCATTTTCATATCTGGTTACCAGACACAGAACATTCAGTGCCTTTATATTACCTTTGAACATGCATATAATCGCATTACTGTAGTTTTAAAAATACAACACCGTGCACATACCTACATAAGCTGCACAGAGATTTTAGACCAACATAAAATACAAACAAACACGGTGATTATATCAAATGTATGGTTCTGAACTAACGACCTTCGGATTTGAGAGTTTATCCCTATGAGGTATAGTGCTGAACTGATTTCAAAGCCTGAATATGCACGCCATCCGTAATGAAAATATGAGCTTAATTTTAAAGAACTTCGATATATGCAAGGGGATAAACACCCGGTTTGTTAACACCACTGTAAATCATAGCTGTGAAGCTGTAAGCGGATGCCATATAAAGGTTGAAATCAATTCAATATAGGAGGACATCATATAGGTCACATAATACAAAGTATAATAAAAAATAATTAGCATTTCCCAATGCCTGTCAATCAGTGTTGGGCACATTTTAATTGTAAAGACAATTAAAGATTAACAATTAATTAATTGTTAATTGTCTCCATAACAACTAACTATTGATCAATTTTAATTGTGGAAAATTACATTTAACAATTGATTAATTGTTAATTGTAGTGGTAGCAATTAACAATTAATCAATTGTTAATCGTGATTTGCTACAATTAACAATTAATTATTTTTATTTGTTTTATGAATTTAAATAAAAACTAACAATTAAAAAGGGCCTGGTATCATAACAAAATGCGTAAGTAAGATACTGAAATACACATGTTAGTTACAAATAAAACACTGATATTACACACCAATGATTTTAATTAAACCTGATTACACAGATAACGACAGACTATAATTTCTTAGGCTATAATAGTTTAGATTGCATTTTAACACGACTCTCTTTTCGAACATACTGTCGGTCAATTTGTGACTCTTCGGCAGATTTGTCATTGTTGCAAAAGAAAAAAGCCGTTCAACTGCAGCTGACGATGGTAAAGGTGTGTTATATTTAATGAAAACGCTTTTTATCTCAGGATATCTGTTGAGGAGTTGCAAATCCTGGCTTTTTTCTGCAAAAAAGTAGAGCATTAAAAGTTCGGCTTTAGTCAGTGGTGCATCGAAAGAGATTTTAGTCCAGTCACCAGGCACTGAAAATTGGGGTTGCCTGGAAAAAGGTCCGAAGGTAACGATTTTTTAATATGTTGTATGTGGGTAATCTGTGGTGTATAATCCAAATTTTCCAATTCGAGAACCCTGTGCGTACTTCAGGAAAGCCGAAAACCTTGGAATGTTTGGGTTTTTGTAGTTTGTTTCCTTATAACTCCTAAACAACGCGTTATAGCCTAAAACATTTTATTACAAAAGTTAAAGAGCATTAAATTTCCTACCATTTTGATTGTTTAAACGTTTTTAAAAACCAAATACGTACCGAGATATGGCACTTCAAAGTTTTAAAAAATTTTCAAAATAGCGAAAAACTACGAAAAATGGAGCACTTTCTCTAGCAACTTTTATCTTTAAGCATTTCTGTGTGAATAACTTTCAATAACCTACACAATAGAAATCCCATCCTTAATGAGATGTTCATTTAAGAATAAAGTACACACATTTAAGAATAAAGTACACAATATCGATTATATTACAATTATATTACATGTGATATGTGGATATAATTATTAACTAAGTAGAAAATGTGTAAATTATTACAGGGCCGCGACCTGTCGGGAGAGGGATTATCTTTGGATCAAATAATATTTTTTTGACCAGACAAGGACATGAAGGGCCTCCCCGGATAAGTGATCAGTCCAATGCCGGGGCCACCTCCGAGACAACACGAACACATAGGACGATACACACCATTCACACACACACACTCCCTCCAAACAAGGCGAGGATGGTATGAAAATGATAATGATGGCCAGATGATATCCGGGGACCACAAGGGCCTAAAGTTACCTGGCTTTTCTCTCACATGTGAGGGAAAACCCCGGGAAAACCTCACCTAGGTAACTTAGAATTGAACCCGGGCCCGCTGCGGGAGAGGATTGAACGTATCCCCTGAGCCACAGCGGTGGACTTTTTTGTTATGTACGATGTCAAAACATTGCACAAATGAAAAATATACATTAAAATATAAATAATGGGTATAATGAAGGATGATATTCGTTTTTTTATCAATGAGTAGTATTGATTTTTATTAATGTAGGTAAAACTTTTGAAATCTTGTAATACTTTTAATTGATTTCGGTGAAAGTAGTTAATTGTTAGTTTTAATTTTTTCATAGAACAATTAAACAAGTTAATTGCAATTATTTTAATTGCGAGTTACGATTAACCTACATTAATCCAAATAATTTAATTGCAATATGCAATTAAACGTTTAATTGCAATTAATTTAATTGCATTTTTAGTCAATTAACGAGTTGATTGAAAAATTAATTGATTAATGCCCAACACTGCTGTCAATGCTATCCACCGTAAGATGGACACCTATCACGGGGTCGAAAGAAGCTAAATCGCGGACACATTCTTCCCTACGGGAAACTAGGGAAAACATAATTTATTCTATACATACATTTATTGCCTAAACCTTAAAGAGATTACCGGTATCGAGTTAGATATAGTGTTTGCATATCTTTCATCTTTCGCACACTTGTCCTGCAATTTGCTTCGTCCTTTTCTACCCCGCCATTGTTGCCGATTATCCGATAATCGAAAGTGATAAATGTAATAAAATAATTGCATGGTTTTGTAGACAATTTCCTCTCTTTCTCTCTTTCTCTCTCTCTCTCTCTCTCTCTCTCTCTCTCTCTATCTCTTTCCCTCTCTCTCTCTCTCCCTCTCATGGTGTCAAATGTAAATTCCTATAAGGCCTATTTTTCACAAATATATTATTTTTGCAGATACATAACTTATCACGCGATAGATTAAAAAGCCAATAATCATAATAGAAATATATATTTTTAGATTGCCTAATACTGACAGAAAATACTCTCTTTCCCTGGAAAATATATTTTTGTTTATTAAATACTACTAGAAAATTTTCGTATGGTAACACAGATAAGTTAGGGAGCAAGTAACCTATTTTGTTATTGTTTGTACGTTGGTGACTAAGGCTGAAGAAAATGTTTATATAGTAAATGTCTGAAATAGTTTTAAAACTTCAGAGCTCGCTATCAGATAGCATTCATAATTATCGCACTTTTTCCCAGCACAGCATTTCGCGCTCATGATTCAGAGGACAGTTTTGTTTAGTGAGGTGTTCCTTACCGTGCCTTCCTCCTCAGTGTTATAATAGCTTATTAGTTGCGGCGTGAAGTGAAATGGTTATTGTGCTATTATATTTATTACCTTATTATGTTGAATTTGAATAAAGAAATTGGAAAGAGCACTATAGAACTGCATATGAAAAACTAACTATAGTATTTAAGAATTTCTTAAAGATAATGAACGTTGCCCAGGCATTTTAAAGAGACAGTAAAAAAGAAACCTAAATCATAATTTATTATATGTGCCTTTAAATCAGGTATGGGCAACCTTTGGAAATATGCGGGCTAAACTTTACGATATTTATGAAGTCGCGGGCCGTAGATAATATGTAGTTGTGAAAAAATAATCATGATACGGTTTTTAGGTAGATTTCGAAGAAAAATCTACCTATTGCAATGGATACCATGTCATGATTTTCGAAAAATTCTTTCATATCTTTACGTTTCATGCTCCCCTAAGTACGAAACCACCGCCCGTTCAAAAAAAAAAAATTTGTGATATTTCTATACTGTATATATATATATATATATATATATATATATGTTTACACGCTAGCGGCCGTAATTTTGAAGATATTTGAACCAAATTTTATTATGTCATTTTTAGGCCCAATAGTTCGGACAAGTTCGTTAATGAGCAAATCTTTGTTGGAATAAATTAGAGTACTCCCTATGGAGTTCACAGTGACACCAACGATTCGGGGGTTCAAGTGAGGGTGGGGGTGGGGGTGGGGATGAAAATTCTAAACTTTTGAAACCACGTCTTGTGGAGTATCGTTGAAAAGCTCTTGATGAGTACTCTACAAATCAACAAATAGTTTCTTGATAGCTCTCATATGACGCGAGATTTTAATGTTTGAAAATAATAACACTTAAAAGAATTATTATAATATCATAATTTTATCTTGTTTAGCGGCTTTGCTAATTTTATACATTGGTGATCTTGCGCACGGCCTCCCAGAATATTATATCCCATTCTTGTTGTTAAAACAAATGATTGTAGGCTCTTCCTCTTTACTGCAGGTTTGCCATGCCAAGGCTAAAAAAGAAGAGTGCTGCGCAGCGATAATAAATTAAACCAAAAGCACTTCGAAATCTACCTCACCCTGTAGGCTTGCCTAAAGGGATTTTTTATATTGACAAAGTATAATGCTGAAGTTACATGAATGAGAACAATATCGAACTGATTAGGTATTTACTTACAATCAGCAGAAATTAATGAGAAGCGCTTGAATTTGAGAAACAAGATAATCAATGTTGGCATCAATCCCACTAATACACAAGTGCAGAGTGTTCTCAAAATTTTCATCTGTAAGTCTGATTCGATACTTTGATTTAGGCCTATTGCAGCATTTTTCTAGCGCTGACCGGAAGGAACACCCTCGTAGTTCACATTTTAAGTATTGTTAAGTAGCCTATAGCAGCCAATGTATTGCTCAATGGTGAAATAAATTATTATTATTAATATTATTTTGTTTCCCCCCTCTCACTCTCTAGTTAGCGAGAACCGAAAATATTTACTTTTTCGAGCGCGATTTTAAAATGTTCCGCGGGCCGGATCAAAAGTCGAGGCGGGCCACATCCGGCCCGCGGGCCGGGCGTTGCCCATATATGCTTTAAATCGTACTCTGAACTTTGCTATATCATACCTAAATAACCGTACCGTCTTTCATTCTGCAGGGGATGACGTACAATTATATGCAGCAAACAAATAAATTGAAATTTTCAAGGTTTTCACGCGAGTTTTGTTACATCACGTGCCTTGGCTTGGTATGTGAGTAGATCTGGCATCCGCGCGCCCCTATTTACGTTTACTGTCTCTTAAGGTTGAGACTGTCTACAATCTAAAACCAACTACCATCTAGTGTACAACAAACTATAATCTAATTCAGCGATGGTTATTCGTTAATTTCGTAACATGATATGCAACGGATACCGGTATAGTAAACTGTATTCAAGATTGGACGGGAAGTGGTCTTCAGTGGTGGAGCTCTTAAGAGGCTTTTGAGACTAGATTAAAAATTAAAATTAAAAAAATTAATGGAATGAAATGTTCATTTAATCATGTAAATTTGAAATTTCGTTATACAATACCAATATGGCTTCACACGTACTAAATTCAACATTTAGATTTCAGTAGCTACTAAGCCTCCCTAATAGGCCTACGCAAGCGTGATGGTGTTTTGACTTATACTAAGGGTGCACTGGGGCTAGACTGTTTAATAGTCAATCCAGAGTGAAAGTACACGGGATTAATTATCTTCGGACGGTTTTCCAATTGTTCACTGCTGTGTTCCACAGGAACTCACAACAAGAGTGTTGCGTGTCGGTTGAAGTTAACTTGGATCATCCGGATTACTCTACGGCACAACTTCTTACGGGTCATGGATATTTTAAAGTGAACCTGACGAGATCAGTTCTGGCTGAGGACTCATGCTGCCGAAGACAGTGAGGAGGTCACGATGTACCACATACTCAAGATAACCATGGGCCCCGAAAATCGCTTTCTGGACCCAGAGACACTCCTACAGAACACTCACGAAGTACATTCAGACAGTAAATGCATAAATAAAACAGCAAGATAAAGGCCATCAGTGACAACTTCAACGGAAATATAGAATAAAATCAGAGGCACTGAGTTGAGATTTGTTCAACCAATAAATGTCAGGGTTAGATATGAACAGGTTACACATTCAAAACTTATATTATCAAATTGATTTGAGTCTGGACTGTGTGAGTCCTGTCTCATTGCCTTTCACAGCATTCCGCAAGCGGGTAATAGGGTAAGGCAAAGAAAACAGGACGAAAGAAAAATACACCTCTGAAGTAAGAAGAACCTACGCGACAGGAGTGTAAGTCATACAAGAGTAGTAGGAAGCGTGGCGCATATATGAAACTAGTTAAAGTGCATAATAGACATTAAGTCAATTTAGTATAAATATATTAAACCTTGTTAACACGTGAAACGAAAATGTTATTTTGCAAGTAGTTTGCATTACACATAATTTTATTTAGTGAAACAAATGTAAACGGTTCACAAGTTCAAATCTTTCAAATGTAAACACTGATTCAGGGGTATAGCCACTGGCCCAGGATCCTTGGATAAAATAAATAGGCAAATAAAGAAATGTTCTTTATGTGGGGAGGCGGAAGCTTCCTTGTATACATACATGTGCGTTATTGCAATGACCATTGTGTGTTTATTTTATAACTCATGGGCGAGTGTTAGTAACATTTCAGGGCTCTGAAATAAGTATCTCGTAATAAATTTAATTATAAGCCTTTCCCAGCTGGAAAAAATAAGGAGCTCCTAAGTATGGAAGACTAGCACCACAGTTAAAGTAGTTTATGGGAAACAAACCAGAAAACCCCAAAAGTCTTTGTATAAAATGAGTTCATAGATTTCATTGTGTTAGGAAAACAATAATTCATAATTATTATGGCAGTATTTTGCGTGGGTGAAAAAGAATGGACATTGTCATATTTTGGGAGGCAATATTTTGCGATTATGATGAATCGGACTTTGGAACTGCTGCATACCAAAATGCAATGTTTTACCCCATCCAGAACAAAGACGTAAGTTTCGCCGTTGGATCATTTACTAATTATTATTATAACTGTTTCGAGAAGAGTATTAAGAGTTGCAGGGAAGAGTGGCCATCGTGAATATCATGATCACATGATCAAGTAACAATTCCCATTCCGCGCGTACTTAAGATAATTAACGCCAATTGTAATGTAGTCTTAAACTGTAACTGGATAAACGTAGGCTATTAAAATTAAAATAATCAGATACAAATCACATAAAACAATTCAAGATCAACAGAAATTATCCCGTTCTTTCCTCGTGTCTAATCTATTTAATTTTTTTATCTTTACAACGGTGAAGAGTATTATCTTCAAATAATCGAGAGGTACCGGTACTGAAGTGAAAGAATGCACGACAATGAAATTTTTACTTCGGAACTTGTTAAAAGTTACTGGAAGGATCAAACTGTTAAACGGTCTCGGGCTCTCATAAGCACCTTAAAATAAAATACATGTTATTATACGGATGAGCTCGATCATTAAAACAGATTACAATCAATAATTAATACCTTCGGCTCAACATTCTTTATTTTGTGCCCAGGCATTAACGATACTTATGTATGATCTTCACAACTTCACTTTCACTATAACGTAGAATATATAGAATACACAAATTTCACTGTCGACTACCTACAGAAAGTAATGCATAACATAATGTAAAAAGTTTTATCCTAAGTTACCATGTAATGTAAAACAAAATGTGTATTTATAAAAGGTAATACTTGTGTACGAGCGTATTAAGATTGTGAATGTAAAACACTAGGAGGTGCCCGTGGCTTCGCCACGATAATTCTTTTAAAAATTAAAAATTAAGAGTATAATAATTATTAAAGCATTATATTTATTAACACTTGCACGCGAATCATTCATAAACTAAGCCATTAATAATTAATGAAACAGCTAAAATTCCAGCTTTAGAGTACATTCCACGACATGAAAGCGCCCCCTGGGAAAACTATATCAGAATCGATTATGCAGTTCCAAAGAACCTGTGAACACATAATACGTATTGTTTCTCAGCTGTTTATTGACATGAATATGATGTGAATTTTATTTTATCAATTCAGTGTAATTTTCAGAAATTATATAATGTTTCAAGGGAAGGAATGGTTTGTTTGGATTATTATTATCAGCGATATTTCAAGAGATAAAACCATCAATATTTTACAGCTGTTGCCCCCGGCTTCGCCCGCCATTATTCATTGACTCCAGGATTTTTAAGAAAATTACACTGGTAGATTATTAAAAATGTTTGTGGTTCAGAGCTATGAAAATTGTAAGTAAAAATAAAATTAGAATATTTGTTCATTGTGTTCATTTCACTTAGGCCTTATATAATAAAGAAACGGTTTACCTTCCTAATTTTGTAGTCGTCATGAAAGTTTAGACTGCGAGAGACGAACATCGCCAAGTATACCCAATGTCTCACGAAGAGAGCGAGCAAGCACGCTATTTAGGGCCGTTGAATTGTATAAGAGTAGATAATATTATTAGATGAGTTTCGTATGCTAGTTAAAATTTATTTCTTAATTTTTCAGGTTCTGACACTTGAATGTTTTAATTCATTATTTTGAACTGGAATTAATTACACATTATTGTGAGTATAGTCTATACTGTAGAGTACATATATAGACAATTTAATTACTTAGTTATCTTTTGAAGTTAATTCCAAACTGAGATAGTACGAAATGAAGCATGTTCTGTCATAATTGCGTATTGCATTTAATGCATTTAATTCCGTTTCTGGAAGTTAGTATGTCCGTTGAACTATTGATACCCCTTTTACCATCTGTTAAATTTCATATTTATGAGGCGGATTGTTATTCTGCTTCTGGCTTGAGGTTCGATCCTAGGATCTAGGAGGTCACGGCCTGATACATTTATGACGTCACACGGCGCCTACATGGCGTCTAACTCAAGAATGCGTCATCAGTGCAAAACAACGATCATGGCACTCAAGAAATATAGCTAGTATGTGTGTTTAAGTATTTAAAATCTTATAAAACAACAGTCAATTATTTCCTAACAAGAGGGTAGTAATACTAATTATCCCAATATCCGTTCCAGAAAAACATTTCCTCAAATCCGTGTGGCGACATTAAACTACAAAATAAGATATTAACGGTTACAAGCCTGTTTCTATTTAATAAGAAAATTAATTTAAAAAATAGTTATAAATGGTTGCACAAACGTTTTATTGCGTTTGCCGGAAGTTTGCTTCTCAAGCATTCTAAGCAATACTTTCTGTGGTAAAGTTGATTTTATTTGACAGTAATTACACTGCATGTGCAGGAAGATCATTCAAATAAAATTGCTTATCAGATTTCAAATTTAATTTTCTGGAAACAATATATGTTTTATTAAAATCAGTATGAAGTCTTTTATACAGTAGAGCATGTTCAATTAAAATTAAAATTAGTCAAACATTAAAAACACTTTTTGCTCCACTTACATTATTTATGTAGAACCGGTTTCTAGGGAAGAAGCTCCCTCATCCTCAGCTGATGGTTGACTGGCACTAGGTTGATATGGACTTATAGGCTACATGAGTCATTTCGAATCACAGGTCACAAAAGCTTTTCCACATATTTTCAAATACTGGTGCAGGTATGTGGATGATATTCTGGCGATTGTTCCACTTAGATTTCTGGATGATTTTTTTTTTTTTTTTTTATTTGTTTAGTTACATTACAACCCGTGTTTCACCAACTGGTATATCACGGGATATTTACAGAATTATACATAATTACTATAACATATAATATGAAAACAGTTCATGTGATGGAGCGGAAGACGTGGTTGATAAAGGTGGTTATCTGTATCGTATTGATATGATACTTGAGCACAATTGGCAACGGTAGTGACTTTAGGATAGATGGTCTTTCTCTTTCAAACCTGGAGCACTGTGTTAGTAGGTGTATGGCGGTCTGAATGTCTTCCTCACGACAGCTGCATGTTGGTGACTCTGTTTTTTTCATTTTAAATAGGTAGGATCTGAAGGAGCCGTGATTGGTTAGAAATTGAGTGAGCATATAGTTGGGCCAAAGGGATAGAGAAAGCCTGTGGAAGATGTTTGGGATGAATGGTTTGGTGTGAGTGGCTACTTCGGAGTTTACATAAGTAGCATTCCAAAGTTCGATATAATGGTCTTTGAGGAGCTGTTTGCCTCTGCACAGGGGAATTGCACTGTAGTCAATCGTGGTTTTGTAACTGGCCGCCGTCTTGGCTAGATAGTCAGCTCTTTCGTTGCCCCTGAGACCCGCGTGACCTTTGACCCAATGAAGAGTGACTGATGTGGTCTTCTTTAGGTTGATTATTATTTTCCTGATTTCCAGGGCGATGGGGTGAGTTGTGTGCTTATTAGCTACCGCAAACAAGGCAGCTTTGGAGTCCACGTGTATGGCGAAGGAGGTGAAGTTTTTTGTTTGAAGTTTGATCCATTCCGCTGCCATGAGCATCCCGCACAGTTCTGCTTGGAAAACAGAGCAATTATGACTTAATCTTTTGACTCCTGTGTATATCTCACTGGATTTTTTAAAGGCGATCGCTCCAGCTCCGACATGGCTTTCCGTTTTGGACCCGTCCGTGTAGATCTGCACGTCAGCCTGTCCTATTTCTCCAGATGTATCCACTCGTATAAAGTTGTCTTTGGGGTGAACTCCCCTTTCTCTGGAAGGGGTTTCAATGTTCTTTAGTTCCGAGATTACGGCTTCTGTAGGTAGACTCTTTTTTAAGGCTTTAATGTCGTTACTTAGCCGTATTGCGAGTTTGATTGGCATTATTCCTGCTATAGCAAGAAGAGCATCGGTGGACACTGTTTTGTAAGCCTTTGTGATGAATACAAGAAGTGATCTTTGTATTTGTTGTAATTTCATCTGAGCTCTTTTTGAAATATTAATACTCCACACTTCTGCTGCATACGTGACTACTGGTAGGAGAGCGTATTCATAAAGTATTCTAAGGTTGTGGTAGGAAATGCCCCATGTAGCTCTAGAACATCGGACTAGGTTATTACGGATCTTTAACAATTTATTTTCAAGAAACTGGGTCTGGGGAAACCAATCCAGCTTACTGTCAACGATTACTCCTAGGTATTTCATTTTGGAGACAACGTTTATCTTTTCTTTGACGATAGTTGGATGGTTTTTGTATTCGTCTTTCTTTCTTACAAACATCGGCATTACTGCCGACTTTTCTTTGGATATTTGTAGCTTATGGGCTTTACACCAATTCTCTGTTTTTGTGAGTATATCCGTTAATTTGGTTAAAATATGTGTGTGAGTTTGACCTCTACACATTAACATTATGTCATCGGCATATACCACCAACTCTAGGTCTTGAGTATCGGCCAGTTGTTCTATTAGGTCACTAATGATTAAGTTCCATATAGTGGGTCCTGCCACCGATCCCTGTGGGCATCCTTTCGTCACCCTTTTAGAACATGATACATTTCCCACTGTGAATTGAGCAGTTCTGTTCTGCAAAAAGTCTTTCATTGTGTTGTAAATGTTTTCTGGACACTTCAGATTTATGAGACGAGCGAGGAAACTGGGCTGCCATGCATTATCGAAAGCTCCTGCTATGTCTAGTGCGATGAGGCAGCTCTTTTGACCGCGTTGTTTGCTTAGCTGGACGAAATTGATGACTGCTTTTATGGCTCATTGGAATTACTCAATTCACAAGATAGCACCATCAAATTTACGATTGAAACTGAAGAAAATGGATGTTTACCATTTTTAGACTTAAAGATTATCAGAAAGGAGAGGAAATTGGAGTTTGGGATATATAGGAAATATACTCATGTGGACAATTACATTAAACATAACAATTACAACCCAAGGTCACATCAATTTGCTATATTCCATAGTTTGATATACAGATTAATACATATCCCTCTATCTGAAGATGAATACCACAAAGAATATTTACACATAAAGGAAGTGGCGGTCCGGAATGGGTTCAGAATGGAATTCATTGACAAGATGATTTTCAGACATAAAAAAAGGAAAATGATTAAGGATACCTGTACTTTATCTAACACAGACGAGAAGAAACCAATATTTAAAAAGTTCACCTTTCATCCGAAACTATTTCACAAATTTGAGAGAGTATTTCAAGGTTTCAACATAAAATTAGCACCACAGAACAAATTTAATCTCAGGAATATACTAAATCACCCACTAAGAAATAGCACCCCGGAAGTCAAACGATCAGGCATTTATCAGATAGATTGTCAAGACTGTCATAAAGTTTACATAGGCCAAACTATGAGAAATTTAGAAACAAGAATGAAGGAACATTGAAGGAATGTCAGACTATTGCATACGGAAAACTCGGCCCCAGCATATCACGCTTATACATATGATCATCACATTAAGGAGGACATCAAATTATTGAAACATGTTAAACAACCGTTGGAATTAAGAGCTTGGGAAAGGATCTTCATCATAAAAAATGGAGAGAGGGTCATGAACTTTGAGATCCCTACGGTGGACGAGATGTTTAGTTTAACCTTGAGGAGGACAGGTGGCAGCACGACGTCGACTACAGATCCATATCAACCTAGTGCCAGTCAACCATCAGCTGAGGATGAGGAAGCTTCTTCCCTGGAAACCGGCTCTACATAAATAATGTAAGTGGAGCAAAAAGTGTTTTTAATGTTTGACTAATTTTAATTTTAATATATGTTTTACTAGTTCTTTTTTTTACTAGCAGTGCACGCGGTTTCGCCAGCGGTTTTTATTTCAATTGCTGTATGTTTCTTTAAATCATTCATGTAACAGAAACGTAATTAAATCACATTTATTAACACTGACATCGTTCTTATATAGCCGTTCATTTTTAATTAAATTATTTTCTATTGTTTGTTTATAAAAGAAAGAAACTGAATTTTCCTTATAGATTTTCCAGATAAAACTATATTACGTTTCCTCATATTTGGAGTTAAGATGCTAGCTACAGATTGTTTCTATGTCCAACTCTTGAAAAGCCCGCATACATTTGACCAATCACCATGGAAGATGCACGGTTTCCGAAGATAGGGTCCTAGAACTTTAAGTGATTGTCCTTCTTGACTTATTGATATCGTGATTGCTCTATCTCAGCAAAGCTCTTTTCCCCAGAAGCTATGGGAACAAAGCAAGATCACATGCAATTAATTTCGCATATTGAAAAGTATTAGCGAAAACTGGTGATTTGATAGCGTTAAAATTATGTTTTCTGTTCTTCATCCACAACTCGCGAACAAAAGCGAAAATTAAAAGTCCTGCACCTAAGTGCAGTCGGACCACTTTCAGTCTGTCTTTGTTTAAAAAATGTATATTTCTGCATGCCATAGACTTGGCTGTGCAACGCACACAAACATACCAGGAAACAGAGAACATTTCCTCTTATATTGACTTTGCAGCAAATCAACTGAGGCACTCTTCACCAGAATAGATATTACCTCCCAGGAAGTGGCCAGTCTAGAGCGGGACAATCGCCGTGTACTTCTATACCTGATCAGGTGTATAGGTTAAACCAAGGGAGCTGTAGCCTATACGGGTAGACATCACGCGCAGCTCTCCTCTCGCTGTGACGTCACACGCAGGCAACTAGCGGGCGCGCCGTTTTGCTTATGGTGGAGTATACGGTACCAACGTAGTGTTATATTTTAATGCGAAATATGATATAAATTAAACATTAAATTAGTAGGAAAAGTAACCATAATCATACCTACCGAATTATAGAGCCGTTTTCTTCATCTTCTTTACTTTTTTGAGACTGCCATGACTGCATTAATTTTAACGAAGGCCATAGTTCAAGCGTAACACTAATACGAATAGACTGATATAAAAAACTAACTAACTCCGTGGTGCTAAGATCCCAGAAGGGACAAGGCCTACCACCCGACCGCTACCCGACCGCTGCGTCATCTTCCATGGGCAGACGTCAGGATGTGGTCAGCATGCCGACACCCACGACCGTTATTGGTGGTTCCCATGACCGGAGCCGCTATTTCTCTATCAAGTAGCTCCTCAATTTGAATCACGAGGCTGAGTGTACCCGTACCAGACCTCCCTACCTCCGAAAAATCCGAGGAAGTATCGGGGATCGAACCCGGGGCGACGGATCTGTAGTCAGCGACGCTAACCACAAGACCACGCCGGCGGTCATGGACTGATATCACCTTCAATAAATTCATAATAATCTGCATAGCACTCTCACACCATAAGAGTTAAAAAAAAAACTATAAACCGCAAAGAGATATTAAATATATGGGCCAATCAAGTTTGCCCTTGAAATACAATTTAACCAATCAGAATTACCATAATCCTGTATTTTATACATCCATATACCTTGGGCTAAACACTTGAACAAAGTTTCAGCGCTGTAGAAGTTACATTGAGCTCCTTAAAATATAATATACAGTATAAACCACACTTCCAACATCCATTTCATTTGAAGCAAATCCTTTTTTTATGTTTTTTGTGTACACTGAGAGTTATAATTCCGAGTTATAGCTAGGAGTATATGCATAAGAGGACAATATCGACATCGACAAGGATTACGTGAGATATTGTTGATTAGATTTTTATATGACCAGTCAGACACCCAGAGTTGTTAACGTGACGAGGTAAAGGCAGATGTTACGAAAGTTTTTGCTTTTATGACGTCGGATTTAGTGGCAGTGAAAAGTAAATTACTTTTTTGAAGTTTGCCAATAAAAAAAGCAGTCATTCAACACCTCTTCAATTTTTTAGCTTCAATAAAATTTAGTAGTGTTTGCACCTTCACTACACAGAAAAAGGAATATTAAATTAATGTAATGATGAGGATGCATCACTTTCAACTGCCATTATAACTTTTAGATGGATGTTAAGTCCCGTGGCATGCCAATCTGGTTCTTGTAATTATAACATTTTTCCTGGTCGGCCAAGGAACCAGATATTGCTACCTAGAACAACAGATACTGAAACTACTAAGCTATTGTGTATTAAGCTGACTGTAGTTTTTCTCATCGCAAAAAGCAGATGCCAGTTTGGAGTTTTACTTACTTTTGGCATTCAAATATATATATACGTAATGAATAGAAATAAACCGAATGCCCTATGGCTGTTAAGTGCTTCGAATTATAAATTCTTTTCTATAATTTCTTAAGAAATTAGTATTAAGCATTCGAAAGCGGTCACATGATAGGTATCTTTCGGATATAATAAAGATAGCTTATAGTATTAAAGCTGGCTTATTATGCCTAAGTTAATGTATTTTTCTTAATGTCAGCCGACTTCAGTTGAAATCGATCTTTATAAATCTAAGAATCGCAGGAATGTAATTTTATTCATACGGATTCGAGTTCGGTCAGTTGAAGATGGAGGAAAAAAGGAAGATTTTGTCTCGTCTTACATGACCAACTAGAATACGTCAGCATTAAGTAACTTCAGCTGGCACTTTATAAGATACGAGCATGTGCCCGCGGCTTCGCCCGCGATAACTATTTAAAAAATTAAAAGTTAACAGCATAATAGTTAAATCATTATATTTATTAACACTTAAATCACGTGAATTACATACCACGATTAGACAGCGTCGCCTGGTAAAAGCGACCTCAGATTCGAGGTCCTTGGCCCAGAAAACCCCTGTATAGTGAGTTTCGTCCAAATCGAACAACGTTTGACCATATTTAGGCCTATATTGATTATCCCTCTTATAATAATAATGATATCGCATGGTCCACAGTACCTGAACATAACGTATTTTAATGAATTACATCGATACCTGTGATCACAACAAAATTTTCTCAAGCGTGGAAATTATCCTATACCGAATTTTGTATCCTATCACTTGTACACAGCAAGCCGGGTAGGGGTTCAAATAAGAAGAAACATAAATTCCGGTAACATAAAATTGTATTGTCTTTGCGGAATATTTTATTTCTCATTCTCATGTTACCATAAAACCGTTTTGGGGATGAAATTAAACAGAAATGTAATATCCCTTTCATACTTCTCTCTCCAAAAACCTGCGATATACTAATATATATATATATATTACCATACCTCGTATTGTTTTCTCTATGTCTAGGATAAAGAAAGTTATGTGATTGCATTATTTTCGTGGGTATTGATAGTTCACTAATTTGTCAAATTCGAGTTTCATTTTTTTTTCCAAACCCATCTGAGACCCACTGACAACAATATGTTTTAATGTCAAATGTGATTTGGATTGGATAATTCTGTGTAAAAAGGGATTAAGTATTCTCAAAAACATTTGATTTTTGGCATTTAAAATCGAATTTTTTTCAAAATCCTTTCTTAGTGACCACCTACATTAAGAAACGAAGGTACTGTCAAAATTCCAAGTCTCAACCTGTTATAGTTTAGGCTGTACGTTGATTCTCTGTCAGTCAGGACAAAGTCTCTTATATATAGAGATTAAACACGTTTGTCTTACACAAAATTACTTAAATCAAAAATACGCTTAAAATATATCAATACACGCAATTTTTATTTTATTTAAACCTCACGTAAGTGTTATTCTTATTAAGATCAATAGAAAGTTTTACAGTTTTTCTGTTAGACCGAATTTCTTGGCAACCATAGTTTTAAAACTACTAACTTGGGCTGAGTTGTTTACGAAAATTATAATTTATAGACGATGATATTATCTGCTCGGGTAGAAAATAATTCACAGGTCTAAGTTGTCTATTCATAAGCTCCTATTAGTAGATAAAGATCAAGGTAGCCTACTTAAGGCTACTATTGTAGGAAACTGACAACTTACCTCGATTTGGAAAATAGGTTAATAATGAATTACAGGAACCTACGGATAATTTAGTCTCCATTATGAACATAGCCTGGAAACTATGTATGACAAGACTCATATGTTTTTCAGTGTGGTTATGAATTTGAAAAAAAAGCTTATATTGTTTTAAACAATTTTATGATCTGCGTGCATTCTTCATATTCTTCAATAGGAATTACTGCCTTGTAACTAATATATTTTTTTAAGTAATAATATAACTTTGTTATAAAACTTTTGTGAAAGAAATGTTATTCTTCCTTTCTCTTGCTTTCTCTCTCTCTCTCTCTCTCTCTCTCTCTCTCTCTCACACTCCTATCTATCACTTTAATTCATAAATGCATGAGCGAGAATTCCTCGCACAAATAATTATAAGCCCGCGCCGGACTACATAGAAAACAGTTAACACGATTATAATAATTCCTTTATTGCAACCAATAGTCGTAGTATGAAGAATGGAATTCTGGTGGAATGCTATATGGCAGGGGAAATAAGAGCACGCCGAGAAAACCTGCCCGAGCCCTCATTTTGTCCACCATAAATTCCACATGCATCCACCGAGATTAGATCCTGGGTCGCAGCGGTGGAAGGCGAGCGGTCTTACCACTTAGTCATGGGAGCGGCCTAACCCAATGATTAGGCTAAGAGTTTATTTCTCATGCTTTATTCTGTATATTGTACATGAATTTTTAATGTTATTTTCAGTTATTTTCCGTTATTTTATTATAAATGAAAGGCAAACTACTGTGTACTAAAGGATACATTATGCAGTAAAGCGTCAAGTATCGTAAAACTGCTACAAAATGTAAGTCTCCGCTTTTTGTAACATGTAAAATAGTTTAGAGCTTTCTATGTTTACTATGTGAAAGCAGTGAAAACACAGTATAAATTCATAACAAACTAAACTACATCCGCTACGTTTTAATTTAATGCCACCCACTTAGATTAATTGCAACACTTTGTAATGTAAAAGTAATGCCGTGGGTTAAATTATATGTTGATACTTTCTCTCTTGACTAGTCTTTCAACTGTATCTGATCCCAGACATACTTCCCAACAAACAAAAACTACATAACAGGATCCTACCTACGCTATACACTCGCTTAGGAGTATATTATACTGAATGGAGATTGTAAAAGCAATCTACCTTCAAAGGAAGTAACGGTTTTATCTGTAATAAAAATAGTAATGATAATAATTATTATTTATTTAGTCTGGCAGAATTATGGTCTTCAGATCTTCATTTACACTCAACCAGAGATGGAATTTTAAAAAGAAATGCTCTATAAAATACACTTATCTACAATGAATAAGCATACATTAGGTATGCGCACATAGTTAATTAAGTAAATGTTAAATAAAATTAGCCGATTTTACAAAAAATATGTAAGACTGAAAAAAGAAGGAGCTTGCTATAATATTAGTAGTATGCATAGACGGTATCTCATACCCTCAAAGACTGAGTAACATATTCACAACCAATTTCAAGAGAGCACAGGATTTCAGTGTATAAAGTATGAAAAGGAAAAAAAAATGTCAATTAAAATCTTGAACTTACACATAATACGCTAATAGGTATTTTATACAATACAAGGCTGATGAGAAGACAAGGAGGATTGTCATTTTATCACAGGTAATCCCACGAGAAATTACGAGTTTATCGATATATTTGCCAGATCGAAGTTCTAGCACGTTTATCTGATGAAACTCGAAATCTCGCGTAGGATTTACTATACCCTATAGCACCCTATTCCATGAATAAAATGTAACGAATTTTGTAAATCAATATTCTGCCCGATGGGAGATCACGGCAATACTAAATGAATTAACAGTCTATGGATCCATTTGATGAATTGATTCGAGATTCCAATGCTACCAATAATGCGTAACACAAGATGGAGAGCCTCTGCATCAAAACGAACTAGCTTGCACCGAATCGAAATGGTCCTTCTAATCAACATACATTTGCATTATTTCAATTTCCTAAACAAATTATGCTCTATAAAAGAATGTGTTTTCATTCTGTTCTCTGGCAACATGTGACATATTAATCACGGCACGTTGATGCCTTACGTGCCAGTAACAAGTTGGCGTTTTATCAGATAAAATGGCATCTTTGCGACACCTTTACAAGATAAAAGAAAGTAAATGGTCTATTTATGAGGAATTGAAACGTTATCGGTCATTATCAAATGCAGCGTAAGAATGAAATAGTTACGTCCATTAATTATAAAAATGAAACTTACTGGCTAATTTTTAAAGATAATAATAATAATGTTTTATTTTGCCTGGCAGAGTTAAGGCCATAGGGCCTTATCTTCCACTCAACCAGGATAAAGACAAAATGCATTAAAAGGAATTTACAAAAAACAAATACAATAGATATCATACATAATACAAAATGTTAAAAATAAAATAATAATACAATATTGAAGTACCTATAGGGTAAAGTAAGGTAATTTGGTGATACAGAAGATAATTTTCTCAATATGTAAAGAGAAATTGATACAAGAGGAAAGTCAATATTTTCACAGCACACAACAATCCTAAAGCTTCTTAGCAACAGGTAAAGATCCATGATGTGATTTATAATATAGAAAGCAGGAATATGAATTTTTATTATAGGCCTATGTAATATAACGATAGGTTCGGATTTGTTCGATAAAGTAATGAGCAAAGAAGAATTCAGAATTCTGGTTCTCGAATTATCCTTATTGTGATTGTTAGTGAATAAAAAAGGTAAAATTATTAATACCTACTTAATTACATTTTTCTGTTCTTACTATTATTCTCTTATATAAAATCGTCTACTATCTTGATTCCCAGTGCACTTGGATCATAACCTTCCAGTACCACAGTTTCCCATTAGCCATGTCAGAGCTTTCACTATAAAGTAAACTGTTTTTATTTTTTGCTATTACACAATCTAGTGATAAATGAGTTCGTTGTAGGGTTGTATTAAAAGTTATATATATATATAAACACATATATAACATTTAAAACATTTAATACACTACGAACTCACTTATACCATACATATATGTACTCTATATAGAAATATGTATGAACATATATATATATATATATAAACACATATGTATATATATAAACATATATATATATATAAACACATATGTATATATATAAACATATATATACACATATATAAATATATATTATATATACACAAATTCTAGTGTTATTAATATTGTATTTATTTATAATGTTTCACAACACATAAAATTGTACATTATTGTTCTATCTCCATTTTAAAATATGCAACTTATATAATATATAGCCAATCCCTGTTAAGGACTATTTTTTTTATCATAGAAGCTGCTGCAAGTAGGAAGATGTTTCAATGTTCAGTTCTTGAATGTACATAAAAAGAGCAATAAAATCAAAGTGATAAAAATAACACGATAAAATTATGACGATCGACACTACTTGCGATTAGTTAAATTTCCTCATATTCTTCTACTGTAATGGCCACTAATTCATAAGCTAAATCCCATCATTCCAAGTTAAGATTGTTACTTACAGCATTAATTTCGGTGCAGCGAGGAATCAAAGAACTCAATTTTTTAATAAGTAGTTTCAATATTATTGTTGTTTATTATAGATGCACTCAATGTTAATGTATTACAATAAGGAACATGAAAACAACTCGTATCCATTTAATATAATATGGGGACCAGCCCTAACTCCTTAGCATTACAGTTTTAATTTTTACTAAACGGAACAATATTAAAAATGTGTCCCTAGGTGCAAGGATTATAATTAGGTGCGAAATTGGTTCATATATAAGAATATTTCCTGTCATTCTCTTACCTTAAAATACGTAATTCATGATAATAACATATAACTGACGGCCCCCTTATGTGGGTAAACAGATCAACCAACACGACAAACCTCACTGGATATATAATATGGTCCATTTTCGAAACGCGTGAATTCGGTATGTCCTACAAAACTAATATCACTGTTCATAACCTAACCTAACCACCCAACCCAACCTAACCTAACCTAACCAACCCAACCTAACCTAACCTAACTGCCACTAAAATAAAATCTACCGGCAACTACTTACCTTAATGCAAAAAAGAACAGTTGGTTATCCTGCTTCGCAGTTGCTCATCCTACTTTACTCAAAACCTAGTATGGCTGGCGTGTTTTATGCGTAATAGGAATGAACTTATTGAAATTGATAAAAAAAAATACAAGATAAAGTTCTAAAAACTACTAATTTCATCCCTTAATCATTTCCTTGAACAAAAGTAAGTACATTTAATGAAATTTCCAGTTCCAGGAAGGAAAATTGCAATGCTAAGGAGATAGTGCTCTACACTAATTATGTAATTGTGTCTGTTTAAGCTTCGTTTCCTTGCTAAATAAAGCCACAAATCAAGGGCACATTTTCTACAGAATGGTAGAAATCAGATTACGCAATGGATCAGAATGCCCACAAAGAAATCCTCCGTTCGAATTCAGGCAGTGCAGTCACCTCGCAACGCAAAACAGAACTTCCAAGGCTGTTCCCGACGTGTATAATAGACCTGACGATAACAGACATAATAGGGAAAAAAAGATAATATTGTAAACCGCTATTTTAAAAACTAAAAGTCCTCACTCTCACAGAGGAGTGAGTTTATATACTCAGTAATGTGTTATATAGTAGATAATATTGATTAATTTCAAACTAATTGCAGTGTACATGGACGTACATGGACAACTAGAAACATGAGTTATTTACACTTACTAGCTTATTCATTAAAACTCTTTCAGAAGGGTGCATATTTTTCTGCAATACAGATTTACAATAAGCTTCCAAGAAACATTAAATTGTTGTGTGTTAAAAGCAAATGCAAATCATTCAAAAGAACTCTCAAGGAATTTTTAATAACTCACACCTTCTACAATATAAATGAATATTTCCAGCTTGAATAAATTTGGCAGCTTACAGTTTTCTATAAAGTTGTTATAACGTGCATGTATATTTTAATCTGACGTATTCTATATCCTTGAGCCTCGCTCAACACAGGATCTACAGGACGAGATATCTATATCTACATCTGCACAGACTTACGTACATATAAAGAAAATCCCTTCGGCTACAAGCGTGAAAAGTTCATTAGTTGAGATTGATAATTCTGAAAGATTTTGGTAATATTCAGAAGTTTTAAAATAACTATGAAACGACTCGATATTGTGTCTACTAAGAGTGTAATGAATGAATTGGTCGGCGACCTCATTTTGGTCATCCCTTGGAAAAAAAAAGGATTGGTCGTATCAAAAATTGTTTCCTACAGAGTCTTAGATAATATATGTAAGGTTTATAATAACTTGGAACGGATATGATACTGTGTCAACTAAGAGTTACGAATATTTTCCTCTCAGCCTCTATTTTTTTCACCCCTTGAAGTAATGATAGAATACTCTCTTGCCAGTATATTCACAACAAATTTATCGACACATCACAAATAAAAAATCAATAAAAATGCAAGTCAAAATTCCTGTATACTATACTGAGGATTTGCCAACAAAATAGATTTAATATGCTTTAAGAAAACAGAATTTGACTATCTAATCCAATCAAGTATGTGTTAAATAAACTTAATGATACAAATTCATAGTTTTTTAGTTTAAAAAAATTTACACTTAATATTTAATTTGAGCCTAGCACGAATCAAATGACTAACAGTATTGTTTAATTAACATACGTAATACTTGGGAGGATAAAAACTGATGGCAGAGGTAAGATGCGCAGTTTAATAAATAAATGGTGCAAAAATGTTGCACAAACTTTCTCCCATATATGTGTTAAAGGCGAGCACAGAGAAAAGTAAATTACAGAGACAATTAAATTTTACTTATTACATTTTCATAAAACTAACAAGTATCTAGAACGGAAAGCAGCAGGGTCGATCTTTGTGTTTAATGCTTTTACTGTGCAATAATAATAATAATAATAATAATAATAATAATAATATTAATAATAATAGTAGTAATAATAATAATAATAATCAATGGCAGTAAAACTGCATATAATTAGTACTACTACTATGGGAAAATTCAAATATAAGTCGCACCTTGGGATAAATCGGTCCCGCCCAACCCACCCTCACCGATGCAGTTTCTTTTATACCACGATCTAGCGAATTCTTCTATCCTCGTATTATGAAGAAACTCGTGATTGGACGTTGGAGGTGTGACGTCATACCGCTAGACGAGAGGTGACAGGCTGACAAACCTCGCAGGAGATATAATATACCACATTTTCGAAACCTACAAACAGTGTATCGTACATTATTTGAAAATGCAAGGGCGCTTCGCTACGGCTCCCGCCTCCGCTTCGCGGTTAGTGGTTAGTGTTATGCATTATTTAGCTATATGTAGAGGGGAATACAAGGCACTTGCGACAATATACAAGGACAGTTGGTCACTCTGCTTCGCTCAGAAACAAAATACATCACACAGTCCGTGCAAATGTGAATATCGAATGGGCGGAGCCTAAGGAGCGACTTATATATTTTGAATTTCGCCACTACTGCTACTACTACTTAGGTTATATTGCACGGTTTAACTGCATGTATAATGTGTTTAGTATATTTGCGTGAACCATTAGTCTATGGAAACAACTCATTCCCGTCATCTCTTTCTATTGTTTAGTGATGTCTTCTTATGTGGTATTCAGTTTAAACGATAATAATATCCACTGACATAGCGGCGATGAGTTATGGAAAATAAGCAAGTCCTACAAACCCGGCGTTTGCCTTTGCGAACGAGGAAACCATGAAAAACCCAAGTTAATTTGGGCGACCACGAGGTTTGATTTGAACTCAGGACCTCTTCCCCGTTAGCCTATACCACCTCGCTGTAATTGGTTTTGGCGTGTTCATTACGACTGAGCTAAACTGACTGCAATTACAACAATAAGTACATTAGGCCTATAGTTTTCTTGTTACTAGGGGCAACAAAATGCCATTCATATTTTAATTGACATGTATGTTCTGAAATTCGCATTTAAGTCGCCCTTATTTCGTTTTTATCTTGATATCTATTAAATGTATAAAGAAATGTGTTAAACAAAAAATGTTCATTTTAAATTTCTCTACAACTTTATTGTGGTAGGTTTTCATGTATCGCCTACTGTAATGGATATAATCAAGAAAAATTGAAAATGGATACAAGTAAAGTACCCCTTAAGTCATTTTTGCAGAAATACGGATATAGCCATTTTATTAGTCATAGATAAGAGTTTCCAATGTTCAATTTTTATTAAACTCGTTAGAGCCATTTTTTCAAAAATCAAAATTTAAAAAAAGGTTTTCATGAAAAGTCCCCTTAAAATTTCAGTTATAGGCCTAAAACTAAATTTCTGGGCGGTTCGACAAAATTTCGAAAAAGTGCTTAGTTCAAAAAATGAAGTAAATACAATGAACCGTCTAGCCGCTTTGCTTGTCCACGGACAGACGGACAGACGGACAGACGTCATTCCAAAAATACTTTTTTCGGTTTCTAGGCTTCATGACACATGCTTTCCCGGTGTTATCTCGACTTCGAATTTTTGTCACGATCACAATACTTTCTCTATACTACGTATATGGGAGAAAGTAAAAGGGGTTTACCATGAGGAACCATAAACAATTATTCTTAACTTTTCAAACGTATTTGGCACTAGGCCTAGTAGTTATAAGAACATCAAACGGATTCAATGTTTTATGTTAAGAAAGTCATAGTGATTTTTCAGTTTTTTAAAACTTTCCCTGAACTGGGTATTAGTCAGGAATTAACCTTTGAAAAATTACGGCAGTTATCCTGAAGATGAAGCATAATTCATGGAAAATATATGAGGGGTCATTTTTAAATTTTGGAATATACAAATTGAAGGACAGGGAATGAAATGTATGCGTGATGAATACTAGATGTAGGGTAGAGTGGTAAGCAGACACCCATAAACATGCATACACGACGGCATCGTGCCATAGACACACGTAATTTGATGGCATTTTTTTTAGGCCAAGAGGGATTTAGTTCTAAGTCAGCAACCGTACAGAATGGATGTGACAATATGTGAACTAAGGAGTACTTACGTTTACATCTATATAGTTACAGATTGCAAACACAATTTTCGGAAATATTATAATTTTTAATTTATCTTCCAGTATCTAATTCTAATCTGTGTTACAGTGCTTGATCCGACTAATTTTCTCGCCCAGACGACATTGTTCTGGTTTCTAATCAAATTTTTAGTATGTGCATACATACATAAGTTCAAATAATGAAATAGCCTATTACTGCAAAAATTAAATTAAAAATAATAACCGGATAACATGAAGTTAAATGCAAAAAGGCGTCATTGCCAAACTCCGGGAGAACGTCAGGCGCACTGAAAAACGAAGTACGGTTAGCCTATTTTCTCATGATGTGTAAGACTAAAAATCGTGCCAAATACTTTTTCACCCGAACGAAGGACGGGTAACCAGCTAAAGCAAAATGAACGCATTCAGTTAAAGCGTTGAAAATCATGTAACAGTGGCATAATCTATATACATAATTTCAATTGGCCTAATCCTTCTGGTGGCACTATGGCCCTGGGTTCGCCTCAGCCTCTAACAGAAATGAGTACCAGGAGTAATCCTGGGGGTAGAGGCGGTCGGTGCGTAAGGCTGACAATCTTACTATTTTCGTGTGCCGAATGTCCAAAATCTGGAAGCTTCAACCTTCTGGAACCCTCTGGGCCCCCATGGCCTGTATAGGGATCACTTTACTTTTTTTTTATATACATAATTAAATTGAAATTATCATTGTAGAATAATATAGGACCTAATATAGGCTGTTTCCGGACACGGTTGCCTAATTGTAGTTTTAGTACACCCCGTCGTTAAATAACTATAAAATGAAACCAAGAACAATATCAAAATAAAGAAATTTATAGAAGCTCTATGTACAAATCATATATTTATTAAAACAGTAATGATTCATCTCTGTTCTCATTTGTCGCAAAAGCAATTAACCTGACAGAGCTGAAATTTTGCATGAACCTAGTTTTTGTACCCGGAAAGGTCAAAGGACTAAAGTCATTGATCCATCTTCGTTATTTCATCTAATATCATAATCGTTAAGAGTCAATATCGGATAAAATGAACACAAGCCATGACAGAATAACAAATGAACAGATGCATAACAAAATTTAATGGCCTACTGAAAAGCCTAATAGAAGTAGATACACCTACTACAGTGAGTCCCACGCAGGAGTTGGCCAATGACGCGGATTTCTGTGTCGCGGCTGGCACAGCTCCAACTCCCGAGCGATCGGGTGAAATATCTACGCAAATAATGCCGCGGTCGTTGTAATGATTCAGGCTCTCACATTTAAAGTTAAAATTACAATAAAAATAACCACGTACCTCATCACAAGAGATGTTGGAAATGTTCTCCTCTTGCATATGCGCAACATTGGCACCTTTTTTTAGGGAATTTCCTTTCACGCGCGTAAGTTCAGCTTCCGAGATAGAGTTAATTTAACTTGTGATATTGTCATTAAGTTGTTCTTATGTATGGGAAATTGACCTATACACTTTATTTTTCAAGTTTCCCCATAAATAATATTTACATACTGTTAGAAGAACTTAATGACAATATCACATAGGCCTATCGAAAGAGAAAGTAACTCTGTCTCGGAAGCTGAACTTACGCGCGTGAAAGAAAATTCTCTAAAAAGGTGTCAGTGTTGTGCTTATGCAAGAAGAGAACATTTCCAACAACTATTGTGATGAGGTACGTGGTTATTTTCATTGTAATTTTAACTGTAAATGTGAGAACCTGAATCATTACAACGGCCGCGGCAATATTTGCGTAGATATTTTACCCGATCGCTCGAGAGTTGGAGCTGTGCCAGCCGCGACGCAGAAACCCGCGTCATTGGCCAACTCTTGCCTCTTGCGTGGGACTCACTGGGTAGGTTACAGCACTTTACTTGAATATTCTATCAAAATAATTACCATGACAAGAAACATTCATTAAGAGCAATGAGCTTTTTATCACATAATTATTCATTCTTATGCTTTTATAATTAACTAGCTGGTTATCCGTCCTTCGTAGGGTGAACAAGTGTTTTGCGTTCATTTTACCCTTAATAGAGCAACGAGCGCTAACAAGTTTTGTTATTCGTGTGAGCCTATGTTATTTTGAATAGTTAATTTTAAATGAAAAATAATTTCACTTCGCGTGAGCTTAGAACAGTAATCACAAAACATTTTGGTAATTTCGTATGTAGCAGAATACTAGCTCTTTTGGTTGGCAACAATTCGTTTCAAACAAATCACATATGAAAACAGTTGAACACAGCAGCTGAAAATAATAAATTGTGATATATTCGTAAATAAATTTATATCTCTTGACGTTATAGAAGAGGTAGGCTATACACCGAATTAACAATGAAAAATCTTCGCTATGACAAGGATTTGCCTTATGAACACCTCATGTCGATCAATGCTCCCATTTGCTTGGTGGAACACCTTTGCTTCTTTTTCGTTCATCGTCACTACAATAAGAACGTGGCCTTATTCGTACCTCAGTCTTCCTGGTTGCCATTCCATCAAATGACAATATAGACTCGACAAGATAACCGAGCATCTATATGAGAAGTATCAATCACGCCTTAAAAAAATAATTTTAATTAAAGTCATAAATACGTGACAATAAAGTATATAAACAGGTATCATGCCCATCAAGTCTTCCACCGCCTGTGGTTAACGTTCTACTGGACTCGCTGCAGTGAAATGGACGCTATCCCATTGAACGTAAATAAAACCTTGCATTTAGCAAGACGAAACTAAACCATGGCTGGGCAACCTATCATATTCAAATAACTGAGTGTAAATCAGATCAGTATTTCTTGGATTATAAGCATACAGACAGCCACATACTTGTACAGCAAAGATGTCAAGGCTGACTAGCCATGTTATTTCAACCACCACCCTTCCTCGTGTTATCAATACAATTCCTACCTTTCCTGCAGCAATCCTCACTTCATAGCAGATATAGAAGTCTCCTTGCAGTTTATCTTGAAGCACACAACACTAATAAACACTAATAGTACACTAATTACGCACTTAATAACACGAAATCGCTGGTATTATAATCACTTGCGACCGCAGCTTTGTATCAGGACGACACAACTCGTTAGAGTTTGTCCTCATACTATGAATCACGTGACCTACCAGTGGAGAAGTCAGAAGAGGAGCGTCACAGCTATGCACAGGTATTTGGAAATAAATCAGATGATGATTCCGAGACAGTAATGCAGCGTGCTAAAATGTAACATATATGAATTTTACATATTGTATGAATTCTAGGTTCTAAAGAACATTGCAACTACAAGTACGGTCTAAAAAACAGAGTGCAAAATGACGAAGAATTTCCACAGATTGTTCCACAAAACGTAAAAAATAATCAAAAATAAATAAAATATTACATACGGTCACTTCAATGTGGAAAATTAAAACCAATGGAAAAGCATATCCCGTACTTTAGGGTAAATCAAAGATATATTACTTTTAAATTTATTAATGAATGTTGAAGAACTTGGAAGGAACCAACGATAATAAATTTCATGAATATTAATCTTTCTGTCAAGAATGGAACCAACATATGAAAGAAACAGTAAAGGTTTCCCGCTTTGACCACTTCCATGCATACATCACACATTGCTAAACAGGGACAGCATAGTCCGCAAACTATGCGGAGTGCTCTACACTGGCGGGTGTAAACGGTAGGAGGACTAAGCGGTTGCGTGGGCCCCGGGGTTCAATAGGGCCCCGAATTTTGCAGTGTTCAATTCTTTTAACAATTCCTTTATCTAATGCGTCCCGAGAAAGATAATTTTCTCTTTAAAGAGAATAAAAAATATTTGGAATAAAATGGGAGAAGATTAGACCTAAATAACTGGGTCATTTTGTAAACATGTAGGAAATTTTAAACCGCATGGACACTGCCAAAATAAATTATTATTGTGCAAGAAATAGTGCAAGACGGTAATTTATGTAAAAATATTTCTTAAATAAATTCGGTAATACTGGAAAAACTTGTCAGGGTAGGCCTATTTCCTGTAGTCGCAGAACATGATGTGGAACTGTCCAGTTGTCAAACGATTTGATAACAATTGGTGGATCCCCCAATGTTTTTTCTCCCTTTCAGGATATATCACTTCAAGGCAACAGCACAACCTACTTCTATCTCATCCATTTTGTAATGACTATTGCCCTCGAAAGAATTCCAGCTTGCGTTTCTTCGATCAACATTCTGCCCGTGTGACATGCATCACGCATTTCAGTCGCTGAAATTCGGCTCGTACTCTAGAATTAACGCGTCTGAATTCGCGGTTCATTCGGTCCGTATAATTTATAATATTACCTACCTATTGGCCCAATGGATACGCTTGTCAGTCACTGACAATCGGCCGCGTTTTTTCGGTCCGTGTGACATGGGCCTTAGCGCGTTTCTCCAGTGTATATTCATGCTTTTTATATTATGTGTTTATAATGTTTATAGGAGGTACTACAAATTATTATTAAATTTCGACGTTGTTTAACTATGGAATGCGTTTTATAATGCTAATTCCTGAACAGATGTAGGGCGTAATATTCCAATGGTGGTAATCTCCGACCTGATTGCAATGTAAAGAAAAAGAGGATGTGTCTTTATGAGTTTTGTAGGAGGTAGGCTAATGAAGTAAATTCGATAAAATTTATAATACAGTATTGAGTGGATCAGGCTGATTTTAGACTCTTTTGATATGTTATTGATCCAAATCTAAATAATGATGCATGAGCTAATTAGCCATAGGCCTATTTGTCCGTCATTGTTACAACGGGTGGATACCGTTACTTACGCTCAAGGCATGGCATTGTAATGCCTGATGTGATACTCTTTTTGACACTTATGGCACTACCACTTTTCCTGAGTAAACGTTTAATTCATTAGAAACGTTACATGAAGTACGTAGATGTTTAAATAATAATTAAATGAGCTGAAATTAATTAAGAATGGCTTGTTTTCCACTTCACCTGCTAGAAAGAAAATAACTCACCTTGAATATAAAAATAAAACATCTGTTCAGATCGAACATGGTTTCACTTAATGAATTTTTTAATCATCTGTCCGAAACAGAAAGATCCCTTTTGATAATATTTTATTTATGCAGCCATTAACATTAATTTTCCCTGTATTCTCCAAATAAATTTTAATGATTTACTAATGAGAAAGAGTGAGGTATTATTCGATATAATCCATCGTTAAGCTCCTTTAAAAAAACAGAAATCCATTACGTGAAGTGCTTTTATACCTTTACTACCCATCGTTAATTTTCAAATTACGCATTCTTTCAATATAAATAATTAACTATCAACACAGAGCTCTTTCATTAGGATTTTTAAAAGATGAATGCTGCCTTTTAATCCTCAAAGTCTTATTAATGTCTTTTTATGTAAACCACTTAAGCTTTCGTGTCTGAATTTTGACTTAGTTAAAATTAATTTTAAATTATTTGTTCATTATTATATGGTTTCATAAATACATTTCTGTGCATTTTCCTCTTTTTCAATATTGTCCTCAGGGCAACATTTTTAAAGATATGCTTATCATGAATTTGTAACTATTTTAGCGAAGATGTTTCTTTTTTTAAAGTTTTACATTTTATTTTTGTTTATTTGGGTTTGTTAATTTTGTTTTTATTTCATGTTGCACTAGGTTGAGGGGGTTGACTTAAGTTAGACAATTTCATACGGGGTTGAACATAAATTTAATGTCTCACAAGATATTTGATAAATTCCTATGAAATATTAACCAGTTTATAAGCAAATAAAAACTACATTTATGTGTATAGTTTTTGTAATGGAATTTATTATATTTTTGTTTGTTAGTACACTTGTTCGTTAGTAGACTAGATCCAACTACAACAGTTGGTGACCTTGAAAATTTTGTAAAACTTAGCTTTCCAGAAGCTACCTGTGAGGCATTGCAGTCTAAATATCTCGACTCATATTCTTCATTTAAAATCACCATTTTTATGACAATTTAACGAAAGCATTGAATGCCAATGAATGGCCTACAGGGGCACTAATTATGAGGTATTTTTTAAGAAAACCTCCCCTATTTCCGAACACAAGCTAAATACACAGAGTTACATCCCGAGTGAAAATAGAGTTTCTCTTGAAATCATTAACTTAAATGTGAAATCAATAACAAATAAGCTACCTATTCTCCAACTATTGCTCCACATTGAAAAACCTGATATCATTTGTATCTCTGAGCATTGGCTCCAAAACAATCTGAGTGCACATTTGCAAGGATATAAGGCAGCAGCTGTTTTTGGAAGAAAAATTCATATACATGGTGGTGTGGCTATTTATTGTAAAAATAACGTATCTCCTGTTTCAGAAGTAACAAACTTCTCCACTTTAAATGAGGAGCTGCACTTTGAATGTGCTGGCATTAGAACAGTTATTAGAGACTTAGTATTTATTATATTATGTGTGTATAGGTCACCTGATGGTGATATTGATATATTTTTAGATTAACTTGAGCTGATCCTAAATAGGGTTTTAAACATGTGTGATAAACTCATTCTCACTGAAGATTTTAATATTGATAGTCTTGTAAGAACATCACCCAGAATGAAGCTTTTTGATATTTTTTAATGTTTTAACTTGAATTCCGTAATTAACCAGCCTACTCATGATAAAAGTGCAATTGATTACATTGTAACTAATGTTGATAAGGATGCATGTACCGTTAAAGTCTGGGACCCGTTTATATCTGATCATGCTGCACAAGCTGTAGAAGTGCACTTTGACCAATGTTTATCAAAGGGCAGTGATAATTTTAAACAGATATTTACATATAGAGACTTTAGTGATAGCAATTTGATTTCATTGAAAATGTTATTATCTAATATTACTTGGTTTTCTCTTTATAATGTCACTGATCCGAACTTAGCCTTTTTAAATTTTGTGACCACTTTAACTTATTTACTTGATATTGCCTGTCCAATTAAATCTAAATGTTTAAATACTATGGAAGCTAAAAATGTTTGGATAACTAATGATATCGTGATACGTAGAAAACAGTTGAAAATCTTGTTTTTGATTAAAAAACAACTTAATTCTGAAGAATTCGATAAATTATATCGCTCTTATAAATCTGAATATAAAAAATTCGTAAGAACTGCCAAGAAAAATAAATATGGTAATATAATATGCACGTCAGCTAATGCAAACAAGATGTTATGGAATTTGGTCAATATGGAAACAGGTCGGAATGTGAAACAGTCTAGTGATGAACTATTTGTAAATGATGTTCTCACAAATGATCCACAGTTAATTGCCAATAGCTTTGCTGAACTTTTCTCCACACAAATCAAAGTTAAATTGAATCAAAATATTAAGACTTTTTCTAAAGAATGCACTAAAGGTCTCACAAGTGATAGTTCATTAGTTCTTTCGTACGTTTCTCAAACTGAAGTGACTGAAGTTATATCTCAATTAAAAAACTTAAAATCTTCTGGCTATGATAATCTAAATACAAAGCTACTGAAATTTGTGGTGGATCATATTGCTGAGCCTCTAGCTTATCTATTTAATTTATGTATTTTAAGTGGTATTTTTCCTCAATGTCTAAAAAAGTCAATTATAACTCCAGTTTTTAAGAAAGGGGATGCTAAATTAACAACAAATTACAGACCAGTATCTATTTTATCTACATTATCTAAAATATTTGAGAAATTACTAATTACTAGAATACTGTCATTTTTAAATAGCAAAAGTTTATTATCAAGTGTTCAACATGGTTTTATGAAAGGTAAATCTACTGAAAGTGCTTGCATCGGTTTTATGAACTTTGTTTATCAATGCGTTGATCAGAAACAATGTGTTGCTGCTTTGTTCTTTGATTTGTCTAGTGCTTTTGACGTCATTGATCATAATTTTTTAAAACACAAATTATTCCATTTAGGAATCAGAGGCGTGGCTAGTGACCTTATCATGTCTTACATTTCAAATAGAGAATCTATTGTAAAATTTTCAAATCACCTCTCTGATAATTTTGTTTTGGACCATGGAGTCCCACAAGGATCTGTTCTTGGTCCCTTGCTTTTTTATCTTTTTGTAAATGATTTAGAACTCAATATCACTGCTGATTATCTTACTATGTATGCCGATGATACGTCATTTGTAATAACTGCAGACAATATTGTTAACATAAAATCTAAAATTTGTAACGCTGTAGCTCAATTTAAACGCTGGTGTAATATGAATAATCTAATTATTAAAAACTGTCTGTTTGCTATTCCAAAATAGAAATATCACCCAACTGTCTGTTCAGTGCGACAATTTTATTTTAAATACTTCAAATTCATGTAAATTTTTAGGTATTTATTTGGACTCAAATTTAACTTGGAATTTGCAGATTGATCATGTTTGTTGTAAATTAAACAAAGCAGGTTATGCTATCAGATGTTTGAAGAATTCTCTTAATATAAATTATTTACTAAGTGTGTACTTTGCTTCTGTACAATCTACGATTTTTTATAATATATTAGTATGGGGTTGTGCATCTAATATTCAGAGGGTTTTTACAATTCAGAAAAGAATTTTAAGAGTAATATTTAATCTTAAACCTAGAGATTCTTTACGTGAGTATTTTAAATTACATAACATTCTAACTGTCACAAGCATTTTAATTTTTAAAGCTGGTGTGTTTTATAAGAAGAATCTCCAAAATTTTAGACTTAATATGGATATACATAATTATGAAACCAGACAAAGAAATCATGTGCACATATCTCATTACTCAACTACCAAGTATACAAAATCTCCAGTTTGCCTCATTAGTAGGATAGTCAACAAACTTCCACACAGCATTTCTAGTATTAATAATCTTCATCTGTACAAGTTAAGACTAAATACATTTTTATGTAAGAATTCGTTTTATGATTTAAATGAATTTTTTAGTTTTTAATTGTATTGTATTGAATTGTATTTGTTATTTTAATGTTATTTATTTTACGATTCTATCTGTACTGTAGGCACGGCAAACAGATAATAAAAATAATAATAATTATTATTATTATTATTATATGGCAGAAATTTTTATTTTGGTTCAAAATCATGCATAATCAATAAATAAAGTGTTCTTTTTCTCAGAACATATAGCAGAGATTGGTATGAAATTTTGACAGATTGAAATCAAGGCTTTAGCAAATGAACAGAACAAAATTATTTGGAACATAACTTAATACTGTAAGGAAAACCAGTTTTGAATTTTGGACTTTATTTTCATGTGAGAAGACCAACGACGATAGGTACGAAATTTCAAATTAGAATGTTAACTATATCTATCAACACTATTCAGAAAAACATTCATGTAAATCCATCTAACCGTACCTGCACCTGCTATTTTCTGTTGAAGGGCTTTTTTTTTTTTTTTTGTTAATCACTCAAATGTATTTTTTGCTCATCAAGGCAAGGGAAAAACAATCGACATGGTACTTTTTTTTTTACAAACACAAACTTATAATGACAGATCCGCAAAAACAGTAGAAAATAAACAATAACAGCAGAAAAACATATAATACAGTAAAAAAATTATACTGTCCTCTTTGAAACATACTGAAAACGTAAATATCTAATCTTGCGCGTTGTTGCTGAATTTCTCCATTTAGTTCTGATACACATCTGAAATTCAGAAATTGAAATCCCTTGTGTATCAGTCTTTCTGGGAAAAAAACAAACAAACAAACAAACTAATGTTTTAGTTATCTGGCATGGGCAACACCTGAACCCCAGTTACCTCAACGCCTTTACACTGAACTCACATCACATATTACAGGGACCTAAGGAAAAGCTCTATTTGTTTGAAATATTCCTTAGCTAGCGGAGTTGTCTTTTTCTAGAGTTTTACTACAGTGTCCTGTAGTGTTTTTCTAAAGCACTCTATTGATGGCTTTGTTGCAGATGTCACATGATGCTGAAATCCCATCGCAAACCATATTTGCAGGAAGTTTTTAGAATTCTGTATGCGGTCCATCTTAAGGAGCAAACCCTGTATGTTACTGTCATGTGATGACGGGAAAAGTTTTTTTAATTGTGCAATTGCCCATTTCCATATTGGCTCACTGTCTATACATTTTGTTAATCTATGTCTTTGGGTATCGATCACTCCACATTTTTTGCATAATGGTGTCGCTGTCATGTTATGGCGATACATTTTTTCCTTGGTTGGGATGATTTCATTTATTATTTTATAGGCGTTCACTTTCCAGTCTGAATGGATATAGGGTTGTTTAAATGCTTTCCAATTTGCTTTCCAATTTTGGTTTGGGTATTTGACCTGTATCTGTGGAGTTTTCTGTTTTGCTTTTAATATGTACTTATATAAACCTTTTGTTATTTTCCGTTCTTCTGTGTTTTTATATTCTTCCGGTATAGTTGTTATTAGTTTAAGTCTATTTGTAAAAATGTCTGGAGTTTTATCATTGTTGGTCCAATATTGAATATCTTGTTCATCTTCAATACTTGCTTTTGCTTCTAAGATATTTTTCATTATCAAGGCTTTACATTTTGGACTTACTGCTATAAGTCCCAGTCCTCCTTCCTCTATGGGTAGTCGTAATTGATCACGTGCTACTTTATATAAGTACCCTCTCCAAATATAATATCCTAAAGCTCGTTCAATTTGTTGAGTGTATTGTTCCACTATCGGTATCACTGGTGCTGTATACCATAATTTGGATAGAATAAATACATTTTACATACCATACTTTTTGCAGTAAGTTAAGTTGTCTGCTGAACTGTTGTTTGAGCTTATATTTTAATTGAGTTTGGTCGTTATTATGAGGCCCAGTATTTTAGTTTGTGCTTGTATTTCTACGTTCTTTATTATGGTTTGCCAGGAGCCAAATTTTAACATCGTGGATTTGTTATAATTCACTCTTGCGTTCGTCGCTGCTTCGTAGATTTTGATGATATCTGGTACAGTTTTCTTGTGTTCGGGCTTCGTTAAGAGAATGGATACATCATCGGCGTACGCTCTTATTGTGAAAAGTTTGTCTGGGTTTGGGTGTACACTTAAACATTCGAATCAATGGTTCTAAACATATTGAGAAGAGTATCATGGACAGTGGACATCCTTGTCGTACTGATCGGCCGATAATAATTGGCATTGTGAAAAACCCATTGATTAAAATTCTTGATCGTGCACTAGTATACAGGGACTTAATACAGTTGATCGTGGAAATCCAAATCTTCTTAATGCTGCATAGAGATAATCATGGTTGATGTAGTCGAAAGCCTTTTCGAAATCCAGGGTCAAAAGCGCGGCACTCTCTTCCGGGTGTGACTCATAGTGTTGTACTGTATCTCTTATTGCTGCCAGTGCATGTGTAATTTTGTGACCCGGTATTCCAAAGACCTATTAAATGCCCCCACTTTATAACCAATAAATTACTTTAACTGTCCGTAACTTATTTTCTTAAAAGAAAACTCCTTACAAACATAAAACCTCTTAAAAAAGTTCTTGTCCAAAAAATTCATTTTTATTAGTATTGGGGGTTTTATAGAAAATCAAGATTAAAACAGTTCACACATTTGACAAGTAATTATTGTAATTATATTTATTGTATTATTATTTCCATTTAAGTGGTTTATTACAGATTGTATTTAATTGATTTGAGTACAAGAATAAGATTAGGAAAGTACTTGTTGTTATCAAAGTGATTTCTTCGCGGGCTACTGTTTGTTTTATTATTATTTAAAGGTGGTTGTGTGCTGCAACTTCCCTTTAACCGTCGCCGCTATGCCGGAATTATGTCCCGCAAGGTTTCTTAAACAGGTCAGTAAATATGCAAGCATGGTACTGTCGCAATTACTCGCAATTAAAATATCTTCTGCATGGGCCGTGATCGAACCCACATACTTGGGAACAAGAATTATTCCACCCAGGCCGACTTACATGAACTGGATAACCACCGATGGAGGAAAAGTCAAACTGATAATATACCAGTATCATGAATGCCTTTTAATATTTGGTTACTGTATCAACCTAGAATGGTATTAAAATAATTCAATTTCAATATATTTTATTAATTATTTATTACATATTATATACGTTAAGTAGTCTTTATAAATGCAATACGTGATTTGGAACTCCTCTAAATAAATTCACCGAGTTCCAAGTCACCCGTGGCATTACCCTTGAAAATTACGTTGACAACGTGACTCAAACCCGGACCTCCCGCTATATGTGCTGATGGTCTGTCAACTGAGCTACTTAGGGTGGCGTGCACCAAACTCATGCAATTTACTCTTTTAGTAAGCCTTACTTCTTTAGTTCTAACTACTTTAGTAAGCTACTCTTTTAGTAACCGTACTCTTTTAGTAAGGACGGCGTGCACCAACCAGGAGTAAACTAAACTCGGCGGCTTTCAACATAGAGGAATGTACTAAAGAAGTAAAAATTTTATTTACTCCCAGAGTAAATGAACTTACTCCACAAGTGGTGGAGAGCACCAACACGGAGTACGTTACTAACGTAGTAAGTTGTGGAGTAAATAAGGCCAATATTTACTCCTACTCAGGGGGTGGAGTAAAGTTGTGGAGTAAGTGTGTTCTGTGGCATTTGCGTGAGTTATGAGTTACATATCACATTAAATGGATTACATCGTTCAAACTGAGGATAAGTTATTGAGATGAAGAAGGTTGTATACCAAAAATGAGAGTTGTGGCAGGTGATTTAATAAATATTAAGCGAACCATACCTAGTAGGGCATTTAATAACGTAAATAATTAAGCTCATAAATCCTTACATGAAATTTTGGCGTTTGGAAGAAACGATGTCAGATTCTCACTACATCCATGTGATTTCAGCCAGTCAAATGTGGAAATATCATTGCGGAGAGCGATCCAATTAGGAAGACGTCCACCAAAGGTGAGGGGAAGAGTGAGTGGAAGGGACGTTTGCATTGCACGGTACAAGGAGCTCATGTGCTCTTAAATATCTTCCTAGCTGGATCGGCCTTTAGATGTTGCAGTTCTCCCTAACTTTGGGTCAGAAAACGACGATGTATTTCAAGCTAATCATATGGATACAGATATCGGCGAGGTATAGTACATTCCAATACATGAAAGCCTCCGTTCTTGGAGCTACCCAGAAAACACTTCCCCCTGCTACTTAACCATAGAATTACTGAACAATAGGTGATTCTCATTGTTAAACGATTAAATGTAATTATTGTAAATTAATTTTATTACATTACACTTCTATAGCTTAACTTAAAGCACAACATTGCGAATGCCAGATTATAATAATAATTATAAGAGCTAAAAGTTCAATAGTTGCACCCGCAGTGTTAATGAATAATATGTCCTTTTTTCTAACCCAGGTGTAAAAATGTCCAAACAGGCCACATCGGAAGAAAATTTGACTGACTCTGGGATTAGCGTACATTGAGAAGGGGACACATTGTAAAACCATTCCTTAAAGACTCCCCAAGTCTCGAATGGAGGAGTGAGACGAGACTTTCATGTTTGGGAATAAACTATAGCAGATGCTGCAGGTCTATAGTATGTTGCTAACTATTTTAATTAACCCTGTGGACAAGAAAGTGAGAAGCATTATAAACTATATCGAAAAAAATGCCAACATGAGTGCCGAAAGAAAATTTTAAGGAGGGGCCCGGAGGTTGAAGCTGCACAGGATCTAGAGAAGTAGTCACTGAAATTATTTTTAAACACACAACCATCTACATAATTATTATTGGAGTTCATAGCTTCCGAAATATTGTACCGCCATTTTTTGTTTAAATATTACATTTCTCAGTTGTAATATTATTATTTTTATAAGGTAATATTTTTTAAGTAAATGTTCTGTGCATTTGAAAAAGGACAGAAACATAATGCCCCTTATTAGTTTTGTTATCCTTTTTATCCCCCCTTTTTCATGATTTTGTGTAATACTTCTTATTAATATTGTTAAACAGTCAATAAGTATTAATAATTCATTATAGTGAGATTTATGATAAACAACTATAGAATAATTGATTTATCGTTTTTGGGGAAGAATATGTAACTTTAGGAAGTATAAATATTTTAATATATTTTAGAACTTTATTATTATTATGAGAGAAATAATTATAATATTGACAGTGAATCAATTATGAAAATCAACTGGAAATTCCAATTGTTTGCATTATAATACAGAAATAGTTTGCACAAAAATTGTAATCACAGTACCCATACGTAGGCTACTAAACTGAAAATACTCAATTGAAGGAATTAAAATTAGTAATGAATAAAAGATTACTATTAGACCTATTTTAAAACATGAAGATTGTCATTAGTAATATTTGGAACAACCCAAATTCATATTCATTGTTTCAGCGAACCTTTCCTTTTCATTATCTGGCACTTGAATAATACTGGCAATTGAAATGCACGTGTTCTGCTGCGCTGCACTAACGTTTCTGCTCTGTTCTGCGCAGAATTCGACTACTTCTTTAGTAAAAATCGCTTACTACTTTAGTAACAACTAAAGAAGTAACTATCAATTGAGCTCTCCAACACCAACTAAAAGAGTAAGTTACTAAAAGAGTAGCACTAAAGTAGTAAATTTAGGAAGGGAACCTTACGTAACAAAAACCGGTTTGTCTGTCTCACTCTAGCACATACATTAGTATGACTTAAGAGTGAGACAGATGTACTGGTTCTTGTATACTCCAGGTCTCCGTCTTAAATTTACTACTTTAGTAAGATTTACTCCTGGATGGTGCACGCCACCCTTAGAGTTCTGTACATGATGGCAGAATGTTTTTTTTTCTCCCATGACTCCTTTAATAAATAACCATTAAGTATTAAGTAGTAGGGTATTAAGTAGTAGGGTTACGCCGTAGCGTAGTGGTTGAGGCACTGCGCCACAAACCGGAAGGTCGGGGGTTCGATCCCGTTGAGGTCGTTGGAGTTTTTCAACTGGCCTAATCCTTCTGGTGGCACTGTAGCCCTGGAGTCGACTCAGCCTCTAACATAATGAGTACCAGGAGCAATCCGGGGGTTAAAGGCGGCCGGTGCGGAAGGCTGACAACCTTACCACCTTCATGTCTAAAATCTGGGAGCCTCAACCTCCTGGAACCCTCTGGGCCTCCAAGCCTGTATAGGGAATACTTTACTTTTTTAAGTAGTAAGTAAGGGTAAGATGAATAATCTCTCGAACTTACGCTAGCTCGGTTGGTAGAGCACGGAAAAGCTAGTGAAGTTCATGGGTAAGAGTCTTACGCAGCACGATATGTATAATATACGTATATTATACATATTGTGCTGCGTGGTTAATTGTTGCCAGAAGAATTTACTTAATTATTCTCTTATATAACCATTGCTCTCACTGAAAGCACGTGAGACGTGCACAAGAAGAAGTAATGTCCATCGTCGTGATTACTAACATAATTGGTGCACTAGCAATGTGTAATGCAAGTTACATGCAAGGCAGTTACTCAGAAATGTAAGTTTTATGCGATTTTTACTCATGTTGTACTTAGTGAAAAACAAATCTGTTAACGATCATAAACCGCTTTCCTGGCATTTTTCATTTTGCGTATATTCGTGGCACATTCAAAACAAATACAACCTAATGATTTTTTTAATAAGTCACGTTGACTGATTTTCCTCTGGGAATAGTGGATAAGAGTTCGAATGTATTGCTCGGTAACTGATCGCAAAGAAGTGCAGGTCAGCGGGGTCCATTCGGATAGGTTCGTGCCATAGCTTCATTTTCAGTTCCTTGTGTAAAAAAAATAATTGAATATATAATATTTTTTAAGAAAATATATACATTTAAATGTAAAACTAAAAATTAAATAATAATTCTCCAGAGAATATGGTTGACATCGACTATTGGTAGAAACATAATATCATGATTTTTCAGGTATATCGCACTCGTTTTCACTAAAATTACAAGATTAAGTTAATAATACTTCCTAAACGATAATATTTTTAAATCTTAATTTTAAACCCCATCGACTTCATTTGAAGTACAAATATTTCATGAAACTAATATGTACCGACTAAAACACGTTAATAGGATTCAGCACCTCCTGTAGAAGGCCAGAAACTACTACTCTTTAAATAAAATTCAACTTCTCACTGGCTTATCTTGAGAAATTCCCATTAACTTCGCGATCAGTATGGGAACTTTATCTCCAGCCACTTATGGTGGCGGGCATATTTTATTCGCCGAAGTCCAGATTTGTTGATATTGCACAACGAAAAGAGAAAGAGAATGTGTATGATGACTGATGAAAGGCGTGCAAAGAACAAGAACTAGGGTAGATAATTTTAAAATTTGAAACTTCCATTTTCATGACTCTACAGTTCGAACTGACAGTCGATTTGTATTAACTGAGCGGAATTCGAGAAGGTTTTGGCACGATATTATGTACCATTCCCTTGTTAATTATAATATAGTATCATTATAGGAATCTACCATGGATCCTAATCCACATCAAACTGTATATGAGGGCTAATCAGCATTAGTATCAACAATCAATAACTCACGCCAACTCATTAACTCCCCCCATTCAGCCTGGTCGATCTCTATCCTATAGGCTGAATAGGAGAATGGCTGGTCTCCTAAGAAAATTCTTTGAGAAGGTCACTGTCCACCGTAGCTCTGAAGTCCCAGGCCTATTACAGAAGCAGAAGAAAAATAAGAAGGAAAACATAAGAAATTTCCAGGAACTAGACACTCCTTTACTGATATTGGATATATATATAGTAACTTTATCAAAGAACTTTTTCCCTGAAAACTTCTCTGTATTAATGAATATTCGTGTTCCACTTTCTACAGAGTTGCTAATCTAAGAACAAGCTTAGTTGTGAGAACTCCAGTCTCTATTTAATAACTTCTCTCTTATTTATTCTTTATCTGACTTCTAAATCCCTGCACTCTGAGTAATTGCGAAGTTGCATGATCCTCATATATACACTTCAGCTAAGAGATTACATGCAGGCAATGCTAATACCAGTAATTACATTCTTACATGCGTGCAAACATACCGGAATTATGATAATTGTCAGACTGTTTACTCTGCCTTATGACAGGTGCAATTCTTCATTTGAGATAAAGTTCCCATACTAATCGCGAAGTTAATGGGGATTTCTAAAGACAAGCCAGCAAAAAGTTAAATTCGATTTAAACAGTAGTACAGTAGAAATCCAATTATGCGGATTAATTGGATAAATCATAAAAAATATATTTTTTAAACCCTAAAGTGTACAGTACTGTACTTACATAAGTGTCACACCTTGAATATATCAATCGAGAGTCAGTTGTTTTGATGACAAACTGTCGACTTTGTTGGCTAAAAGTTTCGCATTTTTTTTTTAAATATAATCGGCCTTGAAAGAGGGTTTCCCAATGCTCGCTGCTGCAAATATGGTCTCAAAGCGATGCAGCTAATTGGCGATCCGGATAGTTGGAGTTCGGATAAGTGGAGTTCAACTGTAGTTTTTCTGCGCCTTCTAGGAAGTAATAATTAGACTTTGGAATTATATGCACTAAAAACTGTTAAAATATGCATGCATTAATGCTGCTAAAATATGTAAAATATCCACAAAAATCTCGAAAATATGCAGTTAAAATTCAATCTACTCACATTCAGCGTGTACAATTATATGTCCTCCTGCTGACTGTAATTGTTTTTGCAGTAGATTATCATCATCTTCTCTAAGTGTTCCGGAGTAAATTTATGTCTCTGTTGGCTAGTATGAGTTTGTATGCTGAGAACGATCTCTCAACGTCCACAGATGTCGTAGGGCAGTATTTGTAAGAACTTACAAGTTCTGGTGAAATTTCTTCTGGCAGGTCAACACTGTCACCTTGCAGGTGTTTGTTCACAGAGCATAAGATGTTAAATACAGGATTTCTTTGTATATTAGAACACTGCACAGATTTTCACCCAGTTTTTCCGCATAATTTACAGGCGCACAGCTAAGCTCATCTTTCACTTTTTCAAGGATTAATAGGGCATCATTAAGGGGCAAACCACGCTTTTCTAATGTCTGAATTGCTTCAGGTAAATTTTTGAAACGAGCTTTGATTACATTTAAATCCCTATGTAAAGTTTCACTTTTGAACACTTCTTGTGAACGCTGAATTGAAGTGGTATCACTTGGATCCAGGCCGCAAACAACTTCTTTAACGACACTAAAATTATCTGAATAAAATAGAGCAGCATTTATCCATGTGCCCCAACGCGAAATAATTGGTTCTGGTGGTAAAGGTCGTTCCGGAAGTGATTCTCTGTAAGCGTTCACTCGCGCGGGAGCTTTCAGAAATACCTTCTTAGTACTTGAAATCAAAGTGTTCACTTCAGAAATTGTTCCCGTACTGTTTCTGCTATTCTATGAAGTCCATGTACAATGCAAGTAACATGTATTAAATGGGGATAAAATGTTTTTAGAGCCGAACCACACTCAACATATAGGATGCAGAATCTGAAAGGACACAAAACTTGTCGTCGTTGCCCTCTTCTGGCCACAATATTCTTAGAGCGCCATTCACAAAGCGTGCTACCGTGGAGTGATTAGTTTTTCCTAAGACCCTACAAGCGATCAAATAAGGTGTTCCCGGCTCTTCTTCACTTAGTTTGCCAACGAGAAAATTTGCGACATGGCGGCCACAAGCGTCTGTAGTTTCATCGACTACTCCCCATATATGGTATTTTGAATTTCAGTAATTGCATTGCACAACAGTAACTTCAACTTGGAGAGTTGTGATTCCCAGGTGACCACCAGTGTTGAATGCAAGCCTCTCACCAAAAGCTCATTATGGGTTTCTGGGTAGTAAGATGACTGCACAAGTATTTCACGACTCTATAAAAATTGTTAATACTTTAAAAAATAACGTTCCAATCCTTAAAAAAGTTTGATATATGCATGGTGCATACTAAAATTGCAAAATATGCAACAACGCCAAAAATATGCTTTTATATGCACTATAAACTGTATATATACAGTAACAAGTGATCGTAAAACGTACTTAAAGTCTCTTTTCCATATCATCTGTTACAGCAGGTGGAATATGCATTTCCATATAAATCCGATGTCTAGAATAATTATTTATTTATTTATTTATTTAATCAAAAATGAACATTACAGGTATACACCCAATTACAATGTTCATGACTATACTAGCAATACATCATGTGGTTACAATAACACAAATATGAAGTAGATATTATAAAAAGTAGAAAAGTTAGAATAATGACAATATAAGTTAAGAAGTAAAGAGAATAGGAGAGAGTAAAGAGAACAAGAGAGATAATGAGAAAGCAAGCATGAAGGATGTAGAGAAAAAATAAAAATGAAATAAGAGTGAAACAAGTAAAATAAAACAGTGAAAAATATGTCAGTTGACAACGGTGTTACTATTCACACACAGATTCCTATGAATTACCATGTTGGACAAGTTTTAACAGTCGGCTTGCAGCAGAATTAAATTGTTTAAGATTCATTCCAAATATATCTATATCAAGTGGGTGGATTTGATTGTACCTGTTCAAAGTTCTGTTTATTGGTGAATTTTTGTGTATTTCTGTGTTTACTCTAGGAGTAAAAAATAGTTTTCTTAATCTACTATTTTTACTGGGTACATATATATAAATTTTTTCTATAAGGTTTGTATCATCAATATGGGAATTAATTAGTTTATACAAAAAACTTAATGACTGACATGCTCTTCTATGTGATAAAGCTTGGAATTCAAAATTTTCCAGGAGTTTATCATAATTCATATACAATGGATAATAGCCACAAACTTTAAACATTAAAAACTTGAGGAATTTATTTTGTACTTTTTCGATTATATTTTTGTTTTTTACAGTAAATGAATCCAAAATGATAGATCCATATTCCAAATTTTGTCTAACGAGAGAATAATATAAACGAGTTAATGTTTTCTGGCTTAGCATGTATGAATTTCTCATTATGAAACCAAGGATTCCCAATGCTTTCCTAACTGTTAATTCTATATGTTCATTAAATCTTAGATCAGAAGTAAAAACAATACCTAGATCTTTTTTACTTTTTACTTGAAGTAATAAAATGTTCTCAATGCTATAATGAAATCTAATGGTTTCTTTGCATCTTGCAAATGTCATTTTTTCACATTTTTTAATATTAAGTGGTAGTTTGTTATCTGTACTCCACTTTGATACTGAATTAATATCAGTTTGAAGATTATAACAGTCTTCTACTGAATTTATAGATTTATATAATTTGACATCATCAGCAAACATTATCACATTTGAATACAGAATTTTATCCGGTAAATCGTTTACAAATAATAAAAATAATAGAGGACCCAGGTTTGATCCTTGAGGTACACCTGAATTGACGGTAAATTTATATGAAAAATGGCCTTTACAATTAACTATTTGGGATCTGCTGTTTAAATATGAACTGAACAGTTTGAGTAATTTCGTGGAAAGTCCATAAAAGGTTAGTTTCTTTAATAGGAGGTCATGATCAACTTTATCAAAGGCTTTCTGAAAATCAGTATATATAGTATCAACTTGTTTGTACTCATCTAATTCAGATGATATGTATTCTGTGAAGTTACATAGATTGGTAATTGTTGATCTCTTAGGCATAAAACCGTGTTGTTTTGATGAGATTGATATTTTAACATGATTGAAAATATGTTTATGTAAAATGCTTTCAAATATTTTGGCTGGTGTTGATAGAATTGCAATGGGTCTATAGTTTTGTACTAATTTCGTATTTCCTGATTTATAAATGGGTGTAACTTTAGTAAATTTCCACGCATCTGGAAAAATACTCTTTTCAAGTATTTTATTATATATCAGGGTTAGTGGATATGCCAGTGCTTCTCCACAGCCTTTAAAGATATAGGTGGGTATTTTGTCTGGCCCAGAAGATTTTGTTGATTTTAACTGTTTTATGGTCTGTTTCACTTCTGTAATAGTTATATTTTTCAAATCAAAATAGTTCAATTCGCTATTGATCGCATTAAACATTGGTTTGTATGTAGATTTAGTTTGCGAATATATTGATCTAAAATAATCTGCATATCCATTTGCAATTTCAACATTTGTTTTTAAAGATTGGCCATTAAATACCATCTCCACATTAGATTTGAGTTGTTTTCTTTTTATAAAATTCCAAAATTGGTTGGTATTTTGCGATATATTCTCTTCTATATTCTGTAAATAAGACCTATAAGCTAATTCAATATCATTTTTAATTCGGCCCCTGCAAGCTTTATATAGAAACAAATAGTACTCTGAATCATCTTTCTTCTTTCTGTACTTTTCCTTCAGTTTGATATTATTTATAATTTGTTTTGTGAACCAAATGGGATACTTCTGTTTATAACCTCTTGTTTTAGGAACACATTGATCTATAACTGAATATAGCTTATTGTAAAACATAGTAACAATTTGGTTTAAGTCATGGTAGTTATTTAAATCATCCCATGTGCAATCTCTTAAGAGTAAATATAACCTATTAAAATCAGCTCTATAATAATTGTATCTATTTATTGATTCTATATTACTTTTGTTACCCCGGGTTGTTCTATGGAGTAAACTTAAAGGTGGGTGATATGTGTCTTTAGGCACTAAATTATGATCGTCTTCTGTAATATTTAAACTCATATTTGTTAATACTAAATCTAGCGTTCTTCCATTGATATTTGTTATATTGTTTACTGACTGTAAACCTAAGAGAGTTAATAATTTATACAGTTCCTTTACCTTATTACTACCTGTACTAAAATCGCATGAAGCATCACAAATCTCAGGTAAATTGAAGTCACCAAGTATAACAGTATTACAACCAAATAAAACTATATTTTGCTCAATTTTCTCATAATATTCAACGTAAGAGTTCAAGCTGGAGTTTGGAGGAAAATAAACTGTACCTATAATATACTTGACACTATTGTAATAGACTTTCACCCATATTGATTCATTATTTGAGTCTAAAGAGAAAATCTGCTCTGGTCTTAATGAAGCTTTAATTGCTAATAGAACACCTCCCCCTGGTGTTCGTGAGTCTCTTTCTTTGCGAAAAACTACATATCTGCTATCAAACAATTCAGAATCAAAAATACTATTTGTTAACCAGGTCTCTGATAATCTTATAATATCGAGATTAGAGGAGAGAATATTATTATACAATATTCTAGACTTAGTTCTTAGACCTCTTACATTTTGGTAGTAAATACTAAGTGTCCTTGTAACCATGAATTTGCCCTCTCTTGCAAAATTAACAACTTTCATCCCGTGAAGTGTGTGTGTTATGTGTGTTATGGGAAGCAGGGTAATACTTAGCCGAGGAGTTTTAATCTTTCAGATTATTCACTATATAAAGTTATTATTTGCAATATAGAGCAAAAATTCACGCGTTTTGAAGTATAACTTCAAGAAATGGTAATTGATACCATTTTCATGAAAAAAAATTACGGTATATCAACATGTGTAGTAGTCAGAATGGTCATATAACACGTCTGTTTTTTTAGGCGCGATTCACTCTGTATCCGCGTTATTTTTCCACTCACTCCGCTGCAACGTCATAAAGGCTTGGTTTATTAAGGCAAAACTCTATCAATATTGCGATACGCCATTCACTCATGTATGTTTATTGCAGCCCAAGGAGGCATTGTAGATAACATTCAAACACATTTTATTAGTAATTTTTCATAGAAACATTACTTAATATATAAAATGTAATATTTTACTTATTCCATCTATAATCGATCTATACTCTACCATAACTTGAATATAATAACTGTATTGAAATCTGACTGCATAATATTTATTCTTGTGATGACAAGAACTCAGTAACGTAGTGAGGTGGCCGAGATAGTTCGGGAGGTCCCGTGGCCGGCCAATTTAACTTGGGTTTTGTCATGATTACTACAGTCGTAAAGGCCAATGCCGAAGTGCTTGCACACAGTGAGTGGAGTGAATAAAAATTAAGTAGTCAATACTAGTAATAAGTACTAGCTCTAGTACCAGTAATTACTTTCAGTACTTACGAGTAGAGCCTACCATCTTTTACTTAATTTTGAGTGAATAATCATGTATTAGTGCTTATAAGTTAATACTGGATAAAAATTAGTAGTTACTACCTGCTTAGCTGTACAAACTGCATGTAGTGGGAAATGATTACTTAAAGTAGACTTCGGGCGTGTGTTCCTTACAATAAAAGAAGGAAAAAAGTTAATATGAACATATGTCCCATAATCTTTGTTTTCTCGTTAGGAACTGTTCAACATTGGTACACTCATAACACGTCAACACATAAAACTCATAACAAATGCTCGAAATGTGCTCCTCTTGCTTCTAGATATGCATGCACTCGTCGAATTATGAACTGTCGCAACCTTTCAAACACACTGGGATGGTGTCGAATGGTTTCGCCGGCTTCCATGACACGTCGATGAATAAATGAATAACGAGAAAACAAGGATTATGGGACATAGGTTCATATGTACTTTCTTCCTTCTTTTGGTGTAAGGAATCCATTCCCGAAGTTTGTAAAAGTATTTCTGAAGCAATCTCTCTGTGTGTGTGTATATATATATATATATAAGAGGAAGCGCTTGTCTTGCTGGCGATACCCAGCCAATTCTAGGGCACGCAGAGATCTTAAATGTTTTACATAGATGGACTAAAGGGTGTCCGAATGAAGCCGGATTATCAAGTTTTGCTTTCGTTCGCGAATTACAAGCCAAACAAATATCGCAGAAAATATTATTCTTGTACTATTGCAACACCAGATTTTAGTAATACTTTCCAATTGTGAAATTAGTAATAACTGGCCTTTCTTTTTTACCATAGCAGTTAGAGAAGAAAAGCATCGCGGAAATAGATTTTTCAACATAAAGCACTTAGTTGTCGAACGCTTTGGTTTTGTTATCCCACTCTGCTTCATTTATTTGTTTACAACATTACAACAAGAAGAGATCTGAAATGTTTTAGGTAAGTGGACGGAAGAGATATCATGAATGTAGATTTAAATGGGAAAACATTTGGACGAAACTCACTATGCGGGGGGTTTTGGAACAAGAACTCTAATCTGAGGTCACTTCTTCTCTAATCGTGGAATATACCCTGAAGCCGAATTTTTAGTCCTATTTATAATATTAATCTTTTGTTTATGAATGATATGCGCATGAGGGTAAGGTTCATAATTCTATGGTTCATTTGCAATCTGTATGCCCTTAAAGCAGCTCATGATTCGTTTTAATTATTTATTTACTACGTCTAACAATAAATTTAAAACTAAAATTAGCCTATGTAAGTTAATTAATAATAATCTTGAGCTTCTCTGTACACTTTTGGCTATCTAATTCTTATAAAAGTAACCATTTCTGATAAGACATAACAATTATTTCCAGTCTTAAGCAAGGTCACAGTATTTACTGGTATTCATAAGTAAATAGGCTACTGGCTATTATTCATATATTTTGCAGTAGGTACTACTTGATCTAATAGGTACTGATTACTAATAAGCAACAGTACTTACTGAAATATTTTATTCATTAAAATGCTAGTATTTACTTAACATTTTGGAATAACAGTATTTACTGTATTTTATTTACTTCGCCCAATGCTTGCGACATCTCTGTAATGTTCTATTTACGTAGGATTCCACCTTAGGATTTGCTGAGTATTTTTCAGTATAGGTTGTGTGTGAGTTTATATAAGGGGACTATATCCACTCAGATAGACAGTACAAATCCTATCATACCCAAGCACCTTTCTTGTTACTTGTAGGGCGTCTAATATTTCCTCCATCTTTACAAACGGTATAAATGCTTGCAAGTTCTACAGCAAAAAATCAACTTCCTACAGCAGAATTCAGTAAGCTGTAATGCTAAGGTACTGAAGTTAAGAGAGGTGTGGTTGATGTTGTGATTGTGTGACACAAGACAGTTTTAACGACGGGGGGTAGAGGAGGAAGGGGTAGGAAGGATATCGATTTTTACAGTAGCGCAAACAGATGAAGCGTGAGGTGATGCAATATCTTCAACCAAAACGATAGCTGCTTAGACCTCACTAATCGATATTTCAAGATATTTACTTTAACGTAACTTATAACAATACCATACACCACAGCAATCATACTTGGGATTTATATTAGAAATACGAGAGGAACGTATTTTATGCTAAAACTATTTTGCTGGAATTCTTATCGGTAATTTGAAAATGCAATAGAAAATTAAATCTATACCTTCACATTGTAAATTAGTTTTGTCTCATGCATTCCTATCAGTGATTTCGCTATATGAGTTTGCTGTACTAGCAATATGACATTCCATTTGGAAATACTCTAACAAGGGAACCTCTCAGTTACATCTCTTTGGAATTTAATGAAAAACGGTTGATGTTAAAGTTATTTATGATGTAAGACCGTTATATAGAACTTAACATGAGGGCACGAACATGTTAAGTTCTTTTTAACGGTTAATTAATTTAATTTCATTTCGCTTGTACTTAGAATAGTAATTGAAACTTTTTTTTATTTCTTATTGTACTGAAATTAGCGGAATTCGGACCTTTGTGGTTGGCAACATTTTGTTCAAAACAAAAAACTGTAGGGTAACCCATCAAAACCAGAAAAAAATTGTGTAAGGGAGTGGATCGTGATTTATTTACAAAGAAATGGATATCCCTCTTGAAGTTCTAAAGGAAGCTCAAGAGGCAAGTAATGAACTAATACCTGAAAAATCGCCTGTTCGGTATAAGTAATAAGAAGCTTGAGAAGTTTAAGGAACAGAGAGAAAAGAACGCTGTGAGTAATGTTTTAAATGAAACTGTTGTGTTGGCTTACGTTTGTGATTGGGCAAAATATTTAGCAAAATAATTAATATATACTCGATAATAGTAGAAGTAGGAGTAGTTAGTTTCTGCAGTGGATAAAATGAAGGAAGTGCATATTTATTTGTAGGAGAGGGAAGAGAACGACAGTGACCAATAATAATCCCAACAACAGGTAATTTTTTTCGTGATGCTTATGGCATTGTTTTTTTTTCTGTTAAAGAAAATAAAGTCTGTTTATTTATTTCAGTTTTTTTAAGGAAGTCCTAATATTTTTAACGAATTAACGCGAAGCGAAATGAATAAACATCACAGCAAGGACTTACCGACAAGAAACTATATACACGAATTAATTAGAAGTCTCAACAAAGATCTGTTTACCTACATGTATACAAACGACTAATTCCCTATCACACTGGATCCCCCCACACTGTACTTACATTTCGATGATCGACATTCACAGTATAAGCACAGTATAAGTATTAATACAGTACAGAAACTCAGTCCGTTTTTCTGCCAGACGAGCATGCGCGCGCATTTACTAGCGATCGTAGCGGCCATAAAGTAAGACTACAGAAACTACTCCGGGAAGTATGTAAATAAATAGGAGTGTTGTATTTATTAGAACACGCAATATGGGGAGAAATTTACGTAAGCCAGGGTATATAGATCTTAAATATCACATGATGAGACACGTTTCCCAATTAGTTCAGACTCATTTTACGTAAACAGAATGCGGATATTTCAGTGGAATGCACGTAGTATACGCAGTAAGCTGCCTGAGCTACAACGGGTATTGGACATCTTAGCTATTGACATCTTATTAATAACTGAAACATGGTTACACCCAGAGACGCCGTTCTATCTTAACAAGTATAATATAGTTCGATCAGATCGCCCGGACGGACGCGGGGGAACGGCTGTTCTGGTTCATTCTAGCTACAATTACTCCGTTGAATATATACCTTCTCCTCATGAAGCGATTAGTTTAACTGCAGTTCGCATTCAGGGTATTTTGTTGGTGGTTCTTTACAGACCCCCTCATATTACCATACGATCGGAAGCTTGGACCACATTATTTTCCTACTTTCCGGATCCAACTATTTTAGGGGGAGATTTCAATGCTCATCATACCGCCTGGCATAGTTCGAGGATTTCGCAACAAGGGTTACATTTACATAGGGCCATTAGTAATAGTCATTTTCTCTGTTTAAATTCGAACACTCCGACAACTATCCACCCTTCCACTCATGCAAGGTCGATTCTGGACCTTACTTTTGTCACCCCTAGTATAGCCCCACACGTAGAGTGGTCAGTTCACTATGATGCCTTGGGAAGCGACCATTTCCCGGTTCTACTCCAATATTCTCTTCCGGGAACCGTACGGGATGGAGAAGGGTTGCTGGGTAGAATGGGGCTTAGGCCGAGGAGGAGAAGACTATCCCACTTCCAGACCAGGGATTTTCAAACATATCTCAATCGCAGTTTCCATCCTTCTTGGTCACTGGATTCTCCGATACAGATCTATCACAAAATCACTCAACCGATTACAGAATATCTGAACCAGTTTCACCCTCTCCTTACGCACTATACCATCAAGAGAACATTGTATAGTAAGTTTTGGTGGACCCCTGAATGCTCGCGTGCAGTTGCGCTACGACGACAGGCAATGGCACATTACAAACGCGTGCCAACCGGTGATAATTACCTTCGAGTGAAACGCCAAAGTGCGCTCACATCGAAATTTCTTAAATTCACTAAACGTTCCGCCTGGAAAAACTTTTGTTCGAAATTGCATACCCATACCTCATATTCTTCCATTTGGGCTACAGTCCGAGCATTACATGGACATGCACACCCACGAGTGGTTCAAATCCCCCTTGAAATTTTGAAAACATTCCATGACGTATTAGCCCCACCTTCTGTGGATCCATTAGAATTCAAGCCCATTCAGGTGGACGCTTCCCCACCTGCACCCTTTAATTCCGATTTTCAGATTGGGGAGTACTACGCGATAATCAAGAAGAAAAAGAATACTGCTCCTGGCTTAGATGGATTCTCTTACCACATGATTAAATCTTTACCGCGGACTATCCACGAGTCCCTTCTGAAATGGTATAACTTAATTTATAAACATCCTTACATTCCGCCTTCTTGGAAAGAATGTCTTGTGATCCCGGTTCCTAAAACAAATCAGGTTGATGACCATTCTCACCTTAGACCGATCACACTGCTTTCTTGTTTTCGAAAGGTATTTGAGTCCCTGCTACAACACAGGATTTTATGGTTTCTCGAACATCGGAAAATAGTGGGACGATCCCAAGCAGGTTTCAGGAAAGGGAGGTCCACTTCGGATAACCTCGCGATACTGGTCATTGACATATTACTCGCTTTCTCCACTCGGTCTATAGTGGACGCAGTATTTATTGACATTTCTAAAGCGTACGATTCGGTGCAAATTCCCATCCTTTTGGACATCTTAATATATTTACAGTTCCCTCAAAATTTGATTCGGCTTATTAGTGTATTATTTACGGATAGGGTTATTTATATTGAAAATTCAATTGGATATTGCTGCTCCCGTCGAACCTCCATTGGTCTTCCTCAAGGCTCCAGCCTTAGTCCCTTACTATATCTTATTTACACGCACGCCTTAGAGTCCACCATAACTCCTTTTTGCCGCATACTCCAATATGCAGACGATATATTGATATATACTCGACGTTCCGATATGCAGGACTCCACACGGGACCTACAGCAGGCCATGGATTCACTTCATATTTGGTGTGAGGCCAAGGGTCTACAAATACATAGTAGTAAGACAGTTCGTATTATTTTCACTAGGAAATCGCACTACAACGTCCCCCAGATTCGGTATTCAGAGTCTCCTATTAAAGTAGTACATCAACATAAGTTTCTCGGGGTGATATTCGATTCAAAGCTTAATTGGAGGGCTCATATTCGGGAGTTAGTTATCCGGTGTGAAAAGGGTAGGCACATAATTCGATCATTAACTACCACGTGGTGGGGAGCCAACGTCCAAACTCTACATTTGGCCTATCAGTCCATTATACGCAGCAAACTTGAATATGCAGGTTTTTTGTTTGATACAGCCTATAAAAAAGACATTACAAAGTTACATTCTATTCAATTTGACCTTCTTAAAATCGTTTCGGGAGCAATGCGTTCTTCTCCCAACCAGGCTCTCCCGGTTGAAATGGCCGAATACCCGTACAGTTACCGTTGTCGTCTTTTGGCGCTGAATTACCTGATAAGACAGTTGTCCGACACTTCTTCGCCAGTCATACCAAAATTGACTCTACTTTCTCGTTTGTACAAACCTTATAATATCAATAGGAGTCTGGATCCTCCTGCTTTACTATGGGCGTTTGACTGTTTACGCCCTTATACTAGAGATATAGTTCGCTCTAGGGGTTTACCGTGTTATAATTGTCCTTTTGCAGTAGTTTCTTTTTCTTTTCCGGTCAGATTGCAAATGACGGAAGATGACCGAGTGTTACTTCGGACGCCTTTAACGGAAAACATTACTCAAGCCTCCAGTATAGCCATTTATACGGATGGCTCAAAACAGTTAAATGAATCCGCGGTTGGAGCAGCTTACATTGTTCCTGCCTATAATACCTGGGCACAATACAAGCTTCCATCGGATACTACGGTGTTTCTAGCGGAACTCTTTGCTATTCGCCAAGCATTATTGTGGTTAAAACGTCGGGCTATCCTCCAACCTACTGTTATTTATTCGGATTCACAGAGCGTACTAATGGCCCTCCGAGAACCACACATGCCGAATACCGCTTCCTGGTGGGTTATACATGTTAAACACCTGTGGTATCAATTGTTAGCATTGAACGCACGAATTTCAATGTGCTGGATTCCTGGTCACGCGGGCATAGCGGGAAATGAAGCAGTGGATACCTTGGCGAAGCAAGCCTGCGAGCGGGGGCAGCTTACTGAGATTTTACTGCCTGCATCCCACTTTAAACATCCTATCATATCTCTACTAAGACAAGAATGGCAGCGTAAATGGGACACATATGGTTTAACGTCGCATATCCACTATTATAACTTTCAAAACACAATTCCGATTAGACCGTGGTTTTATAATCGCAGATTCCCTCGTTGGTTTCTTACTTCTATCATACGCATTAAATTAGGTCACACTAGCTCTCCATACTTTCTAAATAAAATTCATGTTGCCGACACTCCCCTTTGTCATTGTAACCAAGAGGGCTCGGTTCATCATCTGGTGATGGCATGCCCCAGAAATCGCACGGCTAATGATCATTTTTATTTACAACTTCAACGTTATCATGTCCCGTTTCCAACGTCTCTATATGTTCTTCTATATTACCCCCCACTCCATATTCTTCATTTGCTCTACCACCATATGAAACGATGTAAAATTAAACTATAACACACTTCTCTATTCTGTTGGCTGAGGGTCTCTTTCCAGGGTGCTACTTCGGTTATCCCATATGTCCCGGTGCGCCTCGGTGACAACCCGATTTCCATGGTCCAAAGATTCCCGTATTACATTTCACACAGACATACACACGATTTATTCTTCATATCTCATTAGGGTATTATAATTTTATTGGAGATACTATTACTCGTACGCTTCATACACTAGGTGGTTAGTCCCTTATTAGTAAACAAATACTACAACAATCACTGATCCTGGTCTGTTACTCCTTTCTCCCTGTTGGGGAGTCGACATTGTTTCTAGACTATCACACTGGCTACATGGCGATATGGAAGCCGAGGCCAAATACACTAGAAGAAGAAGAAGAAGTATTAGAACACGCGATATTCGAAAGGACCTTATTATTCTGCTGTAAATTTCAGTAATAATAAAAGACAAAATCCTGAATTGCATTTCTTCACTTTCTTGAAACATCCCGAAAGGTAAGAACGAAAATAAGTAATATTTATGGTAGGCCTACTGGCTTACTCGTGATTCTGGTGTGGTTATGTTTCAACTTACTTTAATGTAATATTTTTATATTTTATTCTGTTGCAATGATTTCTGGTGTCTAAAATAGGTCATTAATGGTCGACAAGAAAACCTAGTAGGACTAACAAAATATGTAAAATATTTAAGAGAAAATTACCGTCTATGCTTGACACACGCCGAAAACAGACAATTTATGAATTCCTATAAAAACTCGTTAATTAAAGCTGCTGTACCGACGGTGTCTTCAATTCCAAATGATCCAGAATTTTTTGTTTTGTTTAATGGAGTTCATCCTGCAGTAATTGACGCTACATAGACCTACAATAAATTGAAGTCGTATATTGCCATATAAGGCAAAGAATCAAAATACACTGTCAACAATGACGTGCAGGATGAACAACGTGACAGACCTATAATATAATTTACGTAATTAATACGTAGGCTATTTAATATCATAATTTGAATTATAAATTATATTAAAGGGCAATTATTTTAAAGGAAAAGTACTAGGCCTAGATACAGTCCTTAACAGTAGCCTATTTAGGTATTGTTTACCTCTTCTTAACTAGAATATAATATAGTATCTGTTTTGTTATTTCTTAAATTTAAAATTAGATTTGCATTAAATAAAAATATTCTGTATTTTTCTCTTTTAACATAACATATTTTGCGATGTGTTTATGTATTTTCCCAAGTCATTTGATATGATGAGAACGTAGTTTTACTAAATCTCCGCATGGAGCACTAGTGTCGTCCAGCCAACATGTTGTCATAGGACTTTTAACACACAGTTTCTTTACTGCATTAATACTTATACTGTGGTATAAGTCTTACATTCTCTGCATTTAGGTCACAAGTAATCTAAATTGTCTATAGCTGCCGCCACTCTCGCTCGGGCTCTTATACGGGTTTCTTTTTTCTCTCTCTCTTACTCTTATTTAATACGTTATATCGTGTGGGAATGGACTGAAATCCGTAGCTACTACATTCTTATTGTAGTTAAGGTACAGTGGGAAAGAATGACTCTTCTTTTCTTTTGTCAATTCTTATTACTTTTTGTGTCTATCTTTCTGACTTTTCCTTATCAGTCATTTTTGTTTCCCAGTTTCCCAATTCAGATTCGGCTTAGCTGTTTATCATTGTTAAAATTTTCTTTTTCATCGTGCTAGTACCTTACCTCAGCGTATATGTGCATGTTAAAGACAGAGATTTGGAATGGTTTTTGTAAGTTAATATTAATTTTATTATGAGAGTTTAGAGCTATGCTCATGCGGGGCAAATAATACTCTTCAAATTGTACAAATTGTGTGTATATTATTTGTATTTGTAATAATTTTGTATCAATTTGTATTTTTTAATTTGTAATAAACTTAATTTGTAATTTATAAAAAAAATAAATAAAATCAGGTAAACTGATGTAACAAAGTGACAAAAAAAAAAAAAAAAAAAAAAGATGCCCGATCTGTATCCTTCTATTGAAAGGTTTAACATGATACTTTAACATACATTTTACAGTGAGAATTCAACTGCTTATTTACAATTTGAAATTCAATTATTGAACTAACTTCTCAAATATATTAATATAAATCTCACAACGAAAGTGACACTACCTATTTGTAACTTGAAACCCAATTATTGAAATAACATATACAATATATTAAGTATAGTTTGCAATGAGAATCTAATTGCTCACTTGTGGTTTGAAATCCAACCATTGAAAATATATATGTCCTTAGAGTAGAGAAATCTCCAAGGTTTCAAACGTGTTAAACTGAAAGGGCATATCTCTTAAAATTGTATTTCACTTTATGAATTTTAATTTCTCAATTTGAACTATCTACATTGTTAATTATAGGGGAGAGTACCCAGACCATAGTGTACCTTGGACCAGTTCTAATACACGAGAACTGTTGACATCTAGCGCGCTAACCGCAGAACTATTTGCTTCTCGTGGCCTCAGGCATTCTCTGTGCAAGTCTGGACATGTTTTTTTCAGATCTGCGTGTGCAAGACCAAAACGTTGTTTTTTCTGGTGAAAACTAAAATTTTTCCCCGCCAGTTGCTTGATAATTGAAGTTGATATTGTGCATAAAGATGTTTTTGCGACTATCCATTGCATTCATTATCATTTGGTGAGTAAAATGACCATACATTTTGTTATTTAGATACCAGAAGATCGTGGATTCATTACCATTTGGTGAGTAAAATGACCATACATTTTGTTATTTAGATACCAGAAGATCATGTCGATAGTCATATTTGTGTGGAAACAGACATTCGTGTACCTGGAGCCACAACTGCGTCTTGTACCTTGAGCCGGCGGACCATGGTACAAGAGGTTACATTATATTTTATTTTTATGTGTTCCAATATTGTTGTGAGGACAACAATGACTCGTAGTAAGACCCAGGAGCCTGTTGACGCAAGAGTTTTGGAAAATGCTCTTAAGAAAATTAATTCGAATGATCCAGAGAAGAAAATGTTTCTTCGATAACATCAAAGATGTTCACAACAGATTTGGCTCCATTCCTCTGGAAGACATATGGAACTTGGACGAGACTGGCCTAAGCACTGTGCAGGGACAGTCAAATTAGTCACTATGACTGGAGCTGTGAATGCTGTTGGAAACTAACTACCTCCTATGTTCATATTCTTTCGTGTTCATTTCAAGGACAGAATGTTGTTGGTGGCCTTCCAGGGTGTATCGGAGCTGCTAATCTATCTGGGTGGTCAAATGAAGAAACATTTTTAAAGTTTCTTGACCATTTTCTTAACTGAAGAAAATAGGGTTCTCTTGATCTTGGACAATCACGAGACACATCTGTCTATTGATGCTCTGGAAAAGGCATCAGCTGCTGGTGTAGTGATGGTAACATTGCCCCCCATAAACTTCGCATAGGCTTCAGCCTCTGGATATTTCTGTTTATGCACTTATGCAGTATGGTCCATGGTACATGAGGGTGTTGTATCTTGAGCCAGTGTGTAGTATAATTTATTTATTTTCTTATACTTATTTTTTACTTGAGTACATACTTAAAACAAATACCAATGGGTTAAGAAAGCTCAGTACATTGGTAAGAGACTAAAAAAACTATGGAAACGCTTTTAGAATTCGAGTTAAAGGCAGCACAATAAAAAATGTCTCAAGGTACAACACTCTCCCCTACATGGTAACCAAGCTGATCCAAAGTGTAAAGATTGTAACGACTTTGGATTGATCACTATTTAACTTATTGTTTGTAATAAATTCTATGAAAATTGATCACAGGCTTAATTATTCTGGTAATAGTTGGGTGTTTTTCATGCAAGTTTCGAAAAAACTTAAATAGCTACTGGATGTGGCAGTTGCCTATTAAATTTCTCCAAGCAGTAGTAGTAGCAGCAGTGGGTTCTGGTTATTACTTCAATCTATATTCAGTAAATATAAAACCGACACGTAGCAGATGGTTCCCCTGTTATAAAATAAGCGATAATATTTAACTATACACTAGAAAGCAGTAGATATGCAAACAGAATTAATGGAATATGTAGCCCCAAGTCATCAGATCTGTTGGATGAATCACTCAAATATGTTATGAATATGAGGAAGAGAGTAGTATTCCCTATCTGTTCCGGAATCGATTGCTGAATACCTGCGACGTGCTTTAAACCCGTTGCACCTTCCCCCTTCATTCCTACTAAAATGTACTAGACAATAGGTGCCCAGGCTTAAATAATTTCAACTTTATCCTGAAGACACAGGTCCTCCCAAAGCCAGAATCCTGTTGCGTAATAGGCCTGTACTATAATGACATAAACTACATAAAGTGTGTGCATTGTGGTCGGAGAAAAAAGACGCCATGGTGGAATATCTTCACTGCAGTGAAAATCATAGATCTTACACTATAATAATTATTAGTGACAGAATTAATAATAAACTAGTTCTGTCATCAGCTGGTCTCTCGTATGGCTGAAAGTTTATTCATCACATGGTTTGAACAGTGTTTTCCCATGCACCAGCCAGCAGAATGGCATTTCAGACTGTGTTCTCGTATCACGTATCGAAAAAATATAATGTAAAGCACAGCAAATACCGTTACGTTTCTTGGAATAATAGAAACTTCATGGTATGTGCCAGAATGGTACTTTCTGAGATAATATGGTGGACAGAAAATGTCTGTCCGTTTGTCTGTCCGTTTGTCTGTCCGTATGTCTGTACGTGCGATAACTCGAATAGGCCTACTTTGTTAACAGATTTTCATGAAACTTGGTATAAACACTTCGACGGTTTCTGGCAAAATGTCGTACTGACAACTGAAAATTTTACAGGAGAAGGAAAAAAAAATCGTTCCAATAAAACTGGATTTTATGCACTAAAGTGCCGTTTCCCTGATATCTCAAACATTTATTAACATATTGCAGTGAAATTTTGCATGCAAGTATATTTGATATTATTAAACAACACTACATAGAATCATTGATGTAACTTTAATAGTTTTTTAAATATTTCTCATGTAAAAATTTCTAAAAAAAATAACAGGTGATGAATTATCTTAAAAAATATTTATACTGCAGATAATCCAAAGATCCTAGATTATGTTGTTTATAATTACAAATAGATAGAAAAAAGAGTCACCCACAAATATTGGTATTTATGAAAATTATCAGGGAAACGGCACTTCAATGCACAAAATTTGGTTTCATTTTGTAATGATAAAACTTCACCTATTTTTCAGCATCGCAAGCTGTATGTCCCCCCTTAAACAATATCTCCATGGTGCAGGCTCGGTCAGCTTCGGATGTTTGATGCCAGATTTCAGTTTCTAGGTCATCATATATTAATTGGGAACAATAACTATCTAAGGTAAGGTAAGGTATGTCAAAAATAACAAATGCGTTCCAGATTTTGTTTGCATCAAACAATTAATTTATTTTGCGTATAGCAAGACCGATTACAGCATTAATAAGTAGCACAGTTTTGAAATTGGGTGACGATTTTTAAGTAAGTAACTGGAAAAAGACAATAGGCCTATCAACGGTCCTAAAATCAAGAACCCAATGGCAATTCCGATTTCAGCAATCAGAGCTGTTTTTTATAACAAAATCTAGAAGAGGTGATGCTTTGATTATCGCGTTGAATGTGGCGTTTCGAAACGTATTGCAGAAAAAAATTTACTGCTCATTATGTAGTCCCAGAAGTTCTTCCTGTTCAATACAGCAAAATTGCAAAATGTTAATTCATACTAAGTAAACAGTTTGGCACTGAATGAAAAAATCGCCCAGACCTCAGCTGGTACAGTCAAATGCTGGAAAAGCAATCTAATATGGAGGAAACTGTTCCACAGCAAGATGAAAACGAACCCATGCTTGATATTTCTCAATTTGTTTGAATTTTTATTTTAAATGATTTGACATTTATTAACACAAAATAAAAATGTATATGTTAATAACAAAGTAAATTTAAAATTTTCTTGTATTCATGCTTGCATAATAATAAAAAGAAGATATTTTACATCTACACTAGATTATTTCAATTCACTCCTACGTTTCCACGGTGAGACTTGTCCATGATCAGCTGTTCCAAATAAGATCTATTACGGTTCCAAATCAAGTTTTGCTCAACTTATTTTTGTTTATAACTACGTTTTTAAGATAAGTAGAGCCATAAACAATCACAATAAAAATGCAAATTACAGTATTCGAAAATAAACAAGTCAGGTGTTGTAAATAAATTCCATTTATTAGCATTTTTTTTTTAATTTGCCGAAAATTTTTAAAAGTGGGCAATACTGATTTTGGAACTGGACAACTCAATTATTGATGTCCTACCAAGAATGAATTTAGAAGAAATACAATGGTAGAACGCAAGATAGATATGTACAGTAAGTAGAGAAAATGACTAATTACTTGAACTTAAACCCACCCCTAAACAAAACAAAAATATATCCCATTGTGTTACAAATTGTATATAGCCTACCTAGTTGCAGAAATCCACAATCAACGTGACACAATTCGTCTGCGAATCCACAATACCACTTCCAAGCGAGAGCACTGGGTAAAATTACCTATTTCACGTGATTGTCCGATCGAGTGACATCAACATACAGACCTAGAGTGATGAAAGCTCAGAAATACGACAGTACAAGCACCGAAATTCCTTTGATTAGTGTCTGTGAATGTACCATTATACATTCTTACTGAGGTAAGTTGTGTAACAAGTGATCAGGAGGGGCAATAGAAATTCTGGACAAAATTAGCATTCTACAAAAATGTGCCTTGGCCCATGTCTGGAATACGAACCGCAGTAGAATCAAGTAGTCCTGTAATTATCCCAATATTATTCCGAACTTCAGCTTAACTGACTTTAATCCCAGATCTGTAGGAGGTCAAAAAATTCACTTTAAACAATAGGCCATAAGCAACCTTGATACATTTATTGCCTTCAAAAATAACTTTGCATGTTTGGTAATGTGAAAAGAAAGGACATAATTTTCCTTTTACTATTTAATCTCTCACTGTATAGGTCTTACTAGCCTGGCCAGTGAACGAGAGATTAAATTACGAATCATGCAAAGAATAATCAAGGACTGCTAGGTCAAATGTTTCCTATGCCATATGGGATCCGGGAACTACCCAAAACCGCAAGTCAGGGAGATAGTGGTTGGAATTTGAATCAGGAATCTCCTGAATGAGAATCCTCAACACCACTAGTACTCACCATCAACACTTCGTATGATATTAAACTACGCTTATAATATACGTAAATGTAGCTCCTCATTAAATAATAACATATTATAGGTTCTTCCGTAAGGGAAAAGGCAGGTAAATATATATTCTTTTTGGTACTTATTTTTTATAGATATAGTGTCCTATAATCAAATCTTCATATCCCAGAAGTTTAAAAGAATAAGGCCCGTGAAACTGTCAATATGAATGCTATTTTTTAAGTCTGAAAACAATTTATTTACATGAAAATATCTAAGGAACCTTTACAATGTTATAATTCTGTTCTAATAAATAAGTTAATATGTTTTCTCTCCATCATGAAAGGCTTAAAATAGACTATATAATTTGGCAAAAAAATTAAACGTATTTCTTTAAATCATAATATCAACTTTTTATATCTTCCGTCAGTACTTACAAGAATTTTTAACCTTCTGTAAATTAAATTTGGGAAAGGACAAGGAATGTGAAAAAAATATATGGACGTCACACATGTTGCTATTCTAATTCTCGTATCTTAAAGAGTGGATATACATACATGTGTAAAATTTCGCAAATCCACCTTGTTATGGGGTCAAGAGTATCATAGAAATACAATCTAGCAGCTCTAGACTGAAAGCACTATTTCCCATCTTGAACTTTCTGCAATATCCTGAAATAAAATGTTAAGCTTTTTAATAATACGTGGCAGTTGGAAGGAAAGCTGGAAGAAGCCGTAATAGTGATACTTGTGTAGTTAAAAGTTGGGAAATATCGCTGGCGAGACGTTCGCCACGTGTAGCAAATATTTACTGTAGCAAAACGCTGCTTCTCGCTATTCCAGTTTGCTGACAGAGACGAGAGCATAGAATGGTCGTCACTTTGTTGTGCCGTATGCCACCCCTCTCTCATATTTTCCTGGCTGAGGCTATTTTCTCGCGCGACTGACTTCAAATCCATCGCCAAGCGCTCCTATGCTCGGGGCTAGAGGGGGCAGCGGCCCGGAAGAGATTTGGTCTCCAAGGCAACCAAACAAGCTGGCAATACCTACATATATGTACGTGTTCAGTATCTAGATGTCTATAATATTGTGCTAATTGTGACATCATTTACTTGTGCCCACTGCTCGTGGATATTTTTTTCTGTACAATTTATTGGACAACAAATTTCACCGAAATGTTATGAAATATCTCTTGGTTATGCTCAAATGATTAATCAAATTCATACTAACTACTATTTTATAAATACGATAACTGCATATTTCTTTGCGGCAAAACAAATAGGTAGACGATGGGGAGACAGGGAGAAAGAGAAAGAGAGCTAGGTGGAGAGAGAGAAATACTACGGAATTGAACCACTGAAACAGGGATTGAATTCTCAGTGAAGTAATTCATTTCATAGATTACTTCAGAAAATAAAATAAAGTAATTATGTAACTTAAGTTGATATACTTACATAATTAAATTAAGCCAAATGCACTAAGTCAGGAACCAATAATAAAAAAATTACATCATTTTGCAGTAATAATAATAACAAATTATATCCAATTCTAGATCGTATGAATAGATTGAAATAAAATAACCATAAGATAGGTTTCACAATATTACAATATGAATACTTCAGGTGCAAGAGATTTCATAATACGGTCAGACCTCTGTATAGCTATATTTCTTTGTCCTAGCAGATTGCATCCTTACATATGGTTATGTATTTGCGCGTGTATAGGCCGCTCGCGCGTATATGCTGCACCTGGATTTTGAGGCAATATTTGTGGGGACTTTTTCTGAATTACGTTCGTTCTGCGAAATGTGGCAATGTTGTACATTCCTTATAATTCAAAGGTTGACTAACGGTATCAGGTACGGTACCTAGTGGCATTCATTGTATGCATACTAGTAAAGTGTTATAAACTAAAGTGTGTTTACTGTATTGAATTTAAAAATTCCGAGTATAAGCAAAGCAATTTTATATACCTATTTTAGTAATAAAAATGCGGCCTATACAAGCGTAAGTACGGTATTCAGGGGTTGTTGTATGCCACATATTAGGAAGACGGCATGCAAGTACTTTGTAATCTACAGGATAATTCAAGCGAAAAATTATAGTTCATCAATGATATTGATATCTAAAGAGACCGCGAAACTTCCTCAATCTTTCTCTTCTGGAAATTCTACAACTCAAAAAGAACAAGCGGATTGATGAAAAGGAATGTGGTTGGGCATCAGAAGATTTGAACAGCTATATTCACACTCAATAATTGATTCATTGCGGACTCAGACACGAGTGCTCGAAGGAACTTCTTCCTTAGGCCTATGTGTATTTTATGTTTTCTCCAAAATGACAGAGGGAAGATTCTTATTCCTTACTTGAGTAAACGAATCGGTTTATGTGGCGCTAGCTTTCTGTGCTCAAGTTCGTGAGTTCAATCCTGGCCCCGATCGATGTAATTTATGTGGCTTAAATATGACAGACCCGAGTCTGTAGACTTGCAGGCATGTAAAATAACTCATATGAGACAAAATTCCGGTACACCGGAAACGGTCAAGGCTTATGTTGCAGTACATCTCGACGTCGACGAAGCAATTGGGCCTATTGTCTCTTTAGACGTATCCATTCTGAAGATAATAGTAAATTCCAATCCTGCCTCTGAGAGTGATGAAAATCCCGAATCCCACTCAGATTGTTCTGCCTTATTGATCCATCGACCTCCCGAATGCGAGTCAGCAATGATGCCCAGTCTTCGCTTCCTACCTATATATGTACTGTGTATATATATATATATATATATATATATATAATTTATTTATTATTTATTTTGTTTAGAATATAACAGGCTCATTGCCCAATTACAACATTCTGTTACACTAGTTTTACAACATTAATAGTATATTTTTTAATGTAATACTAAAAATATTTAAACTAATACTACAACTAAACAAATACAGAAAAAAGAAACAAGAAACACATACGATATCAAAATTACACAATGAAGGAAACAGATCGAAATATAAGTAATAAAATAGTTTTGGAGGAACGAAAGACTTAAATAATTAAAATGACATGTAGCATATATAATTGAGAGAGAGAGAGAGAGAGAGATGGGGTAAAATCATATAGAGAAGGGCAAACACATAGACGCACATAAGGAAAATCCACAACAGCATCTATTAAATAAAAAAAAAAAAAAAACTTCCTCCGATTTAGAAATAAAAATCATATTTCCAACGACTATTCTCGTTAAAACCTAAACCCGTTTCGGCTGTGCAATCCATTACAGACATCTCTCTCTAAACCCTCCCCTACTGAGCGCTTAATTCCGAGAATGAACTGTGATCTGAAAAACACATGAGTCAGCTGAGTCGTTCGCTGAAACACAGAGTGTGTGTTGAAGTACTGGGTGAAACACTAGCAATCTGAGCGATTTAGCCAGCGTGATGCGATAATGACATTGTACAATACCATGTCATGTGCAATAACGTCACTTCTTGTTGTAAATGGTCACTGGGATCGTTCATTTGGGAACTTGAATTGCGGTTTTAACGGCTGTGTTATCAGTCGCGATGCATCATAGATACTCACACTTCATCCCAGAATTAAAACACAATGTTCGCGTAGCCATTATACTGTACATTTCATATTATAGGAACACCCATTCTGCTTAATCTCGTCTAGTTACGCCAAAACGCACCTTAAAATACTTCATGGATAACACTGGTACAGGAATGATACGAAAAAACTACCAGGTTTTAAAGATGAAAATAAAAGTAAAAGGCATCTCCTAATAACAGGTTTGGGAGCCAGATAAATTAAACAGTGAAAGAAGGGATACAACAGAACCGAAACGTTATATTGGGGTTTTATAGCAATGTAAATGACCTGTGAATAAATCCATCCAATGGGAAATGTACTGTCCTTTATTTTCTTTATAGTCAGCGCTAGTACTTAATTTCGGCCTGAACGCGTTCGGTACTTCCAGGGATTTTTTTGCACTGTATTTTTAATGAAACTGTGCCTAATAGAGTTTCGGTTACCGGTTTGACACACAGTCCAAAAAAAAGGGAGTGAGAAGGTGTTTAATGAAGACAGTATAGTTTTATGGAAATGTTTTTCTTAATTCAACTTAGACTGTTTACTTTTGATTAGAACTGTCTTTGAAGTAATTTCGATTTTTTTTTTTTAGCAACTGAAGTCTGAACTCTTTCTATAATTTGTGCTAAGTTAAAATTTGATATGTTTTTAAAATATAAGCCTACTCAATAATCATTAACAATAAATAAACAGAATATTACATAACACCTGTTCTTTGTATTAAATCGTGTGGTTTTATTGTTATGATAAGAAATTATGCTTTAAAAACCGGAATTTAGAAAAGTATTTTGTAAAAAAGATTTCTTATTGTTCTCATTTCTCAAGTTTTGTCATAATTTAAAAAAAATCGAAACATTTTACGTTTATGGGAGGGCGTATGGTTGAAAAGGGGTCAAAATGTGTGGGTATGCGTTCCTGCACCTAAAATTTTAGAAATTAAGCACTGGTCAGCACGCAAAAGTTTTAGAGAGTGTGATGGGTAGGAATAGATCGCTGTAGAACCGGCCCTAAAGTAAACAATTAATTAATAAATTTCATTTTGACTAACCAGGAAATATATATACTTATAGATGTATGCTTTTATAGGCCTATGCCCAACCTACGAAGTTAAGATGATAGAAGCATAAAACTTAATCGTCAGAAGCTTAGAAGCATTCCTCTGACACTGGGATTCGAACCCAGAACCTTTGGCTATCCGTACCACTGCTCTACTAACTGAGCTTAGCCATAGTTCGCTTCACAGCGCCAGATGGAGCCTCCCTCCTATGACTGATTACCCTTAATGGTCTACCTCACTGACAGACAAGTTATGTCATATGCAATAATGTGAGGCACACTAATTAGCGCCATCTGGCGCTGTGAAGCGAACTCTGGCTTAGCTCAGTTGGTAGAGCAATGGCACGGATAGCCAAAGCTCCTGGCAAGTAATCTGTGGTTCATGAATGCATATATCCGTCTTAAAAATACAGTTGTCAGGTGTCTTGTACAATAAGTTGCAGTTCAGCTGAAGATTCAGTTGTTTGACAAAATCCTCTTGTTACTCCTATGTTATTATTATGACAAATTTTTTGCAGAAGTTCTATCGGCCACGTAGGTTGGAGTTTACTGCAAGGTTCATTTTAACCTGTTCTTAACCTGGCACGGATAGCCAAAGCTCCTGGCAAGTAATCTGTGGTTCATGAATGCATATATCCGTCTTAAAAATACAGTTGTCAGGTGTCTTGTACAATAAGTTGCAGTTCAGCTGAAGATTCAGTTGTTTGACAAAATCCTCTTGTTACTCCTATGTTATTATTATGACAAATTTTTTGCAGAAGTTCTATCGGCCACGTAGGTTGGAGTTTACTGCAAGGTTCATTTTAACCTGTTTTTAATATAGGACTTATGTTTTTATCACGTAATATATTTGCATTTTATACCTTTTAGTATATAGTTAAAAATATTAGCGACATTTCATTCTGTTCATTCTATTGATCATACTTGACGTACTCTCTAAAATTTATATAATTTTAACCTGCAAGAGGATCAAATATTAATGGCAATTGGATTTTTTTTATTAATTTTAAGTACTATTTGGTTCCATTATATACACTTCATTTTGTGCCAACCATATAGGTCTGATTTTATAATTTTAACTCAATTTTGTTCTAATAACTTGTAATTATAACTCTATTTATATTCCCACTGAAGATTTTGGCTGAAATTAATTTCTTTAAAAGAAAGCGTTGTTATCACTTATGTACTAGAAATAAATCAGCAACTAAACACTTGATTCTTCTACATTATTAGGTCTTAATTTGTAGTTATTTTCCTTCTGTTACACAACATTTATTTACATTACTTAAGTTCATCTTCAATCGTCACTTTTTCTTTTATCTAAATCTGTTCCTTCCTATTTTTCCTACATTATTAGGTCTTAATTTGTAGTTATTTTCCTTCTGTTACACAACATGTATTTACATTACTTAAGTTCATCTTCAATCGTCACTTTTTCTTTTATCTAAATCTGTTCCTTCCTATTTTTCCTAGCCCTTCCAGAGGCGCTGGGTCTCAGACAAATGGCCGAATTAAACGGTATTCGTTTTTGAAGATGTCTCCTTACAGGCGTGAGACAAAAGAAGTAGGCCTAAGCTGTAATTCACCGTTGGAATATATTTGTGTGCATAGATCTACATACATTGATTTAAGAAAACTTATTGTAATAATATCATGCCCAAATACACCTCTGCAAAGCCCAAGCAAAGAATCCAAAACTTGTCACGTGGATGGCATATGTACGATAACTCTCAGACAGCCCTCAAATCTATTAATCATAAATTTAATTTGAATCCATTAGCGGTATCAATTAAAACAAGCCTGCGGACGTACAATAAACATATTTGTTTAACCTGGGTTAAAGGACATAGTGGACAAGATAGTAACGAGAGAGCTGATGAATTAGCAAAAACTGCTGCTGCCTCTGATTTAGATATCAGTTATAGATTGTGCCCCTTTTCACATGTTAAAAAGCGCATTAAAGAGCACATTCTGGTTAAATGGAACAACAACTGCCTCAGTACCATAAAAGGATTCGTTACTAGGGATACTTTCTCTCCAATGGTTGAAGTACGTCAAAGAAGTGTTGTTAAATCTGACTTTATAGTGACCCAATTTCTGTCTGGACATGGGAAGTTTGGCTCCTATTTCAAAAGATTTAAAGTGATAAGAGAAAATGGATACTTGTGTATATGTGGCGAACAACAAACTGTCGAACATCTTTTATTTAACTGTCCAGTGTTTGAAAGAGAAAGACCCATTTTTAAAGGACATTTTGATTATTGTAAACTTCTTTACGCTAAACCATTATTTCATATATTTCTAAGAAAATGCTGTTCTAGACAATTTTATTATTTTCTTTCTTATGTACATAATCGATTATAGTTTAAAGTTACAGGATGATTGGGTGTAATGCTCAGCACTGCTAGTTATAGAACGGAATGGTATGTCATAGCCAAATAGAGATAGATAAATATGTAAATTACAAATTAAATTTGTTAAAACTATAATCCTAATGTACCTTCGGGTAAAATAGGGTTCATAAAACTGTATATTCAATAAATAATAATATGTACGATAAGCAACGAACTGGTTAAAATGGTTGCTAACGTTGAACTGTATAGTACATAATCTTAACGCCACATGTTTCTTTCATATGTATGAATACGCAGCCGGTACATTTCCATTATTCAAAAGGACAGCCTTCGAACTCAGCCTAAACAAGTCTGGCAGAGATATCAGCCTTGCAGGTTGTGACTTTCAAGTGTTACTATCAGGGTTAGCAACAGTAAATCCGTTACTATTTTAAAGTAATATGACGTAGGATTCACAGAATCGCTGCATTTTCGTAGAGCGATTGTATCCTCGGTTGGATAGTGTGTTATTGAAGTTCTAATATATATAATTTTAAAGGGCGGTTATTTAACGGAAAGTGTATTTTATTTATATTTTACGATTCTTTTATTTTCACATAGTACTACTGAGTGATAAATATTTGCCAATAGCTGACCATTAGCTATTACATTTCTGAATAATTATTAATAATATTTTAGTTACTTCTAAGTTTATAAGTTTACTCATTAAATAAACAATGCAGAAGTGTTAGATTTGGTGAAAACCTATAAGTCTATATTGGCTACAGTGTATTTTCTCCTGGTAGATGCTAGAATTTCAAATAGCCATAATACAGTCATTCTTTTAATCAATTCACTATATACTATAGTATATAATATAGTATATAGGAAATGTTAGTAACTCCTAATGAAGACCCAGAAAACCACTGTGTAGCGACATTCTTCTCATTACTGCCTAAAGAAAGATCTCAAAGTAGTGATTTTCTACCACCCTAATGCTACAAGTAGGAATTGAACATAGGCTATTTTGTTTCATTATCAAAACCTATTTTTAGTGTTGTTGGAGTTTCTATTATTACCATAAAATATCCTTTTCGTTTTTAACAAGTTTCCGGGGGATTCTTCAAAATTTAAAAAACTTACAATTTTTTGTCAAAATTAGCATCCTTTTTATTATAAATATTATGTACCTTATATGTTGGCTAAGTTTCGGTGCCCTTGGGCACTTTTAAGTCTTCTTAATTACACGATAATAAAAAGGTTATACTCGTTAAACGTTTAAATCTTAGTGATAGAAATAAAAAAAATTTTGACAAAATCAAACATTCTTCAGTAGATTATCCGTAAAAACAGAAAAATAATATTCAAGTTGGTTTAGTTAAAAGAAACATAAGTTGTAAGGCTGAGTACTTCTGATGAGGCTACATGTATACATTTTTCATTTAAATATAAAGCATACTTTTATTAGGTGCCAGTATGGTACTTTATGAGATTGTGCGTGGGGACGAAAAATGTCTGTCCGTCTGTCCGTCCGTCCGTGTGTCTGTACGCGCCATAAGTCAAATACGCTTTTTCGGATTTTCATGAAACTTGGAAAACACATTTATAATGTCTATAGGAAGAACCCTATTGATATTGAACAAAATCGGTTCACCGGTACTGGAGTAATGCCCAATTTAGTGCCTATTTTAATAGATTATGGCGCCTTTCTATTAGAAAGGCGCCATAACTCAAATACGCTGAATCAGATTTCCATGAAACTTGGTATACGCATTTATGACGTCCATGATAAGTGCCCTATTGAATTTGAACCTAATGTGTTGACCGGTACCGTAGTAAAACCCAATTTAGTGTCTATTTTAAAGGCGCAATAACTCAAATACGCTTTATCGGATATTTATGAAACTTCGTATACGCATTTATAATGTCCATGGGAAGATGTCTATTGATATTCAACCAAATTGGTTGTCCAGTACCGGAATAATGCCCAATTTGGTGCCTTTTATGTTAATATATGAGAAGTCGCGATAACTCAAATATGCTTTATTGGGTTTTCCTGAAACTTTGTATACCCATTTATAATGTACATGGGAAGACGTCTACTGATATTGGACCAAATCGGTAGACCGGTACCGGAGTAAAACCCAATTTAGTGTCTATTTTAAAGACGCGGTAAGTCAAATACGCTTTACCGGATTTTTATGAAACTTGGTATACACATTTATAATGTTCATGGGAAGACGTCTATTGATATTGGATAAAATCGGTTGAACTGTTTTGGAGTAATGCTCAATTTAGTGCCTATTTTATGATAATATACGTATTCGAACGAATTTATATATTAAAATAAAGCAAATCAGTTATCTTGACAACATAGTCAATTGCCATACTGAGATATTATAAGGCTTTGGAAATTAAAATACAGTTAGCTATGACCAAAAACACTATTGTTTTACATGCGCTTATCCAACTAGACCGTCAAATTGACCCAGATGGCCGAGGTGGTAACGTCTTGGCATCACATTCTGGAGTTCCATGGTTCAAATCCCGAAACCGGGCAATTTCACTTTTTTTTTGTATTTCCATGTGAGTGTGCGATTGTCAAGATATCACAAATCTGTACAGTTCAACTTATGCTGAAGATTTTAATCTGTTAACAAAAAAAAATCTGGAGCTTATCTTGGAAATCAATTAAAAAAAAATATTCTGCATATCATAATTGTAGTCATAACTGATTAAACAAAAACATACTGGCACTTTTTAACATCAGTTTACCTGATTTTATTTTTACTGTATTTGTACGTTTGTGCAGAACTAAACGGGTTCTATATACTTAATACAAGGAATCTGAAAATTTTACTTAAGTTCTACAGAGTGTTATTAACAAAACGGCGCTTGGGTTTTTTATTAAGTCGATAGCTTTATTAATAAAAAATTAAATATGTGGTGACCATTAAATTTTTCATTTGTAGTAAAGACACAGTACAATTAATGCGTTATATTTTATAAATACATCATTGGTCCTATTAAAAATTCAGTCATTTTATTGAAGAATTACATGAAAAATTTCATTTTGAAATATGAAATTGTTCAAATACTAATTTTTTTAAAATTCAAAAACCACTAAACTAAAATCATCAAAATGTAATTACTAGAGAAGATTATCTTTTACATCACAAGTAGAAAAAATAATGTATTTAGCTTTAAAAATGTAGATAATAACAGTTTACCTCCGTTTCAAGTGAAGGAATTAAGTTTTATTATTATTATTATTATTATTATTATTAATTTTATTATTATTATTATTATTATTATTATTATTTGCAGAATCTAAAAGGTGTCAGACAAAGGACTTCACTTCTTCGTTCAGTGCAACATTTTAAAAGACTTGCCTCCAATAAAGTGGACGACAATTAATATGTATTAATAGTCAGCAGCATATCTTTAGAAAAGGTTGAATGTAATGATTATGTAGTAGGAGTCATCGTTAATTGCGTTCCTTGATTCCCCCATTAGTTCGTATTTAGAATCACATGGATGTGTGCTCACAACCGTATAAATTAATGAATAGGTGCGTGGTGACTTCAGGAACTAATTGATGGCATCAACCGATGGACAGGAAAAGAAGATACAGTCATCATCAAAACAATGTACTCACTTACATTAACAAACAGTTCTCACAAGCAGATGTAACAGTAGGTTTATGAGTTAGTTGTTGCAATTATATGTTATTCTTCCACAACTTCATTCCGATAATACGAAACAGCACGTAAACATCTCATGCTAGATCTTTCGTTTTGTTGGTTGAAGAATACCTTTCAAAGTTCAGTAGTTCTTGTAAAAAGAATGAAACCCTAGCTTCAACCCAAGGGTGTCAACGAGGTGGTAGGGTGGGGGTAGGTGTGGGTAAGGCGGGTGTATGCTAAAATAAAACATAACAATAGCGTTTTGGTTTTATAGTTTTATAAGTTTTACAACTTCAAAGGTAATACATAAAAGTCTCTTATAATTCTTCAGAATTATTCTGTAATCATTTGTTATCAGTTATGTATGCATCATGTAAAAGCAACTTTCTTAAAGTTTCACTTCAAAAAGAATTGCAACGCTTGCAGGAAAATTATTTGCAATGATCATTCATCCAATATATGCCCTGAATGTAAAATGCAAGTGATATATAAATTAATATGTAGGTCTATGCTGTGAAAAAATTCCATTTTCTAAAATTATCTTAATTCTTAGTTAAGTTATTGTGACAAGAGAGCTCGCACAATTTAGTGAAAAGATTTCTAAGGACAATATAAAGCAATAAGATTAGCAACTTGAACTGCAGGTATAGGAACTCTTTATCTACAAAAGGCATTGTATTTCATGTCAAACTGAAAACCGATTCTTAAGGAACATAGCGCATAGCTCCTCAAAATTGTTAATTGCACCGTTGAAGAGTTATGGCAAAATGTTCCTGGAAATATTTGAATGTGAGAGAATATCTCACACGTGACCACTGACATTGCATTCATACAGGCTACCACTCACGGGTTAATTTAAACAAGAACTGAACGTTTCTTATTACTTTTAGATATATTTTATGTGCCATATATTTGTATATGAAGGTAATTTTTCATATTTTAACAAATGGTGCATTTTTTTCCCGAGAGCCTCGGATCATACTCCAATTCATTTTCGAACCCGATATTGTACGCAGAAGCGTTAAATGGTTGATATTTTGAAAATGAACCTACATTCTGAATTTTCAATAAACCTCAAAATCAATGTTATTTTAAGCGGTGATAGAGTTGTTTTGAAGAGGACTCACATAAGAGTGCACAGACTCTGTTCAAATAGGCCCTTATAGGGTCTTTTGATGTTGAAAGGAGGTGCTCGCTATAAACGAGAAAACAAAATTTTATTTTAACGTTAAAATAGTATGATTTAATACTGAAATAATGTCTACATTTTGTGTGACTCATTAAATATGTGTTCGTTTGGTCATATTTTGTCCTTTTTTAATCATATTTACATATTTTTAAGAGCATACTTGTCTCTCAAATATCAGACTTTCTAAGATCATAAACATACCAACCCTATTTGTAACGATCGTTTAGATAATTTATAAAAACATATTTTTAAAGTAAAAGATTAAATTTTTGTACATGCAATTATTATAGACAATTTAAACAAAATCGTTGCATTCGTTTTCGATAACGCTTGATGAAAAAATAATTCTATGCAGTTAAATGGTAAAAATAGAAAGATAAAATCGTCGACATGACAGATGTTAATTTTCTGGAAGATACTTAATTGAAATTAACATTTTCATCTTCGAGCCACGTTCTCCACGAACAGACAAAACATACAGACGTGTATCCAAAAGTAGTATTTATTTTTTTTTACTCAAGGAACATTGAATTCTGGGTCGAATAATTATTGAAATTTTATTAAGCATACCTAAGATTGGGGCACAGAAATTAATATTAGATGAATAATACATCTTTCTGGTTATGCGGACTGCGGAAACGTTTTTTCGGACTATGTAGCGTATAGGCTATGCCTTACACAGAATACAGTCACTAGGATCTGCGAGGCCGTGCGTATACAATGAAAATACGAATAATATCAACATTTTCATAAATCATGTAGTCTATCTTGGGTTCGTAATTTAATCAATGCTATCGACAGAAAATAATTGAAACATGTCAACCGCATACAAAAATAATCACCAGTTCTATTTATTCCTGATTGCTGCATTCTCTGGGAAATATGAATGCAAAGCGTTCATAATTGAATAATCAAAATTTCAAAATCAACCTACAATAACAGAGGCTTAATAACTCACATTTATGCTGATTCGCTCTAAATTAGTGGAGGTGTCAAATCCAGTTTTATGTACGGCAGGATAACTAGAGCAGGAAAGGGATATTTATGAATGAATACATTGAATAGGTTGTTAACTTTGGTAATGAATGCTTGGTTGTGTGCACAGGAAAACGCGTGCAAAAGATAATCCTCCCATTCAAGAGATCATTCTAACACGAGGTGGTATATCCGCGACATGGAATAGCAAATCTGCCCATTAATAAATGCTTACTCTGTACCTGAAAGTTGCAAACCAATAGCCATTAACAGGAGAGAAAAATTCAATTTGTGCCTTAATACACCTGCTGTTCGAACCTGTAATAAATCAGCAACCGACAAGCGTATGATATTCGTGTAATCAAATTACGGGACACTTTTACTAAACTTCAGTATTCAGCATGTGTTATGGGAACTTTTTTCTGAGTAACTGAAAATAGAGAACGTGAGAGGGAACTCTGTTTTTTTATAAAATAAAACTCCAATTTTTCAATAAAACGACAAATTGTCTCCATTAACAAGTAGAGATTTTATAGGAAAGACATTACCAAACAAAAGTTTTCTTCGGATAACTGATCCACGTTATAATTAATTAGAATCAGACTTAGCTTAACTAACACAGAGAAGAAATAAATGATTTTATAACAATAGATTATAATTAATTAGTTTCATTTTTCCAGTGGTATAGTTGAATATATGGTAGTTTTGTAGATTCCGCCTATATACCACTAAATATAACAATAAGCTGAAGTTAATGAGAAAAAGGAAAAAAATAATTGAATACTATGAAATACTATGGGTTTATTAACTTATTATAAGGTAAGTATTGTAAAATTAATACATCAATTAAATCTAAAATATTAAAATACCATTGAGCTCAATGAATATTAGTCAATTTAGATAAAAATTGTTTTTCTCTTAGTGAAACAATATTAAAAATTGTAAAGATTAAAGATAATCTAGTCACTTATTGGGTTAAAATATAGTTGGATTAAAATATAATCATATTTGAATTAAACATTCAAATAATTGTCATAAATTTGCAGATGACTTGTTGACATATAAGTTTTGTCACATATGTAAGTTAATTTTTTATACAATTTTCTTTTGCTCCCTTCCTCTTGTATATGACGTAATTATCACTATTATAAGAAACAATTCTGATAATGTCTTTCAAAATAAATGTAATATAAATAGTTCTTCTTCCTAGTTATGTTAGTATAAATTTTGGAAGAGGTACACTTGCTTCTTGCTTCTTTCTTCTTAGGTAATACGGTTATTGTTACTATAAGTGTCAATGTTAATTTAGTCAGTAAAAAGATTAATTAAAGTCTGCTTAACAATTCCTCTTCTTGAAATAATAGTGGATCTTGTAGTATTTTAATGTGGTGAATTTTCTCAATAATCTTCAGCTTTATTTGTTTAATGTTAAATGAGATGCATTTCGACGAAACAAGGCGTCATCATCAGTCAGACCGATGCCTAGAAGATGTCAGATTATTTAGTAGCAACCAAGCACTCACCACAACATGACATCTTCTAGGCATCGGTCTGACTGATGATGACGCCTTGTTTCGTCGAAATGCATCTCATTTAACATTAAACAAATAAAGCTGAAGATTATTGAGAAAATTCACCACATTAAAATACTACAAGATCCACTATTATTTCAAGAAGAGGAATTGTTAAGCAGACTTTAATTAATCTTTTTACTGACTAAATTAACATTGACACTTATAGTAACAATAACCGTATTACCTAAGAAGAAAGAAGCAAGAAGCAAGTGTACCTCTTCCAAAATTTATACTAACATAACTAGGAAGAAGAACTATTTATATTACATTTATTTTGAAAGACATTATCAGAATTGTTTCTTATAATAGTGATAATTACGTCATATACAAGAGGAAGGGAGCAAAAGAAAATTGTATAAAAAATTAACTTACATATGTGACAAAACTTATATGTCAACAAGTCATCTGCAAATTTATGACAATTATTTGAATGTTTAATTCAAATATGATTATATTTTAATCCAACTATATTTTAACCCAATAAGTGACTAGATTATCTTTAATCTTTACAATTTTTAATATTGTTTCACTAAGAGAAAAACAATTTTTATCTAAATTGACTAATATTCATTGAGCTCAATGGTATTTTAATATTTTAGATTTAATTGATGTATTAATTTTACAATACTTACCTTATAATAACTTAATAAACCCATAGTATTTCATAGTATTCAATTATTTTTTTCCTTTTTCTCATTAACTTCAGCTTATTGTTATATTTAGTGGTATATAGGCGGAATCTACAAAACTACCATATAATAGATTATAATCTTTATAATGAAAATGATACTTTCTGAAGTGCACAAACGAAAGAAAGTGTTACATTACAAACAAATATTTCCAAGAAATACATCATTTAACTAGAATGTTACAACAACCCTCATCACTGATAGCAGAATACATAGATAATTTTACTGTGCAATTATCTAAAAATGTAAAAACCACATTGCACATTATTTCGGAATATTTGATATGATGTGGTTCACTCACAAAACTTAGGCATGGACAATAGAATTTTCTCGTTTCCCATTCTAATTTATAAGAAACTGTGAAATTTATTACACAAACATTCTCACATATAGGTCTACATACACACTATCCGTTGAAGTTTTTCCACAAACGCATGTCAGCAGCTGAACGCCCTGCCCGGCTAAATTTCAAGTTTCATTAATTGAAAACATGAAGTTCCCAAAATAAGTGCACAAATCAAATGACGTGACATGATTAGGCCTAGTTCTCAAGCAATCATCTGTTGAAATTCCCCATTGTGCTGCGATTACGTCAGCTTTGCCCCGCATTCAGTTCTTAGAGTTTGGTTACCGTATTGCAATGTATTGTGTTTATTATTATTTATTATAATAGTGGTAATTATGACTATGAGTTGTGTTTGAGGGTGCAGCAATAGTTATGAACATAGCCAGAACAGTTTGTATCTTTTCATAAATTCCCTAGTAGAAAAAGATCTCGGGAAGGATAATACATGGTTTAAAAAATAATCGTGAAGACCATATTGCCATCAGGTTTTCACGTATACATTCTGTCCACTTTATTGAAGACGATTATGAGCAATCTATTCTATTAAAATCCAGTCTTCTTAACCGAAATTCGTATAATTAAAAAAAAATCTCTTAATTTGAAGGGACAGAAAAAATCAAACTCGTCGTTAAGAAGGAGAAAGAATAATGTGATTATCAGAAAAAATGTTAGTCTACGTGAGTAGTTTCGGAATCAGAAGCAAGTACTCGTACTAGCTTCAAATGTTCCTAAGTTAGTTATGAAAATGTAAATCAAGGTGAGCCAGATGAAATTTAAAAAAAAGATAATGAACACACACACAACAACATAAATATTTGCCCAAAATTTCTTTTCAATATGAATGTAGCCTATATACATATTTATATATATATATATATATATATATATATATACATATAAATATATATATATATATATCCGAGTTATACTGATGTCACCACTCGCAAACACACACTGGATCTGCGTTCCAAACATCTTACAATAACGTGGTCTTTTGTATTGTTCTGTCAGTGAAACTTTTCTTAATGACGAATAATATAAATAAGTGATAAAATAATCTTCCAAATAAAATTTGCCTCTTAGTACAATGTATTATGTACGACATTCTCTTCACGTAAATTGGTTGTAAAAATTTAGAGAATGCCATTACCACATCGAATCGAATCCCCGAAGGATACATGACCTAATAAAATTTGATTAATGCACTCACGTAACTTTCTTTACTCTAAGCCTGGTCAATAACATCCTTTTCACTTCACATTCTGATATAGAAATAAGCCCATATAGCAAAGAGCACGTATTCAGTTGTTTGAACCTCATGCATAGCTTTCTTGTTCACCAGGCAAACTGAGTTTCTACAAACAGTTTTAGCTTTTGGTATAACCACCCCATGTACAAAATTTAAAGAAAATTTTTAGATCCGTTTTCGAGAAAATCGTTAAAAACAAAATAATCCTCATGTACAGTCCACTAAAAATGAGAGAAAATCGTCGCCAATCTTCGTGTCACATCCTCTGAAGGTACTTAGGCCTAAACCGAAAACAAAATGTTGTTTTCATACGATTTTCCATTCTGGAGCTAGGATGTTCACAGACACACACACACGTTTCCGAAAATAGTATTTTTGGATTCAGGGCACTTCAAAACGTGTATTTAGAGGTAAATCATTTCCGTAACATCTCTGGGATCTGTTATGGGTAGGTTGAGTGCGAGTCTGGAGTCTAGCACGCAGCTGACTCCCCGCCCCTTCCTCCAAACACTTCGCCAACGAACAGGCGAGACCATTGGAACAGGTTTCAGAGCACAAGAGGCGCCTTTTTCAAATAGCAATGGTCAATCTACAATACTTATTTCTCATACCGTATTTAATTTTTTGTCGTAACTGAAATAAAACTGTCGTCTTTACTAGCTGTTGTTCAAATAGTTTTCACCTCTGTTTATGCCGTGAGCCTATCTATTCGTATTTCTGAAGTGCCAACAGCCAGCCACCTTTTACCGGTGTAAGGGGTTTTAAGCCGAAAATACGAAGTATGAAAGAAAGAAAAAATCATAAAATCGTATACGATACTTACTAAATTAATTCATTAAAGTTTCTTTATAGTAATGCCCAGATAGTGCAATGCTTCTTCTTAATAACTGAACATCAGCTTAAAAAATAGCATAAAACAAAGTTTTGTAAGGAAAATATATTTTCGTACTTTCATCTTAAATATTTGGTATTTTTAATGAACATAACATGCATTATTATGGTAGATGTTAAATCTATTTCATTACAGCTTATACAACAACTCGCTTCGCTCATTGGGGGCTGCGCCCCCAAACCCCTGCTGAGGTTCTCGGGAAAGGTTTTTTAAAAGATCAATGGAGATAGAGTGCGTGTATTTAGTAGGCCTATGCTGTATTGGCTATTACCTTTTTTGCCACAATAAACCTGAAAAAATAAATGTGGGAAGACTTTGGGGTTTTTTTTCGGAATTTTCCCATCGGTTGCAAGCTAAAAGGTATCAGTTTGCCAAGTGTAGTTTTCTAGATCAACTGGCAGTGTACATACATTTATGGTGTATTTTATGGAGTAAATTTCAACTGAAATGGACATGATACAAGATGAAATAGCGACTAAGATTCATGGTTTGTAAAGTATTCAATTTGGCATTTGCCTTTACGACCACGGAAATCATAGAAAAATACAAGTAAAATTGGTTGTAATATGCTGTAAAGAATGCGGGATTTCATCTCCGAGTTATTATTAAAGAATATAAATTATGAAATTTCTTTAACAGATAGAAGAAACTTTTGTTAGTTCTGGACAAAAATATGTTAATTGGATTTAATTGTTATGAACCTGAGACTTCAGAACGCAAGTCCAAGACGTTACTATCTCGACCACCCCGTTAGGTTTACGGAAATAATTATTTCTAAACTTTCAGAGCCATATGTGAACACAGTTTGATAATATCGTTGCCATGGAAACCGAGCCCTTTTTCGGGGGTTTTTAGGGCTAAAAATTTAAAAAATTTACTTTTTGGAATTTTCCTGTGAGTTACAGCCTAAGAGCTATAAGTGTACCAAATTTCAAGTTTCTAGTTCATCTGGAAGTGGACAAACATTAATGTCAGTGAGCCGAGCCGAGCACTTTTTCGGGGGTTTTTAGGGCTACAAATTTTAAAAAAATATTTTTGGGGGGAATTTTCCTGTGATTTACAGCCTAAAAGCTATACGTGTACCAAACTTCAAGTTTCTAGCTCATCTGGAATTAGGCAAACATTAATGTCGGTCAGCCGAGCCGAGCCTTTTTAAGGGAGTTTTTAGGGCTAATAATAAAAAAAAATAACTGTTTGGAATTTTCCTGTGAGTTACAGCCTAAGAGCTATAAGTGTAACAAATTTCAAGTTTCTAGCTCATCTGGAAGTGGACAAACATTAATGTCAGTGAGCCGAGTCGATGCCTTTTTCGGGGGGTTTTAGGGCTAAAAAATAAAAAACTTAAGTTTTAGGAATTTTCCTGTGGTTTACAGCCTAAAAGCTATATGTGTAGCAAATTTCAATTTTCTAGCTCATCTGGAAGTGGGCAAACATTAATGTCAGTGAGTGAGTGAGTGAGTGAGTGAGTGAGTGAGTCAGTCAGTCAGCCGTGTGGCTTTACATTATACAACAAATTAAAATATCAACATTTTAAGGAGTAAACCTATTCACGAAATAGCTTAAATGAAGATTTGAATTATTGTTATAAACATGTTCTATTGAAACGAACACGTTAAAATTGTTTACACTCGATATTTATATTTATAATATTAAAAACACTGTTAATGAAATTAAAATAAAGGCATCCTCAGGAAATGAAAGTTATGCATGAGTACACGCACTTATGGGGACCGATCTGTGAAATATTTATAATTTCTACATTTTTCATTCCATTTTCTTCATTTGATTTACCTGACCCCGGAAGCATTTAGGATAATCCCTAAAATTTTGAGAGCTGTTAGTTTATTTAATCTTGAAAAAATATACTTATATTTTGTGATTTTATTGGGTTTCATGGTAAAAGATCCTTGGAGTTCAATTTTCAAAATTTTGGAACCGAATTGCAAATTTGCATATTTCATATTTACACACGTCAAAACCAAAAAGCTGATAGTTTACTATTTCTTTTAGAAATTAAAGTTAACGTTATTTTACTTAATTTTGTCGAGTTTAAATCATAAACTATATATTATAAAGGCATAAATAGCTAATTTTTTTAATTAACTATTCGTTGAGTTAATTTTACCACTGATAAGTCTAAGAACTTGGTTGAACATTTCAAAGCAATTGATTAAATATTGCTACGCAAGGAATAATTTAAAGTATTTATTCACATAATTTGAGCAGTTTTTTAATACAGTTTAGGTCACCGAAAAAAATAACAAATGCATGCTTAAAATATGCGGACTTTTCGTTTCTCAGTTCTACAAACTAAAGTAGAAGCTATTCATCTCCTATAGTGAGATATTTCCCACCTTCCAGACCACAAAATGCCCTACTGTAAGTTTTTGCATTTTTAGGGCGCCTTTATGTTTTCTCCAATAACGTACTAAAATGCGAACTGTTCTGCGAAACATTAAACTTTTACTCTGTATTTTTGTGCTTTTCATTTGTACAACGCTGTGTAATTATTCTTCTTCACTATCTTGAAATTTCAGCACAAGTGCACTGTATTGTTAAAAATCAACTGTAATACCATAGTGCCATCCCCTTCTTTTGTGAAGCAGGTAGAGCAGTTTTGCGAATGAACAATACCTATCATGGAATGCGAGACTACTGACTACTGAGCAGCTAGCCCTGCACATCCCCCACCCTTCGCTGCATTGCTAGGATCGCTCACTGTCCAGCTAGAGAAACCCAGAGATGTTACGAAAATGATTTACCTCTATATTAAAATCTCGACTTCGAATTTGGGGGTCGAAAAGAATACTATAGTACCAATGGTACGAGCGGAGGAAGTAAACATTTTTGGAAGCAGACAGGGCCTTTAAAAATGGTCAAGCACTCTTTATGCAATAGTCAGCACAACATGCTGTGAGTCCATGCCCTGGATGTTTCAAGCAAGTTCTGACATATCCGCGAGTGTAACTCGTTCCTAATTTGGAGAGGTAGAGTCAGACTGAAAATTCAATGTTATAGCCAGAATTTGAACCAGGATCTTCGGCTCTCTGTGCCGCCGCTCTACCATTGAGCTACCTTGGCAACATGCCGGTACAACATTAATTTCTCCAACTGACTCACATGTCCCGGTATACTTAGAGGTGTTCTCGGTCTTGAGATAACAACCCAGTGGCGACTTACTTCCAGTAAGTACTTAAAGGCCCGGGCTTCATAGTAAACCACTTGTAGGTCACAGTGGAATGATAATTTCAAACTCCAGAATCAAATCCCGGCTATAGCATTGAATTTTTCAGTCTGACTCTTCCTTTCCACCTTAGTCTACTCACGACCAGTGTGAAGGAATGTTCGTTCGTTCCTAAGTTATTCCTTTAGGTCTACATGAGCATCATACGAAGATCCATGGGCTTAATGGTAATTAAATTGGTTTTCGGAGTCTACACTTTTTTATCTGGCTTGGCTTGTTATATGCGAGGGAAATAAAACTCGCAGTTCGCTAGCAGTATTAAAATTGGTTCAGGTCATAATGGGTTAATGCTGAAAACTTGACATCGAATTAGAGAGTCGAACACAATATCTTCTCTTTCTGGAGTATCTATTGTATGCAAATAGAATAAAAATATCCGAATCCAACTATCATGTGCCTGAAAGGCAAGCAGCACCATTGTAGAATAAATGGTATTCCTCCTTATTGTTGTTTCATTATTTCCGAAATTTAAATTGTTTTAAAAATCGTTAGCATTTTTCTTTAAAAAATCAACATTTTGAGAAACCTTTAATGAAAACTATCTTCATATTTTAAAAATAGAAACCAAATTCTATGGGCTGCAATAATTGCACAAGGAAGTTCATAATAAAAAATATATAAAAGAGTAAATACAATACAACAAACAATTTATCCACAACAGGCCTGCACAAGTGGTTCGATAGGCAGACATAAATTCTGAAAATATCTTTATCATGAAACATGTTTTTTTCCGTACCATCCAATTTTTTTTTTTTTGTACGGTCATTATAATTTCTCTGTACTATGTATACGCGAGAAAGTAATGATATTAGATTATTAATAATATTAACATTGTAATTGCGATTTCTATAGCATTACTATTATTAGTTTTTGTAGTAAAGGTTGTCGTAGTGGTATTAATGTATGACAGTAGTGTGATCAATCCTGCTTAATAGGTAGTTTTCTTATCAAAATTAAATACGTCAAAAGAAGCATTGTAAAAATTGTAGAGACATTTGCCAGAAAATAGAATCGCTTGGATAAAGAGGAAGGTTGTGGCTTTCAGAAATGTCAGCTCGTCATTTGTTTCAACAAACGTGACGTCATGACACCAACAAAATGAAAAAAAAGTTGAGTCTTCTTATAAGAGTGAGCAACACAACTCCAGCTATAAATACAGAAATGACGGGAAAACTCCGGAAACTAGATGCACTACAGGCGACATGTATGTCAAGCTGGCATTGTGTTTGCTTTTCAAATTGAAACAGACCTTAGAAAAGCATCGTTCATAACATTCCCATCCATTCTAGTTTGCTGATAAAACAATTTGCAACTTGGTTTGTTCAGTAACGGAATTTACAGTTGTCTGTTAATTTAAACAAGAACTCAGTAATATCATATGTTATTATTATTATGCCGGCGCGGTGGCTCATGCTGTAGCGCGTGAGCCTGGCATGCTTGCGGTCCTGAGTTCAAATCTCGAGGCCGGCGGGTGTGTCATTCGTGGTGGACGAAGCCGTGCTTTGGGGGTTTTTCTCGGGGTTCTCCCGTTTCCCCCTTTCATTCCACAACACTCTCCACTTCATCTCAAAGGCCGCATCCAAAGGGTGTCCCCAAGCCTCAGTATTGGGACCCAAGGTCTGGAACCTGGTGTTTGATGAAGCCCTCAGACAACTTGAACAGACTCAAGACGCTGACGTCATAGCCTATGCCGACGACGCAGTAATTATTATCGAAGGTGAGTCCAGAACAGATCTCGAACGCAAAGCTAATAGAGCACTAACAATTCTGGAAACTTGGTCCCACAAAGCAAAGCTAAAGATTTCTAAAACTAAAACAAATTCAATGCTCCTCAAGGGGAAAATAGGAAATCACCCTCCAATCATCAGGATAGGACAGGACCGGATCCCGTATGTTCGAGAAACAAAGTATTTGGGTATAACTTTACAAGAAAGTAATAAATTTACCGCTCATATTCAAAGAATCAGTGCTACAGCTAACAACCTATTTCAGGCCCTAGCCAGACTTTCTGGACAGCAGTGGGGATACAAATTCACTAACTATCGTATACTTTACTCTGCTATTTTTGAGGCTATTGTCTCGTATGCTGCAAACGCTTGGGCCACTAAACTTAACACACATCACATCCGTAAACTCAAATCTGCTCAGGGACATTCTCTCTTGCGAATAACTAAAGCCTACTCCACTGTTTCGAATGATGCTCTACCAGTCATAGCTGGTGTTCTTCCTGTTGATCTCCTGCTTGAGGAACGGATAGCCAGGTACAAAGTGCGGAAGCAAATTAATTTTCAATTAGGTGCCCTTCAAATCGGACCAAGGGAATTTGAGAGCTTAGATCGATCACATCTTTATGAACGCATTCACTCACAGTTAATAGATATTTGGCAGCAAAAATGGGTAGTTGCCCAAAATGGTAGAATCACTCGTGACTTTTTCCCAAATATCAGAAATAGACTTAAAATGCCATGGATTAAATTGGACCACTTCGTCACACAGGTATTAACTGGCCACGGCAACTTTGCCGCTAACTTAATCCGTTTCAATCTCACAGACGACGATCTATGCGCTTTTGAGGACAGCGAACCAGACACCATGTATCATATGCTGTATACTTGTCCTCGATATCGAGAAGCTCGACTACTCCTCCACGAAGCCGCTAGGGCAGAAGAGGAAGCCTGGGCACCGGACCTCACGTTCTGGACGCGTAAAAACACCTTCCCAGCACTTAAAACCTTTGCAAAAACAGCACTTCTCGAAAAGTCTATAGTAAATTAACACACCAAAGTAGACGGTCATTTGGCCACTGCTCCAGTCCGAACGAGGTTTTTGAGGGGTTTCCCTCGTTCTTAGGCGAATGCCGGACTGGTCAATAATCCCCTCAAACAGATACACGCACTACAAATCTCTAGAATACATAACTACATTTCACCAAAAAGAAACACACTCGGAAATATTGCACATAAGACCTATCCGCACTTAGGTCTATCCTGCGCCAAAGTACAAAGACACAAGTACTCAGCCCAAACACGTCACACCATCAACATCCCCTACGGATGTACATAAGGGCACAATAGGTATACACACATCACATATGGTTACCAAAATTTGGTCTGACCGGAGGTTTAGGCTTAATTGCTTGGCACTCCGGGGGTAAGGGTGGGCACACAAAAAAAAAAAAAAAAAAAAAAAAAAATCTCCACTTCATCTCACCTTTCCCCCTTTTCATCCTCATCCCGTTTCCACTTCTGGTATCGGGTCTGCTTCGGCAGTCAGAGCCCTTTGGGGGCCTCTCCCGTTCTCCCCGCTGCTTGTGGTCAAGAGGTTGTTGGTCTCCTCGGGGCTCCCGGTTGGAGGTACCGCAGGGGGTCGCGCACACGTGGCATGGTAAAGGCTTGTTGGATGTAGGGGAGTTCCGTGGGGGCTCACGGGGGGCTTTGCGGGTCCGGGGCGGCCTGTGGGCATGCAACTCATCCCATCCCGGAGGTAGGTACAATAAGTCGGCAACGGCTGCGGTGCTTAGGGGCGCTCCCAGCCTTAAGGGTCACAAAATAGAAATAGAAACATTATTATTATTATTATTATTATTATTATTATTATTATTATTATTATTATTATTACCGTGCTGTCTATTTATTCATTAAAGTCAGCTCATGTCGTAGGATTGATCACACGATTGTCATACGCTAATACCACTTGTAAGACAAACATATAAGATAAGGGATACAAGTTATTCATCTAGAACATAAATTAAATAAAATATATCGCATTTAATAATTTAAGCTATAGGCCTAACTGATTATTTTCAAAGAAATATTCTATTTTTTGTTTTGTTTAAAGATTTATGAACATCCATATTTCATAGGTGTTTCGTTAGAAACAACTTCTCATGTAAGAAGTGTGATAATTTACAACTTCATTTCAAAATACTTAATATTTTTTTAATGTTTGATAATTTATAATACGGGATTAGTATGTTTTAGCTTAATTTTAAGTTAAAGTCACCGATATTAACTTAAAAACAACTTCTTAGGTATAAATGTATTTATTCAACAATAGTAATGTTGGGTCCCGGGAAATGGAGGCTTTAAGAAATTAAAATATATAAAAAATATTTAATTTAACATTGTAATATTGAAGCCATGAAGGAGTTAGAATTTTACATATGACCACAGGATGAAAGAAACCTTATCTCGTGGAAATTGCACTATCAGCTTGGCATTGGAATTCCACTGTACTGTGTGTGGGAAATGCAATTCTGCATTTTCTTAGCCCCTCAAGGCTAGCATTTAGGCAACCCGTAGAACAGCTGACAAAGGTAGAATTTAATTCGCGTGTTTTTAATTTAGCTGTGATGTCTGATTGGAGAAATTTATAATTAGCGAGCAGAATAATATTCGCGATCGGAGATACTAAGGGGAAGACGGAGTGTGAGAGACAGTACCATATTCAGTGTTTTTTGTGTGGTCCTTCGAGTCAAGATGGCGTCAGACGTGGATTTGTTCGACGAACATCTAAAAATCTGTAAGTACTGAAATTAGTAATTTCATTGAAGTTCCGCAAAAATCCAGAGTTGCGATTTTTGCGAAGGTGACACTTTCAGTAAAACCTATAGTGTTAAACAAAAGTTCCCTTATTTCCTACGAAATCCGCATATGTTGTAAACTATGCGATGGATAGATAAACTCGCTAAGAGGTAGCGAATGCTAAGGTCTAAGTCACTTTCAGCCTCTAAAAATATAGTTCAACACTATATTTACGTTAATTAAAGATTAACCGCTTTTCAAACATTCAAATAGTCAAGACATATATTTGAAGCTATGTTCATATTTTTTACATGATTTTCAATTAACATATGAAAATATGATCATCCCGAGGGTAGGCTTCACCCTCATCATGAAGGTATTTTGTAGTAAAACGGGTTAAGTAACCCATCCATGTTCCATAAAAAGGGATTGAAGTTTAGCCTTTTGTCAAGCATGCCAATGCTAGTTTTTTCCCGTTAGTAATACGAAGATAATTTACACCCAGACTGTAAATTATAAAGACAAATAAGACATTGCTGTTATTGAATGAAATAGTATTGTGGAAATAAGAAGTTTAGCTTTTTAATCAAGCATGTAAATGCTAGTTTTTTTTCGTTAGTATAGCGAAGATAATTTACACTCAGACTGTAAATTATAATGGCGAATAAACATTGCCGTCACGAAAGAAATAGTGTTGCGAAACTAAGAAATTTAGTTCAAACATTAACACATTTTATTTTGTGTAATAAATACTATTTCATTGAAAACAGCAAGAAATGACAAAATTGATACAGAAATTGTTTAGAATAATTAGTTTATTTTGAACACATTGCGAATTTCATTTTAAAGAAATTTAAATACAACAGTCAATAATTTTTTTTTTATTTGTTTTCCGTATAAATTTTATGTGTTAAAATTTATACGATGTATTGTAGTTATTTGAGCGAATGAAGGTAATTTTAAAGTAAGTAAATTACAAGTTTATTACACAGCGTGTGTTACAAAAAGATAATTTATTAGATGAGTTTTAATACGTTATAGACGAATAAACGTAATTTGTGTGCAAAAGAATATATTTTATAATTTGGAGTAGAAAAGTTTATTTTTGCCATATAAATTTCATGAGTTAAAATTTATATGAAGAACATAGTATTTCGCGGAAAAGCGAAGGATTAAAATATTTTGAAGTTAAACATTTGCAAACATTGTTGTTATTTAATAAGTTAAAACCAGAATAAGTTTGTCAGTAATTAAATTGTTATACAAAATATTATGTAATTAAGAAATATCGGATTTTTTAGCATTTTGTTAGTTAAATATTAATTGTTATAAAGTAAACAAAATTTGTTTGTTAAAATATCATTTCATTTATTAATTATTTCAAATAACTTTTATTTGAAAGTTTAATTAAAAGAATTTGGTAAATTTTAAGATTAAAAACAAAGTTAATTATTTTAAAAGGAATAAAGTCGCATTTGTAATTTTTGCTTTTTAATAAATTACAAATAATTAAAATGAATTTTATTATTTAAAGGGTCATATTGCTAATTATTATTTTTTACAGCTATGACAAGGTAAGTGGAAGTGCGTCGAGAAAACTTACAATGCGAGTGAAGTCAAATATTAGTTAGATTGTTCAGGAAGACTTTATTTTCTCATACCTAATACATACGCAGTGCTATAAAAGATCAGTTAGTCATCTTTAAATAAAACCAATCTATAACGATCCATAACCGCTCGGGGTCACAACATTGGTTGTCAGAAGTGAGATCGAAGCGAATAAATATTAGGAAGAGAAGTAAAGCAGTATTAATAATTTAATTTAAAACAAAAATTTGTTTGTTAAATTGAAATGGAATTTAAAGTGGAATTTAGAAATATTTTACATGCCATCATCAGAACAATTACGTGCTCAGATAGCAGAACTCCGCGTTCGGAATGAACAGTTAAAGACGCTGTTAGAAGCTAAAAGTTATTCAAATTTAAAGATTTATCAGTGGCCAGTAGTTTAAAGGAATTGTCAGGAACAGTAGGCCCAAGAGTTAAACAGTGAAAGAATTTTTCATTAACATAGACGCATCTGTAGCGACTGGAAATTTAGATGGATGTAAAGACAATCGCAAGACAGACTTCAAGTCAACCTTAGAAGGTTGAAGATCATATGGACTAGCCCTCCATATGTGATACTTAATCGAGCTCACCCTAATTAGGAGGCCATAGCCTTTCATGGGACAAATAAGGCTTATTCATTTACTCATTTATTTAATAAGAAGCATATATTGAAATTAAAATCAATCGGTCCGGCAGCTGATTTTTTTTTGGAAGCCAGTTTTTACTGAAGATACGACTACATAGCATGTAGTTAGGCAGCTTTCGAGGAAAGATTTACAGAAAAGCTTTTAGATAAAAATTATTGCGCACAGGTACAGATAGCATTACAGAAAGTAAATTAATTTCCTGAAGTTTTTGCTGACCGTATGAAAGTTTGTTTTGAACATTTTAAAACATAGTGACAATGCATACGAGAAAAGAATTATCGCTGAAGGAAGCGAACGTAAACTTCTCGCAGCCTATGTGGCAGGGTTCAAGGGATGAAGTAGGAAAACAAGTTTTTTTAACGTATACTAAACAGTATGCAGGAAGCAGTGACTACTGACAGCTTAAAACAGAAATCCCGTCAGAGTAGGACAATTTTGCTGCTAGCAGACCAGACAAGTCATGTTATTCATGTGGCCCTTTGCCATATGTCCCGCTAGAGCAGACAGACAGACACTGAAGAAGTATAGCAAGTTCAACTCAGTAAAGTGAAATAAGAAATTTAGTATTTCTTTGCGAACCAGTGATTGTAAATAATGCGTTTATTTAAAACACTGAAGAACTGTATTACTTTTAATTTAATCAGTTAGGCACTGTAGGAAGAGGCAAAGAGACTTAAGGGAGGCAGAGGAAAGCGCTCCAATGTCGAGACAAGACTAGATCCTTACAGTTGCGAAACCATGGTCTTGGTAAACACAAATGGTAAACATAAAATGGTTAACATAGTAAAGTTAACATAGTTCAGTTTGAAGTAAATAAAGGTTCTACTATAGTCTAAATAAATTAGGCGTTAAAATATGAGGTCACAGGTCATAATTTAGAAATACTGGGGACAGTAGAGATGCCCATAGTATTTGGAAATGGCGAAGGGAAACCGCCATATGTTTATGGTATTTTAGTGAAAATACTGGGGTCAGTGAAGATGCCCGTAGTATTCGAGAACGGTGAGAAATGCCACCATGAGTATTTACACATTCGACAAGATGGACTTTAGGCCTAGTTTTTCCTTGTCAAGACCATAAACGTGGATATCTAGAGAGAATTGCGTAATGTATTGAGAAGATTTCCGTGGATATAGTAACTAGCACACTACGAAATGGTACAGATAGTCGGGACTGGATCCAAATTTACCCGCTCGCTACCCCCCGAGGGAGGAATTATGCGATATGTTATCAAGTAGTAGTTGTGATCTAGCGGAAGTACCTAACGTTAATTCTAATCAAACATACGTAATTATCTCTGCGTCTGAAAATGCTGATGTTTTTGTGTGTGAGTATACTGTTCAGAAACAATGACGTAAACCAGCATAAGACACACCGCCTATGGAAGACACACCGTGGTAGAGCCGAATGAAATACGTACCGGTACAAATAGCATTTAGGTGGCTCGTGAAACAGAGAAATACATTTAAAAATGTAAACGGTTGTGTAGAATAGTGAACCTGACAAAAAGACAGAAATAGTGAAACCGCAAACAGAGTAGTTGTAACTTCCCTCGCGAAGAGATGCTGTGTGCATTAGATAAATTCTGTGAGCATTAGACAAATGTTCGTTGAAATGGAGAAATTCGAATTTATAAAATTAATAATTCGAAACAGGATTTTTTGCAGTGACAAATATTTTTATTTATGTTCAGTACATACTTAAAATTGTTCAAGTGTATAAGTGCTGTTGTGTTAAAAACTTTTTTTGTGTGAAAAGTGAAGAAAATATTTTTTTGAAAATATTAGATTACGTTATTTCCGTGTGAAGATTATTTTGGAAATAATTGCAACATTAAAGTGTTTCATTTTTTGTAGATTTATACGCTTTAGTAATTATGCGACAGTGAAATGATTTAGTGAGAGTTATTTTACACGAGAAAATCATTAAGAATATTTAAAGTTTTTTTTTTTGAAATTTTTAAATATTAATTGATTTAAACAGTTTACAATGAAGGAATTTATTTGAAGATTATTCATATTTAAATATTTTAATCAAAATATATAAACAAGAATACAAATACAGTGTATTGAGTAAAGGTTACATTCGATAGAAGAAATACATAACCAACAATAAAAATTAAATTTTTTAGGTTATTGCGAAATCAAGTGATTTTTGTAAACCACTTATGTGACGGTATATCGATGTCAGTGTTTATATTTTGAGATTTTAAATCGAAATAATTAATATTATTATTATGATTAAATATTGGAAGTTATTGCTAGGACATTTAGTAAATGTCAAGAGATGAATATTATTTGCGATTACTAGCATTTTATCAAGTAAATTGGAAATTTGTTGTAAATTTAATCGAAGGCATTTATGAATTATTCAGAATTAGATAATTTCAGGACAGATAATTTGTTTACATAAACAGAAGTTGAAAGGTTTTTATTATTACAGTACCATTATGTAATGATGTTGATGTGTTGCAATGACGTGAACGTAAACAAATTAACGGGAGTTTAATTTGAAGGCGATAAACAATTAAAAAAGGATAATAAATCGTGAGGCTTTGTGCAATCAGAATAGACGGCTATGTGCCTTAACACAACACAGCACGAGAGGTGTCACTCAAGTAAATCTTAAGAAATAGTAGAGAAATCTTTGTCAGATGATGGAGCAATAAAACGAATATTGATGAAATTAACCTGTAGGTAGAGATATCCAGCAAGAGAATATCCGGATAAATAAGCCACTAGAAGGACATGAAACAAGTCAGGCAGAGACTACCCGTATCCTAGCGCAGACTCCGATGATAGTAGACCTTAGAACCTTAGAACCTTAGAACCTTAGAACCTTAGAACCTTAGGACCTTAGGACCTTAAGACCTTAAGACCTTCGAGATCCCCTCAGGCTAGTCAAGAGGGATGGCGTAAAGCGGACTTAGCTCTTTCGAGTAAGAAATAAATAAAACTGAAATGTTACCATAGACCATGAGGTTAATGAGAAATAGACCATGAGGTTAATGAAATATGAGACCATGAAGTTGATTTTAAATGAGACCATGATACTAGAATTATCATAGAGAATTAAGTTAATGGGGAATGAGACCATGATACTACAATTATCATAGAGAATGAAGTTAATGGGGAATGAGACCATGATACTAGAGTTATCATAAACAAAAGACTAATGACTATTGAGATTAGTTGTGCAAGGTTGACAATTGAATTCGAACACGGGACAGACGATAAAACGCAAAGACGGAAGTACGAAAGAACATAATGGACGGTTATATGTTGCAGGGCAAATATTAATAGCAGACATATTTTTGCTTGCTGATTTTAATTTAGAATGATTTTAAATTAAATAAATGGTTGAAAATTTTTTAAAGAGAAAGATTTTTTGAGACAAGTGTTCGGTAGTTATTTTAGCATAAGGGTGTGAGAGGATGTTTTAAAAGTATTGATAAATTTCAAAAATTTAATCAATAAACCTAAATACCCTTCCCGAAACTATTTTCCTCGTATCACCACGAAGCCTAAAATTTTCAGTAAGCGTGCTGAAAATGAAGTAAATAGAATACGAGAAAAAGACAAATGATATAAATATTGAATTATTTATATTGAGTTAAAAAAAAGAGATACTTTTTTTTTAAACATGGTTTTGTTGGATTTGATGAAATCAGCTTAAATGAAGTTTGTTGATAAATAAATAAGAACAATAAATAAAGTTTAGAATTAATTAATTAATTCATGTGTTAGAGTTTTAACATTTGTTTATATAACGAATGGAAGACAGAGTTAACCGAAGTCGTAAAGATTTACAAGAATTAGTTTTTTTTGTAAATAGAATTTTAGAAAATTTACACAAAAGAGTAGTCCAATTTGAATGACGAAGTTTTGAACGCTACAACCATATTAAGTGATGTAGTAAATGTTTTATTTTTCGAAATTGACAACAGATGAATTGAAAGAATTTGAATATCAAATGATACAGTATTAAATTGTAGACATTACTGTTGTGGAACACCAAGTTAAGTATTTATTTAGTACTTTCACATTTGTTAATAAATATTAACTGAGATTGTTTTGTTTTTGCTTGAAAAAATTGTGTTTTTTTTTATAAAACATTGTGATTTTGTACTATTTTATCGCGTAGTACAAGCCCTAGCAAAAGAAAATAAGACTCGCTTATGCATTGAATTACCATTGAAGTCCTAGGATCGATACTTTGAACTTTATTAAGTAAAACCTTTGCCGTAACGTGATTCGTTTTCAAGAGGATGAATTACCGTAAAGTTAGAAAACATACACCTTGACGTAATTACTAATAAGTCGTACTATGCATCTTTTTTTTAAGAAGGTGTAGTGGTGATTCCTATACATTTTCCCCTCCGATTTAATTGTTTTTCAGTCTCGCAACTTTATTGTTTAGCACCAGACCAGAGAACCAATTTCGATGGGTTCTACATGTGACAGAAGAGTCATTGGGTCACGACGTGCACTGGAGTGGTGTAGGCTAGACCACCACAAGGAAAATTCATGAGTATAAAATAGAGTACATAATACAGGCTTGTTATTAGCCAATGTCAACCGTCATTAACTGTAACATGAATTTTACATTGTATTTTACATTTAGAGGAGGTTAAAATTTTTTTTCAGTAAGATAGTACATTATTATTTGTTTACATTGAAAAAAAAATTTTTTTAGTAAATACACAAGTAAAGAACAAATAAAGTTTAATTAAACGTAGTTGGAAGTTTATAGAGACGATTTTAAACAAAGAGAGATTTAAGATAGGATTATTTTATTATCGTAATTATGGAAATTATTTGTGTTAAATAGGTTGTCCATAAGAGTTGGTCGTGTCTAATCAAGAGAACGATTCCATTAACAAGAAGAATATCGAGAGAAAGCAGAACTCAAACCTTACAAGAGGAACCGACTGCTGAACTTCCTGTACAGATAGAAATAGCAAGACACTTAAACAAAAGACAACAAGAAAATGTTAAAATAAAAAGTAGAATGTAAAGGAAATATGGGAACACGCTAACAAAATAGGTTTATATGAATATATATAAATATTTTTTTTGGACTGTCATACCCCACTCTGCTCATTTTTTAAAGTATTGATTTAACATTTTGCTTATTTTAAAGTATTAATTTATTAGTAACAGTAAATTTTAATAGTTTTGTTTTGTATTAAAATACATTTTATAGATTGTTGCCAATCACGGAAACCACCATTTACGGCCGTGGGTGTCGACATGCTGACCACATGCTCCCAATCTTGCCGTCTGCCTATGACAGATGACGCAGCGGTCGGGTGGTAGGCCAAGTTTTTTTTGGGATATAGATCCACGAAGATTTTAGTTTATACGTTTTTGAGTTTGATAAATAACATATTTTATTTTATCGAAACTTCTCTGGGTTCAACACCAATCCGCCACCTTTATAGAAAGATCTGCTTATTCCTGAAAGAGAAACCGTTAAAAGCACAAGGCTAGACCCTTGGCAAGGGAAAATGCGCAGCTACCCTGACATGGAGACGTCCGTGTTAGGCAGCCGTACGCAGAGTACCCTGTTGTATTCAGCAATATCAGAAAGGAGAATGCGCAGCTACCCTGACATGGAGACGTCCGTGGTAGGCAGCTGTACGCTGAGCTCCTGAACGACGAAGCACAGGGATAAACCCCTAATAAAACACCAGAATATAATAAAAATGAAAACTTACGGCTACCCTGGCATGGAGTTAAGTCTGTGGTAGGCAGCCGTAGACAGCACCCCTGGAATACTGTCAGAACTAAAAGCATGTACTAATAATGAAATTAGTATCATCTTTTAAACGGAGAAAGGACTGGTGTTGGGTCCCGGGAAATGGAGGCTTTAAGAAATTAAAATATATAAAAATATTTAATTTAACATTGTAATATTGAAGCCATGAAGGAGTTAGAATTTTACATATGACCACAGGATGAAAGAAACCTTATCTCGTGGAAATTGCACTATCAGCTTGGCATTGGAATTCCACTGTACTGTGTGTGGGAAATGCAATTCTGCATTTTCTTAGCCCCTCAAGGCTAGCATTTAGGCAACCCGTAGAACAGCTGACAAAGGTAGAATTTAATTCGCGTGTTTTTAATTTAGCTGTGATGTCTGATTGGAGAAATTTATAATTAGCGAGCAGAATAATATTCGCGATCGGAGATACTAAGGGGAAGACGGAGTGTGAGAGACAGTACCATATTCAGTGTTTTTTGTGTGGTCCTTCGAGTCAAGATGGCGTCAGACGTGGATTTGTTCGACGAACATCTAAAAATCTGTAAGTACTGAAATTAGTAATTTCATTGAAGTTCCGCAAAAATCCAGAGTTGCGATTTTTGCGAAGGTGACACTTTCAGTAAAACCTATAGTGTTAAACAAAAGTTCCCTTATATCCTACGAAATCCGCATATGTTGTAAACTATGCGATGGATAGATAAACTCGCTAAGAGGTAGCGAATGCTAAGGTCTAAGTCACTTTCAGCCTCTAAAAATATAGTTCAACACTATATTTACGTTAATTAAAGATTAACCGCTTTTCAAACATTCAAATAGTCAAGACATATATTTGAAGCTATGTTCATATTTTTTACATGATTTTCAATTAACATATGAAAATATGATCATCCCGAGGGTAGGCTTCACCCTCATCATGAAGGTATTTTGTAGTAAAACGGGTTAAGTAACCCATCCATGTTCCATAAAAAGGGATTGAAGTTTAGCCTTTTGTCAAGCATGCCAATGCTAGTTTTTTCCCGTTAGTAATACGAAGATAATTTACACCCAGACTGTAAATTATAAAGACAAATAAGACATTGCTGTTATTGAATGGAATAGTATTGTGGAAATAAGAAGTTTAGCTTTTTAATCAAGCATGTAAATGCTAGTTTTTTTTCGTTAGTATAGCGAAGATAATTTACACTCAGACTGTAAATTATAATGGCGAATAAACATTGCCGTCACGAAAGAAATAGTGTTGCGAAACTAAGAAATTTAGTTCAAACATTAACACATTTTATTTTGTGTAATAAATACTATTTCATTGAAAACAGCAAGAAATGACAAAATTGATACAGAAATTGTTTAGAATAATTAGTTTATTTTGAACACATTGCGAATTTCATTTTAAAGAAATTTAAATACAACAGTCAATAATTTTTTTTTTATTTGTTTTCCGTATAAATTTTATGTGTTAAAATTTATACTATGTATTGTAGTTATTTGAGCGAATGAAGGTAATTTTAAAGTAAGTAAATTACAAGTTTATTACACAGCGTGTGTTACAAAAAGATAATTTATTAGATGAGTTTTAATACGTTATAGACGAATAAACGTAATTTGTGTGCAAAAGAATATATTTTATAATTTGGAGTAGAAAAGTTTATTTTTGCCATATAAATTTCATGAGTTAAAATTTATATGAAGAACATAGTATTTCGCGGAAAAGCGAAGGATTAAAATATTTTGAAGTTAAACATTTGCAAACATTGTTGTTATTTAATAAGTTAAAACCAGAATAAGTTTGTCAGTAATTAAATTGTTATACAAAATATTATGTAATTAAGAAATATCGGATTTTTTAGCATTTTGTTAGTTAAATATTAATTGTTATAAAGTAAACAAAATTTGTTTGTTAAAATATCATTTCATTTATTAATTATTTCAAATAACTTTTATTTGAAAGTTTAATTAAAAGAATTTGGTAAATTTTAAGATTAAAAACAAAGTTAATTATTTTAAAAGGAATAAAGTCGCATTTGTAATTTTTGCTTTTTAATAAATTACAAATAATTAAAATGAATTTTATTATTTAAAGGGTCATATTGCTAATTATTATTTTTTACAGCTATGACAAGGTAAGTGGAAGTGCGTCGAGAAAACTTACAATGCGAGTGAAGTCAAATATTAGTTAGATTGTTCAGGAAGACTTTATTTTCTCATACCTAATACATACGCAGTGCTATAAAAGATCAGTTAGTCATCTTTAAATAAAACCAATCTATAACGATCCATAACCGCTCGGGGTCACAACAGTAATATAACGAAAATGTAATGTTCAATTTTTACTACATTGTAGGCTATAGAGGGTTTCGGAATTTTAAAAAAAATTATGGTCAATAAGACATTTATTGTCATAAAACTTTTATTGTCATAAATGTTAGCGAACGGTTCTTATAATTTCTGTTGTTAGATAGCCATCCAAGTGCCTAAGTTATATGCTATTTGTTTGTTACATTGTCGTACGGTGAAATTTTGTTCGGGAGGGGTTCAATAAAAAGTCGTCTCAGCTCCACGTCCTTGTGACTTAATAATTTTGTTTAAGTAATTAAACAGATATATTGTGATCATTAATACACTATAATAAATTAATATGCAGCACAGTCTTTGAATCTGTATTTCTGTTTCTCGTTTAAGCTAGAGCCTAAATAAAAACTTTATTTCAACAAAAATTATCATAATACTGTATGATGTATAGGGCACATGTTTAAAGTCATCTGTAAATCCACTGGTGACTTTACAAACAGGCTGATGGATTTCGGCGGAAGTACTCGAGTTGTATATAAAGGTGGAAACAGTTAGGAAAGACAATAACAAATAAAAAAACTGTAATATGTAAGGTTGTTCAAAACGGTGTACTACTTCCTTTGTATTAGTTTAGAGTCACTGTCTACGGTTCAGGTTATAATGTGTTTTGAGTAGTCTACAATGAGTACTTTTCGTTATTTTAGTTGAGATTCATTATCTACTGCTCAGGTTTTAATTTGATTAGTCTCCAATGATGGAAATATGAAATTAGTAGGAAAATATTAACTCGTTAGACCTAGCTCATCTATCGAGTAACGCTCCGAGCTAACCCTGCTATTGGCGGGAGGCCTTTGCCCTTATGGGATTAATGAGGCCTATTTATTTATTTATTTATAATTTGCAAGAACTGGAAATTATAATAATGATGGGCAGGGAACTAATAATTGAGTGTTACAATTCATATAAATCATATTTTGGATATATTGAAATCAGTACTAAATTTTGTATATTTAAATATGGTACTTAACCTCAAGGGGCAACTATGGATAGCTTGAAGTGTTGTCAGTTTCAGATACAGTGGAAACCAACATTAATTATTCCAATATTTTATGTGGATTTTTTTCTCTTCTTGAAACAAAATTAACTCATCACTTTCATTTCTATAGGATTCGTACTCTGATAAAGAGCAGTTTTATAGATTTTGCAAGAAAAGAAACTTAATTTATTTCCGAATGAATACAGAAATTCACACCATTGTGCTAGTGGTACTTGTCATCTTCTCTATTTCGCCAAGTCGGTCATCTAAGAAGTATCGATGACTTTCTTCACATAAATAGCGTTGCATTTAAAAATAGCCTGATGCTTCGCCGGTGAATTGTCTGATGACTTTACAAACAGGCTGATGGAAGTACGATGGCATCGATTACTTTAAAATCTTACCCAATACACACTATGGGCTAGAATAAACACGAACTCTTAATGCTGAGCTCTAGGACTTGACTGAAATCAGGTAATGTCAAGATCCAAAGTGTGAAGTATGAGTAGTGGTGATAGCAGATTTAATGCTCTAACCAGATTTATTGTGAAGTTAGCCTACACAAGTACCAAATCTATGAATCAGTGTAGTCGTGAAATGCACTGCGAAACCGGGGTTTTAGCTTTTTAATTATCATTCGTTATAATAAAATTGTTTATGCATGATTTGGGTTAATTTCAATAGTTTCATTTCGAATCTGTATGTTCAAATACCAACATAAGTTTCGTTTTGTTCGTTTAATTATTTGTCATTATTACGTAAACCAATATAATTAAGAATAAAATCATATAATTCCTGCAGTTTATGTAATACGATGACAGTTTTAACAGGCCTATATAATACATTATACAGTATATATTATACATTATATTTAATATATAATACATTTATTTAATATATAATACATCTGTTAAACAATGCAAAGAATTCCTAATATGATTGAATATTTAAGCCTTTTATAATAATTATATTAAACCTACTATGAACTCTTTTCGCTGAGCATAGCCAAACATTTCTTATCAGCCTTTGCCACTGGAAAAAACACGATACAGGAATTGTTTTTAGTATTACTGAAAACATTTTCGTAACGCTCTGTATTAAGGATAGTTACATGACTTCTCTTGCAACACGTTTTCGAGTAACATTTTGAATACTCGGCAGAAACGAAAGTAAAATACCTCTACAGATAGACGTGCCCGTAATTAGCATACGAGACTGGCGTTGCTAAAAATATCTGGAGTTGTTTAGGAATTGCTGGCGAAACAAGTACTGTACCGACATGCAAGTCTATTCCATCTAATGAAGAGAAGAGACACGAACACGTCTAATGGAAGTAACATGAATAACACGATTCTCACTACTTTTTTAGAGTTTACATCCACCATTCTGCTCAGCGCCACTGCAGTAGTCATAAAATAAAATCCGCATTTGTAAGCAGAGTAGACTGTGTATTATGCACAGATCCTAAGTAGTAGAATAACACTGTAGGAAAATAAGTAGCCTAATCCCCAAGCTAACATCTGTTACTGTGCTGAAGTTACCGTTTAAATGTGTGGTGTTAGCTTAAACAAAACTTTCCTGTATTTGTTTTTATTTTGCTACTATCACATCTGATACTACTATTGATTTCATAATAATTGAAGAGCAGTTTGTTTTTGTACACATATTGCTGGAGTCACGCAACATTCTATCTGTAAACGGTGTTGCCAGGTCATTTCACTTTAGCTTTCACATCAACTGTTATACTTAAAACACAGATTCTTGGGAACGTCTGGGTAGGTATCGAATTTAACGCTGGGATTATCCAATAAAAGTTTACTGGTTAACTACGCAATTAATTGCTCAAATAACCATTGCCTTTTATCCAATTAACCGAATAACAGTTAACCAGATTACTGGATAAATACATTTTATAAAGTTATCTAGATAAACTGATTGCTACATAACACAATTGTTACCATAAGAGGGCAAAGCGCAAGTGCATACGATCAAGAGAAGAAATTGCGTTTCACGCATGCTTGCACTGTAATACAATTACTTTTCACTGGTACGCTTTCATCAGTAGACATTGCCAGTGGGCTATAAAAGGTGTGATTGGTAACTTGTGATGGCCTTAGTTACAATCTTAATTACTATACCGCTAGACCTGATGTTCTCAAAATGTTATTGATAACAAAATATTGCAACTTTTTTATAGTTTAAATAGGTCTTAAATACTTTATTCAAATAAAGTTCTGTCAAGATGTTCGTGACTTTTGAACTGCTGCTTGGCGATCACGTATAAAGCAGGGTTGGTTATTCATGGAGGAAGTTAATTAAAATTAAAAACTTAATAGAACTGTAGAGAACTCATTTCCTCCATATTAAATAATAATTTTGTTGTTTAAGAAGGGGTTTGATTTTTTCAAATTGAGGTATGATGAGAAAACCTAGGGATAGCATACCGCTTCTGGTTTCTTCCCAACTTCCTTCACTGAATACAATACTTCCTCTGCCTATAGAAACGAGGGTGAGAAAGTAAAAATATCATGTATGCTATCCACCTCACTATGAAGAAAGATATTTAATTACCATCTTTGAACTGATAATAAGGGCAAGGGGAACTATTCCACCCCTCTTTGTGCAGTTTTGTAGAGATCATTCGAACTTAAGGTCATAGTATAGTCGTGATTATAATCAATGGAATTTTAAAATGTTGTAATTGTAATTTATTTTATCTTTATAGTATGTTTTGACTATGTGAGACCTCTAACTGCGGGTAACATGTACTATATAATAAATAAAATATATACTTATGTAATTAAAGTCATTAATTTCAGCACCATCTTCTTATTTGATTTAGAACATGCATCCTGTTTCCTTCCTCGTTCCAGCTTCTTCCTCTGTCGACGTGCATCCATTCTCTGTACATTTCTTTGGAGGTCATCCTCTTTCTGTCTTCCCATCTAAGCTCATCTTAGCTCTTCTACCCAGCAAAACTTCTGTCGGTATATTTACATAACCTTCTTAAATCATAATCATAAAATATAAATAGAATCATATACAATACAGTCGAATTACAAGATTAGATAATATTGTCAAATATTGTTACGTAAAATTATATTTTTAACCTTAACACACCTGATATTGTACTGTCTAATCAGCTTCCTTCTTTACTTCTTGGTAAAAGATCTTATTGTATTTTATATGAGCTACCAAAGACATGGGTTGATTTTTTAGTAGTGGCAACTATTTTATTTATCCAAACATAGCATACGTACATGGTTCTAACTTTTATAGGCCTTCAATGTCATCAGCACCATTGCGTACAACATGTTCCCCGCGATGCGTAAGTCTTTGGAACCCGCTGGCACTGCCTAATTTGTTGATGGTGCGAAGAGATTGGGATGGTGTGATCTTAAAACATACCGTTCCCCCACGCCAGAACATTATTGCGGAGTACTACTGTTCGTTTTTGTAAAACAATCTGCAAGAAGCTCTAAAAAGAAAACGGCGACAACTTTACGGATAATCCATCCATCGTTCTGCATGACAACGCAAGGGCGCATAGAGCAGGAGTTGTGTCTGAACTGTTCAACCGCTGGGGCTGGGAGGTGCTCTATCACCCTTCGTACTCTCCAGATTTAAGTCCCTGCGACTTTGATCTAAACCTGAAGATGAAGGAGCCACTTGGAGGATTCGCTTTCATATGGTTGAAGATGTTTTACAGGCAACCGAACGCTCTCTTCGCATCATCAACAAATTAGGCAGTGCCAACGGATTCCAAAGGCTTACGCATCGCGGGGAACATGTTGTACGCAATGGTGCTGATGACATTGAAGGCCTATAAAAGTTAGAACCAAGTACATATGATGGATATGATGGAGAAATAAAATCGTTGCCACTACCAAAAAATCAACCCATGTATTTTATATCTAATACCTGGTTAGACAATTTCCTTCTGTTTTAATTTACATCTTATTGGTTCGTTCGAAAGTCGCACATTTGGTTTTATTTGTGATAATTTCCTTATTATATTAATTAGAAGCTATACTTGTACTTCCGTTTCTGCGAGGATGAGTGCATCATTTGCATAATATATTATGTGGAATTAGGTATTTCCCCATTTTGTACCCTAGTTATGGTGGCAATTCCACTATTACCCGGTCCCTTACAAGACCGAAAAGGAATGGACTAAGTGTCACTCTGTCGAATACCTTAGCTATTGTTGTTTCATCAGTTTGTTGTGGTTTTATTTTTATAGCAGTTTTATAGTCTGAATTAAGTTATTAACTGCTGTAACCGATTACATTAGTTGATTACGTATTCCTTTCATTAGCAATATTTGTACGACACCTAACTTCTACCCTATCGAAAGCCTTTGTTAGGTCTAAGAAACACAAAAATACTGTTTTATTAAATTCCAATTATTTATTAAAATTTGTTTGGTATATATGAGAATATTTTAGAGGAAAATTCCTCCGACCCTAGAATCCGTACCAGTGACCTTCGGCTTTCCGTGCCGATGCACCCCAACTGAGCTAGTCAGAATTCGATGGTATATGCAGTATATTGTTATATAACTTAATTAATCATTCTAAAATATGAGATTTTTAAAATATTAAATGAACATCAGTTTCTGATGAAATTACATCTTGTAAACTTAGTTAAACTATTTCAGTTTTTTACTTGAAACTCACTAATGCGATTAGGCAATGTTAATTACCTCGTTGGGAATCAGTTGCTGAAGATGATTGCTTAATGCAGATGAAAGGCTCCAACGGGGTAGTTAACATTTCCTAATCACAGCAGTGAATGTCAAGTAAACAAGTAAAATAGTTTAACTAAGTTTACAAGTTATTGCATCACTAAAACATGGAAAACATTCAAGAAATGATAGCAATTGTGTTACTTTCAGTTTCGGTGATCGGACGAGAACCGGTGTATTCACTTTTTTCTTCATCTTTGTATAGCATTATTATATTATAAGCTATCGTATTATATTGTTTTGTATTATTATAGTTACATTTCTCTTTCTTTATCTTGTGCATAGTAAAAACAGGAACGGCCGTCTAGGCCCGTGCGTTGGATTTATTCTGTGGATAATGTATTTAATATGTATATAAGAATAAAGATGCACCTTACCATACCATACCATACTTTCAGTTTACTCCATTTTTTATCTGTTCTTTTTCTGTATGTTTTATTAATTCCAAAACCCTGACAGAATGAATAATTTTTAGATTTTTATACCATCCATTGATTATAAATCATTATTTCGTCATATAATGTCAGAACCAATTATTGTATAAAAATAAAATTAGCACATGTGCGAAGACCATACATTATTTCTATATTGTCTCAAGTAACACAAGCATGTAGGTAAGACGGTTTGGAAGCATTAAGGAGCAAAGCGATCCAGTTATTTCGTGACCATAGTACGTAATTATATCACTGGAGTAAGGACAAATGGAATGCGTCAAATGTAATTTCAGAACTTGGCTCCGAAGTGCCAGCACGAAAGTTAGGTTCCTATTTCTCTGTAATTAAACTGCGCTGCTCAATTGTTTTGAAAGTGATTCCAGCGCACTCTATTGCTAATTTCCTTTCCAGCATTCTTTCGTCCTCTCAAGCGAAAAGATAGTTTTTTGTTCTTTAACTTTCTCTTCTCGCCTTGTATTCGGCATGTTTTGAAGTTGTCTCTCGTTCGATGTGAAACAGTTTGCTGCCTTTAATCTCTTTCAGAAGTTTTCTGATTGGTGGGATCTGAGTTATAAACCCTGCTTCATGGTTCGATTTTTCCCCAAAAAGTGTAGGCTTACATAAAAAAGAGGCAACAGTTAACATAAATGGCAACTGCACTAATGGGGGCAGCAGTAAAGACTTGAAACCACAGACTAAAACATGACGATATAATTTTAGCACAGCAGAACATCGCTCCTCTTACTTAATTTTTACAGTATAATCATTCTATGATCTTAAATACTTCATACAAAGTCAATAAATAGAGCAAAACAAATAGCAGTAATTTCTCACATTATAAGCCTTAGATTTGTATGGTTTATTACTGCGTTCCTAGCTCGAGAACGATCTGTATTTTAATTTTATCTTCCATTTTTCACTTTTTGTTTGTTTGTAATTAGCATCAAATGGATTTAGTATTTTAAAAATCATAAACATACTTTTACTATTGTTTTTTCTTAGAACGTGACATATAATTCAGAAGATAATAATTGGTCAGGTTGTTCCTTTAGGTTTCTTATGCTACAAAAAAGATAGAAGATCGTAGATTTTCGAGAAAGTTTACACACATGAGTCGGCCATGGTGGAGTATGAGGTAGCCTGCCAGCCTCTAGATACGAGGTCGCTGGTTCAAACTCTCCTGCGGTCGATGGATTTTTCAGGACGTACTAGGCACAGAGTTCTCCGGGGTAGATTTTAAGCTGGTGGGCCCATACCGTACATATAGCCTACGGCACGTTAAAGAACTGCAAGCCTACATTATGACCTCTGGTCAAAATAAATTCCGTGGTCCTTTTACGTCTAAGTAATACCGAAGGGGGAGTCCGAAAATAAGTTTCCCCTCTATTTTTCCCCAGGAAATCGAACAGCAATGGGGGAAACAAGACATCGGTTGAACGCGAAAGATACCCATACATCATCGTGATGGCAATGACTTTCTGTTTCGGATTGTGATGGGGGATGAAACTTGGGTCCACCATTTCACGCCCGAATCGAAGGCCGTATCTATGGAATGGAAACATCCGCCATCACCTATCGAAAGTTCAAAACAACGCCCTTTGCAGGTAAGGTGCTCCTCACAGTCTTCTGGGACGCCCAAGGGGTTTTGTTGCTGGACTTCTTGGAGGATGGAACCATCACTGCTACGCGGTACTGTCACACCCTGTCGAAATTGAAGGATGCGATTCGGAAAAAGAGAGCTGGCACTCTCCAATCTGGCGTTCTGTTGTTGGATGACAATGCGAGACCACACTCGGCGACAGCAACACCAAACCATATTGCAACTCTTGGTTGGAAGCGCAGAGCCCTGATTTTTTTCCTGGAGGGCATTTTGACGCTTATAAAGCTGTATTACAAATGTCTCAATGTACATGGTAATTATGTGGAAAAATAAAAAAATAATGTCTCATATTTTTTGTCCTTCATCCACACCTCTGTACACAGTCGCCAGGGGAAACTTATTTTCGGACTCACCCTCGTAAATTAGTGTAGTAACCGGAACCTCCACTTGAAGGACCTATGTCTCTACAAGGGTGTACGAATACGACAGATTACACATGGCTTACTTCAACTGAATTGTTTTAACGAGGAATTTTTTATAACTTAGGCTGAATCTAAAAAACACACAAATCAAATATTATATGAAATAATCTAAGGTGATATATTTCATGAATACGTACTTCTATATTTCTGGTTTCTATGGGCACCGATCACAGATACATTTTAGAACAATTGTGAAATCGTGGCTTTCTTGAGCCTTATTCATATTTTCGTAAGGTGTATAATGAAACAATGTAAGACATAAATGAATGATTAATTAATTAACTAAAAGAAAAGATAGAAAGAAAGAAAGAAAAAGAAAGAGAGAATGAAAGAAAGAAAGTAAGAAAGAAAGAAAGAAAGAAAGAAAGAAAGAAAGAAAGAAAGAAAGAAAGAAAGAAAGAAAGAAAGAAAAGATCGAAAGTATATATTGGCCTAATAAAATTGTGTAATAATTTTTCAACAAAAAAATTGGGTGTGTTTTTATTATTTTTTTGATTAATACTTGTTTTAGTAGAATTCATTCTCTTTAACGATATGAAGTTAAGTAATAAGAGAAAACTGGAAAAAGAGAGCTAAAACGACAAAAGAAAAGAAAATGAAAAGGGATTAAATATAGAAGAAAATGTTAGATAGAATAAGAAGTCTTTTTATTTGATTCAAGAAAATCTTTTCAGTAACACTGAAAGCAGTGCAAGTTCTCGGAACTCGGTTTATTCCAGCAGGGTGTTGTCTAGCGTAAGGAAAGGAGGCTATATGACCACCCCTTCCACCGTTCAGTTCGAAAGGCTACATCGATTTTCACTCTAGCTGGTGTAGATATGATGACCATAAGGGAAATATCAACACCTTCAATATAACGATGCCAAGGCATGGAAGCGTAAATAGGGGTAACATGTTCTCTATACTGCTATCCCATAGCCTAAGATAGAGATTATACCAAGCATACTATACTACAAAACTCCTCAAGTGCATTGAACCTTTAGGAAATCAGATTCAATATTCTACTTCCTTTTGTTGTATTGTTTTAGCTATCTAGTGTGCGTGCCTTTAGGGCAAGACTTTAGATACCAGTCTATTCGAGGTAAGATAAATGCATACGGTCTCAAAGGTACGTCGCTGTATTTCGTGTTGTAGAAATTCATAATAGAAATTTTATTCATTATGTAGTAATATACCACAATAGTACAGAACGTGAATCACACATCAAGTTATAATATTCAAACACGATCTATTCTGAGATAAAAACAATGCCTCCATGTTATAAGTCGAATCAGTAATACACATAAGTAATTGAAATGACGTAACACAATTGAGACACTCCGAATACAAGTGGTGTAAGTCCACTGGTTCTGAGATGGCCTATTTGACCTCACAGAAATTTATCTCCATAACTGCCCGAATTTTTCAAAATGACATATTTCGGTACATATTCTGTTAATTGACTTCTAATACATCTAGATAATGAATACTAGACATTATTTGACTATCCTCTGTCTTATTGTGCCTAAAACACAACGTGTCCATATGGACACGCTGGGCACTTAGATGCTAATTTAGATTATTTTTCTGAGTCACTGAATTTCGACTGTAAACGCTTTAATTATCATTTTGCAACACAAATAAGGTCATACTTGAACATAATTTTCATAAACCAGTTTATAATATAAAAAATAGGAATAGCCTTGTTTGATCTACTGGTTTTCATGGTATACTTCAAAACATTCTAGGCACAATCCTACATCACATTTCCCACATTTTGTACGAACTGCTGATGACTTCTCTTCGCAGTACAGTCCTGCACATCTCTTTCTCTCAGGTTTCTTGATGTAGTGTTTGATACCATCGTATCTTATGTCACTTGGAACACGTGATTTGTATGTATATAAGGGACTGGTGGAAGGCCTTCCTGCTCCTTTTATAGGATTCATTTTCCTCTTCAGGTAAACTTGTACAATCTCTCCTGAATTCAAGCTGAGTAGTCCTAGCTCCTGCTCCTTTCTTCAACTACCACACATTATGGATATATCAATCAGCCAGGAAAGTAAAGCTCAATACCATTTCTTGTTCCGGATATTTATTCTGTACATTGCAATGTTCCCATCCATCCTATCCACTCCTCCCATATGTATGTTATAAGCTGCAATAGTTTGAGGACGTTGTACATGAATTGTCTTCTTCTCCTTTGCAGAACATCTTTTTACAGATGATACAGGTTCCACTCCTACACAAGTAGATGCTACTGTCACCACAGAATTGTCCACCCATTTTGTGACAATAACGCCATCATCTTTACAAAGTGAATATTCAAAATGTCCCCTTTCCTTTTTAACTAACTCTTGCTTTGGTGGAATGGGGCAAGATTTGGAAATTCTGTTTTCCCTAATAGTGCATGTTCTTCCATAACCATCTTCTCTTAGAAGAGACAAAACGTTAAATCCTTTGAAGAGATTGTCAAAGAAAAATTGGAACGGCAATTGCTTCACTTCCATTGTGAAATCATGTATCATCTGAATGAGTGGTGCAGTGGCCTTACCAAAATGTTCTTTTGAAGTGATGGTGATTTGGTGATTTTCCTTGATAAAAGGAAAAAATTACAAGATAGCCAGATGTGGTACCTAAACATGCTTTGTACCCAAATCATATTGGTTTCCCCCTAATAAACTGCTTACAAGAATGTCTGCCGAAATATTTTATCAACCTGAGGGGGATTTGAGTCTTCAAACAGAATGTCTAAGACATCTTGCACAGTCAAACCTGGTTTTAAACATTCTGGGAGGCCTCTATCATGAAAGGAAAGAGAAAAAGAAAAGAAATTTTTTTGACCCTATAACTGCTCAGCGTGTCCATATGGACACGACTGAAATAACGACGTCATAAACAGGGAGTGATTCGTTGGTTTACAACTTCTCGTTAATTAAATTCACAATGCACATGTTTAGAGTTATTGCAAGTTGTTTCACTTAGAAAAACAAAGAACCCATTCATAAAACAATACTTACACCACATCTAGATACTCCATTGCTGCAAGTCAAAGCATTGACTCCAATACAGACTGCCACAAAAACTTTACCAATCTTAATTGTGAAGTGTTACAACAGTTAGCATAAAGTTCAAACTCTCTCATACCAAAATACATGGTTTCCAGCTCCGAAAAAAATAAAGGGCTGCCAGTGATAACAGAATAAATCCATTCAACAAACGTGTCCACATGGACACGCTGGGAAGTTAAGGGTTTTACAACAAATACTGAGTTACAAAAGTTTAGCACTTATCTTAATTACATTATCAACAGTTTTCTTTCCTTTAAGGATTATGCCTAGATTTTCGGGACAAGAATCACTCATATATAGTGGTAGTCTATATATTATACTATAGTCCATCCGCTCTAAGAACCAAACCTGAAGTAAAGAAAAATCAATGCCCCCGTCTTACTCTAACGTCATACGAGTAATGTGCTAAAGTGAGAAAGATATTCTGGTTTTTGTTTACTTCAAGGGTCGGTTCTTAGAATGGACAGACTATAGGTAGGACAGTACAACTGTTTTTTATTTATGAGACTTGTACTACCTACCACATTATTCAATTAAATACCCTAAAGATTAAAACCCTCAAATGGAGACACAGTATGCATTCAGTTTCTACAAGGTGTTTCTACTTACAGTACATGGGCCTAACTTATTGACGGCTGGAAAGAAATATCTAATACAGATTTTTCACATTATAAGGAATGTTAATGCGGGGCTATTTATTTGATCATAACTCTAAATATTGACGGAGTTATAACGTCAATATGTTTTTTTTTTTAATAGATCATACCATGTTCTTACTATTTAAATTAATCACTTACAGTAGTGATTGAATGACGCTTTTCTATTAATTAGTTTTCTTTATATTGGATTATTTAAACCCGAGGACAAACCAACCGCTAGCTACAAGCCAGAAAGAAATCCGCGCGGAACGAAGCTGCGATTGCTGCAGAAGGTGTATAATTCCAAAATTAAACAATAAAACTGCATTAGCCAAGTATTGAGTGATACCTCTGTTATCTCAGGGATGCGAGTTCGGGAAGGACTGAATATTGAGACAAAATTGTAACACCCTTGTGAGAAATCAACTGTAGATTACAGTAGGGTGAATGTTCGCATTTCATTATTCCGTAAACCATTAACAATAGCGAATTTGTCCCAAAGAACATGGATTTCGCATTTTATTCAATAACAGAAATACACAAGATAATTGACAAATTCCGTTTAGAAAATGTGGGTCGTGCGTACCAACGACTGCCTAAAGTACCCAATTCTTCCATGAACCTTTCCAGCCTAAGTAGAGCTGGGAACTAGGTCTTCTTGCAGTTTTCACCAAAGTTGTTCACAAGAGGGCCTAAATATATCTGGAAATATATTTTTAAACTTTATATTGACACGGTGAAGCTTCCGTATTTTAATATAATTCTTACCGATATATTATTTTAATACAATTCTTGCTTTGTTTTAGCAACAAGATACTGATGATGATGATGATGATGTGACTGCCGGAAGGCGGTCCAGACCTAGAACAAAGCCACGGGATGAAGGCCACGACTCACGCCCAAGGCTCTTTCACGCAAGTATGATTACCGCGAAGATTTGTCATTCGCTTTCGAGGAACCATGAAAAAAATGCTGAAATATATCCGACCCAGCCTGGAATAGAACCCGGGCCACCAGGTTGGAAAGTAGACGCGCTATCAACTTCCTATTGGCGTGGAAGCTACACCAGTAACATAATATGATCCTGCTAAAACCTCCATTTTTTTTTTTTACATTTCTTCCTGTAACACTTAATAAGAGTACCAAACATTGACTTATAGAAGGAAATAAACAAATATAAATTTAATACCAATGAACCCGACTATGTAACATAATAATGTTGCACTTGAATACAGATGTAAGCAAACACAAGCAAAATAAATTAAATATAGGCTATGGTCCATATGCATGGTTTCGAAATATGGCCAAAGATCCTTTCATTGCCAAAACAATGTCTTCCAGAATGTGTTTAGGAAGGCTAAACTTTTGGCAGACATTGGTCATTATATGAGGGATGGTTCCTCGGGTCCCTATCATTAAACCCATGACTGTGCGCGTGGATCAAGTTTATTTGTGAATAGGATATTTCTGGTTTCTGTAATCTAAATCGCATAGCCATAATAATAGCACAGCGGGAAAGTAAGAAGCTTGCTACAAAGCTGACAACCACTTGACAAGCTTCTGGGAGTACGAGGCATCTTTCAGAGTGAGGCATCTCTTACCCCCAGGCACGAGATAAATTAGATTCCCTCACTCCCTTTCTTATAAGCGAGTTAATTGCACTCTACAAGTACCGTCACGTACGTACAGAATGAATGTTAAACTGATCTGTCTTTTTAATTTCTCTACCAGTACCATTGGCAGGTGGAGGATGTATTATGTTCGACCCTGAAATTCGATGTCGAATCTATACACGTTCTGAGGCTCCCTGAATGTAAAATACAATTTTCAGAAGCATGTCGCTGTATGTGTCTGTCTGCTTGTCTGTGAACAACGTATAAATCGAATTCAAACTTAATTTTATATTTGGTTTGATATTGTCCGGGGACGTGACACAGAGATTGGCGACGGCTTTCTCTTACTGTTACTTCTACACTATGCGAAGAAAATTTCATTTTTCATGATTTTCTTGAAAACGGCTTTAACGAGTCTCCTTAAATGGTGTACACGAGGTGCTTATACTAAGAGATAAAACCTCTATTTGAAAAAAATTCTCGTAGTTTTCCCATACTGAAGGTATTGAAAGTTATGTGACTGTAACTCATCAGATTTATATGTAAGCTTTCATGAACCACAGACCATTGTCTCTGTTGGACATTACATGAGAATATTACAGGAGAAAAATTCCTCCGACACTGGGACTTGAACCATTAGGGCAAATAGTCATAGGAGAGAAGTTCCATCTGGCGCTGTGAATTGAGCTCCGGCGTAGCTCAGTTGGTAGAGCATAGGCGCGAACAGCCAAAGGTCCTGGGTTCAAGTCCCAGTGTCGGAGGAATTTTTCTCCTGTAATATTCTCATCAGATTTATTTATATGGAGTTTTATCACAATCATTGGTTCTAGCAAATTGATGTTCTTGCCAAGAATTCAACTTTTTGTTTCATTCGTACCAGGTAGTACTGTATTTTATATTGAAATTCAATGCAAAGTTTTTACTACGAATATATTATGAAGACTTGCAGAGGAAAATCAATCTTATTCACATATTTTTCACTCTTAGTAAACCTACATCAAATAAAAATATTGTGAACTGTGTGGAAATAAATTGCTGTTGTAATAGCACTGCTATTTCTGTTCTCCTGTGAAGAAAAAGTAACGATGCAATCACAATCTGCACATTTTTGTAAGCAACAAAATATTTCTTCTTTGAAGTTTAATATTTTCACACTCCAATAAGGAAAAACTGCAGTATTAAGAAATCGAAATTATAGCACACAATGTTTTATTCATGAGTTACTGCCTAGTCTCGCTATCATCGTCCCAGCGATACTGTTTGTTCTTATCTACAAGAAAACTAAAATTCTTAATAATACTATGAAATCCCCTTTTCTTTATACACATTAACGAAGCTCTATCAAATATACGAGCGAATATTTGAAATGTGTTGGCCTCTTGTGGAGTGGTATAGATGATGCCTATCTCTACGCATTTTGCAGGACTCTCTATGTGATCTACATATTTATTCGTATTGTCGGTACTGATTTTTGTTGTCTATTGTATGATTGTTTAAAATCTTCGTTTTCTTAGGTTAACACGATTTTTTTTTAATTCATGTTAAGAATTTATCGTGCTTTGTATTCTGTATCTCTGTGATCACCTGAAGTGTGAGTCAGATGTCACCTTTGTGAAATATAGGCTATATAAGATCATCCTGTTACAACATAATAGCGGCCAGGTTATCTAGAAAAAAACTACATCCACTGCGACGATCGGTTCAATCGCCTGTAAAATGAAGTATTTTGAAACAACAATAAGTTAACTTAACTATGTGACATATGTTAGATAAATTATGCGTTGTCCTAAATAATCTGTATATTAATAAAATGATTGAAATAAGACAATATGTATTATTATATAAATTTATTCGACATCAGGGTGTTATAATCAATGAGCATCGAGTTCGTCATTTCTTAACCTAAAATACAGTATATAGTACAATACATAGCCTAATGTTTAAAAGGTTTAGTCAGATTGGAAAGATCTGTAACTTAGTTTAAACGACTTGAATAGGCCTACAAAAATATATACTTATCGCATTTGAAGAATCTTTTACCTGATTCATCCCACTCATGAGAAGTTAAAACGAGCGGGTTAAAGCCAAAGTGGTGTAAGTCATGTTTTATGCATTCTGAGAAACAGAAGGTTTTGTTAGATTCATTATAATAAATTACACAAGAAATTGTTGACACTTTGTTTCGTGTTGTACACTGCCAGAAGGTGTCGTTATTTCATTATGATTATCACTGAAAATAATTCAAGTATTTCTTTGTATTTTTTATTGACATTGATTTGTTTGTGACATTTTTTCTCTCTTTGTAATGGCTTGTTCAAGATTCTTTGTAGACTTAAAGTCTTGAACTGACATTCTGCTACAGAAAAAAGCTTTCTTCTTTTTGACTTTGCGATTATTGACCGCCAGTTAGCTGGAACAACAACGGTCTTACCTCTTGCATAGGACTCTATGGATCAAAAATCGGAATCATTAGGGAGGTATTAATGCCCACTTACCATAAATTTATGGTCATTAATGTCGATGTTATCACTGCTTTGAAGCAGTTTCATAAGACACAGTGAAAAGTTTACAAAACTGCGGATGTAGCAACTCACACTTCACAAACTCTTACAGGAATAGTGGTGCAAGTGACTTACACCACTATGGCTGTTAACAAAGCAGCTGTTTCATTCACCAGTGATACTTCTGCTGCCATTTGTAAGTGGATGAACACAACTAGGACTTACACCAATCTTTCTTTTAACAGATCTATACCTCAACATTGCATTGCAATACTTAGGTTAAAAATTTTAAAAACATGACTTACACCACTTTGGCTTTAACGCCCTCATATATAGAAAGATTGAACGAGTTTGGACACTTCCATATGTTATCAGTTTAGAGTTTCTTGGCGTAAAACAGAAAGAACCAGATTCGATTTCTCCACAGTGATTCTGACCATTTTATGTGCAATAATTACCTAATGTTTTTTAGCGCATGGAATTAATTAACAAGGTGTGACACGAATGAACTGGAATTAAAGTTAAGAATAAAGTCAAAATGTACGTACGCTCATATGAGTCTTGTGTAAATTATGCAATGAAAAATTCCATAAATAACTTATTATCTATCCTATGATTTCTATCTTAGCTACAAGACATGGAGCTAACATCACTTCAATAAAATATACTATCCTTATATCTTAGCAACCAGGGCCGTAGCAAGGTCCTTCTGCGCCCTTGGCGAGTTTGACAAATCTGCGCCCTCCAATACTGGGAGATCTCAACAATTCTTTTTTTTTTAATTATTTATTATTTTAATATAAAAGCACTGTTATTATCAAAGAAAACCTAAACCTCAATTTGAAAACGAACTAGGTGTTGGACTTTCAAGGTACTAAAACCTAATTTTCAGACGATTGAACTACTTAAAAATAATTAAATCATAAAATCTAGTATCAAAAGTTAAGTACATAACAGGCGTGAGGCCTACTAAAATGTTTAACACATTAACATAGGTAAAAGTATTTTTTTCGAGTAGTTGAAACACTTTCATCTCAATAATAACGTACATTTTAATTTTCATTGTAGTTATATCATTCCATACTGTTCATGATTTATGTCATCGTACTCTGTCAATAAGAAACGTGTTAATTAGAAACGTTGGATGACTGCTTTTTGTTTGTAGACAATCGGCATAATACTACCATCTAGTTAACATGCAGTAATTTTTAATAACCTTAAAGATTTCATCCATTAACGTGGAATTTTTATTGCTTGATAAATTGCACCAGTCTAAAAAAAGGCGGGATTTTTAGATAGATTTCGAAGAAAAATCTACCTATTGCAATGGATACCATGTCATGATTTTCGAAAAATTCTTTCATATCTTTACGTTTCATGCTCCCCTAAGTACGAAACCACCGCCCGTTAAAAAAAAATTTGTGATATTTATATATATATTTATATATATATCTTTACACGATAGCGGCCGTAATTTTGAAGATATTTGAACCAAATTTTAATATGTTATTTCTAGGCCCAGTAGTTCGGACAAGTTCGTTAATGAGCAAAATTGGCCCAAGGGGGTGGTCGGGGGAGGGGGTTGAAATTTTTAAAAATGTATATCTCGGCCCCTATGAAGTATAGAGGGAAACTTTGTTTGAATACATTAGAGTACTCCCTATGGAGTTCACAGTGACACCAACGATTCGGGGGTTCGAGTGAGAATGGGGGTGGGGGTGGGGGATGAAAATTCGAAACTTTTGAAACCACGTCTTGTGGAGTATCGTTGAAAAGCTCTTGATGAGTACTCTACAAATCAATAACTAGTTTCTTGATAGCTCTCATATGACGCGAGATTTTAATGCTTGAAAATAATAACACTTAAAAGAATAATTATTATAATATCATAATTTTGTCTTGTTTAGCGGTTTTGCTAATTTTATTCATTGCTGATCTTGCGCACGGCCTCCCAGAATATTATATCCTATTCTTGTTGTCAAAAAAAATATTGTAGGCTCTTCCTCTCTACCGAATTCAGTTCTTATTACTGCGGGTTTGCCATGCCAAGGCTAAAAAATAAGAGTGCTGCGCAGCGATAATAAATTAAACCAAAAGCACTTTGAAATCTACCTCAGCCTGTAGGCCTGCTTAAAGGGATTTTTTCATGGTTAATTTTGCACCCTCTTTGTGCTTGCGCCCTTGGCGGGGGCACATCTCGCCACCACCTAGCTACGGCCCTGTTAGCAATAGAAGAAAATTTGTCTTCAGCATCAATACGTGAAATTTTAATTTTGACGAATCAAACTCTGGGTTTTCTTTAAATTCTAATCCTTTCTTAGTCTGCAAATTAAGGCAATAAAAATTAGGGCTGTTGTTTTCTTTATTGCAACCAATTCGTTCGAAACAGGTTAACCTGATTTTTATAAATTGGTATAAAGTAGGAACTTACTTGTAGCGGGAACGCCAATTAGAGCGTTGTTCTAAACTCGCAGTCTGTTCTGACTGCCACTTAATTAATAATTCAATGGAGCTAATTACGAACGACATACTTCGAACATCAATCATTCAAGTGCCGATATGGGTTTCTGACGTATGACTAAAATATCAACACACCAAGAGTTCAGTTTTAAAATATGGCTTCTGTAAAGCGTTTCTCTTTCTTGCTGGAGCAACGTGAACGTTTAGATTGTATTTCGTCAACCTCGAACACAATCATACATATAAAGATTATTTCCATATCCATTTTCAGTTATGGGATTGTTTTACCGAAAAATGTATACAACATATCTTTAGAGGAAAATTTGTCCTGGCCCAGAATAAATTTAAAAATGTCTTGTGTAGTATGTAGATGCCCGACAACGGAGCTGTAAAAGACTATGATACATGTAAATGTGGAGAGGAGAGCCAACATGTTTTAATTGATTTCCACTCTTCTTTCGAGAAATATACTATTTGAATTGTAATTTTGGTCGATTATAGTAAATCGTTAGATCCTACTTCAGATGACACTCTCAAACAAAATGTATTTTCACTTAGTAGACTTCGCGTCTAAAAAACATAATAAAATCTGCTCTTCGTCAGTTAAGAGGGAATCATCTTGAGATGGAGTAAAGAATAAAAATCCTTACATATACGTCGTTTAATGACTCCAACGAGCATTCATGGAAGAAAATCGATCGTGTTGGCCGTTACTGGGTAACAAACAAATTTACAAACAGGCCTAAATTCCAGCAAACCATTGAAAGTACGTCGAAAATGTACTGGAACAAAGTTGTAGATAATTTTATGTTTGAGGATGAAGGTATCTTCAAATTTTTATAGCATGAACCGTTTGGTTAGAATCATTGAACGAAACTGAACACTACATGAAATGAAACCATTAAAACGACCACCATCATGAATCGGGATCAAAAAAATAAAAATACTTACACATATGTCGTTTGTAATGACTTCAAGTATGGAAGAAAATAAAACAACGCGTTTGGTCGTGACTGCGTAACAGATAAATTTACAGACAAAGAGACAAAAATCCGAACGGTCAAGGTAAAACAGGGCCACGCTTCGCTCGGTCAAATATTTCAATTTGTTTATAGATATTTTTAAAAACGCTTTAATTTAATTATTTCGTCAAGTTAATGTTCGCAACTTTAAAATTAGTAAAAAAAAATACAAATAAAAAGTAATATGCTTTCCTGCTGTATTCCGATTTTTTAGTTAGATGTGTTATTGGATTGTTCTCTTTATCTGTAGTTATTTCAGTTCTTTTTATGACTACTAGTGTTATATTCTATAATATATCAAAATATGGTGATGTAATAAACGGCTCCATATTTTCACATGCAGACGACACTGTAGTTATATTTACTGGTCATTCGTGGGAGGAAACATATAAATACGCTAACACAGGCATGGTAATTGTAAAAAAGTGGTTTGATTCTAACCGTCTCTCACTAAACGTAGATAAATCAACATTGGTTCCTTTCTCATTAACAACTATTGGTCAGATAAAACGGAAGAATTGTACAAATTCAAATTTAATAATACACAATTGTAATTTTGATGTAACAAATTGTTCATGCTCCCCACTGAAGGAGGCTGCCGTTGTGAAATATTTGGGTATTTTTATAGATCAATATCTTAAATGGTCTCACCATGTTAATTACATCTGTAATAGACTACGCAGAACAATTTATAAATTTGTCATTTTACGTCACTGTATGCCCATTACTGTTCTTCATTCCGTTTATCTAGCCCTGTTTTAGTCCATTATGCAATATGGCATTCTCGCCTGGGGAGGATTAGGGAAAACTACTCTTGAACCACTTTGCCTTTTACAAAAAAGAATAATAAAAATCTGTCTAAGAAAACACATTGATTACCCAACTAGCATAATGAATAGAATGAGAAAGTGTGATGACTTCGCCGCTAATACAATGGTGGGTATAGGGAGAGCGGCGGTCCACCGAAACACTGGCAGCACCTTCGTTTGCGTTTCAACTTCTCAATGCTGCATCATGATAGTTTGGCATCTTATGATTAAACTCGCAATCTTTAATTAACCATTGGTCCTATTTCTGTGAAATTTGTGCAGAAATAATGTGCACAACACAGTCCTTCTGATGGTTAAAACAGAGATTTAAAAAATGCGGACATAAATGTTTTTATTTCATTATATAAACATCACCAATTACATAAAATTCATGGAGGGTGAAACGGAATTTGACTATGCGACAATTTTTTTCATTGTTGTGTCCCGTAAAAACTTCAAGCGAGAAAGTTTTAGTGAAATATTTCAACTTTATTTTAAATTCAGTACCACCTTTATATCTTGAATGGTTTACGAGTAATTGAGTGGTAATTATTCCTGGCGCACAGCTGTCTGAATGATGTGGGACGATCGTGAAATGTTGAGGGTGAAGCAAATTTGACTATGCGACATTTATTACTTTATTTTTGTGTCCAGAAAGAGATCAAGCGTATAAGGTTTAGTGAAATATTTGGATCTTATTATAAATCGAGTACCACCTATATATTTATAATGGTTAACGAATAATAGTAATTACTCTAAAGCTAAAGCTATCAGAATGGTATTGAGGTATTGGCAGGCATCTTTTCCATAAAATACCAGCAATAACGTAAAATTTTTACATAATTTATTCGTGGACTCAATAATAATACTATATTAACTGACTACTTGTACCCATACTGCAAGATTGACCCGTTGGGGAAAAGGAGCGAATGAAGCTTTTTTCTAGCTTAGTAAATCTGCACTACTTTTATTTATGCATTTATTGGATTATTTATCATATTTTCTGTTCACTTATGTTAGTAATTTTTATGTATAATTATCATAGCAAATGTCTTATTAGTTTAATATCTTGATCCTTTTTTTAATAATATAATTTAACAACATAAGACGTACATCAGTTACAGCGAACGGCGAATGGTCGAGGGTTTGAGCAAATAGCGGGCTGTAGTTAAGGCAAGAGGATTTAATTTTTTTATGAAAAAATCAGGGAAAATGCTTTGAAATATTGTGTGATATATGTAGAATGCATTGCAAAACAATTTTTGCGTATGTGCGTCTTTATCGGATGTTGAGACGCCAATTTTAAAGATCACGCGCCCTATTTTTGTAGTGCTGCTTATGAAATTTTCCATGCCCTGCAATTCACAAACCATCCCTTAGTTTATATTATCTCTGTTCACATAATTTGTACACAGATCTACACTTTTGACCGTGTTTCACCTACATAACTTACCCCATACAGCCAGGAAAAAATTAATATTAATATAAATAATATTACTATTAATACAATATTAATATAAATAATATTACTATTAATAAAATATTAATACAAATTAATAGCCTACGCAGTAATATTCTATACAATGTAATATTAATATTAATTTATAAAATATCCCTTAGCTGTTTTCTACCCTAATTATACGTTGTTATTTCTATACAAATGTACATTCTTTAAAAAATTCTCATCATATTATACTAACATACCCTCTACCCTATTTTCTAGGCAACAAAATATTAGATCAATTCATCCCTTAGCTGTTTCATACCTATATTATATAATTGTTCATTGCTTGTGAACATCTTCGATTTTTGGAAAGATGTGGAACGAAATGTTATGGTCAAGCTTCTTGCAATCTGAGAAATTACTGTTACACACGGCCATGTTTATTTATGGAGATGAGATCTTCCAAGACGTGTAAAGCAGCCCGAAAATTGTCAAAAGTATCTAACAATTCAATCTAGATAAGGTGAGTCATTTAGAAATAGATTAATGTATTATTTTGTTTAAGAATGTTTGCAATTTTTCCTATACCGCCCGTAGTAATCTTGCTCCCGCGAATCTCAAGCAGAGTAACTGCTACCTAGCGGCGGAACCAGTGAACTACCTCAGTCACGTCTAATATTTTCGGAATTTAATGTTTTTAAGTTTGACCAACTCTACAAATTTTCTTTATTAAAATATTTTCACAAACATCGTGCAAAATACACATCCGGTGATCATGCATACAGCACTAGAAGAAATAATAATCTACTTCTATCAGAACCCAAATGTCTCACATCAGCAGGATTAAACCATAGCATTAATTTTGGTCCCCGCTTCTATAACTCTATGATCAGTAGATACCCCGATCTCGCAGTTTACCCCAATTTTAAATTTATTAAGTATGTAAAACATTTTTTGTAATTTTATTAGCTTTAAGTCATTTATTTTTATTATTATTTATTGTATGTATTTGTGTTTAATATTTTTTTGTCTCCTTTTTATAAATTTGTCTTTTCTTTTTCTAGCTCTGTTTAACATTTTTCACCTTTTTTATAAGCGTGTCATTCTTTCTCACATTGTTTTTTTGTTTCTCCTCTTTCTCCACTCGGATGTTCTGAATCTACACCCGAGCATGAGCTGTTTGCTCATTCGGGTGTATTTCTAAATAAATATTTGGTTCTTTTCTTTCTTTTTCTTTTCTTAAAAAGTATCGTACTCTAATTTTGATTTTGTAAATGTTTTTTAGTTGTTTATTTGTGTATTTTTGTATTTGTATTTGTACATAAGTTTTTTTGTAAATGTAATATAAAATAAAATAAATAAATAAAATAAAAAAAGAAGCAAAATAAAAAATTTAAAAAATAAATTTAAATAAAATTGATATTTTGGAAAAACTTTAAGCATAAGAAATAAATAAATGTAAGGTATATTAAATAAAAGTACGAGTATATTTCAGTATTTCAGTATTTATTCATCATTCAGTACATGGGATGCCCCCCTGTTACATCTCTGCTTTCAGTGAGGCATTCCACCTTACAAGTACGAGTATATAACTCCAACGCAGGTATAGATTGGCAAAATTGAACCCTAAAAAAGAGTTAATTAATATTAAATAATATTTATAATTATAATAATTAATAATAAAATTATAGTTCTCTGGTGTGTTGGAAGGGATACTTTCGTTCCCCTTACGCAGCTTGCCCAGGTCCGATTCCCGGTCGAGACAGGTTACCAAGGTGAGGTTTTTCTGTCCCTTTTTAGGCCCTTGTGGTCCCTGGATATTATCTGACTGTCATAATCTTCATCCCATCTTGTTCACCTTATTCGGCATGAGTGTGAGCAACTGATGTTTCTCGTCCTACGTATTTGTGTTGACAGGGAGGCGGCTCCGGCATTGGGCTGATCACTCATCCGGGGAGGACCTCCATGTCCTTGTCTGGTCAAAAAAGTATGTATGTGATCCAAATGTAATCCCTCTCCCTATAAAGCCCGGGCGGCAAGGTCCTCATAAACCTCCGTACAAACGAAAGAGGTTCAACTAAGAGAATGAAGGAATGCATTATTGGAATTAGAATTGTTAATAATCAGTAGAAATATGCTGTACTTCGTTAATTTTATTAATTCTATTAATTAATTCTAATAATTCTATTATTCTGTATCTGGTACCCTATGATCCCCAGGTGGGGCGAAGGGGCCTCCAAGTGGAGGTTTCATTACCTATACTAATTTTGATATGCTTATTTTCCGAGAGAGGGTAGAGGGACAGGTGGTAAGCCCATCGCCTCGCAACCCCCCTCTGGAAACTAAGTATTTCTTGGACGTGAAAGGGCCGAGAAATTTTGTCCAGAGGCTCTAATTTAGGCTTGGAGTTCTTTTACGTGCCGTAAATCTACGACACGGGACCCCCAGCTTAAAGTCCCTCCCGGAGGACTCCGTGCCCAGGATTTTTACGTCCTGAAAAATCCATCGACCGCGGCCGGGTTTGATCCCGCGCCCTGCGGATCACGCTACCTCTAGACCACCGCGGCCGACAATAATTCTATTATTGGGTAACCAAAAACATCTAAAGCATCAAAAGCATAACAATATTACACCTATGACGTTTAAATTGCAATTGTTAGATGTCATTGTTACAATTGTTACAATGTACAAAACTAGCAGGTGTCCGCGGCATCGCCCGCGATTATTTACTCAACTGCTACATTGTTATATTTAAATTATTTATTTATCAGAGAAATAATTAAAACATTATATTTATCAACACTTACATCGTTTTTACATAAACTACATGAGTTACATAATGTTATTCTTAATTATATTGTTTTACCTATTAATTATAAATAATTAAACGAATAGAACCAACCTTGTGCTTCCGTATGGGCATACAGATTCGAAATTAAACGACTAAAACATGCCACAAACTCATGAACTTTACCTAATTCATGCATAAACAATTATAGCTAAAATCCCGGTTTCGACATGCATTTCACGATTAAAGTGCGAGAGATGCCCGGAGAAAAAACCCCAGATACGAGTTCCCTCCCCCCCCCCCAAAAAAAGAACTCGCATAGTGGGTTTCGTCCAAATCATTCAATGATCTTTTTTCCCCCCGGTTGCTAAGGAAAACGAAGCAAAGCTACCTTCAATTAATTTCGGAGTTGAATACTGTCTTGTTAATAAGTGGCGTTGGATGTACACGGAATCAAGAGTTCGAAATTTACATGAGATAAGTTTCCGGTACCAGTAGATATAAAACATAACGTCTGAATTTATTTCTAAAGCACTTAATCAAGTAAAGAATAGCAGTTATAATTTTCTTTTAAATAATGAATTCTAAAATTTGAGGTTATAAAAGTTGCAAGGTCACAATGGAAAATATTTTATAAACTACCGGTACCAGTTTTTAAATTTAGAACGTTCATTTCCCTCCTTTTTTAAAGTCTTACAACCTGAGTACAATACGACGAACTAAATTTATAATAATGATAATTTTACACAATAAAATATTGTTGCAACGTTCGATCTTTGCTGGTTTCTTGTATACTTGCTCATCAGAGTTAGTCTATACAAACATCTAACTAACTGCATCAGCTGGGAAACTCCTAGAGTTCATAAGCATACGAGGGTTGATCTGTATGCTCCACCCCACTTCCTGTTGAGATAAAATTATCAAAATATTCATGCAAGTAGCTTCATATCTCAAGGTAAACACTGCACTGTTTCAAGCTTTTATCTTTCTCCCTTGGGTCAGGGGAAATTTTTCTTGTGAAGGATGTGTGTGTTAGTCATAAAATGGAACCTGCAGAATCTTAAGTTGAAAATGGTCTTCCACGAATATCTTATTTGAGTTTTGGGAACAATCTGAAGTCACTAGGGGCCAGATCTGGTGAATATGGTGGGTGTTCCACTAATTCAAAGCCTGCTTTGGCTATAGCAGCCAGGTGTGACTGGGGGCATCGTCCTGGTGAAAGAGGATTCCTGCACTTAACTTCCCACGTCTCTTACTCTTTATAGAACCTCTTAATTTTGAAATTAAATTAGCATAATATGATCCTGTGATTGTAGAACCCTTTGGTGAGTAATCAACCAGAATTACTCCCCTGGCATCCCAAAATACTGTGGTCATTACTTCCCTGCAGCTGGTTGAGTCTTGAACTTGCGGGGAGGGGGAGATCCCTTAAGTTTCCACTCTTTACTTTGGAGTTTCGTTTCTGGGTCATAATGGTGGATTCAGGTTTCATCCATAGTCATAAATCTGTCAATAAATATTTTTGAATCTGTTCTGTACATTTGTAACAGACGTTCACAAATCAACGCATGCTGTCTCTTCTGTGTTGCTGTCAACATTCGAGGAACCCATCTTGTTATCAATTTTTTCATGTCCAGTTCCATAATTAAAATATTTCTAACTGTGTAATAGGAGAAGCCTGTTAGCTCCACTATTTGCCTAATAGTCAGTCTGCGGTTTTGCATCACTAGATCATGGACTTTTTTGACATTGTCTACAGTTGTAACGCTCACTGTGTTCATTTTCTTTAAGTTAAAATAAGAAGCGAGAAAATCATAATAAAAAGTGAAGTGAGTATTTCTTGTCTAGATCTTTAAGTGCGTTACGTTTTAAACCTTAGAAATAGTTTTTTATTAATATTTCAATCATCTAAATTCCTCCGGGATAATGTAAATTAGAAGACTTCAATTGCAACGTTTATTTTCATGGATACCACCGCCACCTCTGATAGAATACTTAGGAAAAGAAAAGGAATTGAGAGCATTACACAGTTATGTACTACTTTAATTCTAACAATATTATTGTAATTTCACTGAGCGCCGATACAAAATGGCACCCAGCTTTTTATTCCATTACAAACAACTCGAATGTTTTAGTTTTTATTTCAGTGAATTGCTCATGTAGCTGGAATGTCGAATATACGGTACAATATAAAAAAACGTCCGCCGCGTTAAATGAAGCAGCATTTTTATCGAGTATTTCGAGATTTACCACAGTAATTTATATTATCACTGTGTACCGCACAAAAACTGTAAGCTGGACTGCAGATGAAATATTTTAGCAATTCCATTTTGAAAAAAAAATTATTCGATTATGTAATCCAATAATACATCTCCACCTCTGAAATTTTTAGAAGAGAAATATCTCCCTCTTTACGAATTTTAAATTAACCCATTATCTTTTTATCATCCACCAAAGGAGAATTAACTCGGATTCCAAATAATTCCATTACAAATAGTTAATACGTTAATTCCACCTACAATGGATTGATATATAATTAAATGGATGCAATGTACAGATATTAGAAGAAAATTTAATTTAAACTTGAAAAAATAATGAATTTATTAAATATTCCGTATTATCTGTCTGACGTAAAAATTATGACGTAACATTATACTCGTATTCTAATCTAGTTTTAGTTATCCCATCTCGACAATAATAGATCTGAGGGAACATGAACAGTTTAAAAATAGGAACACTGGCCTTTCGAACAAATATGCAGTGCAAGTTTAATTTTCAATTTAAATAGGTTATTTTCAAGAATTAGCATAGCATATACAAAGTGTATAATCTGAACAATTATATCCAATAAGCGGGCCACATGACGCACTTGGAAGTTATTACGACCCGCGGTCCAAATCGAAGAAGACTCTATGATAGTTTCACCATAATGCATCATATTTTTTTGATATTAAAATATTTGTGCGTATTTTATTAATAGTCAAATCTTAGCGATATAAATCTGACAGATTTTAAATATTGCGCATATCTTTGTTATTTCAAACATTCACAGCATAGTTGGCTAGTGAATGTTTTAAGAACTTTGACAGTATATTGCTTAATATTTTCGGAACTGACTGTATAATATTATTAGCTTTCAATTTAATAAAGATTTTATGCCCTCAATCCTATAAATATTAATAATAAAAATTATAATTCCTTGGTTTATCTATATATTTATTTTTTGAGGACATATCCATTTTTACTAAACTATTATCATTCTCTCAAAGGAACATGTATTTAATTCATTAATTAATAACACTTGTTGCATTGACCTTGTTTTCTTTAATTTTTGTAATATAATTCAATTTCTTGTAATTTATAATGTAATTCAGTTAATAAGAGAACGTAAAGTTTTAAAACTGCTTAAATGATAAAGCATACTTAATTTGTTCTACAGCATTGTTTTATAATTTTTTTAGGATATCTGCATGCAAATTTCGTCTATTGAAAGAACATTAACTTCGGGCCTTAATAATAACACACCTCTGAGGTACCGAAACGGGATTGATCGATGCGCTCACGACGCTACAACTTAGCAACACCGCCGCCAGAGTATGTAGTGTAAAATCTATACCATCACCTCAAGAGTATATTGTATGCAGTCCATAATAACACAACACCTAGTTCTGCATGTATACAAACTCAGTATGTGTAATTAAAAACACAACACTGAAGTTCTGAAACTGCGGTCGAATATGTATATATCATCTACACAAAGCATGTAAAGAGCGAAATATTCCATTTTCTAATTTCACCTAATTAATTAATATTGTCCAACAATTATTCATCCTGCAAAGCAAGGGCTTTCTCTGATTATTCGTTTATTTCGGAATGAGTATTTTATCTATAACTATATGAACAGCTTACGTATTACAATTTACTGAATTAATTGCAAATAAGTATTTAATTCAGATGTTTTTCTTCCATTTACTAAATTAGTTACGCCAACATGGTTTCACCGTGTTAGTAGGGCCAAGAATTCGTGGTTCTAAATAACGGGTGTTCAAAACCGAGGTAGTATAAAAACTAATAAAAGTTTCGTGGCAAAATGGAATTGATAAGTAAAGAATTCATAAACGCTAAACCATAATTTGAAAGAATACAAGTAACTGATTGAACTGAACTATAAATGTCCTGGAATTGTTCTTGTAAATGAAGTTGACATCTCATGGAACAATTCAATAAAATTAACGTTTACATAATTTCTGAATTAACCCTTTGGAAGACCTACTTCAGGAATACTAATAATTGAGTATGGGAGAAGGCCAATGAACAAACAACGAATGTAACAAAAGAATTAGGTTTAGAAATCAACGTGGAGAAAACTGTATATATGAATACATCTAAAGTAAAACCAAGAAATGACAATAATGAAATAGTAATAAATGAGGTAAAATATAAAGCAGTTGATAAATTCAAATATTTGGGTTCATTGGTCACCTTTGATAACGACTGTAGCGAAGAAATCAAAGAGAGAATATCGGCAGGTAATAGGTGCTTCTTTGCCCTGGCCAGAACTATGAGGACAAGATACCTGTCTAATGCCCGGTTTCTATAAACTCGCGAAATACCTATGGGTAAATTATCCAATGGACAACTTAGTTCCAGAATCACCCACCAGAGCACTAATGGTATAATGAGGAAATAAAAAATAATATGTACTACCATGCCGGGGATCGAACAGTGGACCTCTTGAACCGTAATCCAGCACGCTGACAATGAGCTACGGTGAACACTGAGAACACATCTTGAATAACGGAGATGTAATTGTTTCAGCCTATGATTCCACTACTGCAAGTCAAGACATGGTTTTGCAATATATATCATACTAATTAGTTCGGAAGAACATTATCTTCATATAAATACTACTACTGTCGAGATCTAATGCGTAAGAGGAAGGAAAATGAGAAGTACGACTCTAGTTTGCAATGTTTGCACACTCAGTGCTACCAAATACCGGCAAATACAGTCATTAGCGACAATGTACGGTACATGAAAATTTCAATAAGAAATACGTATATAAATTCTGATAAGCCCATCCTATTACGGAGAAACAAAGTCAACATTACAGATCATCTCAGCACTTCTAAAACTGTATTTTACAGGTACTGCAATCCGTGCACGTCCGCCATATTTATCCTACGAGAGGTTAAATTTTATCCAGCCATCCATGAAAGGATAAATTAACCCAAAGATTTACCCTTGGAAAGATCTAGCCCTAGTTTATAGAAACATTTTTTCTCTCATTTTCATATTTACCCAGTGGACTTTTATCTAGAAACTCGCCAAAACTGTGTGTGATCGTTATCTTTCAATTATTTCTGTTCGTAAGAGTTTTCCTTGTGTAAATTCTGTTCATGGGATAATTTACCCATAGGTACCCGAGTTTATAGAAACCGGCCATTAGCAAACTAAACTACAGATTTATAACACAATAATAAAACCTGTTGTGATGTATGGATGTGAAACTTGGGTGATGTCGGAAAGCATAATGGCTCAGTTGGAAAGATGGGAAAGAAAAATATCAAGAAAAATATATGGACCGATTAAAGACAAAGAGGGGTGGAGAATACGTTCAAATATGGAACTAAAATCGCTATATAAAAAACCTAACATAGTAACACTTGTTAGAGCTAAAAGGATTGAATGGGCCGGACATGTGGTGCGCATGGATGAAGGCAGGTCTGTTAAAAAGAGGGAGAAGAGATAGGGGTAGACCAAGATTAAGATGGTTGGATTGTGTGGAGAAGGACTTACATAGTATGGGGATTAGAAGATGGAGGAGAAAGGCTGAAAACAGAGAAGAATGGGCTATCATCATTAAGGAGGCACTAGCTAGACTATAAGAGCTGTCTGCCAGAAGAAGAAGAAGAAGAGTATGGGAGAGTGTTGCACCAAGTCCATAGTGTACATTGGACCAGTTCTAATATCTTAGAACTGTTGACATCTAGCGCGCTAACCGTAGAACTATATGCTTCTCGTGGCCTCAGGCATTCTCTGTGCAAGTCTCGACATGTTTGCTTCAGATTGTGTGTGTGCAAGACCAAAAAGTTGTTTTTTCTGGTGAAAACTAAAAATTTTCCTCGCCAGTTGCTTGAAAATTGAAGTTTATCTTTTGCATAAAGGTGTTTTTTGCGAATATCTATTGGATTCATTATTATTTGGTGATTAAAATGACCATACATTTTCTTATTTAGATACCAGAAGATCATGTCGATAGCCATATTTGTGTGGAAACAGACATTCGTGTACCTTGAGCCACAATTGCGTCTTGTACCTTGAGCCGGCGGACCATGGTTACATTATATTTTATTTTTATGTGTTCCAATATTGTTGTCAGGAGAACAATGACTCGTAGTAAGACCCGGGAGCCTGTTGACGCAAGAGTTTAGAAAAATGCTCTTAAGAAAATTAATTCGAATGATCCAGAGAAGAAAATGTTTCTTCGATAACATCAAAGATGTTCACAACAGATTTGGCCCCATTCCTCTAGAAAACATATGGAACTTGGACGAGACTGGCCTAAGCACTGTGCAGGGACAGTCAAACATCGTTGATCCTAAAGGTCTAAAACAGATTGGAAGTGCAACATCAACCGAAAGAGGGCAATTAGTTACTATGACTGGAGCTGTGAATGCTGTTGGAAACTAATTACCTCCTATGTTCATATTCCCTCGTGTTCATTTCAAGGACAGAATGTTGTTTGGTGGTCTTCCAGGGTGTATCGGAGCTGCCAATTTATCTGGGATGTCAAATAAAGCAACATTTTTTAAAGTTTCTTGACCATTTTCTTGACTGAAGAAAATAGGGTTCTCTTGATCTTGGATAATCACGAGAGACGTCTGTCAATTGATGCTCTGGAAAAGGCATCAGCTGCTGGTGTAGTGATGGTAACATTCCCCCCACACACTTCGCATAGGCTTCAGCCTCTGGATATTTCTGTTTATGCACTTATGCAGTATGGTCCATGCAACAGGATGGTCGGCCCGAGGTACTGTCTGGCGGTAAGCGGAAGGTCGAGCTGGTGGCATAGTGGGGGAAAGACAAAGACAGTAAAGGCAAGCGCATGGTAAGGGAGTGGGGGAACGCTAGCTCGGCCTTCAGCTCGCAGCTAGACAGTACATGAGGGTGTTGTACCTTGAGCCACTGTGCAGTATAATTTAATTTTTTCTTATACTCATTTTTTACTGGAGTACATACTTAAAACAAACGACAATATGTTAAGAAAGCACAGTACTTTGGTAAGAGACTAAAAAAACTAAGGAAATGCTATTAGAATTCGAGTTATAGGCAGCACAATAAAAAATGGCTCAAGGTTCAACACTCTCCCCTATATAATGCCAACACGTATGTTTATATAAAAAAAATACCTTACCTTAGCCTCAACGATGAGCGCAAGAAGGCTGAGCACTACCAGGCTCCTCCACAACATGGTGATCTTCCTGTAACAAGAAATATATTATATGACATAGTATATTTACATATAAATTAATTTACTCACTAGTTTAAATACTTCTACATTAAAGCCCCTATGGAACGTCAAAATAATGCTCTAAAAAATATTAGAATAGCCGTAAATCGTTTCAACAAATGGAAAAATTCAAATATCTGGGAGCAATAATAATAACACAGACACAAATAATATTAAGGCAGAAGTTAAGTGTAGACTCAAATCAGGAAATGCCTGCTTTTATGCAGTTCAGAAACTTTTATCTTCTCGTCATCTTTCCAGAAATCTAAAAATAAAGATTTATAATACTATTATCCTGGCGGTTATTTATGGATGTGAGACAGGGTCGTTTACTCTTCGGAAAGAACATAATCTGAGTTTGTTCGAAAACAGGATGATTAGGAAAATATTTGGACCTAAGAAAGATCAAAATGGGGACTGGAGAAACTGCATAACGACGAGCTTCATGACGTGTACTCTTCACTGGATATAGTAAGGGTAATTAAATCACGGATGAAATGGGCTGGACATGTTGCGCGCATGGGGGAGGAAAGATATCTCAAAAGTATTGACTGGGAGACCCGAAGGGAAAAGACCACTTGGAAGACCTAGAAGTAGATGGGAGGACAATATTAGGATAGATTTAAGGGAAGTAGGATTTGCGAGGGATGATTGGATAGAGCTAGCACAGAATAGGGTTGAATGGCGGGCTCAGGTACGCGCGGCTTAGATAATATTCCTTTTGCTTGCTGAGGAATTGTCTATTGCCATTGGGTAAGTAAGTAAGATTAAAGCCCCTAACCACAAGCCCTCGAAAGTCCACATCACAAATGTCTACAGTATGTCTAGACCAGCGACTGGCAGATATCGCGTTCTGATTACAGCTGAAATACTGAACTTGACTGCAATCTCAATGCACTTCACTCCCCTTAGCAACTTTTCCGTAATACTATACATTTACCGGTTAAAAAACGCTCACCTCTTTTATTCTTTCACTCAAGTCTGGCTAAACACATAACGGGTTGCATATCATTTACGTAATCAGTGTATGCCCATCTCTGGTCTTCACAAAAACGGACATCAGCACAAATGGCTAAGTTCCAGATGGTATTACAGCTATTGCCTTATAATAATAGCTGGTTTTAGTAATGGCTCAAGTTATGGTCTATGCAAACATTCATTAGTTAACAATAGTAACTCACTAGCACTACCACTCTAGAAATATGAATTCACAAAAAAACATAGGCTTTCCAGATTCAAGAGGGCAGTAGATAGCATTAAATTAAAAATATAAAAGCCCATTTATTGCGTTTCGTGACGTTTATGGTTTATGAATAATCAGGTTGAAAATACTGCAGAATTGCAACAGTCACACTGCCAGAAAGCTTTTCCTGGTGCCAATGACCTATTTCACGAGTATAAAAAAAATATACACTACGGTACCAACCTGTTCTCGCTTCGAAGTTTCCTTATGTTGCGCATTATGTGGGCGACATAACCATTTTTGTATATAGTTTGGAAGAAAACTGATAATCTTATTCAAGAACAGAAAAGGTAATAATTGTTCCTTGTTTATTCCACTGCTGATTCGAAAATAAATTACATCAGTACGGTTAGGCCTAATACTTATAGAGTCAAGCACTTTCTGAGGAAAGTACTCACTTGGGACAAATATGGTTTCGGATTTCTTTGTTTGTTTGTATCTACCGAGGAAACGAGCTGTTACAATCTGCACAATTCTACACCTTTCACTTTGTATGTGACGGTGCTTTAAGAGTTATACATGTAGAGAGCTATAATGAGGCAATTTTCACCGGTATTTTGGAATTGTTATTTATGTAGCCTATTCTTCATGGACTCTAGTGAATGAACAGTTATTTCGAAGGTACTTATTCCAAGGTCTAAGAAAAGTCTCGGTTCAGTGTGTTAGTATTTGGCTGGTTTTAGATACTTTAAAAAGATACTATGACAATAAGGAATTACTAATCTAATTGTTGGCATAAACACAAATGTAAAGAAAACAGTGTAAAACAATGGATATGCCGTAATGCAATTGTTTGGGTCATTTTATACAAATCTCCGACTACAGACCGGCCACTGAGTACTGATTATAAGAGATCAGATTCAAAATAAAATTGATTCAATGTATACCGTATTAAATGTATTTTTTTAATATAAGTTACTTATTTTTTCGAAACAGCTACAGTTAAGCATTATATATTGCTAAAATGAAATCTAACAACTTCGTGAATTGTTTTTGCTGAATGGGCGATTACCTAATTCTCTATGGAAATTGGATATTTCCAGAGAAAAGAAGGTTGATTTTAAGAGTTGTGACTTCTACACACGGTCTACGAGGTCTCTCGTCTGCATAACATTCCAATTCGGGGGTGCATGCCTTTTCCTTAAAACTGCCCGTGGGATACTGTTACAATACCGCAAAAATTCATGTTACAGTACCGCAAATGATTGTGACAAAGTAATCACACAGCGACTACATAAATTTAGGCAATCTACATCACTGATTATGCTAAATTTCCACGGGTGTTATGGGCTAGTTGTCCATCAAGCGATCCCCGAACGACAAATGGGACTGAGTCTTTCTATAGGCATTAAAAAAAATTCATGAATCACATCCATCTGTTCATGTGCTGACAGCAATGCAATGCAATTCCAGAACGAAATATACATCTCTATCACTTCTTTGCAGAAGAGAAAAGTTAGAAAACATATACAGAAACACGCACACAACATGGATCTCTGGAAAAGTTATTCAGCTGGTACAATATCGTTACTACAATACACCAAAACAGCCACAACAGCTCCGAAGAAAATGAGTGCTATGACGAATCCTTTGGAGAATGCAGTGGACGCCACACTTCTAGTGTAAGGTAATCCTTAATGCTCGTTTGCGCTAATGATATGTTAACTTTTGCGGTATTGTAACCATGCCCATTTGCGTAAATGCAACGTACTTTTGCGTAAAAGTGCTGCACCGCAATTCGGTGATGTGACATAAAGTTACCAACAAATGTAAGATAATATAAGAAATACATTTTCTTTAACTTCAAAGGATCAAGCCAACGTGAAAAATGAATGTTAATTTACGGAATTATTTTAATGCGGAAAACCTCAGATTAATTAAACTTTAAGACCGAAGGAGAAAATTTAAAGCGTATAGAATTCCATACATGAAAAGGAAAAAAAACAAGAAAATGTTGTTGCCGATCATCATTGGTTGTTCAAATTTTAATACAGGTTTCACTTATGAGATTCTAATGAAAAGGGAATGCAATACTTTCGTTATATGTATGTAACAAACACAACACAATTAAAAATAGGCCTAGTCACTGTTGTAATCCATTAGACAATAACAGGGTAGGAGGATTCACATAGCATTGTGAGCATATATCACACAAATTGCTGTGAAAAAGTATAATTCAAAACAAGCTCGAACACAACAAAAGCAAAACCGTTTGAATGTATGGTAACGATTAGTTGATCCCTGTTACATCGCCAACATAAAGAATAACAACAGTCCATGTTTATACTCTAAATATTACCTGCATCGCTAGGGCTATTATCTAAAAGTCCGAAGCCTTGCTGCACAAAATGTATTCAAACAAATACATACAAAAGCATTATTCTCTGTTTTCGATTGCTAATTCAGGTGTACGCCCATGCATTCATACATGTAGGCCTATACGTTGAGTGAGCTTAGCCGTATTTCCATTAGGAAATTTAAAAAAAATATATATGTTTTTCTACTATCAAAAAACTTGTATTTTGTATATTGTTATCACTGAGTAAATTTAAGAAACATTATCTATTATACATTCACTAAAACAGACTAAAAATATATCTCCTAAGAGAGAACAAATTTTAGGCGAGTTTAGTGATAGGCCTTCACTATTGTCAAGAATTGTTCAGCGTCAAAATTGTTGGCTGACTCTCAAGCTTAAACATGCTTATATTTCTTTTGTAAGCCATATATTCAACATTCGCCGATGTGATGATGTCTGGGGTTATTTATACCGCAATTCGTGGCTCCGACTAAAAGGCAAACGACTACTACACTCTCTTCACAGTATCAAATCCTTAATAATTCTGCACCTGATTACTTAAACCCTTGTTTCTCAGTGTTGTCGTCTCAACATAATCGAGATACGCCCTCTCAGAAAGACGATCTATTGTCAATTCCATGTCATATGCCATGTCTGTGCTCTGCTGTCACTGTCACTTTACTAAGGTTATCAAGTAGAGTAGTCGGTAGTTATTTAAGCAATTCGCAGTTAGAAACAATGCGTTTTTGTCCTTCTCAGGTTTCTTTAATTGGAATTAATTATGCCTCGTATGTTACTTGTATTGCTAAGACTTTTGTATACTTTGATTTTTATAGGCCTATTGGTTTAGGTAGGTAGATATATTAAAATTGGGTGTATTTTATGTATGCACTGTACTGTCTATAGAGGTTTTATTTTATTTTCTAAAATTTCTACAATAAGCATTCAACTTCTCTGTAATATTTTTTTCCTCATTGCAATTCTACATCTGTCCAGGGTCGTCCAGAAAGTAAAGAACTATTTAGCATAACTAAATAATGAGAGATATCAACATACCAGTAGCTATCATTTTAAACGTAAAAAGGATCTGACGTAATAAACCATTCAAAGTATTTTTTAATGAGGTGTAAAATATGTATTCAGGTTAATTAGTTGTATTTCTTTCAAATTAGCGTTTGTTTCTTGATAAAGTAATTTACCATAGCTTAGTTGTATATTACTTAATGTAAACTCTGTTTTTATTATTATTATTGTTGTTATTACTGTTATTATTATTATTATTATTATTATTATTATTATTATTATTATTATTATTATTACTATTACACAATAAATAGAAATAAACAAATTCTTCATCACGTAATATGTAATACTAGTGAAAGAAGAAAATTATTCATATCGTAAGCAATCGGAAGACGGCAAGCTGCAAAATGAGTTACTATCTTGAAATACCTGGAGAATGGAACGTAGGGGACTTTCCTTCGTTAAGCAGTTAATATTCTGGATGACACATCGTAACTCTTTTACATTTGTCCCAGGACAAGCAATGATAAGATGTAATTTTAGCTAGCAGGAAAAGCTGCTGTGTTCCCATAGCAACGAACAAGGGCAATGACTTGTAGCAGTAAACCGAAGTCCTGTTTAATGTGGAAGTGAGGTAGCTATTCAAGGGAAACTCTTCGTATTACTTGTGTCTGTTTAGATGAAATGCCTATGTATAATCATCATTATAATCTCTCCCTTTCACCTTGTCCTTCTGCCTTTCGTCTTTCCTCCGCAGTTCTTCCTTCCATAGGCTATTTAATTGTTGCTTCATTTATTTCTTCCCCTTTCCCTTGTTTCATTGCTTTTCATGAGCCTCATTTACTTACTTATTTTCCTTCCACACATGTTCCTCTCTCTTTTCGTTACGTTCTCTTCAATTTCAAACCACCAGTCCTTTCACCCTTCCTTCTACCGTTTTCCAACTTTAATATTCAACCCCATGTCTTTCTTTCTTATTTTCTTAATTTTTTCTTACTGTCTCATTAATTATCTAATTCTTTCCTCTTTCTTACCTTGTGTTTCTTACGTGCTTTCAGTTATTCTTCATATCCTGGGCAATTTCAATCACTGAATTAATTATTCTGTATCCTTCCTTTCTTCCTAACTCCCTTTCTTCTGTCTTTATCTTTTTCCTTTCCGATGTTACTTCTTCAATTTGTGGGGAAAAGTGTTGATTTTTATGGTCTTGCACAGCTTCTAATTTCTCTCTATCCCTCTATGGCAGTGATTCCCAAAGTGGGGTCCGCGGATCCCCAGGGGTCCGCGATGGTGTTTCAGGGGGTCCGCAGGCGGTTTAAGAAGAAATAGGATATCACTTAATTTTCTCAAATTACATCTTCTAAAGCAGCTTCACTGTTCACATTAAGGAGTAAACTCTGTTTCTTACCATTGATGTTGTTATTTTGTCTATTGAATTTTGTCTATTGAACATACTATACATTTGAATCAAAGTATTTATTTAGTTTTTTTTTTTTCAAAACCCAGAGGGGGTCCGCGAAATTTTAATTTTTTTCAAGGGGTCCGCGGACTGAAAAGTTTGGGAACCACTGCTCTATGGTATTACATAATATTTACGATTATACTTAAATGACGTTTATTCCAAGAGAACGATTACACTGGCTTGTGATGATTTTCAGTCTTGGCAAAAATAGACAACTTATCTGGAAAATGGCCTGCTGATTTAAACAAAAACAACAAAAAATCTATATCAGTTCTTTCATACCAACTAGGCCTACAGGTTTTTCGTAGTTTGACATTCTATTCATTATACTGGTACATTGCTGTGATGATACAAAAGCCAAACGTGAATAACACATATAAATATTTATATCTGTAATAGTGTTGATCACAATATTGGACACGTTATTTGTAGAATATTTGTATCATTATGCTCTGTCTTTATTGGCAGCCTGTATCTACAGAGAGTTTTTATTTTTAATCTCTATATATATAAAAGGCTTTGTCCTGACTGACAGGAATGAACGTACAGCCTAAACTATAACAGGTAGAGACTTGGAATTTTGATAGTACCTTCGTTTCATAATGTAGGTGCTCACTAAGAAAGGATTTTGCAAAATTTTGATTCTAAATGCCAAAAATTATATGTTTTTGAAAATACTTACTCCCTTTTTACATAGAATTATCAATTCCAAATCACAGAATATATTGTTGCCAAATGGTATCAGATGGGCTTGGAAAAACAAATGAATTGCACTTTTGACAAATAAGAGAAGTTATCAAAATAATCCATGTTATAAATAAATATTACAGAATGAAATCCACTAAAATAATGGAATCACATAACTTTCTCTACCCTGGACATAGAGAAAACAAAACGAGGTATGGTAATGTGTATATTATTATATTATATCGCAGGTTTTTGGAGAAAAGTATGAAAGTGATAATGCTTTCTGTTTAATTTCATCCCCAAAACGGTTTTATGGTAACATAAGAGTGGGAAATTTCCCGCCTCGATATTACAATTTTATGTTACAGGAATTTCTGTTTCTTCTTATTTAAACCTATACCAGGCTTGCTGTGCACTATACAAGCGATGGGATGCAACATTCTAGATCCTCTTATGAACCATAAAAAAACTATATGAAGCGTTTTCTGAGGGAATAGTTTGAGTGTAATAAGTCGTTCTTCCTATTTCAAATTATAAATGCCTATATAAGGACCTAGAATTTATAATTGAAAATCCTTCATAAGTTAATTTCCAATTACAAAATACAAAACCCGGGCGACGCCGGGTCTTTTAAGCTAGTAAATATATATTGACGCATCGAAAAAAGTCTCAACACATCTTTATTGCATAATAGAAGCAAATTTCCCCGAATTCGAGTTACACATCCTTCCTTGTGTTGTGAAAGGAACATAGGACAATCTTCAATCCATTTGAGAAAATAAATAAATAAATAAATAAATACCAGTAGCGGCTACTTTGCGGTTATGGCACTTCATTTGGCCAGCAAGATCAAAGATGAGTGTGCAACATTTCCATTTGATATTTAGGCGACTGGAACAGTACTATTGGTCAACAAAAGAATGGCCTAAGAGTTTAACCCCGGGAGAAAATAGTATATTGCAATACTAGTTCCGTAAGCGATGCATATGGATCGAGGAAAGAGTTTAAAAAAACGAGGCGCTTGCACGCTATTTTGCATGCTATTTTTTCCACGATGATTATTTATATCAATTTAATTATATTAACTGAGAAATTAGCTGAAAATATTATGTATATACTTTATTGAAGATAGTTGTTATATTTTAGGCCTAGAAAGTGATTCGCATGTGTTGGTTGTTATGGGGACGGAATATTTGTCCTCTTAAAGCCGCCACAAACTGGGGGTCCTTGGTTCCAGCCTTCGATAAAGGCTTGTATTGTGATGGTTTTACTTACGGCACTAGTGCTTTTTGTATTTTTTTGCACGACGTAACTAGTTAGTGGTACTTACGAATATTGTTGCTGTGGATCGTAACTTGACATTCCCGCACGCAATCTTGTTGCTATGGAAACAAAACAACTTTCCGTGCGGTAAAAATGACAAAAAGCACACTGTGCCGTAAGTAAAATCATAATACAAGCCTTTATGGACCAAGGCCCCCCCAGTTTGTGGCGACTTTAACAGGACAAATATTAGGTCCCCATAACAACAAACACACGTGAATCACTTTCATATTATGCCATTTCTACCTAGAACTATTAAAGTTCCATGTTTGTTACATTCAGACATTGAAACTCACAATGCGTTAAGGTTACTAATATCTTAAGAGCTAATGACATATAGTTTCATTGGGGATGTGAGTTTTAATTTTCTTTAAATCATAACATTTATATAATATAATAAAATCAGGTAAACCGATGTAACAAAGTATGTTTTGGTTTAATCAGTTATGACTGCAATTATGATATGCAGAATATGTTTTTTTTAATTGATTTCCAAGTTAAGCTCCAGATTTATTCATTAAACAGGGCTTACGGAAGAACAAAGGTCTAGTTTCTTTAATGAGATTAAAATCTTCCAGCATCAGCTAAACTGTGCAGATTTGTGATATCATGACAATTGCACACTCACATAAAAATACAAAAAAAAAAATTCAAATTGGCCGGTTTCGGGTTTTGAACCATGGACTCCAGAATGTGAGGCCAAGACGTTACCATCTCGGCCACCGGGGTCATTTTAACGGTCTAGTTGGATAAGCGCATGTAAATCAATAGTGTTTTTTTGTCATAGCTACCTGTATTTTAATTTCCAAGGCCTTATAATATCACAGTAAAACAATAGGCAGTGTTGTCAAGATAACTGATTTTCATTTTTTTTTTATAAATTCTTTCGAATACGTATATTACCATAAAATAGGCACTAAATTGAGCATTACTCCGAAACAGGTCAACCGATTTTATCCATTATAAATAGACGTCTTCCCATGGACATTGTAAATGCGTATACGAAGTTTCATAAATATACGATAAAGCGTATTTGAGTTATTGCGCCTTTAAAGTAGACACTAAATTGGGTTTACTCCGGTACCGGTCAACAGATTATGTTCAAATTCAATAGGGCACTTCTCATGAACGTCATAAATGAGTATACCAAGTGTCATGGAAATCCGATACAGCGTATTTGAGTTATGGCGCCTTTCTATTAGAAAGGCGCCATAATCTATTAAAATAGGCACTAAATTTGGCATATTCCGGTACCGGTGAACAGATTTGGTTCAATATCAATAGGGTTCTTCCCATGGACATTACAAATGTGTTTTCCAAGTTTCATGAAAATCCGAAAAAGCGTATTTGAGTTATGGCGCGTACAGACACACGGACAGACAGACGGACAGACATTTTTCGTCCCCGCACACAATCTCATAAAGTACTATACTGGCACTTAATAATATGTTAATAAACTTTATAGGAATGGGGAATTTCCAAATTTTACACAAAATCCCATTTCCCCTCGATATTTTTACAGGATATTTTTAAAAAGCAGAATGTTTATGAGATTTCTAAGCTTATTCGCAGGCCGCAGGATAAGGTGTTAAAAAGAGGAATATCCTGCGAAAATCAGGACATCTGGTTATCCTAAAGCGACTTGCAATACGAAGAAATTGTAAGAAACATGTCAGAAAAACTGAAAGTTCTTGCTTGCAAAGTAAGTTTGATTCTTTACTTCTGGTACTCTTACCTTGACTACTTTCTACGTAATTTATGACTCATGAGTAATGAGCAAGGTGAAAGATTTCATCGGGAAATTACAGAGATGGTAAGATGATATCAAGGATTGTGGAAAGAAGCAATGCTTGCGGACTACGGTACTTATTTAAGTGAAAATATACAACGAAATGTTTCATCTCGAAGTGATCTGGACTGTTTTCGAGACCAACAGTTGGCTATTCCGAACATTTCCGTCATAGGCCTAGGGCCTCAATCAGAAATATATTTATGACAGGCAGTTGGCCAAGTTCTAGAGAATTCTGGGATTGAGGAGGAAAATTCCTGAAGGGATGAGTGAGTGTAGCCTGCGTGAGTTAATCTTTTGTTTGGATTAATTGTGTGATTGCTGTTTGAGTGAACAGTCGACCTGAAAAAATCTTCATGTAGGTAAGATACGGATGAATTCTTATCTATTTTTTCATTCATCTTAAATTATTATTTGGGATCGTCTTTTAATTTAATCTAACTTTTCTTCATTCTTCTCATCTGAGTTCTCCATCCAAAATTATAAATGTTTTCGTACTTTATTTTTATTGCTCTTTCTAAATTTAGCCTCGGCCATTTTTGTATTACGTACTGCTCCGGTAATGAATGTGGCAGTGTTTGCATGGATGCAGTTAAATTTGGAATAAACTGTTCTAACCAGGACTATTTATAATACCAACTTTATCGCCATAATGAAATAACTCAAATTCCTCTTGAATCTGAGCTGATTTGTTCAATGTTAAATTGTTTTAATCCTGTTGCGAGTAAATATTAGCTCACGGAATTTATTACGGAAAGATAAATTTTACAGTTTAATAGGGAAACATAATATGTTTTACATAAGAGAATAATTATTTCAACTTGCAAGAAAAATGCATCTCAAACATAAAGTATTATTCAGTATTAAATTATTATGAAGTTCAAAAAGACCTATTTGGAATCTGAAAGTACTACTGTAATAGTACTCAAATGTAGCATCTAATATATTTTAATATCAAAGTAAAACTATTGAACAGTATAATTATAATAACGATATTATTTATCTGTCACATTAAGATATTTATACATAAATTGAAAGCTGAATGTTATCACAAAATAATTATCATGTGGTCGCTTCATCACTTTAACTGATTGTTTATACATACTGTAATTTTACTGTTATACTAAAAAAATATTTTATATAAATTATTGTGAATAAATTGTTGTTATAGAAAATTCCCATGGCCTTATTAATATGATTGGGTGGCTTTCAAACGCACTTCTCATAAATAAAACTTAGTAAACTGCAACTTGGCACTCATAGTGTTAGTTTTAGATTATAATGTAAGTTGTCACAAAATTGATTAGCGTCAACGTATAAAAATTATTCCAAAACTATCACAAGATGTAGCAGAAAACATAAATTTAAATTAGCCCAGCCAAACGTTTTTTAAAGGTATGTAGATACCCAGTTTTGTGTAATCGGTAGAAATAAGGCATTTTAGTTTGGATTTTGTAATACTCTTTATTTTTTTAAAATCCACTTCTTTTAAAATTCTTTTTTACGATTTGTTTAAGAACCTTACGTGTTAGAGGAAAACGGATTTCAGCATTGAATTTAGCATGCCAAATTTAGTTAAAATCGTCATTCACATTTGAGACAGAAGAGGATAAAGTTATTTTCACAGGTCAGTGCTATTTCATATTTTAGTGGTCAATCTACCTAAAAACGCCCAACATCCACCATTTTCTGTTTTAAATGAAGCAGAAAATGAAATGATCAGAAAACTGTTCATCAATGAAATACATATTTTTCTATTATCTAACAGAACGCACAAGATTCCATTACATGCTATGGAAACAACTGTCTTATTTTTATTACGTTATTTTCAGGTTTATAAGTGTCTTGTTAAATCCATTCATTATTTAGTTATGTATATTTTGAAAAGGAATATTAAGGGAAGCTATTTATCCTTAAAATGATTGTATATACTTTTAACTGCAGCAGTCTATCTTATTTATAAGAAAATAACGCAAATGTATTTGCAAAAGAAACGACTTGAATGTAACACATTTGTATTAATATTCAAGAAACATACCTACAGTATGTCTTCTTTTCAATTCGACAGGGTATTATAGATTATGTGAAAAATTGAGTCTCACCAATCATAATTTTTGCCTTCAATATTGCAGTCAATACTGGTTGCAGTGAAAAAGCAAGATAAGTTATAAAATGTTTACATGATATTTTAAGTTTAAATTTTAATATTTAAAAAGTTTTAAAATTTGAAGGTATGTTTTAAAATGTTGGAAATTTGAACAAAGATATCGGAATAAATCATTATGCATCATGCAACTTTCGGATGTCAAAACTTCGATTCATTTTACCTTTTCTATGACTCTGCGGCACAATTCCTAATGGCATGTAGTGTAGGTGTGACAAACATGCGGCCCGCGGGCGCATACGGCTCCTTGAGTTACAAAATGCAGCCCCCTAAAGTTTTAGATTAAAATGTATAAATATGTGCACCAAAAAAAAGTAATTTAAAATGAAACTAGCTAAAACCTGATTTTCTATCAGCATAGAAGATAAGTGTCTCATAAAATACCATGTTTTGAAATTCGAAAAGAAAACAGTGAATTTTGTTCGTTTGTTTTGTTTGGGTCACACGGACAAATTACTGTAGGGGAAAGAAAATAGTCTTTCAACCAGAATTCACAAAATTGAAAAGGCCAGATAGGAAGGGTAAGACTTTGTTATTCCCGACACAAAAAAGAGGGAGAAAGATTTTAGTTCTCAAGCAAATTATATTTAAAGTATTGTCGATTAAGAAGATAGATACAAAGGATAGGATAGGAATTTTAGAATACATAGAATAAGATAGGGTATCATTTTAGAATTAGGTAATACAACTTATTTTAAGGCTTCCTCCCAAACCCATGGGAATTAGGTACGAAACTGATATTATTGCAGCTCTTATACAAATTGGCAATCGACCAATCGCATTGCATACACGTAATGGGGAGAGGTGAGTAACCAATTACGTGTCAGTATGTAAGTATGCTAGTCCTCTATATGGGTATACAGTGAATTTTGTTATTACATTACTATACAGAAACACATTACAATACACGAAAATAGGCTACATCACGTCGAAATCGCAACAGCATCATGTAGCACCAAGATACACACAATTGCACAGACTAAGAAAAGTTTTGAAATGATAGTGCTTTGAGAAGTCACTGTAAATTAATTGTCACAAGAACATTAACTACCACCATTTAATGTAGACAGTACCAGCGAATTAACCATTGCATTATTACAGACAGTAACACATAAATAATATCAGTTTACATTATTAGAAAATAGATTACTCCTCTGATGTTAGTATTTGTGTAATTAGTGATCATGAAGGGCCTATTATTATTTTAAACACAGGTACTCTTAGATGGTCTTCTTATTTCAAAATCAATGAGACACCGAGAATCAAGCTGGACCCGACCGAGCTACGACCAGGCTCAACAGAGGAATGTACACTCCCAGATCTTCAGACTGGTAACCAGGTAAATGCCCGAGGGCACTGTATCCTGATCAAATTACTTGGACCATTCAAAACACTTATTAAAATTCAATCACTGGGATTAAAACTGTTACAAATTCCAGCTCCGCAATTTATGTAGTCCTTTTTGTAAACGCACTTGGATCCGGGCCGCAATTTTCATTAGGCCTATACATTAATGTAACCGATTACAATCGGTACCCCAGATTGTTTAGGCTCCTGTATAACACTGGAAATTTACTTCGTCGTCCTTGAAGCCTCCGTTGCAGACCAGCTATCGAAGGAAGAGAAAATTACCTATATTATGTTTTGAAATTTGAAAGGATAAAATAAATTACGAAGACAAGTTGCTAAAACGAAGACACCGGCAATACATTAGTTTCTGCTTTAGAAAAACGAAAATAACAAAGTTTATTTTTTCGCTCTTTCGGTAGCAGTAAGTAAGTTATTTCACATAATTATTTTGTGTGCTTGACGATTCCAAATCAGGACATAGACTGTTAGCTGAGGTACTGTAAAAATCTTTAGTAGATATTTCATACACTGACAGCTAAGGTGCTTCGGATCCACTGTCGTATTTAGTTTTGTTGAGCATTTAGGATCATACTTTTCTTCTGTCTCCAGGAGTCGTTACTGCTCTCAGATCCGCCGGCTGGAATAAGACGGCATATAGAATAAGATGAAATATTAAGCAGGACGCAAGCTTGAGCACTGAATAACAAAAGGGTAGTGAGATAATTCCATTCATAATAACTGCGTGGCAGTGTTCGTCTTTCTTGCTAAGGACTTGGAAGTTACGTAACAATAGGAAGACGAAGCAATTAGGAAACGGAAGATGTGAACCTGAGCGTCGCCGGTTGGACTGGCTCCCCATCCCATTCCACCAGTGACCGCGGTTTAATCTATACTCAAGTATCTCCCCCTAACAAGTAAGTCGTGTAATTCGGTCAAATCAAGTTCCCAACAACTTGATCCTCTAAGCCAGTGCGCATGCGTAATGCAAGATATCAACTTGAGCAAACTATTAATTGTAGTGCTCCACAGAACTGCTTACAGGGGTAGCGTTCTGCTCCCAGAACAGGGGTGGGTATCAAAGGGCACGAATTAGACGACTTTCCAGAAATCACACGTTTATGAGATGTAAAACAATTTTAAAATAAGCTTTTTGTGTAATTTCTAAAATATAACCTAGCAACTTGATCTACTTTACATTTTTCCTTCAGTGGATTTCCACCCTGCAAATATTTTTTTCACTTCTAATAAATTTTATTAACTGAACGAATGTAATTGTAAAACTGTTTTACAATTTTTAGATTATATATAATTCAGCTCCCTCTCCCAACGAGTTCAACAACTCCATGCCTCTCTGTCAAAAATATATTTACATTTAGAAATTTAAATTTTTAATAACTTGAAAGTCGTTATCTTATATAATTCCTCTCGTATACAGTGTATACAGTGTACATTTTTTAAGTTATTTAAATGCAGATTAAATTTTTTTGAAAACTCGGTACAGTTCTATAAGCAATTTGGCATAGAATGTGCCATAATACAAACACCTGTAGATGACGAAGAATTGGTCATTTAAATTACAGGTGAAGATGTATTGTATTTTTGCTGGCCTCGATGGCGCAAAGGCAGAATGCCTGCTTATGAATCCGAAGGCCGCGGGTTCAGATTATACAGAGCTGACTTTAAATGTATATTATACCAAAGTTTGAGACAGTAAAACAATACAAAATAATACGATTAACCTAGATTATTTGAATCCACTACTGGTTGGTCCGATAAGTTGTCTGCTGTTTTTATTTTGTATATTTTGATCTGATTTAATCAGAAGCTAAGAGATATTTCTAACTTGTTAAAAAAGAATCTTATGAAATAGCTATATGGAGTCCAAAAGTTCCTGCACTTGTGTAGTTACTCCATTAAAGAAACTGACTAGCAAAAAGAAAACTCAGTTTACTTTGTTTGTAACTCTACAAACAATTGCTACAAACTACATTTAAAGCATTGTACAGTGTTACACTTAAATATTTTAATTAAACAACATGTTAAAATCTCCCTTCGTATAAAAAAATAATTTCAAAATAAAAATACTGAACTTCGTTTTTCATAATGCCTCTTGCATAAAATGTTCAGGTGTTTCCTCCATGTATGCCAGGAGAATATATTCTCAGAAAACTCTCGTATGTGCTATATTGAAGTAAACCTAGCATAGGCCGAGATGATAATGTGGTTGCAGGTTCATATCATGTGTCCGGCCAATATGTCTTTTTCAAGATTTTCTAAGTTCCAGTGTGAATTTAACCATCTTCATATTTGGTTTCTCACACACACTGTAGCCTATATTAAAGATTAACGTAACAGACTTAAGGAAAAGTATTTAAGTAATTGCAATATTATATATATAAAGGTAAAAAATATATATATATATATGTACAACATTGTATTTCTTGCATATAAAGTTGATTAATATTTTAACTTCTTTGTGCACATATGGCACCACCCAGAATTTGAATTCTCTCAAGTATTCAGTGTAGTGACCGTAAGAAAACTTTTTCCACACTTTTTATTTAAAGAAAAAATGTTAATAATTAAATTTTTGAATCTTCTAATTTTTCGTAATAAAACAGCTATATTAGTTTTTCTAAAACAAATTACTTAGAAGGTAGTTTACTTTTAGATACATTTCCATGTTCCACAGAATATTGCTTTTGTTGCACATTAAATTACATGAAAATATATTTTGATAAAAAAAATTTCACACCAGGATTTGAACCCATGAGCTTCGGCTTTCCATGCAGCGATCTACTATAATCATCAACATAAATAATATTCTGTGGATTAATGAATATCTTATACGGTACTGTAGAGTATCAGTGGAACGAGGTCACAATAACACTGAATTAGTTTGGCTGTAGACTATATGACATTATCTTTCAGTGAGATTGACAATAATTAAGGGAAATGATAGGAGATATTCCGTTTGGCGCCGTGAATCGAACTATGGCTGGCTCAACTGGTAGATTATCGGCACGGGAAACAGAAGGTCACAGATTTGAATTCCTATGTCAGAAGTTTTTAATCTCAAATGAATCGGTTATTTGAGAAACCACATATTATATCGATTTGCCAATGACTTTAATGTGTATACGAATCCAGCTAAATTCGACTTATATGGGCACTAAGGTTACATGGGCATATTTAAGAAACGAAAGCTTACAAAAGCAAGTTTCAAGTATGATTGACTGCTCCTTGAAAAAGTACGATTTGTTACATTTAAGTTAACTTACTTATGTGCCACTAACAAAACATTTTATTTTTAAAGAAACCAGTCAATGGCAGAATTCATAGATTAATGTAGTATCTTTTGGCGGGAGATCCATCATGATTGATTGTGCGTTGCTCATTGCACAGTAATACTAACTGTTAAAAATAGACACTAGGGTAAATTTGGACAGCAGAAAATTATTAATACGTTTTAACTAATGTGGGTACACTGTATGGATTATTATTAATTAGCCTTAGGTAATATTTTCAATATTTATGCCGTTCAATTGTATTTATTTCGTGAAAGCAGATTATACACAAAAATTGTAGATATGAGGCTGTGCATCCCCAAATGAGACATAGACGCCCAGGGTTGTTATTTCAGTTGGAAATGGCGAATATATCCAATTAAAAACATTCAAAATTTGGATGTGGCATGGCAACATAAGCAGCGGTATATTTGTCAGATGAATTTGAAGGGCTGCAACTGTGTCGGAATCATGCCAAAACGGCAAAAGTATTATACGGGGTATAGGCGATCGATCCTGACGTCACAATATAAATAAAGTCGACGCCCCATAAACGTTATACCATCTGCACCACCGACGCTTCCAAATGACGTCACTCCCAGCCTCCTACGGCAACCCCAACCAAAGTTAAGCCCAAAATAATATTTAGGTCGGTAAAACAGAGACCTGACAAATAACCTTAAACCTTTAAATATTTAAAGAATTATATATGTGGGAATGCTATACAAAGTGTTAGCTGTATAGAATACATAGGTTTACAATAGGGGATTGGAAAAATAAGCAAAAAACAAGAGATCATGATAAAAAATGATTAGCTGATGACAGACATTATCATTGAAGGTATAAATGATGATGTAGTAGATTCAAGGAATCCTTAATGACGTTAATCAGAATATGTTTATTGTTTCCTGAGTGATGTCTAAACTATGTGTATGATGTTCCGTGTGAATTTATTCAGGCCTCCTCGATTTCCAAACAATAGTACAACCCCTTGCCAGTTTTCCCAGTTTTCTCCGAGGTTAAAAATGCATGGCTCATAAATTTTCTTTTTATCCCCATGAACTTCATTTGTCTGTTCAACGGTTGGATCGAGGATTACAGCTGTTTTTAGTATGGCGGTGAATGGCAACGATATCAGAACGTCTTGTGGGTCAGTAGATGACAAACAGTAGACTTCTTCAAAGACCTACCAATTTACTTCTTTTAATGATGCTGCCAAAGATGACCTTACGCGGAGGTGGCGAGTGATTTTTGTAGTTCACCTTTATTGCAGAATCCTACTACATGTCTAAGTGTCTCTTTCTCATCAGTCTGGATGACAGTGGTGGTGGGACACCTGCCAGGAACTGCACCAACGGCTGAGATGTTGCATATCATTTTTAGAGCATTTGTCCACTCAGAAATTGATAGTCCTTGTCGGTTGATAACCCAGAAATTTGCTTTTGGATAGTCTGCATAATCAGAAACTCATTTCCCTCTTAATTTCTGAAAATACTGCTCTCTTAACAATCTTATTATCTTTCCACCAGTCCACTGAATACCTTCAACCTCTTATATGTTTAATTTGTTCATAGCGATCTGTTTTTCATCTTTAAGATTTCTAAGATAATGAAGATGTGCATCCTCAGCATGAAGTAAACTGCTGCAAATATTTAAATGTTAGATTGAAGCGTCCCACTTAGCTTTCATAAGACCTAATCCAAGAAATCGTTGAGCAGCATAAACCATATCATCAGGACAGTCATGTGGAAGGCCAATTATCTCTTTTAACTGTTCCTCTATGTATCTATGTTTTCAAGAAAAGCGTTCTTAATTTTAACAAGTGAGGCACATTGCAGAGGATAAACTAAACCTGGCCATATAATAATATTGATTCAATATCGATCATTTCTGATATGGTTTTAGTAGAGGCGAGCTGGATAATTTCTGTACATTCTTGCTTAAATTACAGATTACGTTTTCCTGAATAAAATCTATCATTCAAATTGACTCCTAGAATCCTAATTGTTTCTTCATTGTCAGTTATAGAAAATATAGATGAACCATCATTGGTTGTGACAGTAGAGGGAGAGAGACATACCTGTATATTCTTTAGACAAATAACTTTACTTTCGGATGGGTTAATCGTAAGAACAATCGAAACTAAGGAGTTTTCTGCTAAATGGATGAAGGTGCAGATACTGGATTCGTCTTTCCCTAAAAGAGCTAAATCATCGGTGAAAGCTAGACATAACAGTTTGTATAGTCCATCAAAAGCTGGATATTTTATGGTCAGAAAGTTCCTTTATAATAATAATAATAATAATAATTATTATTATTATTATTATTATTATTATTATTATTATTATTAGTATTATTATTTTACTTGGCAGAGTTAAGGCCGTGAGGCCTTGTCTTCAACTCAACCACGAGAAAAAAAGAAATACAAACAACTTACAAAATAGGCTAATTGGTAATACAACAGGCGATCTTATAAATAATATTACACAAAAGAAATAAAAGAAGTTTTAAGATCATTAATAATTATTTACACAAATAGATAGTAATTAGTAATTAGCCCATATGCATCCCTGTTGGGCAAGGGCCTCTTTCATAGAAAGGTGGCTGGGTACTGCAGTCCCGGTTAGCCATTCCGGGAAAGTTCAGCCTAGTTTATTGTCCTGAGAGCTGCGTTCACAAGTTGTTTCCACTCTCTTCTGTCTTTAGCTCTCGTTGTCCATCTGTTGCCAAAGGTCATCCTAAGTTCGTCTTCCCATCGAGTTTTCTGCCTTCTTACGTTCCTCTGTCCAATCCTGGGATCCCACGCCTCACTTTATGAGTCCATCTACTAGGACGCTGTCGCATAACATGTCCTGCCCATCTCCATTTTAAGCTGCTTCCTTTGGTCGCGGCATCCTTTATTCTTGTTCTTTTCCTTATTTCCTGGTTTGGAATTTTGTCTCTTAATGTGATGCCCAAGATTTTTCTTTCCATTTTTCTTAGATACCTTAATAATAATTCTTACAATGTGATTTCAACGATAGAAGAATGTACAAATTAACATCACTATTTTAAAGTAAATTAAAATGATTTTAAAAATATATTAAATAAAATAATAATAAAATTAAAATAAAGTTAAGCATTTTCAGGAATATACAAATAATTTAGTAGTTTAGATTTGAACAATGATATTGTCCTAATGGCTCTGATGTCGTATGCGAGGCCGTTCCATTGTCGAGAGGTGGTGATGAAGAATACGACTGCAGGATTATTCTGTGTTGAGGGATTAGGAGAAGTGAACTAAGTTGTGAATGAGTGTCGAATGAATGATGCTCTGATAATTTATCGTCGCTGGAAGCGAGATATGCTGGAGTTCAAGACTGTAATATTTGGTACAGGAGACAGGGAATGCAGTTTTCTACGATCATTAACCCGAATCCAAGATAATTTTGAGAAAGAGGATCCCTGTGGTCATACGAAATTGTTGTCTGTGGAAATACAGTGCGTTTCACGTACGAGTTGGCCAATCATGCAGGTTTCTGCATCGCGGTGGCCACAGCTTTGACTCCCGAGCGATCGGGTGAAATATTTACGCAAATAAAGCTGCTAACGGTGTAATGATTTAGGTTCTTACGATTACAGCTAAAAGTACAATGAAAATAACCACGTACCTCATCACAAGAAATGTTTAAATTGTCCTCCTCTTGCATCCGCACAACCCTGGCACCTTGTTAGGAAATTTTCTTTCACGCGCGTTCAGCTTCCGAGATAGAATTAATTTCTCTTTGAGTTACGTAGATATTCCACCCGAACTTGAACTTGAAAAATAAAGTGTATAGGTCAAACCGCCATACATTAGAAGAACTTAATGACAATATCACAAGAGAAATTAACTCTATCTCGGAAGCTCAAATTATGTGCGTGAAAGAAAATTTCCTGAAAAGATGGCAGTGTTGTGTGGTTGCAAGAGGAGGATATTTCCAACATTTCTTGTGATGAGGTACGTGGTTATTTTCAGTGTAATTTGAACTGTAATTGTGAGAACCTGATTCATTACACCGTTTGCGACTTTACTTGCGTAGATATTTCACCCGAACGCTCGGGAGTCAAAGCTGTGGCCGCCACGACGCAGAAACCCGGATGATTGGCCAACTCGTACGTGAAACAGTCCCGTGTACGATATAAATCTCGCAAACAGTCCCAGGGTAGTTAATGCTGTCACTTCAGTTTTGCATAACGACACTATTCGCCTTGGATTTCTGTCTTATGTTCGCGTGGTTCGTATCCTACATTCCCAACTAACAATGAAGTGACGCCAACAATAGGTTGCCTTTTAAGGAACAACAAAAATTAGGCTTCAGAAAACTAGAACTTAGAATAACTTATAAAATAATGGTACGCCATGCTAAAGTAAATAAATTTGTAGAGTCAATTTTACCCTCCGTACCAAATAATTTATATTAACATATTGGTTATTCTGTTGAAAGGTCGATTTCCGAAACGATATTAAGTCCCATGTTCCATTATTCACTGAAATGCTATAAAATTGAAAAGCATTTCAAGCCCTACCTACATAACAAACTAAATTGTGCAAACAGTGTTACTTCATGATTCTTTGATAGTATGTTTCCATACATGAGCATCGTTAATTCATTGTGCATCAAACAAATTTGTTATTTTCATGGCGTAGCACAATTTGATAAATTACGGCCGGGCCTGACGATGAACTCTGCCAACGCTATGAACTCATTATTTTGTTACCAATAGAATATCACGGTCATGTACCAACGATTTTGTAATGTTTCAAATGATTGTGTTCATAGTAGTGTCTCATTGCTCTCCCGTGGCATAACTAAAGGGCCCGCAGCAATTGAAATGCGACTTGTCCTGAATTATAAAAAAATGGACTTTCCGCCAAAAAGTTTCTTTTTATCTTACTATCTGCAACATAGCTTCTAGTTTAAGTACTGCATAATATGCAGACTCCACAATGAGGCGGTAGCAATAAACTCTGAAATTCTATAAGCAGATGTTCTAAACTCTGTGGAACTTACAATTTGCTTCTCTGAGCTTAACGAAATATCTGAGAGAGTAAGTAATGGTGATTTATTAGAAATTATGGAATTATGTAAGAGTATTAATCCAACTCTAAAAGATCGCGTTAAAGATGCATAAGTTTTGGAAGGAACATAAAAAAGAATACAAAAAGAGTTATTAAACCGTATGCTGCACGTTTTTAGATAGTTCATTTTAAAACAAACTCATCGTCTTCCTTGCCTTTGTCGGAAAGTAATGATTTCAACAAAATTATTACTGAAATGTTTAGTTAGAAATCCCGCCAGATGGCATACTTATACAAGGGGTATTTTTTCATCCTCCGATGGGTCATAAAATGAAAACCACAGTGAAAATCAAAACTGGTTTGTTTGGAACATTTAGGTACACCTTCTAGCTACTTCTCTACCATAGTCGCGCTCCGATTCAGACATATTTTGTCGAAGTGTGATGCAACTTTCAAATACCCTCTTCATAGAAGCTTGCCGCCAGCGTATTGCGAATGAGGTTGAGCAAGGGTTATAGAACCTTAAAAACGAAAGTTGAACATAAGAGAAAACTTTAACATTAATTAAATGACTAAGAAAGGGAACGCATAATGGCAGAAATGGATTGAACATAATTATATTAATTCAACCAAAAGACAGCATAAAAAAGCTGTTCTGAATTACAAATCAATCTGACATAGGGACCTACTAATACCTCTGTTGGGATTGTTCTATCAGCAGTTATGTTCAAGATCGCAAGCTGAATAGCCTAGACATTTTCAATATAATACAACAATGAAGATATTTTGTTGTTGTAAATAGTATGACTGGATTCGATGGATAGCTAGTATGAAAACTAATTTATAGAAGATCAAAATTTGCATTGCAATTCAATTCTCTTCACTGCTGTTTTGAGCAGAGCTCGTAATGTGTTTTCAACGTTCAGCTGCTTTATTAAAATGTAATGCTGTTATTTAATAACAGTAAATTAATGTGTGCTCGCAAAGTTTAGACTTTTACGAAGCAGAAATGAGGTTGCGGCACACCCTGCTCTAAATACGAGCTGTTTAATGAAACAGCCACCAGCTAGTGCTGCTAATTAAATCACCATGGAGACGAACAACTATTTTTATAGGCTCGCTCCCCCGCTTTCTGTTTTCTTTCATTGATGTCCCTAATTGCTCACAGAGAATTAATTACCCAGTCTTTGTATCGCCTGCCATAAGAAAATCTTCCGATACTGCCTTGTCTATTCTCATCAGGGATACCAACGTTGTAAATTCAAGTTCATACCTACGTACAATTGTCCAGATCTGCGAGAAGCTACTCTAAGTTTAAAAGACATAGGCTTATACTTCTTGTACAATTTCGAATAACATTTTGCTCCTTATAGTATTTTATTTGTATGTCATAAAAGCAAAGTCTATTCTCATAACTGTTTCTTCAACCTTTAGTTGAAAGTCGACGGAGAAATTGAAAAGCCTAGTGATGATGGATGGAAGTAAAAGATTTTTAATTTGTTGCTGGCAAACAATCTGTGCTTGATTGTATATAATTAAAACACTTAAAGCTATTTCACTTTAGGTTGAATCATTGGGTTTTTGATATAACATTATTTGAAAATGTTAATACATGTGTACATATAAAAAAGAATTTATATTTGTTGACTGATCTCATTTCAACAAATTTTGAAATTATACTTTCAATATATTTCATAATCTAAATCACTATTGACTTCTGAAATATACAGTAATAGAAACATTTATTGTAACCTCTAAATTACAATAGTTATTCTATATTTCAGAAATCTTCATCTTCTTCCGATATTTCATGAGAACTAGAAAGTAATATATACTTATTTGGAAAAATAAAGCGTTCTTACGTCGCGGGTGATGAAAATATAAATTTTAAGAACTCTTTAAGGATCACCAATTTTATCAGAGAAGAACAAAACAAGTATCCGAGAATGGCTATGTTTAATATATGCCCAGTCCTGAAAATCGGGGCAACGTTCGTTCAATGGGTTCAAACGGCGGGACGTATAATAAATTATTTCTTCAATTAAAATTGTTAGTCAAGACCAAACTACTGGTTTTTATTATTGTTGGCAAAAATATGACATTGGGGGAACCTTTAACCTACATTAATAGCATATATGCATTGGTTGTAACACGTATTCTTTTGTAACTTAGAGATTCACATTGATCTTTAAATACTCTTTATTTCAAATTACAGCAGACCTGTTTATAAACCCGGCAATAAAACCAGCTGCCATTAAGGTACAATAAAGTACGCTACATATCCAATGGCATTTTTAATACAAATAATGTGAGTCCACCTGGCAGGCGAAGAAGTGCTAGACAGGTACAGAAGTGAAAACGTTTTTGGATTGCTTTCAACTAGATAAGCAAATGATGTAACTTCTGTTTATGTTAATGATGTAACAGTTTAAGTAGGATACATGACAGAGGAAGTGTACAGAAGGAAAGCCATATGGTGTATTCTTTAGCATTTAAATAGAAGATGACTTACAAAGTACATGTGATTAACCAGGATTAGCCAATTTTGTATAAGCAATGTGGACTATCTCCCTTTCTAAAGCGAGCAGAAAATAATCTGTTAGGATTGCGCTAGTCTGTCATATACATTCAGGAAAGAGAATGTAAAGATGATAAAGATTTCCTTATGATAAAGGGGTCACATTTCATTCTCACATAATTAGCATGTGACAGCTGCTAGATTCGTACAAAAACTGTTTCTATCCATGCATGTAAATTCTAAACAGACGTTCTTTTATTTAAATACTCTGCTCTCGTCTAGATTCACCTATTTTCTCTACAAAATATATAAATAAATTAGTTATTAAACTTACAAGGTACAGTAGACCTGATCTGAAAAATCTATTAGTACCAAATTATAACCTGTTCTCATCCATTCAGTAGGATGTATGTGATTTGGGATTTAGGATGATATTTAGCCAATGCTATTATTAGGCCTAATAAGGGAGCCTTGGTACGAAGAGAAGGCATTTCGTACCGCGGCGATTGACTTCAAACGATGACAACACTTAGCAAATGTATTAATCTCAAATGGGAAAACTCGATTCGAAAATGTCTCAGTCGCAATTTAGAGGCAAATGCAAAAATAGTTTTTCATAGTAAGATAGGCAACCCTGCCAGCAAGTAGGCGTTCATCATAACTGATTGGAAAATAAACTACTAACGTAATGCAGAGGTTTAACCGTCTTTAAAACGACTATGGGTATCCGGTATTTGATGAGCTGTCATGACATATCCCACTTGTTCATACATATATGTGGATATGATTATTACAGAATAAAGTCATGTGTTCCCTATCTAAGTCACAGAGGTTCTAAGGTTCCAAGAGGTTGAAGTTCCCAGAATTTATACATTCGGCAGATGAAGGTGTGGCCGCCTTTATCCCCAGGATTGCTCCTGGTACTCACTTCTGTTAGTTGCCGAGTCGACCCGAGGGTCATAGTGAAACCAGAAACATATAAATACGCCTACATTAACACACCTTATCGTGACGTAGCAAAAAAAACAAAACAAAATCCATACATTTGACATTTGACAGATCCAGTAAACTTAATATCTCCAGTATTTTCTTCGTCCTGTTTTCCTGGCTGAAGCAGACAATTTAGCATTGGCTTTCTGATCCTAAGGTTTGATCACGGACCAGGTCTAGTATATACGACAGTCCCATGTCTGCATGTAAAGAAATCCTGCAGTACAACATTCCGGCGCATCGGAAACGGTTACAGGCCTAAGTACTAGTAGATAAAACAGCTATCGTTTTACAATTTTCTTCATCGTTATTGATTGTAAAAGTCTGCTGGACATGGAGAACATAAACGGAGTAAATGATATACTGCATGTGCAAGTAATGTACACGAATATGTTTTATAAATTATTCACTCTCATAATTATGTTTTCTTAAGATATTCTTTTGAACGTGACAATTTTCTAATCTAGAAGGTTAATTTATTTTAGACAAAAGAATTTTTCAATATAGCAAAGTTATTCTTATTTCATAAGGATATTTTTACTTCTTTTCCGGTAAAAGTTTTTTTATGATTATTAAGGATCACCATGGGCAATTTAATAATTGCGTCTGAGAACAAGTTATTCAAGGCGCCTTCATAGGTGTGTAGTAGTAAATATCGTAGGCATTACTGAGAATGGAAAACATTTAATGTTAATGGCATAAATATTTATTCAAGGTATACAAAGAGAAACAATACACATAAAGGGAACTAAGAGTTCTAGGGATGTGTGCTCTTGTGTTAATTTTCGAAGTAAATATTCTTGTTTACAGTTTTCATTACAACACTACTTTGAAAGCCCTCAACATAATTTCGTGTAGATTACCGTTCTACGTCCAGTAATGAAAAGAATTAAGATTAAACATCGATATCAGTAGTATAAAGTGTATGTTAATTTCTTTATGCAGTCACAGACATTATGATAAAATTACGGTAGTAATTATGGCAATGTTGGCATCGCTAGATCCGATAACGAATTTCTCCCGATACACTCGGCTATTGTAATTCCTTTCCATCCTCCGTTCCTCTCTTATTTATGCATCTATTGCGGCGTAATTTCCCAGATCACGCGATGCTACACACTGTTACATGTAATGAACAGAAGCTCTTGGACTACCCAGCCTGGATGAGTTATATTGAATTAGACGAATGCGTTCTCCCTACCCCTCTAGCGGGATGCCCATAGCGATTAGCAAGACGTCTGGACTGAACAGTTTTTCACAATCATCCTTGATAAAGTACCCTTATGTGTAAACTGTGAAATTAGTAAAGCATTTCGCAATTACATTCGGACAAATTTAATTAATATCGTCCACATCGACTAAAAACTAAGGCATAGCGGACAGTGTTGCAATTATCATAAGTTGTCCTAATTTGGCATCTATAATGTTATTTCAGATCGCTTAATTAATCTCTCTCTTCCGTATATTACCTTGATTATTATGAGTTATTCACAATTTCAATGTAGTATGTAACTATGAATTGAGGCACTGTAAAATGCTTCGTTTTTTATATGTTGTTTCGCAGGTTTCGCAATTGAATTCTAGAGGTTCCGAAATTACAACATACTATTGAATTTTATTCTAAGTTCACATGATATTATAAGACATAAAAAATACGAAAATATAGATCGCTAGCATAAAACGTGATTTGGAATGTTAAAAATTCCCATAAATATTAATTGCGAAAGCAGAAATGAGACAACTTTAAATCATAAACCCAGTTATCAAAGAATCTGTAGGATTAGAGAGCAAACCCTTTCTTTCAACTAAACATAATTTTATTAATGAGAACCTGGCTTTCAAATTTTTCTTAGTGGTTAATAATAATTAATACGGATGTGATCAATTTTAAGTCTAAAATTAATATTCTTTCCTTTTTAATGTTTTTAAATTTCTTTGTAGCCTACACAGTTTTATAGATAATCTTTATTTAACTTTATTTTAAATGTGAAAATATATAATGAAATGATGATGATAATAATGATGATGATGATAATAATAATCCTCTTTTGTAAAAATATTAATGGGAGAACTACTATACAACTGACAACTGTCTAAGAAAATCGTTTGCAAGACTTGAACTGGCATGAAGTGCGTAACTGTACGAATTTATATATGGTTCTGCGCAGTTTAGAGCATAGCTGTTTAATGCTGTTATTTCAACGGAAGTGTTTGTTGACAATAATACAATAAGCTAGCAATTTGTATAATTTTAATGTTGACTTCAGAAGGCATATTACATGAAGTCATGTCTTTCTCTACCAACTCGTTTTGTATACTGGTTATAATATTTATTCACAAATCCGTTCGACTATCAACATGGTCACATAGCATAAGAAGTGCCTTAAAATTAAAATTAAATTTGTGTTGTTTCATAATGTGAGTTGGCAATGGTGCTGTGAATATGTGTTAATGGACAGCTCCCGGCTTTTCAGCTATAATAATTGTGATGTCTGTAATTATATATATAGTATATGTGTCTTAAGGAGAAAGTGATATGATTTCAATTAATATAAACATCTTTAAAGAGCAGTAAGCTTACAAGAAGATATAATCACCATTAATAACATCATAATATCTGCTCAACTCGGATAGACATTCATTGAAACATAAAGCAAACGGTATTCATCAGAACTATTAATTCATTAATTTAACTGTATTTAATATATAATATATAACAACCCCAAAGAGCAAAGCTCATGGCAGGGGTGGCTTAAATAATAATTATACCTTTAAACTTCCCGTTTAAGTCTTCAAGTCCACGCTATCAGCCGACGTCAATTTTTTTGTTTCTTCTACTGTAACTTACCATGGATTCTTGCTACGTATGCAATGTAAAATTTTCTGGAAGAGAAGATAAAACTGACAAAATGCAATGTACAGAATACTTTAATATTAGAATAATTTAATATTAGAAAATAATAATATTTAGACTTCCTTAAAAACATACAATACAATGTCAAGGCTGTACGCGAAGGAAAATTGATGTTCATATCAGCCTACTGAGCCAGCTACAATTATCGAGAAGTCTATTTCAGGACTGATAACAATGCTCCAGGAAATAAAAAGTGAAATTATTGGAATAAAGGAAACTCAACGAACCCTACAAATTGAATTGGATAAATCAATAGAATTCTATCATGAAAAGTTGGATGCCTGCTTAAAAAACCAAGAAAATTGCTTAAAGAAATTAGAAGAAGCCCTCAACAAGCTTGAAGAGGTAAAGAGAAACAATCAGATGCTCCAAAAAGAAAGTAAAGAACTTAAAATACGAATAGAAGAGCTTCCAGAATCAGCCTGTTGGAAATCCATGGAATATCTGTCCAGCCTCAAGATAACCTTGCTGAACTCGCCAAAAAAATTGGAAAGGCGCTTGATGTAAACTTACAACATTGTGATATAGACTCTTGTCATCGAATCAACACACATCCCACGTCCCAACTGCGAAGTCCTATTGTCAAATTCTGCAGGAGATCAACCAAAGAAGAGCTACTTCACAGATGACGTGTCAAGAGAAATTTGAACGCTCTGGACATCGGTTTTACACTCAGCAGTCAAGTTTACATCAATGGGAGCCTCTGTCCTTCCAGAAGACGATTATTGGCAAAATGTCGCCAGCTGCGCAGTTCTACCGACATTAAATTCCTGTGGACACGGAACGGTAAAATCTTTATGAGGAAAAAAGATACATCAATGGTCTACAACATAACTTCCGAAGATCTCGAAAAGTTTGATAACTCCCTGTAAGCTTGAGTTGATTGCTTACTTCTTATTTAAGATTAACACAAAATTGTTAAATATATATTATCAAAATGTCATAGGAATGAGGTCAAAATCACAAATATTTTATCCCAATGTAATTTCTTCAAATAATTATGTTATTAGCTTAAGTTAAACTTGGTTAATAGAAGGCATATATAATTTTAAATTTTTTCAAGATAGATATTATGTTTTTCGTAAAGATGGACAATCCAACAGCTGAGGAGGTGGTATATTACTAGCTATTAAATCCTCACTTAATCCTGTGCAGTTTATTACCAACAAACGAATAATGTTGGATAAAGTGTTATTACAATAATACTAAAATTATTATTGGAACAGCATATTATCTTCCAAATTCAAACATTAACACATTTTGTGAGTTTTTTATTTTTTATTTATTTCTATTTTAATCAAATGGAACAAAATTGTGCACTGTGTAGTAATTCTCTTATTAATCTTACAGGCGACTTCAATTTGCCAGAAATTTCCAATAATACCTCAGCAAAGGTAGTAGTAAAGCAAAACGTCTGAATAACATGTTAAAATTTTTAAATATGCAATCCATTAACACCGTAAGAAATAACAGTACTAGAGCACTCGACTTGGTTCTGACAAATATCTTAGAACTCAAAGTAGAAGAAGAAAGTAACTCGCTGGTACCTATAGACCTATACCACCCTGCTTTAGATCTCTATATATATAAAATAAAAAACCCACTGACTCACTGACTGAACAAAATATCTCAAGACCATACAGCCTAGGAAAGTGGAATTTGGTACACGTATTGATCATAGGCTCCAGATGCGCACTAAGAAAGGATTTCAAAATCTTTGGCCTCTAAGGGCCATGTAAAGTCATATAATTTCTTGTAGTTTTTATGTTTCATGAAAGATTTACCGAAAACAGTGAACAACTCCAATATTTTATTGTTTGCTCATGACATTAATATACTTATACACGTACATAAATCTATTGCTTCAGTTTCAGACTGTTTTAATCTTCAAAATTACTTAAATAGACTACATACATGGAGCAATAAATATAAACTTCCGTTTAACATTAATAAATGTGTTAAAATGACATTCACTAGATGTAAATAGACTATATCATATGTCCATAATACAAATAATGTTAAACTTGATGAAGTAATGGAAATTATATATTTGGGGATAACATTAACCAAGGGTTTTAGGTTTAACAGCCACGTTGAAACAAGCGTAATTACCAGTAATAACAGAAATAACAGTAGTTACCAAATCAATACTAACCTAACTTAATGAATCTCATATTATTATTATTATTGAATCTCCGAATCTTCTAAACCCTACTTTACCGGGTATGTTAGGGTTATATTTAATTACAAAGTATGTATAGTTGTATTATATGATTCACTGTTGGCCTAGCCTAATGTCTTTCATAATCTATGAAATATATGTATGATAAATTTAGTAAATGTGCTATAACAGCAGCTGCTTGTAAATGTATCTGTTTTGACTTGTCTATTAGATACTGTAAAGCAGATGTGTGGATGAAGTTCCAGTTCTAGTCTTTTCCTGTAAAATACAGGGCACTCAAAAATCAAGTGTTTTACATCCTGTGGATACTCAGAACATATACAGTTATAACTATTACTCGGAGTTTCTATGTGAAATCGTTCAAAATAAGCACCAAATTTTCCGTGTCCCGAAAGGAACTGGGTTATAATAAAGTTAGGTTTCAACAGTTTGCATTTTTGGCGATCATAGACCGTTGGAAAGAAAACTTCTCTTGTAGTAGAGCCACAAGTGGATGCTTGCCATTCTTGATTCCAGTTGTCAATGGTTTTGTTTCGAAGTTCCTTTTTGAAGTAGGAAATGGGGCACTTAATATAGGCTGGAGCTATTTGTAGAGATGCAGCTTCTTTAGCAAGTGAGTCTGCTCTTTCATTTCCTTCAATTGCGGAATGACCCCGTACCCAGGTGAGGCATATGTGTTTATTTGATATTCTGAGAAGATTCCTGATATTAACTGCAATTTGATGGAGATTGGATTTATTATGTATAGCATATAGTGCAGATTGTGAGTCGCTGCATATTTTAGCGTTTACGTCATTCTCATTGCACCACTCTATGGCTTTTTGAATGGCAAATAGTTCTGCTTGGAACAATGAATCTCATATGGTCACAGATTTATTTCCAGTTAAGTGTAGATAAAATAGAAAAATCCTGATGTAAAAACCTAATGACTTCGTCTACTTTATATATTTCAACAGAGTAAACCGCTGTACTGCATTAGTGCGCATTCATTTTTCTAATCCTCATTCAAAGTCGCATTATTCGGGAGGCAAGACTCAAAGCCTTATTTTGTGGATGGGATAAGTGCCTTAGTTATAACTATTGGTACCCTTCAGAAAATTTAAATGAAAAAGTTTCAAATAAAACTTTTAGCTCTTAGTAGTATAGGCCCATATTTAATCGTGTATAAAATTCTAACAAAATCGTTTGATCCATTCTTTTATAAAATCGCAAAAAAATGAAAACTTATTCGTGACATTAAAGATAAACTGTTGCCAATCTTCCTATCATGTGCCAGAAGAGAAATAACCAAAATATAAAATTTTGTTTCTAGACGATTGTTTCGTTCTCGCGCTATGCTATTCATAGAAATACATACGTACAAACAGACAAACTAACTCATGGAAACATGTTACTAAAAACTGTAGTTTTGGATTTAGAGGTCTCAAAACGATACTCGACATCAAACTGCATGATTGAATACAATACTTCCTTACTTCCTTTACTCTCAGGATCTATGATACGAATAGGCTACAGGAAATTAGAAACAAACATAATGCAGATATATGCATAACTTGAGTAGACCTAATAATTACCTAAAGAACATAAATATATATGAACCTATAATATCTAAAGTATATATATACTATATATAAACCTATATAAACCCAAAGAATGTGTATTAATTATTAGGTATTTTATTATACATCTCAAGTTATTCTAACGAATGGTGATCATATGTAATTACATATATATATATATATATATATATATATATATATATATATATATATAATATATATATATATATATATTGATATGTTTTGTAAGCTATTTATAACTGATTCTAAAAACGTACATATATAGGCTATAATGATATATAAAGGAGTTTAAATATTTAACAAGGAAAAAAAAACAGTGATAAGTTAAAGCTACACTATAACAGCAGGCACTCTTCCATGTCCTCAACTCATTGGTGTCACAATGTTCTTCCCTTGAACATCTGTGAAAGAGTATTCTTTCCTTAGTACCTGCTCAGTGTAATATCCGGGATTTTTGGGATTTGTGATGATGTATGGGAGGTCGCGCCTAAGCATACCAATCTTCACAGATGCAGTACACTCCCGCGTCCTCACTACCATCTCATCATCAACCAGGTGAATTGCCACTCGTCACCGGAATCCTTAGTCTGGGAGTCAGAATTCAGGCAATGGTGTCAACCAGTAGGTCATCCTGGCACCACGAAGTCATATCCGGGCATGTGCGCTAATCTTGACTATTTTGTTTATAATTTGTAGATTTTCCAGGTCCAATATAAACCACTGAAATGAAACCATTATTGTACTTCAAATGCTCTGAAATTTTTCCGACTGATTTCTGTCTGCAGTAGTCAAACATGCCGGAAAATATACAGACATGGGCCTGTCATGTTTATAGACACATGAATGAAATCGGCCTGGATCGGGATCAGAGAGAAGATAAACGTGAATGAATATCCGAAAGATATCGATTTTATAAAAATAATTTTTCATTAGATTTGAGGGAGTATGTTTATACTATTTAGCACAGGCCTAATAATAAGCCTATAGCTAATGGGATAAACTCAAAACAGATATGCAGGTAGAAAAGTTGATAAACGACTGGAAAGATTTCGAGGTGAATAATGCATTCTTAATAGAAGGAACAAGCTTACAAACAGACAAGAGTCCTTAACTTCGACATTACGACTTTCAAATTACTGAGATGAACTTAAAACGCAATAAACTCACCCCTTGACGAAGTTAGTCTTGAAACGCTTGAAGTGTAATTTGTAGGCGTTTTCCATTACATAGGTTCCGACCAGACAGCGGGTGGTTTGTCGCCAGGTTATGTGAGTGATGATATTTCTGGTTTTCTCCGCACGGCCGGTGCACGCGTAATTTAGCCCGCAATGTTATTGCCACCTCAGCCCCCGGAGACGTGATAACAGGCGCGAGGGGGCTGTATCCTGAAACTAATCCAATTTGCTTGCTGCACATAATTAACATCACACCCTCTATCCATCAGTCAATTCATTCTCAAAACTGGGAATACGTTTTAAAATCCCACGCCCGCCTGCTCGCTTCTAATTTACTTGCTTCCCCATCAGTTCACGGATGCTGTTGTGTTGTTGTTAGTTAGTCCAGTGAGAAAAAAAAACACAAATAGCAGGAAATGTATGCATAGAAAAACTGAAATCGCGTTATTCTACATTCTGTCCACGACAAGTAGCACATAGCTTGAAATATAATTTAAAAATTTTCACATAGAATGACAGTAAATAGGTTTTACGATAGACTATATCTCGAATGAGTAATTTGAATGTATGTAGCACGAAAAATTTACAATAGATTAATTAATAACTTACATACTCAATGGCAACAGACAATTCCTAAACAAGCTAAAGGAATATGATCCATTTCAAGGATAATTAATAATAATAATAATAATAATAATAATAATAATAATAAATAAATAAAAAAGCACGTGTGTATAAATTAAAAAAAAGAATATTTAATAAAGAAATATACAACAATATTTCTCATTCTTAGTCATTTTATATACGGGTACAATACTTAAATCTTTGTAACAATTTTGTATTTTTATACCACTGTAACTACTTCACGCCAAGGCTTACAGGTAGCATTTCTGAGCACGTGAGCTCAACCAGGAATGCATTAAGTCAAGTATGCATTTATGAATAAAATGTAAATAAAAATTAAGGATTTATTTCCTAAATTACGTATACCGTATTAAACTTTTAACATTTTGAGTTTGCCTAAAAAATGCATTAAAATACTTTCCTTCAATGCATAACGAACATTCTACGAGTATTATCAATACTTTGTTAATCCTATATATTTTAAGAGCAATAGAATGAAGATACTTTGAAATCTAGAAAATGGGACTAAGAAGAGCTGCATTCACAATACCAGGATTTAAGTTTGATATTAAACAAACCTCTCATAATGGCACTGTATTCAAACAGAAACCACTATCAACACTTTGGGCAACCTGACATATTATAACCACAATAATATATTTTATTAATTGCCAGAATGGCACTTTCTACAATTACTCGGTGAACTGCAAAAATGTCTGTCCGTCTGTTCGTCCGTTCGTCGTCCGTGTACGCGCGATAGCTCAAATACGTTTTATCAGATTTTTATGCAACTTAGTAAACACATTGCTGATTTTGGACCAAATGAGTCAACCGTTACCAATATTACTGGTAACATGCGTTTTAAATAGCAAATTTGCATCAACCGATAGAAATGAATATGCTGTTGTGAACTGAAACAAGTGACTGCGTATTTGTGCGCCATCATATGTTTTGGCAAAAATAAAGAGATATTCTTGACGTGAGGAATAAATTCGTCCTGATAATATTCTAGTTATCTCATTTATTCTTTTACATATAATGATCAAACTTTATCAAGAAGTCGGAGTCTAAAACTCAAGGTCATTAACGCCATCTGGCACATTGTGTTATCAGTTTACCTGAATTCACTTCCATAAAAATGCTTATTCAGTTCTTCATTTCATATTACTCTAAAAATTACTTTAAATTAGATTGTAAGTCAATAGAGTAAATATACAATGTGATAGGTGATTTAAAGTATTACAACTGTTGGGCAAAGAAATCTTCTAGTCCTTGTTTTATGTCACATTATCCTCTGATATTAGTTATGTCGAGTCGATTTATGTCGAACACCTGATAGAATTATATAGGCCTATTGGTTTGATGTAATGTACGTAGGCTACATATATTTATTAAGTGTCAGTATGGTACTTTATGAGATTGTGTGTGGGGACGAAAAATGTCTGTCCGTCTGTCCGTCTGTCCGTCCGTCCGTCCGTCCGTCCGTCCGTCCGTCCGTGTGTCTGTACGCACCATAACTCAAATACGCTTTTTCAGATTTTCATGAAACTTGGAAAACACATTTATAATGTCCATGGGAAGAACCCTATTGACATTGAACCAAATTGGTTCACCGGTACCGGAGTAATGCCCAATTTAGTGCCTATTTTAATAGATTATGGCAGGCGCCATAACTCAAATACGCTGTATCGGATTTTCATGAAACGTGGTATACGCATTTATGACGTCCATGAGGAGTACCCAATTGAATTTGAACTTAATCTGTTAACCGGTACCGGAGTAAAACCCAATTTAGTGTATATTTTAAAGGCTCAATAACTCAAATAAGCTTTATCGGATTCTTATGAAACTTCGTATACGCATTTATAATGTCCATGGGAAGACGTCTATTCATACTCGACTAAATCGGTTGGCCAGTACCGGAATAATGCCCAATTTAGTGCCTTTTATGTTAATATGTAAGAAGTCGCGATAACTCAAATATGCTTTATTGGATTTTCTGAAACTTTATATACCCATTTATAATGTACATGGAAAGACGTCTACTTATATTGAACCAAATCGGTAGACCGGTACCGGAGTAAAACCCAATTTAGTATCTATTGTGACAAAGCCCAGAAAAGCCTAGAGCCTGATAGAAGGAGGAGTAAGCCAGAAAGAACTAGAACGACGGAGTCTAGAAGGATCGCGCTCCCCTAGTGGATGGGCGGCAGACGAGCGCCAGTGGGCGTGACCGCAGCACGGCTATTGGAGCCGCGTGCCGACGGGTGCGGCCTACTCCCTGGCACGGCGCGATGAGTGACGGTGCGCGCTCGTGGGAGGGGCCAGAGGTGGAGCCACGCGCTAAGGGCTGGGACGGTGCCCCGCGCGGACATTCTAGACCATGCGCGGGCGGGGAACTTTCGAGGCGTCCGCTCTGGAATATTCGTCGGCCCTATATATAGGGCCGCGAGCGAGCGGAAAAGTCAGTTCAGTGTGGAGAGTCAGTCAGTGAATCGGAGTTGAGAGAGACAGTCAGTGAATGAAGAGAGTTCAGTGTGAAGAGTCCGTACATCAGAGGAGAGACAGTCCGTGAAGAGTCAGAGGGTCAACGAGGGAACAGTCAGAGAGGCAGTCCGTGAGTAGCGGCGAGCGTCAGCGTCAGAGGGTGAGCTGGACGGAGAGGACTGATCAGCGCGGCCTGAGTGTGTCTTGGGGAGCTGAGGAGCCAGTGACCGGAGGGACCCGAGAGCGGAATAGCTAGTCAACGGGGAACTAGTGACCGGAGGGAAGGGTGAACGGAAGAGCTGGTGAGCTGATCTGGGCTGAGGTAGTGCCGTCCCGGGGAACTCGGCGCGACGGCTGGATCGCACAGCGGCAGCGAGGACTGTGGAGTTGACCGACGCGACGTGGGATGATCTGGATTGGACTGGAACAGTGCTGTAATTAGGACTGAGCACAGTGAGAGTGAGCACTGAACAGGACAGTGAACTGGCAAATAGTCTGGAGTTTTCTGGCTGTATTGGCAATTGTTGTAGGAAATAAAGAAACCTCCATCCTTCAATTATAAACTCGGTGTTCTCATTTTGAACCCCGACGAGCCCTTGTTACACTATTTTAAATACGCAGTAACTCAAATACGCTTTAACGGATTTTTATGAAACTTTGTATACACATTTATAATGTCCATGGGACGAAATCTATTGATATTGGATAAAATCGGTTGACCCGTTTCGAAGTAATGCTCAATTTAGTGCCTATTTTATGGTAATATACGTATTCGAAAGAATGTATGAAATGCAAATAAGTTATCATGACAACATAGTCAATTGTTTAACTGCGATCTTATAAGGCTTTGGCAATTAAAATACAGTTAGCTATGACAAATAACACTATTGCTTTACATGCGCTTATCCAACTAGACCGTTAAACTGACCCAGGTGTCTTGGCCTCACATTTTGGAGTTCCATGGTTCAAATCCCGAAACCGGCCAATTTCAATTTTTTTTTATTCTGCATATCATAATTGCCATCATAACTGATTAAATAAAAACATACTATCACTTTGTTACATCAGTTTACCTGATTTTATTTAAAAGACAATATGTACGAAGAAATATAGGCCTAAGGAATATTTTAACAAAGAATTTTCATATTTTGTAACGTATTTTGTATTCTTATCCCACATGGTAGATTTCGTATAGAAGAGAGGCTGTTTGAACTTCTGTTGATGTTAATTGTTTTGGATGACCTGCTGATCAATACTTGTAAAGAAGGAAGCACACTGCCTCCGATCTGTTCAGTTGATTTTGGATATTATGTCGACAGTGTAAACAAATGTCCTGCTGCCCACTGCTTCAGTTCCGCATTCTTCAGCTTTTGTATAAAAACACTTTAATGTAAGTTATTTTAAAAATTATCGGATAATTTCATGTGAGTAGGCTTTTTAAATGAGTAAACCAATCTATTAAATCATATATTGTAAATGTTATTGGCAACATTCCCTAGATATCCTTGGCTATATCGAGGGTATAAGGTGGACAAATCTACATATATTAACATAGCAATACAGCAATACTCTGCCAGACAAAATAAATCATTTACTACTACTACTATTACCACTACAAGCTCTCTGATAAGTACTGTACAGTATTCCAAGCTGAGCTCCTAGCAATGAATTGGTGAACAGATCTTGTTCTTTTCGCATCAACAGTGATTCCTAAGCAGCTCTCTCTGACGTCAATGAGAGGTTCAATCGCCCTCATTGCATCCAATATATGTAGCGAAAAAAACATGAAAATTTGAAACGTGACTGTGTGCCTCAATTGGGTTAAAGCTCACGTGTGACATGAAATATCGGATCTACTTGCTAGAGCTACTTCGATAGACCTATGGATTATTCTTACTCCTACCCTATATTGATAAACATTATGTTTGATTTTGAAGGGTGCAACGTTTTATTAGGAATGACGAAACACAGGTCAATAGAATGGATTCACTACTTTATCTAAATTATACTCGTGGTTAGTTTTGCTATTATTTTATATTCAAGAGAGCATATAAGTTTACAATGCTACGTGCATTTGTCAGTTATGTAAATTCTCGAGGACTGAATACTGAAACATCTTCATACCTATAGCTTCTTTGATAAAAAACAATCATTGAACACCGCTTTTGGGTATATACAGTGAGTTTCACGTAAGAGTTGGCCAAACGTACGGGTTTCTGCGTCGTAGCGGCCACAGCTCTAACTCCCGAGCGGTCAAAAATCTACGCAAATTAAGCCGCTAACGGTGTAACGATTCAGGTTCTCACAATTATAGTTAAAATTAAAATGAAAACAACCACCTCCCTCATCACAAGAGATGTTGGAAATGTCTTCCTCTTGGATCAACTCAACATTGGCACCTTTTTAGTTATTTTCTTTCACACGCATAAGTTCATCTTACGAGATAGAGTTAATTTATCTTGCGATATGTCCTTAAGTTTTTCTAACAGTATGTGACTATTATTTATGGGAGAAATTGAAAAATAAAGTGTATAGTCAATTTCCCATACATTTGAATAACTTAAAAGACAATATCATAAGACAAAATTAACTCTATCTCGGAAGCTGAACTTATGCGCGTGAAAGAAAATTTACTAAAAAGATGCCAGTGCTGTGTGAATGCAATAGGAGGACATTTACAACATCTGTTGTGAAGAGGTACGTGGTTATTTTCATTGTAATTTTACCTGTAATTGTAAGAACCTGAATCACTACACCGTTAGCGGCTTTATTTGCGTAGATGTTCCACCCGATCGCTCGGGAGTTGGAGCTGTGGCCGCCGCGACGCATAAACCCGCATGATTGGCCGACTCTTACGTGAAACGCACTGTACATATATATATATATATATATATGCTGAATATGAACAAAAGGAGACATGAAAATATATAATTTTATCTCATATAATAATAAATAAAATATTAATGATACGATATTAGTTGTATCAAGGAGGTTACTGTAAAAATTTAAAAAGGTAATGAAAACTGTTGTCGATTGCCACGTCACAAGCTATCTTGTTTACAATAACACACATAGCTATGTGTTTTTATTTATTTTCGTGGTTTCATTATTTATTACATGCTTAATTCTGTGAGTATTCGCTAAGTAGTCACAATAAACTCGAGATCCTAATTCAAATTAATTCCGGACCTCAAGTTATATTACCTAAGACTAGATGTACCTCTAGTGTTTACAATATATCACACACACTATTACTGAGGTTTTTGGCGTTATATATGCAAGTGCAATATTGAACACCTTTGTTCAATTCTAATGCACTGTTATAATAAAAATTATGGGAGCATGAATTTTATTAAAACTCAGTAAAAAGCTAATTTTATTTAAAAAATAGCAATTATAAACCAACCACTACTTATCATTTTCTAAGCTTGATGATCCATAGAAATTTATCCTAGTGAAACGGCTGTAGCACACAATTCTGTTGAGTATGAAAAACTCTTATAGCAATGCATAATACATTGTACATAATATTTAATACATTAATAGTATTGTTGTCTAACAATACGTAATTACATTGGAGAAACTAACGAGCATCTTGTAAATTGAGGACTATTTATAGGGTATATTAACCTTGTCCTACTTAATGTTGAGAGTTGCATATTACAGTGAAGTTTCGTCTATGGGTATAAGCAGTTAATATACTTTACAGTTCAACTATCCTAGTTTGTAGTTAAAGTTTTGAGAGCCAATTTATCAACACCATGCTGGTAATATTACACGTTAAGTATAATTTTATTATTAGGCAGTCGTATTTCCTTTGAGTAAATTAGTAGTGATGTTAAATGTTGACTTGTTATGACAGATTCTCGCCCGTTAATTGGTTTATATTGTTGTTGGAGGTTCTTTTCGGTAAATCGCTGCACCATCTTTAGACCTAGGGATATGGACAAAATTAACGCAAGGTATACACTCTAGACTATCTTCAGAAATGTTAAAATGTGGTATTACTAATCTCAAGAGTTTGGTGTTGATGTGTGCTCGTCGGCTGCAGAATGTGGGCTAGTGTTCTGTGCGTGTAGTGTAAGTTCATAAAGCTAATTGTAACCTATAGTGTTTTCATTGATGACACTGGCCTGCGAAAATAGTTTTTCTCTGCTGTCTCAAATGCAAATGTGATTTTAAATAATATTGGCATGCTGAATTGAATGCTGAAATCAGGTTTTCAAAGAAATCGCAAAAATATTTTTAAAAGAAGTGTATTTTTTGTTAAATAAAGAGTATTATAAAATCAACACTAAAATATCATATTCCTACCTAATACACAAAACTGAGTTCCTACATAACTTCAAAAAAGTTTGGTGTATGAAGATCAGCTCTTTTCTTTTCCTGGAAGGAAGACCGGGCTTGTCCCGGGTTCGGGTACAGGACTGGGTGTGTGTGTGTGTGTGTCCTTAGGTTTAAGTAGGTAGGGGACTGGCGCACCCCGGTAACAAATCCGCTGTGAATATCTCCTTCCGGGATCACCAGGGGTCGCTCGCGAACCTGAGGAATACCTACCTTTCGTTTTGTATCATCTCTCCCAGCAGTATTCCGCAAGCATTGCTTCATTCCACTATCCTTGATTCGTCTTTCCATCTCCATAATTTCCCGATGAAGGTGAGAATGATAGAGGTAAAGATTCAAATATATATTGCAACCAAGAACTTTCAGATTTCCTAACATGTTTCTTACAAATTCTTCGTATTCCAAGTCTTTTCAGGATTCTCCTTTTTTTTTTTCCAACCCCTTATCCTGCGGCCTGCGAATGAGCTTAAAAAATCCTGTAAATATCCCTGAGAAATGGGGTTTTATGTTAAATATAATATTTACCCATTTCTATAAAGTTTATTATTATATAAAATAGCTTATGATTTTGAAGAAAATTAAAACTAACATCCCTAATCATAACCATATCTCATTACCTCTGAAGAGATCAGCAATCATAACACACTGTGAGTTTCAATTTCTGAATGTAACAAACATTGAAAATTAATAATATTATATACAAATAGGCTATTAAAAATTAACAGTAATATAGTTTTATATGCAACGTCTTTTAAATTAAACCCAATTATTAGTTGTATAAAATAAAAGAGTGATTAGCACTTAAGTGATTGCTATAAGACTTCATTTAAGACCTATTATATTAGTGAAGATGGAAAAACCATCTACAACGATTACCACTTGAAATTCTGGTTGAACATCTTCAATATCATAAGAAAAGGATTTTGATTGTAATATCTTTGTAATGTGCATCTAATTCTGTGAATCTGACCGAGAAGTGTTTCATCACATCACAGGGAATGTTCAACGCAAACATCGGTCATACCTTAGTTTGAGTTAGGTTTTTTTTATCTTAGGTAAATTTTATATATTTTCCTCACATTGTGTGATATTTGACATACATAGGACAGATATAATCGTAAATCTTGGTACTAATATTTGCATATACAACAGCCATAAGCGTGCAAAATTGTGTGTTTCTAGCTGGCCCATAAGTATGGAAAAACTGGATAGCCGTGACGTCATTCACATCTACGTCAGTCTATTCATCAACTTATTAACATTGATGTTCACTCACTTCCAGATGAGCTAGGAACTTCAATAACCGATGGAAAATTTCCAAAAAGTTCATTTTTTAATTTTTTCTCCTTCAAAATAAACTTTGGAATCTTTTGAATTGTTTTACTGCGTATTTGTACGGCTTCGGATGTCTTGACAAAAATAAAAGAATAGGTCTATTTTTTGACATGAGGAATTTTCTGTACATTCGTTCTGTTAATGTTCTAGTTAAGGCTATCCTCATGGCTGAGTGGTTAGACCGCTGGCCTTCCACCGCTGGGACCCGGGATGGAATCTCGGTGGATCCATTTCGAATTTGTGGGAGACAAATTAGGGTAGGGGAAGGTTTTCTTGGGGTGCTCCTGTTTCTCCTGCCATATATCATAACACCAGAGCTCCAAACTTCATACTACGACCATTGGTTGCAATAAAGGAATTATCTTTATTAATATTTTAGTTTTCCCACTTATTCTTTCAAATTGCTTATCAAGCTCTCTCAAGAAACCATGGTCTAAAACTCAATAGTTTCTTAAATATGGCCTATTAACTCCATGAATTTACCTGATTTTATTATTTACAGTATTTTTATTCTTACACTGATATTATTCTATACTGCTTGAATTGAGCAATCAACTGTAACACAATTTGATCCCTAAAATACCGAAAAGTGTAGTAAGGTCTTTCCTAAATAGAAGATCCAATAATAATGCACTATTTTTGAAAATATGAGACAGGATGATAATGATTTAAGAACAAATTCAATAGGTGCTGTGCAGTGAAATATCGAATCTCGTGGTTACGAGTTTCCCTATTATATGAGGAATTACTGAACTAGACACTGTTCAATTTATTTTACAGCTGTTTAAAAGCTCACTGTGTAGAACGTTTTTATTACGCTGTTAGATCGCTCTCACAATCGAATGATCCATTGTAGATAGAGAAAATTTCGTGACTTCAAGTAAAAAAATTCCCTTTAGGCAGGCCTACAGGCTGAGGTAGTTTCGAAGTGCTAAATCTCGCCTTATATGCGAGCTATCGAGAAACCAGTTACTGATTTGTAGAGTACTCATCAAGAGCTTTTCAACGATACCTCATAAGACGTGGTTTCAAAAATTTCGAATTTCCAACCCCCCACCAACCACCCCCACTCGTACCCCCAAAACCCCCGAATCGTTGGTGTCACTGTGAACTCCATAGGGAGTACTCTAATTTATTCAAACAAAGTTTCCCTCTATACTTCATAGGGGCCGAGATATAAATTTTTCAAAATTTGAACCCCCTCTCCCGACCCTCCCCTTGGGCCAATTTTTCTCTTTAACGAACTTGTTTGAACTATTAGGCCTAGAAATAACATAATGAAATTTGGTTCAAATATCTTCAAAATTACGGCCGCTAGCGTGTAAAGAGGTACATATACATATACATATATATATATATATATATATATATATATAGGCCTATATAGTAGGGATGGGTCGATAACAGATTTTCTCGATACTCGATACCGATACATGATTTTTTCCTCGATACTCGATACTTCGATACTCGATACCGTCAACATTTCCAGTTTCAATAAATAGGTACATTGAAAATTAAAAGTTAAGATAACTGTGTAATACAAACTAAATTAATTATCTGTGCATATTTAATGAGACAAAATTTAATATCATCAGTAGCCTATAATTATTTTTAAACTCTCCATTAAAACTAAAATTAGTTTTTGAAACAGTACACTTACAAGTTTTTGTTCAAAAATTACAATGGGGTTTGGACAGTTAGCTTGCTTGTTGGTTGTTATTGAAACGTGTGACAGGAAACGAAACAATTAAAAATCTCTTCTGTTTGGATTTTAAAAGTCGGAAAGTCTTTATTTATGACTAGACAAAAGTCACAGAGTGGTTTTCTCTATTTAAAGGAGAAATATAAGTATTTACTATAATTAGTAGACTACTAAAAGCTGAAAGAGGTACCGCATTTCCTTAAATTGCAGAATTACTCAAGTATCGAAAAGTACCGAGCGAGTTTTCTGAAGTATCGCTCGATGCCGATACCATGCAAGTATCGAGAGTATCGAGGCATCGAGAGTATCGAGGACCCATCCCTACTATATATATATATATATATATATATATATGAATATCACAAAAAATTTTATTGAACGGGCGGTGGTTTCGCATGAAACGTAAAGATATGAAAGAATTTTTCGAAAGTCATGACATGGTATCGATTGCAATAGGTAGATTTTTCTTCGAAGTCTACCTAAAATCTGCTGAGAAATAGCTCTGTAGGTCTATCTAAAGTATTATGCACACACCATAGCATGGAACTGCAAGAACTAGGACATTTGAAGCTCAATTTGATAGTGACCTTTAAAAAAAAGTAGCTCTAGATTGTGAGGGAGTGACTGAACTTCAGAAGCATTCAGGTTAGAAGTAAATAAAGTTTTGCGGGAATCGCCATTCACTTAAAATCCTTTGTTAAAGTAGAAACGTTACTCTTAAAAATAAACAGCCACCCCACTCAGCTATCCTAAAAACTGGTGAGCGAAACTGCACATTTTGATCAGGAAATGCTCATCGTTGTTGATGATCCCGCTAATCTTATCCGGATACTGCACGCTGACTCAGAAGTTTAAATTACTACTCAATCTGTCATGAACTTCGGGTTGCGATTTAGGTAATACTGGCTGAAGTTTTCCCCGCGATCTGTACAAACTAGCTTTTACATGAGATAGGCCTATATTATCAGGTACTTCCAGGTTTTCTGTAGGCAAGATTTGACAAACTGAATGAAATTTTCTTGATAGCTTAGTATTAGCATCATCGATGGCTTTTCTTTTCGTAGCTGCATTAATAATAATAATAATAATAATAATAATAATAATAATCGTCTGTTTGAGCATAAAGCCATAAGACTTGTCACTATAATATCTAAGATTAAATATAAATCATACATTACCCACATTTACTTCATTAATACTGTATGGACACAATTTAATTAAAATCTTTCTGATACGTCTTTTAAATACTTTCAGGTCATTAATGACTCTAATGCCAACAGGCAGATTATTGTACATCTTCAAACCATACACCATGATGGATTTGTTGAAACTGTTTAAATTATGTTGAGAAATGCTAAACTTATTTCTATTTCGAGTATTGTAGGAATGAAAATCACTATTGCAACTAAATTCATTTCTATGAATGTGGACAAATTCTAATAGTTTGAAGACGTACAACCCATAGACTGTAAGTATCCTTAAATGTATGAAATAGTCTCTACATGAGGTACGATTGTCAATACCCGCCATACATCTGACAATTCGCTTCTGTGCAATAAAAACATCATTCAACATAGTAGATGAACCCCAGTAACAGATACCATACGTTAGCCTTGACTTGGCTTGAGCAAAGTAAAAAGATAAAATCATATTGCTACCAACATAGTATCTTAAAATTCTAACTTGATAACAGACAGAATGTAAAGTACGGACAAGTTCTAAACAGTGTGGGCGCCAATTCAAATGTTCATCAAATGTTATTACCAGAAATTTAGTTGCCTGAACACTATGAATGTCATGATTATTAATGCTTAAATTTAAATTATTTATTGATTTGTTTTGTATGCTGTGAAATTTCAAAAACAAGTTTTATTTATATTTAAGTATAACACATTGATATTAAACCATTTCTGGAGATTATCAAGCAGTGCATTACAGTCTGTCTGTGACCCTTGAGCATTCTGAGCATCAACAACAACCGTTGTGTCATCGGCATAGATCGTAATAAAATAATCTTTCAAGTGATTAGGCAAGTCATTAACATAAAATAGAAATAGAATGGGTCCCAGAATAGAACCCTGGGGAACACCTACTTTGACATCCAGAGAGTTTGATTTGTACAGTCTCTTACAATTATTAATCTTATACATCAGTTACTTAGGTATGAAGAAAACCATTCCAAAACAACGCCACGAATGCCAGATTTCTCAAGTTTAGAGAGAAGTATACTATGATTAACACAGTCAAATCCCTTGCTAAGATCACAAAAGATCCCAACAGGACACCTACCCGCATCTAGTGATAACAAAACCTTATTAAGGACCGAATAAATTGCTGTGCTAGTTGATTTTGATGGTCTAAACCCATGTTGATTTACATCCAAAATATCATGTCTATCGATTAACTTGAGAAGCCTGGTCAACATACAATTTTAAAAAATTTTAGCTAGACTATTACACATGGCTATAGGCCTATAATTTTCCACATTGTTTTTATCATGCTTTTATCATGCTTTTAGGTAGATTTCGAAGAAAAATCTACCTATTGCAATGGATACCATGTCATGATTTTCGAAAAATTCTTTCATATCTTTACGTTTCATGCTCCCCTAAGTACGAAACCACCGCCCGTTCCAAAAAAAAATTGTGATATTTATATATTTATATATATATATATATGTATCTTTACACGATATCGGCCGTAATTTTGAAGATATTTTAACCAAATTGTAATATGTTATTTCTAAGCCCAATAGTTCGGACAAGTTCGTTAATGAGCAAAATTGGCCCAAGGGGGTGGTCGGGGAGGGGGTTGAAATTTTAAAAAATGTATATCTCGGCCCCTATGAAGTATAGAGGGAAACTTTGTTTGAATAAATTAGAGTACTCCCTATGGAGTTCAGAGTGACACCAACGATTCGGGGGTTTTGGGGGTACGAGTGGGGGTGGTTGGTGGGGGGATGGAAATTCGAAATTTTTGAAACCACGTCTTATGAGGTATCGTTGAAAAGCTCTTGATGAGTACTCTACAAATCAATAAATAGTTTCTTGATAGCTCTCATATGACGGGAGATTTTAATGTTTGAAAATAATAACACTTGAAAGAATTATTATAATATCATAATTTTGTCTTGTTTAGAGGCTTTGCTAATTTTATTCATTGCTGATCTTGCGCACGGCCTCCCAGAATATTATATCCTATTATTGTTGTCAAAACAATTGATTGTAGGCTCTTCCTCTTTACTGCAGGTTTGCCATGCCAAGGCTAAAGAAGAAGAGTGCTATGCAGCTACAATAAATTAAACCAAAAGCACTTCGAAATCTACCTCCGCCTGTAGGCCTGCCTAAAGGGATTTTTTAAATACAGGAATAATTTTATTTAACTTCAGTTCACTTGGAAAGACACCACAGCGAAACGATTCATTTATAAGATAAGTAAGGGGCTTCAGAATGATATTTTTACATTCAATTAGAAGCATGGCAGGAAAATCATCAGGGCCAGAGGACATCTTATGTTTTAGTTTTCTTATTTATGATATCCAGTACCTCACATTCTGTAAATTCGTGCCAGTAAATAGACTGAATAACGTGTTAAATATGATTAGTTGTTGAATTATGGTTTGAAGGATCTAAATTTGAAATTATTTTCTTTGGAGCTTCTTTAAAAAATACATTAAAAGATTCAACTACTTCCTGAGGATCGTCAATTATACCAAGTTCATTTTTGAGCGTTATGTTAACATATTCCTCGTCGGGTTTTGTAAGTTGATGAATAATTTTCCATGCCATCTTGCCTTTGTTAGTTGCATCATTTTAAATGCTTTCATAATGTCTCTTTTTTGTTTCCTTTACAAGTCTTTTATGATTACGCTTAGATTCCTTATACCTATCATTAAGCTCAGGATAAAGTTTACACAAAAAACACATATCTTTCAAACGTGAACTTGAGCATTTGATTTCATTGTTTACCCACGATTTATTATTCTTTCTATATTTAAATTTAACTAATGGGAAAATGACGTTAAAGTATAACAACAGTGTCGGATAGAAATATCTAAACTTCTCATTAAAAGCATAGCAATCATACACACCTATCCAAGCCTCGTACGATAGCATAGATAAGAAGCATTCAGTATTGTAAAAATTAAAAATCCTCTTGGTATAAGAGTAACATTTATTAATTTTAATTTCATTGTCAAATTCCAATAAAACAGTACGATGATCGGAAAGCGTATTGTCAAACACACAGCAAGTAACTTGAACAAGACTGTTCATGAAAATATTATCAAGTGTCGTGACCGATGAACCGTAAACACGTGTGGGCCACTTGACTTTATGCTCCAATCCAAATACAGACAATAAATTACTAAAATCTAAAAAAATACTGGAAGAGCTATAACAATCAATATTAAAATCTCCACATAAGATTAAATTGAGATTGGAAGAGTACACAAAGTTTAAAACATTATATATACCCTTTAAAAATACATTAATATTAAGTGAGGGTGAACGGTAACAACATAGGATTACAAACATAGAGTTGTTTACCTTGGTTTTCAGTCCACATATTTCGAAATCCTTTTCGAAACAAAATTCATTAAGATTTATGTTACAGGCCTCTACCCCCACTTTACACCACAAGCCTACTCCCCCATGTATATATCTACTACGACGATAGAAGCTTGTCAAATTAAAACTTTTTAATATAAGAGAATGAATGGAATACATTTATTAGCCCATATTTCTGTAAAACACAAATATTTTAAGCTGTCGTAAATGTTTAAATATTCAATTTCTATCTCGTTCATTTTACTCTCAGTAGGCTAAGACCTTGAACATTCAGCAATAATGGGCCCGGATTATAAATTAACCCTGTGGAGGAATCTTTTCGCGTGCACGAAAAAACTTCCCAATACACGTGCCCGATTTAATTTCCTAATGTCAACGTAATGTCATCGTGTTGTTTTCTAATAACTTTGTTATTTTTCAGCATGGTATAAATTTTTCCATTGCATTTTCTCACATAGAAAATCCACAGTACTTCACAGTTTTTCAATTCCTTCATTTATAAAATTTGCAGTTCTCATACACCAACTAAAACAGCGCTCCATCTCGAAGAAAATGAAAATTGTTTGGTAAATAGCGCATTTTCCTTATGACCATAATCGAGGCAGATAATAGCGTTTAGTTTCCATATGACCAGAAACCAGTTAGAAAATTCTGGTGTGCAGTTTCCGACGCCCGCATCATGTAGAGGTTCAAACGTATCCTAGGCTGAATATAGTAACTACGAGTATAACCTTGGGACGGATGATTACAAACAACAGATTCTGATTTTAATATCGTTTAGAAAATCTTGTGGGATAAAACGATTACACGGCTATATCTATGTAGCATAATGGTTGGTTACGAGCGTGGTTCCATAAATTCCCCTCAACCGAGTTTGTAACGCGAACTTAAGTGAATATAAATTGCATTAAGAGTATAGGAGAAGGCCTGTTACGTATGCACCATCCTGAGTATGGATTTTAATTTTTAAACAACACACACATAAGCCTCGAGCACGAGGCTGTGTGTTCTCTGTGAGTTACACGCACCGCGTGATGTCAGGTTATCATTCAGTGAGACAAGCTACTGAGTATAGGAGTGTACTAACTCCACTTTTAGTGAAAATGAGATAAATCTTTATTTCTAACTCTTAGCTCAGGTACACAAATGTATATATCGCGAAATCAATTTTCCACATCTAAATACTGAAATAATATTGCCTTACAATGAACAGCTGTGCGTGAAGTAGAGATGCAATTTAGGTCAATAGAAATAGAAATATTTTATAATGATGTGAAATTAAACCATAACCATAATGATGTTACTGAATTAATGATGTAGTGAAAAAATGCAGTGTTGAAATCTCTTCTAATATCCCTTCTGTACACACACTACTTGTGTGTATATTTTACTGATTTTTTAATAATCAACCAGGCGCTTTAAGCATTATATTACACGGTTTTAATACGTATGTTCTGGCATAAGTTCTTTGCTAGAGCCTAATGGTAATTTTGTTCATCTTGGAGTAAAAAGATTAGAAGAACAGAACCTTAAGAAATTGTAAAATTCTACTTTTTTGCAGTTATCTGTTAATAATATTGAAAACATTACTCCACAATGTTTTAAAAGCGCTTACATTTTGTGACAAGTCAAAAGAAGAAAGATAGAGGATGGAATGGGTGAAGGATTATTCATGGGGGAGATGGGGCGCCAATGTTTTCTGGATGCCAGAACCGATTTTATTCCCCTTCTGACCGTGGGTGATGATTTTTATAAACAACAGTTTTCGTAATGTACTTGTTCTTGCCTTGCATAATCACGTTAATTACAAGTGCTTTTACAACTCAAATTCCAAGAGCATTAACCTGAATTTCAGTTCTACTAGTATACATTTATTGGTGAATTTAAGCTGAAAATAATGCGAGTAAAATTAGAATTATGTTTCATAAGAATTATTTCCTAAGCACATCTTGTTTTTATTTCCACTTTTGGAACGCGGGGAACTTTTTTCACCCATGTGATCTTGAACGAATGGGTGTGTTCAACTCACATGTAACAATATTTAAGTTTTAACTAATGAAACTACCAAAGTACAGAATTACGAAGAAATCGGTCATTTCTACCGCAAACTTCCGTTTCTAGTCGTTGTTAGAATCGATTCTGATATTATTATACAACTGACGTAACCGGGAAAAAATTTTCAACAGATTGTCGTGACCGCCAGAGCGTACAGTACCGTACATTTGTATAGGCCTACAAGAATATGAAATACACAATAAAATTATTTATGTAGCTTGTAATAGGTATATATAAGCAGAATTAATTATCTTATTATTTTATTAAATGTTACCAATGATATTCAAAATTATTCCTTATGAAATTTAATAAAGTTGTGTAACTTTTCATTTACATTCTACACAGTTTTGTAAGTTATCAGAAAATAAAGTCATTAATGGCCACTTGAACGCTACATATAAAATTGCTGCTGAATTCTCTTAAGTTGTTCAATTCTAGTGTATATTTTTAATAATAATCATAATCTGTAGGTAAGGAAAAGTGAAAATAGGTTTTTAATGGCGGCTTATTCTTTAAAACGGCGTGTCCGTAAAACTCTAAGCGCAAAAAAGGAATTTAAATGAAGTTCGAGTACAGCTACTTATTTTCATCAACCTTCTTTTTCTTCCTTATTATGTAGTCATCCTGGCGAATCATAAATACTGTGTTGAAAAAAATGGCATTGGGATTACAATAAAACCCTGCAGATTAGAGTTTACACGCAGAAGTCATCAGCTAGTGGAGAAGATTATGTGAAGCGAAGCTCGTTAAGTTCAGAGCTTTCCCAAGATTTCAGCATAATAGCGTTCCTCCATACCTTACGGCTCCAAGGGGTACTATCATCTGTCCTCAGGGCTTTATGCGCGTTACACGCTTTTTAGTTACATGTAATGTTTCTGTGATAGAGTGGAAATTCCTATCCTCCTTAATGTCCTTACTAACGGAGGTTACCTTCTGAAGGCCCGCTATAATCATAATATGTAGACAGACTGTGTAATGTTCTTGGAAGAATACCAAAGCCTTTATAATACATAAAATAATTTCGCTCTCAAGGTATTTATAAAGTGATTACTTAAGAGTATGTCTGGAAGTATTAAAAAGGCTAACATACTTTTTCTCTCATTTCCTCTCTCCCCCTCTCTCTCTCTCTTTATAAATATATAGAAGGAATGAATAAATATGATTGCATGCAGTTTGATCCCTGGTATCTTCTTATATTTTGTAATCAGCCTCGTGAGGACACCTGAGAAGCTACTCGGCTAAAAAGTAACCAAAACGACCGTGGTTCTTACCATGCTATCCACATGGCTCTCCATCCTACTATCTATCAATAAAGTCGAATGTATAAGGTAAATGATATTGTGGATAGTAGACCCTAACCCCCATGTAATACAGCACCTTTGACTCACAATTTACATAATATATATTATATATACATATATATAGCAATACAGAGGAAGTAGTATAAGAGTGAATATTAAAGGCTATAGATAACACTAAAATAACACAAAACATATTTGGCGTTTTGTGATTAAATGTAGTCTTTGGTATTGAGTATAATAATACGAGGGTAAGTCAATATATTAACTTATAAGTATCCGCACTCTCTTTTTTAATTTATTGCAACAATACAAAACTTTCAGTTACCTCATTTTTCAACATAGCCCCCTCGCTTCCCAATGCACTTGATCTATCGTTGCACTAGCTTTCGATGCCCTCAGAAAAAAAGTTCTTAGGCTGACTAGCAAGCCATGTATGCACTGCTTCCTTCACTTCTTGGTCTGTGATGAATCGAGACATCTAATGGTTTGCCATTTCATCGACAGTCACTCTTCGGTTTGTCTGAATCATGATACGCACCTACTCAATGTTGGCGTCACTAGTGGATGTGAATGGGCGTCCTGTTCTTTTCTCGTCCTTCACACTTGTCCGACTTTTTTTTTTTTAACTTTTCGATCCATTCGTACAAGCTTCGCCGTGATAAAACATTGCCCCCATATTGTATGGAAAGTCTTCGATGGATTTCGACTCCTGGTATATCTTCACACGACAAAAAACGGATCACTGCGCGTTGTTTTTCTTTGGTGCAAACGCTGAGCGGTCATGCTTAATGTGCAACAGCGCAACACCCAGTGGATTCATAACGGTCAAATATTCCACAAGGGGAGATACATGACAATGTCTATGTGCGCGAGCACAAAGCGGTACAGCCAACCTGCAAAAGATTAAACAAAAGGTGCGTAAACTTATTGACTTATGACCTGTCTGTCATTACCCATTATTATGCAAACAAATCCATTCGTGGTGCTTCAAGTTGTCATATTGCGTGGAGTATAGGGTCCATGAACTAATCTCTGTAATTATTTGCCCGAAAACAGTAAAGTTTATTAAAAAACCACAATGGGAACATTTAACTTTTTTTCCCTCTCCAGATGTAAAAAATATAACAGTTTATAATAGTTAAGAAGTAGGCCTAAAGTATGGTTAAAGTTCAGTTAAATATCCTAAGTTAAAAAAGGTATTATATAATAATACAATATAACAATATAATATTTCATTAATTATCGCACTCAATGGTACTAAACAACGTAATTTTAAACATTCCGTTCAGTTACAGCAATATTAGGATTAACCTGGTCAATGTAGAAACTCCGGGAAGACGGGGAGACCCGAAGGGAAGACGGGGAGACCCGAAGGGAAGACCTTGGAAGACCTAGACGCAGGTGGGAGGACAATATTAGGATAGATTTAAGGGAATTCGGATTTGCGAGGGATGGTTAGCTGCAGTTAGCACAGAATAGGGCTGAATTGCGGGCTCAGGTAAGCGCGGCAATGAACCTTCGGGTTCCATAAAACACATAATATTCCTTTAGCTTGCTTAGGAATTGTCTATTGGCATTGAGTAAATAAGTAAGTAAGTATTGTAAAAACTCCCATAACTTAACCTTTAATTATGTTCTTCATAATCGCAGTTTACCACATTTTCTATCAAGCAGTTCCTCAATTGACTTCATGAAGCTAAGTTCACCTCATCTTCAGATCTACGTATCCGAGAAAGAATTTAAGACTTTAAAATTGTACGTTTTTGACCGTCCCCCGTACAGCCCGGACTTGGTCCCTAGCGACTTTCATCTGTTCCCCTACATGAAGAAGTGGCTTGAATCTCAGCGCTTTGACAATGACGAAGAGCTTCAAAACGACGTGACAGGTTGGCTACGTTCACACGCGGCAGGTTTTTACGCAGATGGTATTTCAAAGACTATGAAAAGATGTGACAAGTGCTTGAATCTGTTTGGAAACTATGTTGAAAAATATAGATGTATACAGTATACAGTATACAGTATAATAAAATTTTTGTTTTTACAGTGATTTAAGTTTTATTTCAAAACGGAAGTTACTTTCTGGACAATCCTCGTATATATTATATTTTTACTTAAATAAGATAGTGCCTAGTTGGCAATAACGTGTAATATACATTCACTATAGTACAATTTATTCACTACACTTAAAATTAAATTCTAAGGATATCACCATTCAAACTTGAATAACAATTAATATAAACTGCATGATAAGATCAATATAAATATATTTTTTTAATTTCTTTACAAAGAGTTAACTCGATAGATTAATATACGCCTAATGAAAACATTATAGTTATTTCAAATTGAGCGCCTCGTTTAAAGTTAGACTAACACTTTGAGGAAGAGTCTCCATCACCCTTCATTTACAAATGAGTATTTCCAATTCGTTTATCCTTTGCTGTAGTTTCGGAATCTTTAGCTTCCGGTATAATTTAACCGACTGAGTCTAATGCTAATGTCCCTCGAAGCTGGTTTCCCTACACACGAGTTAATGCATTAAACAGAATAGTATTCCACAGATGATCTCCAAGACCGACGATCTCCAAGAATTCTCCAGTAATTAATTTTTCTCCTACCATCTCTTAATAGTATAGCCTTATTCTGAATGTTGTCTAACATCTGATTTGCAATTAGACTACAATTTTTTTTAGATGTCCTGCTAAAATGAAGTGCGCTCCATACTTTTCTTGTAATTGTATACGCTTGCTTTCACCACTCTAAGTCACTGCTTCAAGTATAGGCCTAACAAGGTACTTACAATGGCTAACTACTGGAATTTGTTCGTTCATTATTATTTTGTATGATATCTGAACAATTTTTTTTTCTTTTTTTGGTGAAACTAATAAAATTACTTTTGGGGACTCATTTTCACCTTGTTTACCACAGTCCAAGTGTTTAATTTTTTCTACGATAGTCTTTTTTCATCCATTTCCTATTCATGCTATCAAGGTGGTAAATCGAGTTTCCTATACTCAGTGCCGGTAACCTAACTCACCCCACTACTTACGCTGCTGCCGCACTACTTTCCTTACAGATGCATCAGTATAACTAAGCCTGTGAATTAATCCTAATCCAGCCCCGTGGAGCAGCCGATGTGTTCTCTCTGCCAACGCAGTGGGACCGGGTTAAATTCGGTCGCTACACATTACATAAGCGGGATATTTCCGGTGTTTTTTTTTCTCGTCTCCGAGACAAATCTCGCGTAACTTTAGGCCCTTGTGGTCCCCAAATACCGTCTGGCCGCAATATCATCTTCATGACATCCACGACTGCGGAATGTGTGAGTGCACGCGACTTGTGTGCCGAAAAACGTCTGTGATTCAAAGACAATCCTGTGAGGGATAAACGTTCCTACAGCGGGAGAGGCTGATTTAAGAGAAAGGACAAGAAGTGAATTAATCTTTCAAAATCTAATTTCAGATGTGAGCTATGACAAAAACTTTACCCTGTGAAGTTAGATGCGTTTAACAACGTTAAGAATCTATAATAAAGAACACTAGTATCAACTCATTCGGCTGCGGTGGTCTAGAGGTAGCGTCTAGATCCGAAGGTCGCGGGGTCAAACCCGGCCGCAGTCGATGGGTTTTTCAGGACGTAAAAATCCTGGGCACGAACTCCAAGCCTAAATTAGAGCCTCTGGACAAAATTTCTCGACCCTTTCACGTCCAAGTAATACCTTAGTTTCCGGAGAGGGGTAAGGGGCGATGGGCTTACCACCTGTCCCTCTGCCCTCTCTAGGAAAATAAGCGTAACAAAATTCACATAGGTACAGAAACCTCCGCTTGGAGGCCCTACGCCCCAACAAGGGGGCACAGGAGAGAGAGAGTATCAACTCAAGCAAGTCACTACTGAAGTGTTATCGATATAAAAGATTAAAAAATAGTGTTAATATCAAATAGGCCTGACTTTAATATAGGAGAAATTCTTCAATTTTTAATATCCAAGTAATTATTTTGAAGAAAATGCTGTCAACTTTCTTATACCCTCCCTGTTTTTCAATGTTTTGAACTTTGTTATTCCTTTCCGATCTATAAGAAAAATGTGTATTGTAATGTGTATTGTGTATTGTAATGTGTATTATGTATTGTGTTGTCTCACACGTGGCCCCGGGATTGGGCTAAACACTCATCCGGGGAAGTCCTTGACTGGTCAAAAAAAAGTATGTATGTGATCCAACCGTAATCCCTCTCCCGACAGGTCGTGGTCATGTAAGGCCCGGGCGGCGTGGGTCGCATATACGTCCCTACATCGGGAGTGGTTAAACTATCGAAAAGAGAAGAGAGAGAATTTGGCATATTTAAAAGAAGTACATACTGTAAAATGTTATATATAAAGAACAAATAAGGGAGAAGATGTTCTTCAAAATTTCCCAGAAATATGTAATGCTATACCAACGATAATGGCGACTAAAATTCTTGGGATTGCTACAGCCTTTAGATTTGAAATTTCTTTCCCTGGACTATTCAGACATCTTCAGGTTCCTGAATGTAATTTTTGTGGAAATTCAAAGCGTTCAGTGGTTACATATGTTCCTACTTTATGAGCAACTAGCGTGTGCCCGCGGCTTCGCCCGCGATAATTATTTCAAAATTTTAAAATTAAGATCATAATAGTTAAATCATTATATTTATTAACACCTAAATCACGTGGACTACATACCACGATTAGATAGCGTCACCTGGTAAAAGCTACCTCAGATTTGAGTTCCCTGGCCCAGAAAACCCCTTCATAGTGAGTTTCGTCCAAGTCGAACAATGTTTGACCATATTTAGGCCTATATTGAATATCCCTCTTCCGTGTAGGTTGAAAATTTCATACGTCTGCGGGCCTTGATATTCTAAACAAATGAATCGTCAAGGATGGACTTACAAAATCAAGGGATCGCCCGCGATAATTATTTCAAAAATTAAAAATTAAGAGCTTAATAGTTAAATCATTATATTTATTAACACCTAAATCACGTGAATTACATACCACGATTAGATAGCGTCGCCTGGTAAAAGCGACCTCAGATTCGAGGTCCTTGGCCCAGAAAACCCCTGTATAGTGAGTTTCGTCCAAATCGAACAACGTTTGACCATATTGAGGCCTATATTGATTATCCCTTTTATTATAATAATAATAATAATAATAATCCTCTTCAGTGTAGGTTGAAAATTTCATATTTCTGCGTGCCTTGACATTATAAACAAATGAATCGACCAGCGTGAGCTACAACATTCAAGCGATCGCGATAGTTTTATGTCCATGGAATGACAAAAATAGCCAAAGCCTACTGTAATTGATTTGACATTGAATGGTATTACTGAAAACTGATGCTTCGAAAACGCAAAAAAGACACGTTTTTTGCCCGTTTTTCACTCATAACTCACGAACGAAAGGAAAAATTAAAAATGTAGTGTGCCAGAAACCTTCCCGGGAATGCACTCAAAAACTTCCCAAAGTTTCATGGCGATCGGAAGAATGGTGTAGTAATGCATAAAGGACAGACACACACACACACACACATACATTCATTTTTATTATAAGCTTATATAGATAAAGAACACCTTGGCAACATCACCACAAGCTACAAGCAGAGCTTTGTTCAAATAATAACTAATCAATGAATAGTTTGTTTACTTTGAAACTAATCCCTATTATAGAACCCATACGCCCATCCCTAAACTGAGAGATTTAACAACGCAGAACATGATTATTCTATCAATGAAAATGTTTCCCAACGTTATCTCTGACAACAGGGTCGCTAGGCATTTATCATGTTACTATCGAGAAAAGGGCATTATTTAGGTAAACGGCGAACCTTTCCAAATAAAAACAGCGAAACAATTATTTAGACAACAAGTTACAAAAGTAGAGGGACCGTCTGTGGTCTCGTGGTTAGCGTCGGTGGCTACGGATCAGCAGCCAGAATTCGATCCCCGGTACCTCTTGGACTTTTCTGAGGTGTTGAGGTCTGCACGGGGTGCACTCAGTCCCGTGGTTGAAGCTGAGAGGCTACTTGATAGAGAAGTAGCGGCTCCGGTCAAGAAAACTATCATTAACGGTCGTGGGTATCGAGACGGTGGCCACATACCCCCAATCCTGCCATTTGCCTATGATAGATGATGCGACGGTCGGATGGTAGGCCTAATCCCATAAAGTATGTAGCGCCATGGAGTTCTGGTTACAATAGTAGAGCTTTAGTAACGAAAAGGTCACGACTGGAAGGAGTATTTAAGACGAGCTAGTTATTAAAGCTAATTTTGAAACTTGCGGTCTAGAATATATTATCTACGTTCTGTCTATTTAACTATATTTTTATATTATTTGATTCGGAAACATTTTAAACAGAATTCTCTTTTTCTATGTAAAACCCGCTAAGATAAAAAAAAGTGCTAGTACTTTTAGAGAATATAGAGGATATCACCAGATGTCACTGTCGTTCTCTTCCCTTTCGTACAAATTGATAATTACCCATTTCATTCATTTCAACCTCTTCAATTACTATTATTCCTACTACTTTTTATCGTTACCTATTAATCGTTTACTATTCAAAATAACATAAATAAAGAAATAAAAATTTGGTAAAAGTTAGATGGTTTTTGACAAGGCGCATCATAAGCAAACAGAATTTCGCTCAAAACATTATTTACGACCTCCCCCATTCATTCAAACGCTGCAATTCCGTATCATAGCGAAGGATTTTTTCAGATTATTTCGTTATTTGCCTATTCTATAACTAGAAGGGATACATAAATTTATTTACGAATAGATCACGATTTATTATATTCAGGAAATGTAGAAGCTGTATTCATGTGTTTTCATATGTGATATGTTTCAAACAAATTGTTGCCAACTAAAAGAGCCTGAATCCCGGTACAATACAAAGTTACCAATACCTTTTTCGATTGGTATTCTAAGCCCACGCGAACTGAAAGTTTTTTAGTTTTAAAATAACTTACTATTTAAAATAACATAAAACATTGTACGATGTTCGATCATTATAAGAACTTAACATGTTCACACGAATAACATAACTCGCTAGCGCTGGTTTTGTTAACATCATGCTTGCCTGTCAAGTTCTTTATAATGGTCTTATATCGTAAATAATTATTATAATAATGACATTTATATAAGTATACATTTGCGTCGGTTAAAGCCTACATTAGTATTTCATGATTGAGAAATGTTTCCTGGTAACAACAGAAATCAAAAGAGTTTGTTACTGAAGTCTCCATTTTAAACTTCGCTTGAAAAAGTAAAAATGAGTGAAGAAGTTAAATTTGATGGTCCATCAGCTGCAATCTTAGAAGTATTCAAGCATGCAAATTTGCCGAAAAATAAAGAAACGTTTATATGAGCAGCTACACAAATTTCAATGAGTAATGGGAAAGGATAATAATGGAGATACAGTAGACTATTAGCGTATTTTTTTGGAAAAGTGCAAGAAGATTAAAGTCTTTGGTCAGAATATTCTATGATAAAAATGAACTGTTCTGCTTAACGATAATGTTGATATCTTTAAGTTTAAAAACTTAAGGCATTCTTAAAGAGAAAATCTGTTGGATTTGAAAGGGCGGGTTTACATTCTGAAGGTATTTTGCGTTTTCATGGAATATAAAGATTAGCTTTTGTTACCTACCCATGAAGATAGAAGCGGTTGTATGGTAGATCTTGACCCTTCGTGGAATGTAGCACTAGTTCTGCAGTAAAATATAGAAATAAAACTAACGTGTTTAATGTCCACCTTTAGGATTGTGCTGTATTTACAGGTTTAATGAAATTCAAACTGATCTGAAGAAATCAACAAGAAACGTACCCTAATTATTGGGAACATAAGAGAGAAGTCCACAAAGACTTATTTGTACCGGTAGTGAGAGACTGTCATTCGATTGTGGATATATAATTATGTCTTAGTCATGATTTTCTTGTTTCCAAGAACTGGAGAGTCGATTTAGGCTTCAAATAAATTTGTACTATAGGTCTCTAAATGTGTACAGCATTACTGCTTCACTCGTCTAAAATGGCACCGCACTCCATTGGTCCAATTGATTTCTGGGAGGCAGTAGATATAGCGTTATAAATGTATTGCTTAAAAACTGTAAAGTGTAACCATAAGTGAAAATATATTACATCATAAAATGAGGAACTATATTGTTATCCCAGTTGTATGTAAAGTTCATTCCTATTAATGCAGAAATGGAGTCTTATGAGGCGAATGCAATCACAAGGATAGACTACTATGAATTTCTCGCTTGTTTTTATTATCGCCATTTCAGGTGAATAAAACCTTCTCTTGGTCCCGCGAGGAAACAGAGATACCCTGAGCACACACGAAGACAGAGATATTCTGAACCAGTACAACACCATGTTATGGTTAGGGATTTATATTATATAATATTCACAAGTTAAAGGTAAGTTTAACTGCGAACTCGGCTCAAAACAGACGTGGAATGGAGGCACGGTGTTCTTGAAATAGTCACATCACGAGGGATCGCGGTCACTTTATGGAGAAATTTAACGTTCGGTCCCAAACGAGCTAGAACACACTAACAAAGAAGGCCATGGAGACTTACTTCGCAATACAACTACTCGGTCGCAATCACACTTCTGCAATGCACTGCATACAAACCGCATCTCGTGAAACATCAGGGATGTCCGGATTGTAAATCTCTACTTCACAAACTACTATGTTACGCCAAAACAGGGATGACCATACCGATTTCAGGCTTGGTAAAAACAGTGAACTGTTTCGTAATAAATTACCGTCATAGTTACCGGTGTACGGCCAGTATTTACAGTTTATATTACCGTCGTAGTTACGAGTCTACGGCTATTATCTCCAGTTATTAAGTGCCAGTATGGTACTTTATGAGATTGTGTGGGGGACGAAAAATGTCTGTCCGTCTGTCTGTCTGTCCGTCCGTGTGTCTGTACGCGCTCTAACTCAAATACTCTTTTTCGGATTTTCATGAAACTTGGAAAACACATTTATAATGTCAATGGGAAGAACCCTATTGACATTGAACCAAATCGGTTCACCGGTACCGGAGTAATGCCCAATTTAGTGCCTATTTTAATAGATTATGGCGCCTTTCTAATAGAAAGGCGCCATAATTCAAATACGCTGTATCGGATTTCCATTAAACTTGGTATACGCATTTACGACATCCATGAAAAGTACTCTGTTAAATTTGAACCTAATCTGTTGACCGGTACCGGAGTAAAACCCAATTTAGAGTATATTTTAAAGGCGCAATAGCTCAAATACGCCTTATCGGATATTTATGAAACTTCGTATACGCATTTATACTATCCATGGAAAGACGTCTGTTGATGTTCAACGAAATCGGTTGGCCAGTACCGGAATAATGCCCAATTTATTGCCTTTTATGTTAATATATGAGAAGTCGCGATAACTCAAATATGCTTTATTGGATTTTCCTGAAACTTTGTATACCCATTTATAATGTACATGGGAAGACGTCTACCGATATTGGACCAAATCGGTTGTCCGGTACCGGAGTAAAACCCAATTTAGTGTCTATTTTAAAAACGCGGTAACTCAAATACGCTTTACCGGATTTTTATGGAATTTGGTATACACATTTATAGTGTTCATGGGAAGAGGTCTACTGATACTGGATGAAATCGGTTCACCTGTTTCGGAGTAATGCTCAATTTGGTGCCTATTTTATGATAATATACGTATTCGAAAGAATTTATATAAAAAAAAGCAAATCATTTATCATGACAACATAGTCAATTGTTTTACTGTGATATTTTACGGCTTTGGAAATTAAAATAGAGATAGCTATGACCAAAAACACTATTGTTTTACATGCGCTTATAACTTACAACTAGACCGTTAAACTGACCCAGGTGACCGAGATGGTAACGTTTTGGCCTCACGTTATGGAGTTCCATGGTTCAAATCCCGAAACCAGCCAATTTCACTTTCTTTTTCGTATTTTTATGTGAGTGTGCGATTGTCAAGATATCAAAAATCTGTACAGTTCAGCTGATGCTGGAAGATTTTAATCTGATTAAAAAGAAAACTAGACCTTTGTTCTTCCCTAAGCCCTGCTTAATGAATAAATCTGGAGCTTAACTTGTAAATCAATTAAAAAAACATATTCTGCATATCTTAATTGCAGTCATAACTGATTAAAAAAAACATACTGGCACTTTTTTACATCAGTTTGCCTGATTTTATTTTACCTGTATCTGTTTCATAAAACTACCATGATACTCCAAAATATACCCTAACGAACATATTTTTACTGTTGTATTTTACTACAGTAAAACAATAATATTGTTTTGTAATGTATCGCGGAAAATAATGAGATACAGTAATTCGACCCACTTCCCTAACTGGGTAATATGTTTTATGTGATGTAAAAAGTAATTTGCGCAAGTTAAAAGAATATTGGATGTTTTCCAAACCATCTAATGATGATAAGTTGATAACGAATAAATGGGGGGTCTATTAGCAAACTCGGCAAACTACATTTTGGAAAAAAGAAGAGAGAGAGAGAGGGGAGGGGAGGGGAGGGGGGGAGGGAGGGAGAGAGAGAGAGAGGGATGCTATTGAATAATGAAAGTTGAATGTATTTCCTAGTACATAAACGAAACATGCAGAAGTAAATGCATCCAACTTTCTTTACAAATTAGCATCTTGGTCGTTTTTTAAATGGAGATTGTTGTGTTTGATAATAGACCCTTCTAAATACTCCCTGTTCAATATAAGGCCAACAATTTACAGATCAAGCTCAGAATTTAGTAATATGGAGCATATGAATACAATGAACGATTCCGAGAAACTTTTCAACGTTTATTAACGTAGACCTACTGGAAAATATTGACCCATTCTTACTTAATGTATTGTAATGTGGAATCATTCGTGGTCATGAAAGGAGTGGCTTCAAATAGCTCTTCGCTGGTTCGGGACCGGAGTGTTATATTTCCCAATGCGTTGCCTCATATGTTCTAAAAAATGTTAACATGTGTTAAATATAATCCTTTTGGCTTGCTATTAATTCTGTCCGTTACATTCTAAGCTTGAAAAATAAAATGTTTTCTATGATTTACTGGAGAAATGTATTTTTATTTAATTTGATTTAAGCACACATCATAATGCACAATATTGTTGCAACTGAATAATACCACTGTACCCTCCTCTCCTTTGACAATTTATTTGTTTTACGAAATAAGTTTTACCCCGGTAGAAATTGTAAGATTTACCTGGGTGAGTTACCGGCGTAATTACTGTTTTCATGATGCAAAACCTATCTTTTCTTATTTATGCTATAAGACCGTTCTATTAAACAGGCAGTTTATATAAGGGGACATTAAACTCACAAGCATTAATTTATTATGCATTTGAAAAAACAATAGGTTTATAGTTTCTAGAACAATTAAGTAATTATACTACATTAGAAAACTAATTGAGGCGTTGACATGGGAAAGGTAATAGGTAAAAAAAAAAAAAAAAAAAAATTAATATTTTTCATCGAAAAGGTAGTAAGACTATCGCCAATGACCTAGATAAAGCAGTAACTTTAGTCAAAGCTGTAAGCGATTGACTTTCTACGAACGATGCAAGATGGCACACATGAGCTAGCATAGAGATGGGAGGAAGTAAAAAAACTGCCTTGCAACCAGCTATGTAATCTCATTCATTATTGTGTTTATGTTTACATTATTAATTTGTAGCGTGAATAGGAGTTATTACAGCTGTCAAACTTTAACCTTTGCATTCACGTTGGTGATACTTTAGCAAGAGTTTCATGTGCTTGTGGCATGAGGGTATTGTTGGTCGCGGAGGAAATGAGGTGGCCAGAATAAAAACAACATGGTTGTAATTGTTTTAATCTACGCAGTGGTAAAAGATTTGGTTAATAATATCAATTTAAAATGTCTAGTATCGAGAGATTTATATATGCCATGCAACCGATAGTTCGGCATAGGCTAATAGGCCTAGCGAAGAGAAATTTTCAAAACCAATTATACCTAAAGAAATACCTGAAATGATCACAGAATCAAAGAACGTACACCCATTCAATGTTGTAAAGAAGACAAAGGAAGATTTCTATGATTTTGCTTCGGTATGCAATTCATCGTTAAATACATCACCAACAAAAATCAGCTCTGCTTCATGGATTAAAATTACGAGGGATAAACTAACCATCATAGAAATAAAAAATTCGTTCAGTGAAATTGAACCGTGGAGGGAGCACAACATTTTGAAGATAGGTAAATCTGTCAAGAACATCTCTGCCGCCTATTGGAAGAAAGCGCATCCTTAGCTAAAGAAATTCCTCCTGTCGATGTTGGAATTCATGGATCATGCGTTTTACCGTCACCTTTGTTCACCATAATGATATTTCATATTGATATGATGTGAGCCAGGTTCTGCAAACAAATGTTGCAGGTACCAAGATACTCATCAAATTAAGCCGCTCGATATGAATTAGGATATGACAGTAGTATGGGTATTATTTTAAGTAAAATGTTAAGGTATTACAGATACATCTGGGAAAGAGATAATGAAGATATAGTGAAAATCTGCTTCCAATCCCAGTTGAATGATAATGGTAAGCGAAACAGACTACAGTACATTAGGAAAACATTAGATGAGATAGGATTAAAGTGGATATGGAATTCAGTATTGAACGAAGAGAAAAACATCAATGTGATTTCGAAAATAGTTATTGAAAGATGTAATTATATACAAAGGCAGAATCATTTTGCCATAATGAGGGAAAAGAAATCTTTAGTAAGTTACTTTACATCAAAATGAAGGAAATGTGGGGTATGGAAAATTATGTGAACGATTGCTCAAAGAAACAGTAATCTGAACTGACATGGTGGAGATTAGGGATATGGAAGCTTAATGGGGCAAGAAGAAATTTCGAGAGAGGTCGTTGTCCATTATGTCTTAGTAATAAAGACGCAGAGCATATAATTTTAAGATGTCCCGAAACTGAAACTTAAGTTTTTAAAGAAAAAAATTTTCAAGTTAAATAAAGAAGTGTCATATAAGAAATTAACTGTGACAAAAAACACTAAAACACTAAAGGAACTGGGAAAAGTTTTTGTATACAGTTAAAGTAAAATGGGAAAAACAAATTAGTTGCTAAGAGGAAATTGGGTAAACGGATATACTTACACAAGGTAAACATTTATTAGTATTAGTACTGATTTCTGATGTTTGAGCTTTTACGTATGAAGACGCCCCTTTGTGAAAAACTTTCTTTAAGACCAAGGGTGATCATTTGTACAACTCCAGATACAAGAATAAATCATTCATTCATTCATAATGATAAATCTGATACCAATGCCATAACTTGCTTTAAAAAAAATTGTAAAGCGTAAATGGACGTTCTGCAACTATTTTGCAAATACAGCTTCTTATTTATTAGTGTCAAAACTGTTTTTTTTTTTTTTTGCTTCCCCTGTAAAATTTTCTTTACGTGACTTACTATCTTTCCCATGTCAACGCCTTATTATGGTAATATTTCTTAATGATGACATAAATGAATGATACAGGTTTTACATAATAAAGCAATTATATTTTAAGTTTGAATTTTGATTCAATTTCTATACTGTGATATTTATTCACTTAGTTTACTGGTTTTCTATAGGAGAGAAGTGTAGGGAGTCACTCTGTTACCAATTATGGAGAAAATATATTGCAGAATACTGTATAGCAGAATAAAGGACTGGTCAACGGAATTTAGTAAAATATCAATTTGGCTTTAGAGAAGGACAGAGTACCATGGATGGGGTATTTATTCTGGACACATTACGTGCGAGACCAATATTATTAAAACGTGGAAAACTGCATTGTGCTTTTGTAGATCTGAAAAAGGCGTTTAGCTCAATTAATCGTGATACGTTCCATGGCATAAATTGTGGGTGAAAGGGACGTCGGGGAAGATTATTGTAGCATTGCAGGCGATTTATAAAAATGTGGAATTCTGTGTAAAGTACGACAGTACAAGGGTATCGGAGAGTTTTGTCAGCGAGATGGGGGTGAGGCAGGGTTGTATTTTGTCTCCTTTATTATTTAACATGTTCATAGATGATATTGTTGATGTAAAGGGACAGACACATATGCAAGCACCTGAAGTGGGGAATGTACATGTCCCTATGCTTTAATACGCGGATGACATGGTGTTATGTTCAACGACGATTAACGGACTACAACTGGGACTAGACAGGCTTCAATCTTACTGCGAGGAATGGTCACTTACCGTTAATACAAAAAAGACTAAGACTATATGACCTTTAAGAACGGATCAGTTTATAACAAGGAACAGACACGACGTATGCGGGACAACCTTTGGATATCGTGAAGAACTTCGTGTATTTAGGATTGACGCTTACTATGAACGGACGATGGGCAAAGCACATTAAGGTGACGAAACATAAAGCGGGTCTGAAATCAGCTGAGACTCTTCGGATACGTAGCAAAATTTCAGACATGCCAATAGGTGTTCTGGAAACTCTGTGCGGGGCAATAGTGGGATCGACGATGACTTATGGGGCTGAGATATGGGGTTGGGAAGAAACAGGGAATCTAGATCAGGTCAGGACGCGTTTTTTGAAAGGGATTTTGGGGATAGGGAGGGGCACTGCAAACTGTGGCTTTACGAGAGAGTTTGGAGCGCATAGTGCTACTATAGAGTGTAAAATTAGGGTGGTTAAATATTGGTTACAACTTTTGCTGGAGGATCAGTCTCTAATTAGAGGAATATGTTATCGACAACAGCTAACGATAGGAGGAAATACGTGGGCTTCCAAATTAAGAAAGGGATGGGATACGTTTGGATGGATGGGCAGGGAAACAGGAGAAGTGTGTGGAGGAAGGTTAAGAACCGTTTGAAGGATATTGATAGACAACAGACAAATGCGCAATGTCAGACTATGGTTTCACTTGAATTACAATCGCGGTTAAAATTGGGGTAGGGGAAGGAGCAACACATAGGAATAGGATCCAAAATCAGTAAATTGGGGCTCGCTTGGATTAGACTCGGTGCATGGCGAATGATTAAGATCACAGATGAAAACGGAATGAGAGTTTGTCCCTTATGTAAGGGGAAAGAATCACGGTTCCATATTTTGGCGAATTGTGAAGGTTTGGAAAATTGGAGGGAAAAATATCTACCAGTATCTTTTATGGAATCAAATAGGGAGCAACGAAAATGTTTGGAGTTACTTACGGGCAAAAACGTTGAGGAAGGCATTGGGAAGTTTTTAATGAAGGCGAGAGAGCTCAGGTTTGAAAAAGCGATCAATTGGATAGCGGGTGTGGAGAGTAAGGAATATATTTAGTTTGTTTGTGTTATTTTGTTTTTATATTATTTGTTCTTGTTTTTTGTGTGTTTTGCGTAAGCAAGTACGGTCCTTGCGGACTCATGCAACTGTTTGCATTGGAATTTGTAAAAAGTTAATTACTGTAATAAACACCTACACTACATTACATTTTAGAAGTGAACCTAGATTTTATTAGTTTTATTGCTTTTAGTTTTGCTGATTTTGTTAACTTAATGATTGCATTTAAAATGACTACTAATTAGCTTGGCGCAAGGTTTAGCTTACATGATAGGTCGACAGTTTTTTTTATAATGTATTAAAAAGGTTTTATTAAAATTATAATTTTAATGTGAACCAAACTAGAAACTAGAAAAACATAAACATAACCTTGGATGTGTCTGAACCACTTAATAATAACGGATAGTGTTCTCATCATAATGGTTTATTTAAGTACCAGTATTTAAACGGACTAACACCTGGAAAACGAAAAGGTATTAACTCCAAAAAAATGTTTGGAGAAAAAATTAAGTTTGAATGTATATGAAAAGTCAGGTTATGAATTAAATCACCTATGCATTTTGTAATTAAATAACACATCTATTGGTTACATTTTAACACATTTTACTCATCAAAATTATGTTTCCATAACTCTTTTAGGGCCTAAGTTAAATTAAATATTATGATTACAGGGAAAAGGTATTAAGTCCAATAATGCAAAAAAAAATATTACTGATAGGAATTACAACAAACTGTGCTATATATAGATGGAAAGAAACTTAGCATCTCCAAATTGTTAATTAAATGTTTTTTAAAGTGTGTAATTAAGCTGCATGAACACTAACAATCATCTTCAAACTCATCACTTGCACTATCTTCTACAGCAGGTTCTGGAATCAGTGCTTCATAATCAATGATCTAAACTACTAAACTCTGTTGCGCTTTATCCCTGAAGGGACTAGGCCTACCACACGACCGATGCGTCATCTACCATTGGCAGATGGCAGGATTGGGGCATGTAGTCAGCAATCATACCCACGGCCGTTAATGGTGGAGCCGCTTCTTCTCTATCAAGTAGCTGCTCAGTTTGAATCACGAGGTTGAGCGCACCTTCTTCGAGACCTCCCTACCTCAGAAAAATCCGATGAGGTACCAGGAATCGAACCTGGGCCTACGGATCAATAGTCAGTGATGCTAACCACAAGACCAAGCAGGCGGTCAATGAACGTGATCAGTTATCGAATTAAATCATTCTGCCTGTAGAGATATATTATATTTGATATTTAGGTATACAGCAAAAGGTATGAAGTGGACTTAAATCTTTTTCCCTGAGAACATTCTGTGTGTAATGGACTTAATTCACTGCTCAGGAACTATAAGGGTTAGGATTTGGTTCGTTTTCACTGAGCATAGAGTACAATCTGCTGTATTTATTACTAATAATAACTCATTTTTTGAGTTAATACCTTTTCCTTGCAAGCCCACGTTGTATAAAGGGCCCAGGGGGAAAACGATCCAAATCACATTTTCTTTAAAATGAGTTATTTAATAAACAAAATTGAAAACTCTGTCGCCAACAAAAATACGCATTGTGGAATCTTCAAATTAGATACAACAATTTCTGGGGATTACAACATTTTTTTATATGGTTATATGTCACATTTTGTGTATAGTTTTACAATAGTAATTTTGTTTAGTACAATCTTGGGAATGATAAAACTATCAATGTTAATATTATTAGATACACACAACACAGTGAAATGGCGATTCTTCAGTATTTCGCAGTTGGAAAAAACATCATCCCCTAGTTTTGCATCATTGCATGTGGGTAACTCGTCATAACATTTCTGGGCTGATTTATTGCAGAATATCTTTAGAACCTATAAGTCTCTGAACTTTATTTTAGGATTTGGGATTCGGCTTCTGGTCCAATGTCTTTTGGAAAGCCTGCGAATCAGCTTTTTTAAACTTCTCTATGATGCCACAGCTGTTCCGCTGCCCGTTGTGTCAAGTTTTTAGGTTTATTGTTCTTGAGTGCTCACAAGAGAATATCATCTCAGTTACAGGTCTGGTCTCAAAGGAGCATTTTTTCATGTATAGTGTGTTTAAATAAGCTTTTCAAGCATGTACAATATGCTGATGGACTTCGATAACTGAGCATGAAGTTAAGAGTTTGTCCTTGCATTTTTAATAACATAACTGCATTGAGAATGACATGGAAAGGCAGTCAAAGGACTATGATAGTTATTTCATACAATACATGGATTTCGATCATTCTTTTATTTGATTTAGTGTTATGTAGAAGTTCTGCATGCCTTGTAATGAGTGACACAAAAAATTAATTAATTTTTGGGGGAGGAAGGACACTAATCGTTATTCTCTTTGACCCTTCATACATAAAGAAATGCAAAGAAAATATCAAGGGGAAAAGATAAAGAAGATAGTAATAAGAAAATAATATGTCATACAAAACGGAAGGTATAAATATAAACAAATGAAGAAAGAAAGAAAGAAAGAAAGAAAGAAAGAAAGAAAGAAAGAAAGAAAGAAATAGAAATGCGAAACAGGACAGATGAACCGTACAAATTCATGGTTTGGAGCCAAGAGTGACTGTGAGGAGGAATAGCAAAGAAAAAATCCGAGCATTATAAATTAAAGTTGTATGAAAGAAAGCAGAACGATATTGGTTCCTCCCCTTGGGTACGCCTCGCGAACGCAGCGAGGGTCATAACGGAAATATGATTTAAACCCAAGAATAATGTTACCAGCTTTGTCACAGCCTCAATTTATTGAGATAATCCGTGATTTTTGTATGTCGCGACGTAATGTTGTATATTTCCTTCCGAACTATATTTTCGCAATTCGCGAAGCAATGAAAGCTATTCTGTCGCTTGTGCCTGTGAGGATTAAATGACGCGGGGCACAAACAATAGATGGCAGCAATATCGCAACAATGAAGCGGCCTTCTGTTTCCAAAACAAATTTGTGGCGCTTTCCATTTCAGTGAGCCTCGTTTTGTAATTTGGAGTAATGGATCGTGCCTTCAAAATATTATCGCACATGATTCTCTGATATTTATGATTGAGGGGAGTTATAAATATATACGGTCTGGATTAATACTCCACGAAGTTGTTAAACATACCCCGTTTAAGTCATGCTGGTTCCATATATTGTCCTTTATGAGACGTGTTACATTCGTTTTGTTCTCATTTCAAACAGCATTTTCAGCCTTTCGACACTAAACTATAACACAAACGCAACGTTATTATCATTGTAAATATTATTTAAATGTTATTTCATCAGCCAACTGTAAAATACTTTGCCTGCAAAGCAAAGCTGAAACATAAATAATTCTATCATAGTTATTTAGGCAGAGAATAATAAAATTATTTTCATTTACGAAAACATTACCGGAGATGGAATTTTATTAAATATATTTATTACAATATTCCGCCTTTACCCTTAACATATAATACACAACTTATTGTCTGATGCGATTTATAATCATTATTTCTTTTGCAAATCTTTCATGTTATAATAATGGAGAAATTATTTCCACGTGAAGAGCACAGGTAGCTACTCCTGGCTGCTAAGAGATACTCTAAACCAGCGGTTCCCTAACTTTTTTGTCCTGGGACCCACCTTTACCTAGAAATTTTTTCGCGACTCACTATTACGTAACGAAAACCAATATAGGCTCTAGGCCTATAAAGATTTTTTTCGCGACCCACTACTACATAACGATAACAAATTTAGGCTATATAAAATACAGCACATGCTTTTCATATGCCTTTTAATAGTTTTACTGTGTTCAAATGGCTTATATTCCTTATATTGAAAACCAGTTTAATTTTTCCCACCCTTTTCGCGACCCATAGTTTGGGAACCACTCCTCTAAACAAAGGAGTATATGTTCATTATGCCCACTAAAAATAAGCTGGTCTCCTTAGCTGCGATGGCTGAAGTCATGGTGAAGGAGGCTGTAGGTTCGATTCCTTCTTCAGGCAGGAAAAGAGATGCTTAAAAGTAATGTAGAAAATTAAAAACACAAATTTTAGTTTTACAATAATTATAATCTTAGATACCGTCTTAATTTTTTTTATTTTATTCGAGAAATGTTACCGTTCCCTGGCAAGTCTGACATTAATATAATAATTAATTACGTAAAAAGAAGTTAGAATGGTCAATATGCAACACGTCAACATGAATTCACTAAATATTTAAGACCAGTAAGTCCGTGAAGTATGGTGCTCATTCGTTCTAAAATCAGGAGCGGGACAAAAGCAGAGACTTCAGGTAATTACCCAATGCAGGGGCTCGCAGACTCCTCCCTGGAAGCTGTCTCACCCCAGCTTCTTTTTAAGAAGACTTGAACCAACTACTGTTTAATCATAAAAATTTTAATCACCTGTCATCATCATATCACGAAAACAATTCATATTAGTCCAACATTTATTATTTTGGTTTGTGAACACTGGTGTATGTGTGATTCCAGTAACTATCCTCAAAAGTTTTGTTTCTCATTGAGACAATACTTGCTATTGAATATAGAGGACTTTGACTAAACTTAAACTGCAGTCAGATGTTTGCGACCAGACTTCCACAGCAAAACCGTGATACTCTTTTACCACTGCCCATAACTCCTCCCAAAAAAGCTTATTTTTTGCATTCTGGAATAAAAATTATTTTCAGTTTTTAATAAATTTTTATTACAATACCCGGTTACAGCATTCGCTATTAACTTCGAAATGAATATTTCCTACAATAAACTAAAATACAACTGGCAGGAAATTCAAATTAAGCTGTCAATAAAAATACCTGGTTTTTTGTAATTAATTCATAATAAGTGGATCATAAAATTTACTTAAAGACCTATAGATAATACTTTAAAAATAACACCGACAAATGTTGTAATAACACCAAAATTATGATATTTTTAAAAGAATTTTGCTTAAAAATTAAACCATTTTCACGGAAGTCTAAATAGATAACGGGGAATGGATACTAAAATATCTAATGTACTTTGTAAGGAAACAATTTTGGGGTCTTCAGACTTTTCTTTATTTTATACTATAGTAAAAATAATGCCGGGTGTTTTTTTTTTTTTTCCAGATATTTGCAATGTCAAAACACCAGTTGTATTAAACACATCGTTACCTCTTCGAAGGATACAATTAGTAATTCTTGAAAAGGTAGCTGTCGGCTGCAGTGGTCTAGCGGTAGCGTGCCCGCCTTCGAAGTTCGCGGGATCAAACCCGGCCGCAGTCATGGGGTTTTCATGACGTAAAAATCCTGGGCACGTAAAAGAACTCCAAGCCTAAGACTGGGGGCGGAGAAGCGGCGCCAGCCGTACATAATTGGAAAGAGAAGATAGAAAAGGTAATAACTCGATCAGTAAGACCTGAGCCAAACAAATGGCTGCGCAGTAGTCTACGATGACGTAATCTAGACCTGCCTGACCTTCATAGCACGTGATGTTCTTTGCTTACTTCATACTGTACAGATCATGTAAAAACATCTTAGTTAGCCTCGCATTCAACAGTGAAGACCCACCAGTGATATTCTGTGAGTTACATACCATTACTTAAATAATATTTCATAACTAAAAAAACAAATACTTTATTCACTTTATTTTTGTTTTCAGTAGATACTGGGTATTATGAACCGCATAGTTTGGAATGAATAGTACAGTATATGCATTCTCTTCTGCCCCTACTCCTTTGCTACCGGTGGACGATAAGCTATCTGAGCTTGTTTGGCTCGGGTCTTACCGATCGAGTTATAGCTCACAGAATCAAATTACATTACAGAAAATTATTATTGCAATAATTATTGCAAGGGTTGGCCTCATGGCGCTAGAGATCTCTGGATAAATTAGGACAATTTAAAAGTGTGGCATTAATGAGTACAACTCAGGATTTTTTTTTAATTTTGTGTGTATGAACTGAAAGAGGTGATGTAGAAAAAAAAATTATCGTCAGATCCCATACGGTAAGTTTTACATCAAATACTTCGCTAAAGCTGATAAGCTGTTGTCAATATCAAAGTGAAAGAAAAATATCAAAATATGAAACAAAACAAGCAAATAAAATTCTTTCTTTCTTTCTTTCTTTCTTTCTTTCTTTCTTTCTTTCTTTCTTTCTTTATCTTAGTTCTACCTCTCCCTTTTGGTATTTAAGCGACCCAAGCCGCCCGGGCCCCAAATAAAATTCTAAAATAACATAAATAATCAACTCATTAACATTTTAATTTTAGTCTTGAGTACAATGTAAATATGCCAAAAAGACATAAATAAAAAGCTCGAAGATTGATTTAAAATGAAGGCTGATTGAAATAAGAATAAATGAAGAAATGATATAATAACACACTTAATAAATATTGCAAATTGTAATAACCCAAATCATATACCCATTCTCGTGTTGTGGAGATAAAAACTTCGTAAAATATAACTCGGTTACTAGTAAACAAGAAAAGTCGATAGTTCGTTCGGTTTAAAACAACATTGCGTCTGCATGTGTTTTATTTGGGTTAAGCCTTTTACATAAATTGTACTTAACTTAAATAATCACGCAACAGCTTCGTGCACGAACATTGCAGCGCTTGTATTGCGACATATAGCCTATACCGTAAGTCAACAACACGATATTTCACAAGAATATTGTGCCATATCGCGTTGTGTTGTAATGATCTATTCGATCTCACTCACTAAACTTGTTATTTCCATGAAAAAGTTTAAACGCGTAGTGATAAGTGCAGTTGTTAGCTGATATTTCCTGAAGTGTTATGGTTCATAACTTTTGAGGTAATATTATGTCAATGGCCATTATTAAAATAATTTTTTATCATTGTGTTTCTTTATTCCTAGTGGTGACTATTTAATCGCCCCTAAGTTTCTTTGACTTACAGATTCACTAGAAACATGTGAAAAACTAATATCATTTCGTGAGCATACCATAGACTATTTAAACGAGTTTTTCTCAGATTGCCAATTTCTTAACATAAATGTACTTTTTCTGTAATCAGTGATGTTAAAGCTTGGGAAATTTTAGGATTTGTTTGTTACATTGGCTTGACTTCTGAGAATTAGGATAAACGAAATAAGTTTGTTAATAACTGACATGTATGCATTGAATTTAAGACAAACGTTTTGAAAAAATTACGCAAAATAAAATCAGTCAATCTGTAAGCGTCAAGTTCTTAGAACAATGATACGTGGTTATTACGAATACAAAAATAAACTTTTGATCACTATTGGATATGTAAAAATGTATGCTTTCATCTAAAGATCCTCTTCTTATGGTTTTGGAGGCTCCAACTGATATTTAAAAATAGAATAAAATGGACTATTCAACTCATACGCCGCGTGTTTGATATTGACCAATAACGTTTAGCAATTCCTCAGATATAGACCAATCAAGGTCGTTTATCTTACAATATTCTTGTAGGAATCGCGAGGATGGCATTTTATCGGGTAAAATGGTCTGGTCGTTACTGGAGACGCAAGTATCAGTGTGCAGTGATTAATAGTCAGATGGTGCCTCTAAGCGGCACGAAAACAGATTATTTTATACAACATAATTTGTTTGGAAATTGAAATAATAGAAATGTACATTGATTAAGAACACAATAGGCCTAAATTTCGATTCGGTGCAAGCCAGTTCGTGTGCTTTTATTCTGTTCTGCTGTTAGCTTAATTGAATGAAGTTAACTATGTCTTATATGCACTGGTGGTAGCACTGATTACACCAAAACAGCTCGAATCGATTAATGGATGGTTGATTCATAGTATGCCGTGATCTCGCAGCTGTTAGTTTTGTTTTTGTAGAACAAAGCACGAAAGTTATTATTATTTGTATAATCTGTTGGATTTTTATTCATGGAATAGTCTTAATAAATCCAACTCGAGTTGACGAGTTGCATCAGATAAATTCGCTCCTGCTGCGCAGTCGTGAATCTATCGATATACTCGTCAACTCTCGTGGGATTACCTATGATAATCTTATTGATATCACCAGCTAAATATTTGTTTATTTTATAACTAAACCTTTCGATACTACTGTATCATGTTCAGGACATGTAGTACTTTAAGAACTACTATTAAATTATTTTAGAAAAGTGAAATATACAACGTTTGAAAACACTAACTAGAAATGTGAGAGCACAGACTTTTCAAGCGAAAAGCCTACATTCATTTAATTTTTAAACCCAAACAATGCCTTATGACTTAAGTAAATTGGTTGCATAACACTCAGTTATAAAATACTACATTGCGTCAATTACATTATTTTTTAAGATCTAAAAGCACAGCTAATGCAAAATCTAAATTAGTCAACGAGTGAATTTTCCATAACCGTTCAGAAGAAGACAAAGCTGTGAGTGGTATTTGTATAAAAAGACTAAAGAGAGAAAACAGACATAAGGATTATACCTGCTCTGTCCAAGCGTTAACAAAAGATAGACTACAGTCTATTTATTAAGTGCCAGTATGTTACTTTAAAAGATTGTGTGGAGGACGGGGAAATGTCTGTCCGTCTATTCGTCCGTCCGTCTGTCCGTGTGTCTGTACGCGCGATAACTCGGATTTTCATGAAACTTGGTATACGCATTTATAACGTCCATGAAAAGAAGCCTGTTGATATTGGACCAAATCGGTTGACCGGTATTGGAGTAACGCCCAATTTACTGCCTATTTTAATATAAAAAATTAGAAAGAATTCACCAAATGCAAATTAGTTATCATGACAACATATTGTTTTACAGTATTCATAATTCATACACGGCTTTAAAAGTTGCAATAAAGTTAGCTATTACAAGTAACATTATTATTTGACATATTATGCTTATCAAACTCGATCGTTAAACTGAGCGACGTGGCTCGCATTCTGAAGGTCCCTAGTTCAAATCCCATGGCCAGCCAGTTTGCCTTCTGGCTTGTTTGTATTGTTATGTGAGTGTGCGAGTGTTAAGATATCACAGATCGGTATAGTTCTGTTGATGCTGGACGATGTTAATCTGATATTTTTTTTAGCTAGACCTTTGTTCTTCCGTAAGTCCTGCTTAATGTATCAATCTGGAGCTTAACTCGGAAATCGATTTAAAAAAACTTAATTTTCTGCATATCAAAATTTCAATTATCACTGATTAAACAAAAGCATTCTGTCACTTTGTTATATCAGTTTACCTGATTTTATTTTACTTGACATCAGCTATCGATACACTGATACATCGATTCAAGCCAAATCGACGTACTTGTTTCCTGTGCCCATAGTTACTTAACAATGGAGTTCTAATGCTACTGAACTGAATTCGATCCAGATCACCGGAATTCTGTCCCTCAGGAAATACTTTACATGCCTGTAAATCTACAGACATAAGACTGTCGCATTTACACGTAAACTACATCAGTCTCAGTCAGAATTGAATCCATGAACTGAGGAACAGGAAGCCATTATCTAAGCAACCGTTTCACTCAGGCCGACACAACTGATCATTTAAACGGGGCTAGAACTTTTTTTTTGCTTCCAGATATCATAATGTGAGGACTTAACAGCCTCAGTCAGTATTCTAGTAATTAGTTTTGCTAATCCCTTATTCTGAGACCTGAGTTATATCCCACATAGGCTACCAATTTTGGTTTCTTTTAGCTGGTCTGGAACGAGATGCATTCAGCCTCGTGGGGACAAATGAGGTGGTACTCATAAAGGAATAGAGACTCCGGCAAAAAAAACTGACACTCTTAGGCCACAAGAACCGACAAACTGACCGCATGAACCAACAAAGTAATCCACGCGAGCCAGAGCTGGGCCAAACTAATACAGAAAACAGATGGTAAACTATGCACCTTCGGGGGATGCAGCGACAAGGTCGATTTTCAGCTAAAGCAGTAAACCTGGGTTCGATTAGAATTCAGAATATAGCCTATGTTTTTTTTTTTCTACATCATAATAAGAATCCTTATTCGTTGGGGGTATAAGTTAAATAACTACAAGTAAAATGATTCCTTTAATGTTATAAAAATCCTTCATTAATGTTGAATTAATACTAAAGCTTGTTAGTGCAGTTACGTTGTTTCTGTTCATAGCGCAGTGCATCAACCACTACACAACAGTGGGCCCCATATTTTCTAACCTTTGCCTTTATTGATCGCAATAAATTCCAATAGCCACATAACAAAATCTACATAGGATATCACCAAAACAATTTAGTGATAATAGTACAAATCATTGCATCGTTTCGATTAACTTACTCAGAATGGAGCGCAACAACTGGACACAGTGTTCAAGTAATCAGCAACTTCTTACCTGTAAGGAAAAAGAGATAAATGAAATCCTTTTGAACATATTATAGATACATTACAGTTTACCTCATACATCTTTTTGACAGCTTGAATTAAAAGTAGACACACTATCAAAATCCACTCAAAGTAACCTACAAGTTTCATATTACCACACTAGTAATAAAGAGTCCATTGAAACGAACTTTGGATCCGTGGATTGATTTCAATAAAATTGAAAATACAATTTTATGTAAGAATATTTATATATGATTATATTATAGACTCAGTTTGATAAAAATTGAAAATGTTAAAATTCACTGGCATTTTAAATGTTGAATTTCTCACGATGGTCACAAAAATCATCATGCTTGATGGTTGGAAAGAACTGACAACTCTATTCCATATGTTGGCAGCCGTGGACCAGAAAATTAATAATCTCTGTCTAGATGTATATATTTTTTATCTTTTATTTTTTTTAATTCATCAACAGCATGCTCCGTTACACAGTGGTAGCACTACATGCCTATAAACTTTGCATTGAATCCTAGTACTTATATATAGTCCAGTTATTCATTGCATGGCCAGGCGGCTTCCTTTCGTTAGGAGGAAAAGTTTGCCGACAGCTCAACCCATGTACTTTGTTTTTACCGCACCAATCAGCTAGTTACCCCAGCCAATCAAAATCTAAGAATGTCCTGATACGGCTATGACAGCTACTCGTCAACTCCACGTGGAGTGAAATGCGAGGTTGCAAGATCAAGTTACAGTAAACAATAACACGTGTGAATTGAATAAAGCGAAGGAAGAACTGAGGTCAGTGATAACAATGAGAGAATATTGCAACGTTGCTTTTGTTTTGGAAAGCGGAAAGCCAGGGTTCCGTCGGCAGAGGTGGGACGTCTATTTCACCACCTGCAAACATTATGTTGGGTGTAGAATGTGTTCCAATATGTAGGCCATCGACTCCTATATTAAATATATTTGATAAATTTTATGGCAACAAATACCAATATAAGAGAAGTTTGAGTGACTTTTATTCGGATTTTCTCAGAACTAAATTCCCCCGACTGCATAGACATGTTCCTAGGATTTTGATTATGGACAGATCTAGGTACATATGCGAGCAGTTTTTTCACTAATGAAAATAAACAAAACCCGTAGCAGAAGTCAATTGTCAGATGAAAACTTACAATGTGAACTTAGACTGGCTGCTGCACAAACATTGATTCCAAGTGTTGAAAAACTTCTGCGTCAAAAGATACAACAAAAGTCAAGAAAACAAGCTTCCACTAATGAGTGATTTTGTAGTGTGAAATGCTTTATTTGAGCTGATGTATTACATGGAGATATAGTTTCTTTGAATTTTGTTTCAAATATAACTTTATTATTAATATTTATGTTCAATAATATAAATGTGGAAGTGTGTCATTTAAAGGAATGAGTCTAGATTTTGTTTTCATTTCACAGAATTTGTGGCATTACAATTTAATTACTATAAAATTGAATAAAATCAGGAACTTCTCAACTATGTTGAAAACTACAGAATTAATTATTGTGTGTATTATCTTGCTAGGAATATATTGTACATTATTTACATTGTTACAAACATCATGACTTCATGAATGTTCTTTGTAGAAAACATAAGTAAATGATAATGAAATAATAATGTAATACAACCAGCGTCTTTTGATATGCCAATATGATTTGTGAATTTCAAAAGCCTAATGAGTATGCCGACACTGAACTCAAGAGAGGCAGTATACGGGCCTTTCTACACGGACGGAATAAACGCGACGGATTGTCAGCGACCGAAACGCGTATCCACTGGGTCAATGGGTAGGTAATGTTATAAACTACACGGATGGAATAACCGCGCCTTCAGACGCGAAAAAACTAGAGGACAAGCCGAATCTCGGTCGCCGAATTTCAGCGACCGAAACGCGTGATGCATGTTACACGCAAGGCTTGTAAACTACAGAGGTAGCGTATTCCGGCGAGTTTATAGGACAGGGGGTTGCGGCGAGCAGGCGAGTGTGTGACGTCACAAGATTCCAGATCTCGCAATTATCAGTTTTTACTCAGTCTAGAAAATCTTACACCGCGTGATTAAACTCGTAACCTTTAATTAACCCGTGGTCGGATTCCTGTGAAATTTATACAGAAATAATCTACACACATCAGCCCTACTGATGGTTAAAACAGAGCCTTAAAAAAGCGGACACAAATGTTTTTATTTCATTTTATAAACATCACCCGTTACACAAAATTCATGGAGGGAGAAGCAAATTTCACTATGCGACAATTTTTTGTATTTTTGTGTCCCGAAAAAACTTCAAGCGAGAAAGTTTTAGTGAAATAATTGAATTTTAATACAAATGAAGTTCCAGCCCCATATCTCGAATGGTTTACGAGTAATTGAGTGGTAATTATTCGGGCGCTTCAAGGTGTCAGAATGATTTGGCGCTTCAAGCATGGTGCCGCTGACAAAGCTTCTACCTACTGATCTCGGCCGCTTGAACGCAGTCTTTTAGGATAGATATTACCAGTACATACTGTTTTTAATAATACAAATGGAAGGTGCTTTAGAAAGTGCAATTAACTGAACCATTATGCCGGGCCAGATATGTGCTGTGGCAGTGTGTAACAGTAATTTTGTAGATTGTAGAAAACAGCTAAGATGTGAACTGTTCTGTTATTCAAGTTACTTAAATGTTCCTCTGATTCTACAGCATTTGTCTTTAAAATCTTGTAAAAATCTCCCAAAGGATCTAGATTTGAATAGAAATTATATAATACAGGTAGGCCTATATAACAGCTAAAGGGTGATTTGTTCTAATATTTTGTTGCCTAGAAAATATTCCTCATTCTAGAGGTTATGTTAGTATAATTTGATGAAAATTTGTTAAAGAATGTATCCTATATTTGTATAGAAATTGTACCTTATAATAAGGGTAGAAAACAACTACGGGAATTTTTATGTATCAATATTAACATGTACAGTACTAATGTTATTATTACATTGCGTAGACTATTGTAGAGTATTAATTTGTGTTAATATTGTAATCAAAGCAATACATTTATATTAATAATAATTTTCTCCGGGTTATATGGGGTAAGTTATGTAGGTAATGATTGGTGAAACACGGCCAAAAATGTACATCTGTATACAAATTATGTGACGACAGATATAATATAGACCTAATAAACGAAGGGATGGTTTGTGAATTGCAGGGCAGGGAAACTTTCATGAGCAGCACAACGAAAAGAGGCGCAGGATCTTTAAAATCGACGTCTCAACATAAAAAAAAGGACACAAATTGCTTCGCAATGCATTCTACATAAATCACACAATATTTCAAAGGATTTTTCCATGAAGTTTTCATTAAAAAGTATCATCGTCTTGCCCTAACTATAACCCGATAGCATGCTCTTAAAGCCTCGGCAATTCAATTTTAACTGTAATACGTTTTCATGTTGATAAATTTTTTTAAAATATGAGAAGGGCGTAACAAGGTATTAAACTAATAAGGCATTTGATAAGGTAATTAGAAATAAAAGTTACTAGCACAAAGGATCAAAAAATAAAATAAATAATTCAACAAATATCTAAATAACAGTAGTGCAGATTTACAAGATTAGGAAAAAGTTTAATTCATTCTTTTTCCCCAGCGGGTCAATCTTTCAGTATGGGTACAAGTAGCCAGTTAATATCCTTTATTATTGAGTCCACGATTAAAATATTTAAGGATTTTTATGTAATTGCTAGTAGGCCTATTTTATAGAATAAAAAAGACCTCTGTACCGTTCCGGTAGCTTTATCGCCTTGAGTAATTACCACTCTATTACTCGTAAACCATTCAAAATATAAACGTGGTACTTGATGTATAATAAAATTCAAATATTTCCCTAAAGCTCACATGCTTGAATCATTTTCTGGTCACAGAAATAAAAAAATTGTCGCATAATCAAATATGCTTCTTCCTGAACATTTCACGGTCGTCACAAATCACTCCGACACAGAAGCGCCTGGAATAATTACCACTCAATTACTCGTAAACCATTCGAGATATGGGGCTGGAACTTCATTTGTATTAAAATTCAATTATTTCACTAAAACTTTCTCGCTTGAAGTTTTTTCGGGACACAAAAATACAAAAAATTGTCGCATAGTGAAATTTGCTTCTCCCACCATGAATTTTGTGTAACGGGTGATGTTTATAAAATGAAATAAAAACATTTGTATCCGCTTTTTTAAGGCTCTGTTTTAACCATCAGTAGGGCTGATGTGTGTAGATTATTTCTGTATAAATTTGACAGGAATCCGACCACGGGTTAATTAAAGGTTACGAGTTTAATCACGCGGTGTAAGATTTTCTAGACTGAGTAAAATCTGAAAATTGCGAGATCTGGAATCTTGTGACGTCACACACTCAAGTGCTGCGATTGGTCTATCCCGGAATACGCAACCTGTATAGTTTACTGATCTTGTGTTACACGGGCAGAATGGTGAGCGAAAAAATGCAAGCTGGAATTAATTTCCGCCCCATGAGTCACCTAGTCTACTTCAATCAATCAATCAATCAATCTTAAATTTTTTATTATGTAATTTTATCTTAAAATGTTTGCTGTATATCAATTTTACACATAATTACAAGGAAAATGACACCAAACAATGTATAATTTACTTTAATAGGACCATTTCTAACAAATACATAAATAAAAGTTACGAGAAAACTGCTTTTAAGTCCTATGTTCTTATTAAAGTAAATTATACATTGTTTAGTGTCATTTTTCTTGTAATTATGTGTAGAATCGATATAACACAAACATTTTAAGATAAAGTGACATATTAAAAATTCTAAGATTGATTGATTGAAGTAGACTAGGTGACTCTTGGGGCGGAAATTACGGTCGGTACTAATCCCCTGCGCTTGTAAGTGTGAGGGTGCTTGCTGGTGAAGGAACCTACCTGGACCCACGCGCCATCCCTATTTGCTAAGGGTATATGTTTTACGTCTGAAAGCCAAACTTACTCCAAAATAGAAGATGCGGAAAGATTGCCAGCTATGAGGTGCCATGCGAACTACATGAAAGAGGACGCTGAAAAACGAGCTGGAGATAGCTAGGCAGCTCGTTATAACCGCTCGAGAACGAACTGACTCTTTTAAACGACTCTCATTTACGAGCGGGAGCGAAAGAGCTAGCTCGCGCAATTGAACTGTTTTTTTTTTATATATTATTTTTTATTTAGCTTCATATTTACAACCTGCGTTTTACCCTGAGGGTATATTGCAGGGTATTTAGTCCAAAAGAATACATAGTATTTACAAAATATGACATGTTGTCTGAGTTAGTGTTCTAGGGAATTACACAAACTAATCATTTTAAATTTTTAAGGCAGTGTCTTGTAGATTTCATATATATACTTGACTATTCGTGGAGATGAGATCACTTTTTGCAGAACTATGTTGGAATCTTACATATAAGGTGGTCTATATTTATCCTGTAGTTTGCAATGGAGTAGAAGATGTATGGCTGTTTGGTTGTCTTCAGAACATGGGCACTTCGGTGATAGTGTTTTCCCAATCCTATGCAGGTAGGCTACTGTAGGAATTTTGGACCCATCACTACGTGCAGCGCTACCCTCTCCAAACGAAGTTCAGTGCGTGACTTCTAGGGCAGGAACTACCTAATTCAAGCGCGCACAGCAAATTGTATCTTTACCAGCAAACCTGCCATTTGATGAACATATATAATTAGGTACTAGCTTTTCTTGTTAAATTATAAATTCAGGATATCTTAGTAATAAATGAGCCTAAATTCAAACTGAATAATTAAGGCCCGACACAAAAAAGGGACAATCATTGTATGTCTTTCGAATAATAGGTTTGTTCCTACAGCCATGTCGTGTACTATCAAGTACCACGACGCATGCGTACATTTTCAGAAGCTGAAAAAAGACATTGTGGGCAACGTCGCGCGATGCATCGTCTTAAATGACAATGCATGACATGGCTATAGAATCAAATCTAATCTATGGAAGACGTCCATGAACATAGTTGTGTCACACCCAAGAGTTCGAGAGACTTCCAATCATTGACATAAGGTCATGTGATTTTAAAAAAATCCACCAAATTACTAAATTCTCTTTACTTGCGTGAACAGATACGAAAGAAATTCTGTCGATCAAGGAGAACGTCATTATCGACCGCAAAAATCGGTATGCAACTAGGCAGAAGAAAGGAGGTAGATGATAGAGAAGTCAAATGGATGTCTCATCTCTAAATTGATATATTTCTTGAGTAGTTTCATCATCTATGTAAAAAGCATGTTGCCTTTATGAGATTCCAGGATTAGTACGGTTTTGTAATTACATAAAACTTGTGAAATAAAAATTAGTTTCAAATTTGTACATCTGAAAAAAAATCATATAACTTATAATCATAATGGATATAGTACTCCCATTTGATTAGTTGCGGCAAAAGTAGTACCGGTATAATTTGTTTGTGGAGGAAGAATGAAAATTAGTTGTCATGGTGTCATGTATAGCCATGAATCTATCCCACATTTTAGATTGGTATGGAACTGACTTGATTGTCCTACAGATCACTGCAACAAGCACTGATAATAGTTACGTTATATCTCGTGACGATAATATATGAGTACTCGGTGTCTATTAAACAAACATGGTTCAACATTTAATTGAGGTGTTCTTGGATATCGCTCTCATGATTGTTTGTGGATGATGGTTACAGTTAATGACTTATGAAGAGATAACGTTTGGAAGGATAGTGACCAGAGCCCTTGGGAACTGAGGGAAATTGCAGAAAATAAAGGCAATTGAGATGGCCAAACACAGACCCAAGAGAGCGTTAATGAAGATAAGGCAGTGAATGCACACATAGGTTGGATTAGAGCCCCTTTCTACTCTAGTTAACTTAACACATACGACTGCTCTCGATAAAGATTGCCAGTAGAAACTGCAAACACACGTATACAGCTTGTGGCCTAATGGATACCAAATTCTGCCTTGCAGTTTTGCATGGCTTTAGCATCGGGCTGGTTTGAGGTCGAACGAATTATATTCCATTATCAACTAATTCAATGAATATAATATTATTTTCTTTCCAACTCCTTCAGTAGAAACAAGATATTAAAGCTCCACTTTGCCTCTTCAATTTTTTAAATCTATAAATATTCCAAAACTTTGTAAAATAATCTTGTATTATACATTTTTAAACTACACATAAATTTTATTAGGCCTACCCTCTTGGAGGTTATTTTTTAACACTGAAATGTACTCTCAAACCCAACCTCTGCTCGGTTGGAGTGTACATGGCTCATATTTTTAAGTAAACTTTTTGAAGTTATTGCATTTTAATTAAATATAAATGACAAATACTCTTCATGCATTAAATTTAAAATACAATTTACATTCACATTTCGGCTTTATTTATACACGTGTTAATTTAAGAAGTTATATGGCAAGATTGGATGACCATGTAACTATTGACGTCCATATTTATGTTGCCGTTGTTGTTTCGGAAAGTCTTGTTCATTCTGAATGATAATACGTGTATCAGCATATTAAGTATATTTAATTTTATTGGTTATGGTGAATTATGGTAAGCAAATATTCAAACTGGTATTTTCCTTTTTTACATTGGACAGCATCGAAAAGACCTGTTTATTCAAGTATACCAGTCCTTGTATTTGTTGTGTACGGTGAGTAAAACGCTCTACTAGTTTTGATGATTTTTCATAGTTTGACTCTCCGTATTTTTTTTTACTCGTTCTGATCACGTGATGTTAAAATAATGATTAAATTGAGCGACTGTTATAACGTTGTAGTAATTTTATATAAACAAAATGTTTGGGTTTCAAAACTGAAATGCGAATTAACGAAATCACATTACATCCTAATAAACGTAAAAATCTTCAAAATATAAACTTAGAGAGATGTAAGACCACTGATTCCTAAATTAGATACAAGAGCTTTGGTATATTTGATATGTTGTTTGATGGTTTGATAGTTTTTATATGTTTGATATGATAGTTTGATAATTATGTTAAGGTGCAATTGCTTAATACAAAAATATAATGAATTGACTTGTCCCCTATACTTCATCTTTCCGTATCTTCTTGTCGTTAAACTGAAGAGATGATAGGCAAATTCAACTTACAGAAGTGCTCAATTTTGGTGTCAAAGGGTTCATGAACTGCATATCTGTATAAAATACTGTTGGTACAGTTGATGAATATAAAAATACAAAAATAATGCAGTAATTAATGGCATGTTGCTAGGCGCATTACAGAACATTTGTATCGCAGTTAATTGACTACCCATAACTGATGTGCAACATAACCATATGTAACGTTTTGGTCTAAACTTCTAGATCAATTTTTTATTTGGTTTTCGATACTATTTTAAGATAGTAGAATGGATGAAGAAACTAACACCATCAGAGCGGTCGTCTTCAGCTTATAGTAAGTCAAAATAAAAATGGCCGTTGACATGTTCATTTTTGTAAATTTTCTCACACAATTCTCATATTTTATAAACAGCTATCCATAATTATAACCATGATAAATATGCATATTCTATAGTGATATAGGGCAAAAAGTGACTTTCGTAACATCATAATAAACTCATTATCGGACATTACATTCAGCAGGCACTTGTCAAGAAGTATTTAACTTACTTACAAACAAAGGAGCGAAAAGAGCAACAATGAATGTTAAATAGAAAGAGAAACCAAAGTGAAATTGTAGCACGTCAATGAGTAAAGGACTTTGAAGGATGCCTGCTATAGTTTTAAGTTTTTATAGTTTAGATTTATTATTCAGTAGCTTAATAGTGCTAGGTAAGTGCATTCGATTAAGTAGTGTGATTGTAAAGATTGTCTTTTTCATATTTTACTTAGATATAATTTTGTATTTTCTTTCTTTTTTATTACTTGCAGTTATAATTTTTTTTACTATTCAAATGAAGTCAATAATAAACATTTTGAACACTTTGGAGTAGCTGTCATTTTCATTTTGACCTAGTAAACATTCAGCACATGCGTTAGGAACCAAACTGCAATGCACTGTATGTAATAATAGCTTTGTACCATACGCGAACAACTGGTATGGAAAAATCTGCCGAAGTTAGTGTTAAGAAATTACCAGTTGCGAGATAAATGACTGATGAACCATTCTGCTCTCAGTTTTCCTTCTGCTCTCAGTTTTCCTTCCTGAAAAATTCAAATTATTGTTTTAATAGCTTTAGGCTAACCTTCCATTTAAAAACAATGAACGATGAATGTTGGTGGTGACAAGCCAACTCCGCGGCATTTGTAAAATCACCACGAACTGAAATAGTCTATTGGGAGAATCAAACAATCAAAAATAAATTAAATTTTCATGGTTTGGAACGAAGCATTGTATTATCAATCTACTTCAATTTTGTGAAAACATAATTATTAATTCCTAATTAAACACCTGCCAATCATTATTACACAATGTTTGGTTCATATGGGATCAGAACTGCTTAATAAAAATTGGTAATACGTAATGAGGGAAATGCAATGAGTAAAATACTCTTTAATATCCACTTTGTATGTAATAATTAACTTTACAACCCTCGGTATTTTCTCAAAAAGGAGAGTCTGAGAAATGGAATTTGCACAGCGTCGTGAAGATATTTTAACTAGTAATATATAAAATAATTATTTAATGTAATAACAAACAGCTTTTGCTAATGCCAATATTATATCTAGTTCACATAAAAATAATTTCATAAAACCTATAGGCCTACTCTCAACTTCTTGTTTTCCAAGGTCTTTCTAATAGAGTCTACAAAGCAAGTTGCCCTGATGATGGTTCCAGGTAATCGAAAGGCAAATAATAGAAATTGAGAATAAAGATTTTACACATTGATTTTATTAATCGAGCTGAATGGTACTACACAACATGATTTTAAACAATTTGGTGCATATATGCGATTTATTCACATCAAGAGACATAATAATCTGGTGCAGTGAGTTGCTTATACATCTACTAGTCTAATATAGCACATATGTCTGAAAAACCGTTAACATTTCATCCCGTTTTGAACATAGTTGAAAAGTCCCTTATTTTATTAAATGTTATAATAACTAAATTGTAATGCCACAAGTTCTGTGAAATGAAAACAAAATCTAGACTCGTTCCTTTAAATGGCACATTTCCACATTTATATTATTGAACACAAATATTAATACTAAAGTTAAGTTATATTTCAAACAAAATTCAGAGAAACTATTGTCTCCATGTAATACAGCAGTATTAAAGAAAAGCTCAAATAAAGCATTTCACACTACAAAATCACTCACTAGTGGAAGATAGTTTTCTTTATTTTTGTTGTCTCTTTTTTTGCACATGGTGACAAACGAAGAGGTTCTGAGTAGAGTGGGTGAGAAGAAGTCAATCATACACACAATTCGTCAGAGGAAAGCAAACTGGGTTGGGAACATTCTCAGAAGGAACTGCTTATTACATGATGTCGTAGAAGGAAGATTGGTGGGTACAACTAGACTTGGAAGAAGAAGAATTCAGCTGTTGGACGATTTAAGGGAAAAGCGGAAATATTGGATGCTGAAGGAGGAGCAGAGGATAGACAGTTTTGGAAAACAAAATTCGCGTATACCAAGTTTGAAAACCTGCCGGAAGGCAGAATACTTATACTACTTTTTTTGCACTCTTTTTCAACATCTGAAATCAATGTTTGTGCAGCGGCCAGTCAAATTCACATTTTACGTTTTCATCTGACTGTTGACTTCTGCTGCGGGGTTTGTTTATTTTCATCAGTGAAAAAAACTGTTCGCATATATACGTAGATCCGCACGTAGACAAAATACTAGCAGCATGTCTATGCAGTCGGGGAAATATACTCGTAGTTCGGGGAAACGTCACTCAAACTTCTATATTGGTAGGCTATATATTATCATAAATGTAGGGGTCGATGGCCTACATATTGGATTACGTTCTACACTCGACATAATGCTTGAAAGTTGGCGAAAGAGACGACCCACCCTATCAACGAACCCCGTCTCAGATTGATGTAACGTGGTGCACAGGAGTCGCACGATGCAAGCCTCTTTGCACGCGCACAAAATACAGCGAGTTGGAGACCACTGGTATAAATATAGCACAAAGATATGCATTTGGGGAGAGAGATAAGATAGGCATTAGGGGAGAACGAACTCATGATTTTTGAATCTCCATAGTCAGGAATCTTACATTAGGATTCATTAAAGTGCACAAGTATGGTGCTGTTAAACATGACGATGTACGGATCTGAACTAAACATATGAAAGACTGGATAGTCTGAAATGAGGTTCTTGCAAGTATATAAGAAGCGAAAATAATACGAAATGATTAAGCTTTTTACATCCTTAAAATGTTAGTAATATGTATACAGTATCAAATCATGTTAAAAACACAACGAAATATTCGAGTCCCAAAGGTATCCATGATGCAGCGGTGTGAGATGCAGCGGTGCGAGAAATACCGCTCGTCAGAATTACTTCGAAAACAATTAAACCCGTTTCTAACAAATCCTATTACTATAATGATGATCATGATGATGATAGGAAGGTTGAAAAAATCCGGGGTCGGATCTTTGGGGTGAGAACCACGGCACACTCGAGGCATACTATAGGTAGGGTGATACCACAGTGGTTGTCCATTGCCTTCCGCGGGATGGAAATGAACACAATACCCAGACTTCAACAGGAAATAATTTTTCTCTTTTGAAATATTTTCAATCCGACCAGCAATCGATTCTGCATAGCCGAAGAGGACGGAAGGCGCGCTACCGGCCCAATTTGCATAGGACTGATAATGTAAGGACTACTTTTGGAGAGAAAAAAAGATAATTACACTTGCGAAATAATTTATGTAGTAATCTATATCACATATATCATTCAAAAAGCACGAGCTGCATTATAATGACTACTTGGTTAATAAAATGGAAGGGTAGGCTAAATGCTATTATTAGGGAATACTATGTAATTTAATTAAAATGCAATGACTACTTGAGGTCGCTAACTTAAAGTTCCCCGCGTTACCAAGACATTTTAAAATTTTGCTTCTACTTCCAGAATACTGTATTATTAGATTTTATGAAGGACTTTCGATTTTCAGTCCTTCGGTCGCTTTGTAGTCGTTTATGCGAAATGATGAGGAAAATGCCTTACACACAGATTATAGTCCAAAATGAGCTCCATCTAGAGGATTTAGGGTTTTCACGTCTTCATCCTAAATACATGCATAGGGGTGGAAATCAAAAGGTACAACTCAATATCATGTTCACATTATAGAACGTCCGAGAACTTAAAATCTAATGTACTGGAATTAAAGGAGACGAATCTTTACTCCTTTCTTATTCAACGGTTTAATGGCTGAAATCAAGAGAAAAAGAATTTCCAACCTCATTATCCGCATTTACGTGCTTACAGAATGATACTTTAACTTTGAAGGAGTGGGTTGGAAGTCTTACAATTAATTTAACATTACAGTGCTTTTGGTCGATCAGTGAGAAACATATGTACCAGGTTCCCACAAAATTCCTCCATTCGTTAAATGTATTTCAACGACCCAACCCCTAATCTATACAGGTTCCATAAAAACCGGTTGTAGGCTATTTGGGTAAATGCTCAAATACGTTTGTTGTCATTTGTGTAGTAAAGTATTTATGCTAAAATCCGATCAATTTCTTTTCTAACATAAATTTTTGTACCGGTACTCTCTTTTCATTCCTTTAAGAGTAGATTCCCCCTAACCAAAATGTTTAATTATATTTTGGAATATTTTTACCAGGTTATAAGTTAAATAGAACCGTTAAATAATATTTCTCCATGCAAATTTTAATCCTTTATTGACCCGTTCTGGGGTTGAGTTTTTAAAAATCCCTTCATACTGAATCTGTACATTATGAAATAAGACTTCTGACCAAATTTCATATTCGTAGATTTACCGGTTTCGGTTCGGTGATTATGAATCAGTCAGTCAGGACATGTTATAACTTATATAATTACATGTTCGGTATAAAAATTTTAAATGCGAATATGCGAAACATGTTTCTACAGTGGAATAATTAGAATCACAACATCCAGACTTCAAGCAGGAAAGAAATGCTTCTCGTTTGAAATACTCGTATTTCCAACCCGACCGGCAATCGAATCCGAATAGCCGCAGAGGAATCAACGTACATCTATTTTTCCATTAAGTTGAACTAAATTCTTAGTAACTAATTATTTTCCGTTTAATATGCATTCGCGATTTGTAATGCAACACTTTCTCATATTAATTTATGGCAATTATTGAATAATATATCCTCCTAAACTACTTCACAAGGTTCGGATTTCCTTACTACATGATTATTCGCGTTTTGTTTATTACATGAACAAAAGTAGGATCATTTTCACCACATCCTTTGTTTCTGAAGGAGGAGAACGTGGTAAAGATATTGAAAATAATAGTTCTTATATCAATTAATTGTGTCTTCAAAATATTTAAGAACTGCGAGAAAAAGTCCCACGTTAAATTTGAGAGAAATTATAAAGTGTAGAACAAATCCAGTGAATACACTTTATGGTCATCAGATGACACATCAGTTCATTTGTTGATTGAAAAACCAGTTGAAGAAAATCAGGAAAATTATAGTAAAACATTCGGGATAAAACAGAGTTAAAGAATTTTTATGATCTATTTCAAAATCCTGAAGTTAATTTTAATTTGTTCACTTCATATTCATATGTATTTTGTGTAATAGAGATTGGAAAATTAAACATCCTTTTCTTTGGCGGGATTTAGCTGCTTTTTTCTTACTCCGCTTGGCAGCTTTATCCAGCCATATCAACTAAAATTCCTTTGGAATTGGATTGCAAAATTTTCCGGTCTCACTTTATTATAAGGGAAATAGAGATGATCCTATCTGCAAACAGCATCCATGAAAATAACCGTAGTAAACTTTAATTCTTTACTGTTGTATTAAAACATCACAGGGTGACAAAAAATAATTAGACAGTTAGCAGCAGCCAGTTTACAGTGAGCTCCCTAATTGCAGCGTGGTTTCGCTTTCCATTCGATATCAGGAGGCAGCGGTGGTCGCTAAACGATCTACAATTTAATAACGTTATAACGAATCAACAGAGCTGGCACGCCGGCAGACAAAAGGGGAGTCTAATGATTGTTACTCCGGCTGTGTAGGAACCGTCATGAGATTGTCCTTTTCGTTTTAAACCCCCTGCCTGGTATAAAACCCTAATTTCGCCACTGAATTAAACAGTGACATTCATGTTTCCAATAGGAGAGTTAGGGGGAGTCTACTGCTGCTGTTGAGGGTTCAGTTTAATGTAATCTTCACCCCCTCGCGCGCCCGGACCATTTCTCCGCGGTGCTTCATATCAAAAGAAGTATAACCGTGTTATCCACCCTCGCACAGAGAGAGGGAGGATCCGAGGGGATGAAATCTGCCTGTGTGTGCGTGCGTGCGTGTGTTTGTGAAGGGCGGGGCGTTTCTACGCTCCATCTCTCCGCTAAGGTTTAACGACATCGTATCAAGTATATACGTGTTCCGTAAACCAACATGAGACATGAGGCTTCAGGATGTACACGTGTTCAACGTTAGCTTCTAAAATTCGTCGTCGGATGAAACCCCTGTTGCTTTAAAATTCCTCCGAGGTATATTACGTCTGTTTCATTTACAAGCGTTTATAAAAGTAAATGGTGCACAAAGTTTGTTTTACTAGATTTTAGGTTAAGAAAAGAGAAGTGCTTTTTAAAAATTAATATCCTATCTTCAGATTTAAACATGAATTATCTGAATATCCAGGAATTAAAGAAATGGGAAAAACATATTTCTTACATAGTAAAAAAATCGAAAAACAACCAATAGGCCTATAAATTTGTAAATCCCAATATCTTCACATCCATTAACACTCTACGAATAGCATTTTTAGCCTTTGTCGAATCCATTATTCAGTATAGCGTTACTGAATGGCGAAACGTATCTAATTGTTGTTGTTTTTCTTCTTTTTCCAAACCAAGGTTTGGGCCGATGACCCGTTCCGAGGCTAATATAAATTCATGTTGGTCATTCCATCTTCTCCGAGGTCTTCTTAAATCCCTCGTTCCGTCCGGTCTATATAATAAAGCTTGTGTGGCATGCTTATTACATGGTCTTTCCACTTATCTTTTTTGGTTATTATATAACTCCTCCACTAAATTCATTTTTCCCAATTGTGCACGAACATCTTGATTTCTGACTCTATCCCTTCTTGTTTTTCCAATCAGTAATTTCATAAAATACATCTGTCATGACTCCAAACATCTCCGATCTTGAGCTCTTAAGACACTTGTTTCGCTACCATACTTCAAAGTTCGCTAATTTTTATAAAATTTCCATTCTCATGTTCCTACCAAAATACGTTTTTATACATCCATTTAATTTATTATATTTTGTCATGTTTACTTCCAGGTCAATGTTCATTTGCTCTACATTTTGTCGGGTAACTTTAGGCCCTTGCAGTCCTCGGATATAATTTGGCCGTCATCTTCATCCCATCCTCGCTTGTTCAGAGTTAGTGTGTGTGTGAATAGTGTGTCTCGTCTTATGTGTTCGTGTTGTCTCGGAAGTGGCCCCGGCATTGGCCTGATCACTCATCCGGGGAGGCCCTCCATGTCCTTGACTGGTCTGTATGTATGTTATCCATAGATAATCCCTCTCCAGACAGGTCGCGGCCCTGTAAGATACGGGCGGCGTGGGTCGCATAAATGTCCCTAAAAGAGTAAAGAAAGAACAGTAAAACTGATACATTTAGGGTTTAATAATGTCCATTTTTCAATTATCATGTTTAGATATAGAATGAACAACGATGGTGATAATCCACATCTTTGTCTACGTCCTCTATTCACCTGGAGAGATTTGTGCAGGCATTAAATTGATAGCTTTTTAATGATATTTTGGTATTGCCATAATGAATAGAGGAGAAAGTGTGATTACTGAGTTCACTGGTTCCGCCGCTAGGTAGCAGTTACTCTGCTTGAGATTCGCGGGAGCAAGATTATTACGGGCGTTATAGGAAAAATTGCAAACATTCTTAAACAAAATAACACATTAATCTATTTCAAAATGACTCACCTTATCTAAATTGAATTGTTAGATACTTCTGACAATTTTCGGGCTGCTTTACACGTCTTGGAAGATCTCATCTCCATATATAAACATGGCCGTGTGTAACAGTAATTTCTCAGATTGCAAGAAGCTTGACCGTAACATTTCGTTCCACATCTTTAAAAAAATCGAAGATGTTCACAAGCAATGAACAATTATATAATATAGGTATGAAACAGCTAAGGGATGATTTGATCTAATATTTTGTTGCCTAGAAAATAGGGTGGAGGGTATGTTAGTATAATTTGATTAGAATTTGTTAAAGAATGTACATTTGTATAGAAATAACAACGTATAATTAGGGTAGAAATCAGCTAAGGGATATTTTATAAATTAATATTAATATTACATTGTATAGAATATTACTGAGTATTAATTTGTATTAATATTGTATTAATAGTAATATTGTTTATAATAATATTAATTTTCTCCTGGCTGTATGGGGTAAGTTATGTAGGTGAAACACGGTCAAAAGTGTAGATCTGTGTACAAATTATGTGAACAGAGATAATATAAACTAAGGGATGGTTTGTGAATTGCAGGGCACGGAAAATTTCATAAGCAGCACTACAAAAATAGGGCGCGTGATCTTTAAAATTGGCGTCTCAACATCCGATAAAGACGCACATACGCAAAAATTGTTTTGCAACGCATTCTACATATATCACACAATATTTCAAAGCATTTTCCCTGATTTTTTCATTAAAAAAATTAAATCCTCTTGCCTTAACTACAGCCCGCTATTTGCTCAAACCCTCGACCATTCGCCGTTCGCTGTAACTGATGTACGCCTTATGTTGTTATATTATATTATTAAAAAAAGGAACAAGATATTAAACTAATAAGACATTTGCTATGATAATTATACATAAAAATTACTAACATAAGTGAACAGAAAATATGATAAATAATCCAATAAATGCATAAATAAAAGTAGTGCAGATTTACTAAGTTAGAAAAAAGCTTCATTCACTCCTTTTCCCCAGCGGGTCAATCTTGCAGTATGGGTACAAGTAGTCAGTTAATATAGTATTATTATTGAGTCTACGAATAAATTATGTAAAAATTGTTACGTTATTGCTGGTATTTTATGGGAAGGATGCCTGCTAATACCTCAATACCATTCTGATAGCTTTAGAGTAATTACTATTACTCGTTAACCATTATAGATATATAGGTGGTACTCAATTTATAATAAGATCCAAATATTTCACTAAACCTTACACGCTTGATCTCTTTCTGGACACAAAAATAAAATAATAAATGTCGCATAGTCAAATTTGCTTCACCCTCAACATTTCACGATCGTCCCACATCATTCAGACAGCTGTAGCGCCCGGAATAATTACCACTCAATTACTCGTAAACCATTCAAGATATAAAGGTGGTACTGAATTTAAAATAAAGTTGAAATATTTCCCTAAAACTTTCTCGCTTGAAGTTTTTACGGGACACAAAAATGAAAAAAATTGTCGCATAGTCAAATTCCGTTTCACCCTCCATGAATTTTGTGTAATTGGTGATGTTTATATAATGAAATAAAAACATTAATGTCCGCATTTTTTAAGTCTCTGTTTTAACCATCAGAAGGACTGTGTTGTGCAGGTTATTTCTGCACAAATTTCACAGAAATAGGACCAAGGGTTAATTAAAGATTGCGAGTTTAATCATAAGATGCCAAACTATCATGACGCAGCATTGAGAAGTTGAAACGCAAACGAAGGTGCTGCCAGTGTTTCGGTGGACCGCCGCTCTCCCTATACCCACCATTGTATTAGCGGCAGAGTCATCACACTTTCTCATTCTATTCATTATGGTATTGCTATAAAAGGATTTTATAGCATTAACTAAGTTGGATTTTATTTTACACTGATGTAGGATATAAAATAATTTCTGGCGATTAATCCTACCATAAGCTTCCTCGTAATCTAGAACCTAAAGCTTATTATATTCTTATTATATTCTCTCCTCTTTTCCAATATTTGCTTCAGGGTTAAGATTCCATTAATAAACGACCTTCCCTTCCGGAAGACATCCTGCTCTTCTGATAATATAAGCCTATATATATATATATATATATATATATATATACACACACACACACACACTAGCTTAAAAGGCCCGGCGTCGTCCGGGTTTTTATTTGTAATTTAAAATTAACTTATGAAGGACTTCCTTTCGATTTTCAAACTCCAGGGCCTTGTATAATATGTAGGCCTACATAGAACTTGAAATGAGGAAGAACGACTTATCACACTCAAACTATTACCTCACAAAACGATACATAAGTTATAGCTTTTTATGGCTCACAGAGAATGTCGAATGTTGCATTCCGTTGCTTCTACACACCTTGCCTGAGAGGGGTTGAAATAAGAAGATACATAAATTTTGATTACATAAGATTGTATTGCCTTTATGGAAATTTTTATTTCTCACTCTCATGTTACCATACAACCGTTTTGGAGCTGAAATTAAAAAAAAAAAAAATCAATACCACTTTTAAACTTTCCTCCCCCAAAACCTGGGACATAAATATACTGCGAGCATAGGACTGAAAATATTCCATCCTATTTTGTCTTCTTGTCGATGTTTAGGGTCTGATAAACATCCCTATACAAAGCCTACAGCTATGAATGACGTATCAGTGGGATAGGATTTTTTGCCGACTTCTGATATAGCATTATTTGTGGCATACACTTAAGCTGTCCTTGCAATACGACCGCTTATTCTACATCAAAATGTGAAGTGAGAAAATGATATTTTCCATGTCGAGGGTAGAGAAAGTTATGTGACTGCTTCAAATTGTGCTTTATTTTCTTGGATTTCATTCTTCAAGAATTATTTTCACAAATGTATTAATTACATTGATAGCATCAGAATTTGTTAAAGCCCAGTATTATGTAGTTCCCAAAGTCCTATGTGAACACTGTAAACAATACACTGTTGTCGTGATAATTTAATTACATTTCATATGCATTAATATTTTCTGAAATTATATAAATTTTCAAGGGATGGAGTGGTTTGTTTGAAATTTAGTGTTCAACGCGTTACTTCCCGGGGCTTAACTGGGTATGTGTGCAAAATTTCGTGCAAATTGGTCAAGAAATGTAGATTTTTATACGGAACATACATACCCACATACAAACACACTTTCGAGTTGGCTTGGTTGCAAGACTCACACTCCTTTTTTTTTTTTTTTTTTTTTTGTTATGAAAACATGTGACAGCGCAACTCTCAAACTGTGAATATGTCACACTTCTTTTGTCACACTTCAAAAGGAACATACATACTCACATACATAGGCTACATACATACACACTTTCGATTTGGCTTGGTTGCAAGACTCACACTTCTTTTTTTTTTTATGAAAACATATGACATGGGAACTCAAACTGTGAATATGTCACACTTCTTTTGTCACACTTCAATTTTTTTAATCTTTCTTCTTTATGTAAACAATTGACAGCAGAACTCTCTAACTTTCATACAAACCTTGCCGTGACAATTACGAACACAACAAAAAAAGAGTCAGCCAAATCGGTGGAGCCGTTCTCAAGTGATGCGGCAACGTACATTTTGGAAATTCATTTTCATTAATATATATATATATATATTACAATTGGTTATAATTTTAATTTCAATATGCTGGCGTAAATTTTACATTATGTTGGTAAAAGGTATATACCCCTATGGTAGTTGCTGCAATCGCTTTTATTCCCTCTTTTATGGATATTTATTATTTGCGCTGTGTCCCATTCTTCTGAGATTTTACCCGTAACCCATATATCATTAAATAGTTTATTAATCTAATTTTTAATCTCTTACTTCCATTGTTCTAATTGTTCTTATGTCACGAACTATATTACGAAAACGTCTTATGAAATTTTGCTTTAAATAAAACGCCTTGACTATCAAATTGAACTAATGCTAATCTATTCCGAGTTTGTCTTTAACATTGATCAAATCGACAGATGCTCTTTATTGAAATTCTATCTTAAGACAAACTTTGTAGCGGTTCCACATGAACACAGCACAAGATGTGATAAAACTCTTATGCTGGTAGAATCCAAAATGCTTCACTTCCGCTGGTCTGTCACGTTCAGCTTAGCCGCAATAGCTATGAACTTCTTCCAATGTAAAATAATTAGAAAATAATCTAGTCTATATGTTTTGAAAGAACCCCGGTTAGCTCATTTGCGCCTACGATGCAAGCGGTCCCGGGATTCATGTCCTGGTGGAGACAGTCACTTGCCGCGGAAAGCAAAGGAAAACCACCGCGGCTTTATCTTGCCTTGTAAGGCCGTGGGCGGGATATGGCTTACACCCACGATTCTGCACACATTTCTAGATTCAGCCTTCCGCCTGTGTGGTTAAAAAAAATGTTGGATCCTAGCCCTGGTAATTAGTTTTTGTTGCCACTAGGTCCACTCTGCCTTTTCGTTACCATCTATATGATAACTATTTGTTATTATTATTATTAATGTTATTATTATTATTGGATTTATAAGTTCTATATATAAAAAAAGGGGATATGAGGGAATGCACTAATTATAGAGGAATATGTGTAACGAATCCATTTATGAAAACATTTACAAGAATTATTAAACATCAGCTGGGGAAAGAATACAGAGGACAAGAAGAACAGAGTGGTTTCACTCCAGGACGATCATGTGTAGACAATATATTTATTCTCAGATTCATGATGGAAAATATCGTGAGAAGTCAAAACCCTTGGGAATGATATTAATTGATTTGTTAAAAGCTTATGATATTGTGCCAAGGATATTATTATGGGACGTTCTGAAGAAAACAGGTAGTCTATAAGTGACCAAATTATCAACATTATAAAATCAATATACTCACAAAACAAATGCCGAATAAAGATGGGTTTCCAATTATCAGAAGAATTTTATACGTCAAAAGGACTTTTACAAGAATGTTGCATATCTCCGACATTGTTCAAAATATATATTGATATGGCTCTTCAAAACTGGACTAGGAAATGTCGATACATGGGAATTCAAATTCATCCAGATTACTATCTACTTCTTGCGGATGATCAAGTAATAATTACTGAGGATACAGATGATGTGTCATATATGATCAGAAAGTTGGTAGAAGAGTACAGAATATGGGGATTATAAATAAATTTCAATAAAAACTGAATATTTGACAATGGATTTGGAAGAAAAGTTAATATGTAAAACTGAAGAAATTGCACATGTTGAATATTTTAAATATCTAGGGTCTATTATACAAAAGGATGCAACAACAAATTTAGAGATTCAAAGAAGAATAACGGAAGGGAAGAGAATTATAGGAACGCTAAATTCAATCTTATGGAGTAAAAATATTTTACATAGAACTAAAAAATTAATATATCAGGCATTATTCCAAAGTACAACATTATATGGCGCTGAAACTTGGAACATAAGTAGACAACAAGCGAACAAATTAATGTTATTAGAAATGGATTTTTGGAGGCATTCAGCAAGAAAATCCAGGAAAGAAAAAATTCGGAATAATAGAATAAGAGAAATAATGAAAGTTAAAAGAATATTTTGGAAATTGTAGAAGAAAGACGCTTGAAATGGTATGGACATGTACTCAGAATGACAGAGGATAAAATACTCAAGAAAATTTTGTATTAGAAAGAAGGAAAAAGAAGAAGAGGGAAGCCCAAAGAGTGCTGGATGGATGGGGTGAAAAAGAGTATCTCGAGAAAAGGATTAAGTGAAAAAGATGCTATGGACAGGGACTTATGGAGGCAAAAGATTGTTGTGGGATGAAAGAAAAACATTGTATTGTGGAATATTCCTTAATAAAAAAAATTATTATTATTGTTTCAAATGCAAAATTACTCTCAACTTTAGCCTTTTCTCCCCTTGTATTATTTTATGGTACTATATATAACAAGGTATTTTAAATTCTTTTGTGTACCATACTTCTTAGTTCTAACACTGATGTTAATCATTCTTCATATCTTCTATGTTAACTTTACTATAGGTATATTTAATGTGTAAAATATGTTAAAATGTACGTAATATTGGAACTGCCCCCGAACACGAGCATCTGCTCTACTGTGTATCAGGACCAACTTACGTACGTCTCTGTGTTAAATCAATACACTCATATTTATACATTTATTTATAAATCGTACCGAATTAGTCCGAACTAATGAATCAGGTATATAATATTAATTAATTTTATAGTATGACACATATTAACCGAATATACAAACTAATTAGGCAAAGCTATCTGTTTAGAATTCCTAGGTTAAAAAATTTAATCATCCAAGACTTCAAATTAAACAAAGTCAGTTTTTTACTTAGGCCAGATTAAATTGAAAATTTTTAAGTGAGGATATTTTTATGGATCTGCATGGTATTAAATCTGAAAATGTTTAACTTTTCATTCAGATTTGCTCCAGATTTGACCTATTATTTTCTTCGAGATTATTATTAATTATCAGCTTATTTACGAAACAAATACCTAAACGTAGGTGGTATTGTGTACATAAGTAGGATTTTTTACATGCTTTACATGCATACATACATTCATACATGCGTGCATGCGTACATACATACATATATTTATATACATACTTACATACCCACATACATACATACATACATACATACATACATACATACATGCCTATATACATACATACATATTTACATAAATTATATATATATATATACAAACATAATATAGACATATATGATTCCGAAAACCATTTTTTTCTTTCTTTTTTTCTTTCTTTCTTTCTTTCTTTCTTTCTTTCTTTCTTTCTTTCTTTCTTTCTTTCTTTCTTTCTTTTCTTTTAAGTATTGTGAATCATATGTTTCTGGGGCCTACTGCACAGGCACTGCAATTTGACAATTATGTCATTTTGTAGGCAATTGTCTCTATTTTTAAATCTACAAATTTGTCATACTTTACAAGTAAATAATTCTGAAGTGTCAAAGTCGTTTTTCAATAGTTACAATTAATTATCATGCTTTGTGAAACGATCAATTATGAATTTTGATTAACATTTTAACCTCAATCTATGTATTGATGGGAATAAGTGGTACTAATGAATAAAACATGTTCCACCTTCTACTGGCAGAACATATTTATTTCTTTTTATGGCTTCTTGTAATATGTCCCTTATTTTTTAGACCCTGATCTTGTTGATTCGGATTTTTTCTTTGAAAACAATATCATCCAAATTAATTGATAAATTTATGTTATGCTTGAAAATCTTCATTATTTCACTTTCTAATCAATTTCTTCACTGCTACTACTTCTGTAGGCCTATTTATCTTACACATCAACATTATAAATTGATTTATTGTAATAACTGAATCCCAACTTTAAAATTTTTCTTTTGATTTAATAATTTTCAAAATGCTATGACATAAGCGAAGTCAAGTGTCAGCAAAAACATGATAATTTTACAAATTTTACAAATTTTACAAACTGTAAACTAAATATTGCATAGTTAGGTGTTTCATAAACGAAAATTGTTCAAAAACACAAAAAATTTCATACTTTCGTATGTCAACTTATTGTAAAATTTTGTGAAACAGGAAAGTGACATTTTTCATGACAACTTGCATAATTGTCAACTTTTTTCTGATATATACCTAGGTACATTGCTTTGAGAAACAGAAATTCTTCGCATTGTAAGATGTCAGACATTTCATTGTCACCTGCCAGTTATAGAAATGTCATATTTATGAAATAGGTTTTATCGCGATTTAGATTTGTTGTCACAATCACTGCATTTTCTGTACACTACGTATATGTGAGAAAATAAAGATGAACGATGTTCCTATGAAGGACAGTGTCCCAGTAAATTATTTTATTTATTTTTCAGGGCATGATTATCTTCAAATAGCAAATAATTCATGGTTATTACAATGATTTGAACTACTTGGCTTAAATAGAACATGACACATTACCCCGATTTAATTTCCAGGGCCACATGTTCGTTACCCCCATTAAGAAAATAACAGAACAGGAAGTCAGATGCAAAGTTCGTTATCTTTTGTACTTGGGCTTCAATAAAATTATTATATTATATTCGGCCTATACCACTTGAAATAAGAAATTAATTAAAACTAAACAAAGCTAAGCTAAGGAAACTAAGTGAGCTACGTCAATTGGGTTAGCTGTGCACATAGTTCCACGCTGGGTAAGTTAAGCTACGTTCCCCCTCCACAAGACTTCTCCCCCAGTACTAATCATTTTCGTTGTAGCGTCCGTCCAACTCAACAAATCACTAACAACTGATTAGCATTCACTTAGTTTTTGGTGGGCATCCAACTTTAGCTTAGCTTCGCTGCAGTTGGCTTAGCTTAGTAGGGCGTAGTTTAGCTCTTGGTCGACAATCCACATTTACTTAGATCATTGTAACGCCAACCCCGTCGATTCACAATCCAATGCACAGCGCGCCTGCTGCAAGCGACTAGACTACCCGTACAACAATTTTGTAGAATTTGTTGTGCAAGTAGTCTAGTCGCATTCAGCAGGCGCTCTGTGCGTAAACCAATCCACAATATCAAAACATTGCAATAAAGGTTTCAAACAATGAATTTTCAATGGTGCAATAAAACATTTTACGGCATTAGGTTGAAACTTCCATGTTTTTATATTTGTTTCTTTCTTACCAAAAATAATACTTTGCCTAAGTTTTTGCAGCTTGTTCCTTTTTTGTAGATATTTTTTTATTTTCCACGTTGCTAAGAATTTCTTATCTATAAATATTTCTCCCGCATTTTCATTTGAACTGCAAAGTGGACACATTCCTTTCTCATATTCTTTCTTGTATTTCTCCACGTCCGGATACCTAATCTCTACCATGCTAAACCTTTCCTCTCTACTTTATTATTATTACTATTATTGTAAAAATAAGTTCCTAACTTTCTATTTGTTTTTATTTACTTATAAAATAACCCGTGTAACAGTATATATAATTACACTAGCAGGTACCCGCGGCTTCGCCCGCGATTACTTACTCAACTGCTAGATATTGTGCTTCAATCATTTATTTAACAGAAAAATAATTAAAATATTATATTTATTAACACTGGCATCGTTTTAACATAAATTGGAGGAATTACGTAATTTTACTCTTAATTATATTGTTTAACGTTAAAAATATAAACAAATGAACAAAACGAATCTTATGCTACCAAATTCCAAATGAAACTATTAAAATGAACCATAAATAATTCATGAACCTTACCCAAATCATGCATAAACAACTTTATTATAGCGATTGATGATTTTTAAAAAAAACTAAAAACCTGGTTTCGAGGTGCATTTCACGATCCAAGCGCGCCACCCGGGGAAAAAAGACCTCAAATTAGAGTTCGCTAGCTCAAAAAACCCCCGCATAGTGTTTTTCGTCCAAATATTTCCGTGTTTCCCCATTAAGCGTTTGCCCGCGAAACTTGTAAGCTGTAAAGAACACATTGATTAATTCGAACATTTCGATTAAAAGGTTGAATTTAATGATTATTTTACATCTACAAAATTTTGAGATACATAATTTACTGAAATATAGGTAATGAAACCTCCATTGGAGGCCCCTTCGCCCCACCTGGGGATCATAGGGTATCAGATACAGATACAGAATTTACTGAAACATAAATTTTAATGCCTTCTTTAATTTTCAAAGTCTTGTTTCATTTATTTCCAAAGTCTTATGTAAAGATTGCCAACAATACACTGTTGTCATGTGAACTGTGATTTGGATTGATAATTCTGTGTAAAATGGGATTAAGTATTCTCAAAAACATTTTATTTTTGGCATTTAAAATCAAAATTTTTCAAAATCCTTTCTTAGTGAGCACCTACATTATGAAACGAAGGTACTGTCAAAATTCCAAGTCTCTACCTATTATAGTTTAGGCTCTACGTTGATTCGCTGTCAGTCAGGACAAAGCCTGTTATATATATAGAGATTAATATCATTTCCAGCCTGGCACTTGTTTTATTACTTTACATGATTTTATTATTATTATTTGTTTTCATCCGATTTTAAAAAAGGGGGCTTTAGTAGCATATTTATTTTCTACGTACAGAACGAAATGAAATGAAATGCTAATTAATTAAATATCAGAATATCTACACCTATTCCCTATACATATCTGAGCACAAACACGTCATCGCGTCATTGTGTAATTCATTTGTCAGGGTTTTCATAGGCATTAATATTAATGAAATTACAGTCTATTTACTTTGTAAACTAAAAATTTAATGCTATCGGGGATATTTAACCTGACACCTCAAAAAGCCTCCACGAATATGTACACTGTACACTGACATTTTCGGTAGGATATTTAAACTAATTAGTTATTATTAAGTCCGCCGGCGTGGTCTTGTGGTTAGCGTCGCTGACTACAGATCCGTCGGCCCGGGTTCGATTCCCGGTACCTCCTCGGATTTTTCTGAGGTAGGGAGGTCTGGTAGGGGTGCACTCAGCCTCGTGATTCCAAATTGAGGAGCTACTTGATAGAGAAGTAGCGGCTCCGGTCCAGAAAACCACCATTAACGGCCGTGGGTGTCGGCATGCTGACCACATGCCCCCCAATCCTGCCATCTGCCTACGGGAGATGATGCAGCGGTCGGGTGGTAGGCCAAGTCCCTCCAGGGATGTAGCGCCACGGAGTTTAGTTTAGTTATTATTAAACGCCTATCAATTACTTCGTCAAAGATGTAGCTTTTTATTATTATTATTACACACTGAGGTTAGAAATATAGCCTCCACGCGGCAAAAACTACCCTACTGATAGATGATGAATGCAAGACTTCGGGGCCAGTCCTAACCTGATCCTATCCTCTCGGTGGTCATTTTTCACATCTTGACCTAAAACTTGAGAAATAGCTTTGGTTATCTCATAGGGGCAGTAAGACGCGTTCAATAAAGCATAGTGGTAGAAGAATAAAAATGAATAAAAGCTCATCGATCAACTACTGATCGGAATTCACAGCAAATTTCTAGAACTGATTACACTACTCAAGTCTAATAAGACTTCTTAATCCCTAACGGACCGAGTTTAGCATTCTATACATTTTAAAACAATATATTTCTTGATGGTCTACTCTCATGAGGCCCAAAAAAGGCCTCTGGTCTAATTGAAAACCACATAGTCTATTCTCAACCCGGTACTCTTCTGATGAAATTAGATGCTATAGTCATGTGAAGAGAAAGTGCTCAAATGAGCATGAACGTTTCTCAGGTTATTTTCTCAATTCAAACTTAGTTGTACAGACGGCACAGAAATAATGTTGCTATCCACCCATTGAATAGTTTGGCAAAAAGTTGGTTATGTTGCCAGCCAACTTATCGGTCTCTAAAAAAGCTATAAGTTTGTAAATATTGCACAATATTAAATCAAAATTGGACAATTCGGAGATCAATTTCGGGACAAGAAAAACAACATTTATTTTAAAATTCATTTTAAGAAAAAAGGTAAGCATGAACTACAATATTTTCCAGAGCTTGCAAACATACTTTTGAGTTTTGACGCAGTCCAGTCTAACATTGTCCACAAACTGCCCAGCTAGTACCGGTACTTTAAGATGTTTCAAATTAATTTGAAAGGATTTTGGAAGAAAATGAACATTCGTTTAACATAGTTTACAACCCAATTCAAGGTGGATAACAATTTTTGTGACAAAACTGATGTGATATAACCAGACCAGAAATAAAATTATAGCTGCTTATTTTAACTGAAAATTATTCCTGGAGGTATTTCCTGTACTATGTTTTTAGCAATAGGACAGTGCACTAATAGAAACTGGAGGGACGGGACAACTGTTTCAATACGCACTATAAATTATAATTTGACTATGCCTAAACTACATTGTATTTCGGACACAACGCTATATTTTTATATTACCTTATACACTCCATCAAAATATACAAATACCTACACGATACTGCCCTACCTAACACAAGGTAATTATTTACATTTGTTTAGGCCTGTGAAAAATAAAATGAATGTAGAAAATATAACATTACAATGTCAAATTACGTAAAATTAGATAAACATATTTAATTCACACATATTTAACGAAGGGAATATATTAGACATTTTCCATTTCACATGTTTCAATCTGTCCTAACCTGAACTACATAACGTGGCAAGTTGCTTATGTTACAATTTAAAGTTGCAGTAAGTATTTGCTTGTTACATGTCATGCCATTGTTGTTGAAATCAGTCATCAAGATTTTTCCAATTTGAAATAATACAGGACCTACAAGACGACAAAGCAGGATACCCTGAAGGTGGTGTCACGAATTCCGAAAGGCTTAGGCGATAATAAAATAAAAGTTGAGCTAAAGTTATATCTTACTTTTTTATTGATCGAGCTCAACGAAACCACCAATACATATTTAAACATCTAATAATCAAAGCTTGAAAATTAATAACAGGAATATTATAGTAAGTTCAAACATGGAATTAAAATTTTTCGGCCCGACAGGTGCAAGACTCAATAGAATAGGAAGTATCTGATCGATTCCTGAATGAAATTTTCTCTCCTTTTGAAGACTTCAGTTTATTAGTATATGCATCGTTGAATTGCACAAAGTATTAATATTTCCCTGAATTTTGTTGTTGAAATTTTCACAAATCTTTTAACGCCAGTGAAAAAACTAATATTTTAATTACATCCATAACATATGCTAGACTAAGGCGACTGTATAATGGAGGTAGACGATTTTTTGCGAATTCTTTCCACTGGTATAGGTAGCATATGTTTATGCATATAAAATCACAAACCTGGGTATACTAGGTAATAATATTTTAGTATGGATCCTTTCTCATAATTAAAATAACACTCCTTTTCTGTAAAAACATTAGGTAATATTACTTTTTTGTAAAAACATTAGGTAATATTACCAGTTATTAGGTACTCCAAGTACTCAAAACCGAAACTGATACAAAAATTATAAAAAAATAATATAATTGGAGAGTACGTACTTGTTTGGGTCCTAATCAGAGGTGTACAAATCTCGATTTTAGCTTGCCCAAACCCGCTTGAACGCCAGGCAAGCAAGTTGCCAGCGTCATAGCTAGGAAGCAGGCAGGTTTCTTTAAACCTGATGGGTCAGGTCAAACCCAGCCTAGGCAAGTCAGAATAAGCTTGCGACATTCCTATCAGCTAAACAACTGTAGTTGCTGAGTGTAGGTAATACTTTCTTGCTTTTCTACATGCTGGTAGAAGAAATTCACCATGCAGATAAATAAAAGGTGGATAAAGTATTAAAAATCGTTTTAGCGTCTTAACACAATTATTATTTTTATTATTAGGTAGATTTCGAAGAAAAATCTACCTAATGACTTTCAAAAAATTCGTTCATATCGTTACGTTTCATGCCTCCCTAAGTACGAAACCACCGCCTGTTAAAAAATTGTGGTATTTATATTTATATACAGTATATGTATATGTATATATATATATATATATATATATATATTTTTATATATATGCATATATATCTTTACACGCTAGCGGCCGTAATTTTCAAGATATTGGAATCAAATTTTATTATGTTATTTCAAGGCCCAATAGTTCAGACAAGTTCGTTAATGAGCAAAATTGGCCTAAGGGGGTGGTCGGGGGAGGGGGTTGAAATTTTAAAACATTTATATCTCGGCCCCTATGAAGTATAGAGGGAAACTTTGATTGAATAAATTAGAGTACTCCTTATGGAGTTCACAGTGACACCAACGATTCGCGGGTTTTGGGAGTACGAGTGGGGGTGGGGGTATGGGGATGGAAATTCGAAATTTTCGAAACTACGTCTTGTGGGGTATCGTTGAAAAGCTCTTGATGAGTACTCTACAAATCAATAACTAGTTTCTTGATAGTTCTCATATAAGGCGAGATTTGAATGTTTAAAAAAGTTCTCTTTCCTCTTTTTTTGCAGTTATTATTGCGGGTTTGTCATGCCAAGGCTAAAGAAGAAGAGTGCTACGCAGCGACAGTAAATTAAAACAAAAGCACTTCGAAATCTACCTCAGCTTGTAGGCTTGCCTAAAGGGATTTTTGTTATTGTTATTAATGATTTTATGATGTTTTCTCGAAAATGTTTGAAAATTTTTCCCATTCCGGACTAGTACTTTTGTTCATTGATAATTAATTCAAACTGTCCACATTTTAGTTTCTCCTCGGCTTCCTTCAGGGTAAAATTCTCTAAATACACCTGAAGTTCCTCAACTACGTAACTGCACGACTTGCCAGTGCACTGCTATACCCGGTTTCATATTCTTTCCGCCAGGCCTTGCAGTTTCCTTAGGTCCTGAGCAACCCACCAAGTTATGAAGAGCTTATGACTCATAGCGACAGTATTTCTTATCATCGTTGTAATCTGGCTTGCTTTCAAGTCAAGCAAGTTAAAAGCTGTGACTGGTTGCAGAATTTCAAAGGGGCAGGCAAGCTAAAATCAGAATATGTACACCTCTAGTCCTAATATGCCAGATTCATACTAAATCTGGACAAAAAATATCGAATTTATCTTTTTTAAAAATTAAATATAATTAGCATTATTCTCATAACATGAGAAATTCACTTAAACATCATCTCACTAATACACATACATGAATTTAATGCGGTGAAACACTGTAGTATAAAAGAACAATTAAAAGCTGTGGAAATTTTTGCACAAAAGGGCAATTAAAATCTCATTTGGATATACATTTTTCTAAACCAATAAAATGGCAATAAAATTAATAAGTAACATTAATCCAGTTTCTGAATAAGGTTTAAAAGCAATGAAGCAGTTTTAATGTTTAAAATTGAAAATAACTTGATAATTTCCAATGCTGTTATTCAACATAACATTACTTCCTTCTTAATTCACAAACAAATGTAAATTAAACTAACTATGATTTTAAAAGTATACTTAGGTACTACATAGTGCAGTCAAAACATACAACACTTGCCTCCAGTATTTATGAAAATTAAACAATTATTGCATGTATTTAAAAGAAAATTCAGGAACGTTGAATTGAACAATTTGTGGGCTTATTTTAGATATTTTTAAAGTAAAGATAATTTAATACCCACCAAGAGGCTATAAAATAAATATTCAAGAAGAAAGGTCACGACTATATTTTAACCCTCATAATCTCTTTTATAATTGCTTTTTTAACGTAACCTTATTCATTAGTTACATTGAACTACACCTATTTATAAAAATAAATTTCAAGACTTATACAACTGTATATGTTAAGTAGCTGTAGTAACTTAATTTATTTTGCACTGTAAAGTACACAGATGGCAGTATTGGAAGCATGAGGTCGGCATGCCGATTCTGAAGGCCGTTACTGAAGGCCTCCGTGACCGGGAGCTCCTCAGTTGTCCTCATGAGGCTGAGTGCGCAACGTTCCAGAATCCTATTTTATAAAAATCCAATGAGGTACCGGGGCCAAACATGAGCCTGCAAATCCGTAGTCGGCAACCTTAACCACTTGACGACACAGTCAATAATGCGTACTATCAATTAATAATAATTTAGATCTATGATTTTTCTTAATTCATTCAAAAATCTGAAGTGAAACACACCACTCATTATCATCATATCGTAAGCGGTTGAAGTGTATATTAATGCATATCGCGAGGCAAGGCTTCTAGCCCGAGGTTATGAATGAAGCTATAGTAGTAGGTTAAAGTATGGTTGTACAAATTTCCCTTTTTCTTCTTTACTTATACAAACTTGTATCTTCTTCTTTTCTATTTCTTTCTTAGAAGTTAGAAGATAATTTAAAAGACATACATAATAAATTAAGCAAATACCTGTAATAAAACATCAGTTGTAGAGGACCATTCACATCAGTGAAGAACAGGGGCAATTATAAACGTATTACATTTTTTAAAAAAACCGGTAGGCCTACAAGGTAATTATCGCTCAGAGAATTAACTTTAAAAAGTTTCAAATAAAAGTTTTAGTTCTCAGTGCAAGCAAGTTTTCTATTAAATGTATACAAAATAGTTAGAGCCGTATTTCGAAAGAAGTACAAAAAGGAAATTGTGTTCTTCATGTTAAGTGTTATAAAAGAAACAAAAAGGAAAAAAAGGAAAAAAAAGTCTCTGTCATGATTTGTGTCAGATCCCGAGAAATACATTTAACCCAAATATAAGATTTTGTCTTTTTGCTATCATTAAGTGCCAGTATGGTACTTTATGAGATTGTGTGGGGGAAGAAAAATGTCTGTCCGTCTGTCCGTCCGTCCGTGTGTCTGTACGCGCGATAACTCAAATACGCTTTATCGGGTTTCATGAAACTTGGTATACACATTCATAATGTTGATGGGCAGAACCCTATTGTTATTGAACGGTTCACCGGTACCGGAGTAATGCCCAATTTAGTGCCAATTTTAATAGTATTATATTAGAAAGGCACCATAACTCAAATACGCTGTGCCGTATTTTCATGAAACTTCGTACACGCATTTATGACGTCCAAGAAGTACCGTATTGAATTTGAACCTAATCTGTTGACCGGTACCGGAGTAAAACCCAATTTAGTATCTATTTTAATGGCACAATAACTCAAATATGCTTTATCGGATTTGTATGAAACTCGGTATACGCATTTGTAATGTCCATGGGAAGATGTCTTTTGAGATATTCGACCAAATCAGTTGGCCGGTATCGGAATTATGCCCAATTTAGTGCCTTTTATGTTTATATATAAGAGGTCGCGATAACTCAAATATGCGTTATTGGATTTTTATGAAATTTTGTATACTCATTTACAATGTACATGAAAAGATGTCTTCTGATATTGGACCAAATCGGTCCAATTTAGTGTCTATTTTAAAGACGCGGTAACTCAAATACCCTTTACCGGATTTTCTTGAAACTTGGTGTACACGTTTGTAATGTCCATGGGAATACGTCTATTGATATTGGATAAAATCGGTTGACCTGTTTCGGAGTAATTCCCAATTTAGTGCCTATTTTATATTAATATACGTATTCGAAAGAATTCATGAAATGCAAATAGTTATCATGATAACATAATATTGTTGTACTCTGATCTTATAAGGCTTTGGAGATTAAAATACAGTTAGCTATGACAAATAACACTATTGCTTTACATACGCTTATCCAACTAGACTGTTAAACTGACCCTGGTGGCCAAGATGGTAACGTCTTGAACTCACATTCTGCAGTTCCATGGTTCAAATCCCGAAACCGACCAATTTGATTTTTTAAAAATTCTTTTATATGAGTGTGCGATTGTCAAGATATCACAAATCTGTACAGTTCAACTGATGCTGGACGATTTTAATCTGATTTTTAAAAAACTAGACCTTTGTTCTTCCTTAAGCCCTGCTTAATGAATAAATCTGGAGCTTAACTTGGAAATCAATTTTAAAAAACATATTCTGCACATCATAATTGAAATGATAACTGATTAAACAAAAACATACTGGCACTTTGTTACATCAGTTTACCTGGTTTTATTCATTTTAGAGCTGCGCTGTTCTCAGACATACAGACTGAAAACTCATATTTTTGTATTCAGGGTACCTCAAAACATGCATTAATGTTAAACACTCAACGCCAAACTTCAGAGTCGAACACAAAACTGTTTCACCTATACCTAGGTAGTACCTATAGTGACATTTGAATTGAATTGAATAGGAGCTCTTAAGGCGGGAGGTGGGGTGGGAACGACCCCTAAGCACCGAAGCCGCAGGCTTATTGTACCGACCTCCGGGATGGGATGAGTTGCGTGCCCACAGGCCGCCCCGGACCGCAGATCCCCCTGCAGGTCCCCACGGAGCTCCCCTACATCCAATAAGCCTCATTACCATGCCACGTGTTCGCCACCCCTTTCGGTCCCTCCAACCGGAGCCCCGAAAGGTCCGCGACACACACCACCAACAACCTCTTGACCACAAGCAGCGGGAAGAACGGGAGAGGCCCCCAAAGGGCGCTGGCTGCCAAAGCAGACCCGATGCCAGAAGTGGAAACGGGATGAGGATGAAAAGGGGGAAAGGTGAGATGAAGTGGAGAGTGTTGGTGGAATGAGAGGGGGAAACGGGAGAACCCCGAGAACCCCCCCCCCCCAAGGCACGGCTTCGTCCACCACGAATGACACACCCGCCGGCGCCGAGATTTGAACTCAGGACTGCCAGCATGCCAGGGCCACCGCGTCACTTATAGTGACATTACTAGTTGTAAGAAACAACATCCTGCTAGCGTGAACTATCCAATGACGATCGTCACTCCACTTTTTACGAAATATGTGGTAATGTATCTTTCGAAGTCTTCTTTTAGTTAAGAGTTCGCAAAATATAATCTCATTTTTCGCAACTAAGTACAGTTACCACACTCTAGTATTCAGATGACGATAAGTTTTAAAGAACAATATAGAGTAGAGCTCACAACCAATAGGAACATAAGATATTCAGAATATTTATTTCTTATTCAAATGCGTATCAAGTTGGATAATTTAGTTTCTGTGGTAGCAGGAGCTAGCTGAGTGATGTGGAATGCCACACAAAACCAATATCACCCTTCCTCTTAGCTCCGGAGTTTAATAAAAAAGAAAGCGAATTGCCCTCCTCTCAATCCCACGCACAAGGCATTGTGGGAATTCCAGCGCCATTTCATTAACATTCCACATTTAAATTATGTTTCCATGCCAACTTGTGCATTATTAGTGGAAATGGACCCAGGAGATGGCAAGCCGACAGCGTTCAACAAGTTCAGCAAGCAGCGGAACTTGTCGATCGATAAGTCAGCGTTTGAAGCCCGGCACCGAATTAATTACCCTTCTCCGTGACTCATCGCCCGATCGAATCTCGAACACAGGACATGAGTAGCTCTTCTTTAAACAGGTTACGGTGACACCAGTGTTACCAATATAAACACCTGCTGTTGTTTGTTGTAAGAATCTCATCAGTTTGCGGTCGTGACGTCACTAACTGCGGACGATCGATGTTGGCGCAGCGAAAGGGTTGTCCAAGCAATTATAATACCGCCTATTATACATAATCATAACTTCATTATCTCTGAGTTAGTGACAGCCTATCATATCTTCACATTCATTCTATCTGTTTTCTACTGTGGGGATAACTACCGTGTATTATTCTTTAATTTTCTGGTGGACCAAGCAATTATAATACCGCCTATTATACATAATCATAACTTCATTATCTCTGAGTTAGTGACAGCCTATCATATCTTCACATTCATTCTATCTGTTTTCTACTGTGGGGATAACTATCGTGTATTATTCTTTAATTTTCTGGTGGACCATAGGTCTACTGGTGTAGATACACTCCTTAACAATAAGTCAACATCCATACTACGTTGCAAGTTCAAAGTTTACCCTGTTAGCTATGGTTCAACAAACTTGGGAATAAAAACTATGCCAAAAAATTTGCTTGCAGCGGAGCGAATTTTCAGAAAGGTGGGCCAGTTGCTTTGTAGCGCTGGAAAGGGACATATCACCTCTCAAAAACTAAATGTTACACGTTGCATAAAAAAAAAGTGATTGTCTGCTATGCCAGGACCTCTCACCGTAGTTACAAGAGCATTGAATACTTCCTGGTTTATTTTGTAACTTGTAGAACTAATCTTAGCAACCGTAATCACCACACAAACCAGCGCGCAATCAGCGATCCAATGGGTGGCGTGCACCATCCAGGAGTAAATCTTACTAAAGTAGTAAATTTAAGACGGAGACCTGGAGTATACAAGAACCAGTACATCTGTCTCACTCTTAAGTCATACTAATGTATGTGCTAGAGAGAGACAGACAAACCGGTTTTTGTTACGTAAGGTTCCCTTCCTAAATTTACTACTTTAGTGCTACTCTTTTAGTAACTTACTCTTTTAGTTGGTGTTGGAGAGCTCAATTGATAGTTACTTCTTTAGTTGTTACTAAAGTAGTAAGCGATTTTTACTAAATTAGTAGTCGAATTCTGCGCAGAACAGAGCAGAAACGTTAGTGCAGCGCAGCAGAACACGTGCATTTCAATTGACAGTATTATTCAAGTGCCAGATAATGAAAAGGAAAAGTTCGCTGAAACAATGAATATGAATTTGGGTTGTTCCAAATATTACTAATGACAATCTTCATGTTTTAAAATAGGTCTAATAGTAATGTTTTATTCATTACTAATTTTAATTCCTTCAATCGAGTATTTTCAGTTTAGTAGCCTACGTATGGGTACGTATTTTTGTGCAAACTATTTCTGTATTATAATGCAAACAATTGGAATTTCCAGTTGATTTTCATAATTGATTCACTGTCAATATTATAATTATTTCTCTCATAATAATAATAATAATAAAGTTCTAAAATATATTAAAATATTTATACTTCCTAAAGTTACATATTTTTCCCCAAAAACGATAAATCAATTATTCTATAGTTGTTTATCATAAATCTCACTATAATGAATTATTAATACTTATTGACTGTTTAACAATATTAATAAGAAGTATTACACAAAATCATGAAAAAGGGGGGATAAAAAGGATAACAAAACTAATAAGGGGCATTATGTTTCTGTCCTTTTTCAAATGCACAGAACATTTAGGCCTACTTAAAAAATATTACCTTATAAAAATAATAATATTACAACTGAGAAATGTAATATTTAAACAAAAAATGGCGGTACAATATTTCGGAAGCTATGGACTCCAATAATAATTATGTTGATGGTTGTGTGTTTAAAAATAATTTCAGTGACTACTTCTCTAGATCCTGTGCAGCTTCAACCTCCTGTAGCAATTCATTATTTTCAGAGGCCATTTAATTGCTACAGCATAAATTAGAATTATCATCATTTCGCAATAATGTAATTATTCATGAGCTGTGAGTGTTGTCGCAATAATGGATTACGTCACATTGGCAGATTAAAGAATTTTTCTCTCGCTAGGCAAACAGCTGAGAGCTAGGAGGGCATTCACTGTTTCTCCTTCCCCCTTCTCTGCTTCTCCGCTAAAGATATCTAAAGTTCTACCGAATGGCAACGCCGTATCTGTAGCAGTGTGCTGTGCTTTTGTTTATGCATGGCCATCAAGATGGTGTCGCATTTAGGAATCATAATTGTCTTTGGAATAAAATTAGCACTGCGAGTGCGCAATTACGTCATGGATCTATAGCCTATATAAGGGGTTGAAACCCTTATTTCTGCCTCATTTGGCCTAAGAAGATTCCAGGGAAATGGTGTCGTAGTTTTTATAAGCAGCAAAATGTGAGTTGCATTTAGGCCTTTGTTCTTCATTGCTAAGGTATGTGGAAGATGTTTTGTATATTCATGTAAATCAATATTAGGGTGTGGGAACTGCATGATAGTGTAATGTAATATTCTTGTGTTTTCTTCTTTCCCAAGCATGCATTGTATGTGTGTTTGATTTGGGAACGGTGGCATTCTGTGTTTTATTATTATCTTATAAATGGATGTAGCATGAAGGATGCTTGAGATTTAAACAGATAATTTTGTGGCCACCATTCGGTTAAATGTAAATATAATTAGTGTTTATCTGAGGCATGCTGGGATATTATTTTGATGGGCTCCTTTCTTAATTTTTGCTTGCAGTTCCTACCTTTTCTTCCTCATACCTGAAGCATGAAGTTTTTCTAAATTTATTATTTTGGTATTTGTCTCCCCTGTATGATATCTTCTAACCATCTGAGCCTATTTCCTCCATTAGCCTAGGTGGAAGTAGTTTTTATTTAGGCCTTGTGCGTGGAGCATGTGTGAATCTGCATGGGTGTTTGGTTTCTGGCCAGAGTTTGAGATGCATGTATTAACAGGTATGTAATAATGAATTTAAGGCAGGTATTTTATGTAATCTTGTTTATGAATTTAAAAATGTGGTATGCATGGTCTGATTAAGGTATGTGATTTTGAAATTCAAATGCATGTAATATACTTGTAGAATGATGTGGTAATATTTAAATTATGTTATTGAGGTGCTTCACACCTGTATGAAAATTTGATTTTATAAAAAATTAGGCCTACCATCTCTTCTCTTTCAGATTTAGCTAATATTTTATGGTACTTAACACCGAAGTGTGTCATATTATATTATGACTTTATAGGCCATTGCATTTTATGATTATCTGGCCATTTGAAGTTTTAATGTAATTTTATTGTGGTGCCTCACACCGATCCATGTTTTTAAAATTAAAGGGTATATCTTGATGTAAACTAACTTGCTTCTTTTTCAGGATTTATTTAGTGATAATGTAACAGGGCTTCACCCGAATTGAAATAAGAAATAGGGCTTCACCCAGATAAATATGTTTGTTATGAGACCTTCAGTCTATATTAACTTTAGTTTTCTATGTAAAATCCTTTTGTTTCATTTATTTTATATGTACACATATTATAGAGTCATTTTCCACTGTCAGATATTGTCTAGTCAAGAAACAGCACTAATTTGATTTTGTAGTATGAAAGATTTGAATACATTTTTATATTAGCTTCCATTTTTAAATGATAGTTCTTCTTTTGGCGAAGAGGCTGGAAAGACTTCCAAGCTCTTCGTTTTTGTTTCCTCCTCCTGGTCATATTTACAGAGCCTCTGGTAGCAAGAAGATGTGGCCCAGCTGAAGAAGAAAGTTGTAATTATTGTCGAGGTGACCATAAGGTGGGGGAGGGGGTTACAAATTGTTAAGCAGAGCGGTGGTTGTATAACCATTGGGTTCGTCCACGCTCTTGTTTTTTTTTTTTTCTGTTAATTAGTTGTCTTGACAGTGGATTTTTTGTGTACATCTTGCTGTAAAATTTCATAAATTTTAATTTTTTAGGCAGGGATTTTATTTATTTGTATGAAAGGGTTTTTATACTTGTGTTGTGGGGTTTGTTTCCTTGAACTTGTCTAATATTGTGAAAATTACTTTTCATGTATCATCTTGGAGTTGGTGAAGCTTTCCTAAGATATTCTGGTGAGCTGAAAGTAGGCACCAGGAGTCTGTAGCCTGCAGCTGCTCAGGGATGAAGCTTTCAGCAGCTTGTGAGGTCTTGTCCTGGAATGTGAAGTTTATTAAGTCATGTGGCTCTCTGTAGGAAGTAGTCAATCTGCTGTAATAGCCTATCGGGTGAGTCAATTTCTTTTTTAATTAATTCTGTGTAGGATAGATCTCTCATTTTGCTTTCTTTCCCTGTGTTAAATGTAAGTCTGCAGTGTCGTGGCAGATGTGTCTTGTGCCAGCTCCTTGATAGTCATTCTAATGATATTTCAGTGAATTTCAAGTTAATTGAGCAATATTTTATCATTAAAAAAATAGGCCTATGGATTCTCAAGAGGCCAGTGAGCTAGATTTTCTAATATTTTACACTAGGTGGCCTTAAATGGCAAATTTGAGGTTAGAGTAGACATCAGATAGGTCCTTGTAGGAGGGATTGCCTTGTGGAAGTGAGGTACAGTTAGAACTGTGTGTTCTATGGCCGCTTCGGTTACTGTGAAAGTTCCACAGGAACCCTGTGTAGTTTTGCCTGTCGGTGTTTTAGTTATTCTGCTATTATTGGTGCATTTTTCTTGAGTTTTCGTGATAGGCTTTGCTCTTGGGCAGCTAAGCTTTAGGCTTGCTGTGTCTGGCTAGATCTTTCTGCCAGGGGAGTTGTTTAGTGAGAATTTTAAATACCGGTTTTGCCTAAAATAATTCAAGTATTATTCATATTAGAAGTTTGTTTAGGCATGTAAACTTCTGTATTGTGTGGTGAAGCGGAGGAATAGACTTATGACTGACCTTTGACTTAGAACTGACTGTGACTTATGGTACCGTTTCCAAAGTGGAGCACACACAAGTCAGCTGTTGCCTGTTTATTCAAACTTGTAATATTTTCTGGGGAGTCAGGAGAGGTTATGTAGATACTAATCGAGGAGTCAGGAGAGGTTATGTTTTTGCCTGCATCTGGAGTAGTGATGGATGCAGAGGAACTGCATAGGTTGCAGTTAAGTGTTACTGTACTGTAGATTTGAGTGGCTTAGACTGATGTAGGATTCCAGTCGGGTCATGGTTGGCCGCCATCGACTTTGGTGCACTCTTTTCTACTGTTTCTTGTCCGGAGAGGCTCGGAAGGGGCTTTTCTTTGGACGCAGCTTTATAACAATTCTTGAGGGGAGACTTTTGGCTCAGAAGCCTTATGGGGGGCATTCTGGGTTTTCTCCAATCATGCCTAGTGTAGGGGCAACGCCCACCTATGGTTCTTGAGATATTGTTGCTGCTTTAAGCTTAAATGCTACCGTACTGTAGGATTTGGTATTACCCAGAACCGAGAGGAATACTTGTCCTATTGTTTCTTATCGTTTTTCTTTAGCATCTTATAGCTAGATTCTTAGAAATGTTTGTGGTTTTCTTCGACAGCTAGGAGAATGCTGTTAGGGGTTACCATTAGTCATGTCGTTGTTGGTGATGCCACTGCGAATCATAAGGAAGCTATTGTTAAGGATTTAAATGATCATCTTTATTTTGTCTTTCTCCACAGCCTTGATTATGTCTTTTTTCTTTGGCCATTGTATTTCATGAGATTTCAGTACAGAGTAAGTCGTGCAGTGCTCTAGTAGGAGGAGGCTTATGGGGGCTTCTTTCTGCCATCTTCTGCTTCTCTTCGGCCAAAGTAATTTCCGATTTGACGTGACTTGTACATAATAATACCAGGTAAACTATGACCCTGGAGTATAAATAAGAATAAGTTTTTTCTCTGGAAACAAACCCATTGATGGATGTAATTATTATTTATAGGTTATGTCTGGTGTTTTTATTTGTAGGTTATGTTAGGTAGTATGTTTGCGGGTATGATTCATAGTGTAATTATTATGTATTTAATTGTAAGTGTGCATGGGTGAATGGAATAAGAATAGGGTTTTCTGAATCAGTTAAAATACAGTCATGTTTATTTAAATTTTGATGCATAAATATCTCTCATATTTCTATTAAGTAGCATTTTTCAAAAATATTTAATCTTGCTTTAGTTTCTTAACGGAGGAGTTAGAAAAGGGTTTTTATTTTCATGTCTCTTTCTTTTGAATTCAGTGATCTGCCGCTAAGTTTCTATTCACAGGATGGACTGTTCTGTAAAGCAGATACTGATGTCGCTGACGGTGCCTTCACTGTGGGTTGCTGCCAGAGTCTGGTTCCTGACCTAGTGACTTGCCTGCTGAAAGAGACTTGCAGATGTATCTCGCCCTACGTCTCGTCTCTGTAAATACTTCAGTGGCTGTCGCTGAGCATCTAGTCTGGACACTAGTGGATCGTGATCACTGTTATGCAAGTTAAGGGGACACTTGCTCTCAGGTATGACACGACAGTGAGGTTGTGCTCGTAGAGGTCAGGAAGAGTTGACGGCATGCCTTAGCAGTGAAAGGACACCTTTGGTCAGTCACTCAGATCTGACTTTCCTATAGTTCATGTGTAATTTGACTTTAGTGTTGGAATATATCCAGCATATATTCCAACTCATGGGGCAGGAGTTTGTAGCAATTCATTATTTTCAGAGGCCATTTAATTGCTACAGCATAAATTAGAATTATCATCATTTCGCAATAATGTAATTATTCATGAGCTGTGAGTGTTGTCGCAATAATGGATTACGTCACATTGGCAGATTAAAGAATTTTTCTCTCGCTAGGCAAACAGCTGAGAGCTAGGAGGGCATTCACTGTTTCTCCTTCCCCCTTCTCTGCTTCTCCGCTAAAGATATCTAAAGTTCTACCGAATGGCAACGCCGTATCTGTAGCAGTGTGCTGTGCTTTTGTTTATGCATGGCCATCAAGATGGTGTCGCATTTAGGAATCATAATTGTCTTTGGAATAAAATTAGCACTGCGAGTGCGCAATTACGTCATGGATCTATAGCCTATATAAGGGGTTGAAACCCTTATTTCTGCCTCATTTGGCCTAAGAAGATTCCAGGGAAATGGTGTCGTAGTTTTTATAAGCAGCAAAATGTGAGTTGCATTTAGGCCTTTGTTCTTCATTGCTAAGGTATGTGGAAGATGTTTTGTATATTCATGTAAATCAATATTAGGGTGTGGGAACTGCATGATAGTGTAATGTAATATTCTTGTGTTTTCTTCTTTCCCAAGCATGCATTGTATGTGTGTTTGATTTGGGAACGGTGGCATTCTGTGTTTTATTATTATCTTATAAATGGATGTAGCATGAAGGATGCTTGAGATTTAAACAGATAATTTTGTGGCCACCATTCGGTTAAATGTAAATATAATTAGTGTTTATCTGAGGCATGCTGGGATATTATTTTGATGGGCTCCTTTCTTAATTTTTGCTTGCAGTTCCTACCTTTTCTTCCTCATACCTGAAGCATGAAGTTTTTCTAAATTTATTATTTTGGTATTTGTCTCCCCTGTATGATATCTTCTAACCATCTGAGCCTATTTCCTCCATTAGCCTAGGTGGAAGTAGTTTTTATTTAGGCCTTGTGCGTGGAGCATGTGTGAATCTGCATGGGTGTTTGGTTTCTGGCCAGAGTTTGAGATGCATGTATTAACAGGTATGTAATAATGAATTTAAGGCAGGTATTTTATGTAATCTTGTTTATGAATTTAAAAATGTGGTATGCATGGTCTGATTAAGGTATGTGATTTTGAAATTCAAATGCATGTAATATACTTGTAGAATGATGTGGTAATATTTAAATTATGTTATTGAGGTGCTTCACACCTGTATGAAAATTTGATTTTATAAAAAATTAGGCCTACCATCTCTTCTCTTTCAGATTTAGCTAATATTTTATGGTACTTAACACCGAAGTGTGTCATATTATATTATGACTTTATAGGCCATTGCATTTTATGATTATCTGGCCATTTGAAGTTTTAATGTAATTTTATTGTGGTGCCTCACACCGATCCATGTTTTTAAAATTAAAGGGTATATCTTGATGTAAACTAACTTGCTTCTTTTTCAGGATTTATTTAGTGATAATGTAACAGGGCTTCACCCGAATTGAAATAAGAAATAGGGCTTCACCCAGATAAATATGTTTGTTATGAGACCTTCAGTCTATATTAACTTTAGTTTTCTATGTAAAATCCTTTTGTTTCATTTATTTTATATGTACACATATTATAGAGTCATTTTCCACTGTCAGATATTGTCTAGTCAAGAAACAGCACTAATTTGATTTTGTAGTATGAAAGATTTGAATACATTTTTATATTAGCTTCCATTTTTAAATGATAGTTCTTCTTTTGGCGAAGAGGCTGGAAAGACTTCCAAGCTCTTCGTTTTTGTTTCCTCCTCCTGGTCATATTTACAGAGCCTCTGGTAGCAAGAAGATGTGGCCCAGCTGAAGAAGAAAGTTGTAATTATTGTCGAGGTGACCATAAGGTGGGGGAGGGGGTTACACTCCGGGCCCCTCCTTAAAATTTTCTTTCGGCACTCATGTTGGCATTTTTTTTCTATATAGTTTATAATGCTTCTCACTTTCCTGTCCACAGGGTTAATTAAATAGTTAGCAGCATACTATAGACCTGCAGCATCTGTTATAGTTTATTCCCAAACATGCAAGTCTCGTCTCACTCCACCATTCGAGACTTGGGGAGTCTTTAAGGAATGGTTTTACAATGTGTCCCCTTCTCAATGTACGCTAATCCCAGAGTCAGTCAAATTTTCTTCCGATGTGGCCTGTTTGGACATTTTTACACCTGGGTTAGAAAAAAGGACATATTATTCATTAACACTGCGGGTGCAACTATTGAACTTTCAGCTCTTATAATTATTATTATAATCTGGCATTCGCAATGTTGTGCTTTAAGTTAAGCTATAGAAGTGTAATGTAATAAAATTAATTTACAATAATTACATTAAATCGTTTAACATTGAGAATCACCTATTGTTCAGTAATTCTATGGTTATGTAGCAGGGGGAAGTGTTTTCTGGGTAGCTCCAAGAACGGAGGCTTTCATTTTTTGGAATGTACTATACCTCGCCGATATCTGTATCCATGTGATTAGCTTGAAATACATCGTCGTTTTCTGACCCAAAGTTAGGGATAACTGCAACATCTAAAGGCCGATCCAGCTAGGAAGATATTTGAGAGCACATGCGCTGCTTGTACCGTGCAATGCAAACGTCCCTTCCACTCACTCTCCCCCTCACCTTTGGTGGACGTCTTCCTAGTTGGACCGATCTCCGCAATGATATTTCCACATTTGACTGGCTGAAATCACATGGATGTAGTGAGAATCTGACATCGTTTCTTCCAAACGCCAAAATTTCATGTAAGGATTTATGAGCTTAATTATTTACGTTATTAAATGCCCTACTAGGTATGGTTTGCTTAATATTTATTAAATCACCTGCCACAACTCTCATTTTTGGTATACAACCTTCTTCATCTCAATAACTTATCCTCAGTTTGAACTATGTAATCCATTTAATGTGATATGTAACTCATAACTCACGCAAATGCCACAGAACACATTTACTCCACAACTTACTCCACCCCCTGAGTAGGAGTAAATATTGGCCTTATTTACTCCACAACTTACTACGTTAGTAACGTACTCCGTGTTGGTGCTCTCCACCACTTGTGGAGTAAGTTCATTTACTCTGGGAGTAAATAAAATTTTTACTTCTTTAGTACATTCCTCTATGTTGAAAGCCGCCGAGTTTAGTTTACTCCTGGTTGGTGCACGCCGTCCTTACTAAAAGAGTACGGTTACTAAAAGAGTAGCTTACTAAAGTAGTTAGAACTAAAGAAGTAAGGCTTACTAAAAGAGTAAATGGCATGAGTTTGGTGCACGCCACCCAATGTGTTAGATAGTGGAATGGGTAGATACTGTCCGCTGTAGAACCGGCCCTGAAAAATGTCTGTCCGTGTGTCTGTACGCGCGATAACTCAAATACGCATTATCGGATGTTCATGAAACTTACTATACGCGTTTATAACATCCATTGAAAGAAGTCTATTGATATTGGACCAATACCGGAGTAATGTTGCATATATATTGCCTATTTTATGGTAATATATTAGGAAGAATTTATCAAATGCAAATCAATTCTCATGACAACATATATTTTTACAGTGTTGGTACACGGCTTTGGAAGTTGCAATACAGTTAGCTATGACAAATAACTCTACCCACATTTTCCTTCACATATGCTTATCAAACTAGACAATACGATATTAAAACCTATTGAAGCACTCGAAGAGAACAAGGTAGCAATCTATACGGACAGTAAAATTACCCTGGATTTACTTCAGAACAATCGCAATTACAGCTATATTATCGAGCAGATCAGAAACTAGGTAAGAAGACTCAAGGATCACAAAATACATTTTGGATGGATAAAGGCTCATGTGGGGATTACTGGTAACGAGATGGCTAAGGAAGCATCATTAGAAGAAGATAGAGAACCGGTATACTCGAAAATTCCCAAAACTGCAATAGTTCGAGAAATTAAAGAGGGACTAATAAAATGGCAGGCGGATTGGAACAACACGACTAAGGGAGCTACCTGTAGGGCCTTCTTCCCATCAGTTCGCCAGAGAATAAGACAAAGAATCATAATGACAGCACCAGTCGCAGCAACAGTTACTGGACATGGAATAACCAAATCCTACCTGAAGAGATTCCACATAATGAATGATGACACGTGCTCCTGTCTTCAAGAGGCCCAAACTGTGGACCACCTAATATACAGATGCAGTAAACTCCAACACAGAGTCAATTTAAAAAAGCAAATTGCAATTAAACATGGACAATGGACAGTTCCTCCAGATCAACTCATTGTGAAACAATAAACACCGTTTAAATGCTTTATACACTCAATAGACTTCAGTTGATTATAGATAATAACACAGGTTTAGATAACAGAGATGTATGATGATAGAATTTTATAACGAAATTGTAATTTATTAGAATTAGCAAACAAACTTTCAACTTAATGATTGAATGTACATAACACTGTAGATACTTGTATATAATTAATATTTGTAATGGAGACATAGTATGTAGTATTGCAAACACGTAAGCAATGGAACATGCTGTTTTAAATCAATAAAAAAAAGCCTGACTTAATGAATCGATCTGGACCTTAACTGGGAAATCGATAACAAAAATAACTTATTTTCTGCGTATCATAATTGCAATTATCACTGATTAAATAAAAGCATTCTAGCACTTAGTTACATCAGGTTAGCTGATTTATTTTATTTTATTTTAATTTCTACGTTATAAACAATACTCTATTACCCTACAATCGCCTACGCTATATATTTGACCATTTTTTAAGTATCGTTCCAGTTTGAATGAATCATCGAAATATCATATATCCAAAATCATTTCGAAGGTATGCGGATAAACTAATTGGAAGAACCTGTCTTGAGAATTCGAAAATCAGTTGCGTTCTAGAATGCAACTTTGATGAGACATATCTGTCCCTATTCAATGTTTGAAAACAAAAACTGATCCTGCACCCATAGCAAGATGCGCTCTGCTCCAGACTGTACTTTGAGCATATGTTTATTCCTAGCTTATCAAAATATACTGCTCGAAACTTAGTGGAGGTAAGGTACCCCAGATTTCCCACCAAGGATGATAAAGGAAGTGGTAGGCGTATCTGCTCCTATTTTTTCAATTTCCTATACTGCATTCCGCAATTCGTATCCTAGCATCTTACTTAAAAATGTAATTGTTAATTACGGGTACTGTATTCCAAATTCCACATAAAAATCCTATAAGCTACTTTGGATTTTTAAGAGATTTTTCATTTAATAAATTGTCTGTCTTATGGCGTGGATATTTGAGATAAGTTAGATCCTTCAAGAATACAATACGATTTAAAATGGTTTTTAAGACAACTTCACATTTACATTAAAGAAGCTATAATGAAAGTTTCAATTTGACTTTAAGATTGTTTCAAGTTTAGTAGATAAGCCACAGTTATGTTTCAAGTGGCGCTAAATGCAACGTCATCTCCCTCCAACTTTCCGTTTCACAAGTAGACGGAGGTATTGGATTGTACTATTTCTCTACGTCACTAATGACAATAATTGTCTAATCCGGAGCCATTACCTTCTTTAATAAAGGAGTTCTTCAAATATAGTTCTCTTTAGATAGTGGTAGTACTGGAAATATCAACACAATATAGACAAAAGATCTAAATATATACTTACAATTTTCTCTAAAATATAAAAAAGCCTATATGACCATATGAGCACACTCTAAGGTGTCATGTAAAATACTCTTAAGAAGTGTAAAACTTTAAAGAAATTGTGGATCTGGGATAAATATTGGCCTAACGATCTCCGGATGATTTTTGTTATACAATAACATCCTTGCTAAATTATCACTATATGTCGAAATTATAATTTACAACTATAGGATATTAAACCCTGGAAGTAGTTTTAAAAACACTGTCTCTGACTTAGCAACTTCAGGACGTCTTTATATATACATATATATATATATATATATATATATATATATATATATATATATATATAATTCATAATTCATAATTATCCTTGCCAATTTTTGAGCCCATATAGGCACACGACATTCTCCCTTAATTCTATATTTTGAATTCAGTCATTCTAAAAATCTTTATTTACTCCATAAAATATCTAGAAATATAAGGCATACCTCACATAGGTATTCAGTGATACATTTAGGAATTTATTTAAATTTCTACAGTAAACTTGTATGACTGTTAACTTATTTTAGAGCCCTTACCAATACAAGTAAGACATCGCCGTCGACAAAGTGATGGCGAGCATAACAGCGATCGACTAGATCCACGAGAAATCCAAACTGGAATTTCTGAGGGATATAACCAGATGACTGCACACTGTTCGTTCGTATCCAACCTATGGCCTATTGCCATTCCATCAATTCTACCCCCCTATTATTTTTATTAAAATCTCCCTCCTTTTATTCGATACACTAAATTTTCATAAAGGTCGACCTCATTTTATTAAATGTGATAGTTGTACTGTATGAAATTGTGTGGGGGACGGGAAAATGTTTGTCCGTCTGTCAGTCCGTCCGTCCGTGTGTCTTTACGCGCGATAACTCAAATATACTTCATCGGATTTTCATTAAATTTGGTATACACATTTATAACGTCCATGGAAAAAAGCCTATTTAGTTTGAACCAAATCGGTTGACCGGTACCGGAGTAACGACTAATTAAAGGTCACATGGTTTTTAAATTGGAAATCATGAAAATACTACAAAGCCGCTTTTATAAACATTGAGAACCTTAACTCCAATGCAGTCAGATGTGTGTTTATTTCGTTGATCAAGTTGAAATGAGTACTACATGAATACTGGCATATACAGAAGGTATATTATTGTAAAATAATTAGGCCTACGTACATTAAGCCAGTACATTTTGTGAAACGATGACATATTTTAAGAATTTCTTATATCAGTGTATAAGAGCATGAATTATGGTTAATTATCAAACTTTAGACCTCTGTTCTTCCGCAAGCCCTGCTTAATGAATCGATCTGGAGCTTAACTCTGAGACAAATTACAAAAATAACTTCTTTTCTGCATATCATAATTGCAATTATAACTGATTAAAGAAAAGCATTCTGGCACTTTGTTATATCACTTTACCCGATTTTATTGTAATACTGTACAAGTATTACATTCTATCAACTACGCCAACCTATAAAATTAAATGCCTTGACACAATTTAGCTTTGTTTTTGTCTTTCGAAAATATCATTATTATCCGAAATGTATGTGTTTACAGTTTTGCTAAATTATTTTATTGAATGCTTCTTGTGAGGTCCTGAAAGGTAGAGGCCATCTTTTCCAGTTAGAACTGATACTGATTGAAGGAATACTTTTGCGATGTCTAGGTCAGTGGTTCACGATTTGTTCTTCTTGTAGTAAGCAGTCATATTGGACTAGGAAGTATTCGAAATCTACAGAGATATCTATCATCTGATCAAACCATGACAGTAAAATCGAATCCTGTAAATACTGCTGCTTTGTTCTATCTATTTTGTTAGCAAGGGTATATAATAGCAATTCATCGTAATGTTCATAAGCAGTCTATGCGGAGTGCCATCCTTCCCAAGTAGGAATAAATTACGAGAACACAGGAAGATTAATAATCAGTTAATCTGTTATTAAACAATGTTACATTCCTATTCCTTGGAAGGAGTTCTCTACTTCTTCCTTAAGAAAAATTAGAATGTCTGTGCAATAATGGTGTCTGAGAACTGAATTTCCTTGTGGCTTATCTTATGTGCCGCCCACTTCATTTTTTCGCGCTTCACTTTGTTACTTCTCAGCCTTTCTTCCATGATCCTTTTGTTTCGTTTTTAATTGCAAACGCAATCTCTTATGTTAGCTCATTTTATGTCATTACCTTATATTCTGGCACTCTTTTATGTTTTTACTCGTAGCTTCCTTCCGAAATTTTATTTAACAGCTTTCACGTTCCTTCTTTTTCATGTTTCTGCTGATTTCTTCATTTTTGTCAGATTATTTTCTTTTTTATTTATTTCTTTTAGGTTTCTCTGAAAATCCTTGCCTGGCAATCTATGTTGCTGAAATCTTTTGTTGTAAACTTAATCTCTACCGGTATTCTTACAAATAAAATGTTGTTACCGGAATTTCTGTTTCTTCTTATTTCACGAACTACTAGGCATGGTATGTAGAAGCAACGAGTTGCAAAATAATGCAGAATTTATGTTTCTTCTTATTTCACGATCATGGTGTGTAGAAGCAATGGGTTGCAAAATAATCCTAAGTCCTCGGTGAAGGATAGGAAGCTATATCTAGCGTTTTCTGAGGGAATAGTTTAAGTGTGATAGGTCGTTCCTCGTCGCTTCATACTCTATATACCTTCATAAGGACATGGAAAGCAAAGTACCAAACCCGGTAGACGCCGGGTTTTTTAAATAAGTGTTAAGTAAATATCAAAATCGATGTTTACTCTTGCGATGGTGGTTGAGAATGTTAAAAACCAAAGTTTATTTATTATCGTGGGACCTTCAGTGACGCCATCTCCGCGGACACCTTTCTCAGCGACTCTATTGTTTTGATGCCAGGAACATGAAAGTGTCTATATGAATATTTAGATTACTGTTATCAAGGAAAATAAAATGCAGTTTGCTTTTATTTTTTGTTAAGAAGTGTAGCATCCATCTAAAACTACTTGAAATTTCTAGTTTACTTCTCATATTTCAAGAAATACAAGTTGACAGTATTCTGAAATAATTCTGCTGATGGTTTAATTTGTCTCCCCTTAAAACAATAAACTCATTAAATGAGTAAGGTGAAAAACTGTTACTAACCCACTGAAACACTTATTCATACTAATTCAGCGGTGATAATACGATGAGTAAAGCATATACTAATTAATTACATTTGTATGTGTCATTAAAGTTTGAAGATGATAGGCATATTTCATTTCTTTAATAGCTGTGATTTTTCCTGGAGTTCGAACTCGCAAGTTTACTACTTTCTGTATGTATGAATGTACATAACAAACAATCAAGCATTGTTGCTGTGATACCCATTTTTATAGATGCTCCGTTACTACAAAGATAAATTATTCTTTCTTCCTCATTCTCTATTGTTTACCTGCTTGTTGTTAGTTTTCCTTTTCCTTTTAACGTTTTCTGAAGAATTTGTTTCCATTTCATTAGCATTTTCTTCCACTCAGTCTTAATCTTATTTCATTCCTTCTTTTATGTTTTCTTCCCATTCTTGTTTCTTCCTTCCTTTCTGAACACTTTTAGCTTGCTACGAGAGTCGGCTTCAATAGGTGGTGTCTTTTATTTCTTTTTATATCCTTGCAGTTCCCTTTTTATTGGCCTTTCCCTCAAATAAATGCATCTCTTTTAGTATCTGTCTCACTACCCTCTTCCGCCCTCTCTTTCTCTCTCTCTCTCTCTCTCTCTCTCTCCCTCTCTCTCTTCCTAGCCACTTTAGCCACATACTCCATCTAGCTTCGTTACACATCAAAAGCATACCTGCTCACTCGACCGCTGCTTTACCCACAATTTGATCAACCAATCGAGGACATGCATGCTTGCTCCTATTAGGACAAAAGTGATCATTAATTCAACATTCGTTTGTTTTTCATTACCATCATAGCTGCGCAGTTGCCATAATACATGTACAACCTCAAATAGTTCAATTTATCAAGCAGAGGAAATAACGAATAGTTTCCCATGTTGTCAACAATCACGGTTTCGAACTACTGAACCATGATTGAGGTTCTTCATTATTAAAAGTCAAAAGACCAACGAAAAAATTGGATGCAGTTGGCACTCCATTATATTCACGGTATACCTTCTGACATAGTAGTGTGCAGTTGTTTAAGTCTACAAAAGGCTGCGAGTTCAACTCTCAAATTATCGAAATTGTTCAATTGGCTTAAACTTAGGGTAGCAGTATGACCTTATGGTGGGCTAAGTCTCTTCATAAATATGAAATGGAACAAAGTAACATTTCAAAGGTACCCGTAAGAGAGTTGACATTTTCAAAGCTGCATCATCAATACAAACAAACATCAGTCTCGAGTACAGAATAGATCCTTTTAGTATGAGGTATTTTTAAAAGTTTGTTTACTATCAATGGTGTAGTGGCAAATTTTACATTGTGAGAACGCAAAAAGTTTTAGTGTATATATTTGATTTATTTATTTATTTTGTTACACTGCAAGTGGGCCAAGAACCCGGTGGCAGTGTTGCAAATAAATACCAGTTATACATATAACTTATACATACAATTACACACATTAAATAACATAAGTTATTTATACGCCAATATTCTATCAATATAAGTGTAATAATAATATTTTTTTAAATCTCTGGCCATTCAGAACTATAGCATACAAAAATATTTACAAACATAACTACATAATATTATAAATTCTTATCACATACCCTATTCAATCAATTTTTTTTAATTGTGGCGTTAGCAGAAAACGATTAGAAGGTTTCTGCAGATAAGTCATTCAAATCCTGAATCCCTCTGTTTAAAAAAGAAAATTTGGCAATTTATATATACTAATTTATTTACAATTAACCTTTAAAGGTGCTATTAAAACGTTTCAAACTAGATGGTATTTGGTTTAAAATTCTCTCATAATTATAAACACTTTCGAATAACATTGTTTTTATTTAATGTCAATACGTTAAATTTTATGCAACGTATATTTTTTAAGAAATAATCTATTTTAGTTACAAGTTTCTCAGTACACTTTTTGTTTGTAATAAAAAAGAACACACTTTTCAGCAAATATGCTAGTATTTTTTGTACTTGCCATTCGTCTTTAAAGTTTATTGCCGGAATCAGTAAATATATATTTTTATTTAAAAACTTATCAAAACATTCAAACTTATAAATTATTCAAATATTTATTTAAAGTTACCAAAAAACCAGTGGAGGATCGCCGTTCCCCCTCCGCTGCACCCATGTTCACTGAATAAATAGTAATAAATTTCAAAATTCATTATTCAACCATAATGGAAGTTGCACAATAATTGACATTATCGCCATGAAACCAGGTGATAGTTATGGATACATCTTGCATCCTACTGTAAGAATTCAGAAACATAATGATCAACCTCATGAGATGCATTTAGAGCATCCTCATGAGATGCATCCTCACGGTGAGGATGATTCGTCGTAACATCTCACTCCACATTCCGTTCATGTACACAACACGAAGTCAGTTCCGTACAGTCACAAGCTGAATCGGTGGCGTAGCAATATAATTTGAAGATTTAAAGTACTATTTTAGTAAAGAAAATGGATTTGGTAACATTTAGTAATATCAGTATAACAATCCTACTCCATACTAAAATATACCTTGAGGATGAAGGGAGTTTTCATTGGATCTTGGCAAGATTAGTATATCTTTGGCACCTCTTGTTTTCCAATAGTCTGGTTCTAGAGTAGTGTTCACCAAACGTAAAGTTAAAACTAAATGGGAATCACTTATGTTGCATCGTGTGTTTAATTCAATTTGATTCGTCTTGGAATACAACTGTTCAGTGGAATTGACAGTCTTTACAACATATTTCATCTTTGCAGACGCTGCACATAGATTAGCTCGATCATACAGTGTTTGACCTTAAAGTCCTTTGTATCCAAGCATGTTTCATTTACAAAAATCATTCAATCCTCCAGCAAAATCGTTCACATTTCCTATCATTGCAGGTGCTCCATCAGTGGCTACTAAAACTAATTTACCACATGACAATTCAAAATTTTTTGTAACATGGAAAACTGCCTCAAATATATATATATATATACATATATATATGCCATGTGTTTCATCTGTAACTGCTACCATACCTAGAAACTCTTCTGTCACATTCATGTGTTCATCAGGCCCTCCGAAAAACATAGCAGTATCTTCATTACACAGGTCTGCAAAATTAAGGTCATTGAAAATTGTTTGCAATCTAATGACTGGTTTTTATGTTATTTTGTGTGCTGAATTCAAATATGACCACCATTTTCTCCTATCACGTAAGGTGTTTTCACAAAATAAGCATGGACTTGACACAAAAATGGAAAAATGCATATATTTTGTAAATATACTATATGGAAAAAACATTATATTTATAAAGAAATAATACAGTTATGTCTTGAATTTTGCTAAAGTTAAACAATCTATGAATAAATATATACCTTTACAACAGCTTATAGTTCCGTTTTCGTTTTCCTTCAACACTTCTTCTGCCACTAAACCTCTTGTGGTCAGCTTGCGGCTCGTCTCTATAGATGCTCCAACAGTAGTCTGCAAGCACGTTCACGTTACAACTTCCCTGGTATCTACGTTCCATCTCCTTTATGTCTTGGTGAAATCTTGCTCCTTGCTCCTCGCTGACGGCGCCAAGATTTTCGGGAAAGTAGTCGATATGAGAATGTAGAAAGTGTACCTTCAAGCTCATTGAACAACCCAAGTCTTTGAATTTTGATAGCATGTTGTTTACTATACACTTATAGTTAGGGTCCTTATTGTTCCCAATAAATTTTGCTACAACTTCTTTAAAAGCTTTCCACGCCTCTTTTTCTACTTCGTCCATTTTGGTTTCAAAGTTTTCATCTTTTAAACGTTTTCTAATATCTGGTCCTATGAAAACGCCTTCTTTTAGTTTTGCTTCTGACAGTTGTGAAAACCTGTGGCATATGTATTTGAAACACTCCACTTCTTTTGACAGAGCTTTAACAAATTGTTTCATTCATCCAAGTTTGATATGAAGTTGAGGTAGGAGGACTTTTCGTGGATCAACCAAACTTTGCCGAATCACATTTTTGCTTCCAGGTTCTAATAAACCCCTAGGTGGCCACTCCTTCCTGATCCAACGCTCTTTTTTATCCCGGCTGTCCCATTCACACAAGAAGCAGGAATATTTTGTATATCCTCCCTGCTGTCCAAGGAGCATTGAAATTACTATTAGATCGCCACATATTGTCCATTCATGATCACAGTATTTCAGCTTAGTTAAAATTAGTTCTAAATTTTCATAACATTCTTTCAAATATACAGAATGTCCTACTGGCACTGATGCATATTTGTTGCCATTGTGAAGAAGAACTGCTTTGAGACTTCTTTTAGATGAATCAGTAAAGAGTCTCCACTCATTCACATTATATGTTATTTTCAACTGCTCCATCAGACCAGGAACATTGTTACAATAAACTAGGCCTTCTTCTTGAGAAAAGCACGGACTAAAATGTTTTTCTCTGTTCCTGAACCACGAGAAGGAGGTACAAGGGGCCAGTAAGTTTTTTTTCTTTTAATCTAGCTTTGGAATCTAATCACGTTCCATCTGTTCTAGAACTAACAGGCATTAACCGTTTGGATGTCAAACGTCCAGATGCAATCACCATCGTACCTTGGTACAGAGGAAAATCTTTTATGTGGGACCCACCTGCGTGGGCACCTCTTGTCATCTAAAACATCCCGCCTTGGAAACTCGGCTGCTGAGACAGCGGTTGAAGTAAAAATTAAAAAAATACCGCGGCTTCATTGAAAGTTATTTTTTCATCCTTTTTGCATTGAAACTATGGGTTCACGATTTAAAGAAGTCACAGTATTTTTAGCCGATACTGGAAGAAATCGGTGTTCAATAACCGAGAAACCTCGATCTACTAATTTCTGGGGCAGCGAATTGACATCGCCCTGCAGTGTATAAATGCTGCCAGTATCGAGGGCACTTTTGCTGAATCCTCAGGCCTTGTTATCTCCCCGATACCAAAGTTAATTTTTATAGTTATTCTGTACTATTATTTTTTTTATTTAATAAGGGTTAAATTATGTTTCTAAACTAAAATGTATTCTAATCCAGGACGTGTTTGATAAAAGAAGAAACATTTGTGATATATAACTAAATAAAACTTAATTTTTAACGCTTAAATTAAAATCTCTAAATTTTTAGAATATTTTAATTTTACAGAAAATCAAGTACCGATACTGTATATGGTGTAGTCATTAAAATATGAGATGCACACTTCATAAAATATTTTACATAACAAAGCGAATTTGCATACAAGCATCACACTAAACTAATTCTCTCTTCATCACACCTAAAACCCTTTTGTAGAGATTTAGATTTAGTGGACCCTATGTTATATAAACTGCCCAAAGGCTACTCATTTTGAACAAAGAGATTACGATACAATCGCGGCTTTCCAAACAGGAAGCACTATACAATTATTTCCTATGTAGTAAACAGAACATGTCGCCGTGCCCATCATGCCTCTGCTTACACCGAAAAATTAATGTTTTGGCAAAAGAAGAGAAGGAAAATTACAAAATGGTGAAGACCTCAACTAAGCTTTCTAATCGATTTTTCATTGACATGAACCTTCATGTCACATTCTAAGTGCGTTGATATTAAAACAAATTCGCCCGCAGTAAAAAATAATAAGGCATAATTATGTATTTTACTTTACGTTCACATTATTACGTGAATTCTAAAAATATATACGTATGAGATAGGCCTACGACAAATAACAATAACACAAGGTTTGTAAAAGAAGAAAAATCTTATGTGAAACATAACTTCCTCTACCTCTACTACCTCTACTCTTCCTACAGTATACCATAATACATAATACCTGTATATCATGTAATATAATATTTTTAAAATATTATGAAACTCATGTAGGAATTTTTTTTTTAAAAAGTCTTAAAGCCATTCTCTAGGAAATTGATAATCTCTTTATGTAAAGTGGTTGTAAAAATAAAAACTAAGTGTATGTTTTGAATCGCATCCCTGAAGGGTACATAAAAAAAGCTAATGATTGCATTCACGTAACTTTTTTTACCCTAAGCATGGACAATACCCTTTTTCTCTTCACATGCTGATATAGAATTAGAGACCGTACTGCAAAGGGCTCATATTCAGTTGTTTCAACCTGATGCAAAGCCAGGTAAGACTGACAACAGTGCGTGGTTTATAACTACTATCAAGTGAATTTTTGCGAAAAAATGCTTCAAATAAAATTTTTAGGTCAAAGTATAAGCACCTCATGTAGACAATTTACACAATATCGTTGCAGCAGATTTCGAGAAATCGCGAAAAACATTTTATTCAGGTAAAGTGGTATTAAAAGTAAGAGAAAGTAGTCATCAATCTTCGTTCACATCCCCAGAAGATTCCTAACTCAAATATAAATTTTGTTTTTGTCTGTTCACAGACACACACTCACACAGACATGTTTCAGGAAATAGCATTCTTGGATCCAGTATACCACAAAACATGTGTTTATGTTAAAAACTCGACTTCGAAATTCGGGGTCGAACACAATACTTCCTCTAACTATAGTACCTGTGGTCGGGCAGATGAAATAAAAATAAGATATCATTTGTATGACATCTTGACTGTTAACTATATTGCCAGTTAAATGTGTGAAGTTTCATTACCGGTACCGATAATATAATTCAGTATAAATTACAGTATTTAGTATCCTAAGAAGAAAATAAGAAACAAATGAGAAAACTACTTAACAGCCAGAACAGGAAGCAATATCTCAGACATACACGTATTGCGTGCGCTCTAACCGGACTTGTACAGGCGAATTATTGTACCTGAGAAGTTTTACGAAAGATTGTTTACTGCTTCACAAATCAATTTTATTAACATAAAGAGTTTGGCATTCGTCCCTCCTTTAAATTGTTGAAGTAATTCCGCTGCAGGAACAAATAACTTTATCTCACAGCAGGATTTGGGGCATTTGGTCAGCATATTGACTTCCACGACGGTAAATGATTGTTTTCTTACCCGGATCCTCTTATGACCGCTATTGTCCCTGAGATTAAATACAGTCCATTCCATATATCCCTATTTCAGAGAAATATGAGCTCTGGGAATCAAACCTGGGCCAGCATATCCGTAGTCAATGCTAATCAATAGGCCATGCAGGCTATCCTAAGTAACGTTCTTGAAGTAGATTTGTGAAAGATAATAGTTATTTACGACTCGAGTCATAAGTGGTAGATTTTTAACCGGTGTGGAGTTAAGAAGCGTGGCGAAGTAAATTAATTTACCGGTACATTAAACAAATATTTAAACGTACAGTAAATAAATATTTCATAATAGAGAGTTTATGTGGTAATGATTCCATAGCCATCTGAGCGCGCGATCATAAAGTGTATTTACTAAGTGCCAAAATAGTGCTTTCTAATATTGTATGTTGGACGGCAAAATTGTCTGTCCGTGTATCCCTCCATCCGTCTGTCCGTGTGTCTGTGCACGCGATAACTCGAATACTCTTTCTCCGATTTTCATGAAACTTAGGGTGGCGTGCACCAAACTCATGCAATTTACTCTTTTAGTAAGCCTTACTTCTTTAGTTCTAACTACTTTAGTAAGCTACTCTTTTAGTAACCGTACTCTTTTAGTAAGGACGGCGTGCACCAACCAGGAGTAAACTAAACTCGGCGGCTTTCAACATAGAGGAATGTACTAAAGAAGTAAAAATTTTATTTACTCCCAGAGTAAATGAACTTACTCCACAAGTGGTGGAGAGCACCAACACGGAGTACGTTACTAACGTAGTAAGTTGTGGAGTAAATAAGGCCAATATTTACTCCTACTCAGGGGGTGGAGTAAAGTTGTGGAGTAAGTGTGTTCTGTGGCATTTGCGTGAGTTATGAGTTACATATCACATTAAATGGATTACATAGTTCAAACTGAGGATAAGTTATTGAGATGAAGAAGGTTGTATACCAAAAATGAGAGTTGTGGCAGGTGATTTAATAAATATTAAGCGAACCATACCTAGTAGGGCATTTAATAACGTAAATAATTAAGCTCATAAATCCTTACATGAAATTTTGGCGTTTGGAAGAAACGATGTTAGATTCTCACTACATCCATGTGATTTCAGCCAGTCAAATGTGGAAATATAATTGCGGAGAGCGATCCAATTAGGAAGACGTCCACCAAAGGTGAGGGGAAGAGTGAGTGGAAGGGACGTTTGCATTGCACGGTACAAGGAGCTCATGTGCTCTTAAATATCTTCCTAGCTGGATCGGCCTTTAGATGTTGCAGTTCTCCCTAACTTTGGGTCAGAAAACGACGATGTATTTCAAGCTAATCATATGGATACAGATATCGGCGAGGTATAGTACATTCCAATACATGAAAGCCTCCGTTCTTGGAGCTACCCAGAAAACACTTCCCCCTGCTACTTAACCATAGAATTACTGAACAATAGGTGATTCTCATTGTTCAACGATTTAATGTAATTATTGTAAATTAATTTTATTACATTACACTTCTATAGCTTAACTTAAAGCACAACATTGCGAATGCCAGATTATAATAATAATTATAAGAGCTAAAAGTTCAATAGTTGCACCCGCAGTGTTAATGAATAATATGTCCTTTTTTCTAACCCAGGTGTAAAAATGTCCAAACAGGCCACATCGGAAGAAAATTTGACTGACTCTGGGATTAGCGTACATTGAGAAGGGGACACATTGTAAAACCATTCCTTAAAGACTCCCCAAGTCTCGAATGGAGGAGTGAGACGAGACTTTCATGTTTGGGAATAAACTATAGCACATGCTGCAGGTCTATAGTATGCTGCTAACTATTTTAATTAACCCTGTGGACAGGAAAGTGAGAAGCATTATAAACTATATAGAAAAAAATGCCAACATGAGTGCCGAAAGAAAATTTTAAGGAGGGGCCCGGAGGTTGAAGCTGCACAGGATCTAGAGAAGTAGTCACTGAAATTATTTTTAAACACACAACCATCTACATAATTATTATTGGAGTTCATAGCTTCCGAAATATTGTACCGCCATTTTTTGTTTAAATATTACATTTCTCAGTTGTAATATTATTATTTTTATAAGGTAATATTTTTTAAGTAAATGTTCTGTGCATTTGAAAAAGGACAGAAACATAATGCCCCTTATTAGTTTTGTTATCCTTTTTATCCCCCCTTTTTCATGATTTTGTGTAATACTTCTTATTAATATTGTTAAACAGTCAATAAGTATTAATAATTCATTATAGTGAGATTTATGATAAACAACTATAGAATAATTGATTTATCGTTTTTGGGGAAGAATATGTAACTTTAGGAAGTATAAATATTTTAATATATTTTAGAACTTTATTATTATTATGAGAGAAATAATTATAATATTGACAGTGAATCAATTATGAAAATCAACTGGAAATTCCAATTGTTTGCATTATAATACAGAAATAGTTTGCACAAAAATTGTAATCACAGTACCCATACGTAGGCTACTAAACTGAAAATACTCAATTGAAGGAATTAAAATTAGTAATGAATAAAACATTACTATTAGACCTATTTTAAAACATGAAGATTGTCGTTAGTAATATTTGGAACAACCCAAATTCATATTCATTGTTTCAGCGAACCTTTCCTTTTCATTATCTGGCACTTGAATAATACTGGCAATTGAAATGCACGTGTTCTGCTGCGCTGCACTAACGTTTCTGCTCTGTTCTGCGCAGAATTCGACTACTTCTTTAGTAAAAATCGCTTACTACTTTAGTAACAACTAAAGAAGTAACTATCAATTGAGCTCTCCAACACCAACTAAAAGAGTAAGTTACTAAAAGAGTAGCACTAAAGTAGTAAATTTAGGAAGGGAACCTTACGTAACAAAAACCGGTTTGTCTGTCTCACTCTAGCACATACATTAGTATGACTTAAGAGTGAGACAGATGTACTGGTTCTTGTATACTCCAGGTCTCCGTCTTAAATTTACTACTTTAGTAAGATTTACTCCTGGATGGTGCACGCCACCCTTAGTGTGGACACTTATAACGTCCACAGGAAGAACTTTATCGATTTTGGACCAAATCGGTTGCCCGGTCCTGGAGTAAGGACTAATTAATGGTCACATGCTTTTTAAATGTCAAATAATCACTATACTGCAAAGTCGCGATGCTAACCGTAACCACCCAGCTTATAGTTAAGTTCTCCTAAGTTTATAACGTGTTTCGCTTTAATGAGATACGTAATGCTACGAATATTTCCTTGCGCATGTATATATATAGTATTTTTATATGCGTGTGTGTCTAAATGAAAAATTGAAGTCCTTCTCCATACTATACAAAGGCCTACTCGTTCCTTTCCTCTTTTTTTAATTTCACGCTCATAATATTTTTATTCAAAACTGGAAATGCTAATACAAGCAGACGTTGCTTACAAAAGAGACTTATTCAAGTAGCTGCGCATTGTATTACATTCTCCCTCTTAGTAAATCTGTGTATGAGATATGCAACAAAAGGACGAATGTGTAAGCCGGTATAATAAGGCGCGGCTCCCATTTTTCTTACTCATCGTAGCGTCTGTGAAAAGCGAGGATGACCATATCTGGGGTTTGTAGAAAATGAGAAGCAGGGAATATATATGTGGTCCTTATGGTGGAGGGAAAATTTGCGGCACGTGGAGAAAAGCCGATTCCACAGCATGCGTGAACGTGCACAGGAAACCAACAGTTTAAATAAAAAATGTGTTTGTGACAGATTCTGATTCTGCTTCAAAATTATGATAGTTAAAAGTATATTAAATTAACTCGTAATATGTATAGAGAATCGTCTTTTGGCCAATAACCTAGAAAACGAATATGAAATATGAAATAATTTAATCTCAGAGTCCAATCTCAATTATGAGAGAATATGAAACGATTATGTTAGATAAAGATATGAATAGAAATATTTAATTTTCCTGCTTTATTAAACCGCTACTATATCTGTAATTGGCCCACCCTCGACTGATGTGTTAAAATAAATGGCTCACCTAGTTAAAATTGTACATTTTAATTATAGCATATAACGCTAGAAGACTTACTCTTAGTTGTGGTTCTTCAAAAAATAGATTTCTCGTCAAACAAGCTACAAAAGCTTCCTTTCATTTTACTTACTTCGAGTTTAATCTTCGTAATTATATGATTAGCAGAAAGAGAAATAACTTTAAAAATGTTACTGGGTAGAGTGAAGAACATTTTCACTGTAGGTATAGAATATTTTCCCGAACGAAGAAAGTCGATTCCTTTTCTGACGGTAATACAACCAAGAAAAATAAAACTTAAATAACCTAATTTAAACGAATAATTTATTTATAAGAATGATTACTTACAACGGGCACCTAAAGCCTCACCACGCACCACTATTAAATATTCTGAACCACAAAGGAAACCGAACGTATAAATTACTGTATTGTCCTTAAGTTTAACCTGAGATGTGTAGAAAAGTAGTGGACTTCATCCGTAAATGGAAAAAATGGTACAGACTTCCAGAAAAGCTTCATAGTTGCTTCATGGCGAAATTAATCATGTTAAATACATGAATTCTCTCATGAAGACTGTTTTAAATATCTATGCCATTTAAAAAATTTATGTAAATTTATGAACATCGTTTTTGTGACATATGAAGTGAAATTAAAACTCAACTCAACTCAAAAACCATATTATTTAAATTTGTAATTGATTTACACATAACTTGAATGAAATTATTTTCATAAAAAGGTGTTATTTTTATGGGAACTGTTCTTAAGAGTAATTAATTTTGCCGGGAGATTCATAATTTACACTTCCAAACAATTCATAAAATAATTTTAAAGAGATAGAAAAGTTCAAATCTATCTCAATAATGAACGTGTAGTTTGTAAATAATCATTTCCTTTATTCAAGTAAAAGTTAATATCCCAGTTTGTGTTTAAGTCTCATATGAGATAATTATTAGAATGTATTTACAATAATAATTCTGGGTCTTGCAATTTTCTCGCTTCACATTCTGACTTAGTGTGAGCAGCCGCTTGATAGGTGTGCACATGTCACGCCTCCTCATGTGGGGCCAAAGTCGGACTTCGGCTTAAGTCTTGTATACGGGACGGCTAACCTGTACCTACTCTCAGTCAATTTAAATGAAAGAATATCATATTATTTCATAATACAATGTAATATTTCGTGCCTGTCTATAACAATTTGGAGCAAAAACTAATGAACTGACTGAGCTGATTTTTTGCATAAATATAGGTTTTACACCTGGAGGAAAATAGGACTACATTCGTTCACACATCTTCGCTATTTCACCCAACATCGTAATTATTAACATTCAATATCAGTAAAAGTTAACATAAACGGTGACATTACAATAATATAACAGATGCGCATCATTATTTCACGGCCTGCTGATAAATCTAATGATCCTTAGAAAAGCCGATTGGATGTCTTCATAAGACTTGAAACTCTGTCATCCAAGGAGCTCCTTTAATTGCCTAAAGATGTGGAAATCTGATGGTGCCAAACCGGCAAGTATGGCAGATGTGGGAGGCACTTGAAGCTTATGTCGTCGATGGTTTTCATGGTTGCACGAGCAGCATGAGGACGGGCATTATCATGTTGAAGCAAAACACTTGCTCTCAGCAACCCCCTTCACTTTGTCACTAACCTACTACGTTACGAGAAGAATTTTTTTGTGATTTTCTCGAAAACAGCTCTAACATGTTTTAAAAAGTGCTGTACATTAGGTGAATACATCAAAAACTAAAACTTCTGTTTGAAATATTTGTTAGAAAAAATTCTATGAAGGGTAGTTATAAGTCTGTTATCGTTTGAGTAAACTCAACCTTTAAGACTTGTGTGGCAAACCCACGCCTATGGATGAGGCTCAGAACAACATTGCAGATCACGTACTTGCGGCACGATACCTTCTAGTCCAAGGCAACTGTAACATTTCTGATTAGCAAATCTTGTACACTTTTTCCTTCGTTTCATGCTTCAGCAAAAATATATACAATCAATCTATATAACAAAACAATCTCTTTGTTTATAGATAAAATAACAACTGTGATTACCGAGCGAGGTGGCCAAGAGGGCAACATCTTGGACTCGCATTCTCGAGGTCCCAGGTTCAAATCCCGTGGCCGGGCAATTTGACATGGGTTCTTTCATGGTTTCCCCAGTGGTAAAGGCAAATGCCGAATTGAATATTTACATATCGTGAATCATCCTTTCCATTTCATCCTGCATCGTATCCATTTAAATTAATATCAGTTTAAATTTGCTCCATTAAATACACAGGCAATAGAAACAATTAACAAGCAAATGGAGTATAAACATAGCTGAAATTTAAACAAAATTGTGACATGAAAAGAAAAAAGAAAAACACATAAAAACAGAAAACAAAGAAAAATAGACAGCTAGACTAAAAATCCTAAAGATGGATGAACGTCAAAAATATCTCAATGAAGAAAATAATTTAAATTTAAGTTTGAGCTAAGAAGGAAAGTGTCAGATTCATCGTGACAAATCTTCCTTGAAACAGAAGAACTATACCGCAACACTTGATAAGAAGTTCACTTCCATTAAAACATGTCCACAAATAGAACAGGGAATTACGTAGATAACTTTAGGAACATTTTACATATAATTAGAACTGGTTTGATTGAACAGGTAAGGTATACCTATCGTCTTTACGTATACTCTCATCGCAGAACTTCATCTGGAAGTGGGCTTAACCAGCTGAGTGGCAATTAAAATCTTCACTGCAATTTCAGAGCCTTACACTGGAAACCTGAAACTAACTCTTTCTTAGCGTCAAGTTTTAATAGGCCCTATAAGATTTTTTCACGTTATTTTCTGTCGCCAAAATTCAAAGCAAATTAAGATCTAGGCTTTCACATTTCATTGTAAGGATATTTTAATGAATGTAGTAAGTGTGACTGTTTATCAAACAGTACATCACTTCGATATTTTAAAGTTATCAGCGTACAGATTTAATAAGTCAGATTCATGAAGAACGTGGGTTTGAATCAATACAACGTACCGCATGCAGATTACGTTAATCGCCCTCTCATAGCTTTAAAGAATGCTTGTTGAAACAGAAGTGGAAGAATCATTACTTCAGTAGCATAATTCTTTTTTTGCATTCTCGAGTCTTCAATATTCCTTTAATGCTGGCAGAATCTTTTTATGTGTATATAGGATGAATGTCTGACAGTATAACGGCTTCCTAGTGCTATTATTCCGCAATGTCTCCATTTGCATTTATCATTCTAATCATCCCCCTGGCAACATAGCAGCGGGTGGGCAACCCCTTTTCTTAAATCGAGCGTACCGTTCAGCATTTATCATTTCCTTTATCTGCTAATTGACTGCGCCTGCAACATTTTACATTCTTTTTCCCGCGAATTCAGTAACAGAAATATTCCCTTTCTGCTCTGGCAAGAAGAGTTCGAACCACAGAAAAGGATGGAAATTTAAGTGGACAAAGTCGTTCAGGCATTATTGGTAGTGGTAAGTTTTACTCTTTTTACACACTGTATAGGTATAATCTAGATTTAATCTTTTTTCAAGATAAATAGGAAACGACTTTTCTGTCCTTGTTGATGAAACGGAGTCATTCATAAAATTAGCGCTTTGATAAATTGTTTTGTATGTTATTCACCGTTTAGAAAGAATAAATAGTTTTTCAATAATAATAATAATAATAATATTAATAATAATAATCTAATGATAATGAATATAACGATGACAGTAATTCCCACCCCTTAATGATCTCTACGGGAGGGATTCGAACCACAGCATAAGATGGAAATCCTAGGGAATTAAGTCAACCTTTTCACTGCTACTGACATACGTATGCGTCACCTCAAAACTTGTTTAACAGGCCGAGAAATAAGCATTGTCCAATCAAATTGTCAAGAATGGATTCAAAATTTAGGGTAGAGCTAATTTTTTTATATGATGTCTGGGATGGTTTTGAGAGTAATTTCTGATATTTTGCCAACAAAATTTTTTGCCGCCGGAGCCGCCATCTTGAAAAAACTTCAAAATTTTCGATTTTATTTCTGTTTTTGCCCATTATCTGCCAAAATACGCACCTGACAAATATGTTTTATTATCCCTCCTAAAAGTAGACTACATTTGCTACAGTTTGAGATCAAATTGAGTTTTCTACCATGAATAGTTTCGGAAATACAGTTCTCTGAATTTCAGCAACATTTTGCAAAAAATTAAAAAATCTGAACTTTCAACTAGTTTTTGCTCGCTATCTTCTAAATGACCAAACCAATACTAAAACTCCATATGGAAACTTAAACTAGAGGTAATTTGCAACTTGTCGAGTACTTTAAACTTATGCTACCTCTTACAGGTTACAAGATACAGAGGTTTAAAAATATATATACAGCAACGATTGAATAATTACATGTGCATACAAGTTAGGAGCAATAACTGCACAGAACATTCGTTTATATACAAAAAGATTTATTTAGCTGGAGTTCTGGTGAAACATTGCATTGAATGACTTGTTTGTTCATAGTCTTCGGCACTTAGAGGGACCTGGGCAGTTGACGTTTGCTATTTCGTCCGTGATGTGGCCAGTGTTGATAAAGTTTTCTTCAGCCTCTTCATCCAAAAACAAATTAAGTGGCTCATCAGGAATGTCGTCATCCTCACTGTCGAAGGACAGGACTGTTAGTAGGCTATGTTTTCACACGACTGCCCATTGCAATGTTTGCATATGGTTGTGCATTTTAATCCAGCTTTACGACACCCACAAGCGTTTAAACACCCCTTCTTGCAGGTACAGGAAATACTTTTCAGAATTGATTCTGGAGCTGGCTCCTTCTTGGCATTAAGAGGAAACAAAGTGTTCACCCAGCCCCACTTCAAAGGGTCTTTGTATTCACCGAGCCATGCCTCAACTTGGTGGTATGTTCGAATGGCATGAAGTTGAGTCGCATCACTGCTTGGGGCAGCCTCGCTAAGTTAAATTTCATTCTTCCTGCAGCTTTTACAAAATATTCCGTGCCGAAGTTCGTCAAGTGTTTGTGTAGCAGGGTCTCCCCCATATAAGTGAACCAAAAAAAGTTAGCCCACTTCAGCCACTTCTCCTGATGTAGCTTGAGGGTTCAGAAATATATTAGTCTCCTCTTCTAGTTCAGGATGCTTCAAAATCAGCGAACAGAAGTGGTTTTTTCCGTGGCCAAAAACTGCAGATGTTGTGTCACAACCACTGAAAGCATGGATGAGCAGCAGCATGTTGGAGAAGCTGTGGCGAAATGACTGGCTTGAATAGAAGATGTCTGCAGCTTTGCCTCTTCCGCGCTTTTGGAGATATGTATTCTTTATGTGAGGGGATGGTAATGCAATAAGGAGAATAAGGAGGTCTATGTCCTCCCCAACTACAAAGACAGTGTCGTATTGAGATACCATTGAGAAGGCAGTGCTAACAATCAAGACATCTGCATCTTCAACAGTCTTTTTCACTTGTATTCCAGCTTTTGGCAATTCATTTTTTAGAAATTCTACGAAGCGCCTCTTGTTGTTTTCATTGGCGAGGAAAGTTTCTTCTGAACTTTTCAAAACAGCAGTTCTATCAAAGATGACATCAGGAGATGAACACGCAGCCCATCGGAGTGTCTCACAATTCTTAGTGCTTGTTTGATTAACGTGCGATGTGCGGAGCAGTGACAAAGAGCCTCTTTTTTTATTATTTTTTATTTTTTATTTATTTACAATAAAATTTACAACCCGTGTTTGCCGTTGGCATATCACGGGATGCTATAGGAAATAATTTTTTCAGAGGACACTGCAAAGTGTTCTTCTAAAATAAAACGCAGTTCTTTCCAAATCAAAATGCTGTACCTACACCAACTTTTCTTATTATTTTCTGTTTACATTGGTTTTCTTAGTCTTTTATCATTTTTTTTATTGGCCAATGTGAAGTTATCCAGGCTCCCTGAGCCATAGGCTATTCCCCTAGACAAGCCTCGAAGTTGTTCTTCCTTGTCCAGAAGGTTAAGCCCGGGGCCCACGGTTCGTCTTCAGTCATCGCAGCCGCTCTGAGCCGCCTCATGTCTGGCATATGTAACTTATATAAAACATAGTACATGGAATCATCTTCACAGTTCTCGCAGCAACATAATGAATCTTCTGCTAAATTAAATCTGGCTAGATATGCTAAGAATGATCCATATTCCGTTAGAAACTGCGATGTGGCGAAGTCCGGAGTTATCCAGGGTTGTTTCAGTCGTTTGATGACACTCGGGAAGAAGTCCTTAATAAATTCTTGGAAATACTGTTTTGGTTAATTACCATGTAATATTTAACTATAAGACAACACAAGTTTTACTGTGAGATACGCCATTTAGAATATCCTAGGCAAAACTAGACTTTTTGTACCTTCGATAAGTTTTCTGAAATGTGAGGAGTTGTAGATGCCTCTGTATCTGGTGACTGTGACTGATAGGTATCAAAACGTTAAAATACTCAGCTTGTTGAAAATTTACTCTATTTTAAAAGTTATCCTTCGAAATTTTACTGAAGGTTTGGTCATTTAGAAGATAGTGAGCAAAAACTAGTTGAAAGTTCAGATTTTTTCATTTTTTGCAAAATGTTGCTGAAATTCGGAGAGCTGTATTTCCGAACCTATTCATGGTAGAAAACTCAATTTGATTTCAAACTGTAGAAAATTTAGTATACTTTTAGGATGGATGGAAAAACATATTTGTCAGGTGCGTATTTTGGCAGATAATGGGCAGAAACAGAAATAAAATCGAAAATTTTGAAGTTTTTTCAAGATGGCGGCTCCGGGGGCAAAAAATTTTGTTGGCAAAATGTCAGAAATTACTCTCAAAACCATCCCAGATATCATATAAAAAAATTAGCTCTACCCTAAATTTTGCATCTATGTGGCTTTTTTTGTGACAATTTGACTGGACTAAATGCTTTATTTTAAAATTTGAAATTATTTATCCCAAGTATTAAAATTCTCATTCGTGGAAACAAACTACTCTAATAAAATCTTCCAAGTTGATTTTAAACTTATAACCCATTACTGACTTTACTTGATGAATGATTATATCAAAATTTAAATCAGCTCTGAAAGAATTAACCGCGTGATTTATAAGGGACTATTTTTTATATTTTAAACATAGTCTATTGAAAAGGCTTTTTTTCTTAGAGGTGCTAGCGTTGTTTTACGTTAAGAGACTTCTTCCGGTCTGTTATGTCAATCATGTACGATTCTGTCTGTCTGTTACAGTATCGATTGTAACCAATCGCAACATATGTATAACTACACGGGCAGCGATTTATGTGCAATGTGGGTTTTAAGAATCAACTTAAATAAGAACAAACAATAGAGTTTAAAAGCGTTCATGGCCGTATGTCTCCAAGAGTAAGTTTATTCTATAATTAATTCAATGAAGACTGTAAATAATAATTGTTTTTTACTTCCATTTTACGGTACAATCTTAAGTTATGCTGTTGAAGCTCATATAAATATTTGAATTTTACATAGGCTATAGTTATTGGAAAGTTCAATATGCAACTATTGCACGTAGATCTTCACAGAAAGCAAGGGTTTCAGTACTCACATTCGGCTCAAAGGAGTAATTTCAAGATGTAATCTGTATAATCTGTACAAACCTGCAACAAATAAAAGACAGCCTACATAAGTAAACCCTGATTGGAAATAAGTTTGTTTCTTATTTTATCTTAAACATTCTTCTGAATTTCTATTGCCGAAGAATTCTGACATATCCGAGCACAAGACATTAAAAACCTTAACTGTATGCTTCTTAATTTCCTTTGTGTTGAAATATCGTTACAAATTTAAGAAAAATTTCGCAATGCATTTAGCCTCCATTAGAAGAATCTTCTAGAAAATTATTAATTACAGAGGTTTTAAACAATTTAAGTGTGTTGATATACGTTTCCACAAACCATGTATGCTTCTTAATTTAGTTTTCATACAATTATGATTTTTTAATTTTATAAGGTTAATTTTCATAATATGTCGATTGCTAATAGTAGTACAAGTTCCTCCACAAATTTGATTTAATTAAGTACGTGAGTCGCGCAAACGTCCTTCTAATGGGAGAAGTAAAAACTCAAAGGGAGAGAAAGAAGAAAGAAAGAAAGAAAGGAAGGAAGAAAGAGAGAAAGAAAGAAAGAAAGAAATAAAGAAAGAAAGAAAGAAAGAAAGAAAGAAAGAAAGAAAGAAAGAAAGAAAGAAAGAAAGAAAGAAAGAAAGAAAGAAAGAAAGAAAGAAAGAAAGAAAGAAAGAAAGAAAGGAAGGAAGAAAGAAAGAAAGAAATTACCTTATTTGACATAAACTTAAAAATGTACCACCGAGCGAGAGATCTGCTCAAAGGCTGGTATTAAATTATTAACTTTTTTAAGTATTTCTGTTGAATTTGTATGAAATATAACGTTCTTTACGTTCTTTTAGTTAATTACAACTTTAAGTTAAATGTGTACATTTTTGTTTCCTGTGTAAAATAATAGTGAAAAGGATACAACATATAAAAATTATCACAATAATAAATAATAGTGATGATGATAACAAATAATGCTGTTGGTAAGAGCAGTGAATTTGTGCACTCTTTATAAGGTATGAATAAATTTTTCAGATAACGCCATGTTAAATAAATTACTTGAAATTCTACGGTAGGTAATTTTTTTTTTTTTTTTTTTTTTTTATGTGAACTCTTACAACACCATCAACTAAACCCATGGCACAAAACCTATGACAAGAATTTCCAGATAGTTGAACTTCTATGAAGCAGCAATAAATGTCACAAATTCTTCCCATCGCGTATAGCGCCAATTGGAGGAGTTTTGTGGAATAGTACCAGTCTTGTTGCCTTGGATATCTCCAGCGCCTTGAAAATGTTTTCCTTGGGCTGTTCTTTTCAATGGAAGAGCCAGAAGGGAGTTACAAGGGGAAAGGTCAGAAGTCTTTGAAGTGGCAGACGCACAGATTGCAATGCATAAGAACACTGTACGTGATTCTGTAGGCTTTTCTTCATACAGAACTATTTCAAGCTCGTTTTATTTAAAATATGCAATACAAAAAAATCATAAATAATGCTATCTAAGTAAAGGAATAAAATATTTTACTTTCTTCAGTGCAACAGACGAATTACAGCAACCATGTTGGGAAATAAATAATTTATTTTTGAGGGTGATAAATAGGAAAGCCTAATTTTTTTCTTCACCTTAAATAGTAATCTGATACTTCGAGGGGCTGTTTCTTGCAGTCTACATATTATAACTGCCGTTTTTTTAACATTTCCTAACATGGGAAATGGCTATCACCCTCCATTCTGATTTATCAGCTTGCCACAAAACATTTATCCATCTTAAGGGGAAAAACAAGAGAGTTCACATAGGAATCATTACCAGCAAATTTTCCTATTAGCATATTATAAAGCCATTGTGCAGCCCGGTTCCTATTCCGATATTCAATTTATAGATTGCAATGGAATTTATCTTGGCAGCTATAAAATTCCCTCCGTTTAAAAACTAGCAAACAATACGGGCTCCAAAAATTACTTCCTTAATTCAGGACTGCAACGCGACAGTAAGCCTATGGTATGGCTTTATGGTATGAAGAGTACTGCAGACAAATCACAGTACTTAGTGTTTTATATCTTTTTTTATAGTTCGAAATGTTATTGCCAGCAAAAATGGGCGATACAGTATTTAGAATGAAAATCAAAGTGTGCAAGAAAACCATAAGGAATATAATTTTTTTTTAGAAATAACTTAATGAGATGGATTTGATTTTGACAATGTCATTATGGTCATACAGTACATATTTCTTTATTTATAATAATATGCCGGAAGCTCTGACTCCATCTTCTCATGGATGGAAGAAATATTTAGCCTCTTCAACCTCGAATGACGTCCAGTTACGCATCACAACTACTTGATCACAACTTGATCACTACTAGAAACTCAAGTATCCCTAAAAATCTGTTTATACATAGAAGGTAGCACGATTTCACCCACCCTTGTACCTTGTCCAATTTTATCAAGTGAATATCAGGTCCGAGATTACGGCTGTTGACATTCCTACCAAGTAAATGGATTAGGATAGAGAGTCATAGATTTTCTTAAGTTTTCTATGGTTTACTTTACTTAAAGCTTCCTTTTTCAATGTAATATTAGAAACTAAACAGGAAAGCATGTCCTCTGCTATTTTGCACATTCAGATAGATGTATTCTTGTGTAGTCATGTGATAATTAAGGGCGCCTCCAAATGCTCTGATCAATTTCGTATGTAAATTTCGGTTAAACCTTATCCACTTTTGTATTATAAGCTGTCTTAGGCATTGCAAAATAAGGATGCAGATACTGTATATCTCAGGCTTTGCAAAAGATGTCCGATTCACCAAATTTGTGTCTGTCATTACATATGAGGCAGAAAATCGCTTAACACGTTTTTCATAGTGAAAAAAGCATTTTCAGAAACCATCATTGTGACAGACCCGGTCCCTCATATCTGAAAATTGCAATCAAAACTATCTCAGAAGAGTACTCTCTTCGGGCAGTCTACATACGGTACTTAGATGCATTTTTAAGTGTTTTAGAATACGGATTTCAACCTCACAAGGACATTGTTACTTCATTACAATGCATTCTTCTTTAATTTTGTGATTAGGGGTTGTTTTTCATCTATTCAGTCTGCTGTGAACTTGTATGAGAAAGACTTGTATCACGAAGATGTATTTGAAACCGAATATGCATTTCGGAGAAAGAAAAAAAAAAAAACAGAAATTTCTAAAACTTCCGTGGATGCTTTGGCTAAATGTAACAAGGAATACTTCCCTAAAATCTATATTCTTCTAAAGGTATTAGCTGTTTTGCCAGTTTCCACTGCTTCTGCAGAAATGAGTTTCTCCACGCTAAGACTCTAAAATAGTAAGCGGTGCTTAAGGATCGAGGAAAGAGTTTGAAAAAACTAGGCGCTTGCACCGAGTTTTTTCAATTTCCGAGATCCGTTATGCGCTTACGGAACGAGTATTACATGCTATTCTTTGCAAGATGATTATTTATATCAATTTAATTATATTAATTGAGATATTTGCTGAAAAATATTATGTATATACATTATTCAAGATAGATGTTATATTTCAGAAAATGATTCGCATGTGTTGGTTGTTATGGGGACTGAATATTTGTCCTGTCAAAGTCGCCACAAACTGGGGGGCCTTGGTTCCGGTCTTCGATAAAGGCTTGTATTGTGATGGTTTCACTTACGGCACGTGTGCTTTTTGTAATTTTTACAGCACTGGGATTTCTTTTGTTTTCATAGCAACCAGATTGCGTGTGGGAATGTTAAGTTACGATCCACGGCAACAATATTCGTAAGTACCACTAATCAGTTACATCGTGCAAAAACACATTTAAGAAATACAACATCTAAATCACGGTTGAATCGACTTGTCTTTATCTTGTCAAAATTCACCGGAATATTCATGTCATTGATGCAGAAGTTATATTCAAGTTTGGTGGTGTCCCTAGAAAACTCTATTTCATATTGTAAACAGGTTTGTGCACTCTTAGAAAAAATAATCAGTGCATTGCAGAATATTCCATGTTCGCAGGTATACAGGCTTGCCCCTCAAAATGAAATAATTCTATACACGCCCCTCTGTATATTCCTAAATGACAGGATGATTTCTTGTGATATTTAATATTGAATAGAGAGCATTGTATTTGTAATGACTAATTATATTGTGGATCTCGCATATGGGAACTCCGCACACGTGAGGTTTAGAGCAGCATTGATATTGTATTGAGCGCTCGTGGCTACGTGTTCGCACTCGATTTCTATTCAAGTGCTTTTGCTGGTGTTTATGTTTTATAGTTCCGTTACATGCCTCCTATAGCAATATGGCTCTTCCTGGGAATGCAGCATTTACACTTTTATGTTCACAAGTCACTTTTTATTCGGCCTTAACTTCATGCACAAATGAAACTGCCACTGTATTCGACTTTCAAGTGGTTATTTTACTTTCTCGCATGTAGTAGGCTATGTAGTACATAGTAGGCTATAAAAAAAATATTGTGATCGTGAAACAACTTTGGGAAAACATGTTTCACGATGCCTACAAGTCAAAATAAGTGTTCTTGGAATGATGCCTGTCGGTTTGTTTATATCTGTGGACATCTTTAGTGGGTAAACGGTTTCTAATAACTTATTTACTTTTGTTTTTGGATAATGGTATTTGTTTGAATTTTATTAACCCGCATAGATTTGGTTTCTATAACTAATTATTAAGAAGGCATTTCTTGAAAACTTTTTTTTCAAAATTTTTATTTTTTAGTAAATAGCTCTCACGATTTGTAATAACAAATTGAAATTTCTATCCATGACCAATAAAATGGCTCTATTAGTTTTTCTGTAAAAATGACTTAAGGGGAAGTTTTCAATTTCTCTACGCTATCTCCATTACATTAGAAGGTGTGAAAACGTAGCAAAGAAAATTGCAGAAAAAAATTTTATTAACATTTTGTCATACACATTTCCTTATAAAATTAATAGCTATCGAGATAAAGACGAATAATGGATGACTTCAATGCACTATGTCAAAACACACCTTGGTTAAAATATTACATTCTTTTAACTTGTTATCGTACTTAGTACTCCATTCAACCGACAATATTGTACATAGCCCCCTTTTCAACTGACAATATGAATCCTACAGCTTAGTCTTCCCCACATAACACACCCAACTTTAAACATTAATTACTCCATCAAGGAAATAGTGACAACAAAACCAATTACACCAGTCAATAGCGAACAACACCTACTACAGTTTCATATACAACACCCAACTTTTTATTAACCCTTTCAATCATTTTAATATAAAAACATTACTAACTCTTTTAATTTTCATCACTCCAATTACAGACTAGCATCATTAGAAGCGGAATAAATCAACCCATCAGGATAAAACAACCAATACTATGATAACCTTCAGTTATCAGAGTTATTGATACAAATACATAAACACGGCTCCTGCCTCTTCCGGCATTACCGCCAGGAAGGCACCAGTCCATTTTGACCCCTCGGAAAATTAATTACCCACGCATCTTTGCGTCTCAAGCGCTGAGAAACGAACTTTATTTTAAACAGAATAGCAGACCGAAGTATTTTACACCAATTAGGAATAACTTAAACATTAGCACAACCAATAAGAACTGTTCTCCCCCACTACCTCCTAAGGGGATATTATCACAACGGCCCCAGGACTCATGATCATTCGATCACGACACACAAGACTTACTCCACGACACACGAGACCAGAACAGTAAAATATTAATTAACTTCGTGAGATAGTAGTATTATTTAACTCAAAGTGAAATATATCCGCGCGATATAAATGGAATTGTAGAGAATCATCGAAGCGCGTAAGTTAATATCAATATATAGAGACATTGATTATAATTAATTTAGTGAAAGAATAATTTGTGAAAGTTAAAAAGAATATGCTTTGAGTAGATTTTCCGCGCAATATAAATAGATACGACGACTTATTACCTGTGAAAATAATTAAACGTTGGATAGCGCGTAAGAATAACAAAGTAATTACTTGCAGAGGTGTACAAATCTCGATTTTAGCTTGCCCAAACCCGCTTGAACGCCAGGCAAGCAAGTTGCCAGCGTCATAGCTAGGAAGCAGGCAGGTTTCTTTAAGCCTGATGGGTCAGGTCAAACCCAGCCTAGGCAAGTCAGAATAAGCTTGCGACATTCCTATCAGCTAAACAACTGTAGTTGCTGAGTGTAGGTAATACTTTCTTGCTTTTCTACATGCTGGTAGAAGAAATTCACCATGCAGATAAATAAAAGGTGGATAAAGTATTAAAATCCTTTTAGCGTCTTAACACAATTATTATATTTATTATTAGGTAGATTTCGAAGAAAAATCTACCTAATGACTTTCAAAAAATTCGTTCATATCGTTACGTTTCATGCCTCCCTAAGTACGAAACCACCGCCTGTTAAAAAAATTGTGATATTTATATTTATATACAGTACATGTATATGTATATACGGTATATATATATATATATATATATATATATATATATATATATATGCATATATATCTTTACACGCTAGCGGCCGTAATTTTCAAGATATTTGAATCAAATTTTATTATGTTATTTCTACGCCCAATAGTTCAGACAAGTTCGTTAATGAGCAAAATTGGCCTAAGGGGGTGGTCGGGGGAGGGGGTAAATTTTAAAACATTTATATCTCGGCCCCTATGAAGTATAGAGGGAAACTTTGATTGAATAAATTAGAGTACTCCTTATGGAGTTCACAGTGACACCAACGATTCGGGGGTTTTGGGAGTACGAGTGGGGGTGGGGGTATGGGGATGGAAATTCGAAATTTTCGAAACTACGTCTTGTGGAGTATCGTTGAAAAGCTCTTGATGAGTACTCTACAAATCAATAACTAGTTTCTTGATAGTTCTCATATAAGGCGAGATTTGAATGTTTGAAAAAGTTCTCTTTCCTCTTTTTTGCAGTTATTATTGCGGGTTTGTCATGCCAAGGCTAAAAAAGAAGAGTGCTACGCAGCGACAGTAAATTAAAACAAAAGCACTTCGAAATCTACCTCAGCTTGTAGGCTTGCCTAAAGGGATTTTTGTTATTGTTATTAATGATTTTATGATGCTTTCTCGAAAATGTTTGAAAATTTTTCCCATGCCGGACTAGTACCTTTGTTCATTTATAATTAATTCAAAATGTCCACATTTTAGTTTCTCCTCGGCTTCCTTCAGGGTAAAATTCTCTAAATACATCTGAAGTTCCTCAACTACGTAACTGCACGACTTACCAGTCCACTGCTATACCCAGTTTCATATTCTTTCCGTCAGGCCTTGCAGTTTCCTTAGGTCCTGTGAAACCCATCAGGTTATGAAGAGCTTGTGACTCATAGTGACAGTATTTCTTATCATCGTTGTAATCTGGCTTGCTTTCAAGTCAAGCAAGTTAAAAGCTGTGACTGGTTGCAGAATTTCAAAGGAGCAGGCAAGCTAAAATCAGAATATGTACACCTCTAATTACTTGTATAATATTTGATCTAGTTACAAAGTGTTGACAAAAATTAATAGACGACGAATTATATATTACAGCAATGAACTTACATCATCTAACCTAAAGAAAAACATTTATTCTGCATTTTAGTGACAATCTTTTGGAACAATATATATAGATCTTGAAAGCATCTGAACTATTTTAATTCTCCTAAATTCCTGACACCGACCCCCTAAGTTAACATAACCTCGATATTCTCTAGCCACGACCCAGATAAGAACTCTCATGCTACCAACTATCTACTGAGCAATCTAGCCGGCATCCCCAACTTCTACGTATCAAAATTAACACCCCATATTTTCAATATTGACATCGCTAACATTAACAGAAATTAAAGTACCCTTATAAATAGCTCCCAATTCTTTTAGGGCAATTAAAGTGCGGTTATAAATAGCTCCCAACAACCATAGATCTGCTATAAATGGTCTCCCAACTTGGGACCAACTAACCCAAATTAAGTAACGGCTATAAACTCCCTCATTACAAGAAAGCCATAATAAATTCCTTGTTGTAAAATATATTATAGCTGTGTCATAATGCACACAGTATAACCAATTCGAGCGAGTTGTCAGAGGTAAGAGGTCCTAGGTTCATATCTCAAACCTCGTGCCCGGGTGTTTCATGGTTTCCTCACTCGCAAAGGCAAATGGCGGACTTCTTGACTCGTTTACTTTACATAACTCATTGCTGCTATGTCACCCATTATCATATTCTCTTCAATCTGGAGGCTGTTCATTAACTATTGTATTGTCAACCTAAAAACCTCAATAATATAAATCTGAAGCTGTATATGTGAGAAGTCTGTGCAAAAATTTGCACCGTTCATTTTTGTGGTGGTACCCAGGCCCGACGAGAGGGAGGGGCAGCCGGGGCTGTAGCCCCGGGGCCCGGACCCCAAAGGGGGCCCGGCCGGCCAGGTTTTATTTTTTACTTTCTAAATTTACTCCAAAATAAAATTGGTAATACGTCAATAAACAGATCAAGTTATGTTTTATGTGCTTATTTTTATTTGCATTGTCCTTTCGTATAACGGTGACGCGGAATTAATCAGTTAATCTGAAACGGATTAATCTTAAAGAAAAATTGCTATTTTCGAAAAGTAGAAGCAAAAATTCTTTTGCACTCAACAGTAGGCCTCACTAATGTTCGGCATGTCAAATCATAATTGTCAAAAGATTAAACTGGTACATACAGATAAAATTGTTCCTAATTAGAACATTTTAATGTATTTTTCCGTTTTGTGCCCGGTATCAGTTAACCGATTTAGTCCAAAATCAATAGGCTTCGTCCCATGGGCGTCATAAATGGTATTATGAAAATCCGACAGCATATTTGAGTTATCGCTCTTACAGACACACGGACAGATGGACACATATTTTCCTACCAGACAATCTCTCAAAGTACCGGTACCATTCTGGCACTTACTGATTAAGTTATATCGTTACATAATCTTTTTGTTGCATACATTATAAACGGCGAGTTGGGTAGTGAATTTAATATTTGATGGGGACCCGGGAAAATTTGTCCTTGGGGCCCTTGCTTTCTTTCCACGGCCCTGGTGGTAGCAAAGGAAAGATATAGAAAATTAAATAGTGTTTTATATCTTTTTTTGTAGTTCGAAATGTTATTGCGCGCAAAATTGGGCGATACAGCATTTAGAATGAAAATCAAAGTGTGCAAGAAAACCATAAGGAATATATATATTTTTTTTTAGGAATAACTTAATGAGATGGATTTGATTTTGACAATGTCATTAGGGTCATACAACACATATTTCTTGATTTATAATAATATGCCGGAAGCTCTAACTCCATCTTCTCATGGATGGAAGAAATGTTTAGCCTCTCCAACCTCGAATGATGTTCAGTTACGCATCACTACTACTTGATCTCGTTCTTTGTATCAGTACTATTGATGTTTTACAAGTTGTACCGACATACGACAGAAAAGAAAATATTTATTTTAACTAAACCGAGTGTATGACTGAGGCGTAAGCGTCTTGGATTTGCATTCGGGAGGTCCGGGATCCAAATCCCGAGATCGGCCAACCTGACTGAGGTTTTTCGTGTTTATCCGCAGTCACTGTTTTGGAGATTTATTACCACGGTCCTCTACAGCCCCCTTATCGCATTATCATCCTTCATGTCATTCGACATCATCCCATAGCCATAATAGATTACAGGATTCGCGCAGGTACTTAGCTGCTTGCGGAGCGGATACTCTCTCCGTCTCTTTCCTTACGTCCCGAGCCCTTCGGAAAGGTATCCCCCCAGATCGAACCCTTGAATTCCACGAGGACCTTCTTGAGTACTCATGGAGTATTGAGGGCGGATTTATGTTCGGTGTGGTCGAACTTAGCAGATGGACAGGTGAAGTTGGTGATGGGATGGGAGATTTGTTTGGCGAGCGGCTAAGGGGGCACCTGGAGCCAGTGGGCCGGGAAACGCTTCACAGTCATTCATCTCATTCATCGGGGTTCACAGTAAGTCTCTGTAAGGCTGACGTGCCTGGGGGTTGTCTTAACTCCGATCTAATCTAATCTAACTCACTACATTAACCAATTTGAAAGGCTGTCTTAGCTATTTTATTAATAATATTTGCAAATTAAGCTGGCCTCTGCTAGTTCTAGTCATAAATACTACAGATAACTTTTTTAAATTATAAAATGTCCACGGCAAATGGAAAATCATATAAAAGTAAACAGATCATGAAAATTATGCTTATAATCTTAAATTTGCCGTTTTAAATACGTTACCTGTATCTCTATAAATAGTCATTCTATCAAAGTTCTGCAATAAATAAAGCTTGTGATCAGATGGAAGTGGTATGACTACAGCTCCACAGAATATACGATTATATTTGTGTTTCTGTTAATAGTTATATTTTATCCTTATCATTTTCGTATACTTTTGGAAATAATAGAAAGAATGTCCTGCTTTATGGCTTCATTCAGATAAATTAGCCAGTTCGTTTTCAATCATAGATTTGAAAAGCTAGATTTACGTTCAATGAGCAAGCAACGGCATTGAGGACAGCTGTTTAAATTCCTGCATTTATTTATTAAAGAAAATTACCAAAATCTGTCGAATAAATAAAGAAGGGTGTTAATTATTCATAAATAAGATTATATAAAACAAATTCTGGAAATTAACAGTGTAATTTTCTCTCACAACATTTATCTTCAAAATTAAATCTCTCCTTTCGATTTCTTCTCGGAATAATTTATTTTTCTGCAATACATGTAATTTCAATTTTATTGGTTTCAACAAAATGTTTGTTATACCAACACTAGTTTAATTGTAGACTTAGGGTTGCGAATGAAATTATAGGATTTTTAATAATAAACATATGCACCAGCTAAAGAGGATGGTATATGTGAGTTTGCATAGGACCAGAAAAGGAAGTAAACTAACGCCATGTCGCAATAGTGCCTACAAAATTTGTATAGGCACCTAAAATTTTCCCTAGCTAATGTTCTGATACTATATAACACGGATGAACTATCCGTGAAATAATTCGGTTCAAGGAAAACAGTGTATCAAATGGTACTTATTTGGAGCAAAACTACAGGACACATACATGGATTTGGAAGATATCACATTTATCTGGATCCTTGACCTCTTATCTGGCTTCTGGACACATGGGAAATTATTTGTTCTCCCATGTCTTAAATGAGAGTTTTTCGCATTGGACTGTCACTTATTTAAAGGGTTTCCTACGTTTCATTTTCATCAAGTGCTGCCTCTTTTTGAACACGCTACACACATTATAGCAGTATCGACAATGACAGGGGAATCAACCCTCCTTTTTGTGTATTCATGAGTGTCAGCTGGTTAGTCTACAACTCACCTACAGGGGTGAGAGTTGATTTAATAATCAGAAAGGACTACTGGAGTGTAAATAAATGAAAGGGAAGACTCGCGAAAAAATACAGGCAACTATTCGCGTGGATTCCAGCTCTGAGCCAAAAAAAAGTTTATAATCTGTCACGTTCAACATGAGATTATGTATCTCCACTAGTGGTATGTAAATATCTCTCGTTCCAGCAGTGATTATAGTAATTTATTCTCAGGTGACCAGGCTATCCAATTGACAAATTAAAGTCGTTCAACAACTTTTCGTTAGAAATTTGTAAACATGACTCTTGGTATTGTTTTGTCCACATTTTAATATTTGATGAGGTAACCTTATGACATAAGATCGTACAACAATTTGATAACTCTGAAACCTGTGTTCAGAAAATAAACTTGTATAACAACACTGTTTACTCATATCGAATGTTAACCCATCACTTTATTTTTGTTGTTGTTGTTGCTATTATTATTATTATTATTAATTATACTGTTGTTGTATTGTTATTAAGCCATTCGTTGACAATAAGACTTAATATCAAGGTGCGTTTAGATATGAAAACGCAGAGACTAGTGAATAGGTGACCAAAAGAAAGCCAAAAATCGTACAAATTGTTTACAATAAGAGGAATAAAATCATTTATTATAAACATAAAGCTCTTCGCAAGTTATCATAGGACAAAGCTGTCAACTCCATCTAACAAAACAATAAAATTATTAAATACATATCGTACATAAATGTAAACAGATTGTCCTTACTCTTCTAAACACAATTACTTTTTGGTGTAAATATGGTGATTCAAGATGGATACTGAATCAAAATTATGCTTTCAGTTAGATGTTTGGTTTCTTCTTTGGTGATCCTTAGTTTTTGCAGTTGTGCAACCGAGCGAAAGATCGTACCTCTGGAACCAAACAGAAGACCATGTACTGAAAAATGATTGCCACCAAATCTTTACATAAATGTAAACAGATTATCCTTACTCTTCTAAACAGAAGTTCACAATTACTTTTTGGTGTAAATATGGTGATTCAAGATGGATACTGAATCAAAATTATGCTTTCAGTTAGATGTTTGGTTTGGTGATCCTTAGTTTTTGCTGTTGTGCAACCGAGCGAAAGATCGTACCTCTGGAACCAAACAGAAGACCATGCACTGAAAAATGATTGCCACCAAATCTTGCGTGGTATTTTTCTTTAAGGAATGGTATGCAGCTCTCGTAGATGCTCTTTTTTCTTTACGTCAACATTTGCGACTTGATCAACGTCATTAGATGCATAGCGATTGGATGGATCGAGGATATAAGCTGCTTTAGCTCCTTTCTTCAATGCTATAATATATATGAAGCGATTAGATCCTAATCTATCTACATTTCCTGAAAGCATTCATATCCTTTATTGGTAAAAAGGATGGACAATGAGTGTTTTAGGCGATGATGTCTCTGATTAACAAGCAGGGAATTAAATGAACATGATCCGAGTACGTGACTCGGCCTCCTTTGCACATCTTCTGCAAAGGGATGATCCATTAATATCACAATTATTACCAGGACCCTCGTAGGTTAGCATAATTAACAATTAATTTCACCATGGCTGTCCATCCTGGTTTTCATGAATGGCAAATCGGGGATAAATTCCTCACATTGTAACTTAAAGTACTGCTGTATTGATTTTATATCTGTGCTTTATGCACTTCTTTTGGTGACGCACATATACGTTAGTAGCAGTGAAAAGGTTAAGTGCACACGCTATTATTTGAGAAGCCATAATGAAAAAACGCAAGAACAGCACGAAATTGAATTTTAATTAACACTCTGCAGATTTTTTTCAGTAATTAACTCACAATTAACTACAATGAATGCCCTTGAGATGTTCGTCAGTACTGTGATAAACTTTTCCACTTTTCATTTTTATTCAAAAGAGGAGGGTAGCACATCGATTACAGTGTCCGCTGTGCACTGATGCACATCCGCGTTCTTGGTGACTAATCTGTCGCCACAAGGGGAGGTTAAGAGGAAGTTAAAATGTTTGGTCATGGCGCTGCACACTCCCCTAACCAACCAGGTGAATAATAACCAGTCTTTAAACTTCGTTAGCCACCATATCAAGGCATCTTCGTATTCGTTAGACCTACTCTTGGTTTTGGAAAATTCAAGTTCATGATTACAGAAATGTGCTAGATGTGAGATGTTGTGACGACGAGTGAATGTATGCGTTCCACTGACCGGTGTAAAACCTATGACCGGATTTAAAATTCCATGATATTCATAAATAGTTCTTGCATTCTTCACTGTAACTCTGAAGTGTTACGTCTGCCACCGCGCACTTTGACCAAAATAGCGAAAATTCATAAAATATCTGCGAAAGAAACGAATAAACACGTTTCCCCGACTATAAGAATTTAAATAAATTTTTTGGAGGTAGTAATACCTAATTATTACTAACACCCAATTCCAAATAGCTGTATAACTCTCAAATTAAGAAACGCATATAGCAACTTTAAATTTTCCTCCAATTTTCCTGAACACATAGTAAGCAGATTAAATACACATAGGCCTAGCTGGTAGGCGGTGCTTGTTTTGTACACTCTTGCCCGCTTATTTAATTAAATAATGGAGCAAATGGCTTTTATTTGTGTCTGACCAGTGGCTGTTCGTGTATAGGCACTGTGGAACTGCTGCACCCCCCACTAATTTTACCTACGAGCCCCACTGCATCTTACTGAAGCTCTGTAGAGATCACAACTCTCTAATCGTGATCTGTGTAATGTATCAAGCAACCTTTCTAAGAAGACGTGGCAACAAGGTTGGGTGTTCGATTCCCGCCCAGGGAAGGTTATTTCGGTATGCTTAAAAAGTGCAACAAAAACAACAGGATAAACAAAACCAGAGAGTTTACATTATTCTGCTATAAAAACGAAAAGGATATATAAATTTAATCGAAGTTGCAAATATTTTATAATGAATCTTACGGAACCTCAAGGCCTTACACAATATAAGTCAAGTAATAAGTTTAGTGTATTCTCACTTTCTCACATGTTGTAGAAGGAAGCACGTTTCACAAGTTTTCTCAATCTATTTTAAATGTACAATTTACATAAGAATACCAGTATTAACTACACCAGTTATAAATAAGGTATGTTCGAAATAAACTATTACAGGGCATGTTCAGTTGTTAATCAGAAATCACATACCATAGCCTAATAATAACAAAATTACATTCCACATTGTAAACAAAATTATAAAAGTCCACTTGCAAATCCCGAGTATTCTAACAGTTCTTACATTACAGCTAAATCGCTGAACATCCATTTTTTTTAACATTACTCTGCTTTAGGGATTCACTGACAACTTAACGACATCAAGTTTACCGTTGTGTAAATCAAATGGAATTACTAGTGGCAGATGCAAATCGAGAGGAAAACAGATATTGCAGTAGCTATTGAGAAACAAAAATATTGACTCTGAAGAAGAAAATTTAAAGGGGAAATAAAAAGGGTGGAAAACAGACGTGGAGAGAAGAAAGGGAAAAGTATGACAAACTCGGGGTTAAAGAAAATAGGTTTCCTATATCATTTCTCAGTTTATTCAGTAGACATTATCCTCATTATAGGCTATGGTAGTTATATTCACAACGAAATGAAACGCAATTAATATATACTAACTAAATTCTCTAGCACGACATACTGTAGTAGGAAATAGCTCGCCACCGGACCTCTGGCCATATACAGTATTCATTGGTAGATTGGAGGCGTCTGGTTAACGTTCCGACATTTAATTAACTTAAAGATGATTTTCTTAAATTAAGTATCTCTAATACATCAGAATGAGTCCTCAGTTGACCACTTGAGGTTTAGTGCATCACATTGCAGATTTTAAAAAAAAACTTACATGGTAGGCCTATACTCACATAACTTTCTCTGTCCCTAAAGGTTCCTTGACTTTTTTTTTAAAATTAGGCTATGCATACCATAACTAAATGTTCCTTTCTTTGATTTAACTTAATAATACTTAATCATTTCAACTGTTTTCCGGAGGAGGGTTGAGAAACGATGGGCTTACCACCTGTCCCTCTGGCCTCTCTCGGAAAATAAGCGTAACAAAATTCAAATAGGTAACAGAAACCTCCACTTGGAGTCCCTTCGCTCCAACATAGGAGACATAGGAAATCAGATCAGATTTCTACAGTAGAACTCCAATTATCCCGATTAATTGGGACCGGACCCGATCCGGTAAATAATATATCTGGATAATTAGATAAATCATGAAAAAAGGTAATTTAAAAAACCAATTAGTACAGTACTGTACTTATATAAAGTGTCACATCTTGAACATATCGATAAGTCAGTTGTTTTGCTGGCAAACTCGATTTTGTTGGTTAAAAATGTTGCTTTCTCGTAAATAATAATCGGGACTGAAAGAGGGTTTCCCAATGCTCACTGCTGCAAAAACCACTCGAACGCGGCCTCAAAGGGATACGGATAATTGGCGATCCGAATAATTGGAGTTCTGATAATTGAAGTCTTATTGTATAACTTTAATTATGTTATTTCATGTATCACTTATTCTGTAAACTTCGTCTCTTTGCAGGCACTAACTGATTAAGTCGAATAAAGATTTCTCTATGATAATGCCTAAAGTTGCAAGTTGGCCAGTTGTTGTTAGTACCTACGGTAATCTTTAAAACACAAGTGTCTAAAGAAACCAAGCTATACCTATTTATTTTATACAACGAAAAATAAATGTAATTGACTATCGCAGATTCAGACGGGCATTAAATGGATACCATACAACCTATGTATTTTTAATTACGTATTTACTCTAAATTCAGTGCTATAGTAGAAAAAACAAAGCATGATAAATGTTCTTAAACTAGTTTGTTTGGAACTCGGCTTCGCCTCGCTTCTTAACTCCATACTCATTAAAAAAAAAAACTTCTAAGAAACGTGTACCATAGATATGTTCAATATAAATGAATTATCAAATTACATAGAATTAAAACAATTGGTTAATAAAAAGTAATATTAAAGTTTTGGTTGAAATTATGCGGAAAATACGATACTTGTTAATGATATCAGAAAATAAATATCCTTTTTACCTTCAACACAATCGTCAATCCTGCTTACAATCTCATTTACTCAATTTAGTGAGGTTTAATAAAGTCTTGGGATGACATAATTTTACGTAGATTACTTTCCACAATAAAACAGTCGTATATCCTGTATAAAATCATAACTCCTCCAGCCAGGATTTAATTAGAGAAGCTTGTAGTGAATCCACTTGCAATGAAACTGTTTCCAAAAAGAGCAAAATGAAACAAAAGGAGAAACGTGAAATTCATTACTCTCATAAAAGAAGTTGGTATGTAAAGAATGCATGCAAAAAGCTCTACGGTGGGCACTTCTGCTATAATAATGAAGAAATTTACTATGTGAAATTTATTTTGCCATATAATTAAAACAGTTTAAGAAAAACAGTACGTTCATTTTTAAACATGCCGTTCCATTATACAGCAAATGTTTTAACACCTGTCAACATGCAGGATTTTAATATGAGGCTTTAAGGATGTTATAACATTTTCTGTCAGATGATACATGCAAGTAATTTAATAAAAAGAATAAATTCGGAATTTTTTTTCGATAGTGTTTTTCCTCTATCTAATACACAAGGCCCATTTGTTTGAGAACGCACTATTACTGATAAACAAAATAATTTAATGGAGTTAATGTAAAGAGGGCTTTTGAAATTATACATATATTTATACATATTATACTGCTTTTATATATATCCTGAAATACTTTTTCATGATAAGACAATATCATAATCCCTGTATAGCTTCATAAGGTAACATTTTAATATTACAAATACAGACATTCAATCGCAATATTTTCAAAATTCTTATTGTGAACTTACAAATTCTGTCATCCGAACAAAGCCTAAAGGGTAGAGCGTTTAATGATAAAAAATATCATTCTGACATCAATTCTAAGCGATGGTATGTTCGATTGACACCGTATGTCCTTACAAGGCAGGTCGTCATGTAGAAAGATTTTTTTATTTTCGAGCATTTTTTTTCACAATTCCAACTTAATAGCAAAAATTATAAAAAGTGTGCAAAAAAGGAATATTATCTGACTTTGCCCCTATTTACCTTGCAGTAGAGCTTCGCATACAACCTACCTAAAGTAGAGGCAGAAATGATAGGCGGGTTTCTTAGAATAACTCCTTCCATCGACTACCCCATTTTCCATTCCATGGCTGCATCTTTACGAACATTCATTCCCACACAGTAGCTCATAGTAGGACAAGTTAGTGTAGCCTTATATAGTATTAATATTATTACTTCAGTAATATTATTTTTAAATGGACAGATTATTTCAAAACATTAACGTAATTAATAAAGTTATATAATTTGATAATAATTTAAATGAATTATTAAATAAACTTCTTTACTGGCATTATTTTTATAAATCTACGATATTTGTCAGGCAAACGCAACATTCCATAAATACCAAAATTCATCAATATTTTCAAATCATATTTTAATTTAAATAAATTAAAAATAAACAAGTTATTTGTATTAATAAAATCAGGTAAACTGATGTAACAAAGTGCCAGTATGTTTTTGTTTAATCAGTTATGACTGCAATTATGATATGCAGAATATGTTTTTTTTTAAATTGATTTCCAAGTTAAGCTCCAGATTTATTCATTAAGCAGGGCTTACGGAAGAAGAAAGGTCTACCATCTCGGCCACCTGGGTCATTTTAACGGTCTAGTTGGATAAGCGCATGTAAATCAATATGTTTTTTGTCATAGCTACCTGTATTTTAATTTCCAAGGCCTTATAAGATCACAGTAAAACAATAGGTTATGTTGTCAAGATAACTGATTTTCATTTTTTTTATAAATTCTTTCCAATACGTATCTCTATCTATCTCTATATATATAAAAGGCTTTGTCCTGACTGACTGAATGACTGAATGACAGGAATCAACGTACAGCCTAAACTATAACAGGTAGAGACTTGGAATTTTGACAGTGCCTTCGTTTCCTAATGTAGATGCTCACTAAGAAAGGATTTTGAAAAATTCTGATTCTAAATGCCAAAAATGAGTGAAAAACGGGCAGAAAACGTGCATTTTTTGCGTTTCCGAAGCGTAATATATTTCAATGTCAAATCAATTACAGCTGGCTTTGGCTATTTTTGTCAAACCTTGGAAATGAAACTTTCGCGATCGCTTGAATGTTGTAGCTCACGCTGGTCGATTCATTTGTTTTTAATGTCAAGGCACGCATACATATGAAATTTTCAACCTAATCCCGAACAGGATTCTTCTTCTTCTTATTATTATTATAAGTGGGATAATCAACATAGGCCTAAATATGGTCAAACGTTGTTCGATTTGGAAGAAACTCACTGTACAGGGGTTTTCTGGGCCAAGGACCTCGAATCTGAGGACGCTTTTACCAGACGATACTATCTAATCGTGGTATGTAGTCCACGTGATTAAGGAGTTAATAAATATAATGATATAACTATTATGCTCTTGATTTTTAATTTTTGAAATAATTATTGCGGGCGAAGCCGCGGGCACATGCTAGTATATAACTTATATAAAAGGCTTTGTCCTGACTGACTGAATGACAGGAATCAACGTACAGCCTAAACTATAACAGGTAGAGACTTGGAATTTTGACAGTACCTTCGTTTCATAATGTAGATGCTCACTAAGAAAGGATTTTGAAAAATTCAGATTCTAAATGCCAAAAATGAGTGAAAAACGGGCAGAAAACGTGCATTTTTTGCGTTTCCGAAGCGTAATATATTTCAATGTCAAATCAATTACAGCTGGCTTTGGCTATTTTTGTCAAACCTTGGAAATGAAACTTTCGCGATCGCTTGAATGTTGTAGCTCACGCTGGTCGATTCATTTGTTTTTAATGTCAAGGCACGCATACATATGAAAATTTCAACCTACACGGAAGAGGGATAATCAACATAGGCCTAAATATGGTCAAACGTTGTTCGATTTGGACGAAACTCACTATACAGGGGTTTTCTGGACTAAGGAACTCGAATCTGAGGTAGCTTTTACCAGGTGACGCTATCTAATCGTGGTATGTAGTCCACGTGATTTAGGAGTTAATAAATATAATGATATAACTATTATGCTCTTGATTTTTAATTTTTGAAATAATTATCGCGGGCGAAGCCGCGGGCACATGCTAGTCTTACCATAAAATAGGCACTAAATTGAGCATTACTCCGGTACCGGTGAACCGATTTGGTTCAATATCAATAGGGTTCTTCCCATGGACATTATAAATGTGTTTTCCAAGTTTCATGAAAATCCGAAAAAGCGTATTTGAGTTATGGTGCGTACAGACACACGGACAGACGGACAGACAGACGGACAGACATTTTTTCGTCCACCACACAATCTCATAAAGTACCATACTGGCACTTAATAACACAATCACCAAAACCTAATTTGATAATATATTGTCAGTCGAAATTTCTTATCATCTTCAATTATGGATGTAAATGTTTATTTTTTATTTTATTTTTTGTGATGAAGTAAGGATCTTCTACCGGTCGTACTCCAATTCATGGTAATAAAATAACAATTCTAGCTATTCTTCAAAATGTTTGTTGGGGTACGTGGGACTTTATAGTAGTAGTATAGATCTTATTTACTATAAAAGACTGTGTGTGAATTGTAAAACAATGAATAACTGGTTCATTATGTCAGGTTGTAAAACCAATTTGAGTTCATCACAAAAAAACACAATTTCATAACTCTTCGTCATTGTCACTATCCACGCCAGAATTGTTATTACATCTCTTTCAGTAACGTCATTCCTGCCTATCTCCTTTGTGGAGGCCGCTTCCTGAAGTGTCTCAGAGTGTGCCAAACATTTTCTCCAATCTTCGTTTGTAACATTGTCCAATCAACACAACATCCCTTGACTTGGCAATAAATTACATTCGTACAGAGCGAGATAAGACGATGGCGAGGTTCAGATACACGGAACATAAACAGGTAGGAAAACAGTGGAATGGGAAACCCGTCTACAACCAGAAATCCGCCTATTCTTTCTGCTTCTACTATAGTAGTAACATTATTATTAAAATAGATTATATATGAGTAACGTTCTGTGGTTAAGGAAAGTTCAATGTTCACGGCTTGTTCTGCAAATCGATTGATTCGCTCAAGTGACTGTAAAATTAAAGCTGCAACAGAAGTCCAGTCATAACAGGGATGATTGTTGTTAATATAAAATTTCTATGATCAGCTGAATTCGAATACATGTTTGCACGCTATTGGTCTAAATAAAAATATTGACGAGTGATGGTCATACTAACATGTTAGCATGGAAGTATAATATAATACATAAGTTAGTAAAATGTAAAATAATATTTTATTCAGAATTCGGATACATTTAGCCTCTGCAGGTCCTATCGATTAAAAAGTATTTCTCCTCGGGGCCCCTTACATAATTACGTATTAAAATTTGCTCCAGATATTTCTGAACAAGAATGGAAGTATAATGAAATATCTGGGAAACTCAAAGAAACTGCTACGCTCATACTAAAATAGTTGCGTTGGAAGCCATTGACTTGAAAAATGAACGGAGAATTAATAAATAAAACAGGAAAATATATAAATATTAAGTCTGAAAACTATAGAATTTTCATAAATGTGAGTAAAATATTAAGGGACATAAATACAGGCCTACTGAAATTCCGAACATTTAATTAAGAACTATACAGTTTCCCTTTAGTTTTTTTAATAATTTACTGTTACCATTTGTATACATATTTTTATGTTTAATTTATTCATGTATTTAAAACTTACAATAGTTCTCCCTTGAATTATACCTAAACTATAAATGTGACCTAAAGTAAATAATTTATTTAAAACACGTATTATTATTCAAATTAGTGTGTAAGAATTTGATTTATGTTTGCATGCAGTTTTTTTTTCATTTTTGTATACATTTTATCCTTTTAAAAATTATTTCGAATTCCAATGAGGGAGCTGATTTGCTCTAATCGATTGCTTAGAATTCTAAAGATTTTCGTAAAATTATTTTATAGCTAATTGTCACGAATGTGCACCCAGAGAAAGCACTTGCCGTATTTCGCCCCTGAAGAAGATATATTAACGTTCGGATTTTTTTCACTTGTCACGTTTGAATAGAGTAAATATATGCTTCAGGAGCTTCCGAATTTTCACTTAACAAATTAACTCCAAAATTGTATTTAACACATGTGTGCACTAAGCCATCCAAATGCACCTTACATAAATATGCTTAAAGTAAATTGTGAAGTAAAATCTTTCTATAGATAAAGTTATTTATGGAATTTTTAAACTTTTATTCTTTCTTGCCATCGTAAAACAACATAATTGAATAGATGGCCAAAGTTTAAGGAACTTATAGAAATTGTGTTCCAACATGGTTAGACTGAACGCTGCTGTAGAAGTCGTTTCTTTCTGGTATCGATCGTATATTTCATAACTTATGCTACAACCAGTTGCGCAAGTTTCAGTAATATTATTTACATTAAAAATTATTTATAATGTAACCCTACTTTCTTTTCAAAGTTCAAAACCAGCAGAATCTATAGCACTTTCTCACTGCCCTCTTTCTAGTAACAAAATATTTTGTTCATTACAAGATTATGTTTATACTGTTACTTCCATGTTCAAATTAGAATATTTCTATTCTGAGCATTATGTTGTGAAATGTGTTTATTCAGCCTTATTAAATTAAGTTATTGATCACTTCTACAATAGAGTGCACAGAACGCTTCCCACTTCCTTGGCTGTCCCAGGTAATGTGCTGATATATAATACGTATATACAGGCTTCCCAAAAAAAAAAAAAAAAAAAAAAAAAAAGCTCTAATATTGACAGAGGTTGTAGTATGCAACAAAGCAAGACAAAAAGTTCACATAAACATTGGTCATAAACTTCATATCTATCATCCATATACTGTAAAAATAGAGCTATAAATAATATTAAAATGTATAATGTAGTAAAATGTAGCGTGTTTAAATATTCTACATGTATTGAATATTTGTATGTAAATTATTAATTTGTAAATGTGTGTTAAACTTAAGAAATGTAGTTTATAAGTATATGTAAACTTATAAGTAGGTTAATGAAAAACACTGTACTGTATAAGAAAATAAACTAACTAACTAACTAACTAACTGTCAATGATCACCATGTCTCTGATCTACTCTTCACAACATGTGCTCGATGTGACCACCATCCATTGCAATGCAGCCTTCCACCCTACGTCTCATGGAATTACGCATCCTTTGGAACACCAACAAACAACAAACTAGTAAAGTAGGCAAGATATGCGCATCGTAGAAACGAAGTCCATAACGTCGAAGATATGAAGTTTATGACCAATGTTTATGGGAACTTTTTGTCTTGCTTTGTTGCATACTACAACCTCTCTCGATATTGGAACCTTTTCTCGGGACACCCTGTATATGTTCATAAAAGGATAAATATACATTCCTAATGTTATAGCTATTACAATACAATTCGGCGACAAATACTATTATAGGAATCAGTATTATCTAAAGCACCAACTTATAAGCGCCATAACTTACTGCTTTCTTAACCTTTTACAATCCATAACTTCCTTGCGAAGAACGGCTTTTTTGATGGTATGATATGAGAAATGCCATATAATAAAGGATATTTCCTGTCATTTGTAACATTTCTCCATCTTGTCTGCATTTTAATGTAGCCACGTAGTGACATTAAAATACGGATGACATGATACTTAATACAAACTTTCCCACAACAAAAAGTTGACATGGACTCTTGAATTGAACGGAATCTTCCAAATATAAAAATGAAATCACTATACATTAGTACGTCTATTACACAGTATTCACAAATATCTACAAACGACATATCTGTACAACTAATAAGTAGCTAAGCGTTTTGATATGAGTATTAGTTTAATATCTAAGTCTACTGCTCGAAATGACAGCAAAAGGAAGCTACCTATGGTAATGTCTGCCATGAGTTCTGCGCTGCCTACTTCCCTTGTTTGATGTTCAGAAGGTAATAAAAAAAAAAGGTGAATGAACACACGTGTGAATCAAGACATGGTGTAATGGACATATTGAATTAATTGACGAATCAATCAATTTTAGGCTTATTTGACTTAAGGTAGCACCAATAAATTTATTATGTTTGTGAAAACTGCAAAAGTACACAAATACACAGAGAAATAATATTAATACTTTATTGCTAAAATTAGTGGTAAAATTCAGTAACCAATTAACTTTTCGAACATTTGCTAAGAAAAGTAGGTTAGCCTACATATTTGCGACTTATCCTGTGACACCAATACAGTGCTACACTTTGTTGTTTATTCGCTTTAAGTTTAAAATTAGTCTATTAATATTATAATTGTTTCTTTACTTCACATTTGTCATTGTATAATATTATTACAATTATTATTATTTCTGTCTCGGTGAACAATAAATAAGACACAATTCATGTTCCCAAGTATGCGGGCTCAATTTAGCCCAGTCAGTTCTATTTATGCGTGATCAAATGTGACAGTCTCTTTGTGTGAACGTTTACAGTGCAAAATAAGTCCGGCAGGCCAAAATTCTGCACACAGATGACTGTATAGCAGTCATATATCAGTATATATAGCAGTGTCATTCACAATCGACTTTGGCTAACCATGATAAACAAACAAAAATGAAGTCTTGTAAAATAGTATCTCAACCACTTTGGTTAATGAGAATGATTTTGTGCTTTTGATTGTCATATCAGGATGACAATAATATAACTTTTAAAATGCCTCAGAAATAGTTCAACATTAATAGTTCACAAAAGATTTACAAACCAACAGAGAAACTGTTCATAAGAAATCGCAGAAATGAAATAAATAACAACATTCGCTGAGAGTAAATATTTACTTATCGTTGCAAATGCGTTCACAAATACCTAAGATTTAAATTCGAACCATTTAATGTGTATATGAAATAGAGACCATTATAAAATAAATGGCAGATATTCAATTCCACCTTACTAGCATTCTATACTTTTTAACTTGCAACATATGCACATTGTGAAAGCTGGTGAAGTTTCCGTAGCGAGATAAACGCCCAGTCTCTACAAAGGACTTGTTTTTACTCTTCTCTCTGTTTGCGCAAAAAGACTACGCTAAGGAAAATCACGTTCCCACACCTCCGTTTATTTATTCAGGTTAGCTATGCACCTCAAGGGAAGCACATCAGAACTCAAAGCAAAGACTGATTTAGCACAAAGAAAAAGTGTCACCTGGACACACTGCAATGCATTATTTTAAGGAGACTGTAATGGGAAAGTGACAAACATTTTTATGTACAAATAAACTACAATTGGAAGTCTACATCTTTTTTACAATATGACAATAAAAATAAACATCAGAATATCAAACCACATGTTCACAATTTTTTTAAGTATTTCTTTTTTCAACTTTTTTGTACACAATATAGGCCTAGCCCAATACAGTTTTGCTGATTAAAGAAGAAATAAAATTACTTTACACTTGCGTCCGGGTTCCCGCCCAACGGCAGTCCCGGTTGTATTAAATTTTTAGCAAATGTTGATTTCACTGTCTAAGATCCGGGTGTATTTTACTCTTGAGTCTTCTGAGTTTGTAGCAATATCCTGGATTAGTGGATTCATGTGGCTGTTGAATGATTTAGTTAGTCTTACGTAAGCTCTGCTGAGTATTACAGCGAGACAAGTTTAGAAACAAGATGCGCAGAAGCACAAGCAGAAGGGAGTTTGGCGCAGCACCCTCTTTTCCCTGCTTAGCTATCCCGCAAGCCGGCCGGCGGCTCACGTCTCATTAGTATATATCTCAGTCTCAGTATCTCAGTCTCATTAGTATATACTGTATGCTAGAAGTGAGGGGAGAAGAAGGCGTTGAGTAATATTTACACTAGAATATCATGAAATTGCAAATATTAAATAAATATATTACATAAATAAACTCATGAGAAGGAGATAGAACATAATAATTACCTTCCTTGTATATGCTGCTGGCCGGTTCGCGATCGCCGCCACTAGGCCACGGCACCAACGAAGTATCGCAGTCGGGCATATTCGCTCGTAAATCGGTCGGTCGGTCTGTTGGTAGGAGTAGAGAGGATGAGTCGAATTAGAACCAAAGGCGTGGTCAATGCGCAACCCGAATATTCACGCACTTGTTATTTAACTTGTCGCACAATATTGACACATATGGAATGTTCAGATGAGAGTGAACGGTTTTCTGACGTGCCATGGAGCATTTGTGATTAATCGAAGGCACCTGTTTTGAATAATCTTTGTATTTGTGAAGATGATGCTGAATCTCAAATTGGACAACTATACATCCAGATAGTTCTGATGAGTGACGTGTATATACATTTCTTGTACTGTAGGGAAATTGATGGTTTTGAAGACATGATGTGTTTCAACTCATGGAGACGATGGTGAATTTTGAAAAAAATATCACACCCTTTAAAATCTCTATCCGTGGTTTTAAATACAGTATCTCTACAAGTTTAGCGATTGCACGATCAAAGACATTGCCCCATCATCTTCATTGGTGGATTTAGAGTACGAAGAGAAAGACAAGGAGAAGGAGGAACAGGAGGGTGAGGAAGAAGAGGAGGAGGATAAGGAGCAGGAAGTACTGTGTTCTTTCGCGGATAAGTTATGCCTACGTTAATTTCATATTTATACTCTCGTAAAGTGTTAATAAGAACTTATTGCTCAATATTATTGTTATTATTTTTATATTTTAAAAGTGATTAATTCTACAGAATGACTTTTAAATTAGCCTACTTTTAATGTGGAATTTCACATATTTTAGCTAGTTGGCGATGCTGCTTCGTAAAGATACTTCAATTTTATGAGGTCTTTGTCATTGAAGAATGGATTATTGGCCGGTCACTTCACCATGAGCTCTCAAAACATGAGGGTGAAGGGAGCGTATAATTATACTGTATGCAGTTTAAGAGACTGACTTTTGGAAGGCTGTGAGCTGAAATTTACCTAATTTATGAAGGGCTGCCAACTACTGGAGGATGGAACTGGGTCTAATTAGTTTAGTAAATTGTCTCTGTATGACTAATACGATAAAACAACACATGGCTTTGAAACAGAAGTGTTATTGCTTTCTTTTGTTAATTCCTCCGAAAGGCCAGGGTGCTTTTTATCCTGCGAATCAGGTTAACGCGAACGCGAAACCTTGGGATTTTCAAACTTTCTCTTTAACGTCTTGCGCTTGCGGTCACTTTTGCTTTTAGGCATTTCATAGCTCTTAAAGGCTTAATATAGTCTACAAAAATGTGTTCAGTACTGATAAATTCTGGAACAGTTCTCCCTACAAGATAGCCAGATAGCAAGATTTAAAAATCACCGGATATGTTTTTAATAAAAAGCATATTATATCTCGTATTGACCAAGCGAGGCGAGGTACATTTTTAACTCTACGTTTTAACTTGACTTTAACTCGGCATTTGAGCTGTTTGTTTGTAAATTCCTGTGTTACGTTGTTACGAGGAAACGTATTCTTCGATTTTCTTCCAATTTGGTTTCAATGTTCCTTCAAGTCATTAAAAACGACGTATAGGAATTTTCTATTCCGTTTCACGATGGTGGCCATTTTAATGGGTCTATTTCATGTAGTATTCAGCTTCTTTCAACAGTTCTAGCCACTCTCGAGTGTATAGTCCAGTTATTCATTGCATGGCCCAGGCAGCGGCTTCCTTTTATTAGGAGGAAAAGTTTGCCGACAGCTCAACACATGTTCTTTAGTTCTACCGCACCAATCAGTTAGTTACCCCAGCTAATCAAAATCTAATAATGTCCTGATACGGCTGTGACAGCTACTTGTCAACCCACTTGGAGTGAAACGCGAGCTTGCAAGATTTAGTTACAGTAAACGATAACACGTGTGAATTGATTAAAGCGAGGGAAGAAATACAGTATTTTTCAAATGAGAAGAAGATTCCTTCACCGCCAATCACGTGTACGAGCTTACGAAGTCCCGCTAGCAGTACGAGTCTTCCCTACGTCACGCCGTCTCTGATTGGACCGCGTACCTAAGCAAGGAGATGGACAAACTGTTTGTCATCTGAAAAACACTGTAAGGTCAGTGATAACAATAGGCCGCCTGACCATGCAATGAATAACTGGAATATAACATTTTCTACAACTATAGGGCCTATTCCAGTAAATTTCTGACATACCTCTACTGGTTTACCGGCATTTCGTCTGTTCGTCAATTTCTTTGTCACGGAGTCACGACCAAATTCACTTGTTCCATTTTCTTCCAATTTTGCATGACTGTTCCTTGAAGTCGGGCCGCCGGCGTGGTCTTGTGGTTAGCGTCGCTGACTACGAATCCGTCGGCCCGGGTTCGATCCCCGGTACCTCCTCGGAGTTTTCTGAGGTAGGGAGGTCTGGTAGGGGTGCACTCAGCCTCGTGATTCAAATTGAGGAGCTACTTGATAGAGAAGTAGCGGCTCCGGTCATGGAAACCACCATTAACGACCGTGGGTGTCGGCATGCTGACCACATGCCCCCCAATCCTGCCATCTGCCTATAGGTAGATGACGCAGCGGTCGGGTGGTAGGCCTTGTTCCTTCGGGGATGTCGCGCCACGGAGTTTAGTTTAGTTCCTTGAAGTCATTAAAGCTATTTTTGCGTAGGGATTTTTATCTTTTGATTCCGTTTCAAGATTATGATTTTTGACGCAAGGTTTAGGCCTATTGTTCACAGAAAATATTTGTTATCGTACAATATTATAATTAATCATAAATTACTGCTGTATGGCCTAAGACAGAATCCAATCACAGAATTGTACAGGAAATCCTGTTCCTGGGCACCGGCTTAATGTGAAGGTGTTTAAAATGTTATGACCCTAATACCGAAAAGCTGACAAGTTTTGAAGGAAAGAAATGGTAATTTCAAGAGCACGGATAGCTGTAGAACTGAATCCCCAACTCAGTGATAAAAGGAAACAACATCAAGAAGGACATCAAGTATAAAGAGGTACACTTAGGCCTACATAATAAATTAATGATTGGAGACGGTGGCGAATTTTCTAGCATGCAGCAGGCAGTCATATTGATTTTTAAATATGTACCATCCCATAACAGGGCGGAGACTTGAAACTAAGACAGTAGTTTCCACCACTTGTTTTCAGTCAGGCTCTATCACCAACGCATTTACAAGAAACGGTTGTGTAGGAATTGAGATGGAATCAATGCCCGAAGAAATCAATTGATTTCACAGTACGAGTAGCTATGTGCATATACATATAGACTACACATACAAGTTTGCAGTCGTTCTTTCGTAGGTATTAAGTTACATTTTTCTAACATTCAAACAATTCAATTTCAATTAATTATTATTAATGGCTTATTACTTATTATTCGTTAAGTAGTCATTATAATATGTAACTAGTGACTTGGAACTCTGCTTGATAAATTTATCCGCGATTTCCAAGTCACTCGTGGCATTGCCTTTATAATTAGTCCACTGATTAAACTGCCAATTTACGTCAGCAGGAAATATCTTGACATATATGAGCCTTAAGATGCAACAACAGTAAAAAGAATCGTAGGATGTAATATTATTCTCTCTGTGGGTATTGTCCGAACATGAGTTGTAGCTCACCGTGTTTGGTTCAGACTTTAGCCTAATGATTGTTGTTATTGTTACTATTGTTATTTTGTCTTAAAAGAGAAGTAAATTTTCTGGCCCAAATGATATATCTCTGGACATGATTAATAAGCAATAACTATACAACGTACAGATATTCGTACTCGTCATGGAAATATATCACCTGCCCTAGCCCGACGCTAGTAATCAATGTTATTTGGACCGATTGGAAACTGTACCTCCACAATACAGTACATGTAAAGACATAATTCGATATCGTTTGAATCCTTGTCATTAAGAATGTGCTATAGCTTCGCACAGTACAATAGTTCCGTTTTGGGAAAATACGCTAATGAATGGTGCTAATATGAAAAACCTGGCGTATGAAATGTGTTACAAGTCATCCATCTGGAAATATGAAGAGGTAGGTGGTAGCTGTGAATAGAGGGATATTTAATTCATGGTTCTGTTACAACAGCGAGAAAAGAAGGGGGAATTTAATAGGGATAGAGAAACAAGTACTGTGCAGCTCTCTACTCTCTAACATCGCCCACTCGCGTCTATTCTCTTTCAAGAGGACACTCGAGAACCACGAATCACAATTCACTTCTGTCACTCATTCATGTCTGTAGGATGGTTAACATTTTGAGAGATTCCAATGATTTTATATACTCCATAAAAATTATTTTATTATATATTATATTAATAGAGTATTTTTAATAATCTTTATACACTGAATACTTTAAGGTCGATTTTTATATGCAAATTGTGCTAAATCAATAACATTACTGAAATATTTTTTTAAAACTTATGTTCTCAGTAATCCTGGATAATTAGTTAAAAATAACACACTGAACCAAAAATGATGTACGACCTAATAGTTCCGGTATATCCTCTTTTTTAATCGTAAGATGGCGCGCAACGAATTGGTTTCCACCAAAGAATGCCAGGAAAAGTGAGGAATACAAATATGTCAAGTATGTTACTAAACTCTCCTTAGAATTGCTTAATTAGCTGTATATTTTCCTTCGTTATTTTTTTTTAAATTTTATACAGAGAGAAGTCATAGGAAAGGAACAAATGATTGAATGAACGTCGACGTAAAATTTTACAGTCTCTGATAATATAGAACAGTAGTTTGAATAAACATAAATAATTACATTCGTTAGGCTATGCAACTGCTAACCTGATAATATATTCTTTAAGTAACAAGCATATTATTATTATTTATTATTGATATGGTTATTACATCTATTTTTATAACGATAGTAAGTTATACGAAGGTATATAAGCGTGAAGCTTCCACCATTTTTAAGAACACAAGCAATTTATATCACCAATGATGTACCAGAAGTGAGGAAATCGGATAAGAGAGCTGTCGATGTTACTACATTTAAGCTCACGGTGCTGAATCTCAACTGCTCTCTTCCGAAAGGAAACAGACATTCTTTCCAGCTCGCGTGACGGCAAGCTTGTGACTGAAATTTCGATACATCGAATTTCGCTTCTGTATGTGACGTCACACGAGTACAGATTTTTGTAGTATGGAAAATTTGATTTCGTTCATTTCGAGGAAAAAGAAATTTACCGGATTTCTGGAAAACAAAATGTAAGCGGATTTCAAGTAAGCCGATTTTTAGTCGATCCAACGTCAAAGAAGAAAGGCTTAACGACATCTACAATGAAAAATCCTGAGTAGCCATACGGTAGAAGCAAAAAGCAGTTCCACTTTTTTTATCATGTACGTAATCCAATATGAAATTAACTTAAACATGCACTTTGAGGTACATGAAATTAGAATAATCATGAAACCCCTAGTGTGTTTCATTTTGCAATTATGCGAAAAATGAATCCATGAATAGTATTTAAAACTGTTTAACTTCAAAATACCAAATTATTAACCAAGAAATAGATTTTCGGTCATATGTTACTACTCAATTCTGTAAAGAAAAAATTGTCCTGAGCGAGAACTGAGCCCGGACTTTGAGCTTGATTCGCCGGTGTCGAACCCACTCGATTCCCCAAGATCGTGACCACACCCATTCCAAATATTTCTCTATATGCTATTTAAAACATGCTAGGAACAAACCATGCTCCTCAGCATGGAAATAGCGCACTGCAAGATAGCACTTCCGGGTGGCAACAATCTATGCCGCGCGCAAGAAAACAAACATAAGTTGCTATGGAACGAAAACACTCTTGTCTCGACATTAGTTTTATTTGAATTTAATTTGCACTGCCAACTTTATTGAAAGCCGCAAAGGAAAAATGTACTTCCTATGCAGATGTGAAAAAGAACATAACGGTACGGTTAATACTTATCAAGTAAAGTAGGTTGAAGAGTAGAGACTAATATTATGTATCTTTCTGAGAAAAGTACTCAGAAGGAATAAGCAGCTAAAACCTTCACAGCTATATTCCTTCCACTATTAGTAAAATGACATCACTATTTGCCCATAGTTTGACCCCAATATTCACACAAATATTTATAAAAATAATTTCAAAAGAACTGAAAAGCTGACGGATATAATAAGCAACTTGAGTTTTTTAACAAAAGATTTTTTTTCTATATCTTATTTTTACCAATGCAATTTCGGCAGAAAGAATTTATGTTTATTGCATCTTGTAATTTGTCCCCTATTTTTGTCTCGGATTTTTTTGATTTTGAATTTTTCTTTGAAAACAATATATCATCAACATTATAAATTAATCGTAATAAGTTATAATTGAATTCCAACTTTTTAGTTTTTCTTCTGCTTAACAAATATTGTCAAAATTCTATGACATAAGAGGAGTCAAGTGTCACTAGAAACTATAAACAAAATATTGCATACACGGAAATTGTCCGAAAACGTGTTCTTTTCCTCATATTTTCGTATGCCAATTGTAAAATTTTATGAAACAGAAAACTGACAAATTGTCATGAAAATTTGCATAGTTGTCAACAGTTTTTCTGACATATGCCTTGTTTTGTGAAACAAAAATATGTCACATTATGGGATTGTTAACCATTTGACTGTCACTTGACAGTATTGTAGAATTGTCATGTTTATGAAATAGGCCCCAAAAATCCAACCGGCAATTACATTATTTGTCCTTACTTTGTTTTTAAACTATCTCGAAATTTACTTTTTCTTTGCATGTAATTATCGAGCCGAATTGCATTCGTTTAAGCTTGAGTACTTCGGTCTCTAAATAATTATCGTGGCAAGAAACATGAGGTCGCTTGAGGTAAAAGTATCAACACTAGTGTTAATTGCTACAGATAGCAAAATCAGATAGACCTATGTGGTAGGATTCTGCTGCTTCCATATTCATAGTCTATTCACATATGAATTTCCTGCATCCGCGTTTTAATTAACTAACTTCAATTAACTTTAATTAATTAAAGTTTAATTTTCAATATAAAATGTTATAAGAGAGATGAAAATGGAAACTGAAGAAAACTGCATAACTTCACCGAAAACAGTAAGGGTAATTAATTCACGGAGGACGAAATGGGATGGACATGTTGCACGCATGGGGAGACAAGACACATCTCAAAACATTGACTGGGAGACCCTAAGGGAAGAGACCACTTGGAAGACCTAGACGTAGGTGGGAGGGAAATAATAGGATAGATTTAAGGGAAGTAGGATTTGAGAGGGATGATTGGATGGAGTTATCACAAAATAGGGTTGAATAGTGGGCTTAGGTAAGCGCGACTACGAACCTTCGGGTTCCATAAAATATATATTTCTTTAGTTTTCTTAGGAGTAGTCTATTGCCATTGAGTAAGTAAGTAAGTAAGTAAGTAAGTAAGTAAGTAAGTAAGTAAGTAAGTAAGTAAGTAAGTAAGTAAGTAGTGTTATTATGAAATTATATTTTGCTAATTTCCTAGAATCGTCACCCAATCGCAGAAATGCCAACATTATTAACCTAACTATAATAATGTAAAGCGCTGATGAACCAATGAACCCTAGGTTAACTCCTGTGACATTAGTTTAGCAGTGTTTTTGTGAAGATTCTTGGAAAATAGTGTTTTTTCAAGTATAAATTAATTAGCAATGCACTATGCAAAATAATGGATTATAACCTCAAAATAATATTAACGTGATTTACTTCAAAGAGGAATACATTGTAATGTAATGTAATGCAGTGAACACAATATTACAAGAGAGCAATACGGATATGTTTCCTTTCTTAGAAAGAAATTCTCAAAACTGACTTTTCTTTGTACGCGTGGAATTACTTAACGTACGCGAATACGATTTCTGCTAAGTTTTACTTTAGTAATTTAATTGCTTTTAAACTCGTGTTTCTTGTCAAACATTTCATAAGCTTAATTAAACTACCAGCACTCGTGATATTACTGTAGAATTCCTCGAACTCTTTATACCTAAAAACCGTTCATCTTTGAAATAAAATCTCAACATGGAGTTATTTTTTCCTTCACGTGGAATTATCTAGCCGAATACCACTTGTGTTGATTTTTCTTGGGTAATTTAATTCCGCTTTTGAACTCATGTGTTCCCTCATTCGTCTTGAAATAATTATCATGACAAGAAAAATTCGTTAAGCCCAATTAAATTATCAACAAACTACAAGAACTCGTGACATTGCTGAAATAATAGAAGGATGTAGATGAGTAATTTTTCCCACTTGAGATCCACGAGATTAAATTCGGATTTACACGATAATGAAACATTTAAAATTCGATGCTTTAATAGAAGTTTTAATGTTAATTATAATTTTATAATGAAGTGAAATTCATCTGCTTGTTTACGACATATTTATAAAATTAAGTGTAAATGTCTCCTTTCTCCTATTTATTATATGACATGTTGAGGTTGAAGACTATGGTCCATTTCACGAACAATCCTGGTGATGGCTAGCTGGATTCATGGAGGGCAGAAAAGATCCCTCTATTGTACGTTGACGAAGACTGAAGCTGGCATTACAGCTTAACGTGGAATCCGAACCATAGTGGGCCTCTGCATGCTTCACTTAACATAAATTGTCAGAAGGGAAGGAAGCCGTCATAGATCCAACTTCTCACCAGAGCTAGTACTGTTCAACTCGGTGATCAACTTGGTAACTCTAGCATTAATCTATTTTATAAAAATATGGAGAAATCCAACATTTGTTCTCTCTATTTTAGTTGACCAATTGATCTATTAGATAACGCGGTAGATTATATTACTTTTAAGAACAGTGTTCTTGTTTACCGTTTTTTATATCCCTTATTTTCCTTTTACACACAAACACCCAAGACCGATGCGGGACTTAAACCTGCAGCATCCTTACCATGGCTCCAAAGCAGCATTCATTAGATACTGCGGCTAAGGAGACCGGCATTAATATTGGCCGGCAACGCGGTTTGAACCTGCGGCCTCCCGAAAGTGAGTTCAAAATGTTACCTTCTCAACCACTTCGTTCAGTTGTTACGGAGATCGATAGTGACGCTACATGACGTAAGAAGTGATAAGAGTTTAGTGGTAGCCTATGCAAACTCTTTGGTGATTATATATCAATGTTTAATATTCACAAATATCTTGCCTGTGACCCTAAATCAACACTATACTTTGTAGTGTTAATACTACTTTAACACCGTAGACGAACCTGGATTTTTCGTCCAGGATCCAACTTTTTTTTTCGCCGCTTTCTGTTGATCGAACATAGTTTTTGTGCACCCAATAATCACAATAATTAATTTTTGCCTGCATCAACCAACATACAAAATCCTGATAAATTCAGTAATTTCACAATTCGATTTTTAAAAGACCTGAGTTTTAAAATGAAGTCCAGGAGAAAGGAGGGGAAAAGGGGGAACACAGCCAGCAATAAAAGGAAATTGGATTGACCGTGTAACATGGTTGAATTGTCTAGAGTTACTGTGTGATTTTTTGATTGGATATCGCAGGCCGAATGGGCAATATGAAGCGATATGTGTAACTCCCGGCAGCCTGTGGAAATCAAGTCGCTGCGCCAAGCACAATGGAAAGTGCGGGCATATGAAATGAAATAAAAAATTGATAAACGACTTGAAGATAGAGAGTGAACCGAGAGAATGCCGTTCTAGAGGTCGCGCCTTCTAGCTGAATACTAAATTCAACGCCAACTGAGATTCAGATTTCAGATTATTGTGTTGCGTAGAAAAAGAATCCAAACACATTTCGAAGATCATAGGTATAAAAGAATCGCACATGAAATTAGTCCATTTTAACGCATCGGTGAATCCAGTAGGCCTAGTTCCAAAACCCCGGTTACAAGAGAGGTCTCAAAATGCTAATTTAATAATAGCACACATATACGGCCAAATCAAATATTAGTACCGGCATTTCGAGCAAAAATTAATTCACTGATCAATAATAATAATAATAATAATAATAATAATAATAATAATAATAATAACAATAATAATAATATGTATTCATAGTGTTTTCATATACTTCCGTCCTTCAAGCTGTATTAACTAAATCACTCTCAAACTCTCTTTCCCTCTCTCTCCTTTATTCTCTTTTGTCGTCCTTCTTGCTTACGGTGCAACCCTATCAGTCAAATTCGATAAATGTCCATGTAAGCCAGGTATGGGCAACCTTTGGAAAGATGCGGGCTAAACTTTATAATATTTATGAAGTCGCGGGCCGTAGATAATAGGTAGTTGTGAAAAATAATCATGATACGGTTTTTTGTATTTATATAGTATAATTATAAAGTTACATGAATGAAAACAATATCGAACTGATTAGGTATTTACTTACAATCAGCAGAAATTAATGAGAAGCTTGAGCTTGAATTGAGAAACAAGATAATCAATGTTGGCATCAATCCCACTAATACACAAGCGCAGAGTGTTTTCAAAATTTTCATCTGTACGTCTGGTTCGATACTTTGATTTAGGCCTATTGCAACATTTTTCTAGCGCTGACCGGAAGGAACACCCTCGTAGTTCAGGCTTTTGTTCCCCCCTCTCACTCTCTTGTTGGCGAGAACAGAAAATATTTACTTTTTCGGGCGCGATTTTAAAGTGTTCCGCGGGCCGGATCAAAAGTCGGGGCGAACCACATCCGGCCCGCGGGCCGGGCGTTGCCCATCATTCTCTTCACATACAACCATTACAACGATATTGGTCTAAACTACTTCTTTTATTACATCCTTTATTATCATCAGTCATTTACAGTTAATCCATAAATTTGCATAATCTATTCTATTCATGGATTTTCCATAACCTCACGTTACTCATATTATTTTAGTTGACTCACAGAGATGCGTTCCATCTCACGACTTTGATTCGCATTACATCAGTATCAGCACCGTAAACTTTCCAGCTGCGTCTTCCAGCAAAAATATTTTCGACACCAATTTTGCATTTTCCGGCTAATAGTTAACTGGTTAACTGAGCAAATAATTGTTCAAATAACCATTATCTCTTGTCCAGTTAACCGAATAACAGTTAACCACCTAACTGGATAATGATAATTTTATCCAGTTATTTGGATTACCCAGATAATTGTTAAAAGAAATAATTTACGTAGAATTAATTATCTGGATAATCTTTACAAAAATCCAGATAATTGCAAATAATATCCAATTAACTATGCATTCAAAAAACAGTTAACAGTTATATCTTCTCTACGATTTATCAATGTCTGCGAAGTTAACCGTTATCCAGTTATTTGTCCCAGCACTACAATTACTTCTTAATGCATACAGAAGCATTCTTATTCAATGCGTGGACCTGATAGAAGGTTGTTTTGAAAAACTAATCATTATGTACCGTTATTTTTTATCATGCCAACCACTGTGTCTGTATTTTTTCTTTAACTCATAGCCAAGATTTACAACTCAACAAAAATACAATTAAATGACAGGAACTTCTTTTCAGAAAAATTGGAACAGGAATGTCTCAGTCATAACTTTGACTACTGATTTTATACTTATTTTCATATTATCAAGTCTTTCTGAACAATATCATTATTTTGCCTCCTGGCCTTCTTAGAAACACATAGGCCTAATTCAATTGCTGTAACTCAAGTTCCTTTGCGTTCTCAAACTGAATACTTAATGGACTAAGTGAAGTTAAGCCTTTGCTGATCATGGTACTTCTTAAATAATAATTAATTTCAACTTTAAAAAGGATCTTTCAGCAGTAACAGGAAATGTTAGGAATAAAAGAAACGCACAGGCATCGAAAGCACGGTGCAGCCTAAGTTACGCCACTGGTCAGTTTCACCTATATTAAACTTCAATTTAACAGGCCTACTTCTATGGGTATCATTTATTTCCTTACTAAATTACCCCTTTAGGAACTACTCACAATACTCTATTTCATTCTTTCACATAAACCTCAAACTTTTCCTTTTCCTATCTTTTACATTTGGAACCGTTCTTTCTATATCAATTTACATCATCTCGACCACTAACCGACCTAATCTCGAACTCTACTTCTCTCTAGTTTAAAAACGAAGATAATGATGGATTCCTTCCATTAACACACCGTAACAGTCGTAACCTATTCTCTCCTACCAAAAGACCAAGATGAGGAAGTCCTCCCAACTCCATACAGGCTAATGTTATGCCGCCATGCTTTGGGCAGACTTTACTACTCATTGCCTACCTTATTAAATTTCCACAGGTAGGCTATTCATATTGAGGTGGAGTTTTCATATCCTCCTGAACCCTCCTAAGAATAAATTCATTTTTTTTTCAGCAGAACCCTAACTGCTCTAACTAAGGTATCCTTCCGTTAACCTGGTAACTAATTTACTTGAAGCGTTTTTCACAACACCACTATTCTAACCTTATCACTCCTTCACGATCCCTCAAAACAAGTAAGATAAGACATCCATCCTATCCCAGTTAAATTTCATTTTAATAAATTCCACTTGACTCCTAAAGCAACAAGAAGATTTCGAAGAAGATAATCTTATCTAAAGGCTGTCTGATTCATTTGGGCTTTTGTATTAATACTTTTCAATTTGTATCCCTAGACGATATGTAACCGCTTAGGAAAATGCATGTACATCTCAATTTTTACAGCTGTAAGTTAAATCCTACAACTTGTAAATGTTGATAGTAAGCGCAATCCTTAACGTCCTAACTACAAAACGTCCCCTAATAAGGCACAAGGGGTTTTAGTTACAAAAAAGAAAGTCTTTACATATTACTTATCATTTTCCTTGAGGATCGCCGCTTTCTACATAGAGGAAATGCCCCAACCTCACACACGTACTGTGTGGTTCCTTTTCTTCCAGCTTGCACTGCCATGCCTCTCCTCTCTCTTCTTTTTATACAAGTCTCGACTAGAATTCCGAAGCGGTGCGTTTCAGTCTTCTCTTTTCACGTTCACCTCGTGAGCATAGTTCCATGGTGACTTTCTCCGTCCGTTCTCCATCACAACTGATGGATGTTGGGTCCAGAGGTGTACAAATCTCGATTTTAGCTTGCCCAAACCCGCTTGAACGCCAGGCAAGCAAGTTGCCAGCGTCATAGCTAGGAAGCAGGCAGGTTTCTTTAAGCCCGATGGGTCAGGTCAAACCCAGCCTAGGCAAGTCAGAATAAGCTTGCGACATTCCTATCAGCTAAACAACTGTAGTTGCTGAGTGTAGGTAATACTTTCTTGCTTTTCTACATGCTGGTAGAAGAAATTCACCATGCAGATAAATAAAAGGTGGATAAAGTATTAAAAATCGTTTTAGCGTCTTAACACAATTATTATTTTTGTTATTAGGTAGATTTCGAAGAAAAATCTACCTAATGACTTTCAAAAAATTCGTTCATATCGTTACGTTTCATGCCTCCCTAAGTACGAAACCACCGCCTGTTAAAAAAATTGAGAGATTTATATTTATATACAGTATACGTATATGTATATATATATATATATTTATATATATATATATATATATATATATATATATATATATATATATATATATGCATATATATCTTTACACGCTAGCGGCCGTAATTTTCAAGATATTTGAATCAAATTTTATTATGTTATTTCTAGGCCCAATAGTTCAGACAAGTTCGTTAATGAGCAAAATTGGCCTAAGGGGGTGGTCGGGGGAGGGGGTTGAAATTTTAAAACATTTATATCTCGGCCCCTATGAAGTATAGAGGGAAACTTTGATTGAATAAATTAGAGTACTCCTTATGGAGTTCACAGTGACACCAACGATTCGGGGGTTTTGGGAGTACGAGTGGGGGTGGGGGTATGGGGATGGAAATTCGAAATTTTCGAAACTACGTCTTGTGGGGTATCGTTGAAATGCGCTTGATGAGTACTCTACAAATCAATAACTAGTTTCTTGATAGTTCTCATATAAGGCGAGATTTGAATGTTTTAAAAAGTTCTCTTTCCTCTTTTTTGCAGTTATTATTGCGGGTTTGTCATGCTAAGGCTAAAGAAGAAGAGTGCTACGCAGCGACAGTAAATTAAAACAAAAGCACTTCGAAATCTACCTCAGCTTGTAGGCTTGCCTAAAGGGATTTTTGTTATTGTTATTAATGATTTTATGATGTTTTCTCGAAAATGTTTGAACATTTTTCCCATGCCGGACTAGTACTTTTGTTCATTGATAATTAATTAAAACTGTCCACATTTTAGTTTCTCCTCGGCTTCCTTCAGGGTAAAATTCTCTAAATACATCTGAAGTTCCTCAACTACGTAACTGCACGACTTACCAGTGCACTGCTATACCCAGTTTCATATTCTTTCCGCCAGGCCTTGCAGTTTCCTTAGGTCCTGAGCAACCCACCAAGTTATGAAGAGCTTATGACTCATAGCGACAGTATTTCTTATCATCGTTGTAATGTGGCTTGCTTTCAAGTCAAGCAAGTTAAAAGCTGTGACTGGTTGCAGAATTTCAAAGGGGCAGGCAAGCTAAAATCAGAATATGTACACCTCTAGTTGGGTCATAGCGATAGGGTTCTGCCCTCTCGTCGCGCGTTGAATACATCCTCACCACCACTCCGTCATGTCAAGTCCCTTTTCCAGCGTGACCAGACATTCCGGTTTTATGCACATTGTCCACGTGTCCCGATAAAGTTTTCGGGACATCTAAATGTCCCGGTTTTTTAGAAATGCCGGTACTTTTATTACTTTTGCTAGGAATTCGTAAATAGCTATTTATGTATGAAGTACGCAAAATAAGGCTTTAGCGGACGAATCTAGAGAAGCCTCGGCCGAAATACTGGATGATTCCGATCAAGTTTTTGCGTACGTGGTGCATATAATATTTGACTCCCCAATATTTTTCAGTATAAGCGCTCTAAATTATATGAAATTAAACAAAAATACCGTATAATTAACTATAACGAAAGAGAGCCAGCCATTTGTTAACGCCATATTTCACAGCCACCTGAATCGCCGAACAACAATGAACTGTACGTACCAATACGAAATCCTGTATAGATGCGTATATGTGAGCCTCTTTTTGTTAACAATAATGCATAATAACTAGTATTTATGAAAAGCTTGTGAAAATATGAATGATAATCTCGAGGAAATTTTAATCTAAGCTAGAAACCTTGAATTGGAACTGCTGCCAGCAACTTCACGGCAGCAGTAGACATTTCATTTAAATGTTGCTGCATCCATAGTAAGCAAAGTGTCTCTTGTGAACGAAGATGTGAAAAGTTGTTGGCTTCTTGTGAACCAAGATGTGAAAAGTTTTTGGCTTAGGCTATATTTGTTGTTAAATGATGATGTAGGCTATTGTGTCTTGCGAAAAAACTGGTAAAGTTTCTGATTATCATAAAGAAACATGTTGGCTTAAATTTGTTGTTTTATGACCAAATATATGCTTAACTCCATGTTAAAGTTGGTGTGGCTGGTCAATACCATCTGGACTTAGTGTATAGATTCCCATGACGACAAAACTCCAATTTGAATGCAATTTGAATTCATTATTATTCAATATTAGTGGCCTAGGTTGCTAAAATGCTATTTTTCGGCGTGTTACCAGTCCGACAAACAGCAGTTTTAAAGAGCGTGTACTAAAAAATGTTTTTTCTTTCGGACGATGCTTCTTTCTTGTAACACGAGTGTCAACTTTCTAGCAGGCTTACAGATACTAGATATTCTAGATATTCCATAACAAATGTTTACTTTGGACCTGTACTTTGGGCCTTGGGCTATTAGTTTGTTAAATTTTTCAAAGAGTGTAGTTTCATTGTTTTCGATTTACAGTAATGCACTGAAGACAAACTTTCATCGCATATGAGAAACAAAGGAAAGAGAAATCAGAAGCTCGTCAAGCAAATTAATAGTTCCGTGAAGCAAAAAGAAAAGTCTGTGTGCAGATTTGATTTCCAACCGTTGTGAATTAAAATGTTGTTTTATTCGTAAATAATAATATGCTGAAATAAAGAATACTCTGAAAAGTATCAGGTCACCCTGCCCATTGCATACCATCGCTGCGCTCTGGACTCCGGACTCTGCGCTTGCGTAAGAGTTCATTATTTCATTCAAATATACAGGAGCCCCCAACTACACTATTCACTCGTCCTTGGAGGGAATTCCATAGCTCAAAAGCGCGGTCTTTAAATTTTGCAGAAGCTATTTCGCTACAAGCCAGCACATTATTTTTTAAGCTTTATTCTCCCTTGTGTCCAAAACGGTATAATTTAATTAATTTTGTAGTATTGTGTTCGAAATTGTGCTGTGAAATTCGATTTTGAGTTCTCAGCTAATATTTTTCAGAACCCTTGAGTTCATATATGCTAAATTTCCCCACGTGTGTCAGGAGGTGCCTGTGTGTCTGTGCCTTGTGTTTGTCTACCTGTGAACAGCACAGATAAAAAACAGAATTGTCGAAAAGAAATATTATTTGAGTTAGGTATCTGCCGGTAATATTGAGGCGGAGTAGTTTACTCCATTTACTACAATTTTATTTTTTTTTTAAATTCGTTAATCGTGAATTTTTGGAAATGTATCTTGCATTAGTTTGCATTTTATCCATGAATTGCTTGTATTAAGATCAGAAACTCTGAAATAAGGAAGCCATCTCTTTCACTAATTTAGGATTTTAAGTTTGCTTCTCAACAACATAGCTTAATTTCACAAAGGTGATATCTGCCTGACACCAGGTGACCATAGAGATCCAAAATACAAAACATGATAACTTCTTAACATTATTTTGGCAAAGTTTTTTAACTACTCGTATGTAGTCTAATCTAAGAAAATAAAGATTTTAAACAATAAAACAACAGAACAAGAACAATCAATACTGGCAACCCAAATCATACTCTTGTTGCATTGAGAAACCAATCCATGCTTAGAAAATCATGTGGATACTTCGCTACACACTCCTTTCCAATGGAACACATATTTTCTATAATGACATAAAATTATTGTCTCCTCGCTTGCTTAATGTATCTGTTTGCTAATGCTCGTGTCAGCAAAGCTTTTAGTAGAAAAAGATGATAAAATTAACTCTAACGCTGGAACAGTTCTTATATAAAGTATTGGGTCTCATCAGTGTCATCGAAGAAGCCTAGGTCTATATAAGCGTATCACATCAAACAATCATTATCTTGGGGCAACTACTGGGGAATCTTATCAGTTCTATTGTTGACACTTCAGATAATGAGAACTTTTATCGGGTTTCGACTGCTTAGTCACAATCGTATCCACTAGAATAACACGTCTCATTTACTAGATAGGAAACTGATAAGGTCACGATCCTGGTAACCAAATAAACACCATTATCATGACGTGCTAAATAGATTTAAACATTATTCAAAGTAAATTACATTACTGAAAAACAATAGTCAGATTACAAATATCACATGGCTGAAATATTATATTAAAAGGTTACAAGTATAAAATATTTTAAAGTTAATAGTAGCTGGGAATGGAAATAAAACTTAAACTTTAAAATACTAAATGTCTCAGACAGAATTCCAAGTATTTTGCAAGCAAAATCCACTTTCTGTATTCATTCACCACAGGGAACTATAGACAGCTTTTGTTACTAGAAGCAGGGCCCTATTGAACTAAAAAAGTATGAAAGAGTGTAATACGCACTGAATAGCTGAGTTCCACGAAAGATTACGGGAAAACTAACTCTGTATAGCTGTAAGCAGAATTGGCTAGCAATACGGAGAAGTGTAGAAAAACCTAACTACAAGTAGCTTCACTGCTGTAGCATCAGACGCGTGAAACTAAATAGCCAATGAAAAACAATCTGACAACTGAAAATGCTCTAAAATGTACTAACATAAGTTTTGATTTGTTGTGTGAAAAGGTGGGGAGATATGACAGAACGACGGGAGGATAGAATGAGGCCGATACGGTGTGATCACTTCTTCCTAGAGAGTCATAGGCTCTAGGAGTATATTTTATTATTCCTCGCTAGTCGTCATAGACTGCGGGAATATTTGATATCTTCGTCGGGACCACACGATTAGCGTGAGGTCCATATTTTATCAATTATATTTATATAGGGAAGCAGAGGGCTTCTCCTATATTTCTTTAATATTCAGCGACCTTGGACTGATCCAGGTCACTGCAAGTATTATTTTAAATAACTTCATTGACTACGTAGGAACTTGCGGTAAGGCTCCATTATAGCCTATACCACCTGTAGAATCAGTGATACACATGTAAGTACCTGTGGACGACGAATAATAGACAAGGAACTTTATCCTGCAATATTTACAGGACGAGAACGTCACAAATAAACATTACGTTCCAAGGTTAGATCATTCTACCCCCCCCCCTTAAATTCACACTACAGTTGCATTATTATTTTATAACTTCAAAGTGATTGCAAAAGATAATAAACTTTGCTCTTACCAGATAACTTGGGAGTTTAATTGACTTTATTAATTATTAAGAGCTAGAAATAATTACCCCCCCCCCCACCGAACCTGAGATGAGAAGATAACCTGGTGTATACACTGAGCAGCCGTGGCCGGTTCCTGTAAATCTTCTAGACAAGGTAGGAGCTGATAAAAAGTGGTTAGCCCAATCCAAGGGGCGTAAGACCCGCTTCATAGTGGTGCTTCAACGTAAGGGGCTCGAAAAACGCGAGATATTCAGCTAGTGTTTTATAGTGCAGAAAATTATCCCAACCCCCCTTTGAACAGTCAAAAGTAGGGAAGAAAGAATAGGAGCGGGCAGAGAAAGAAGAGAGAAGAGAGGAAAATAGGAAGCGAGAAAGAAGATAGAATTCTTTGTAAAATTTAGTTGTAAAAGGGTATATATGTGCTTGCTAACTGTAAGAGTGCCATTTATGTCTGAGTGTTGTTATTTATATGTACATGAAGGTAAGTGTGCATGGCTTTAATACCAGTGTTTATTCAGTGCAGTGAAAATAATTAGGTCAATGATAGGAATGATAACTTTACGCAGTGGTAAAACTATTACTCACGAGATGGAAGAAGTAGAATCACAGAGCGGGCAGGATTTGCTTTCAAATGACGACGTGGAACAAATAATAATTGCAGAAAATAGGGAATTTGAGCAAAACAATAGTGAAGTAATTATGGAAAATAATCAGGATAGCGATAATTTTGAGGGGCCATCAGCTCAAGAAGCTAATGAAAATGTAGGGCCGACAGAGACCAATCAGGCAGCCGATAAAAAATGTAGGAACTGTAGGGAATAATCAGGTAATGGGAGGTGAAGACGTGCATTCAATGTTAATGAAAATAATGCAACAGATGGAAAAAAGTTCCAATGATAGGTTAGGGATAGTCATGCAACAGATGAAAGAGGAAAATGGGAAATTAATGAAAAAATTTCAAATGATAGTAAAGAGGAAAATGGGAAATTAATGGGAAAGATTGATCAAAATTCAAAGGAAAATAGGGAATTGATGGCAGATGAAAATAGGAAATTAGCGAGTGAAATTAAGCAAACTGTAGATCAAATTGCCGAAAAGTTACAGCATAATAATGAAAGAATTGATAAGTTGACTGAGGAAAGTAAAATAAATCATGCTAAAGTAAATGAGAGGGTGAATAAAGTAGAAAGCGAACTTGATGTTCATAAGAAAGATGTAGAAAGTAAATTTTTGAATCAAGATAGGGAAGTAGGACAAAAACTTACTAGAACTGTAAATTCAATTAATAAGAAAATTGAAGATAATTATTGCTTAGTACAGAAGGAAATCAAAGAAAAAAATAAGAGTATGGAGGAATACTTAGTAAGGGCATTTTCTGATGATTTAGGGGAGTTGAGTAACAGGGTTCAAGGCCAGGTTAAGGAAATAGAGGTCAAATTAAACCAAGAACTTAATAAGGTTGTAAATGTGCAAAATACTATAACAAAAGAAATGACCAATGTTGTAGAGAAAATAGATAAGGTTAGTAGTGACACTTCTTTGAGGCGAAGCGACGCTAATTTCAGAGAGACGTGTTCTCCAACGGTAAATCTGTTAAATGCGGCAACTTTGCCAATAAATGAACTAAATAACGGAGAGCAACGAACTCCCAGTATTAGCAACGATTCCGAAACAATGCGAAGCGATGTCAGTCTCAGTAACCATACTGTTAACCCCGTGGCGCATCAGAGTAATATGCCATTAAATCAAATCCTTGGATTAGAGTGGGCTTTACCCCGCTATAACGATGAAAATCTATCAAATCCATATCTCTTTATATCTGATATGGAAACCTATTTTAAGTTGAAAAACATACCAGAAGAATATAAAATGATCGTTATTCTAAAAGGGTTAATTGGGCGGTGCAAAGATTGGTGCCAGTTTGTACTAGAGGAAGGAATAGGCTATGCTGAGTTTAAAAAGCGATTCATGGAACGATATTGGGGTGCGAGTAGGCAAAGTAAGGCCAGGACAGAATTATACTCTGGGAAGTACAACGATAAGGGTGACATGACAATGAATGAGTACCTAATGCGCTTAATAAAAATCGCTAAGTCACTAGAGGGGTCATTAGATGAAAAAGGAGTCATCCAATTAGCTATGAAGCACTTTAGCTCAGAGATTCATAACCATTTTGTTGTAGCTAAACCAAATACTTATGCCGAAATGCTGAATTTATTAACAGAATTTGAAGAAGGGAGTCGGTGTGATAGGAGATATGGAAATACCGAAAGAAATAATCAAGGGAATCGAAGCCAGGACCAGCAAAATAATGGGACGAATTATTATGGAAACGGTAGGAATAATTCTAATCAGACTGGGAATGCAGCAAGGTATAACCAAGGCCAGGCTGACAATAGGGAGAATAGAGCTGGGAATAATAATTATTCTAATGGCAGAAATGGCCCGAATAATAACAGTAATAATTATTCAAATGGTAGAAATGACCAGAGAAATAATAATAATAATTTTAGAGGTCAACAGCAGAGTCAGACTTCGCGTAATAATGATAGCGGTAGGAGCGGAGCACGCCCCCAGCAAATGTCAGTGAACCATATAGCTTTCTCAGAAACGGACCCCAGTAATACGGAAAGGAATGTAAGAAATGGCCAGCTGATCGAAGGAAGATATGTAAGGTTCTCACCGAGCGAAGATTATGATCAGGGACACGTGGCAGAAACACGCCAGTCAGTAAACCCCGAGGCTTGTGAATTCCGTACTAATCAAAGTGACATAACTAGGGAAGGGAGTAACGGAACTCCAGGTGGAACTGTAAACTAATTTAAGATGTAGTAGGTGGTCATAGGATATTTTTAGGGAAGGAAGTGCCTTCCATTCCAAGATTTTAACATGAAATTAAAGATAATAAAGTAAAGATACAGGAATTGAATGTAGTAGGATTATATTGTACTACGGCTATTAGCAAGGCGAAATATAAGATCGATAAACAAATAATGGTACCTTTGAGTATTGGAGAGTGGAGAACTGAAATCTTTATGCTTGGTGTCAAAAACCTAACCCATTCAGTAATTATAGGATCTGACCCTTGCTAGAATACTAAGGAATTTTGAATCTCGAAGAAAATTGCCTAAAAATCAATGATAATAATAAAATCATAGAAGTCCTATTTTTAACCTGTAATGTATGTGATCATATGAGCTGTTCCGAAGATGAACTCGCGACTGAAAATAAATGTTTTATAGTTGAAAGTCTAGCCGCTGAGCAGATTTCAATGACAGTAGTGATATGATAAGTGAAAGTTTAATTAATGCTGTAGGTTAACGAAACTCAGTAATTAGTACAGCTGTAGGTTAACGAAACCCAGTAATTAGTACCACTGTAGGTTAACGAAACCCAGTAAATGTTGTGACGGCAGCGATAGGAAATTCGCGAGCTGATTACGAAATATGTGCGGAAGTCGATGACTTTGATATCACTTATATGGAAGAGAATTAAAAAAGTTGCGAGATAAATATGTTTGGAACAAATATGAATGATCAAGAGAATTATCAGGAGGAATATGAGGACGAAAATAAAGTTGATACGGGCGAATCGGAAATTCTATAAATTCTTAGAGGGAAAGTGAAAAATATTACGTTACATAATGAGCAAAACAAAGACAAGTTGTTTCCACCAGTATATAATATCATGAGTAGGCCATTACCACTATTGATCAAAGACGAAGCTAATAAAGTAATCTCTAAAATGCTGCTAGATGGCATAACTGAAAATTCAAACTCAGAATACATTATTATCGTCTGTGGGGTGTTTAAAAAGGAAGATATAATATTAGGTATGACATTGAATTCAGGAAATAAATTAAATCATAATTAGTTATGGGATAAGAAAGAAAATTAAATAAATTAATAGAGGAAGGCACGATCCTCATAGAACCACTATAGATGTACTAGATATGACCCAAGTAATAAAATTAATAATAGGATAAGATAATATTAGCCTAAATGAACTGGTAAGAGTATAAAAATTTATAATATAATTTCAGAAATAAAGAATAAGGAAAGGTACAAACAGTATGGGAACGGAAAGATGTCGTTTCGCAAGAAAAGGTACTGAGAATGTTGTATGATAAAACTTGTAAGTATGCAGAACAGCGACAGAAGGTAATGCGTGTGATGTAGGCTTTGCAAGTGCAATCATTCAAGTGTAAAATATATCGGACGAGATAGCAAAATAGATCCGCTAGCGAAAAATATATTGTTGTTGAATATGTGTATAAGTTTGGGACAGTTAGCACCATAGATCCAGCTAGTGTTTTATTTTTGTTGATTAATTAGTAAGAGGAAGACCATAATTCATAAATCCATGGCAATTTATCTAGCAAATATCGTAGTTAATAGTAAAATTTAGTGTTAATTCATTTTTTTAGTATAAAGTGGTTTTGGTTCTTTTTTTATTTTTATATTAGTATTACAGGATTTGAGTTATGTAACTCAAGTAATACATGAAGCATTTCGAGTAATGATCAGGTCAGTTCAAATTGTTTTGTATGATGCTGGATGTGTGCAGTAGAATGTTGTATGAAGAGATCTAGATTAAGATAACAGTACCAGGTAAAAGAAGTGTCACTGACTTATCAATGGTCATCTGTTTGTATAAGGGTTCATGAATGAATGAAAGCAAATCCGAGCCACTGCTATGTCACTGTACTGAAGGTAAAAGTCAAGGTTAATGCACTAGGATGTATATACACATACAGGAGCGTAAAAAGAATTACATTCAAAAAGCTATATTTACCAACAATAACTTTTATCATGAATTATTTTGGGCAATATGATAAGGTCACGATCCTGGTAACCAAATAAACACCATTATCATGACGTGCTAAATAGATTTAAACATTATTCAAAGTAAATTACATTACTGAAAAACAATAGTCAGATTACAAATATCACATGGCTGAAATATTATATTAAAAGGTTACAAGTATAAAATATTTTAAAGTTAATAGTAGCTGGGAATGGAAATAAAACTTAAACTTTAAAATACTAAATGTCTCAGACAGAATTCCATGTATTTTGCAAGCAAAATCCACTTTCTGTATTCATTCACCACAGGGAACTATAGACAGCTTTTGTTACTAGAAGCAGGGCCCTATTGAACTAAAAAAGTATAAAAGAGTGTAATACGCACTGAATAGCTGAGTTCCACGAAAGATTACGGGAAAACTAACTCTGTATAGCTGTAAGCAGAATTGGCTAGCAATACGGAGAAGTGTAGAAAAACCTAACTACAAGCAGCTTCACTGCTGTAGCATCAGACGCGTGAAACTAAATAGCCAATGAAAAACAATCTGACAACTGAAAATGCTCTAAAATGTACTAACATAAGTTTTGATTTGTTGTGTGAAAAGGTGGGGAGATATGACAGAACGACGGGAGGATAGAATGAGGCCGATACGGTGTGATCACTTCTTCCTAGAGAGTCATAGGCTCTAGGAGTATATTTTATTATTCCTCGCTAGTCGTCATAGACTGCGGGAATATTTGATATCTTCGTCGGGACCACACGATTAGCGTGAGGTCCATATTTTATCAATTATATTTATATAGGGAAGCAGAGGGCTTCTCCTATATTTGTTTAATATGCAGCGACCTTGGACTGATCCAGGTCACTGCAAGTATTATTTTAAATAACTTCATTGACTACGTAGGAACTTGCGGTAAGGCTCCATTATAGCCTATACCACCTGTAGAATCAGTGATACATATGTAAGTACCTGTGGACGACGAATAATAGACAAGGAACTTTATCCTGCAATATTTACAGGACGAGAACGTCACAAATAAACATTACGTTCCGAGGTTAGATCATTCTACCCCCCCTGAAATTCACACTACAGTTGCATTATTATTTTATAACTTCAAAGTGATTGCAAAAGATAATAAACTTTGCTCTTACCAGATAACTTGGGAGTTTAATTGACTTTATTAATTATTAAGAGCTAGAAATAATTACCCCCCCCCCACCGAACCTGAGATGAGAAGATAACCTGGTGTATACACTGAGCAGCCGTGGCCGGTTCCTGTAAATCTTCTAGACAAGGTAGGAGCTGATAAAAAGTGGTTAGCCCAATCCAAGGGGCGTAAGACCCGCTTCAAAACTTAGCGGAAATCAAATATTTGTATATAAAAGACCAACACGTTTGATGAAGAAACATAGTTGCAATGCAATTTCAACTTCTTTTAGGCAACGTTTTATATACACTTATTAAAAGTTTTTACTTCAGTTGTCACAATTTCCCCGATAAGTCACAATCATTGAATGAAAATTCTAGAAACAAGACAGTTTAAGATATTATTAAATAATAGTAAATCACAGCAGATATACATGCAAAAACTAAACCTACAACCCTGGTAGAACTCTAACCAAAGCTATAATTAATAGTATTATACGGAAAGAAAACAATTCCAATATGCACCCAGTAAAAGCTGTAGCAATGTTTACAGTTTGAGCATAGTTTAACTTATGCGGTTCATATAAATTCATCATAAGCAGCAATTTTCGTTTAAAAGATAGTTATAGATTACAGAAGAGGGTAAACCATTTTCGTGTATCATAAAGCCAGGTAAGTACTACTTTGAAAAAGTGATCTAGTGAAGTTCGTAAAATGTCTGACGAATCAGTCATTTAATCCTCTCAGAGGATAAACTATGAAAGTATTGCTGGTACAACTCCAAATTTATTTTAAATATGAAGGTAAGCGAATCTGCTTCTGTCACCAGAAGTGGTAGCTCCATTTAGGGTAATGTCGCATTATAATTTCAAATTCCACACATTCCCCCTCATGCAGGCTTTGATGGAATGAAGGCACGGCGCAAAAGAATGACAAATGGTGTACTAATCATCACATACCAGACGCACTTTATAAATTCATACGTAGTCATAGTAATCATTATGCATTCCACGCTTTCCTCCTCTTCCCACTTGTAACCTTCCCCATTCCGACACCATTAGAGGTAATCTTCCTGTGCTATCTGCAGTAAGACCTGAGACTGGAGGGAAAGAGACAGGCAGCGAGGGAAGAGATTCATACCAATGGCAAATGTTTAAAACTAGCAATACACGAAGTGCTATAATTAATAGATCTATAATAATTATATAAGGATAATTATATAAATTATTTGGATAAATCGAATTAAAAGTATTATAAAATTCTGTAATAATATCAAAATAAAATAATAATAATAATAATAATCAAAATTGAATATGACTTGGAATTTATCAGAAGTCATCACCAACAGAAAGCCTAACACATGTGAGTTAACCTCTGAGTTTAAATGTGTATAAATAAAGTAGAAGTAAAAAAAAGCATAAAATATTCACAATTGTGGCACTTTTAAAGAGAGAAATATATCTTTAAAAAATACAGCATTTAATGAACCTACAGGCTGAATTACTCTTATTAACTGGTTGAACTCGCTTTGCATAAATGAAAATTAAAAAATTTCCGCACGACTTGTAGTTTATACAAACTGGCACTTTCCTAGTCACCCGTTGACCCGCCCGTAGCCTACGCCATAAAGTATAAACGAATTACAGCTGATGATTACTTCGCTTGCATATCTCAATTATATATGCCGTATCAATTACGTTCAATAATATCCTAGATATTTATTTTTAGTACCCTGCAAATTGCGGAATACTAATCATCTTGTGTGCTGTTTACTTGTATTCTTATTTAGTTATTTATATACTTAATTATCCAGGTAAAGTAAAGTGTTCCTTACTGTTGTTTTAGAGGTAATTAGGATTCCGAGAGTTCAAGGCTCCAGGATTTTTGGAAAATCGGCACATGAAGTCTGTCTTATGTACTAGGCTTACTCACCAGGATTTATCATAGTATTCGTTTCAGTTAGAGCTGAGAAGACCCCGAGGAAATAGTGCTCCCCAGAAGGATTTGACTAATTGAAAAATTCCAATGACCCCATTGGTGATGGAACCCGCTACCATCCTGTTTGTTCATACACCTAACCGTAAGCTTACTCCGTAGTGGTTGCAATTTTATCTGCTCTAAAGAAGACAAGGAAAGATCTACTATAAATTATTTCATATATGTGATGTTTTAATATAGTCAAGATAATAGTCAAACAACTTAACAAGATGACTGAGCTAAGATGTCAGTCATTTAAAGCCGTTGTCAAAAGATCCTAGTTTTGATCCAAATGTCTACAGACCGTCAGATGGTGACATGTGAAAGGAAGACTGCCATTTCTCACAATTTCATTCTATATTTTTGATACAATTGTACTGCATGCAACGGAATAGAAACGTTTCTAATTATCTTTCCAAAAACATGAAATCTACCAATGAACATCATTCTATCCCCGCGTGACCTGCATGACATAGGAACATAGCAGCTTCTTCTGTACAGCTGATTCTCTCCGCTCCCAGCACTCTCTCGATCAGCGAACATAACCAAAAAGATAAAATGAAATACAGAGAGATTATTTTTGCGATGGGCTGAGAAAGCACGGTCCGCGCGGCGGCTTGTAAGAAAGTAGTCGGCCGGTAAAGACTCATGTAGAGTAGGATTACTTCCACAAAGTCTCTGGGTTTATACGTATATACCTTAGGAGCGAGTCTCACCGTTCCTAGAGTCCCTGCCTAGGGGAGGTAGCTGCACCCCTGATTGGCTCAGCTCTCCTATCCCACTCCACGTGTTGTCTGTCTCTCTCGCTGCGGCATTATCCCTCCACTCAACTATTATAGTATTTTCTACGACTGGCGACATGCTGCATGATCTTCACTCTGTGCTCAACAGTAGCTCACTGATCTTACGCGCAGCGAATCCGCGCAAGACGTAACGAGAAGCTCGCTGGCTGGGTTAGTCTTCAAGGCCAGAGACTTTGTGGAAGTAATCCTACTCTACAGGTAGGGAAAAACAGCGGACCGACTAATATATCTAAGTTGCCGATATGAGCCACTGCGAATGCCTAGCAGCATTCACAGGATAGCAGGAAATGTATTGAAATGAACATTTCTTGAATTGAGAAATAATTTCACGTAATTTGCATTGCTTGTGAAAACAAACGTTTCCGTTAAATCTCTTACATTTATTTACGTAGGCCTATCACAAGGCTCTGAAATCAGCTACAAGAGTCGGTCAGCTTCCCCCCCCCTACCTGTACATAAACCCTCAATTCAAGCGCACGGATTTACGAACTAGGCCTACAGTTAAAATAATCACCTACCTTTATCATAGAAGATGTTGAAAATGATCTGCGTCTACCGCCATACATTTTGACATCTTTTAAGAAAGTTTTCATTTACACGCATTAATTCTTGTGAAAATGCTGCAATTTCTTTTCTTATGTTCTCTTTCAAGTCTTGAATTGTATTTGTACACTTTATATTTTAAGTTCTACAAAAAATAAAAATAACATACAATAAAATCTGGAGATCTCTCTGACCGTAACTCCTTACTAATTACCCTGTCTTCAAACACCTCTTCAATTAAATCTAACGAAAGAACTGCAGTAAGCGCTGTAGTGAAGGCTTGATGGAAAAATGCAAATTTAATTGAAGAAGTGTTTGAAGATATGGTAATTAGTAAGGGGTTATGGCCAGCAAGATCTCCAGATCTTACCGTGCGATCTCTATTTTGGAGAACTTAAAAAAATAAAGTGTACAAGTATAACCCTCATATTGTACAATTAATACTGAATTCTGCAAGTACCGGTATTTATAGGCTACATTGTTTTTAGTTAATCTTCTGTTGAAATCATGAATATCTTTCCCACATAACACCGTATCGGCTTCAACTTATTTTGTTTTATAATAATCATTACAAAAATACAGATCTAATATACAATCTGAAATAAGATTTATTAATTTTTTTTTCAGTAGGCCTAAGTAAAAACTACTCGATATTCTGAATGTCTTGTATCAGTCTGGGTAACGCAGAGAGAAAGGCCCTGGCCTGCTGTGCTGTAGGTCACTGGTTCGATCCCGGTTCATTTATGTAAGTATAAATTGACAGTCTCATGTCCGTAAATTTATAGGCATGTAAAAGAACTCCTGCGGGACAAAATTCCAGCAAGTCTATGGTCACAGGCCTGAGTCCCAGCGTTAAACAACCATATAATTAAATAAACGTAATTTATTCAGTCAATTCTTCTGAAAAAAATACGCAATTAGGAATCAGTCTTATTATTATGAAGACAACCTACTACGGTACTGTTTCATCGGTTCTATTCTTTTATTTATTTATTTCCAAAGATTATACTCTTGACACATTATAGTGGAGGACATAAGTACATCTGAACATGGAGTACAATTTATTTGTAACTCTGCAAGCAATTCACGCCCGCTCTGACAAACTGCTCAATAAAGGAGAATGTTATGAGGACATAAATCTGAAACGTCCCTCATTAACGATAAACGTTTCCACAAATATGACGTCACGAGTTTAAGGGTTGTTCTGGCAGTAGGAAGTGAGTTGTGGTGTAAACTGCCACGGATTTCTGGGGTACGGAAACAAGATACTTTATTAAACACACGAATGCATTAGAGAGATCCATCTTGCGACCTGGAGCACGCATAGAACAGCAAGATTTGCTTAACAATTATCTCTGTGTCAGTTTCCCTATTCCCCATCCTTCATGCACTGCCAGGCAAACTTTACACAATTGTACAGCTACAGTAACTCGCGATAATCCGAGAACTGGTTATCCAGAGCGGATTCTGTGTGAGGAAACTTAAATATTATGCACACTTTATATAAGCCATATTCACTTATGATTTCAAGACTTATAAGCATTTCGACGTGAATTATGAATAGGCTATCGGAAACCTATATAAATAAAATCATGTAAACAGGCCTAACAAAGTGCCAGATGGAGTTAATAAGCCATATTTCATATTCTTCTTATAATCCTGGTACAGACTTTGTACCGTTGTTACCGTATATAGCCTATCTAAAACACAATGTATATTATTTAGTACCCTATTTAAATATTACATAATATGTTTAGTAAGCATTTCATCAGCAGTAATGTAAATAAATACCCTTTACAAACTATAATCACAATTCCACCTATAATCACAATTACTACCACCGTATGGGTTTAACAGCATACTGACAGATATTTATCATTAACGTGTGTTTACTTACCATGAGTTATCTGAAGATATAACATTTTCTCTTTGAATTTCAGATATACATTTAAGCCGTCTGAATTCATTTTTGTGAAATTTAGACATGTGAACAGACTCTCCGTCGGCATTAACACTATAGTACAGCCAGAAACACAAAACTTATTAGGCATTTTCCCTATTTCTGAATAAAAATACCATTTCATCCAGCATAACGTATTTAATAGCTGACTCGTGCATTTTCGCTATCGAACCCGGCTGCTATAGATTATGTGTATATTATAACGTCTAATTGAGGTGGGAGGCCGTGGTTATGATTAGTAAAAGAAGGCAGTGCAACACGGCTTTGTAGTATAGTGATGATTTGTCATTTAAAAAGCATGTGACCGTTAACTAGTCGTTACTCTGGTACCGGTCAACCGATTCGGTCTAAATTCACCCCATGGACGTGAGAAGTATATAGGCTATACCAAGTTTCACGAAAATCTGATAAAGCGCATTCGAGTTATCATGCGTGCAGACAGACAGACAGACGGACAGACAATTTCCTGTCCACCATACAATCTCAGAAAGTACCATTGTGTCACTTAATAAAACTGTATTAGTAGGCCTAACAATTATTTCATTTTATCGTCCACTCCATTAGTACATGATACGATAATACACAGAGATGACTGAAGTTGAACAGTTTTCAAAAGTTCTTTGCGCATAAACTTACTATTCATCGTTTTAACCAACAGTTGATAAGTACATGACATAAAACAATTTATGTAATAGGTTTGTTTTGTTGAACGATCACACCCGTGACCATGTCGCATGTACCCAAATGTGTCTGTCACTCCACAAAACGAAATCACGGTTGACAGCAATTCATTGGAGATATCTCTGCGTTAGTGGATTATTTTATCGTAACGTTATTGGGCTCAAGAATATAATGATGATAAATAGCCTAAACGTTTTAAAACTTCTCAATAATTCCAGCAAGCTAAATATCATACGTCCGCCGCCGTGGGTGAGTCGGTAGCGCTCCTGCCTTCCACTCCGGCGGCCCGGGTTCGATTCCCGGCCGGGTTGGGGATTTTTCAGTAGTGAAAAATTTCTTTCCCGGGTTCAGGACTGGGTGTGTGTATGTGTCCTTAGGTTTAAGTAGGTAGGGGACTGGCGCACCCCGGTAACAAATACGCTGAGAATATCCCCTTACGGGATCCCCAGGGGTCGCTCGCGACCCAGAGGAGTACCTTCCTTCCTAAATACCATACTCTCTGCCGCACCTAGGACTGTCGCACCAATAAGGTGGAGCTTTTACAAATCCATGCTTCACGCCCATCCTATTTTCTTCGTAGAATATTAAATACAATAACTTTAAAACAAACTAAAGTAGTTTAAAACGGGATGAAAACATTAGCTATAAGCAGAAAACTCCCACTTTTATCACTCAAAATTGTAAACTATCAGCGTAGGTAGAAATGCAAATAAAATTCCTGACACACAGAATTGACAGATTGTACAACAGTATCTATGGAAATTAACTTGCACAATTAAACTGACCTCTCATCGATACTTTTAATTAAGTGCCAGTATGGTACTTTATGAGATTGTATGGTGGACGGGAAGTGTCTGTCTGTCCGTCCATACGTGTGCCTTACGCGCGATAACTGGACTATACTTTATCGATTTTTAATTAAACTTAGTATACGCACTTATAACATCCATGGGAGGAAGCCTATTGATTTTTTACCAAATCAGTTGACCGGTACCGGATTATTTCCAAATTTAGCGCCTATTTTGTCATAATATATTAGACTGAATTTATCAAATGCAAATCAGTTCTCATGACAACAGTATCGTTGTACAGTGTTCATATACGGCTTCGGAAGTTACAATACACTAGGCTTTGACAAATAACACTACCCACATATTCCTTCACATATACTTATCAAACTTTAGAGTTTATAACAGGTCTGTCGAGCAGTAATCCGAAGGTGTGAAGTCATTCCCTACTTCTCCTCCCTTCGTGACCTCCAAAACGCAGAGATTGGTTCAGTTGCCTGCCTTAGACATTTGCTGTTCTTCCGTAATCCCTGCTTAATGAATCCATCTGGAGCTTAACTCGGAGACGTATTAAAAAAATTTCCTTTCGGAAATGTTTCTCCCCAACATCGATGTTTTTAAGTATTTACAGTACTAAAATAAGATTAATAGACCTTTCTTGGTTCTAAGGTATAATTTTATTTACAGCAGCCTAATATCCCAAAACATAGATTTTTTACATCGATAGTTTTCATGGAAATATTTCAGTTTATTTATGTATTTTGCCTAATTTTCTGAAACCACGACTTTTTTTTCAAATATACATCGAAGTTTTCCGTCAAAATACATCGATGTTTTCAGGTCGATATTATCGTCACATCGATGATGTGAACATCGATGTTTTAACTATCGTGGCTCATCCCTATCTCCCAGGCTTTTTTACTTCCTCTGCCCGTACCATAGGTACTATAGGTAGAGGAAGTATTGTTTTCGACCCCCAAATTCGAAGTTGAGTTTTTAACATATATACACGATTCAAGGCCCCCTGAATCCAAAAATACTATTTTTGGAAACATGTCTGTGTGTCAGTGTGCGTGTCTGTGTGTGTCTGTGTGGAATATCTGTGAACAGGCTACCTCCAAAAGGGAAAATCGTATGAAACAGTATATTGCGATACAAGTGCTGTAATGCGCTTACGGCACGTGTATTGCATGCTATTTTTTGCACGATGATTATTTATATCAATTTCATTATATTAATTGAGATATTACCTGAATATATTATGTATATACATTATTGAAGATAGATGTTTATTTCAGAAAGTGATTCGCATGTGTTTGTTGTTATGGGAACCGAATATTTGTCCTGGGGGCCTTGTTCATAAAGGCTTGTATTATGAAGTGTATCGTAATGAATTATGACGTGGCGCAAGCACCGTAAGTAATTTAACCTCATCGCAACGCCCGTAGCAACAAAATTTTGTGTGGGAATGTCAACTTACGATCCACGGCAACAACGTTCGTAAGTACCACTAATTAGTTAAGGAGTGCAAAAACAAAATTTCGTATTTGAGTCAGGTACCTTCCGAAGATGTGAGCTGAAGAATGACGACAAGTTTCTCTTATTTTTAAGGGGACTTTACATGAAGAATTTTTAGTTTTTCGCGATTTTCTCGAAAACGGCTCTTACGATTTTCTTTAAATTTTGCACATGGGTTGCTTATACTAAGAGCTAAAACATTTATTTGAAATATTTTTTCGAAAAAATTCTCTGAAGGGTAGTTATAAGCCACCCACTGTGAATACACGCTCTTCGCAATACGGCCTCATGTAACGGAAAGTCGTACGAAAACAAAATTTTGTATTTGGGTTAGGTACCTTCTGAGGTTGTGACACGAAAAGTGGCGACAATTTTCCCTTACTTTTAAGGGGACTTTGCACGAATATATTTTCGTTTTTTACAATTTTCTCAAAAACGGCTCTAACGATTTCCTTTAAATTTTGTACATGGAGTGCTTATACCAAGAGCTAAAACTTCTATTTGAAACTTAAACAAAATAATTCTCTGAAGGGTGGTTCAAAACTACCCACTGTTTGTAAATACTCTGTTTGGCCTGGTGAACAACTCAATACGCGTACATTCACGGCCTCTTATTCTATATAAGTACGTGAAGTGAGAAAGATATATTGTTGGCAATGCTTACAGTAAAGAAATATCTGAGGGGAATATTCGATAAATTTCGGAAATTATTCTGAATGGCGGAAAATTCAATAAACGTTTGCAGTCACTTGTTTTTTTTCTTATTTTTTTTAGTTTGTCCATAGCCTGTGTTTTTAGTCGCAACATTCAAATGAGGGGCTATAAGGTATTTACAGCATAATTAGCGTAAAATTGTGTCTTGCTATTTTGTACAAGGATATGTGAATACTGCTAACTTTTATTTGGGCAGAGGAAGTTATGTGACTTTCACATCAGATTTTTTTTGTATTTAGTGGGTGGCGTATTAAACAAAGCATGACATATAAAGTAAAGAACACAAGACTTCATCTACGAGTTATGAATATAAAATACAAGTTTTCATATTGATTTTATAAAGATAGGAGAATTTTTTTGTTATTTGTAGACAAAAAATAATAATATTACCTCGTGTAGACGTAATTTTCTCTTCCTTTTATTTATTTATTTATTGAGCGATTTCCTCATTTCTGAGGTTAAACTCCACCAACACAACAACTCTATTACAATAACATTTGTATAAAAGTTCAGTAATTTCTAACCAAATTTTAAATTAAAATTTACCCAAATTTTTACATATTTTAATAAAATTAACATATTTCCAAAGAATGTACAATGTGTTGCATGGTACCACTTATCCATGGTCCATTGCATCTTCTGGGTTTAACTGAAAATTTTGTAAGGAGTCTCGAACGCAATGATCCCATTTTCTAGCAGGTCTTCCCTTTTTCCTTCTCCCCTCTGGTTGCCAATTCATTATAGCTTTTGGTATCCTATTCTCCGGCATTCTTTGTAGATGTCCATACCAATTTAGTCTTATAATGATTAATATTGCAAAGCTTAAGCGCCGAGATTTGTGTGTTCTACGTACTTCAACTCTATTTTGTATTGGACAATAAGTTACAGCCGCGCGAACTCTACCACAATCAGCAGTTTGTGGTATCAAGGTTCCCCTCAGACATGGTGTGTATTTTTGGGACCCTAACAATTTCTTTTTAGTGCACACTCTCTAAAACAGCTGCTTTATCTTACTGTTAATACGCCGAAAAATATGAGCTTTCATTTCAGTATTACCTCACTTTCGCTATGTCTTAGGGAGTTTTCTTTCTTTTAGTTATTCTCCATCATTTACAGATTCCACAGCGCATTCCAACTACCAAAGGGACCATAATTATGTTCCGGTCGGTTCAGTAGATTTGTCATTTTACTATTATATCACGCCTTGCTTTATATGTGAGGCATTTGTTGTAATTTCGTTCTGTTAATATTCTAGTTATCCCACTTATTCCTTCACATATGCCTATCAAACTTCTCAAGAAAACGTGGTCTATAACTCAATAGTTTCTTAAGTAAGGCTTACTAACTCCATCCGGTACTTTGTTATATCTGTTTACCTGATTTTATTTCTTCTACAATTAACTCATTACAATCGAGAACCCAAGAGACCAACACTAAACATTTGCTATATTTTACGTGTGCCCAATAGATTATCTTCTTTTTAAACTAGTCGTCTCAATCCGATCTCCCTATCTTACCATTTCTCCCATCTATGTTTAGTTCTTCTAATAGTGTTTTCCATGATTACGTATTCTGCAAGTTCATGCGCAAGTTACGATCTGCTCATCTTAGCAACTTAATAACGAAAGTATTATGTGCTAACTGATATAAAAGTTTGTCGTTATGAAATTCTCTCCATTCTCCTGTGAGTTCATCCCGCTTGGGTCTGAAATCTTTCTGAATATATTCTTCTCTCTCTTATTCTCTCCTGTAGATAAGTATTCATGTAACCACAGAATACTGTTTCTGTTGAACAATGAATGAGGATATTTTATCTGGCCCTGTGAATCTAACTCTGGCTAGTTCAGTTGGAAGATCATCGGCACGGAAAACCAAAGGTCATGGGTTCAAATTCCAGTGTCAGAGGCATTTTTCTCAAAAACATTCTCATCAGTGTTCAACCGAAATAATATTCTGTGATTTTATGAATATATACCGTATCTACATGTTAAACGTTATTGTACAACTGTAGTGGAAACTCGGTAAAAAAAAGAAATCACTAAACTAGTATGCATCACAATACTGTACATGACGTAAATGTCCTTTAAGGGCAGTCAGGCATAGGAGAAGAGATTCCATCTGCCGCTGTGAATCGAACTCTGGCTAGCTCAGTTGGTAGAGCATCGGCACGGAAAGCAGAAGATCATCGGTTTGAATCCTTTTTTCTTAAAATATTCTCCTTCTCTTCAGATTTCTTCTAAATAGTACAATAAACTGGGACGTTGCAGAGAAATACATTTTTCTTGCAAAGATATCGATTCGACGTACTGGTACAAATGTATCTAAAGAAACCTTGGCCTGTTCCTAGTGGCGTTTGAATGCTGCAGTTCTCCATGAATTTACATCACTGTCTTGGTTCCCTTCGTCTCCGGACAAAATTTCAACATACAGATATCAAATTCCGTTCAGGCTTCCAAATTTTCAGACATCCTGCACATAGAAGTGGTACGGTTGTCAACCTTCAGTACCAGCCGCCTTTAACCCAAAGATTGCTCCCGGTACTCATCTCTGTTAAAGGCTGGGTAGACCCCAGGGTCATTGTGCCAGCTGAAAGATTAGACCAATTGAAAAATACCAACAACCATATCATGGATCGATTTTGCATCCGATATTTGGTCGAACCCAGAATGTAGGCAATCACCTTACTGTTTCAATCACTCGCTACCTCTACAAATAAAGTTCGAACCTGCCTTCGGAAGTTTACTTTCAAACTAACACCCTGGGAGGAAAACAGTGAAAACAAATATGCTGAACAGAGGCTCTTTTATGCTGAACAGTAAGAAGCCTATTAGGCATATGCCTATCTGAAACTCAAACCTCTATATAGTACAAGAAGGTTGGCTTTTAGGTTAACAGGATGACATCAACAAAACAACATAATTTATAAGAAATATTTCCTCGCCTTATCTTCTGTAATGTGATGTAATGTTTCTTCAAACCATTAAAACACAACTCTGATAAATGTGCCTTCATATTACACCTACCTCACGAAAACACAATTATAAAACGACACTGACTGATGGTGACATATACTGTATTAAAATTGCACATTTATGCTACATAGGCTATATGAGAATGTTTACATAAATGTTCCAAATTACAGTATAGCTGTAAAATTATCTTACAAATAGTCGGCCGCGGTGGTGTAGAGGTAGTGTGGCCGCTTCTAGATCCAAAGTTCGCGTGATCAAACCCGGCCTTGGTCACTGGGTTTTTCAGGACGTAAAATGTTTTGGGCACGGAGTCCTCCGGGAGGGACTTAGAGCTGGGGAGCCCGTGTCGTAGATTTACGGCAAGTAAAAGAACTCCAAGCCTAAATTTGAGCCTCTGGACAAAATTTCTCGGCCATTTCATGTCCAAGGAATACCTTGGTTTCCTAAAATATTGTGAGGCAATGGGCTTACGACCTGTTCCTTTGTCCTCTCTCGGAAAAAAAAAAGCGTAACAAAATTCGCATCGGTAGCAGTAACCTTCACTTGGAGGCACTAATTCCCCGACAGTGAGGATATAGAGGACGATAGACAGATAGATAGATCTTACGATTACAGAGATCGCTATGTTAGATACAGCTGTCTTACATGCTTTTGTAATAATATTATAGGGCTAATGTATTTCTTTTTAGTTTAGCCGGCCATAGGCCAATTTTCCTGAAATATTTTCTTCTTTATCTTGTATTTTTTCCTTATCACACACAAACACCCATGCCTGAGGCGGGACTCGAACCGGTAGCCTCTTTTATTTTCACAGCTCCATGCAGCATGCCTTTGCTACCGCGCTTAAGGAGACGCTAATGTTTTTATTTAAGGTATATTTCGAAGGAAAATCTACCTGTTGGGATCGATACCATGTCATGACATTTCGAAAAATTCTTTCATATCTTTACGTTTCATGCCTCCCTAAGTGCGAAACCACCGCCCGTTCAATTTTTTTTGTATATTTATTCAGGCCCATAGGCCTAGTTTACACGACGAAATTAGGTTTCGTAACTGAGTTTCGCAACTGTTTTTTTACTTGAATGCGCAAGCGCTAGATGTACTGGCGACAATGAGTTACGATACTACGCAGTTTCAGCTGATTCCAACTTTTCACGAGACTATAATAGTAATTTTGAGATTATACGCTTATTTAGCTTGTTCGCATTTCGTAAAATGAAATGGAGAAGTGAGGAAATTGTGAAATGCCTGTATTAATACGTGTTTCAAACGTTTGTAGCGGCCGTAATTTTGAAGATATCTGAACCAAATTTTATGTTATTTCTTGGCCCAATAGTTCGTTAATGAGCAAAATTGGCCCAAGGGGGGATCGGAGGAAAGGGTTGAAATTTTGAAAAATTTATATCTCGGCTCTATGAAGTACAGGGGGAAACTTTGTTTGAATAAATTAGAGTACACCCTATGGAGTTCACAGTGACACCAACAATTCGGGGGTTTTGGGAATACGAGTGGGGGTGGGGTGGGGGGATGGAAATTCGAATTTTTTAAACCACGTCTTGTGGGGTATCGTTGAAAAGGTCTTGATGAGTACTCTACAAATCAATAACTAGTTTCTCGACAGCTCTCATAAAAGGCGAGATTTGAATGTTTGAAAAAATGTTCTTTCCTCTTTTTTGCAGTTACTATTGCGGGTTTGTCATGCCATGACTAAAGAAGAAGAGTTCTGCGCAGCGACAATAAATAAAACCAAAAGCACTTCGAAATCTACCTCAGCCTGTAGACCTGCCTAAAGGGATTTTGTTTTTACTTGGTGTTTACCTTCTTTTTCTTTTCACACAAAAACACCCATGCCCAATGCGTACTCGAACCCGCAGCCTCCTTCACCACGGCTCCAAGCATGCCTTGGCAGCAAGCCTCAATACAGCCACTAGGGAGACTGGCGTTCAGGACACCTCAGAACGCACAACTGATTGCGAGAAGGGTTTGTGCTAACTGCAGTAGATTGTTTCCTTGCTTACGAAATAATAACAAGCGCAACGAAGCAACGTAGGCCTTATAAATGTTTTGAATTCCTTCCGGCTGTTCTTGCATCTTGTATACTAAATTCTTACTGATTAAAATCAACGCCTTAACCACGATTTATCATAGATAATCCCACGAGAGTTGACGAGTTTATCGATAGATTCGCGACTGCGCAGCAGGAGCGAATTTGGATGATAGAACTCGTCAACTCGAGTTGGATTTATTCAGACTATTCCATGAATAAAATGTAACGGATTATATAAATAATAATTACTTTCGTGCTTTGTTGTATAAAAACAAGACTAGCAGTTGTGAGATCACGGCATACTGTGAATCAACCATCCATGAATCGATTCGAGCTACCCTGGTATAATCAGTACTACCAACGGCGCATTCAGGTAACAGTTAACTTCATTCAGGTAGAGTAGGATTACCTCCACAACGTCTCTGGGTTTTTACGTATATACCTTAGGAGCGAGTCTCACCGTTCATAGAGTTCCTGGCTAGGGGAGGTAGCTGCACCCTGATTGGCTCAGGTCACCTATCCCACTCCACGTGTTGTCTATCTCTCTCTCGCAGCGGCATCCCTCCACTCAACTATTATAGTATTTTCTACGACTGACGACACGGTGCATTATGTTCACTCTCTGCCCAGCGGTAGCTTACTGATCTTACGCGCAGCAAATTCGCGCATCTTGGTAACGAGACGTAACGAGAAGCTCGCTGGCTGGGTTTGTCTTCAAGGCCAGAGACTTTGTGGGAATAATCCAACTCTAAGCTAAGCAGAACAGAATAAAAGCACACGAACTGGCTTGCACCGAATCGAAATTGTGTTCTTAATCAATGTACATTTTTATTAATTCAATTTCCAAACAAGTTATGTTGTATACAGAAATCTGTTTTCGTGCCGCTTAGTGGCAGCAATCACTGCACACTGATACTTACATGCCCAGTAACGAGGACACGAGTTTACCACGATAAAACAGCCTCCTCGCGATTCCTACAAGAATATTGTAAGATAACGGCCTTGATTGGTCTATATCCGAGGAATTGCTAAACTTTATTGGTCAATATCAAACACGTGGCATATGAGTGGGATAGTCACAGCAATACCACAAATATGACTTTTATCTTGCTAATTCAACCACGAATTATATTTAACAATTAAATTTCACGAATAAATGCAAATTACTATCCCAGAAAAAAAAATATTATTTATACAATGTTCGTATCAACAAGGAAGCAGACAACATACTCATTAGATCGATTATTCGATAGAAATGGGATCATATAAGAAATTAAGATCTTAATGTTATTGCCTTATCGGTACATAGCCTGCCACATATAAGTGACGAAAAGATTTAGGCATAAGAAGAAGTAGGAAGAGCAGAAAGAAGAAGAGGATGCCACGAATAAGAGTTGGAAGCGGAAGAGAATGGGAGGAATGAGGGGAGGAGGATAGAGGGCTGGGGAGGGGAGGGGGAGGAAGGCAATTTTCGACAGACAGATCAGAACAAGGGCCTACGCGGGCAAGACAAAAAAATATCCTCACACAATGTTTATTGACCGAGCGAAGCGATCCTATTTTAACTAGACCATTCGGCATTTACGTTCCAATTACGTCAATCTAACGGATTACCGGCATTTCGTCTGTTTCTCCGTAAAAATATTGCTACTTAGCAATGACCATACGTGTTGTTCGATTTCCTTCCGATCTGGCATAATTGTTTCTTGAAGTCATTAAAACGACGAATATGTAAGGATTTGTATTTGTTCATTCCGTTTCAAGCTGGCAGCTGTTTTAACTGATGAAGAGCAGATCTTAGATTTTCTTCTTTTTTCTGTTTTTGGACGAAGGAGTTATTGTTCACATAACTACAAGTAACTTCTTCAAAAACAGCAGAGGCTTTATAATAAGTATTGTATATTCAAGGTAGTCCCCGTGCTTTTCGATACACTTGTCCCAGCTTCAGGATGCCGGCAGAAAGAAAATCGTTGTCTGAGCAGGAAACCATCTTGTGCCGCCTCCTTCACTCCTTCGTCTGAGGTGAATTGGAGGCCGCCCTTCAGCCATCTTTAAGCGAACCAAAAAGATATCCGACGATAAGAAATCAGGATTGTATGCCGGCTGGTCCATGATTTTAAAAATCAAGCCTAATGTAGTCAGGTGTTCTGTTGCTTCGTAACTTATTAGTTATTAGGCCTACCATTTTTTAAACGGATTTCGAAGTATTAGACCCTTCTGCACAGTTCCATTCTCACTCCACTGGACTATCATCTTTTGGACCACTTAAATATGAGGAAGCGGTGCACGACTGGCTTGTTGCTCATCCAAAACAGCTTTTTTTTCGGACATCGGTAGCTATTATAACGCTGAACAGGTGTATTGAAAGACACCGGAACTATGTTGAAAAATAATACTATTGTAAGGTTTATGCTGTTTAAAATTATATATGCTACTGTTTAAATCTAAATGTGTTAATGTAAAATCTAATGCTTCCTGTTGGTCTATCTGCTACTCTTGCACGCAAGAACTATTCAACTGGTAGAGCTGAAATTTACAATTCTCTATATCTGGAAAAAAGTAAGACTATAGCCGCTTCTAAATATTTCACCTTTTCAAGATGGTAACATTTTATTGGTTTCCGGTAGCAAATGGATTGTTTTCTTTGCCGATATCCAACTTTACTATGACCAAGCCGATGAGTAACGCGAATTCGAAGACCAATTGCAGAATCTTTCTATATATCTTCCAGTTATCGAGAGAATACCGTTTTAATGGCTTCCGGTGAACAACAAGATTATGCTCCTTGCCGTTATCTCTCTATTCTTCAACAAACAAAATTTCACTGGAGTAAGGCAACGTTGTGAACACGAATTATTCTAGAGATCCCGTTTTTAAGCCCCTGTTCTTTGGTTTCTTCATGGCTTTCCCAGTCATAAAGGCCAACTTACACGTGTTTGACTATTTACAAACTACGACTCGCCGCAATGCACCTTATGCCATAATCATTAAAAATCAACATTTAAAATGAACACAACTATAGAGACCAATTAGAAAGATATATCCAGGTCTGCGCGGAATGTAGCTCACAGCTTATTCGTTCCGAGGAGGTTTCTTTCTAACTTGTATGACTATAGAAACTAGAGATGGGAAATATTTCTTGTAACTGTTACATGTATGTAACGGTAACGACCTGTTACAAAAAATCAAAAGTAACGGTTACCAAAGCTCCTCCTAGGATATCTTATTTTCGCCTCAACCAAAGGCGGAATCAGAAAATACTGAAAGGAGAGGCCGACACAGACGAAAGTTTGCTGTTACACTGTTCTACAAGGGTCATTTTTCTTATATGAAAATATGTGTTTCTAAAGGATTTCCATATGGTACATTCAAATCTGAAAACAGAAATTCGCTATCAGGCACAGTTTTTAAGTTATACGAGAATATACGTCTCATTTAACTGACATCTTAAGTTTGTAATCAAGTTGGTGAACTTTGCTTAACAACAGTTGACAATAGTTAATTTTGTCCTCATTTATTTTCATTTTCAGATTGTGGCATTCCTGTTGCTAGTAAAATTTTATGTTAATTAGCAAGTCATTGTTACAGGATTTAAAATTGAGTTTTATAGCGTTAAACTGGCATTATTTGGATGGTGGAGACATTCTTTATCATGTGAGTAAATATTCATTTTTGACCATAACATTCAGACATCTGTGGTATATAAAATATGTAAAACTTATAATTATGATGATGACATTCTGCAATGATGTTTGTGGACTAATGAATACTTTGAACTTCAAATACGAGCCACAGGAGTGTAGACTTTTTATAGATGCCTCAAAATACAGTCTAAAGGGAGTTCTCCTCCACAATGGGAACATAATGCCTTCTGTCCCAGTTGCCTATGCAAGTATGACTAAAGAATCATATGATATTTTGAAAAATATGCTGAGATTAATAAAATATAATGAGCACAAGTGGAAAATATGTGGTGATTTGAAAATAGTTGCCATGATATTAGGTATGCAACAAGGCTACACCAAATATGAATGTTTTCTGTGCGAGTGGGATAGTCGCGATAGAAATTCCCATTATAAACGAAAGATTTGGCCTGAAAGCAAGTGGAAAGTTGGAAAAAAAAAATACTGAATGAGAAATTGGTAGCCAGTGAAGATGTTCTGCTGCCCCCTCTTCACATCAAGCTAGGCCTTATTAAACAATTTGTTAAGGCCATGGACACATCTGGAAAAGGTTATGTGCCTCTCAAAAAAGTTTCCTCGTCTTTCTGCAGCAAAAATAAAAGAGGGCGTGTTTGTGGGTCCCCAAATTAGAGAACTTCAAAAGGACTCAGATTTTGAACAATGCCTTGCTCCAAAAGAAAGAAGAGCGTGGTCTTGTTTCAAGAATGTAACGCACAATTTTCTGGGAAGAAAAAGAGCTAACAACTTCGAACAACTGGTTCAACAAATGGTAAATGCATATATGTCACATGTCACATGTCTTTAAAAGTGCATTTCCTAGATTCACATCTACATTATTTTCCTGAGAGCTGCAGTGATGTCTCCGACGAACATGGTGAAAGATTTCATAAAGATATAATGTCCATGGGAAAGCGGTATGAAGGGAAATGGATACCTGCGATGCTTGCTGACTACTGCTGGAACATTATCAGAGACTGCAAAATTGAACACAAGAGAAAAAAATAAGACTTTTAAATTCTTAGAGAAAAGTGTATTTTTTCATATTTTCTAAACTTAAATAAGTGTTTCCACATAATATAATTATTATATTAAGGCTTGTGTATATTTATTTCGTTTTATAGTGCATAACATGTTTGTAAATAATTTTGCAAGTGACTAAAATATTTATAGTTACATGTTTTGCCTACATAAATACGTAGCTTGGAAACGAAAATTATTTAAAACATGAAATTGCATATAACTTGAAAACTATGCGTGACACAGAGAAACTAATTACAGATTTGAATTCAGGAGGTGAATTTCCATGTTAATCAAGAATGTTATACCCAGAAAAATGAATTTCATTTTTATTTGTAGAACAGTGTTATTGGGGGTGTATGGAATAACCCAAAAATGGGGGTCCGGGGTCCTCCCCCGGGATTTTTGTTAAAAAAAAAGGGGGGAAACACGACAAACCCACAATAATAACTGCAAAAAAGAGGAAAGAGCACATTTTCAAACATTCAAATCTCGCTTTATATGAGCTATCGAGAAACTAGTTATTGATTTGCAGAGTACTCATCAAGAGCATTTCAACGATACCCCATAAGACGTGGTTTCAAAAATTTCGAATTTCCATCCCCCACCCCCACTCTTACCCCCAAAACCCCCGAATCGTTGGTGTCACTGTGAACTCCATAGGAAGTACTCTAATTTATTCAAACAAAGTTTCTCTCTATACTTCAAAGGGGCCGAGATATAAATATTTCAAAATTTCAACCCCCCTCCCCTTGGGCTAATTTTGCTCATTAACGAACTTGTCCGAACTATTGGGCCTAGAAATAACATAATAAAATTTGGTTAAAATATCTTCAACATTACGACCGTTAGCATGTAAAGATATATATAAATATACAAAACAAAAAAATTAACGGGCGGTGGTTTCGTACTTAGGGAGGCATGAAACGCAAAGATATAAAATAATTTTTTCGAAAGTCATGACATGGTATCGATCCCAGGAATTCTGTATGGTTTTTCCAAATTTCTCAGCAACTCTCCTTTTTCTCAGGATTTATTTAAATACATTTATTTTTGGTTTTGGTTTTTATTTTATTTATTTACTTATTTATTATTATTTTTTTATTTTTTATTTTTTAGTTGTGTTGATAATATGTCAGTGTCGAGCGAATGTAACTGGTCGTAACGTGACGAGAGTTACACCCGTCACCATTATTCTCACCCGTTACAGTAACTCTGACCCGTTACAATTACTCTCACCCGTTACAGCTACTTTGACAGTGACAGTTATTCTCGCCAGTTACAGTGACAGCGGCAGTGACAGTGACAGCGGCGGTTACAGTGACAGCGGCAGTGACAGTGACAGCGGCAGTGACAGATACTCTCACCCGTTACAGTTACTCTGACCAGTTACAGTTACTTTGACCCGTTACAGTTACTTCTAATATTTCTGTTACATGTGTTTTATCCGTGACTTTGGCCTTGTTCTGTTACATCTGTTATTTACATTATTTGAAAACAATATAATAATAAAAAATAATAATAAAAAAAATTTAAAAACATGCAATTATCGTAATTATAAGCTTTTCATGCCACTTAAAAATGTATTAAAATACGATATTGCCTTTATTGGATCATTTAAACTTAGAATATGGATATATAGCATGAAATATGAATTCAATAACTGTAGTAAATTATTCGAAATAATAATAGTGGTAATTTTACTACAAATAATAAAATCCCTATAATATAAAGCCACACGGCTGACTCACTCACTCATTGACATTGATGTTTGCTCACTTCCAGATGAGCTAGAAACTTGAAATTTGGTACACATATAGCTTTTAGGCTGTAAACCACAGGAAAATTTCAAAAAAACATTTTTTTTAATTTTAGCCCTATAACCCCCGAAAAGGGGCTCGCTCACTGACATTAATGTTTGCCCACTTCCGGAAGAACTAGAAACTTTAAATTTGGCACAAATATAGCTTTTAGGCTGTAAACCACAGGAGAATTCCAAAAAGTATTTTTTAAATTTTTAGCCCTAAAACCCCCCGAAAAAGAGCTCGCTCACTGACATTAATGTTTGCTCACTTCGAGATGAGCTAGAAACTTGAATTTTGGTACACATATATTTATTAGGCTATAAAACCACAGGAAAATTCCAAAATGTATTTTTTTTTAATTTTTAGCTCTAAAAACTCCCGAAAAAGGGCTCGCCACTGACATTAATGTTTGCCCACTTCCGGATGAGGTAGAAACTTTAAATTTGGCACACATATAGCTTTTAGGCTGTAAACCACAGGAGAATTCCAGAAAGTATTTTTTAAAATTTTAGCCCTAAAACCCCCCGAATAAGAGCTCGCTCACTGACATTAAAATTTGCTCACTTCGAGATGAGCTAGAAACTTGAATTTTGGTACACATAAATCTATTAGGCTATAAAACGACAGGAAAATTCCAAAATGTATTTTTATTTTAATTTTTAGCTCTAAAAACTCCCGAAAAAGGGCTCGCTCACTGACATTAATGTTTGCCCACTTCCAGAAGAGCTAGAAACTTGAAATTTGGTAGGCCTACACATATAGCTTTTAGGCTGTAAACCATAGAAAAATTCCAAAAAAGTATTTTTTTTAAGTTTTAGCCCTATAACCCCCGAAAAAGGGCACTCTCACTGACATTAATGTTTGCCCACTTCCAGATGAGCTAGAAACTTGAAATTTGGTACACTTATATCATTAGGCTGTAAACCACAGGAAAATTCCAAACAGTTTATTTTCATGTCGATAATCGATGTTTTTTTACATCCATGGAAAACAACCGATGTTTTTGCTACATCGATGTTTGACCCCGACATCGATGTTTCTGTAACAAAAAAATTAATAGGCTACCTTGGTTCTACGATATAATTTAAATCACAGGAGCTTGATTTCCCAAAGAATGATTTTTACAACGATAGTTTTCATGGAAATATTTCTGTTGGTTTGTGAATTTTACCTAATTTTCTGATACCATGGATTTTTTTTAAATACACATCTTTTTTGTTGTTGTTGTCTAAATACATCGATGATTTCAGGTCGATATTATCGTCATATCGATGTTTTCAGGTCGATATTATCATCATATCGATGGTTATCTCCGATTTTAACCTCGATATTTTAACTATCGATGCTCATCCCTAATTGAAAGCCTAATTTTACAACTGTTATTTTATTTTGGGGGTCCCTACCTAGAGCCCCAGCCTTGGCTACGGCCCTAACCGGGGGGGGGAGATAAAAGGGCATTCCCCTACAAGTGGGAAGTGATCTGGCGATTAACTACGTAGTATTAAAAAAAGTAACAGGTAACGGTTATAAATAACAGTTACTTTCGTGTAACTGTAACAGTAACGTAACTGTTCCAAAAAGAGTAACAGGTTCCCATCTCTAATAGAAACTGATCCACATTAAAAGCTTCCTGGCCTACGGTAAACCCACGGATCTAACAATCTGCGGTATGACCTCGCATTTGAAGCGTGTATCAAAGAAGTCTTAAACAGCCCGAATAATGTCGTGTGTGCGAGAGAATGAGTCGGATAACGCTGGCAACAGACAGAATTACGAGGGTCATTCAATAATTAAAGAGACAAATTGGTCTGGGGAAAAGACGGTTAGTAGTACAAGTTTGATACATTTAGGATTTTAAGTTGGCATCACTGGGATGAGTTCTACTCAGTGATCTCAATATATAAACAGGACACACAACAGCTGTGCTTTGGAATTGCATAAATCGTGACGTTCACTTGTTGTTAAGTTGGCTATACCGTGCGTATTGGTGAAGTGTGCTTCCTATGGTAAACATATATTTATGAAGAAAAATGGCGGACGACTTGAACGCTAATATTTCAGGTTCCTCGTTCTTTTAGTGATTTTGCAGTGTTTTCATAGTGCGTTCGATATATTTATAAAACGCAGTATAGCTCGTGTAGTCATAGTGATCGGTCGTGACTAGGAAGCTTTTGATTCAGTGCGGGTTGTTCTGAAAGACCTTTAGTTTTGTGTTGGTCATTATTGGTGACTGGTGATTGTGGGTACAGGTTTTAACTTTTATTGTGGACTTTTGGTACTCAGTCTTTGGGTCTCCCCGGGAGGGGAGGATTTATGATCTGTTGTTATGATGGATTCAGCTAGCGAGTCTCAGTTTCCTTTGCCAAACAGTTTACACATTACGATCTCAATGGAGACAGATAGTTTGCAGGCAGTGAATAGGCCTACTTCTTCTAGCCAAACCCAGTTGGACCCAGAGAATCATACCACATTCACACAAGAGAATAATTCACATAAAGAGTTACCGGTAAAAAGAGATCACCGGTATGAACATTCTGACACGGGGCCATATTTCGTGTCCATAAAACAACCTGGCCAAGCATTGGGAAATATGCACCCGATGAAGGTGGGACAATGGTTATTCCGACAAAACTACGACGTACAATATATCAACAAAGTATCTAAATATCAAATCGATGTGCACTTCAAAACATATTCAGCGGCAAATACCTTCCTTAATTCTGATTTTGATAATGTTCATCACACGGAATCTTTCATCCCAGCTTATGCCATATACTCCTCAGGAGTAATTCGAGGTGTGGAAGCAAGCATCACAAATGAAGATATCAAAGTTGATACTTATGTCCCAGAAGGTTTTAAAATAACAAATGTATATAGATTTAACAAAAAAATTATTGACGATCAGGGATTACCCTCATATCTACCAACAGAAACTGTTAAGATCACATTCCGCAGCCAACGGTTGCCTCGGTCAGTGATCTTGTACCACCAGAACTGTAAAGTTGAAACATACCACGATCGCACTAGACTGTGCACCAAATGTGGCAAACTTAACCACATTGCCAAATTCTGCAGATCAACCCCTAAATGTCTAAAATGTAGTCAAGACACGCATCAGGGTGAATGTACCACAGACATAATTAAATGTGTGAATTGTAAAGGCAATCATTCGACTACAGACACGGATCACTGCCCCGCTTATCGTTTGGAGAAACAAATCAATGATAAATTGGCATCTTTGCCGATTTCAAGATACGAAGCCAAACAAATAGCCATGGGTCGCTCTTCATACGCACAAATGGTACAGCAACAAACATCTTTGGTTTTTAATACAATAGCCCAATTTCCACCATTGGAAAAAAGATCTCCAGTATTGTCTCCCCACCACACATTGAGAGATACCACGACGAAGCAGCAGCCTCCATTTGCAGACTCAAATCTGACCTTTAACACAAACAAACGAAAAGAACAGGATAATAATGTCGAGACCGACAAGATTTCTTATAAAAAAGTTCTCCTCTTTCCGGATGGCCGGATAAAGGAGCACGCAAAGTCAGATACTCCCACGTACACACAGCATACAATCAGTACTCCACACTCGGAATCATCCTTAGGGTCTGTGATAGGACCTTCAACGCAAGTTAAGAAAAGCTCTGCTCCAACAAAAACTCACCATATGCGCCAATTGATGAAACCTAATTCCACGGTAATCACGGCCTTAAACAAGGTCTTAAGTGAGGTCCCGGATCACCTTCGGGGGGACATTGTACGAATAAAGCAACAAATCAAAGATCTCATTGATTACTCCAGAACGTAAGAAACAATACTTACATACTTAAGTCCTTCTTAATATTTCATCACGCAATATATATATATAATTTCTAGACCAAATTTCTTTTTCCTGCAAATAATGGTCCAATTAAAAATACTGCAATGGAATGCACAAAGCATCAAAAGTAAAAAAGAAGAACTTATCAACTTCGCAGAGCATCATGATTTTGACGTCATGGTAATCATTGAAACCTGGTTAACGCCCACGATGAAATTCCAAATTCCAGGATATGTTACTATTAGAAATGAAAGGGAGGGTAAAGGAGGAGGCATCGCAATCCTTCTTAAAAAATATCTCTCCATTACCAATTACCGCACGATTAACAATTACAACTTTACATTTCAAGCAATTGAGATTACGATGGGCCGACTGAAATTAACCGGCATATATAACACCAGCAATAACCACATAACGCGGACTTTTTGGAGAACGACTTTTACATTGGATCAACAATTTAAATATATATTTCTTGGTGACTTCAACTTAGGTAAACCCATAGATTCCATCTATGCTACTGATACTATCCACTTCATCGAAGAACTAAAAATCAATAACGTCTACCTCATTAACAAAAGAACGCCTACCAGACTTGGTTATAGAGGGCAACAAGATACCACACCGGACCTCACATTTATTTCAGCCAGCCTAGTTGCAATCACTGAATGGATAACAGCAACGGATACCCTCGGCAGTGATCATATTCCAATAATTATTGCTATCAATTCAAAGGAACCTCTCCTTCCTATCACTGAAATTCCACATCGTAATAAATCCATTAACTGGCAATCTTTTAAAAATTCCATCCAACCCCAACTCGACAACAGTCTCCCTTCTAATCATTCCTTGGATCTTATTCATTCTACCCTACAAGAGTACCTAAATACGCACCATCCACCCTTTACACCCCCCAAACCTCAAACCCGGACGAAACCCGCCTGGTGGACTCCTGATATAAAACGCGCCATAGCTAAGAGAAAAATCTTACTTAAGGACTTCAAAAAACAATGCAACCTCCAGTCATATTTACGCCTCCGACAACATCTAGCACATGTGAAAAGGATCATCTTATGTGCTAAAAGACAGAACTGGCACGATTACTGCTCTAAAATAGATTATTCTACCCCACCGAAGTAAATTTGGCGTCATGTTAAATGGTTTACTGGCAAAAAAGTCTACAATACCGATCAGATAGCTTTTGACATCAAACTACAGGAAGATTTTCTGAAACATGTGGTACCGGATCAAGTTCATCCCCCTTACATAGCACCAACAACCGAGATGAATTACTCATTCAATATACCCATATCCCGGACGGAAATATCCAACATCATACGACAGCACAGCACGCACAGATCTGCACCAGGACCAGATTTAATTTCATATGAAATGTTACACCAAGTGGAACAGAGCTTGCTACCGCATCTAGAATTTGGTTATAATGCCATATTACAGGGGCAAATTTACCCGCAGAGTTGGAATCAAATGACCGTCATCCCTATTCTGAAACCTAACAAAACTGGAATTCAGCCATCTCATTATAGACCTATCATACTTAGCTCAACTTTACGAAAAATATATGAAAAAATCCTGAATCAACGCATATCTTTCTACATTGAGCGATATAACATTCTTCATGCGAAACAATTTGGGTTCCGAAAAGGTTATAACAGTACATTAAGCATCTTATATCTGATTACCGATATCTACACAGGCTGGATGAAAGACGAAAACACATTAGCTATTACGATTGACTTAAGTACAGCGTATGATAAAGTGAATTTACATCGATTATGCGAAACCTTGGGAGAAATAGGAATACCAACCATATACATTCAAACCATACTTCAGTTAATGGTCGGCCGTACACTCGCCTTCCCTCCGTACTACAACCATCAGCAAACCAGGCAGACGTCTATGGGAATTCCTCAAGGATCTTCCCTTAGTCCCATGCTATTCAACATTTACACTAACAACCTACATACATTACGACTCAAGATTAGTAAAATACTCTGCTTTGCTGACGATATTATTCTCTATTACCGATTTCCTAAATCATCACCTACCAGTACAAATAAGGATTTCCAAGATGACATCGATATCTTGACCCAAGAACTGGACAATATGGGAATGGAAATCAATATTGACAAAAGTGCTTTTACTATCTTTGCCAGATCAATGACCTCTCAACAGAAAATGCCTCACTTACATCTAAAGCAGATCCCGATACGTTACAACACGCATCTCAAATACCTTGGAATATATCTAGATTATAGGCTATCGGGCAATCAACATTATCGGATGTTGACCAACAAACTATGCAACAGGCAAAATCTATTCCGTTACATCACTGGAAGATACTGGGGTAATCATCCAAAAGCCCTTTACATGCTTTACAATAACTTCATTAGATCTTCACTTGAATATGGGATACAGGTCTTGGCACCCCCTACCAAGCAATGGCAACATAAAATAAGCTCTATTTTATACAGTATAGGAAAAAGCATACTGGGAACTGGTGGGAAACCGAATAAACTCCAAGTCTTCAAGGAACTCCACCTACAGACGCATCAGGATCGTGCAACAGAATCAAGCATAAAAACCATGAAATTTGTATTCCTCAACAGTGCCCATCCACTCTACACCAAACTCAGATATATGATGGAACTACGGGAATTAAACAGCGGCCACAGATATAATTACAAACTCCCTCCTATCTTCGACACATTCCAATCCTTTTATCAAGACCAGGAAATCCAACCATTCCCCAAATATCCTCTATACTGCACTGATTATAGTACGCTTATAAAGCCTCCTGACTTACATGTTACTACTTTCCATAAACAAGATATTAACTCCAACCATATCTATCTTGATATCGTTTCCACTTTTCCCCCTGACAAAACTATGATTATTTTCACTGACGGATCGAAAACTCCTGTTGGTACTGGAGCTGCTTATTATAATGACAGTACTAATGAAAGGAAACAATTTACACTATCTGCTCTCAACAGCGTCTATACAGCTGAAATAATAGCAATCCGTCAGGCACTCATAAGCCTGAAAAACATTACAGGATACAACATCTATATATTTTCTGATTCACGAAGTTCTTTGGACACAATATCGCGTACGGACATCAATACAAAATTTTCGTGGCTGGAAATCAACATAAAGCAGATAATTCACAAACTGCAAGAAAGTAATTCAGTTACATTCATCTGGATCCCGGGACATCGTAACATCAGGGGCAATGAAATCGCTGATCAATTGGCAAAACAGGCGTCAGCGCATCCTTCCCAAGACAAATTCTTACTACCAATACAAGATTATATCACACACAGGATCCGGATACATAGATCTAACGCAATGCAGAAGAATAAACCCTGGTTTATCACAACACCAGCATCCAGAGCTGAAATATCTCTTATATATAAAGTTAAATTCCAAACGGCCATCACCCCCCATTACCTACACAGAATTAAAAAAAGGGACAATCCACTCTGTTCCTGTGGACAGATAGGAAATTTAAATCACGTACTTTTCTCGTGTCCAAATCTAAATACAAGTGACCATGACTTTTATAACGACCTACGCACAGAGTATGGATATAGCCCATGGAATATACCAGCCTTAACTACGGATCAACCACACAAAGCAGCTAGAATTTTAAAACGATTCTTATACCGATGTAAAATGAAGATATGATCTAACAATTTAGGACAACTACTTTTTGTATACACACAGGAAAATTTGTTTACAACCTCTACGGACGTTAAAACCTTACATGGTGTGACGTCGATAAATAAAAGTGAAGTGAAGTGAAGTATATTTATGAATGTGTTTTTGATATTTTTCATGACAAAATGGTCAAATATTGCGTGGTATATGGCTACACAGAGCTCCAGAGAAATAGAAGTGGACTTAAGTTTCACAAGTAGGTTATTTTTGTTTGGAACATTTGAGGATACTGGCCAAATCTGACTTAACCTCAATCGTAGATTAGCCACGAACGCTTGTCTTTTTCTTGCCTGTTTGTACAGGTTTCCATTTTCTTGGCCTGATATTCCGAAGAAGTGGGTTCAAGCAATGCGCAGAGAATATTGGTCACCCACAGCGTACAGTAAATTAAGCAGCAGACACTTTACACCTGATTGCTATCAGTCAAGGTCTGGTGCACTTGTAAAATTACTAAAAGATGCTGTACCATCAGTCTTCAATTTTCCAGAACACCTTCAAAAAATTATTGTTCCAAAAAGACAACTGGTTCGTAACAAAGCGTAAACAGGCCGACCATATGGGGGGGGGTTACAACATCTGTGGGGTATAGAATATCCCCCGGAGAGAGGGGGGTTCGGGGGTCCTCCCCCGGAAAATTTTAAAAATTAAGATGCACAATAACGAGTTTTAAGCTTCCCACGCTTTATACTCGTATTAAGCAATTTATAAGCAAAATTAAAAAAATTGTATAATTTTCTTTTTTTAATCAATGGGTGGGGTTCAAACCCCCCCTCGGTACGCCTCTGGTTCGTAATGTGGGTAGTAGTAGGCCTACTTTAGGTACCAAGTAGGAATATAAATTATGCAATATGTCAGTCATGTAAACATAGTATTCTTATGCATGTAGGCCTAAATTTTTCATGCTAGTTTTTAATTGCAGAAATAAGAGGAAGCAGATGTTTTTTATAAGACCTCGCTGAAAATTATACGAAAATAGATAAACAGACACAAACAGATGATCTCCCACCATCTCCTATCCAAACAGAATTGAGAAAGAACAAAAGGCTACAGACGATTGTCTGTTGCAAGAATAAGAAGATAAATGGCATGGCTAATTAAATTTCAGATTCGAAGAAAATGAACTTCTAAGTAGGCCTACTGACTTAAAGTATTTTGAAATTTCATTTCAGTGGCTTCCCTTTACACTAATCTACAGGAATTATTAGCAAAATAAATAAATAATGTGAATTGTATCCAGTACAGTAACGGTACAGTTGAAGGTCACGGTTTATACATTTCCAAAGCACTTAGAACAGATTTTGTCTATTCTCTTTATATATCGAAATCAAGCATAATATCGCAAAATGAAGGCCTATTGTGAAGTTATTTTAATATTTAAAATGCGAGTGTTTAGAACTGTTTACCAATGTACATTCACGCCTGATCGAGATTAAAGAAATACTTTTACCAAACCATTACGATATGAAATTAGTTTTGTTATGTACTTAAAAAGCATCAAGTAGTTTATATTGGAGCGTTTCATTCATAAAAGTGTTTTAAAAACGCCAATACATCTTTATAATTCCATTAATACACATGAGTTTGTTAGGAGGAGATACGGGGTAGGAGCTAAATTATACGCTCACTTTCATGGCGGACCGCGAACTCTGCCGTCACGATTTTTCATCATGCAGTGCTACCTCCAGTATGTAATAGAGCTCAATGGTTCTACACAGCTGATGGATCAGCATTGCTCTGTTTATAACCTCAAAATTAAATTTAACGATGTCGGGTCTTCTTGAAAATTCCACATTGGTTGAACAACGTTCTGTGATTAGTTTTTTTTTTTATTGCTGAAGGTGAAAAACCAGCTAATATATACTCTAGAATGACTAATGTGTATGGTGAAAGTTGTATGAACCATGGAAATTTTTACAAGTGGGTAGAGCAGTTCAAAAGTGTTCCAGAATCAGTAACTGACGAACACCGTTCTGGCCGGCCTGTTGAAGTTGCGATTTAGCACCCTTTCATTTTCATTTGTTTGGTCCACTGAAGGAGGCATTACGTCGGAAGAAGTTCCAGGATAACGAAGAAGTCAAGAAATTTGTGGGAAATTGGCTCCGACACCAAGACAGAGAGTTCTTTGCAGTCGGTTTAAAAAAGCTAGTAACCCGTTAGGACAAGAGCATAAATGTTTATGGGGATTATATTGAAAAGTAGGAAAGTCTTGTTTTGTAAAAATAAACGGTTTTCTCCAAGTCAGTTTGTCTCTTTAATTATTGAATGGCCCTCGTATATTCTGCAGAGTACGCTGCTCAGCGATCCAGCGAGACACTGCAAGAGCTTTACGAACGCATGGAATTGTAGGCTATTAGATGGAGATAGGCATGTCTCTCATGGCGAGTTCCACCGACCTTCGTTACGGCTAAAACGCGTCGTTTTCTCCTGCTTGTACCATGTTTAGGTTCCACCGAGCCTGATTAGTCCATCACGCCCGTTAATACTTGCGTTAACTTAAAGACAGAAATCCCTTGCGTTAAATCTCGCGTTTGCTTGGAAACAAGATGGCCGAATGTGGTTGCATGCCAAGGCTTGTAAACTACAGAGGTAGCGTATTCCGGCGAGTTTATAGGACAGGGGGTTGCGGCGAGCAGGCGAGTGTGTGACGTCACAAGATTCCAGATCTCGCAATTTTCAGTTTTTACTCAGTCTAGAAAATCTTACACCGCGTGATTAAACTCGTAACCTTTAATTCACCCGTGGTCGGATTCCTGTGAAATTTATACAGAAATAATCTACACAAATCAGCCCTACTGATGGTTAAAACAGAGCCTTAAAAAAGCGGACACAAATGTTTTTATTTCATTTTAAAAACATCACCCGTTACACAAAATTCATGGAGGGAGAAGCAAATTTCACTATGCGACAATTTTTTGTATTTTTGTGTCCCGAAAAAACTTCAAGCGAGAAAGTTTTAGTGAAATAATTGAATTTTAATACAAATGAAGTTCCAGCCCCATATCTCGAATGGTTTACGAGTAATTGAGTGGTAATTATTCCGGGCGCTTCAAGGTGTCAGAATGATTTGGCGCTTCAAGCACGACAGTAGAGAGCATGGTGCTACTGATCTCGGCCGCTTGACCGCAGTCTTTTAGGATAGATATTACCAGTACATACTGTTTTTAATAATACAAATGGAAGGTGCTTTAGAAAGTGCAATTAACTGAACCATTATGCCGGGCCAGATATGTGCTGTGGCAGTGTGTAACAGTAATTTTGTAGATTGTAGAAAACAGCTAAGATGTGAACTGTTCTGTTATTCAAGTTACTTAAAATGTTCTTCTGATTCTACAGCATTTGTCTTTAAAATCTTGTAAAAATCTCCCAAAGGATCTAGATTTGAATAGAAATTATATAATACAGGTAGACCTATATAACAGCTAAAGGGTGATTTGTTCTAATATTTTGTTGCCTAGAAAATATTCCTCATTCTAGAGGTTATGTTAGTATAATTTGATGAAAATTTGTTAAAGAATGTATCCTATATTTGTATAGAAATTGTACCTTATAATAAGGGTAGAAAACAACTACGGGAATTTTTATGTATCAATATTAACATGTACAGTACTAATGTTATTATTACATTGCGTAGACTATTGTAGAGTATTAATTTGTGTTAATATTGTAATCAAAGCAATACATTTATATTAATAATAATTTTCTCCGGGTTATATGGGGTAAGTTATGTAGGTAATGATTGGTGAAACACGGCCAAAAGTGTACATCTGCATACAAATTATGTGACGACAGAGATAATATAGACCTAATAAACTAAGGGATGGTTTGTGAATTGCAGGGCAGGGAAACTTTCATGAGCAGCACAACGAAAAGAGGCGCAGGATCTTTAAAATCGACGTCTCAACATAACAAAAAGGACACAAATTGCTTCGCAATGCATTCTACATAAATCACACAATATTTCAAAGGATTTTTCCATGAATTTTTCATTAAAAAGTATCATCGTCTTGCCCTAACTATAACCCGATAGCATGCTCTTAAAGCCTCGGCAATTCAATTTTAACTGTAATACGTTTTCATGTTGATAAATTATATTAAAATATGAAAAGGGCGTAACAAGATATTAAACTAATAAGGCATTTGATAAGGTAATTAGAAATAAAAGTTACTAGCACAAAGGATCAAAAAATAAAATAAATAATTCAACAAATATCTAAATAACAGTAGTGCAGATTTACAAGATTAGGAAAAAGTTTAATTCATTCTTTTTCCCCAGCGGGTCAATCTTTCAGTATGGGTACAAGTAGCCAGTTAATATCCTCTATTATTGAGTCCACGATTAAAATATTTAAGGATTTTTACGTAATTGCTAGTAGGCCTATTTTATAGAATAAAAAAGACCTCTGTACCGTTCCGATAGCTTTATCGCCTTGAGTAATTACCACTCTATTACTCGTAAACCATTCAAAATATAAACGTGGTACTTGATGTATAATAAAATTCAAATATTTCCCTAAAGCTCACATGCTTGAATCATTTTCTGGTCACAGAAATAAAAAAAATTGTCGCATAGTCAAATATGCTTCTTCCTGAACATTTCACGGTCGTCACAAATCACTCCGACACTGAAGCGCATGGAATAATTACCACTTAATTACTCGTAAACCATTCGAGATATGGGGCTGGAACTTCATTTGTATTAAAATTCAATTATTTCACTAAAACTTTCTCGCTTGAAGTTTTTTCGGGACACAAAAATACAAAAAATTGTCGCATAGTGAAATTTGCTTCTCCCTCCATGAATTTTGTGTAACGGGTGATGTTTATAAAATGAAATAAAAACATTTGTATCCGCTTTTTTAAGGCTCTGTTTTAACCATCAGTAGGGCTGATGTGTTTAGATTATTTCTGTATAAATTTCACAGGAATCCGACCACGGGTTAATTAAAGGTTACGAGTTTAATCACGCGGTGTAAGATTTTCTAGACCGAGTAAAATCTGAAAATTGCGAGATCTGGAATCTTGTGACGTCACACACTCAAGTGCTGCGATTGGTCTATCCCGGAATACGCAACCTGTATAGTTTACTGATCTTGGTTGCATGCTACAATATGCAATATTATCCACATTAAACAATAAACCCAGTACATTAATGCATTAATTATAGTTTCTGAAGAATAACATGAATACAAGGGAGTGATTCATTTATTTTCTTTGCTAGGGTAGAGCAGTCAGGTAGCCTAGCAGAATGTGACCCTCAGCATGAACACAAAAGCAGGATCTGGGGTTTTCTCACATTCCACAAGACAAACTAGTCACTCAGACGAGAGGATCAGTTTACACTGTAACATTGAAGCAGGCGAGTGGTTACAATATAAAATGTTTTTTCGCAGTTGCACGACATACAACAGTATTCCGAAGTATTTCGCTCATAGTTACGCCTAGGCTACATGCCATCGAAAGTACCGCTGTGTATTTGTCATTTTCTAGCTTGTATTATTACTAGTAGGTTTACGAAATGTGAAATTGATTAATATATCTCTATTGGATTACTTCTAAATAAATTAAGAGTGCACGGTGTTTATTGTTATTGAAGAAAAATTTGGCCTAAGTCAAATCGTTTTTTGTGTGTGTTATTCCCGTGTTTATCCAGGAAAATGCCATTTTCTATCTCCTATGACTACAAAATTAAGGTAAGAGCTAAGCTGTGCACTTATCACATTGTAATAGTTTGCAATAATTTTATGATATGGTATAATAAATTGTAATGATATTACACCAGCAGTAGGCGTATAGCCTAGGCCCAATTCACATTTTATGTTTGATACATTTTTGATACCAATAGCATCGAAAGAATTACAGGTTAGCTTAAAAAATTATGATAAAGTTATGATAGGTTAATAGTGCGAGTGCAACATCATAAATTGTATAATATACTGCATTAATAAAATAAATAACATTAATAATTGCGTTCTACTACTAATGTTTATTTTCTGCTGTACTGTGAACCATAGCAGCCAACGTTGCCAATGGAAAAATGACTTTGAATGGCGAAGGAATCGGGCATGGAAACAATATAACATTCAATTTTTGCATCTCGATATATAAAAAAACAATACTCACTCAACATATTTATAATTTTGAATGATGTAATATGAAAATTACTAGTCGTGTGTTCTCAGGTTTAACATTGTATGTTGGCAGTAGCGACAGTGAATGTATGAGAAGCTTGTGTACCAAGATTGCCTGCCTTCTAACGCGCGTTTGGAAACGGGTGTTTATTTTAACGACAAAAGTGTTGGTGGAACAGTGTCCACTTAACGCAGACGTTATACAGTAATAGCGCGTTACTAAAGTCTTCGTTTGGGTATATTTAAAGATTGTCGGTGGAACCGGCCATCAGTGTCATTCTCAAGGTTCGGAAGAAAGTTAGGCGCACAAAGAAACGAAGTACGGTCATTTCTTCATGCGTTTTCTCGGGTAACGCTAAAAACCGAGAAAATTTGTTTTATCCGTAAGAATGACGGGTAACCAGCTAGTAAATTATAAACACTGAGTCAGTGCAAGAATAGCTTGCTACTATGTAACAGACTTCTTTGCGGGAATCCAGAACAATAGAACGAGCATACTATGCACGGGGATTATGTAAAAAGTAATCTAATTTTAAGGCCTCTGCTGTTGTTTAAATGAATTATAAAATTGTGTGCGGATACTTATTAATAATTATCATGCTCTTGTATGGCTTGTGATGAAATGTTTAGGTACGATACATTGTTTCACTTGAGACTCAAAGTTTGTAGCTGAAGGCCTTTTGATGCTCTTGTAATCGGTACACTGCATTTGATATATAAACTTATATTGTATGATAATTATAATTGCTTCAGAAAAAATGAAATGGTGCGCATTACCGAAATAGATCACTTTGATCCGCTAATTTAAAACAAACTGTGGATAAGAACTTGGAGACAATGAAATTTAAGGAGCTTCAAATATATGAGGTATTTTACTTTTAAAAAATGTACGTGTATGTTAAATTCCGCTAAAACGCAATATTTCAATCCATAAAGTCAAAAATCCACACTGTAAGTTGTAAGTAGCAATCAAAAATCTTACCCCTTCTTGTAGAAACTTCCTGTACGTTCATTCTATTTCAAACTGCAAAATATTAAGCGGTATAACATTAACCATTTGCAATTAACTTTTGTGAGCAGTCTTTCAAAAGTTCGAACTCCAATATCTTGATTTTATATTATGTAAAAGAAAGAGAAACAGGCGATAGCGTATTAATGTATACTATGTGTAATTTTGGCATTCATGTGCATTTCTTGGTTACGATAAATGCTCTATTAGTCTGCATTTCATTCGCGTTATTGCAATTGTTTACCGGTAACATGAAAACCTCTCTTTATCTTGCCTGGGATAAAGTTCGTAATTCTGAGAATATTTTTTTTCTACGATTTGTTTCATCCATTTTTGTTCGTGTCATTGTGGGGGAAACTCGAACTTCCTGGACCCAGTGCCGGTAACCTAGCGTACCAGCGCCTTTTGGCTACTTACCGCACTACTTACCGCACAGGTGTGTCATTAATCATTATATAAAAATGGTTCTGTAGATATGGAAAATAAATATATTTGCTAGTTCAAGTTTGCAAGTTCAATCTCACTTGTCTTTACTATATTTTTATTTCTTAATAAATGCTTACGACAATTCATCTGGTAGCTAACAAGTGTGATGCAAAACCTTCGACTTTTCATGCTGCGATTACGTGCGCATGTGCCCAAGTAATCGATGTAGCCTATCGATCGCTACTAAGATAAACATACCACTACGGTATGTTCTAAAACGGTAATTTGTATCTTCACATCAGTTGTTCTAAGTGATAATTTTTTTGCACGTAAATAACATTTTATTATCTGATTAATTGCTATCATATAAAAAATAGTAAGCAATACACGTGCCTTCGGGTCGTCTTTTCATACATCTTCCTAGATTCTCCAACGATTCAATTATCACAGTTGTTTTTGCAATATACTATTTGCTTCAGTTCTTATCTCTGAATATGGGAGCTTTCTAAAGTAGCTAGAGAATATGATGAATGAATATAATATAACATCTATTACAATCAAACTATTAAACGAAAAATTGTTCTGCTTATGGTATTTCAAACTTTACTGCAGAGAACGTGAGTTCGTGTTAGCTGCTAATGCGACCCTCTGACATTCTGTTATTTAATTCATTTCCATTAAAAATCAGTGGGCGGATGACTGCAATGCGACTTTCTTTTACAGAGCTGAGAGATTCAGAAAGCTTATGTGACACTTTTGCAAAAGCAACCTGAATAAACAACTATCGCATTATCAAATTTAAAGCAATGTGGACTTGGGTTTTACCACTACACGGATATTCAAATTCAGAACACAGTCAGGGCTGTGCGAGTGGTACAGTCCTCTCCAAGAGCATTGCAAATACTTCCATCCCAAGGGAGACACATGAGAACCTTTCTCATCAAGTTAATTCTTAAAAAGGTCTCGTGCTTCCTCCAAGTTCCTTTAGAATTTACCACTCGGAAGAAGCAAGCTTGAGAAGTTTAGCCCGTGAAAACTACAATTAACAACATGGCGACATGCCCACACGCGTTACCATAGCAACCAATTACCTTACCCTTTTGTTATTGTATCAAGTTCATGGTTTTGCTTCAAATTTGTTTGTCTTCATTACTTACGCAAAAACACTGCATTGTTTTCTCGCTCTCTTTTATTGGATCCAGAAAGATTGTAAAATCTTTTAAGTCAATGGATGCGCAACGATCACCAAAAGACAGGCGAGTTGCCATAATCCGATGTATGGGAGCGAGAACGGCCAAAATAAAAAAAAATCTACACAGTATTCTACACAGTTACTGTAGAATTTAAAAAAATAGTAACAGCTTTAATACTCACTATGTGGAGTCCTCGTAATTTCAAATGTAATACATACTAACCTGCAACAAAAGAACTTAGCATTATTGACAAAATAATGTAAGTTAGTTAACGAAAATAAAATAGCATATTATAAATTTTCATTCTTCAATAAAACTGAAAAATACATAGAACACGTAATAGAAAAAATACAATTTCCTAAATATGATTTACTTACGACAATAGACTTCACCTAATATATCTGTAAGTAGAAAATTCTGAATATGCTAGAAAATATTGAACTGACTATTTTACAAATATTTCAATCATATGGTTCAAAACGTGCTCCTTTGGCGTAGGCCTAATTGAAATAACTGCGATAAATCGCAAAACTTATATGTAAAAATGTACCATAGTCCAATTTGCAAAATGTTATCTTTAGGATCAGGTATAATAGTATGTATTTTTTTTAATGTCAGCGGACCAACAAAATAAGAATGAGGGCCGCATACGGTGTCACGGGTCGCACACTGATCTAGGCCTACTATTTAAACTCTGACTTGGAGGTTATATTGGCCATTTATGAAGTATCAGAAAGTAATATTTTTTTAAGTTTTTACAAAAATATTCAAACTAAAAATGTCATAAAAATAAAATAAAGTAATTAGTCCAATTAAATCACATTTAGATATAGCTACTGTGTATGTGTTAATTTGAAACAAATGCGTAAGTACCTAATATTAGATGACGTAGGCCTAAACAATTATAAATATGTACTAAAAACTCTTGGTGAAAGCAGATAACGGTGAAAATGTCATAACTTTAATAGTTGTAGGAATGAAACAAAAGTCCTTACTACATTATTTCACATTATTAATATCTTGGGGGAATTACTCTTCAGCACCGTGTGCATACTAAAAGAGCTGCTGAATTACTAATTATACTGGAACTAAAAAGGAACGTACTCTATAGCGCTGCACAAGTTGGCTTCTTGGACATTTTGTGGTTATGTAATAAACGCAGCAGCAAATTCTTGAGCGAGGCTTTGAGTTCATTAGCATGTTTGTGCGCTGTGTTAACACAGAGTTTTGCGCCATCTTGTATGAGGGTGGACAACACAAAAGTTTATGTTAATCACAGGGGCAGTTACCCAGGCATCACGAGTCACTAAATTAAATCGTAACAAAAGAGCCGAGTCAGATAAAATTCGCAGTGAATACAGATTAGAGTGTGGCGAGCTTGGAATTTTTGTTATCCCGCGATTACCATTTGTTTCCGTTGTTATAGTACCAGGGCGTACAAAACGCGCCATCTCGTGTTCACTTCGCACATGATCTGTTTCCTTTTACTGTATAATTCTTAGTTTTATTACGTTTTCTTTAACTGGTTAATTTGTTATTTTATTATCCTACAAGAGAGAGAGGAAAACACAATTTTAGTGATGACGATGATATAACGAATGCATTGAAAAAGAAACGAGAAACAATAATTTTTTTAAAAAAGTTTCGAAGAATAGGAGGAGCAGAGGAAAAACGCGAAATAAGGACGATAGGAAGAAGCTATTGAAATGAAAATAAGAAGAAATTAAGAAAGAAAATATTATGAACAAAAATTCTGTGTAATACTGTCAATATACGAGTGAGAAAAATAAACTCTACGTCCATGGTAGTATTTTAAGGGTCAACAAAATAGTTTCAAGTCCTAAACAATATAGGACATAAATCGTAGCATCTGCTCCAAACTTAGATGGAAATGAAGGTTATAGAAGGGCTCTTCGGTCTCCAAGGCTGTAATACAGTATATGCATCATTGGTAGTTCCACGAAATATTCAAAAACCTGCGCAAAATATTGTTTAGAGCGAAGTGCGTATGGGTGTCAGTTTCTTTCCGGAAATCTCATTTTGGTTTATTCTTATTTATACATTATGCAACGAGGCTAAAAAGGCATTTATTAAGACAAGTATGTTTTTAGGAAACTCGCTTTGCTCATTTCATAATTTTCATAGGAGTGTCTTAATTACTATTATAGCAAAGTTGCATGCACCCAATTTTTTTGTTCGACCATGGCTCTCGCCATCATCGGTTATAGTTCTCGTCTTTTCCGATAGATGGCAGGCCACAGGGCTTCTCTTGACGTTTTAACTTCAAACAACGCATTTTAAAACACTGAAAATAAACTCAATTTAGTCTTATATTAAAATTATGACGGACAGAATTCAATCTACTTTAAATATAGGCTGTTTAATTATGTACTTTAATTTTCAGTTTCAAGATCGTTCCGTCCTCAATAATATAATCGATACCAGATCTGTATCATTATGAAAATCTATATCGAAATGGATATCATTACGATACAGTTACGTCATATACTCACATGTAATAAGTGTATAATAGTATGATCGAACAAAAAAGTAACCTTATTGTGTTGTAAATTTTTAAGGCCTGTTTACGACTGAAAATTTTGCTATTATTATCTCTTTTTTTTTTTTTTTTTTTTTTTTTTCGACGTTCAGGGAACATCGAGTACATATTGGGTACATTAACCCGTCGGTGCACAAGTGAAAAATAATTTCATTGGCGTATGGTTTAGGTCCCACAGACCAACCTTTTTCACAATAAATAATGTTCTCTGACTTGTATATACCAATATAATATATTCTATTAGGAACACTATTACAAATGGCTTAGTAAGTTACATGAAAATGTTGTTTTTGGAGTACATGCAGACGTTCGGAACAGTTTTTATATTGGTTCCTCCAAAACTCTCAGTACCAGCACTTCATCTAAGTCACGTGCCTCTTTTCGGTTAGGCAAAGCCCTTCTTTATTAGATTTTTAAAGAAATAAATTGTTTATTCCAACCTCTAAACAATGCAGGAAGAATCCCGCTATTAAATTTCAGAATTTATTATTTATAAATGTAACACGTAAAAAATAGCAATAAAATCATATCAGACAAAAAAGAAATGAAAGACTGGACGGATTGGGTCTCACAGTCAAAGAAAGCAATATGTTTTAGCACAGATTACAAACAAAACAACATCACCTTATTTAAAACTACGGACTTACAGAACATTCCTACAATAGGAGCAGACATATTACAGGGCTTTGAGGGAACAATGAAAGTTAACCTGCTTGGGTCCCATAGATCCAACCTGTGCATGGGTTAATCTTAGTCCTGACTGAAGGATCCTTTTTAAAAAGAATTAAGAACCTCATTACTTAGGTGACTATAAGCATCAATTATGTTTTATAAAATAGGCGTAACTGCCTAATAGTACTTTTATATCAAAACATCAATGGCATTGTCCATATATTTCATCGCTACCTCAGTGATCTGATCAAATATATTTTGGTCACTTTGAATTGTATCTGATGATGTTTCAGATGAGATTAACAACTAACTTGCTATATAAGGGCCTAAGTTATGGTAGGTGATATTTTGATACCCTTAATATGATCAGGTGTTCTGCTGCATCCAAAATGGTTTCACTATAATGAGTAGCATGGAGCATTGAATTCAGTGACATGACCCGTATTATTTATTGGATTGCAGAACAATGAATTATATCTTCCAGGCTGAAACACATAGCCTGTGGGTTTATAACAAAGACTATTTCCATACGTAATTCATGACGGTGTATTTGAGGGATTACAGGTGACAGAAATTTGATATCCCCTAGCATAATTTATGAACGGTAGGGCCACAATTAAGAACTTCAAGATACATGTCAGTTCTGTAAATAAAAATCGAATACATATATTATCTGGCGGAATGGATATATTTTCAAACTCCATTAATGCAAATCCCTCGCAAAGCACCGCACTAATTCAGAATAATGGGAACTAAATACACTAGATAATTCTACACTGAACAATTTATCACTGTGGTGAAACAAAACAAACATAATTTAAACTAATGGAACCATTTTCATGCACCTGTTTCATATATTAAATATCATGTTATTTCACTTGTCAGGTTTAAGAGAATTCAGCTTTTAAATCCTGAAAACATAATACTGGTGAAATTATAAATGTTAGGCTAACAATCCTTAGCTTATTGAAATGTGGACTAAAAATAAATCTTCTGCCACCAATAACACTGTTCTACAAGGTTCATTTTTCTTATATGAAAATATGTGTTTCTAAAGGATTTCCATTATGGTACATTCAAATCTGAAAACAGAAATTCGCTATCAGGCACAGTTTTTAAGTTATACGAGAATATACGTCTCATTTAACTGACATTTTAACTTTGTAATAAAGTTGGTGAACTTTGCTTAACAACAGTTGGCAACAGTTAATTTTGTCCTTCATTTATTTTCATTTTCAGATTGTGGCATTCCTGTTGCTGTAAAATTTTATGTTCATTAGGAAGTCATTGTTACAGGATTTAAAATTGGGGTACACACTCCGAAACTCTTCCAGTACCTAGAAGACCAACAAATGAAGACAGTGAAACAGATAGTGCAGAAAGTGTGAGTGAAGCATTGACATCATCTCCTGAAAAAAAAGACCCATCTTATCAGTCCACAAGCACTTCAACTCCACGTTTCTTGACCACAAGCATATCTTAACGACCTAGTTCGTGATTTAGGCCTAAGTAAACAAAAAGCAGAACTGTTGGGTTCGAGATTGCAAGAATGCAATTTATTGCAACCATATACGAAAATTACTGAGTTTAGACATAGGGAACGCATTTTTCTTCCCTATTTTGCAAATGACAACTTGATGACATTTTGCAATGATGTTTGTGGACTTATGAATACTTTGAACTTCAAATACGAGCCATAGGAGTGGAGACTTATATAGATGCCTCAAAATACAGTCTAAAGGGAGTTCTCCTCCACAATGGGAACATAATGCCTTTTGTCCCAGTTGCCTATGCAAGTATGACTAAAGAATCATATGATATTTTGAAAAATATGCTGAGATTAATAAAATATAATGAGCACAAGTGGAAAATATGTGGTGATTTGAAAATAGTTGCCATGATATTAGGTATGCAACAAGGCTACACCAAATATGGATGTTTTCTGTGCGAGTGGGATAGTCGCGATAGAAATTCCCATTATAAAAGAAAGATTTGGCCTGAACGTAAGTGGAAAGTTGGAGAAAAAAATTTACTGAATGAGAAATTGGTAGCCAGTGAAGATGTTCTGCTGCCCCCTCTTCACATCAAGCTAGGCCTTATTAAACAATTTGTTAAGGCCATGGACACATCTGGAAGAGGATTTATGTGCCTTTCAAAAAAGTTTCCTCGTCCTTCTGCAGCAAAAATAAAAGAGGGCGTGTTTGTGGGTCCCCAAATTAGAGAACTTCAAAAGGACTCAGATTTTGAACAATGCCTTGCTCCAAAAGAAAGAAGAGCGTGGTCTTGTTTCAAGAATGTAACGCACAATTTTCTGGGAAGAAAAAGAGCTAACAACTTCGAACAACTGGTTCAACAAATGGTAAATGCATATATGTCACATGTCACATGTCTTTAAAAGTGCATTTCCTAGATTCACATCTACATTATTTTCCTGAGAGCTGCAGTGATGTCTCCGACGAAGATTTCATAAAGATATAATGTCCATGGAAAAGCGGTATGAAGGGAAATGGATACCTGTGATGCTTGCTGACTACTGCTGGAACATTATCAGAGACTGCAAAATTGAACACGAGAAAAAAATAAGACTTTTAAATTCTTAGAGAAAAGTGTATTTTTTCATATTTTCTAAACTTAAATAAGTCTTTCCACATAATATAATTATTATGTTAAGGCTTGTGTATATTTCTTTTGTTTTATAGTGCATAACATGTTTGTAAATAATTTTGCAAGTGACTAAAATATTTATAGTTACATGTTTTGCCTACATAAATACGTAGCGTGGAAACAAAAATTATTTAAAACATGAAATTACATATAACTTGAAAACTATGCGTGACACAGAGAAACTAATTACAGATTTTAATTCAGGAGGTGAATTTCCATATTAATCAAGAATGTTATACCCAGAAAAATGAATTTCATTTTTATTTGTAGAACAGTGTAATTATGGAAGATAAAAATATTTTCACATTATGTCTTTAGGCCTATTACTTAAGAATGGTTAGGGGAATAAATTCCTCTGACGATGGTCTTCAACCTGAGAGTTTCAGCTTACCGTGCTGACGCTGAATCAGCTTTAAATATTAAAGTCTCTATCGGCACCATATTTCCCAATGAGCACACCGGGGCAGTTGTCCCAGGGCGGCAATTTTAGGTACCTAGAAACTTCGGTGGTTGTTCAATTTTTTAAAAATATCATCCTTACTGAAATACTTCCCACATAACTATAGGTGCGAAGATAAAAGAATACTTGATGGACAATATATTAAAATAATTAAAGATAACATCCTTATCTCCTGTTACGGCACGTTAATAACTCCTAACATCGAACAAATGTGCTTGTAGAAGGTTATGGGAGGTATTTCTCATAAAGTAGGTCTATCACTTTTTTATTCTAAAACACTAGAACCCTAGTATTGCAATTTTATTTTGTATAGTGAAATTGCTTAAATATTTGTTGAAAGTAGTATTTTGAAGCTACATAGCATCACCCATTTGAAATTGTATTAGTAACGTTTTCGAGGAAGTTTTCTTGCAGTGGCTTAAAAAGTTAGATTAAAATAAATCTGTCCCTATGTAGCAGACAATAATAAGACATGTTTATTGGGATCCGAATCAGTTCTGATAGTGTTAGATACTGATATTTATTTTTTTGTAACCATCATTGATTAAATTGTACTTCTTGATTATAATTATGAAAAAAAACTTCATTGGATTGCCAAGTGTTTTAATATTCTCGTTTATGTTTATTAAACGGTGAAAACAGAAATTGAGGTAAACATCTTTCATCCAATATTTTAGGACTCCATGCACATTGTATTAATTTAAAATTGTCTGGTTACATACGGTATTTCAAGTAAATTGTCAAAGAGAAAACAAAAGTATTCGGACCAGGTAGGCTAAGTCAGGGATGGACTCGGAGCTACAGTCCGAAAGCTTCGAGTTTTCTAGCACTACAACTCTGCTGAAAATCCATGTAGAAATAAAGTGTTTAATTACGTTTATAGTTGCTATTATTATTATCATCCATATTAGGTCTATGTATTCTTAATCATATCACTCATCACAACCAATATTGTGCCACTAAAGTTGTTTGCATAACATATTGATAAAGTTGTTTCTCATCTCAGAATACTTACATTTCAAGAGGCTCATCTCGCAATTTACTGTTAATAACAAGCAAACAGGATTAATGTAACGGCGTTAATATACAGATCGGCATCAACTAACAACAGCAATAATTACAGGATTATGCAGGCTTATTCCAATTTAATAGGCACGTTGTTAGAAATTTGCATATGCGCCATGTTGCAGATCTGTTATACGACTGCAGTATACTCCTCCTGTCGGTGTTTCGGCCAAAGTTACTTGCCATTAAAGAAGTTATACGACCGTGTACAAACTTGCAGCCAAATTCTGTGCCTTTCTGTGACCCACAAATGATAAGGTCCTTACTAACGTGAGCTTCATCGTTTCCATGCTTGTAAGAAAATTCTTAAACACACTGATAATTTAAATTATTATTTAATCATTAGTTTTATGTAGGGTACAATCGCGTTTTCTTCAGTTAATACGAAGCAGTAAATTTAATAATCTAATCTTAGAAAACGTGGTCCAAGTGTATTTAGGTAATTTTCACAATTTCCATCACACCCAAAAAGTTAAACTCTAGGTGCATACAATCCTAATTATGACTTGGGTATAAATAAATGTTAAGAATGTAATGCTACCTGCTACGTTTACTGCAGATTATGTGATCATATGATGACTTCACTGATCCCATCTTTTATCTATCTGAAAGAATCTCTTTTGTTTATATGCTCGAACAGTGGACTTAGAAATGATGGATAATAATCTAGATGAAATTATACTTCTTGCAATTTCCTCGCATTGAGCAATTTCAACATCGTTATGGTCGATTCAAATGAAATGCATTTCGATACACGTCGGTATCATCTTCAGTCAATCGTTTGAGGAAATTGCAAGAAGTTCCACACAGGATCAATGATATAATTGCGTGTGCCATCAAGAACTGTTTTATTCAAGAATTTCAATGAAGACAAAACTAATATATATTGGGAAGAAATAGAAGGAAAAGTCCAGGTTTACTACAGACTTAGAAGGTATTTTGTAGGAAAATGTATTTTATGTAATTTAAAAACTCAACGAGTGATCAGCAAGTGAACATTTCACAATCCTTGTTAACAAAAGAAGGTTTAGCTGTACACACGATCAATTATTTTAAGTTTTTCATGCTCATAACAAACACTTTATTTTAGAAATTAAAACAGAATAGGGGAAGTCCGTGTAATTTGGACCGCTTAACTTCAGACGACATAAAGTCATTGACTGTACTGAAAATTCTCAAAATCATTTATATATGTATATTGGTATACTATATATCGAGTATTTTAGCGAAAATAAATTGCAAGAATAATAAGATAAATTGTTTTAAAATAATGTTTATAGCAAAATTTGTTTCCGTGTAATTTGGACTGATGTCGTGTAATTTGAACCAGGAAGGTGTGTAATTTGGTCTGGTACACACAAACACTTAAAATATACGTTATGCTATTTATTAATTGTATTTCTAACAATATACTTAAATACTATCTTATCTAGTCACTTTTCACTTATCTACTAGGCCACTTTTCACAAAGAGAACAACAACAACAACAACAATGATGATAGCAGTAGTAAAAATAATAATGATGATGGTGATGATAATGATAATAATAATAATAATAATAATAATAATAATAATGACTACAATAATACTACTAATAATCATCATGTTCACACACATTGATAGTGGTAGTGACAATGATAACAATAATATTAATAATAATGGTAATGGTAATGATAATAATATTAATATTATAATTAATAATAATATGAATAGTAATAATAATAATGTAAATTAAGTTATGGTAATGTTAATAGTAATTAAGTTTATTTTACTAAGTATTTCTTTTTATTATTATCAGTTAATATACGTTCCTGGCATCTTCTACAGCGGTCCAAAATACACACTCAAAAGCAGTCCAAATTACACATCGTGTAAAGATTACGTTAAAAAATTAATATTATAAAAACTACTATACATGAAATAATTATATTGTAGCTGAACACACCTTGGTATCCCTTGCAACACTTGTATGCGAAAGTTCTCTTCAGAAACCAATATCCACTTCTCAATACTATATTTCACAATGAAACAAAATTACAGGAATGTGGACAATAACATTCTTTTCTTCTTCCCCCCTCGACCGAGGGTGTTAGACCTTTCTGAGGGTAAAGCTGTCCTTGGTGGTCTTTCAAATGTGGTCAAAAACAGGGGCTGACGAAACTTGCAAATATCATAATTCAGGGCAGTCCAAAATACACACTGGTCCAAATTACACGGACGTCCCCTACTTATAACAAGAAATTTTACACACATTTCATTTGATAATTTTTATAGTTTTATCATTTGCACTATGAATTTTACTCTGGTTTATATGAATGTGTTTTAATGTGACTAAAAATTACGTGCAATATTGACTGTATGAAACGTTATATGATGGTGCAAGAACTTGACAAGGTCAAAGTTAAATGACTAAGTATAAACACACAACTTCTACATAAACATTTTTACTATTAACAGTAATATATTGTTTAAATGTATGAAAATTATTTTACAATATAAGGTTCCAATAAAAACTGTACTCCAGATTTGCATCCAATTTGTTCGTATTCAGCACACAACGTTATTATCCGTCTTTGCTTATTACTAGTACATTGGCGGAAACTCATTTAAAAATATTTTTATATAACGTGTACTAGTTGAAAATTAAAAACTTCACAATGAAGTTTATCAATGACATTACCTCCATATTCTGTCCTGAAGTAAACGTATTTTCCTTTATTATAGTTCTTATTGCTTACATAACACTACAGTTAATTTCTCTCTGGTATATAAATATGCTGACGGAAAGAGAAAAGTTTGCACTTCCGCCTGTCGCTTTCAGAATAATTATTTTTTAATCTGTATAACTAAACCGTGACATGCCTTTTTTTCTCATAGAAATAATTCTTTGAAGACGGTTTAAACTTTGAGGATATTATTTATGTTCCCATTTTTTTAATTCGGTTTTATTCGGTAGTGTATACTTACTGTTCATTATTATTTTATTTAAATGTTTTTTGTTTCATCCTGAAATGTAATATGTTAATAGTTGATTCCCCACCATATGCCTTATCCATATGCAAGTAAAGATACATGTAGTTAATGCACAGACATTGAAAAAGGGTCTTTTAAAGAAAATCCTAACAATATTGTTTTCCATGTAAAGTAATAGTAAGGGGTGCGCCTTAGTGCAGTTACTCCAAGCACTTCACTACAAACCGAAGTTTTAGGGTTTGATCCTCAATTAGTGATCCATGATTATTCAGGTCATTGTGATTTGTCAGTTCATATAATTTTTCTGGTCATATTATGGTCCTGAGGTTGACTCGTTAATAGAAATGAGTACAAGAGCAATTCTTGGGGTTAAGCTGACCGCCGCGTATAGCTTACCACCTTCAAAAATCGACTGTCTAAACATCTTAGAGCTTCAACCACCAGGAACCCTAAGGGACTCAATACTGTCTATATTGTTTGTAAGAACTAAGACGATGGTAGTTGTAAGATTAAGAGAAGATAGTCGACATGATTCGCGTGACGTCATCGGCATATGCCAACTCTAACCCCCCCCCCCATAAAAAGTTATTCTAAAAGAAATGGCATCATTGGATTCATGAGAACCTAAACAATTGAAAAAAATGTCATTAATGAATAAGTTTAAATGATTATTTTACCTTCAGTATGTGCAGTCATGTAGAGAAAGTAAAAGTGTTGCTAGATATTTTCTGACACTTGGTACTCCAAACTTCCAATGTATAAAAAAACTTACAATGTATTCCTGCAGCGACTTTTCATATAATAAGTTAACAAATTGGGCGGCCCCCTGATTCAGCAACCAGCAACTTGCTGAACAAATGCACGGCAGACATTATTACATTATTTTTAACACAATAAGATTTCAAGGTTACAAAAATAAAACAATTTAACCTATTTCGTACAAAAAAATATATGGGACCATCAGTGCATAACCCCGGAAGCAGTTACAACATTATCAAATTCCGTTCAGCCAAATCGAAGCAAACGGCGAAAAGAGCAAAAAATCAGCCTATACGGATGTAACCGAAAACTTTCTTCTTTTGTGAAGTCGGCTAAATTTGGAATATGAGAAATTGCTCCGCATGGTGACTTTACCATTAGAATCCTTACATTAATTATTCGACTTAAATTGATGTATAGGATACAAATACAGGACACAGGTACACTACTTGTACTAAAATACCATGTTAGGATGCTGTTTATTGTTTTTTTAGTACACGCTCTCTAAAACAGCTGCTTATCGGACTGGTAACACGCCGAAAAGCTGCACTTTAAAGGACAAGGCCGCTAAAATTGCATAAAAGTGCATTCAAACTGCATTCAAAATCCAATTTTAGCGGCCTTGTCCTTTAAAGTCGTCATGGCAATCTATAAACAAAACCCAGACGGCATTGACCAGTCACACCAACTCTAACATTGATTTACACATATAATTGGTCATAAAACAACAAATTTAAGCCAACACGTTTCTTTATGATAATCAGAAACTTTACCAGGATTTTTCGCAAAACACGGTAGCCCACTTCATCACATGACAACAAATATAAGTCAACAATTTTTCACATCTTCGTTCACATAGCTTACATGGATGCACCAGCATTTAATTGCAATATATTTCCTATTCCTTCTGCCGTGATGCTGCTGGCACCAGTTCCAATTCAATGTTTTTGACTTGGAGTGAAATTTCCTCGGGATTATAATTCATACTTTCACAAGCTTTTCATAAATACTAGTTCGTATTAATTATTGTTTACAAATCAGCGACTCATATAACTCATCTATAGCCTACCTCATTTCGTTTTGGTACGTACGGTTCATTGTTGTCTTGCGTTTGAGAGGGCCTTGAGAATATGGTTGACTGTCTATCATTATAATTAATTATATACGGTATTTTTGTTTCATTTCATAAAATTTAGAGAGCTATCACTAAAAAATATTGTATGCACCACGTACGCAAAAACTTTAGCGGACTCATCCAGTATTTCAGCCTTGGCTTTCGCCTCGGCCGCTATACTAGATTCGTCCCCTAAAGCGTTATTTTGCGTACTTGATACATAAATAGCTATAATGGGAGCCTATAGTAGAGTCCAACATCCAGGCATTATACTTTCCTCATACAAAACTCGGTGAGTGAAATGACTAAAAGAGCTCTATGTTTTAAGATTGCTACAGAATAAATTTAGAGGAATAATGGAAACAATCTCTGTAATTGCTGTACTTGCACTTCCTGGCTAAAGAAACTGAAACTAACAAATGAAAAGACCGGGAACAAAGCACTGCCAAGTGCACAGGGTGTTTTGTCAAGTTGGTATACAGTTGTACAAATAAATGAGTCATCAGAGTTGTTTTCAGCCGCATGTTTTACTTTTCTACCCGGTTCTTAAGCGGAGGAACTATGACATTCTGCGTAAATTCGATGTTAAGCTTAGAGGTATTCACAGTCACAAAACCAAAGATTACAAAACTGATAGGAAAGAGCGATTCTTTGTCATTTTACAGTCTTTGACTGCTTGTGCAGTATCATCAGGCGAGAGAGACTTGGTACGTCGGCGCCAAAATTAAATTTATGAAACATGGTCGAAAGTAGGAGGTTACCTACCTACCAAAGGTCCTCGCGTAACCATATACGTACATCGTGATGTAATAGCACTTTACGATTTCAAGTTTACGTACACTTTAACCAATTCATTTACGTTACTCCTTGTATGTATTTAAGTTTTAAAATTATTTTTAAGTTTACATGCCTTTTACGGGAGATTACATTGGCTTGTTTCTATCTATATTGCATAATATTTATTCTAAAGTAAATTATTCTAAAGTAAGTAAATTCCAACCCGGCTTTCGGTCTGCGAGTGAGGAAACCCCGATTCTCAGGTTTGTAATTAAAACTTGATGTTAGTCATCACCGCTACCGCCTCTGCCAACCAGCTCTTTCCCTCTTTTTTAAGAATTTAGATTAAAATATCAGGTCACCCCATGCTCAGGAGGCTGAGTCTGACTCAGTCACACAAACGGGGCCGTGGGTTCAAATCCGCTCGTTCTATCAAAATACCATTAACTCACCTCGTAGAAGACAACGGGAAACTAGCGCCAATTACACTGGTCAACATGATTTTTGTCTCATGAGTATCAATAGTTGTACTTAATGCAGTTTTTTATCATGTTTTCAAATATGTATTCGGAATTTCTCCATCGCCCACAGTTTTTTTTTAATTTCAATTTCAATTAATGGATTTTAATATATTTTTTTAATAAACGGTCATTTGTCCATTGTAAAATAAAAACTCCTAGAGCATTGTAAATGTGATGGAACCAAATGAGCTAACTCAAATGGTACCGTTGCTACTATTGTGCAAGTTCAGACTGTACAGACAGGCACAAACATGATCATGTATGCATTCATTACAACGATGTCAGTTGTGAGAGAGCAGTGAACCAGTAAACACGTAATTGTGAGTGCATTGTGTCTGGATTATTGTATATTGTATTTTACATATTTACAAATTTATTTCTTTTAATTTGTTGTTAGTTACAAATGCCTAGAGCTTGTTTAAATCATCCTAACAACTTTTGTTATATATGTGGTGAAGTGACGCTCAAGTCCCAAAGGCGAAACCTTACTCCATTAGTAAAAAAGTGTTATGAACTTTATTTTGGGTATAAAGTGGGGGACCAAACAAGGACCTGGGCCCCATATATCTGTTGTTTATCGTGTAGTAGGCTTCTCACTGCATGGAAGAATGGCACACGCCACATGCCATTTGCTATCCCTATGATTTGGAGGGAACCCAAAGATCACTCCTCTGACTGTTATTTCTGCTTAAAAAACATTACAGGGATTACGTCAAAATCAAAACATACAGTGGTGTACCCTGACTTGCAATCTGCAATGAGACCAGTTCCACACAGCGAAGAATTGCCCATACCAAAGCCTCCAGAACATGTGACATTAGATGAAGAGAGCTCAGATTCCGATGGAAGTAAGGAAGAAGAAGAAACAGATTTTGGTGATACAACTTTTTAACAAAGCTGTTCATCTGAGCCTCATTTATTGACTCAAGTAGATCTTAACGATCTCATACGGGATTTAAAATTATCCAAAAACCAGTCTGAAATGCTTGGTTCCCGGCTAAAAGGATGGAATCTTCTTCAAAAGAATACAAAGATATGTACTTATCGTAGTCGTCATTCTCAATTTAAAGGCTATTTTTCTGAAGAAAATTCCCATCAATACCTGTGGCTCACTCTGCTAGTATGAAAGAAACATATGAAAACTTTCAATTTATATTGGCAAAGCTTCAATATGCAGTGTATGAATGGAATATTCGTGGTGATTTGAAGGTAATTGCACTTATTCTCTGTCTGCAGCTTGGTTACACAAAGTACTGTTGCTTTTTGTGTCTTTGGGATAGTAGGGACAGAAAAAACCATTACATCAGAAAAGAATGGCCTAAACGCGAATCATTCATTCCTGGACAGAAAAATGTGAAACATGACGCATTGTGTAATCCTAAAAATGTGTATCTACTTCCCTTACATATCAAACTAGGATTGATGAAGAATTTCATGAAAGCCATGGGCAATACTCCTGGTTTCATGTACTTAAAACAGAAGTTTCCTAAAATTAGTGAAGCAAAAATTAAAGAAGGGATATTTGTGGGTCCACAAATACGATCACTAATGCATGATGAGAAGTTTGAGGAACTATTGAATCCACTGGAGAAAGCAGCTTGGCAAGCATTCAAAAAAGTAACTCACAGTTTTTTGGGAAATCGAAAGGCGGAAAATTACCGTGATATTGTCAATGATCTTATAACATCTTATAAAAATTTGGGCTGTAATATGTCCTTAAAAATTCACTTCCTGCACTCGCACCTAGATTTCTTCCCGGAAAATCTTGGTGCAGTGAGCGATGAGCATGGGGAACGCTTTCATCAGGAGATTTCAGCTATAGAAAAGAGATATCAAGGCAAATGGAATTCTAATATGCTGGCCGATTATTGTTGGACCATCAAGAGGGATGCTCCACTGGAGAAATATAGCAGAAAATCGTCATTTCTTACTTTCTAGGTGAGTCCGAATGTTCGGATATTGTGTATTTAAGAATGTAGAAAATATTAAAGTGTTTGAAATTATAAATGCCTGTCTCTCGGAAACCTTGCGTGATGGAGAAAAACCGATATCATATTTGAATTCAGGAAAAGAAATGCTATCAGAATCACATATTTTTCTTTCTGAGACAAAAAAAAAGATTCTTTTTTGTTGCCCAGTGTTATCTTCCAAAATACAGGCGTCCAGTGCCTTGATGGCAACCGTCATGTTTATTAATAATAACAATCAGAATAAGCTAACCTTGCGGCAGAAAAAGAGTGCAGACAAGATTTAAATCTTATAGATCGACCTTTGCATTATTTAATGCAGTGGTCCAACCTTTAGTTACCCGAGGGGCAATTAAAACCTTAGTATAGGAATGTGAGGGCCAGAGACATTCCAGAAAGAAAATGAACTACGAGAACAGCTGATTGCGAAGGACAGCCTCGCCGTTTCTTTGACTGAACCTAAAATCTCAAAACTGAAACATTCAATTATGGTCGAACAAAAACAGTCGTATGCAACTTAAGCTTAATGGTAGTTAAGATACTTGTATACTTGCATAATGTACAATTGAACTTGAAATTAGCTCTCCTGAAACATTAGATTTTGGCGTTCCATCTTTTCTTCCTGTGATCTTCAAATGCGCATTAGATTATCTGGAGGTTATCCAAATATAGGTTTGTGTGCTCTTTCTTAAGCTTCGATACAATTTTCAATGTATAACCTTTGCTTTTAATTTTAGCAGATATTTAATTAACCACGTACTTATCATAAGAGTCGTGTTAAGCTAACGTATTTTATTCTCGTAAAGATAAATTTTAAATGTACAATTTATGGCTTTGAGATTACATTTACGAGAATTCAGATCTAACCGGGATTTATAGCACAGTTTAATTAAATTCTTATGAATCGTAATGTAATGAATAAATCGATTGTTCTATTCCACGTAGCCAATAAATTCTATGGATTTAGTATAAATAGGCCTGTGCTATGCATTTATTCTCAGAATGAGAGTTTATTCTCAGAATCAGTCTCGTGCAGTAACCAGGAACATGATGCTAATAGTCTTTACATTGCTGGCAAGCATTGTCTGTTTGCAACAAGCTAGCTGCTTTGGTAAGTAAGATAGCCTACCTAGTTTTCGTGAAAGATGGTTCCACTGGTTGTAGTTATAACCATCAATAAAGAGAAAATATTTTATTCAAAACACTTCTTCACACACACGCCGCAATATTATAGCAAAAAAAATACATTTCTTGCCTTTATGATATTTTTTTTGTTTTTAGAGCAAAATTGTCGTTTTTTTAACGAAATTTAGTTTAGAAAATAATTTTATTAAAAGGACTTAAGTCATAGGTTATTGAAAGTTGCCTAAACATATCTATACAATAATACATATAAATATTCAATAATCCAATCACATTTTCTTCATGACGTAAAAATTCCGGTACGGAGTTCTCGGGATGGACTTTAACCTGGGGGCTGTGTTGTACACTTACGGCACGCTAAAGAATTCCAAGGCCTTTTCACGTCCAAGTAATACCTTAGTTTCTTGAGGAGGTTTGTGAGGCAATCGGCTCACCACCTCTCAGTCTGCCCTCTCTCGGTTGGTTGGTATATGGTTATTTAACGACGGGGATGTACTGCAACTTAGGCCTGTGACCATCACCGGTGTGCCGTAATTTTTCCCCGCAGGAGTTATTTTACATGTCAGTAAATCTATTGACATGGTCCTGTCACATTTATGCACACATAAATGCCATCGACCTGGTCCGGGATCTAAACCGCAACCTTGGGCACAGAAAGGCAGCGTGATACTAACTGCGCCACCCAGACCGACACTCCCTCGGAAAATAAGCGTAACAAAATTAGTATATGTATCGAAACCGCCGCCACTTAGAGGCCCTATGCCCAAGAATTTGAGTTTTCAGGAATGCCAGCAGTATAATGAAAAATTTACTGGTTCCCAAAAATGTTGGGCTGCCACTACGACAAAGCACACCAAACATTAATTCAATAATTTGGCATATAACATAATTATGTTACAGAAGTAAACAATTCGTTGAATATTGTAGACTTTGAGATATCATAAGAGTTGAATTAGCCATTTTGAAAAAATGCTGTATTTTATTTTAGTGCAAAAAATTAAGCATGTCCTAAAATATTACTCTGCCGTTTGGACGCACGGAATACAGTAGGTGCTACAGACACAGTCTTTAAACTTCAGTGCACTTTCTACTGTCAGTGCAACAAATAGAAAATAATAAATAGCAAGTAGAGAGAAAGCTTATAATATAACTGACTCCATGTATATTATATTTGTTTTATTTCTATTTTAATTGTATGAATTTTTTTAAACATTAACGATACATAACCTTTGGAAAAGTGATGACTGAACAAAGTGGAGAATAAGGATGTTATTTACTTACTTATCCAATGACAGACAATTCTTAAGCAAGCTAAAGGAATATTACCTATTTTATGGAACTCGGAGGTTCATTGCCACGCTTACCACCATTCAACCCTATTCTGCGCTAACTCCATTCAACCATCCCTCGCAAATCCTACTTCCTTTAAACCTATTCTAATATTGTCCTCCCATCTACGACTAGGTCTTCCAAGTGGTCTCGCAGTCAACATATTATAGATATGTCTTTCCTCCATTATGCGCGCTACATGTCCAGCCCATTTCATCCTCCGTGATTGAATTATCCTTACTATATGCGATAAAGAAAACAGGTTATGAAGCTCGTCGTTTCCTCCAGTTTTCTCCAGTCCCCATTTTCATCTCTCTTAGGCCAAATATTTTCCTAAGCACCCTGTTTTCGAACACTCTCAGATTACGTTCTTCTCGAAGAGTGTCATATCCAAATAATACAACCGGCAGAATAATTGTTTTATAAATGTTATTTTTATATTTATGGACAGACTACGAGCAGATAACGTTTCTGAACTGCATAAAAACAAGCTTTTCCTTATTTTAGTCGATACTTAACGCCTTCCTTAATAGTATTCGTATCTGCAATTATTGCTTCCAGATATTTGAAATGTTCTAATTGTTTCAATGTTTTACCTGCTATTCTAATATTTTGTAGCGAATTAATTTGACGCTTCATGACCATAAAAGGAGTATAAGGAATATATTTAAAAATGTATAAACATTTAAAAGCAACATAAACAATGTGCATGAACATTGTATATTTCAGATGGCATGAGGATGAGATAAAAGTGTTGAAAAGGCCTAGGCAGCATATAATATACGTTGTTGTGCTGATGGTTTCAATTATACACCTCTATTATTTTATTTTATTTTATTGAACGAGCTCAACAGTACTACATCATGTGGCACATGGGAAACCAAAACCTAAAGGAAAAGTGCAAAAATTTTAGCAAAATCTTCCAAAATATGTTTGTAACACACAATGTTTAATTTCTTCACTTAATAGTTATTTACAATGTAAGGCTGTTATATCATATCCAAATAATACAACTGGCAGAATAATTGTCTTATAAATGCTATTTTTATATTTCTGGACAGAAGACGAGAAGATAAAAGTTTCTGAACTGCATAAAAACAAAAACAAAATCTGTCCAGAAATATAAAAATTACATTTATAAGACAATTATTATGTTTGAATATGATATAACAGTCAAATATCAGTCATATAGACTAACATAGACAGGTTGACGTAATATATACAGATTTTCAAAAGGCGTTTGATAAAGTAGATCATGACTGCTTACTTAACAAATTAGCCCAACTTTCTTTTTCCACTCACTTCATGAAAATTATGTGTTCGTATCTAAGAAATAGATCACAGCTAGTGAGTTATCAAAATCACTTATCTGATCAATTTGTGGTTAATTCTGGAATTATTAAAGGATCAAACTTAGGCCTATTGCTGTTTCTATGTTTCATAAATGGTTTACCGAACATAGTGAATAACTCCAATATTTTATTATTTGCTGATGACATTAAAATATATAAATCTATTGCTTCAGTTTCGGATTGTTTTCAACTACAACACGACTTAAATGAACTATATACATGGATTAATAAATATAAACTTCCGTTCAATATTAAGAAATGCGTTAAAATGACATTCATTAGATGTAAAACGGCTATGTCATATGCCTACAATATAAATAACGTTAAACTTGATGAAATAATGGATATAGAGATTTAGAGATAGCATTTACTAAGAATCTTAGGTTTAACAGCCACATTGAAAGAACTGTTTATTATAAGGAATTCATGAACATTTAGCGAAAACACATTAATCAGATTTTATAATTCATTGGTCAGACAAAACCTCGACTATGGTACACTGGTACAGTCATATGGAATCCAATTACTATTAAACTTTCTGATTCGATTGAAAAAGTACAATTGAAGTTCTATAAATTTTCGATATTCAGAAGTACTGACTATTATCCAATATACTTTAATTACCAAACGCTTTTAAAAAGTATATGATATTAAAAGTTTAAAATTTTGAAGAAATAGTCAAAGATTAATATTTCTTCACAAATTACTACATTCAAAAATTGATGACAATAATATTGTTAAGAAGATTTCTGTTTACCTGCCAAGTAAACAAAGTAGATACAGGAAGCTATTCTTTACCCCCAGGGTAAATACTGATATTCACAAAAATTCACCTCTAAATAAAGCAATCACTTTGAAAATAAAAATCATTTTTTAAATTTTGATATAATTAGCATGTCCGAAAATGAATTTAAAAATGCTTTAGCCGAAGTTAAGATAATTCTGAAATAAAATTATTAAATGTAGTTACAATAAATTGTACTGAGTGTATTGGCTTAATGTATCATGCCAAACATTCTCACTCTTTCTTTCTTATCTTAAATCTCAAAGGCATTATGTACTGTGTTTAGAGAAGAATCTTGGAAACTGCTGGAACCCAGAAGTGACTAGGAATTTCTTTTTCTTTTTATTAAATTGTTGTAATGTATCTTGTGTGTATTCTTATCTTTTGTATCTTTCGTTTTTATTGTTTTGTATGTATAAATTGTATTTTTTGCTTGGGCATTGTAATTGGGGTTTCTCCCTGTACTGTTCATTATAATTAACTTATTAAATAAGTAAAATAAAAAATAAAACAGGTCCAACATCGTACGGCATTTTACGTTATTTTGATTCGTAAATTATTTTACAATGAAAATAATTTCAACTCGCTTGTGCTTAGAATATCAGTCTAAACACTTTTTTGTATTTTCGTGTTGTAGCGTAATTCAGGCTCTCTTGGTTGGCAACAATTTGTTTGGAAAGAAATCACTGTTTTAAATAGTTGAACATCGCAAAAACATTTTCATAAAACATTGACTTATTTGCAAAGAAATATATATATCTCTCTTGAAGTTATAAGTTACAAAAGGCAATCAACGAACTGATGTTGAGAAATCCTTCGTTCTAATAAGGAGTTGCAGACTTTGAACGATTGGAGATAAATTAAGTTCGTAAGTTCTGTTTTGAGAGAAACTAAGTATTGTGTTGGCTTACGTCTGTACTTTATCAGAAACATAATTGCCGGTATCTATGTTGTGGACCGAATTTTCACTGTCGGAATAGTTATGTTATTTTGAATACTGTACAATTTGAATAGTACACGATGATAGTGGTAGTAGGAATAATAGTATTTGTAGTGGTTAATTGAATGAACTTAATAATTATTCATTTGTATGAACGGCAAGAGAGGGACAAAGGATAGATAAAGGATGCTGGTATGGGGCGGGTTGATATCCCCTATAATCTCTATAACGTGCTTGCATATTTTTTATCTTAACGAACTCAGCTCTTAAAACTGTACTTTACATAGAAGGAAAGAGTTCAATGAAACAATGTTTACGATTAAAAGTAACATGAAGTCATTTTACTTAGTAGGTTCGATGAATCCAACCATTCGGAGTCCGTGAGACGGAAAGAAACCGTGAAGTCTCAGACTAAACTGAGATATCTAATGAGATTATTATTTTTGTTGACAGAAAATGAAGTCTCCCCACTTGAAATCAGCTACTTTCTTGGAGTTCCTGACCACAATGGTAATGAAGACAACTTTATAGATCGTTCACCACAGATGGGTTATAAATACAACATTCCAGCGTACGACGGAATTTTAAGAGATGCCCAAAATAGTGGACATTTGGGAAGTAGTTCCGATCTGCATGGCAATGGGAATACTGAAAGTCCGAAGAAGGATTTGACAGATTTGACTGACTTAATAGAAAACTTAATTAACGATGAGGAACATGATGTATACATTCTGGGAAAATTAAATGAAAACTGTCATGGAAGCGTTATAAAAAAGGTGCATTGCAATCTGCTGAAAATTAAGCAGAGGCTTCTGCAGCGTATTGTAATACTGGGGAAGCAGACGGATCTGCAGTTTATTGTAGACTTATTGGGGAATAAAATTAAAAAGATGGAACAAAACGGCAAATGCTGATTGAACGTAACAGGAATACATATATTATTTAATTTGAACTTTGTAGCTAGTATCTGTAAGACATACCACATTGAAAATTGCATGATGTACTAACCATAAGCAATAGGGTTACACCGCGCGCATAAATAATAAAGCTTAGCATTCATAAATCCACAAAATATTGTTTCTGTTGAACTAATTACGTGAGAATATCTTAAAAGAAAATTTCCTCTAACACCAGGATTTAAACCAGTGGCCCTTCGGCTTTCCTTGCCGATGCTCTACCAACTAAGCTAGCCAGAGTTCGATTCACGGCGTCAGATGGAATCTCTCTCCTATGATCATCCTTCCTAAAAGTATACCTCACTGAAATATATTTACGTCATATGCAGTACTGTGGGGCACAAAAAATCATGATTTTGTGACCCGTTATTCTACAGCAACATTTAAGATGTAGAAATGTATTCATGAAGCCACAGAATAGTGTTTCTGTTGAATAACACATGGTTTATCGAACTCTGGCTAACTCATTTGGGAGAACTTGGCATGGAAAGCCGAAGTCACGGGAATGAATGCCGCTGTTAGGAAGTTTCCTCTTAAAATATTCTTAATTATCCTTACCAACTTCCAAATTTGGTTTAAGAAACCAACTCCTTATCATAGGTAATCCACGAGAGACTACTTCTTTATCAATATATTTGCGAGAACGTAGTTCGTAATCTTGGGTAGGATTTATGAAGACTATTCCACGAATAAAGTGTAATGGATTTTGTAAATAATTATTTTCTTACTTTGTTGTCAATACTCTGTCAGCCGTAAGATCACGGCACACTAGATGAATGAACAGTCCAATGAGTTCCCGATGCTACCAATAGCACGCATCACAAGATGGAGGGCGTCGTGGTAGTTGCTTATATCAAGACGCTTTAAAAGCACACACGAACTGACTTGCACCGAATCGATATTGTGTTTCTAATCAAGGCCTCAAGGTCACTCTGCCAGAATAAATAAAGGATTATTATTATTATTATTATTATTATTATTATTATTATTATTATTATTATTATTATTATTACTACTACTACTGATCGGGAAGAACGTAGTCTGAGAGTGTTCGAAAACAGGGTACTTAGAAAAATATTTGGGCCTAAGAGGGATGAAAATGGGGACTGGAGAAAATTGCATTACGACGAGCTTCAGGACCTGTACGCTTCACCGGATGTAGTAAGGGTAATTAAATCGGGAAGGATGAAATGGGTTGGACAGGTGCACGCATGGGGGCGGAAAGACATATCTCAAAAGTATTGACTGGGAGACCCGAAGGGAAAAGACCACGTGGAAGACTTAGACGTAGGTGGGAGGAAAATCTTAGAGTGAATTTAAAGGAAGAATATGGTTGAATGGCGGACTCAGGTAAGCGCGTCCATCAGTGCATCAGTGGATTTGCAACCAACCAACCAAAAACCTTATTTTCGGCAGGAATACACAAGCTTGTGGACCGCTGGACCAAGTGCATTACAAAGAAAGAAGACTATACTGAACGTCATGAGAAAATCAATATATATATTTATTCTGGTGGCTTTAAAACGTGAATTGGGTGGTGCAATCTTGTAACTGAAGGGGGAGGAGACTGTATATGACTTCTTTCTTCTTGTTGATAATTTCCAGCTACCTATTTCGATGATTATAAAGTGATGAGCAAACGTTTATTAAGTGCTAGTATGGTACTTTATGAGATTGTGTGGGGGACGAAAAAATGTCTGTCCGTCTGTTTGTCTGTCTATCCGTCCGTCTGTCTGTCCGTGTGTTTGGACGCACCATAACTCAAATACGCTTTTTCGGATTTTCATGAAACTTGGAAAGCACATTTATAATGTCCATGGGAAGAACCCTATTGATATTGAACCAAATCGGTTCACCGGTACCGGAGTAATGTCCAATTTAGTGCCTATTTTAATAGATTATATTAGAAAGGTGCCATAGCTCAAAAACGCTGTATCGGATTACCATGAAATTTGGTATACGTATTTATGACGCCCATGAAAAGTACCCTATTGAATTTGAACCTAATCTGTTGACCGGTACCGGAGTAAACCCCAATTTAGTGTCTATTTTAAAGACGCGGTAACTCAAATACGCTTTACCGGATTTTTATGAAACTTGGTATATACATTTTTAATGTGCATGGGAAGACGTCTATTGATATTGGATAAAATCGGTTGGGCTGTTTCGGAGTAATGCTCAATTTAGTGCCTATTTTATGGTAATACGTATTCGAAAGAATTTATGAAATGCACATCAGTTATCATGACAACATAGCCTATTGTTTTACTGTGATCTTATAAGGCTTTGGCAATTAAAATACAGTTAGCTATGACAAATAACACTATTGCTTTACATGCGCTTATCCAACTAGACCGTTAAACTGACCCAGGTGGCCGAGATGGTAACGTCTTGGCCTCACATTCTGGAGTTCCATGGTTCAAATCCCCAATCCTGCCAATTTGACTTTTTTTTTATTCTGCATATCATAATTGAAATCATAACTGTTTAAACAAAAACATACTGGCACTTTGTTACATCAGTTTACCTGATTTTATTTATTTACTACAGCCCTACAGGGAGAAGTGTGAGATGAGTGGGACTGCAACTGTATTACTCTCAAACAATATTCTCAATCAAATGTTATTCTAACATTAGTAAATACCGAATATCTGAAATTGGTCATTAATTGATGGAATAGAAAGAAAAACAATCGAGTAAGAAGTATATGTGTTGATGACAACACAAAATTGTCTCTGTTGAACATCACATGACAATATTTTAGGGAAAACATTCTCTGACACTGGGATTCGAACCCGTGACCTTTGGGTTTACGTGCCGATTCTCTACCAACTGAGCTAGTCAGAGTTTGATTCACAGCGTCAGATAGAATCTCTCTCTGTAAAGCAGAAGGTCGTGGGTTTTTCTCATAAAATATTTTTTTTAATAAATATTTCTCCGTTTCCCTCAATAAAGATCTAGTATTTACGTATCTGTCGCCAGGGTTGTAAAAAGTCGGCTAAAATTGAAAAAGACCTGACCAGTGGTTTTTTTCAATTTTAGCCGGTTAAAATCATGATTTTAGCCGGCTAAAATCAAATTTAGCCGGCTAAAATCATTTTTTCCTGGTTGGGGGAGGTGGGAGCGGGTTGAAATTTTGAAAAAAATTATATTTAGGGCCCTATGGGGTTTAGAGGGAAACTTTGTCTGCATAAATTAGACACCAATGATTCAGTGGTTGTGGGGGTGAGGGTGGAAATTACAAAATGTTTTAAACCAGTCTTGTGGGGTATCATTGAAAAGCTCTTGATGAGTAATCTTTAAATCAACACCTAGTTTCTCGATAGCGCTCATATAAGGAGATATTTGAATTTTTGAAAGTCGAAAACACTTTAAAATATACCTCAGCCAATAGGCATGCCAAAATGAATTCATGAGGACCAACTGAGGCTAAAGTTACCAATGAAATAAAGTTTGAAATATTAAAATTAATAGTTAAATACCTTTAGAACAATAATCCTTGGCCAAATTAAAAATGAAATAATAAAAGATATCAATTAATGCATAATTAACAACTCTCTTTTTATAAAAAATATTTCAGTTTTTATTTTACACTTACCCCAATAAATTCATAAAAAGCACTATGAAATCTACCTCAGCCTGTGCCCTGTAGGCTTACCTAAAGGATTTTTTATACTTATTTCTCCATCAATTACACAAATCTGAAGCGTAATCACCTATCGCTGGAATTTTGTCAAGCCATAGAATCTTTACATCGTATGCCGGCCAGTTCTGCATCAATCGAAAGAGTATTTTCTTCATTTGGGTTAATACAAACAAAATTGAGAAACAGACTAGGCAATGAAAAAGCCCAGAAGCTTGTATACATCAACAGCAAATAAAGCAAATATACAAGAGTCTTATGATGAATGGTGAATTTACCATTTACTCGAATATAACGTGCCCTATTTTTGTCCATTTGTAGATTTCAATACTGAGGTGCGCGTTAAATTCTAGTACAAATCCGTTTCGTAGGTCGGAAGTAATATTGATCTACATAACAATGCATTGCTATAATTTTCGACTTCGTTCATTTTATCGTTAGCCTACACCATATGAAATTTAATTTCTGAAACCTAATGAAAAAATTGTTTTTGTCAGTTCTATAGTGCAAATGTGGAATATTGTGCATTGTCGATTTTAAACTCATTTAAGAGCGGTATCAGCTTTTATTGTGAAACTTGTCCATTTAGCAATAATAAATAAGCCCCTCCGAGGATTCCAGTGATGAACACATTAATGTGTAGGCCTACTTGTAGGCCTAAAACTGGCAGTTAACTGTAAATGTTTATGTGTTGGTTCATTATCCTATAAATACTATGACAAAATTCCAAATAAAATATCCTCCTATTGATGCGCATTATATTCTCCAACAAACTCTTTTTTTATGATTTTAAGTTTCAAAATCAGGGTGCGCATTAAATTCGAGGGTGCATTATATTGGAGTAGGCCTAAATACGGTAATTAACTATTGCTGGGAATTACACAGTGAAGTGGTACAGTGAGTCCCACGCAAGAGTTGGCCAATGACGCGGGATTCTGCGACGCGGCAGGCACAGCTCCAACTCCCAAGCGATTGGGTGAAATATCTACGCAAATAAAGCCGCGATCGGTGTAATGATTCAGGTTCTCACATTTACAGTTAAAATTACAATGAAAATAACCACATACCTCATCACAAGAGCTGTTGGAAATGTTCTTCTCTTGCATCCACACAATACTGGCACCTTTTTAGGAAATTTTCTTTCACACGCATAATTTCAGCTTCCGAGACATAGTTGTGATATTGTCTTTAAGTTCTTCTAACAGCATGTGACTATTATTTATGGGGAAACTTCAAAAATAAAGTGTATATTCCAATTTCCCATACATTAGAAGAACTTGAAGACAATATCACAAGAAAAATTAACTCTATTTCGGAAGCTGAACTTATGCGCGTAAAAGAAAATTTCCTAAAATGGTGCCAGTATTGTGTGGATGCAAGAGGAGAACATTTTCAACATCTCTTGTGATGAGGTACATGGTTATTTGCATTGTAATTTTAACTGTAAATGTGAGAACCTGAATCATTACACCGATCGTGGCTTTATTCGCTGTGCCCGCCACGACGCAGAAACCCGTGTCATTGGCCAACTCTTGCATGGGACTCACTGTATGAAATTACACTAAATACAATTTCAGGTTTCTGAGCTTGTAACTTTTAAATTTGTGATGTTTGGAAATAAGAACATGAAAGAAACTTCAATTGTTTTTATTCAATTTTATTTTAGCCGGATAAAATGCCTGGCTTTTTTCAAGTGGATAAAACTGGTAGCTCTACATTTGCACTCAGTAGGCCTAAGTAGGCCTACTACAGGTTCTGAGCTTGTAACTTTTAAATTTGTGATGTTTGGAAATAAAAACATGAAAGGAACTTCAATTATTTTTATTCAATTTGATTTTAGCCGGATAAAATGCCTGGCTTTTTTCAAGTGGATAAAACCGGTTAAAACCAGGCCGGCTTTTTCATAACAACCCTGTCTGTCGCGGGCCATACTGAACCTTTCTGAGGGCCATATTTACCTCGCGGGCCGTACTTACCCATCACTCGCCTAGTATATTTGAAAAATATATAGGCCCTATTCTGTGGTTGATGCTCAGGATTCAATTTGCGTTTATTCACTAAAGCTCAGTTCTCTGAAGAAGAAGCAATCAGATCAGAGTGCATAAATTGTCCGTTAAGTAAAACCGCAGTAATCACTTCAGGAGTTCTGAACTAATGAGACAGATAAACTCCAATTAAGTTACGTGGGCAGTACTCAGAGGCTGTTGTCCATCTATACTTATGACTTCATAGCCAAGGTTTAAAACAACTATGTAATTACTCCGAATCCTGACTGCTAGTTGCAAGAAATTTAGTTTTTTCATATTATATAAGTCATATATAAGGGATTAGGAGAAAATAGGGAATGACAATTTATTATAATATATTGCAATACTCGTGCAGGAAGTGTGTCGCATAGAATTTGACTGTGACAGGGGAAAAAACGTGAAATATGCCAACCTTACCACATTATTATTTTATCTTGGTGCACTGCCTTCATGATCTCATGCATGATCACTTAGGCGGTGCTTGTTAGCGATCGATTACTTTCGCCTGGCGGTTCTCACAAGTTGTTAATGCACATTGTGCATGCTCTTATTTTCGTCTGTCACCAAAACAATAGTAGCATATATCATGAACGGGAAATGGATGAAAAACACTATCGTAGAAAAATATATTAAACTTAACCTGCCAACTAGTTGGACTTTGGGAATGATAAATTTCCTAGTAGACCTAACCAGCGCCGTAATTGCCTTATCTATGGTTTTTGTAAAAGTATTTATTGTAAAAAAAAGAAGTGTTTTTGTAAAAGTTTTAAAGTTTACCGCGGGGTTTTTGTGCAGTAATAGCTTTCAGAACGGCAGATATGGAATATCAATATCATTATTATTATTATTATTTTTATTATTATTATTATTACTATCGTTATCATTATTATTATTATCATTATTATTAAAAGTATGCTAGTAGATTTTGTTATTAAATCATATACATTCCAAAAACGAAACGAGATTTATGAGTTGACGTTTATTAACGCTAAAATTGATACACGAAATTTAGTATACGTTGATGCGTGAAATTTAATAAAACATGTTACAGAGTAGCTTTTGAAACCATTTAGAAACCTGTATACTAAACTGAATGTCGTGAGCAGATAATTTTAAAACACAAAGTGCGTTGATAATGAAGCTCTATGAAGATAATGCTGTAGCAAAAGCCGGCTGGAACAGCAAGCTGGGAGTGGTGTGGGGTATATTGCTGTGACAACTACAACATGCCCCGATAAATAACAAAACACGGAGCCAATAATTGCTTGCGTCTCTCTTTCTCTCTTCAGCCTGGTTTACACCCTCCCCAGGCATCCTACAGTACTAGTATCACAAAGATGATTAGACAACCTGCAGGGTGCACAAACCAAATCGCTCCACACAAAAAGGGAAATTTCACTTTCATTTTCAAAATCTTGCATTTAATTTTCCTTCACAAAAAATGAAATGTCTATGCTATACATTTCCAATCTAATCATCCTTTACCTCCATTCATAGAATTTATAACAAATAGAATAATTATTACCTAAGTTGAATAGGAAGATTGTGATTCATTCTGGAAGTGACAATGTAAACGATGCCAAGAACTGTCAAAAGTTTGACTGAAATGTCATTTAACCAAGTGTAATAAAATAAATAAAAAATAATCATTAAATCTCATCGTTCTTTTAAAACACATAATACGTATTTCACTGTTAAGATATAATTCACGCAATGTTAATTAAAAGTTAATCAAATTAGTTTTGAAGACCAAAAAAAACAGTCTTTTAGATGAGTATCGCTACCATCTGTTCACATTTGTCACGCATTCCTCATTCAAATAATCTCTTATTTCTGTTCCACACAAATTAATTATTTCAATCTGCTGTTTCAACATTTAATTGAATTTAAATGAAATGAAACGAATAGCCTTTTGTGTCTGAAAGACTAACGTCTCCTCTTCCGAAGGGAACTACTCCACGTAAGTAATGAGGTTTTCACTTGTAGTTCCTTGGGTCGATGCTGAAGTTTGCGCACTTTCTCACTTCCTTATGGTCACTCACTAGTTGCACACATGTCTTCTTCGGATGTTTCTCCAACCATTGCGATCCCTTGCTGCTCTAGGCTAGTGTGCTCCTAGATCTTTCCTAAAGGTGACGACCCATCTGAGCTTTCTTTTTTCTGAAAGCATATTCTCCGAATGCGTTCTTAAACATTATAAATCCTGTTGTTATAAGCGCTGTTTTAGTGGCTGGTGAGTCAAAGGGGTAATAAAAACTCAAGGGAAGACTGTAAGGTGTATATGTTGCACAAAACAATAAAATACTTGTGTTTATTTAAGGGCGTCAACATTGCAACATAGGTCCTCCTTAGATAATTCTCAGGTGTCTCTTTTCTTCAGTTTATTTCACTCTGAAGGTTATCAATACTCAAGATTAATGAATGTCAAGTTAAGGACCATTATTAGGAAGAGACATGTTTGTAACTGAAAGCGTATGGCGTAAATTTTTGGCATCACTATTTTTAAAGCAGTATTAACAACAATTAAACCATTTTATTTATTTTTCAATATGTATTTATTTTTAATTTTCATTAAAGAACATTATACAAATTTAATATTAATATTATACAATATTTGTAGAGTTGTCAATATTATTTGGTCACTAATATTTGATAAGATTCCCCATCAACTATCGTAAATAGTCTAATCTGAATGCCATAGGAGTGTGGCCAGAATTTTTTCAGTCTCTAAATTAAAAATAATAGTAGTAACATAAAAAGGTTTGAATTTTTATATAATAGTAGTAACATAAAAGGTTTGAATTTTTATATAATAGTAGTAACAGTTCAACCATTAAAATATTAGTAATTTATTTCTTATTTGTTCCTTTTTAATTATTTTTAAATAACCTTATTAAATATAACTCTTTCCTCTCACCGCATTACAGTAATTACAGACGTACCCCGAATAATGTTTGTAAATTTATCTACATAATTTTATCTTATAGCATTTTCTTTTCGTGTTTGCAATTTTATATTGCTTGTAAATTTAAATACATAAAAATATTTTCGTATGGAAGAAAAACTATCAATATGTAAAATTTATATCCTAATTAAATAAATAAAATAAAATAAAAATGTAACTCAAAGTTCTTATTGTCTGTCAATAATACCTGTCTGTTATATCATACCTCATGATGGAGTTTCTCTGAAATATCTACTCTTATACAATTCAACGGCCCTAAATAGCGTGCTTGCTCGCCCGCTTCGTGAGACATCGGGTATACTCGGCGATGTTCGTCTCTCGCAGTGTAAACTTTCATGACGACTACAAAATTAGAAAGGAAAACCGTTTCTTTATTATATAAGGCCTAAGTGAAATGAACACAATGAACAAATATTCTAATTTTATTTTTACTTACAATTTTCATAGCTCTGAACCACAAACATTTTTAATAATCTACCAGTGTAATTTTCTTAAAAATCCTGGAGTCAATGAATAATGGCGGGCGAAGCCGGGGGCAACAGCTGTAAAATATTGATGGTTTTATCTCTTGAAATATCGCTGATAATAATAATCCAAACAAACAATTCCTTCCCTTGAAACATTATATAATTTCTGAAAATTACACTGAATTGATAAAATAAAATTCACATCATATTCATGTCAATAAACAGCTGAGAAACAATATGTATTATGTGCTCACAGCACTGCCTTCTAAACTGTAGTTCACAGGTTCTTTGGAACTGCATAATCGATTCTGATATAGTTTTCCCAGGGGGCGCTTTCATGTCGTGGAATGTACTCTAAAGCAGGAATTTTAGCTGTTTCATTAATTATTAATGGCTTAGTTTATGAATGATTCGCGTGCAAGCGTTAATAAATATAATGCTTTAATAATTATTATACTCTTAATTTTTAATTTTTAAAAGAATTATCAGTAGTACCTCCTAGTAACTTACATTTTGATACGATAGGGCATAAAATTAAACTGCACACTAACTTAATAAAGCTTATTTACAAGAACCTATTTCTAACATAAGTGAGCTCAAATCTTAGGTTTATGCCGATTAACTGTCATGTACACAGACATTTGAAGTGCCAATTCCATTATTGATAATCCATCCTCACTGCTTCAAGAAGCACGTATGGAAATGACATTTCCAATCTTCCAATCAGTAGTCAACACACATGCGTTGCCAGAACATAATCTCTGGCCATCCGTGTTTCCTAACACATTTCAGAAATCCAGTCCGCCTCTACATGTGACGTCATAACACTTAGTCTAATAATTAAGACAGATATATATAAGTTTTCATGAACCACAGACTATTGTCTCTGTTGGACGTTACATGAGAATATTATAGGAGAAAAATTCCTCCGACACTGGGACTTGAACCCAAGACCTTTGGCTATTCGCGCCAATGCTCTACCAACTGAGCTAAGCCGGAGCTCAATTCACAGTGCCGGAAGGAACCTCTCTCCTATGACTGATTGCCCTAAAGGTCTACCTCACAAACAGACAAGTTATGTCATATGTAGTACTGTGAGGCACACTAATTAGTGATTTTTGTGACCGGGCTCCCACTGTTATTGTACAGTTGACATTCAAGACAGATATATATAAGTTTTCATGAACCACAGACTATTGTGTCTGTTGGACGTTACATGAGAATATTATAGGAGAAAAATTCCTCCGACACTGGGACTTGAACCCAGGACCTTTGGCTATTCGCGCCAATGCTCAACCAACTGAGCTAAGCCGGAGCTCAATTCACAGTGCCGGAAGGAACCTCTCTCCTATGACTGATTGCCCTAAAGGTCTACCTCACAAACAGACAAGTTATGTCATATGTAATACTGTGACTACAAATGTACAGGCCCTAAGAAAGCTAGGTTTTTACTTATGGAAAGTAAAAGAAAAAAGACACAAAAAACAAATGTCATCATAGACAAATAGCGAAGAAGAAATTGTATATACCCTGTTTGTAATTGAGTAACCATATAATTGATCGAATTATGGCTAAACGACCAACGGTCACTGCCATAATTCAACAATGTAATGTACCGCAACTAATAAATAAATAAATAAATAAATAAATGTAATACTGTGAGGCACACTAATTAGTGATTTTTGTGACCGGGCTCCCACTGTTATTGTACAGTTGACATTCAAGACAGATATATATAAGTTTTCATGAACCACAGACTATTGTGTCTGTTGGACGTTACATGAGAATATTATAGGAGAAAAATTCCTCCGACACTGGGACTTGAACCCAGGATCTTTGGCTATTCGCGCCAATGCTCTACCAACTGAGCTAAGCCGGAGCTCAATTCACAGTGCCGGAAGGAACCTCTCTCCTATGACTGATTGCCCTAAAGGTCTACCTCACAAACAGACAAGTTATGTCATATGTAGTACTGTGAGGCACACTAATTAGTGATTTTTGTGACCGGGCTCCCACTGTTATTGTACAGTTGACATTCAAGACAGATATATATAAGTTTTCATGAACCACAGACTATTGTCTCTGTTGGACGTTACATGAGAATATTATAGGAGAAAAATTCCTCCGACACTGGGACTTGAACCCAGGACCTTTGGCTATTCGCGCCAATGCTCTACCAACTGAGCTAAGCCGGAGCTCAATTCACAGTGCCGGAAAGAACCTCTCTCCTATGACTGATTGCCCTAAAGGTCTACCTCACAAACAGACAAGTTATGTCATATGTAGTACTTATATATATCTGTCTTGAATGTCAACTGTACAATAACAGTGGGAGCCCGGTCACAAAAATCACTAATTAGTGTGCCTCACAGTACTACATATGACATAACTTGTCTGTTTGTGAGGTAGACCTTTAGGGCAATCAGTCATAGGAGAGAGGTTCCTTCCGGCACTGTGAATTGAGCTCCGGCTTAGCTCAGTTGGTAGAGCATTGGCGCGAATAGCCAAAGGTCCTGGGTTCAAGTCCCAGTGTCGGAGGAATTTTTCTCCTATAATATTCTCATGTAACGTCCAACAGAGACAATAGTCTGTGGTTCATGAAAACTTATATATATCTGTCTTGAATGTCAACTGTACAATAACAGTGGGAGCCCGGTCACAAAAATCACTAATTAGTGTGCCTCACAGTACTACATATGACATGACTTGTCTGTTTGTGAGGTAGACCTTTAGGGCAATCAGTCATAGGAGAGAGGTTCCTTCCGGCACTGTGAATTGAGCTCCGGCTTAGCTCAGTTGGTAGAGCATTGGCGCGAATAGCCAAAGGTCCTGGGTTCAAGTCCCAGTGTCGGAGGAATTTTTCTCCTATAATATTCTCATGTAACGTCCAACAGAGACAATAGTCTGTGGTTCATGAAAACTTATATATATCTGTCTTGAATGTCAACTGTACAATAACAGTGGGAGCCCGGTCACAAAAATCACTAATTAGTGTGCCTCACAGTACTACATATGACATAACTTGTCTGTTTGTGAGGTAGACCTTTAGGGCAATCAGTCATAGGAGAGAGGTTCCTTCCGGCACTGTGAATTGAGCTCCGGCTTAGCTCAGTTGGTAGAGCATTGGCGCGAATAGCCAAAGGTCCTGGGTTCAAGTCCCAGTGTCGGAGGAATTTTTCTCCTATAATATTCTCATGTAACGTCCAACAGACACAATAGTCTGTGGTTCATGAAAACTTATATATATCTGTCTTGAATGTCAACTGTACAATAACAGTGGGAGCCCGGTCACAAAAATCACTAATTAGTGTGCCTCACAGTACTACATATGACATAACTTGTCTGTTTGTGAGGTAGACCTTTAGGGCAATCAGTCATAGGAGAGAAGTTCCTTCCGGCACTGTGAATTGAGCTCCGGCTTAGCTCAGTTGGTAGAGCATTGGCGCGAATAGCCAAAGGTCCTGGGTTCAAGTCCCAGTGTCGGAGGAATTTTTCTCCTATAATATTCTCATGTAACGTCCAACAGAGACAATAGTCTGTGGTTCATGAAAACTTATATATATCTCTCTTGAATGTCAACTGTACAATAACAGTGGGAGCCCGGTCACAAAAATCACTAATTAGTGTGCCTCACAGTACTACATATGACATAACTTCTCTGTTTGTGAGGTAGACCTTTAGGGCAATCAGTCATAGGAGAGAGGTTCCTTCCGGCACTGTGAATTGAGCTCCGGCTTAGCTCAGTTGGTAGAGCATTGGCGCGAATAGCCAAAGGTCTTGGGTTCAAGTCCCAGTGTCGGAGGAATTTTTCTCCTATAATATTCTCTAATAATTAAATTTGTATGTGAAGTTTCAGTTTCCGAACTCAGTACCAACATCAATGAAAACTCATTATTCACGTATTAAGCACCATTTGGTAGGTTTCACAGGCAAAATAATCGACTTCAACATTCTGTTGGAGGCAAATGTTTTTAAAATTAAGCAAGGCTATTTAACAATAGCTGTATACTGCTAATGGGGCCTGCAACCAGTCCCCAGTATGCTGGAGGTTTATCCCAAAGATTTTCTTTGCCTGCTTGTTACCGTACAGACGTGAAATCGTCGCAATTCTTATAATTTCACGTGCATAAAAGAAAGAAATTATTTGCTCAGAAAGCCTGTTCTTTTTCAAATTAACGACTGCACTTCACATGATCTTCCTAACAAGGAAGCCTACCTAAATCTTGAAATCACAAATAGACCATATTAAGGAATTTCTCAACTTTATCGTGGAAGTAGATTCATTTCAAATTATCATATCAACTGGACATTTTTATACTTACAGCAGCAGGTTGTTATGCACGATATGAATGATTATTATTTCATACCATCTAGGCTATAACATTTATTTAGTTGTTAAAAAAATAATTACCGTTATTGGGTACTATGCAAGGGATTTCAAGAATGGGGATTAATCCGTACGTTATTGTGCCTGCATTTACAAAATACTAATTTACATTCCAACCTTGCTATTCTCTAGTCACTTCGTGGTGTGTCTATTAAAAACTAGCGACAAAGGCGTCAAAAAATCTGAGTCACATATTAGCTTTACATATATTCTATTATATATTGAGTATGTATTCAATCGCCGTTTCTATAGAGCTTTTATTACACTACCAGCATGATTTTTGCGGCAAAGAATCTAATAAGTGATTTTAACTAAATAAGGTCTCCTGATTTCAGAAAAGTCACTGTTTTGTTTTGTTTCAAATGTAGTTTTTTTTTTATTGTGTCACTGCTTCTCGGTACTGCTTTCCAATAACACTGAATCGGCCACCGATGTACATCAAACTAGGAATCATGAAGCAGTTTGGACAAAAGTAGTCCCTGTTTTCAGTACACTGCAAACAAGTTTCCACTTTTATGAGATGCAAAGGTCGAGGAAGGTATTTTTGATGAGCCACAAATTAGAAATCTTCTGAAAGACCGAAACTTTGAACTGATGACGAATGCCTTGAAATTTGCATTAACGAGTTGTGAATCCGCTGAACGAGACAAACTTCCGAACAAAACGGCGAAGGTTCTATCGAAGAAAATCTATGAACTTTCAAACATCGAGTCGAATGGGGAGCATAACGTATCGGCCTCTAAGAGCGTTTTTAATATTAAAATCACATTGTTATCGTCGACCCACATCTATATAACTATATAGGGTAACTATCCGGAGTACTTGTCTTCCCTTTAGCCTCGTTTAAGACCATGAGTGCTTTATTGTAATGTTAAACATCAAAGTTGTAAGAACTCCCTGTGAGATATAACAGTTATGTGTTGAAAGAGTAAAAATTTCAAGGAAACCTGCCAAGGACATTATAATTATATCATCATTGTTCACCCAACCTGGTTACTCATAGAAGGCGCTTTGATTTTGTTACAAAAATAATCTGTGTAACTTGTTTAATTTAAAATTCTATTGCTCACTGTAACTTTTTGTATACCAATTTTTTTTTTTCTGCTGAATATAAAACATATTTCTACCCCTTCTGCGGTGTATTTTCCAATTGGTGTACGGCTACCAGACCCAAACACGCGGGACTGTTACAACTTTCATTTTATCTAACAAAACCACCCTCGTAACCCTCCACCTCTCACCCCAGCTTGCAACATATTCCAAACTTCCGCGCCGTTATAAAAATCTGGAAACAAAAACCTCATAGAGAGCAACGCATTCGCTGATAACGACTAAACATCCCAACCATGAACTTGAAGCCAAACGAGACAACTCTGCAAAGGCGAACAAAGGAGTTCAACGTGTCGTTCAAATAATATGAAATTGCTTGTGGTAATTACATTATAAGGCTAGCGGAGGTTTAAATTATTTAGAGATCGGTGGAAGGAGTGAAGATAAAGCATCCATTTATACGGGTCCTTGGGGATACATTTCAAATGTTTGTATAATGAAATAGTATTTCGGCTCAGAGCATTGTGTTGTATATTTGTTTTTATAGAGCAATTTGGTCAGCGTTGCGCAAATGTAGGTGAAAATATAGGTAGCCTATTTCATTAAATTAATCGGAAAAATCATTGTGAAGTGTCAATATTATACATTACACTTCACAAAATTATTATACCCAGCAAGTAAAATCTTACCAAATTAAAACATGTTTCAAAGGGTTATCTCCATCATCAGTTGAGATCTATTGACGAGTTTTTTCTCTGTCCACCAGATGCTCCTCTCTCTCCTGACTGTATTAATTTTTATATGAGATCACTCTTCTTAGGGATGGCAAAATTTGTAAGTCTATTCATACAACTGAAAGACATCTGGTGTGCAGAGAAACAAACTCGTTAGTAGATCTCAGCTGATGATGACGGGCATAGTCCTTTGAAACATAATTATGTTTAATTTGGTACGATTTTACTTGCAATAATTGAATGTCTTAATTTTAATGTATAACATAGTTATTTCTGATATTTTACAGGCCTCTCGGCTCCTAACCACGAGGCCTTTCGAATCGAGCCTGAATTACAAACGTTATTGTCTCGGTCAACCAACTCGATTGAACAACGTATTGAAGTAGTTTCAAAGGTAACATCATGTGATTCTAAGCGGGTAAACTTATTTAGAACTAACTAAACTGACAAGAACATATTCGCCGGTTGCGTTATCTACCTTCGTCTTATCATGTTCTAATTTGGAAAACTTGTTCTAAAGATTCGAATCCCGCCCACTGTAGAATATAATGCAATTATCTTCAGTAAAATAAAATATACCTCAAACTTGTTGATAATAACTAGGGTGGGCTCGTTTCATTTGGCTGTACTGAGACATGTGGTCAGCAAGCACAGCCGTTAACAATGTATCTCGGAGCCTTTATTTCTTCACTCAATAACACTGATATTTAGACCTAACAGTTACAGACGTTTTACAAAGGTGTGTGAATAAATGTGCAAAATAATTAATAATTTGGAGGCCTGGCTTCTACTAAACCCTTTTGCATATTATGTGTTCTCAAACGTTTATTATTATTGTTATTATTAAGTTATTAATATTGATATTATATTATCATCATTATTATATTATTATATGTATTAATAAAAATGTTAATAAAATAACAAACAATGAAAACGTAACATAATAATCCATATCTTATATCTTCAGTATTATAGAGAATGCAATTCAGGCAATGCAAAACTAATAACATTATAGTCCTACGTTTTCCGACTGCAATGCCCGTAAGTAACAAAATATATGGCTGACGGCAGCATTCCTATGGGTCTACCGCATTTAACATGCCCAGGCATTTACGGCCAATATATAATTTTAATCTGAGTAGAAACTGGTCACCTTATTTTATGAATATGAATATATATACAGAATGCTTCAGAAAAATGTATACACACTTTGAAGTGTCATAGAAAATCTATTTTCCGTTCTACGAGGTTAAATTTCTGGAAATGGAAAGCTTAAAGTCCAATTTGAAAAATACATTACTTTCTGATGAAAATGTGATTGTTCAAATGTTCAAAATGGTGGCCTTCAGCATCTATACATTTCTGAGTACGAGTCACCACTGATTCCGTACATCGTACCAAAGTGTCCAATGAGATTTCTGCGCTTGAATCTCATTCCAAAGTGTGTCTAAGTTACGTTGTTTACGTTTGTACACATCTTTTACTGTGCCCCTTAAGAAGAAATCCAGCGGCGTTAGGTCTGGAGAGCATACAGGAAATTCGATTGGCTCCCTGCGTCCTATCCACTGCCTTGGCAAATTTCGGTTCAGGTATGCTCGTACGTCCTTTGACAGTGTGGCGGAGCGCCATCTTGTTGGTAATAAAACCGTATAATACACGAATGGCAGGGAATATGGAATGAGCAAGCATTGTTTGGTACTTTTCATTGTTGGATGATTATGGCACGATTGTTGAATCTATTCTGCTGCAATCTGTTGAAGAAATATAACATTACTTTCTCCCAGAAATTGAACCTTGTAGAACGGGAAATAAATTTTCTATAACAGTTCAAAGTGTGTATACATTTTTCTGAAACACTCTGAAATATATATATAGGTTTTAAACTGTTTTTATGGGTTTTGTAAGGTTATTTCCTTCTCCTGTAAAAAAAATTAACATTTCGACACTGGTCCCTACGATTGTTTCGTGTGTATTTGTATTGGATAACGAATATGTTGTTTCACAGCACACGTTTCATTAACGCCTGATGAGTAAGGAAAACGATACAACTGCTGAGCTGCTTTTGTATAATGCCTTTTATTATTGGACGTATGAAGTGGAATAGTCATAGGTAATACCACAAGGGCTTTCATATTGTCAATAATATAGAACCGCGCAAAAAGTATATGTATATATTAACAATGTCCGAAGAAATTAAAGTTCGCGTGGTATTCAATGGGAATATTTAGAAAAATATTGATAAATAAATTATTAAATCCAGACAACAATCTATATTATATTAATTAATAAAATCAGGTAAACTGATGTAATGAAGTGCCAGTATGTTTTTATTTAATCAGTTATGATTGCAATTATGATATGCAGAATACAGAAAACAAAGTCAAATTGGCCGGTTTCGGGATTAGTACCATGGAACTCCAGAATGTGAGGCCAAGACGTTACCATCTCGGCCACCTGGGCCAGTTGAACAGTCTAGTTGGATAAGCGCATGTAAAGCAATAGTGTTATTTGTCATAGCTAACTGTATTATAATTGCCAAAGCCTTATAAGATCACAGTAAAGCAATTGACTAAGTTGTCATGATAACTTATTTGCATTTCATAAATTCTTTCCAATACGTATATTACCAACAAATAGGCACTAAATTGAGCATTACTCCGAAACAGATCAACCGATTTTATCCAATATCAATAGACGTCTTCCTATGGACATTATAAATGTGTATACCAAGTTTCATAAAAATCCGGTAAAGCGTATTTGAGTTACCGCGTCTTTAAAATAGACACTAAATTGGGTTTTACTCCAGTACCGGTCTACCGATTTGGTCCAAAATCAGTAAACGTCTTTCCATGTACATTATAAATGGGTATACAAAGTTTCAGGAAAATCCAATAAAGCATATTTGAGTAATCGCGACTTCTTATATATTAACATAAAAGGCACTAAATTGGGCATTATTCCGGTACTGGCCAACCGATTTGGTCGAATATCAATATACGTCTTCCCATGTACATTATAAATGCGTATACGAAGTTTCATAAAAATCCGATAAAGCGTATTTGAGTTATTGCGCCTTTAAAATAGACACTAAATTGGGTTTTACTCCGGTAACGGTCAACAGATTAGGTTCAAATTCAATAGGGCACTTCTCATGGACGTCATAAATGCGTATGCCAAGTTTCATGGAAATCTGATACAGCGTATTTGAGTTACATGAGTTACATGGAAATCTGATACAGCGTGAACCGATTTGGTTCAATATCAATAGGGTTCTTCCCATGGACATTATAAATGTGTTTTCCAAGTTTCATGAAAATCCGAAATAGCGTATTTGAGTTATGGTTCGTACAGACGCACGGACGGACGGACAGACGGACGGACAGACAGACAGACGGACAGACATTTTTTACTTCCTCTGTCCGTACCATAGGTACTATAGGTAGAGGAAGTATTGTTTTCGACCCCAAAGTTCGAAGTTGCGTTTCTGTGTGTCTGTGTGGGATATCTGTGAACAGGCTAGCTCGAAAACGGAAAATCGTATGAAAACAAAATTTCGTATTTGGGTCAGGTACTTTCTGAAGATGTGAGATGAAGATTGTCGACAAGTTTCTCTTATTTTTAAGGAAACTTTACATGAAGAATTTTTCGTTTTTCGCGATTTTCTCGAAAACGGCTCTAACGATTTTCTTTAAATTTTGCATTTGGGTTGCGTATACTAAGAGCTAAAACTTTTATTTGAAACATTTTTTCGAAAAAATTCTCTGAAGGGTAGTTATGAGCCACCCACTGTGAATACAAGATCTTTGTAATACGGCCTCATGTAACGGAAAGTCGTACGAAAACAACATTTTGTATTTGGGTTAGGTACCTTCTGAGGCTGTGACACGAAGAGTGGCGACAACTTTCCCTTACTTTTAAGGGGACTTTACACGAATAAATTTTCGTTTGTCACGATTTTCTCAAAAACGGCTCTAACGATTTCCTTTAAATTCTGTACATGGAGTGCTTATACCAAGAGCTAAAACTTTTATTTGAAACTTTTTTCAAAAAAATTCTCTGAAGGGTGGTTGTAAACTACCCATTGTTTGTAGATACTCTGTCTTGCCTGGTGAACAACTCAATACGCGGACATTCACGGCATCTCATTCTAAATAAGTACGTGAAGTGAGAAAGATGTATTGTTGGCCATGCTTACAGTAAAGAAATGTCTGAGGGGAATATTCGATAAATTTTGGAAATTATTCTGAATGGCGGAAAGTTCAATAAACGTTTGCAGTCACTTGTTTTTCTTCTTTTTTTTTTTTAGTTTGTCCATAGCCTGTGATTTTAGTCGAAACATTCAAATGAGGGGCTATGAGGTATTTACAGCATAATTAGCGAAAAATTGTGTCTTGCGATTCTGTACAAGGATATGTGAATACAGTAGGCTACTGCTAACTTTTATTTGGGCAGAGGAAGTTATGTGACTTTCACATCAGATTTTTCGTCCCCCACACAATCTCATAATGCACCATACTGGCACTTAATAAACTGAACATATAGATAACGCGTTATATGTATGTATATAAACACATTATTTTTATCGCACTGACATGTTTTTCCCGGCCTTCTGGATAGTTACTGCTAATTTACGATAATTTGCCCACCTAACTGAAAACAATACATTATCGAAACAATTTCGCGAGCAATTATTACAAAAAGGAAAAAAGTTTGCACATAAAGTGCGAGAGTACATTAACTAGTGCTATCAACTTCGACAAGATACTATATTGACAATATTGCACTGGTAGATGGCTCTGAATAAGTGAAATTTATATGCTCTTAACACTCCTTTGGCTAGTTGGTACATGAGATATTGCTATCCCTGCTCTAATCATGGGTGATACTAATTTCTTACTTCAAATCTCGACACAGAAAAGTGGTCGCATTGCGGGAGTGCATTTTTTGTTTTGTTTTTACCTTAACCTCAAGTAAAGTCAAGAGGAAAAATCTTCAAAGCTTGACTTTATGAAATAGCAGATAATTTGTAGGAAAAAGTGTTAGCCTACATGTAAAACCTGTAGGTCTTAGTATACGTAGTGTACAAAATTGGTATAATATCGTTAGAACCTTTATAGGAAAACTACTTATAACAAACTTGCTTCGTGTCACTCTGTCACATTCCTAGAATATATTTAACTTGAAAATAAAATTTCTTCTTCTCATGATTTTTCGTTTTATATATATAAGGGAAGGAGGATGAAGCTGAGACATTGTGATGCAGAGAGAGAGAAATGACAGAGAGTGGCAGAGACACAGAGAGACAAAGTAACGGTCAGACGAACAGAGAAGCTCTTTTTAAAAAAATTGGTTGTCTGGAATGTGGTGTTCAGAATGTTATTAATGTCCAAAACGCGAAGTACAATTTCAGGATCGAAACTTCCTCTACTTACAGAGTCTACGGTATCTATGAGGCCAGAAAGCAAAAAAGCACGTAACAACTTGGATTGAAGGAACCAACTTAAAATGCGACAGTCTACGCCAGAAAAAACTTTAAATCCTAGAAGACACTTACGCCAAGCTAAGTATAAAATTTTGTTTCCACAGGATTTTTCACAACACACAGACGTATTTTTTAATTTACTTTTTTTAATAAAGGGTGTAATTTAATGAAGTCTAGTTTCAGGATCTAACACAAGATATTCTCCACTTATAGTACTTATGCTACCTACTGGTAATGAGAGTTATATTTAAGGCACCAACTTGCGAAAAAAATTGATTACGACGAAACAAAACTATAATTCATACGAACACAAAGTAAGAAACATAGTTACATGTAGTTCTTACCTCGCTTGTCAGATCTAAGCAGAGAGTATATTTTGCTGTCACAGAGATGCTGAAAGAGGCCACAGTGTTCCCTAGACTCGTCTGGCGCGTTTGTGTTGCGGGCAGCAGAAACACATAGGCGACACAGGGGAAGTCCCAATGAGGCACAAGCAAGATCCCTGAGATGAATCTTTATCTGCTGTGGGGTTTCCAGAAATGGATCTATATCTGTTTTTATAGAATCGCCCCAGTACGTGTCCGACATGGTCAATAGAGTTAGTAACAAGAACCATGATTACTCCTAAAAGAGAGACTATATTCGCGCTAGTTAAATGCATTCTTTTAGAAAAAGTCTACCTAGCATCTAACCTATTGCTATAAATTATCATTTAAGAACGAAGTAGTCTTAATGAAGCCATCAGGAACAGGTATTAGAATTCCATAGTATTGTTCGTTTAAGTATCGATATCAATAATTCTATGTAGATACCATTATCACAGCAACTATTTATCTTGTGACCCATCTTTCTAAAAACAAAAATCATTAAATTTAAAATGTTAACCAGTATGAGTTGTCCTTTGCTTTACAACGTTGATAATTTTTTTATGAGAGATCTTATTATCCCTTGACTAGCATTTTTGTTTCCTCCCTGCTTTGAAATCTGTGTTTCTAATAACGGTATACTGAATAGCATAAGTAATAATGCTCGTCTGTTAATTTTATACTACAATTTTAAAATAAAAATGGTTGTTGCATTTATTTAAAGATGTTTAATTTTCATAAACATAATACAAATATTTTATTCCGAACAGCGAAACGATGAAGATGCTTTGAATCTAAGGCTTCCCGGAGATAGTAAGCAAGTAAATAATTTAGTCTCTTTATTATTTTAATCTATAAATTATTTTCTACTATTATTGAAACCGTCTTATTAAATACAATTCGACTTTAGGATTTTCTCTAGTTATTGTTAATAATGATGGTTCTCAGGCCTTGTACAGAAGTTAAATTTTCAGTTGAAGCGAACTACGCGACATGGTCCAAAAAATACAACTAGTCTGTACATTAAAATGAACAAATTTATGGCAAAAAGTACAGTTTCCTTTGGCCTACTTACTGATTTCAGTCTTCCCTCTGTCTTACAGACAGATTTCGAGTCTTAAATTTGAATTAGGTCATTACCTAAAAGTAATGCAGAATATCAATCTTACCGTTCGTTTTGAAAACGCAAGGATCAACCATAATAGGATAAAGAGGGGGAGAAACCATATTTTTACAAATTATGCCACTTTTTCTCTCTAGAAGTTATTGGTTTAATGGTTGAAATTCATGATACGATCAGATCCTGGATTCCATACCTGGATTCGTCTAAGGCTGAAGGAAATTATAAGAAACATAGTTCCCTCAATAAGGTGCTGCTCATCCGAGATGAACGCAGATCATATAAAATTCCCAATTAGTGCATATGGATTGAGCACAAACAAGTTGAAGTCATATCTTGGAGGTAAACATAACAAATAACTAAAATTATTTTCTTTCCTACTTTATTCAGGTTTAGAACCGGCTTCGTCAATGCTGTTAAAAGTGTTGTTTATTTCTGTTAAAATACTTTAAAATTCTTCCTATTTTATTTTAAGCATTTAAAAAAGTTCTGCAGTGAGAGTCAAGTATTTCAATTCCAATTTCTAATCTACCTTTCCATCTAATTTTTATAGTTGAAATGTATATTTTTTCTGTATTTATGCTATTTATAAAGATTCAGCTCTGCGCCCTTTTCAATTCACAGGGAAACATGCCTACCACTGCCTGAAGACTCAAATCACGTAACACAATACCGATCTACGTTCTTTTCAAAACCAGATAACAACCTATATATGCTCTCCACATGCTCTATCTTTGTTCGAATTTTTAAAGATCAATTTTTGTATAATGAGAACGTGAAAATTAAGTTAAGGAATGAAATCTATACTTTATAGTCGATTTCAGCCCTAATAGTTCAATTATAAATGGCAGATGCATTGTGTGAGCCCAACTTGTAGGGTTGTTTCTATTCCGTTTGTGCTCAATTCGAATGGCACTACTAACTACACACAGATATATATATATATATATATATATATATATATATATATATAGAGAGAGAGAGAGAGAGAGAGAGAGAGAGAGAGAGAGAGAGAGAAATATTTCTGATCACTGTGTTCAACACGTGTAAACCCTAAAGCGAGTCAACTTCCATCCTTCTGAGGTCTACTGTATAAGATGCAATACATGCACGACTGTATATTTTATTTTTGTTGCTCTTGTTTTATTTATTCTAAATGGCCGTACAAGTACAATCAAACTCTGTGTACCATGATTATCGTTAAATGTTACTGGAGTGGTTACTTTTATCAATAAATAAATATTTTCTACTTGAAACTAAAGAGTACTGGATAATAAATTTCACCACAGTAGTATGTGGGGTTCCTAAATCTGAATTTGATAAAACTCAAACGAAAATTCTAGTTCTAACAGCATAAAAAGCTTTCATTTAATTCTCGTAGCATATCTATCTTAGATATCGACATATCTAAACTTGCATAATCTTACAAAAAATGTATAGCAATTCGTTTAGGGAAAACACCGGCGACAATTTTGAGTTAAGATGCAGATTTATATTAGATTTTTTAAAAATATAATTGACACTTTCCCAAACAAAACTGACAAATCTATGATCCAGGGGTCTATGGTTAAAGACAGCTCAAAAGTTGTAATATTTCATTTACACACTTAAATATATTTTATTGTTACAGCAACAGTCCATGAAGTACCTATAGAAGACACTTTACGCCGTAAGAGACATTTTAGTGCAAGTACACTTATCATTGTATAATGCTATGAAGACTTGTAGATAACGTTCAAAGCGAAGCCTAATTATGTTTCTCTGACACTCTGACAGGTTTCCCGTGGTGTAAAATTATTTCCTCTAACATTCGTCTAGTGAAAAGAACTGCACCTTTGTGGAAAGGAAATCATATTATAATATAATATGAAATAAACCTGTATAAATACAAGATAACATATTACTGTATAGACCTGTCAACATGTGTATGTGTGTTTGTGTGCGCATGTGTGTCAGTGCACGGATGGTATGTTTATACGCATCTATTTTACGAGAGATATGTTGAGTGACATTTCCAAAACTGAGTGAGAAACACTGCATATCTCATTTGTATTCAGAAGTAATAACATTCATCATCATTTTAAATAGTCTACAAGTTTTCCTGTAAGAAGCAGTCATCAAAAAAATAAACATATTTAATTTAATTTACTGTTTTCATTTTGTTTTATATATTACGAGCTTATAGTTTCCAGAATGAATTATTTATAATATGGAATTTTTGCCTTCCATACCACTACCAAAAATGATTTGTAATAAGAACTATACTTAATGCATGTATCTATCACACTGTTTGTATTTTAACGGATATTTAACGGTGGTTTTGTGCTGTTTTTCGGCCTACAGTCATAGCCTGTGTGCCAGAAGTTTGTTCTACAGACATAGGACTGTCGCGTTTATGCACTATAAATGACACCGACCTCAAAAGGGATTTATTCCGCGAACCCGGGCACAAGGCTAGTGCCTTGCCGGTGCTCCATCAGGCAGAGGTTTGTAGTTTCATTGTTTCCTTTGAAACACTGTTTGCAGAACCAGAGAATAGAGTTGGCCTACTGAAAATAAGGTCAGAATTTAATCTCTATGTTTGCTTTTCATACTTTTGTCTTCAGCTTTCCTAAATGTGTAGGCCTATACTAGGCCATTAAATCGTAATTTGGTGGCTTTCCGTTCATTGAACGTTTAACAAGGATATCTCCTGGTAAAGGAATTTAATATAGAGCTCCAGTACAATACGAAACGATACAGAAGAACCTCAAGGGAATGAGCTTCGGCATACTTGTTAGAGTAATTCCTTGGCACTGGAATATTGAGTAGGGTACATGCTGAGATGGTATTTATCGGAGACTGGAATTTATCAGGTGCGTCGTTGAAATGACCTCAGGTGACGTGGGATGGAATTCCCAAGACTCTGCACAGGATGGCAATCTCATTAAGTCTATCACATTCCACTAAGCTCGCATTTCAATATTTTGGTTCAGTTAAATGCCAACAAGATCCTCTTATAAAACAATAAAGGGGTTATAATTTTGATGTCAGGCATGAAAATTATTTATAGCTCGCTATTGTCAACACGATCCTCAGGATGCTATGCACATGTTGACTTCACAGTAAGGACATATTAATCGTAACATGTTGATCCTGAAGTATATTTAATCAAAATAAAAATCCAAATCAAACAAAAATTAAGAGCACCTCCCTAGATGAAGAGGAACTCTAGATCCCAAAATAGGAAATAAGTGTGTCATGCTTTTAACTGAAAGACGAAACGTGAACATACAGCCTAAAACAAGAAAACCTATTTCAACAAACTCTTAAATTTAGTAGGTCACTTATGTCCTAAAAAATACATTATAACATTTTGTTAAATAAATTTTAAATCCAGGTTACAAAATTGACTCTTTAAACCCTTTTTTCTCTGATCTTTTCAAACGGTAATGTTAAAGAGGAAATATAAAAATCTGTAGTGAAACACATAACTAACTCTATCTTAAACATGCGATTTTCGAGTATTTTGCTTCTTACTCCTGCAGAAAGAAAGAGAAATTAAGGGAGAGCGCGATCAGCTCTCTCAGCATCATGCAAAACCATGTTGTTCTTCAGTCACGATATAAAGCTTGAGCTTTTATTTTTTTTTTATCTGCTTCTTCTCATCTTGAAGTTGCCAGACAAAGCATTGAAGTCACAAAGCATACAGTATCAATCAAGACAATGAAATTTTGGAAACACCAATCACAAAAGATGTATATTCGAAGCACTCAAGCAGAATAATTCGTCAAAAACTTCGGATCAGATAGACTGCCCACCGAATTCTATAACTCGCTATGGAATTATATGTGATATCTTGAAAAATCTTTAATACTACATTATAAAGAGGATATATCTGTAATTCACAAAAACGTGGTATTGTAATTTTCATACCGAAGAAGAGCTGTAAGCTAGATATTCGAAAATATCGTCTTATAACCCAGCTTAATTCTGATTTCAAACATCTTGCTAAATACTCATCAATCCTATTAAGCCCTTGTTACCTCAACTCAAACATCCTGCTCAAATCTTTGGCATTCCAGGAAAGGAATTTTTTAATGTAAATTGCTTACTTTGTGAGCTGCCTGTCTCCATGAAAATATTAAATCTATTCTTGTGTCTGTGAATTTCGTCAAGCATTTGACATTAAGCATACAAAAATAGGCCTATGTACAATGCACTTGGGTGGCATGGCCTGAAAGATACCTTTATTGGATATAATAAGTTGTTTTTACACAGACATACGGTAGTCTTTTCATTGCAGATAACTGTATTTATTATATCTAATACAGATTTAAAAAATTGTTTAGACAAGAATTCCCGGCTTCTACGGTTTTGCTTTCTTTAGTTTTGAGTCCAATCCTGTATTTCTTGTAGTACTTTATGTAGTACTTAATTAAAACATATCCGGCATATCTCTAAGCTCCAACAAACTAGCATTAGCGGCGTAAGCAGACGATGTCAATGTTGATGGTCGACAGAGCAACCTTTGAGAGAAATTGCTGAGTTTGTCATTAATGAAGACAACATTCTTGCGCTACCTATTGGACCTTTGGTAACAAGCTTAATGATAGAGCACATCCATGTGAAAGATCAAGTTAAGACTTTTCGGTGTGATTACCATCGACATCCATATGTTATGAACAATTTGAAATGAAACACAATAGTGCAGAAAGTGACATAATTATGTCCGTATGATAGGAAGGGCTGTAAATACCTATGTATTATCGCTATTTCGGTATGCTGTTCAATTTCCCCCCCCCCCCAAAATTGTTTTCTTAAGGTGCCAAATATATCCTTCTAAGCGAAGAGATGTAAAATCGTGGGATGTTTATAGTAAATGCATTACCTTGTTTTCAAAATAATCGTTTGGATCTCAGGAGTCCACTGAACATCAGCGTAATTCCTGAAAATTTACAATATGTAAATTAATACTTTCTTGAATTAACTTACCTCCAGAAACCGGCACAGGGAATAGTTCAACGAAATTACTTTGTTTATCGAAGTCAATAGAATTATGCTCATGAAAATACAACGGTTTTCCAGCAGAAATGTTATTTTCAAGACAGTGTGGAAAAACAAATTCTTCAGGACTGGCACCAGAGTTCAATGCACGTGGTTTTGTGTTGCACATTATGTGCTTCCAACGCATGTTCGGTTGCATAAAATAAGATTAACGCAAAATGACATTTGCCAGAGCTGTGGATAAAGAAATAAAATTATTGATAGACTTAGTAGGCCTACTTATGTGACCTCATAATAAGTCTGGTTGGAACTTATAAATGTGCTAGAGAAACTGGATACCCATTGGTTACCCATTACAAATGGTTCACACAAGACTGTCATCAACAATTCATGCGGTGTCACTCGGACAGGCGAGATAGTTAGGACCTTTTCACACCGGGACACAAGTGACGATCACTTTTGACGGTCACGATGATTGCAGCAAACACACGTGGGTCACTTGTGACAGTCACTGCTAATATTGCCAATTGTCATCGCTTTTGGCTTCCCAAATAGCAGGTCGACATTCCACTTGCAAAATCTTCTTTATCAATCAAATCTAAACTCATGGCTGGATAACTAGTCTCGCTGAGCTCGACTATATAACTTAATTTTATATATGCAACTTTGCTGTGTTGGCAATCCGTAAATTCTGTGACAGTCACTGATGTCCCAGTGTGGACGCTCCAATTAAAAGCATTGCTTCTCTGGAAGTGACTGGTATGGTCACAATGTCTGTGACCGTCACTTGTGTTCGGGGTGAGACTGCAGAATGGGTGAATCACTCCTGTGCTCCAATATGAAAACTCTAATTCAAACTAATGTGTCTCTATCAGTGACAGTCATATGTAGCTTCAGTCTGCTCATCTAAACTGAAATCTGTTGATATGTTACACACACTAGACTAGGTGAAAGCGAGAAACCTTCCATAGGTCCTTTTTATATTTAAAATTTATGTTTTCTATTGGTTTTTTGTACTGTTTGGGTAAAATTGTCAGTCTGAAAATTGAGTACTAATTCTGAGAGTTCTGAATGGATTCTAGCACACTATGCCTAAGTGAGTGTACCAATATTGTCAAATGCTTTGTTTGCATCAAGAAATATGAACGTGGCATCTGATTTCTGTAGATTAGCAGAATGGAGGGCAGAAGCAAGAAGTTAAATATTCGTATTTGCACCTGCAGATGACGTAGACCCCCTCTAATGTGCACTAAAAACTGCATGGTCTCGAAAGTGTTTGTCGAGAACTTATTTTATCAGTTTCCGACTCACTAAGCATATTTATGGGCGCCATTTGGCAATGTTATCAATGTTTCCACTTTAATACATAACAGCACAATTCTTGCTTTCTTCAGTCATGCCGATACTCTCCAGGTTTTCATCATGCGAGTGGCGATAATTAGTAACATTTCGGAGACGTTGCCATTTTTTATGATCCGGCCCCGAAGCAGTGTCTATTGCAATTTTTTGTGTCGCATGCTGAAATTTTTCTTTAGATTTATTTGGATAAGTTGCTACTTCATCTTATTTAAACGGACAATGTTCTCTAATCAAATTATTCAGAATACTGTATTTCATTAAAGTGTCGGTATATAACTTGTCGTATATCTATTTTGTTTTCATTCAGACTGTCCGAACTGCTTTCCTGCTGTGATTATAAAACTGATACTCGTTGATAAAATGCAACTTAACTTTTTTATCGCTTTATCCCGTGAAATCATACCTGAAGCTATTGTCAACCGTAATTCCCTCCTACCAAGTACTGCAGAACTAAACATCATAGTATGAAATGCTTCTATACATAGTCTACGGAATATTTCAAATTTACTTTCTAGGAATTCTGAACACTTGAAATATATGAGACTGAACTGCGTTCGACTTCCATTGGTTTGGAAAATGCAGTATTTAAGAGAGATAGTCAAAATATACATTTGTCATAACAGAAATAAACTACTTCGCCTGAGTATTTTACTTCTTAAGAAAGCAAATGTCTTTTGTGACGCAAGAAAAACGACGCCCGGAGACAGAAGTAAGTCAATAAGAATGCTAGATTATGCAGAGGGAACTTGACACTTGTGTCTCTCAGCAGGAATTAAAATTGCCTTCACTGCTCCCTAACAATCGTCATTGTATTACCTTCTATCTTACAAAACTCGGGCATACAATATCTGGTGTTTAAGAATAAGTGTACCATGTCAATCAAACTTACTCTGTAAACTCTTTATTACATTATCTTCTTGAACGAAATTGTTCGATCTAGTGCAGAAATATTGTGATTAATTAAAATCAGATATTAAGTAGGGCTATATTAAATTACAGAGATTGTAAAATCCAGATAAATTTTAATTAATTAATCATATATATTTTATTTAAATCCCAGTATACATTTTAATCAGAATTTTTACTTAATTTTCTTTTCGTCGATAATTAGAAGTGAGTCCAACATACTTGTATAGCTTTACTTACTGTGTCTTTAATAAAAATTTTTCCTAATTATATACAAAAACCCATGCCCGAGGTGAACTCGAACCCACAGTCTCCTTCACCACGGCTCCAAGTCAGCCTTAGCCACCGCGGCTAAGGAGACCGGCCTTGTTCAATATCAGAATTTGGAGTGAAAAGGGTGTTTTGCCCATGCGTAGCCTACTGTTAAGAAATTTTTCGGTTTTACATATTGAATAAAAATTAAAATCATTAACCAAACATCAAATTTTTTACATGTAACTTCACTTAGGTGTTGGTTTTAAATAGTCCACAAAAAATAAATTAATCATTTATACCATAATAAAAATTAATGACAAAGAACTCCAACAACTGCTGACTTGTGGGTTGTCACAACTAGTCTGTGCATTTAACACAAGGCGACTAGGATATAAATACCTTTCAACTTTCATTTTACAATCCTCTTGTTGAAGTACGGCAAGTACATAAATACTTTTATTTTATTATGTAATTATACATAATTAAATTTTAATATTATTTTATCAGGTAATTACTCTAGACGAATAAAAGAAGTCAATTAAATGAAAAAGAAAAACCAGGGGTGGGGCATTGGTTTATTTACGCGTAGAGCTCAGTGTTATGTTATTATGGACTGCATCACTCTTGCGGTGATTTTTCCCAGCTTCGTGTAACGGGCTTAATCACGTGTACTATAACAACATGCAATGTCTCTATCTGTCTGCCTATTTATTAGTGCGCTTATAACTCGAGAACCACTGATCCGATTTGCAAGATTCTTTTTAATTTATAGATATGATTTTTGTTCAGGTTTTAGTATATAGTTTGTTATACCTGGTAACATAAGGAGTAAACAGTGATTAATTTGCAGCACCAATTCCATACAGCCGTTCTTTTGTACGCGGACGTGGAGACCTGTATTATCCGGTACAATAAATCAGCTTTATTACATTGACCGGATGGAACGAGGGATTTAGGAAGACCTCGGAGAAGATGAAGTGACAAACATGAACTTAATAAGTAGCCTCGGAACGGGTCATCGGCCCAAACCTTGTTTTGAAAGAAGAAGAAGAACAAGAAGAAGAAGAAGAAGAAGAAGAAGAAGGCAAAGTTATTATAAAGACTTAGATGTTTTAGTCGAATTAAATTATCATCGATCCTTCTACAGAACAGCTGTCAAATTGTGATGCAAGTTCAACGTATTCATGGCATTCGCATTTTATTACTAGACTATTACAAAAAAATCTGTTCATATCGCCATCTTCTTTAATGAGAACAGTCTAGAGCAGTGGTTCCCAAAGTGTTTCAGGGGGTCCGCAGGCGGTTTAAGAAAAAATAGGATATCCCGTAATTTTGAAGTGCTTAACTGTGTTCCCCGCTACTTATTTATGTGAAACAGCATTCTCCCACCTCACGTATTTGAAATTGAAGTTGAGAAATAAACATGAAGTTGAAAGTGACTTAATATTGAATTTATCAAACATTAAACCTAACATTGCAGAGCTAATTAATCAAAAGACGCTTCACTGTTCACATTAAGGAGTAAACTCTTTTTGTTACCATTGATATTGTTATTTTGTCTATTGAATTTAATAAATTTGAATCAAAGTATTTATTTACCTATTTTACCTATTTTAAAGGAAAAGAAATCTAATTTGATTCTAAACGAAGCATTTTAAAGGAGATAATGTATTTCATTGCATAAACAAATTATAACCTTGTACAATGGAATAAGTGTAAATCACTTCTAACTTAAAACCTGCGTTGTAGAAAAATCTCTTCTGTACAGGTGGAATCGCGTAAATTTTAATAATAGAACTGATTTCTCATGAAATACTGAAAATACCTTTACACCCTCTAACCGTGAATTCAGCATACGGGACAAGGCTATTTAGAGGTCATGCTCTTCATTTAAACCACCCGGCGGATACAACTCCTTTCGTATAAAATAACTCAACATTACTTTCTTTTCGCATTGTACACCTGGCTTCCAGCTACCTTCATTTTACGATTGTGTCAATGCACTAATATACAGTCTGTGCCACCTTCTTTATAATTATGGTGTTCTGACAGTATTTACCGTTTTAATATATTTTAATGTACTTCGGACCATTAGACGCACCCAATTTTCACAGCTCTGTTTTTAAGGTAAAAAGTGCGTCTTATGATCCGTAAAATACGGTAGTTTTTGTTTCAAAACCCAGAGGGGGTCCGCGAAATTTTAATTATTTTCAAGGGGTCCGTGGACTGAAAAGTTTGGGAACCACTGGTCTAGAGTAAGATAACACCATAAAGCATATAATTGTCATAGTTTCGTGGTATTGTTTTAGCAGTCAATGCGATCTTCAGTCATCTCTGGACAGACTGTAGTAGAAACAAAGCAACTCCGGGCAGCATGAAGACGAAACCGGAAATGAAATTTTACCAGAGCGATGTCCGCTAGAGTAGTGCTGCACCGGAGATGAAGACGCTGGGCGACGTCACGGCAAGGAAATCAACTTTGCCGTAGTGATTAGTAGAATGGAGGCCGCGGTAATTGGCCTCCTCCAGAGGAAGGCGGAGGAGGGTGCAGATCGCCCTGAGCAAGGCGGTCACAAGGGCGAGCTGCTGCGGACAGCCAGTAGCCCTCTGGTCACTGTCAAGTCTATTGCTACTATGTTATATTACAAGTGGGAAGAGAGAAGTTAAGTTAAACAGTGGTATAACAAGAACAACGCCAAAATTGTAATGCCAAAATTTGCATGGAAATTTCGAAGACAGAACCGACATGTTATTAAAAGATACGGTTCAATTTATTACTATTACTATTACTATTATTATTATTATTATTATTATTATTATTATTATTATTATTATCATCATCATCATCATCATCATCATCATCATCATCATTATTATTATTATTATCAGCAGCAGCAGCAGCTTGCTCCGTTACATTGAATTACATTTACTTATAAATATATATAATATTAATTAACTTATTAACAATTTAAATTAACAATTTGACAATTTAAAAAGTTATGAGTTAACAATATTTACTTTTTTTTCAATTTTCTTTGTGGAATATCCTGTCAACAATACAGTGAACAGAATTAAGACAATTTGTGCTTTTAAAATTTAACAATATATTTGGTATATACTCGATCTTTTCTGGCTATTCTGCCAGCTATAAAATGAGAGCATTTGTCCGTTTAAAATTTAAAAAATTACATGTTTACAATACTTCGTATTTACGGCTTCCTGGAATAGGCCCTACTTGCTCAGATATTCAACGGAAAGAATGAAATGAGTTAGTGCTTTCGAAATTTAATATTTTTGCAGGATTACAATTGAATTGGGCAATTTTCAATTTGCTTTTTGGAATAATCTACTAACCATACAATTAATAGAATTAAGTGAATTTGAGCTTTTAAAATTTAACAATCTACAGGTATTATGGTCTTAATAATAATTTGTTTTGTAGGCTATTCTGCAAACTATACAAAAAATAGTAGAATAAAAATTACTGGACAGCCTTTGGGCTGTACAGGGTGTTTCAAAAATACTTTTACAAACTTCGGGCATGGGTTCCTTACACCAAAAGAAGGAAAACGTTCATATGAACATATGTCCCATAATCCTTGTTTTCTCGTTATTCATTTATTAATGAAAGTCTGCGTTCAACGACCCTCGACTTCATTTCTCTATGCACTCATTCATAGAAGGCTCTGACCCATTGTGTCTTATGTACTGTGCAATAGATGGCAAAGTGTAGCCATGGGGACTTGTTTACATTTGTCATTAGTCATTAGTCATTAGTCTGTCTTCAACGCTTTAATTGCATACGTGTAGTGAGTTAACTACACGTGTTTCGTTCAAACATGGCAGGATATTCATTTCGTGAGCAAGCAGACATGATTCTTATGTATGGTCGCGCGAATGGTAATGGACACGAGGCTTCACGGTTGTATCAGATGGAGTTTCCAGATCGAAGACAACCGAGTCATCCAACCTTCGTTGCTGTTTATCGTCGCGTTGGAGAGACAGGAACCGTTGCACCACAGACTATCGATCGAGGAAGACCAAGAGTTGTTCGTAGCCGGACCACGAAGAAAAATTTTACAGCGTGTCGAAGACGATTCAAGTATCAGTACAAGACAACTGGTTGCGACATTTGGTACATCTCACAGTACAGCATGGAGGGTACTTCACGAGCAGCTCAACGTGTGCAGAGCCTTTTGCCTGCCGATTATCCACCACGGGAGAACTTTTGCCGATGGTTTCTAGCACAAACAGCCAATCCATTGTTTGTCTCGTCAGTTTTGTTACAGACGAAGCAACGTTTGGGAGAGATGGAATTACAAATTTCCACAACGAACACGTATGGGCAGAACATAATCCTCGTGCTGTAGTTCAGGCTAGACATCAGCAACAGTTTAGGATTAATGTGTGGGCTGGAATTGTAGGTGACTGTCTGGTAGGTCCAAACGTTCTACCAGCACGTCTTACAGGTGCTGTCTACAGGGACTTCATCCAGAAAACTCTTCCAGAATTACTTCACGAAGATGTGCCACTGTAAATAAGACAAAACACGTGGTTCATGCATAATGGGGCTCCAGCACATTTTAGTCTCATTGTTCGAAATGCACTGGCTTGTATCTACCATGACAGATGGATAGGCAGAGGAGGACCAGTTCCACGGTCTGCACGTTCTCCCGACCTCAATCCTTTGGATTTTTATCTCTGGGGGCACCTTAAAATATTGGTTTATGGAACAGACATCCCGGATGAAGAAACTTTTCATCGACGTGTCATGGAAGCCTGCGAAACCATTCGACATCCTCCCGGAGTATTTGAAAGGGTGCGACAGTCCATGATTCGACGAGTGCATGCATGTCTAGAAGCAAGAGGAGGACATTTCGAGCATTTGTTATGAGTTTTGTGTGTTGAAGTGTTATGAGTTTTGTGTGTTGAAGTGTTATGAGTGTACCAATGTGTTGAACAGTTCCCAACGAGAAAACAAGGATTATGGGACATATGTTCATATGAACTTTTCCCCTTATTTTGGTGCAAGGAACCCATGCTCGAAGTTTGTAAAAGTATATTTTAAACACTCTGTTTAATCAACCCACTGAATATTGAAATAAGGCTGTAGAAGTGTCATCAGGTGAAAATTCGATTTCAGAGTTTTGCAGCGCATAAATACAGCTTGTCTTTGCATATGGCTGTCTAGTAAGACACTGATTTTGTCACCAAAATTTCAATGTAGGATTGGAAACAGAAGTTATAACTAGGGCCTGGATTTTTAGTTTTTATAAACCCTGTATTAGTTTTTTAAGCATACGGTATTAAAATAGTTTTATTTTAGGTTTTTACCATTTTCAGACAAGGTGTTTTAAGGTTCACTTTAGTAAGTAAAAAAAACACACTGAAACATATATATTAATTAATTTTATTTTTATTTAGGATTTCCACGACTCTAAACCACAAAACCTCCATTTGCCTGCTTCCAACAGTTTATATTTTATAGAACACAATTAGATTTAGAATTACTTCTGTGGCTTTCAACTCCACCACATCAACACAGCAAGAACGTATTTCAATTAACCAACTAACTTTTAGAATGCTTTATTTTCGGCGTCTTGCTTGAGCAAGCACCATGAATAACTGCAAATGCAAACTCCTTAGGGATTCCTGTAGTTTTCTTCTAAAGAAACCGAGGGCTTCAATCCACTAACGATTTTCCTAACCGAGACAATGTGGGTACAAAATTACAAAATTACAGAGTGAAATGCTATATTTTCTGAGAATATTATAGGAATAGGATAAAAATTCCTCTTACACTGAGTCTCGAACCCAGGAACTTCGGCTATCCGTGCCGTCCGTGCCGCAGTTCTTCTAACTGAGCTAGTCTGTGTTCACTTCACAGCGCCAGATGGAACCTCTCTCCCTGCCCATAATGGTCCACCTCACTGACGACAAGTTACGTCATTTGTAATACTGTGAGGTACACTAATTAGTTATTTTCGTGACCAGGCTTCCACAAACACACACTTATGTATGTATGCCAGTCCGACAAGCAGCTGTTTTAGAGAGCGAGTACTAAAATAGCTATTTATGTATCAAGTACGCAAAATACACATTAGCGGACGAATCTAGTACAGCGGCCGAGGCGTAAGCCGAGGCTGAAATACTGGATGAGTCCGATAAATATTTGCGTACGTGGTACATACAATATTTTTTAGTAAAAGCTCTCTAAATTATGTGAAATGAAACAAAAATACCGTATATAATTAATTATAATGAAAGGTAGGCAGCCACATTCTCATGGCCCTCTGAAATGCGGCACAACAATGAACCATACGTACCAATACGAAATGCGGTATACATGCGTTATATATGAGTTGCTGGTTTGTAAACAATAATGAATACGAACTAGTATTTATGAAAAGCTTGTGAAAGTATTAATGATAATCCCGAGGAAATTTCACTCCAAGCCAAAAACATTGAATTGGAGCTGGTGCCAGCAACATCACGGCAGTAGTAGACTATGAGAAGGAATATATTGCAATTAAATGCTGGTGCATCCATGGTAAGCTATGTTTCCCTTGTGAACGAAGATGCTAAAAGTTGTTGGCTTATATCTGTTGTTATATGATGAAGTACGCTATCCTGTTTTGCGAAAAACCCTGGTAAAATGTCTGATTATCATAAAGAAACATGTAGGCTTAAATTTGTTGTTTTATGACCAATTATATGCTTAAATCCATGTTAATGTTGGTGTGACTGGTCAATGTCACCTGGATTTTGTTTATAGATTGCCATGACGACTTTAAAGTACTAGGCCGATAAAAGTGCATTTTATTGCAAGAGAGCAGTTGTCCGAGTTCCTTTACCTTTAATTATTGTTATAAACGATTAACTGATTTCTTGTGAACTATTTCAGACCAGCACTTTAAGTTAAATTTAAAAGTAAAAGCTTTGATATTTGATTAATGATTTTAATTTTTACATAGTAAGTATAGCCGATAAATTTCTCAACAGAACTAAAACTCTAGGTAAAAAGAGAAATTCGGAGGAATCACCCAGAGGAGATAAAGCTCATCACTCTGCACTTCATTCTGTCAAAATTTCCAGGGGAGGACCCCGGACCCCTTCTTTTTGGGGGGTAGTCCATACCTCCACCCCCCGTGTGATTTGAAAATTTCATCTATGTCAACCCCCATCATTAAGTTCTGGACCCGCCCCTACCTAGCAAGGAACAAAATAGTTTAGAACTTAATAATCCCGCTCCCTAGTAGTTATAACAGCATCCCTTATCAGCTCAGATGGCAGCGGAATCGGCATATTTGTTTTCATGGTTAAAGTTATGTGCATAACAAATAGATGTACGAGGCGCGTCCATAAAGTAAGTTATCACTGGGAGCGTAATCCGGGCTATAGGGTGCATGTTTAAACACCTCTTAGCAAGTCTCCTGCAGAAGTTCGGCTGGGAAGATTTTGAACATTCACCTACAGCCCAGATTTCGCTCCCAGTGATTTCCATCTTTTCCTACACATCAAGAAATTTCAAAGAATGACAGAGAGGCAGAGATGTTTGTCACACAGTGGTTCAAATCTCTGGCGGCAGACTTCTACGACACAGGTGTTCAAAAGTTGGTTCCACGGTATGACAAATGTTTCAGTTCCTGTGGCGAATTGGTTGAAAAATAGCTGAACACTTGCCATGTCTGTTGCAATAAATATTTCCTTGAAATTGTGTTTCGTTTCTGTAAACGGCCCCAGGGAAACAAACTTTATGGGCGCGCCTCGTAGTATATTTCAGCATGAACGGGGAATGACGGTCCAGTGATGGTAGTTGAGGTATAGGCCTATGCAGATAAACGCCGTATAGCCTCTAATCAACTTGAGGAATTCAGAGGAAGTTTTATGAATCCTAAAATATTCTCATAGAGAGCAGAGTAATGGCGTGAAGTCAACATGATTCTCGGCAATGAGTGTTTTACAAAGTATTTTAATTTAATCAATTAATATGCTATATCAAGCCACTTCTTTAGTTTCATAACGTTAAATACCCCTATTATGTTATGTTTGACACATAAGAGGAATGATCTGCTGTCTCACGAAACAAAAAGTCACCCACCCAGGATAAAAATGTTAAGTACTAGCAGGTGCCCGCGGCTTCGCCCACGATAATTAACTGAAAAATTAAGAGTATAATAGTTATTAAAGCATTATATTTATTAACACTTACACGCGAATCATTAATAAACTAAGCCATTAATAATTAATGAAACAGCTAAAATTCCTGCTTTAGAGTACATTCCACGATATGAAAGCGCCGCCTGGGAAAACGATCTCAGATTCGATTATGCAGTTCCAAAGCGACCTGTTAACACTGATAATACGTTTTGTTTCTCAACTGTTTGTTGAATATGAATATGATGTGAATTTTATTTGATAAATTCAGTGTAATTTTCAGTAATTATATAATTTTTCAAGAGAAGAGTTATTTTGTTTGGATTTTTATTGTCCGTGATACTGCCCGTGGTTTCGCTCGCCATTATTAATTGACTCCAGGATTTTTAAGAAATTTACCCTGGCAGTTTATTTAAAATGTTTGTGGTTCAGAGCTATGAAAATTGTAAGTAAAAATAAAATTAGAATATTTGTTCATTGTGTTCATTTCACTTAGGCTTTACATAATAAAGAAACGGTTTTCCTAATTTTGTACTCTTCATGAAAGTTTAGACTGCGAGAGACGAACATCGCCGAGTATACCCGATGTTTCACGAAGTGGGCGAGCGAGTGAGCACGCTATTTAGGGCAGTTGAATTGTATAAGAGTAGGATGTCAACACGCAGCATGTAATTTTGCAGTTAAAAACATAATAACTGGAAACTTTATTACAATTTCTTTTCTTGAACTACAACAATTTAGGCTGCCGGATGTCATTAAAAATTCATTTTTGGCATTCACAGCTGAACTGTCCACACCAAATTTGGGTGCGTTAAGTACGAAAAGGGAGAACGCTTCCTTCAGGACATATTGCGAATTAAGCAGCGTTAACAAGATAGATGGGACGAATGAACGATGAGTAACAACAATTGGTTTCTTCTAAGAGGATACCATAACGCACAGGAAAGGAAGAATAATGTATGTATTTTCCAACTCGTGCTATAATATATGGTAGTTTTTATCTCTTATAGTTATATTCTACTACATTTTTGTATGTAATAAGTTACAAATATTATGAGTATTGCATATTTATTAACCATTTGGATAATTTCATATTCTTAAGTACTTGGAAAATTTCATACGTTTCCAGAAATTTCTCAAGGTGTTGTGTGTATGTGTATCTTATGCCTACCCATTGCTCTGACACGTTTGGGATCTTCTCTGAAGCGGACAGATGGCGATAGTGTAGCCCATTTTCGAATTATGCACCACTTGCACCCTTTGCCGGAATTAACCGACGGACGAATCACTATCAACAGTGACGTATTTTGCGATTGAACCCAGATATATTTGATGCACAGACCAAAAACATCGGAATTGAAAATCTGGTACCACGTTACAATAAATGTCTTGACAGCAATGACGATTACGTTGAGAAGTAGAATAAGGTAGTGTATCTTTGTAAATAAAGTTTATTGTTGATATTTTTCGTTATTATTTAGTTAGGCCAAATCGTTCTTTACTTTCTGGACGACTTTCTTATTAGCTATGTATTTCTATACCCATTTGTTTTCCAGTTCTACAGTAGGCCTACCTCTTTTAATCGGCCTGAGCAAGAAGTGAAAATAAATGGTGCAAAAATATGTTGCACAAACTTTCTCGCATATACGTGTTAAAGGCTAGCACAGAAAAAAGTAAATTATAGGGACAATTAAATTTTATTTATTACATTTTCATAAAACTAAGAAGTATCTAGAACGGAAACCATCAGAGTCCATCTTCATGTTTAATGCTTTTACCGTGAAATAATAATAATAATGAATAACAGTAAAACTGCATATTATTAGTACTACTAGTACTACTACGGGAAAATTCAAATATAAGTCGCACCTTGGGATAAATCGGCCCCACCCAACCCACCCACCAATGCAGTTTCTTTTATACCACGATCTAGCGAATTCTTCTCTCCTCGTATTATGAAGAAACTCGTGATTGGACGTTGGAGGTGTGACGTCATACCACTAGACGAGAGGTGGCAGGCTGACAAACTTCGCCACATTTTCGAAACCTACAAACTTAAGGGGCGACTTATAATTGAATTTCGCCACAACTACTACTACTACTTAGGTTATATTGCACGCAACTGCATGTAGGTTATATCCAGGCTTTAAAACTTAGTGCCCGATCGAATATGTTAACAGCAACCGTACTGTACAGACTTTGCTCGGCGTATGCCCTAGCTACCATATGCTAGTTCACGTGATAGTAAACAAACCAGAATACAGATATAGGAAGACCACAAAATAACTTCTCATTATCTAAACTCACATTACAAGCATGCAAAACGATACTTTCTCCTGTTTGTGTATAATAGTCCCTCCCAAATGTTTCAATATATGTTTGCGTTTTAGAACACTTTACTTTCGGCATGCCGAACACGTATTATAAATTTAAACACGCACAATGACAAGGTACACTGTTGACCAATTTGAGAGGCACCGTACTACTAGGGCATTCACTTCTCGGTACTACTATCAATGACTGTCTTATCAACCTCCACCCCCTATACTCAGGTTGTTGGTAACCGGAATCAACTCCCTCTGTGGGTTCGGGCACTAAGTTTTAAAGCCTGGTTATATCACGTGTTTAGTATGGTTTAGTATAGTAGCAACTCATTCGTGTCGTCTGATTCTATTGTTTAGTGATGTCTTCTTTTGTGATATTCAGTTTAAACTATTATGATATCCAGTGACGTAGCGGCGATGAGTTATGGAAAGTAAGCATGTCCTACAAACCTGGCGTTTGCCTTGCGAATGAGGAAACCATGAAAAACCCAAGTCAATTTGGGCGGACACAAGGTTTGATTTGAACTCAGGACCTCTTCCCTGTTAGCCCATATCACCTCGCTGTAATTGGTTTTGGTGTGTTCATTGCGACTGAGCTAAACTGGTTGCATTTCACAACAATAAGTGTACATTAGGCCTATAGTTTTCTTGTTACTAGGGGCAACAAAATGTCATTCATATTTTAATTGACATGTATGTTCTGAAATTCGCATTTAAGCCGTACTTATTTCGTTTTTATCTTGATATCTATTAAACGTATAAAGAAATGTGTTAAACAAAAAATGTCCATTTTAATTTTCTCTACAACTTTACTGTGGTAGGAATTCGTGTATCGCCTACTGTAATGGATATAATCTAGAAAAATTGAAAATGGATACGAGTAAAGTACCCCTTAAGTCATTTTTGCAGAAATACAGATATAGCCATTTTATTAGTCATAGATAAGAGTTTCCAATTTTAAATTTTTATTAAAATCGTTAGAGCCATTTTTTAAGAAATCAAAATTTTTAAAAAAGTTTTCATGAAAAGTCCCCTTAATATTTCAGTTGTAAAACTAAATTTCTGGGTGGCTCGACAAAATTTCGAAAAAGTCCTTAATTCAAAAAATGAAGTAAATACAATGAACCGTTTACCCACTGTGCTTGTCCACAGACAGACAGACAGACGGACAGACGTCAAACCAAAAACACGTTTTTCGGTTTCTAGGCATCGTGAAACATGCTTTCCCGGTGTTAACTCGATTTCGATTTTTTGTCACGATCACAATACTTTCTCTATACTACGTATAAGCGAGAAAGTAAAAGTATAAACAAGCAGACTTATCCATCATACGTTGTACTACATTCGTAACAGCATAAAGGGAGATAAGTTCCTTCAGTTCAACACATTTAGTTGAAGTGCCGCCTGCTTTGTCATAAATATGGCATTAATCTGTAGGTCGACATTTATTAACAACTGTAATGCACTGAATTGACGCTTGATTACAGTATTTTTTTCATTTCCACAAATTTGAGGTTTATGGTATTCATACTAAAATTGGATACTTTCGATATTAGTGATAAAAATATATAACGATGATACAGTTTCCATGTTTCTCTGTTATATTTAAATTCCATTGTTCGCTTTAAATTATATTAATTTTCGCTGCAGTGCGTTAAAAGCGTATATAGATAACGCACACGCACATATTTGTAATTACAGTATTCTATGCTTCTCTGTTCATTTTTCTCTATTTTTAGTTTCGTAAATTTTAATTCTCTCTTTCATTGTAATTATATCGTAATTAGTTGGATATGTAACTACCATATATTGCAATCAATTTAATGTACTATTCGTCTGTTTTTAATGTTCATGCTGGTTATTAATATTCCATAGAATCGAACTGTATGCTACCAGGCGGATTGAAAAGGAACACTAGAATTGGAAAACTGGCCACCAACAGTGTTGCCAACAGTAAACTTTTCTTCCAAACAGATTTGGTCTTTTTTTTTTTTAAGCATAACTCTCTCTACTCTTCACAATGCGAAACATCCTCATTGCGGAAATGCGCAGTCAGTTGTATAAGTCGTATTATTCAGGAGGCAAGACTAAAAGATTAACTACCTATCATCCTACCATAACTTGGAAACGCGTTCTCAGCTTAACCCTTACTGTCCATGCCTCTTTACAGAACTTCACACTATTCGAATTTTTTTACAGCAACAGCTATTCGTTACTGGAATTCATTGCCTAGCAATCTCAGAAGCTGCCAAACGACTTCACAGTTCAAGCGACATTTAATCAATTTAGTATACAGAAACATTTAGGCATATCACGTTGCGATTGATGCTAATCTATATTAATAAAAGGATGTGTCTGTCTTCCTTCTGTCTGTCCGCGATGCCCAGCGAAATCTACTGAACGCATAAAAATAAAATTTTAAACATAGGTGAACTGAAGAGTCGGAAAATGCACCTCGCAGCCGGAATTTTTATTGTTGCTTTCGTTCGTAAGTTATGAGTGAAAAACGGGCAGAAAACGTGTAATTTTTTTGCGTTTTCGAAGCATCAGTTTTAAGTAATACATTTCAATGTCAAATCAGTTACAGTAGGCTTTGGCTATTTTTGTCATAGGCTACCTTGGACATAAAACCATCGCGATCGCTTGAATGTTGTAGCTCACGCTGGTCGATTCATTTGTTTATAATGTCAAGGCACGCAGACACATGAAATTTTCAACCTACACCGAAGAGGATTATTATTATTATTATTATTATAAGAGGGATAATCAATATAGGCCTAAATATGGTCAAACGTTGTTCGATTTGGACGAAACTCACTATACAGGGGATTTCTGGGCCAAGGACCTCGAATCTGAGGTCGCTTTTACCAGGCGACGCTATCTAATCGTGGTATGTGGTCCACGTGATTTAGGTGTTAGTAAATATAATGATTTAACTATTATGCTCTTAATTTTTAATTTTTGAAATAATTATCGCGGGCGATCGCTTGATTTTGTAAGTCCATCCTGGACGATTCATTTGTTTAGAATATCAAGGCCCCGCAGACGTATGAAATTTTCAACCTACACGGAAGAGGGATATTCAATATAGGCCTAAATACGGTCAAACATTGTTCGACTTGGACGAAACTCACTATGCAGGGGTTTTCTGGGCCAGGGAACTCGAATCTGAGGTCGCTTTTACCAGGCGACGCTATCTAGGCTTTGGCTATTTTTGTCATACGCCTACCTTGGAAATAAAAACCCACGCAGGTCGATTCATTTGTTTATAATGTCAAGGCACGAAAATATCTGAAATTTTCAACATAGAAGGAAGAGGGATAATCAATATAGGCCTAAATATGGTCAAACATTGTTCGATTTGGACGAACTCACTATACAGGGGTTTTCTGGGCCAAGGAACTCGAATCCGTGGTCGCTTTTACCAGGCGACGCTACCTAATCGTGGAATGCACACCACGTGATTTAGGTGTTAATAAATATAATGATTTAACTATTATGCTCTTAATGTTTAATTTTTGATTCTTGAAATAATTATCGCGGGCGAAGCCGCGGGCACATGCTAGTATATAATATTAAAAAATCGCCCTACTTTTTTTATCAGTGTGAAATGTACGATGTGGACAATAGTAATGCAGTAAAAGCATGCACGTGTTAAATGCTATAAACATGATGTATATAAGTATTCTCATATAAATATGATACCGTAAATTTCTTACAGAACGACGATGTAGTGGATGGGTAACTCAAGTGTTACCCATTAAGTCCAACCATTAATTCTATCTCCTGGAGGTTGACCTCTATGGTGTATGAACTTGATCGCTGGATCTAGGATGAACCCTCGAGAACTCTCTTGAAGTCTATCATATTGATCCGATGGGAGCTACCATTTATGGATAATACATTTACTTCCTCATATACCTAGTAGTCCTTCTTCTTATGTTCGTCTGCTATAACGTATTCCAACTTGGCTCAGGATATATAAACATTAATGCTTTCCCGTATTTCCAAGTGGTGCCTAGGGCGTTTAAGTTTTTTTAAATACCACATGCATAGACGAGGTACATTGCGGAGACTCCTGAGGAATATGGTTGTCAGACCATCCCCTAAAAGCAACAAGAAAATTTAAGACAAGGGGCAGAACTAGGAGCAATCGGAGACACGAAACTGCAATCTTGAATTGAAGCGTTTGGTTTTATAAGGGTATAAGTGCCAAAATCATGATTTTCAGCTGATAATTTTAAATGGATCTATGTACCCAGACCAGTACATTTCAGAAGGGTCCAAGGTGTAGGGAAAACCACGTTAGTATCAATAAATTCCAAGATATGGCGCTGGGTCGATCTCTGGCACGTCTTTCTGTGGGTCTATGTCTTTTTCCTACACAATCATGATTTTGGCACTTATCGCTTCAATTTATCTTAATGACTGTAGAAAACTCCCGGGTTGCTTGACCGGCCATGGGACTGGAACCCATGACCTCTCGAATTCAACCCAACTCAACTCAATATTACGTCGGCCACCTCGCTTGGTGTATGAAAATAATTATAGTTGTTGATATTTTGATATTTTTATGGACGTACACGAAAGACTAGAACTGCGACATCTACAACCATCCCAAGGTTTAATCCACTACCTGACGGGCCATGGACCCTACATGGTCTACTTAAATGAAAAGGGCATTTCGGATTCCAACGCTTGCTCGTGTGGGGGAATAGGTACTCCTGAGCATGTGGTTTGGGAATGCCAAAACACTGCTCAGTTGAGGGAGCCCTTTCAGAGACTACTACAAGGTAGGCAAATAGGGAACATAATAAGAGACCCCTACTCGTGGAAGTTGTTGGATGAAGCAGCAAATAGAGTTTCCCAGAAAGCAAAAGAAGACTATATAAATAGCAGACACGGACAAAGACAATAAGAAGACAATGCCATAAGACACATAAGGACACAGGACAAAAGACAAATTACAAATAAAGGATAACAAACACCCGGACATGACTTCGTGGTGCCAGGATGGCCTACCGGTTGACGCCGATGCCTGAAGTCTGGCTTCCAGACTAAGGATTCCGGTGACGACTGGTATTCACCTGGTTGATGATGAGATGGTAGTGAGGATGCGGGAGTGTACTGCATCTGTGAAGATTGGTATGCTTAGGCGCGACCTCCCATTCATCATCACAAATCCACAAAAATCCCGGACTCGACACTTACTTTAGTTAATGTAGTTAGTATTATTATTAAGTTATCAATGTTTTTGTGATTTTTTTTTATTTTATTTATTCTTAAATAGTTAACCTTTCTCTCCGTTTCGTTATATACTTATATTTTTTAGATTAAATTAGAAATAATGTAGATAATCTATGTAATTATAAACTAATAAGTACAAATTGTATAGTGCATAAGAGGCCTCTGATAGGAATCCAGGACAGGGGCCAATAAGTATTAATGTATTAAATAAATAAATAAAATAAATAAATAAATTATAGTTGTTCCTTTTTATACAATATTTTAAATGTTTGTTCTTGAAGTGGTTTTGATATTCTATGTATTTTTCCATCAGTTTGACATGGGGAAACCAGATGAAGAGATTAATCTGTTGGGTACTGAGTCAGCATTTCGTGCACGCCTATATTTAAAAAGGTGTTGTCAAGCGTAGCCCTGAAATAACTTTTATCATATGTTATCAATGGATATCCATTAATACAGGGCCGTAGCTAGGCGGTGGCTAGGTGGGCGACCGCCAAGGGCGCAGGTACGAAGGGCGCAAAATTAACCATGAAAAATCCCGATTTTTTTAGGCTGGTGCAATTTATCAAGCAATATAAATTCCACGTTAGTGGAAGAAATCTTTCAGGTTATTAAAAATTAATGCACGTGAACTATCTATACCTATAGTATTATGCCGATTGTCTACAAGCAAAAAGCAGTGATGCAACGTCCTTTAATTAACACGATTCATATTGACAGAGTAAAACATAAATCATGAACAGTATGGAAAGATATGACGACAATGAAAATTAATATGTACGTTATTATTGTGATGAAAGTGGTTCAACAGCTGATTGTCGTCCTCAGTGCTACTACTGTCGGCAGGATTGATTACAAAGCGATCAACAATGGCATCGCTCATACTGTTACATGCTACATGCAAAAATTACTGACCAACTATATTATTACAACAGAAAAGCCGAATGCGCAGATCTCAATTCCTTTTGTTATTACTATTTTATTATAAATTAAGTGTGACTTAAATTTCTTATTTTAAAAATGTTTAGTTTTTTTAATCACACAATGTATTAATGTACATTAAAATTAATTTCTGTAACTTTACATTGAATAATATGTGTTGTGAACGGCGGCCGATGCACGCTCTGCCAGCAGGCAGTACACATGCTGTTTGTTTTGATCAAGTTCCCTTCTAAGGCCGGCGCTGATATTATAGTCACTGCTATTATTTTTAATTATATTATTCTGTATTATTATTAGGGCCCGGATTCTGATGACCTAAAATTGTTTGAAAAATGACCTATAAAATGACCCAGAAATTTAAAGAAAATTACTTAATAATTATAAAGAATGACCTAAAAACTGATATTTTATTTATAAAAAATTATTATTGTACACACAAAATTATAGAATTATTTGTACATAATTGTTAAAACCTTAAATTCAGAGAGGATGTTGTAGGTCTAAAAACTTTGATTTTTGCTGTGAATATTCTTTCCTTACGGAATTTTATACTGGCACTGAGGCACTGGCGAGTCAAACATCGGTATTTCCTTTTGCGGTCTGCCGGATTATATTGTTTATTGAGGGAAAACAGTAGTTTGCACTCTCAAATACAAGCAGGTGGCAGACTCTGGTGCCAAGTCAATCTAATAACAACTGTAATGTAATACAACATTTTGGCGTTCCTTTGATTCTCGTTTCCGACTGAGACATGACAACACTTCAACATAGAGTGTGTCCTTCTTGCATTAAACAAACACTTCAAAGACAGCGCCGCTGGGGACGAAATAAATGCCCTAAAAATATAAAATTGCATACAATGTCAAAAAATGACCTAATAAAAATGCATTTCTAAATCTAGAGGCCATGATTATGATTTATCTACAAATTGGCAATGTCTATGCAACATAAATAAAAAAGATGACATGTCATTAGAATCCGGGCTCTGATTATTATTGTATTTTTTTTAACTAAGCGATTTTTAAATTAAACAGTGAAACAATATTAATGTTTGTGTTGTTTCGTCTCTTGTTGATGTTGGCGTTGCTTCTGTTGTATAGGTAAGAATGATTTCAGTAAAAAAATGTGCCAACTAAAACTACCATGACCATCACAGCTTAGTCTACATTATTAGTTTTTATCTATTAGGCAGTGGTTTTTTTAAGAAATGGAACAAAAAAAAACCTTCTGCAAGCGAATTTAAGAAAATCAGTTTTACAGAAATTTAAAAAAATTGTTCATTTGGAGGGCGCAGATTTGTCAAACTCGCCAAGGGCGCAGAAGGACCTTGCTACGGCCCTGCATTAATATAGTGGGTGTGGGAGTGTGTGTGTATATTTATAGCCTACACAGAGAGTCCCAAATAAGTTTTATTTGTGAGGCTGAGATAAATGAAATATTTTTCACATCACTTTGAACTAGTTTCGACGCACATTATTTTATTACTGGAACATTTAGCATTTCTGTTAATCAATAAATTATGAAATCCATGTGCATTAGAACGTGTTCATCAATTTACGATCAATGCAATGGTTTACGAGATATTGAAGTGTGAACGTTCACAACATAGCTACTGGAGACATCTCAAGTATTTTGAAGGCCTTGTCCTAATGTTCATTTCTTACCTGACGTACATTAGTAAAATCTCACAGATCCTCGTAATGCAGGCTTGTTGTTTAATTTCAGCATTGTTTGGTTCCTTACATAATAATTGCCACTATAAAAAAGACGAACTTAATGTAAATTAACCTTTTAAATAACAGTTCCGGCGAAGTTGCTTTTTAGGGAAAATAATCTCCCGAAAAAGTGCTTAAACAAGGTCTACAGTATAACTCGACCCAGGTAAGGGGATCCAGGGAAGAACGTGAATACAATATGCACTGCGATTGTTCTGTCTATAGGAAGTATGTCAATGACCATTGTTAGTACGATGTTTCTATTTTATTTGAAGTTCATGACATCATTGTCCTACCTGTCTGCCCTGTATAATATTGGTTACAATTATTGAATTTTTGTTGGTATACCCCGTTGGTTTCGAACTTGTCTTCTTTGTTATTATCTATGTTTAAAATCATTATTAGTTTTGTACGCTATTTTTAACTTTTATTGTTGAAGCGGTTATGATATTCTATCAGTGTAGTTGAAACTAACGTATTTTTTGGTTTCTTTGTTTTCTTGTTTATTGGTTTTAACATTGATATGGTATTATTAGTATTTTGTAGTTTGCTCTTTTTCTTTTTTATAAGTTTATGAACAAGCTATTCTTTATAATCGTTGGCAATTTGTAGGATATTATTTAATTCTTTATTATAATTGTGTTTATTCATGGGAATACTGATGAGTATACGTATCAATTGGTTCAATGCTGCCATCTTTTGGCTAATTGGAAGATTTGATTTTTATTTATTATCTTGTCCGTATATGAGTCTTTAAAAGGCTGAACTGGAGTGCATTATGTCCTTCTGTGTTGAGGTCCAGAAAGTTAATTATATTTGTTGTTTCCGTTTCCTATGTGAATTTTAATCTTTCGTCTAGAACCCCTAACTAGACCATCAGTTTGGGTAGATTTTACTGTTGAATTTGAAATGATTTCAAGCCTTGAAGCTACTTGTTTTGATATCGTGTTTCTATCAGCATTATTGATTAGTATTTGATGTAAGACATAACGTGTGTTTCTTATTGTTCTGATTTTAGCTTATCCAGGGGTGCCCACGGGGGGGGGGGTAAGACGCAGACTAAGTCATTAAAATTTCTTGGGGGGAAATATTATCGTTTTATGAATTTTCTGGGGGTGGGGGTTGAAAATTGTTGCAAAATTAGCGTTTTATATGTTAAAAATAAAAACTGTAAAGTTTTATAACTTCAAAAGGCCTCTTCTAATTCTTTAGAAGTGAACAGTCAATAAATTAGCGAAACGCATTTGCTTGTAAACAACTGCCGCGCCAACGAAATCGATCACTCTGTGCCGATAGTGGCGACTGCGAACTGAACCATTGTTGGTAGAATTGTTGGAGTATTAGTTCTTACTGGGTTATTACAGTCTTTGTACAATGCCGCCTGCAAGAATAATATTATTCTCGGAAGTGATTTTATTGCACTCAAAAGCACGTGCCACCTTATAACAACGGGAGGGAAGGTGTGGAAAAATCTGTCTATAACCAATGCTGCATTCGTAATTTGAAACTTAAGGTTACGGCTACTGGTTTCAGTCCATCTCGACATCTCGAAAATGCCGAAAAAACAACAGCAATTTAAATATAAGTGTTTAGAATTATTGTGCAATGCCATTACTAGGCTTGAAAAATGGCAAGATCACTGCAGAAAGAAACATCTGTAGAATGTGCATCTCAGCGGACTGTATGCATAGATAATTAGGGCTGATTAAAATCAAAATGCACGCCATACATTCCGATAGAAAATAAAATAATAGGTTTACAAGAAAACAAAAACCATAGGCGATGTAACACGACACTGAATTCTTTTTAAGCACAATCACTCACTAATTCTTGTTTGATGTCTTGACGATCTTCTAAAGCTGAGATGATTGAATCCGCCCAATAAAAAACCTTGTTGGTTTCAATACAGATTTATTTAAAATTCCAGAGGACCACTCGACTTGATACGTCGAGAACTTGTAATTATTAATTAAGCATATACATATAGCAATTGTATGCTATAAAATTGATTTACAGTTAATCTTGAAATGTCTTTTAATCTCAAGTCACAAACGCAATACTAATGTCAATAAATTAATTTGCGTTGTGTAGCATCAAAGCAATATTCAAATATTTATGAATGTTAAAATCTTTTAAACACTCACTTGTGAAATAACTCCTTCTTGTAACGAATATCACTACAGGAAATAATCCTGAAGTCCAATCAAGTAATATTAAAGCTAGTAGATAAGCTTAGCAGCGACGTAGAAGAAATTCACCATTTTGCGGCGAATAATAATTAGAACTGCTTCTGTGCAGATAAAATTAACGTTGATAATTCCTTGAATCGTTGTAAACAGATTCCAAGACGAATAAGTATTATTAGCTGCTGCTAGCTGCATCCAGAGAGAATTGAAAATCCTTTCAGAGGATTACACAATAGACGAAGAAGGAAGACGAATGAAGAAGAAGTTTGAATTGAAAACAATGACTTGTAACAATACTAAAAAGTCAATCCCATTGGACGAAGATAACAACGAATTAGGCAATTAAAAGACAAAAGATTGTATTTTGACAATAAAAATAATAATTACTAGAAGGCCGTGAGAAAAATTACATTGAATAAAATCTTACCAAGGCCGAAAAAAGACAAGAATAATTATTAAAAGATTATTATAGAAGGCCAAGAAAAAATAAAAAAACTCCATCAAATCTCAAGTATCAAACATAACTGAACATATTGCCCGCGATTATTCCACTTGTGGAATAATCTAACTAGAATGCGAAGTTATGTTTGATCTTGAGAAAGACAAAAAAACGACAAAAACACAAAACAAATATTGAAAAAAATAACAATAACTAAGAAAACATAGATGCCTAGAAGACAAAGACTAACTATCTAGTCTTCAGAGTCATGGATAGGTAAAGGTGCCAATTTAACAATTGGCCTCTTAAATAAACCTGAGGGGGTACGAACAGTAACCACCCTGACAAGGGAATCAGGACCAGGAAGAACCTTTTCAATAACACCCATAATCCATCTCAAAGGAGGAACGTTGTCTTCCATTACTAAGACTGGAGTGCCTATTGACACATTAGGCATAGTCCTAGTCCATTTAGACTTCCTTTGAAGGGAATGGAGATAATCAGATGACCATCTCTTCCAAATACAGGTCACCAAATGATTAAGATTGTTCCAACGGGAACGGAGAGTATACCCGCCAGAAATATCTGGACTAGGTAAAGATATAATAGCTTTTCCAATAAGGAAATGGCCAGGAGTAATAAAAGTAGAGTCATTGACGTCCTCGTACAGGGTGGTAAGAGGGCGTGAATTCAATAGAGACTCTATCTGAATGAGAAGAGTAGACATCTCTTCATAGTCAAAATTAAAAGAAGGTGCCATCCTATTAAGATGAATTTTCATCGAACGAACAGCAGCTTCATGAAGACCTCCCATATGTGGCGAATGAGGAGGTAGGAAATTCCATTTAATACGTAGGTGAGAAGTGGCATCCTGAATAATAGATTGATAATCATTAGATTGGAGTAGCTTGACAAGATTCTGTAAGTCAACCTTAGCACCAATGAAATTACTACCATTATCAGACGTAATGGAAGCAGGTGTGCCTCGACGACAAGTAAATCTGGCGAAGGCAGAAAGAAAGGCACGAGCAGTGAGAGCGGTAACCAGCTCAATATGAACTGCCTTCGTAGACATACATACAAAGATAGCTATGTAAGCTTTGATACGAGTCTTTGAGCGAGGACCTCCATATTTGATGGAGTACGGCCCAGCGTAATCAACGCTAACATCATTGAATGCAGATGTATAATTAACCCTTTCAGAGGGCAAGTCAGCCATCTTTTGCTGAAATGGCTGAGGATTAAAGCGTAAGCATTTAACACAGGTTCTCAAAACACTGCGGATAGTCTTACGAAGAGAAAATATCCAAAATTTCTCTCTTAAATGAGACATGATTAGTTGAGGTCCAGCATGCAACAATCTAATATGAGTATAATAAATAAGGTGCCTAGTAAATCCATGTTTAGCTGGCAATAACATCTGATGCTTGTGTTCAAACGTTAAGTTGGAATTTTTGAGGCGTCCACCAACTCGAAGGATACCATCTTGAAGCATGAAAGGGCTAAACTGATGTAGCTTGCTAGTAATCGATACTTCAAGACCAGTGGAAAGAGATTGAATCTCCTTGGAATAAACTTGACGCTGAATTATTTTAACACAGCAATTGATAGAATTCTCAATTTCAATAGGTAACAATGGACCTTCAAATCGAGTCTGAGCCTTACGGCAATTATTGGCAAATCTCAAAATGAAAGCCATAATGCGAAAAGTCTTTAAATAACTGAACTTAGCTAATCAAGTGCTAAGGTCAGAAACATCAGACTCAATAAGAGCCACAACCTTCAGTTCTGGAGGCGGAGTAGAATGAGAGGGAGAATACTTAGCAGTACAATCCTCAATAGCAGGTTCCATATGACCCAGTTCTTCATATTCAGACATAAACTTGCAATTCTCTAAATGGAGAGAGGGATTAGAAGATAATCGCTTCTCCAAAGAACGAAACCTTTTTAAAGCTTGGGCTTTAGTACTGCCCAAAGTCTCTGGGGCAACCGGAAAGGGAAGATTCACAATATACCTCCCATCAGAATCTCTCTGAGTAGTGTCTAAGAAATGCTTCTCACAGAAGGACTCGTCAGGGAAAGGAGCACAATTAGAAACCTTCTCTGACTCCCAAAATTTAGTGAGTTGATTACTAACATCTTCATTAGAAGTTAGGAGGGCTGAATAATTGGCATAAGTTTCCCCAGAATTAGCAGGTTCGAATATGGGAGACTCATTCTGATTGAATCGCTTCTCGCAATGAGTCAAATGAGAATGAGGACGTTGGGGAGAAGGAGGCAAATTGCCTGATAGATACCAGCCTAGCCTGGAATTCTGAATGGTGGGATAGTTGGGGGCAGATATCTGACCAGGAGCTATGATTTGGGAAAAGATTTCAACTCCCAAGAGCAGTTCAACATATTTAGGTTTATTAAACTGCAGATCAGCTAATTGCAGATTGGGGGGAATATTCCATCCCTGAATGTCAATTGAGTGTTTTGGAAACTTGGATGTGGAGATTTTTGGGATAACAATAGCCTCAGTATCATAGTGCCAAGGAGTGGTACGAGATTTAAGTGATATCGATGCAAGCCTTTGTGTGCTTACATTAGTGGATAGTACACCAGCCAGCGTAGTGCGATGAGGTAAAGTAGACAAGCCTAACTGTTTAAATAACTTCTTACTGATTAGGTTACAGTCAGAACCGCTATCTAGAAGCGCTGTAGTCTCTACAGCACGACCATTTATGTCAAGAATTACCAGAGTGGCCGTGGGAAGCAGACATTTCTGCTGTGATTTTCCAGAGGACATTACATTGACTGTATTTTCTGCCGGCGAATTATTAGAAGCAGGATTGTGCAAATAATTACTGTGTTTTGCGTTGCAAATACTGCAACGAAAGTCACTACAATTGGATTCGTGGCCGTTTGCGCCAAGGCAAACACGACAACAATTGTGATCTTTCACAAATTGATCACGATGCACAAATTTCATTGTCTTGAACTTGTCACAGCGATAGAGAGGGTGTTGCGCATTATGACAACAAATACAATTGTTTCTCGTGGGCTGATGCTTGACCTTAGCTTTGGTAGTGAGAGCAGAAGCAGGCGCAGATTTAGCAGACTGACTACGCAGGGCTGCCTCCGTCATCTGCAACACCCTGACTCTCGACTCCAAAAAGCTAAACAAATCTTCGAGTTTAGGGAGCCTACCAAGTTTAATTGAGGACTCCCAATCCTTGATTAGACTCACAGGGAGCTTATCCACAATTATACGTGAAATGATGAGGTCAGACAAGGAAACCTCAGTATTCAAAGCGTGCAGAGCATGCACGGTGCTTACAAAATGGTCCAAGTAGCGTTGAAGCGACTCTGCGGAAGACCCTACTATGGCGGGTGCAGAAAATAAATGATCTAAGTGCGTATTTGCAATCAAACGATCATTGTCAAACCTTTCTGCTAAGGTTTTCCAAGCCACTTCGAAAGTAGCAGATGAAACGGGAATATTTTGTATAACAGTCATCACTTCAGGTGACAAACATGATTTCAGATATTGGAATTTATCCATATCTGAAATGTGGCTGTGATTTATGATGAGGGATGTAAAGGTATCCCTGAACTCAATCCAATTCCTAGGATCGCCGGAAAATTGAGGTAATTTTAATTCCGGGAGCTTGGGCAAATTAGGGAGATGAGAGTCGAGCGATGAACGCTGACTAATTGATTGAGATTGTTCAGACTCATACAATAACTTGTTGTCGAGAATGAGTGAGTCAATGAATAAAAAAGCAGCAGCATATTCAGTTTGAATATGCTGTTCTAGCTGCTCAGCCTCCTGATCCGAAACATCAAAGAATTGAGGACTTTCATCCCTATATCTATCCATGAGCCTTTGAAGTTCGGACCGATGGAACAAAGCCTTACGATATGAGAGTTTATCATGAACCTCAAATTCATGTATAGTCTGAAATGTATTGAAGAGTTGAACCCTTAACCGTTCAAAACTAGCAAGAGCTTTAGCTTTGGCCTCGGCCCTTTCTTGCTCAGCCTTAGCTGCGGCTTCGGCCTCTTTGCGCTCAGCCTTAGCTGCGGCTTCGGCCTCCTTGCGCTCGGCTTTAGCCCTCTCTTGCTCGGCAATGGCTTTAGCCTCAGCTTCTTTGCGTTCGGCTATAGCCCTCTCTTGCTCGGCAATAGCTCTAGCCTCGGCTTTTTCGCGGTCGGCAATAGCTCTAGCCTCGGCTTTTTCGCGGTCGGCAATAGCTTTATTGAAAGAAGTAATCTGTTTATTATAATATTGAGTAGCTCGATCGATAACTTCCTCTACTTCTAATCTGTAAGCTTCTTCATGTTCAGAGTAAGCTAGCTCGTCTATTTCAAATTGAACTTTATCATATTCATTTTCAAACTGATCTAGTTTAATTTTAAAGTTCAAGAAGTCTTGGTAAGATCCTTCATCATTAATAACTGAATTAAGGATATTATTAGCCTTACGTGTGATCTTCGCCTTTATGGGAGTACGCTTAGCCTTAAGGGACTTTAAAACAGCCTCAGGATTATCCATGATGTGATATTCGCAATTAATTGTCCAAAAAATCACAATACTTCACTTATTGAAGTTGGGAACCTGAGCTAAGTCTAAGGTCAATTGTTGCCCGCATTCGGGACAAAACACATGATAAGTGTAACTGGTTTTACAAAGGTAAGTACAAGCGTGTAACACATGAAAAGTGTAACTGGTTTTACAAAGGTAAGTACAAGTGTGTAAATACAAATACCCTTGAAAACATTCACTGAAATCAGCTGTTGAAAATGGCCTCACACGTGTAAAACACGGAGGCGAAGCACTAAAATTAGCTTGAATGATAAAGATGTAGTAATATTTACTACGCTCAAACTGACCTAAATGGTCAGGAGAAGAACAATGTGCTTCAATAGTCAATAATATAGTTAAATATAGTGCTCAAACAGCAATATCTGGAGCACCAACAGCTTTAAAGAATGAACTTATATTGAATAAGTCCGGGCGGAATGAAAAAGGTAGTGTCGTTTACAATAAGTCTGTTACAATAGAGGTTCCATCCGGCCCGGAAAGGATCCAAAAATGTAGAACGTGCATCTCAGCGGACTGTATGCATAGATAATTAGGGCTGATTAAAATCAAAATGCACGCCATACATTCCGATAGAAAATAAAATAATAGGTTTACAAGAAAACAAAAACCATAGGCGATGTAACACGACACTGAATTCTTTTTAAGCACAATCACTCACTAATTCTTGTTTGATGTCTTGACGATCTTCTAAAGCTGAGATGATTGAATCCGCCCAATAAAAAACCTTGTTGGTTTCAATACAGATTTATTTAAAATTCCAGAGGACCACTCGACTTGATACGTCGAGAACTTGTAATTATTAATTAAGCATATACATATAGCAATTGTATGCTATAAAATTGATTTACAGTTAATCTTGAAATGTCTTTTAATCTCAAGTCACAAACGCAATACTAATGTCAATAAATTAATTTGCGTTGTGTAGCATCAAAGCAATATTCAAATATTTATGAATGTTAAAATCTTTTAAACACTCACTTGTGAAATAACTCCTTCTTGTAACGAATATCACTACAGGAAATAATCCTGAAGTCCAATCAAGTAATATTAAAGCTAGTAGATAAGCTTAGCAGCGACGTAGAAGAAATTCACCATTTTGCGGCGAATAATAATTAGAACTGCTTCTGTGCAGATAAAATTAACGTTGATAATTCCTTGAATCGTTGTAAACAGATTCCAAGACGAATAAGTATTATTAGCTGCTGCTAGCTGCATCCAGAGAGAATTGAAAATCCTTTCAGAGGATTACACAATAGACGAAGAAGGAAGACGAATGAAGAAGAAGTTTGAATTGAAAACAATGACTTGTAACAATACTAAAAAGTCAATCCCATTGGACGAAGATAACAACGAATTAGGCAATTAAAAGACAAAAGATTGTATTTTGACAATAAAAATAATAATTACTAGAAGGCCGTGAGAAAAATTACATTGAATAAAATCTTACCAAGGCCGAAAAAAAGACAAGAATAATTATTAAAAGATTATTATAGAAGGCCAAGAAAAAATAAAAAAACTCCATCAAATCTCAAGTATCAAACATAACTGAACAACATCCGTATAAACTGAAACATAATTTAGATATAAAATACAAGATACTGAAAGTAAAAGCAGCGGCGAAGATAAATGGTATATTGATGTAAATCCCAAGCAGAATCTTCAAGATAAAGATGAAGAATTTCGACAGCCATGGGCGCCCATACCCGGGGGTGGGGGGGGGCCGCAAGGAAAAAATGTTAATGATTATTATAGTCAGGTGTTTTTCTTATAAGACAATTATTTGAAAAGTCAGTTGAGACATAAAAAGTTTGCAGAAGTCTTACGAAATCGACAACATGGAAGCAGAATCCACAGTGGATTAGGAAAGGGGAGTCCAGGGGGTTTGGACCCCAAAAGTCAAAACCTAAAATTCTATATTTATGAGAATACTATAGGAGAAAAATTCCTCCGGCACTGGGACTTGAACCCAGGACCTTTGGCTATTCGCGCCAATGCTCTACCAACTGAGCTAAGCCGGAGTTCAATTCTCAGCGCCAGACGGAACCTCTCTCCTATGACTGATTGCCCTAATGGTCTACCTCACAGACAGACAAGCTATGTCATATGCAGTACTGTGAGGCACACTAATTAGTGATTTTTGTGACCGGGCTCCCACTGTTATTGTACAGTTAACATAGATATATAAGCATTCATGATCCACAGAATTATTGTCTCTGTTGGACATTACATGAGAATACTATAGGAGAAAAATTCCTCCGGCACTGGGACTTGAACCCAGGACCTTTGGCTATTCGCGCCAATGCTCTACCACTAATTAGTGTGCCTCACAGTACTGCATATGACATAGCTTGTCTGTCTGTGAGGTAGACCATTAGGGCAATCAGTCATAGGAGAGAGGTTCCGTGTGGCGCTGAGAATTGAACTCCGGCTTAGCTCAGTTGGTAGAGCATTGGCGCGAATAACCAAAGGTCCTGGGTTCAAGTCCCAGTGCCGGAGGAATTTTTCTCCTATAGTATTCTCATGTAATGTCCAACAGAGACAATAATTCTGTGGATCATGAATGCTTATATATCTATGTTAACTGTACAATAACAGTGGGAGCCCGGTCACAAAAATCACTAATTAGTGTGCCTCACAGTACTGCATATGACATAGCTTGTCTGTCTGTGAGGTAGACCATTAGGGCAATCAGTCATAGGAGAGAGGTTCCGTCTGGCGCTGAGAATTGAACTCCGGCTTAGCTCAGTTGGTAGAGCATTGGCGCGAATAGCCAAAGGTCCTGGGTTCAAGTCCCAGTGCCGGAGGAATTTTTCTCCTATAGTATTCTCATGTAATGTCCAACAGAGACAATAATTCTGTGGATCATGAATGCTTATATATTCTATATTTATATTAAGAAAAATATTTATTTAATTAAACAAGATTTGTTGGTGTGTTAAATATGATATAGCAGTTATTTTCTTTTCATAACATATTGAGTAGGCCTATTATGTCCACTGTTCCATGTGTTATTCAACTTTTCTTATAAATAGTAATAAGTATTATAACTTAGGTAACAATTTCTTGTTTAAGTTGCCATGTCTTAGGGCTGAGAGTATAGTAAACAAATTTGCTAACGAGTTTTTCAGTGCTAAAATAGCGTAAAATGTGATTTTCATTAGTTCAATATTTAAAAATTTCCCGGGGGTGGACACCCGACTTAGGTAACATTTTCTTGTATACATTGACATGTCTTAGAGTATGGTAAACAAATTTCCTAACTAGTTTTTGAGTGCTAAAATAGCGTTAAATGTGATTTTCATTGGCTCAATATACCAGTTTTTCAGTTCCGATGTTATACTCTTCTATCGCCAAAGACCTGAGTCTGGAGTTTCTGCCAAGAAAATAAGGAATAAACGCAGAGGCCTATTGTGCAACTCTTCAACGACTACGACGCGCTATCCAAAACAAGAGACGTGGAAAGTTGTCCGAAAAGGCGATGATTCACGACAACGCTCGGCCTCATTCGGCTGCTCAAACACAGGCACAGCTTCAGCTTTTTAGGTGGGAAATTTTTTGACATCCTCCTTACAGCCCTGATCTGGTACCCAGCGATTTTCACTTATTTCCGAAACTAAAAGGACTTTTTGGGGGGAAAAGAATTCCCAACCGATAAAGACCTCAAAGCGGCTCTGGTCTTTGGAGGTAGAAGAGTATAATATCGGCTTTGAAAAACTGATACCACGTTATAATAAATTCCTAGACATCAATGGCGATTGCATTGTGAAATAGAGTATGGTACTGTATCTTTGTAAATAAAGTTTTTTGTTGATACATTTCGTTATTATTTAGTTATGTCAAATCGTTCTTTAATTCACGAAATAAGTCTTAATAAATCCCACCCGGAATTACGAGTTTTATCGAATAAATTCGTAATATCTCGTGGGATTACCTATTATATGTAACGTATTGATCAATGCATATTGGTACCTTGATGTGTCCAGTAACGAGCTAGCGTTTATGGGATAAAATTGCTTACTTGCGACCCTTGCAAATATATTATAAAATAAAGATCATGATTGGTAGATATCAGAGACATTTCTAAACATTTTGTCAAAATCAAACTCGCGTCGAATGAATGGACTAGTCGGTATAATACTGTAGTTTGTAGTCAATATGGCACCATCTTACTGAAACTAGAATAAATAATACAACCTAATATATAGACCACGGGTGCGCAACTGTGGCACATTGTGCCACTGTGCGGTGGGGTAATGTCTCCCACTACAGTCGCCCTTGACGTCAGCATAAAGCAGTTTCGACATGATGTGAAGACAGCGCAGCACTAGCTGAGACAGTGTTCGATGTTTGGTCTTTACTGCAGTTCACTAGACCAAGAGTAGTGACTGCGAGCGTAAAAGCACACAACAGCTTATCATAGCGACGACTTTTGCATACTATCTGGGAAAACAATTATTTCGTCGCACATGCACAATTACATAAAATAATCAGAGTATATTTCTTGCAGGACGCAATAGGGCCAGAATTATCACAGCTCCAATGGGTATGCGACGGTATTAATGACGGACTTGTGTAGTCATTTCCTTGAATATAGCTCTACAAGGAGAGAATTAAAACAGTTTCATTAACCGTAATAGTAAATATATTTATTGGGCGCTATAGTAGGTGTCCGCGGCTTCGAGCCCGATAATGATTTCAAAACTAAAAAGTTAAGAGCATAATAATGAAGCATTATATTTATTAACACTTACAAGAAAATCATTCATAAACTAAACGATTAATAATTCGAAGCAGCACAAATCCAGCTTTGGAGTTCATTCCAATATTAGAAAGCGCCGCGAGTTCTTTGGCCCAGAAACCCCTTTCATGGTGAGTTCCGTCCAATTTGATCAATGTTTGCCCATTTGGGCCTATATTCATTATCTCTCTTCCGTCTATGTTGAAAATTTCAGATCTCTAAGGGCCCTGACATTATAAACAAATGAATCGGCCAGGATGGGCTTACAAAATTGAAACGATCGTTAATTTCATGCGATATATATGGACTATGTAGAAAAAATTGCGATGCTCTTATTTTCAAGTTGCAACAAAAATAGCGAAGTCACCTGCAATTGACTTGACAATTATTGTAATGTATTACCGAAAACTAATGCTTCGATAGCGCAAAAAATTAAAGTTTTCTGCCAGTTTTTCACTCGCGAACGAAAGAGAAAATTAAAAATCCGGCTTCTAGGTGCATTCGGCCACCCTTCAGTCCATCTATATTTACAATTTCAGATCTCTGCATGCAGTAGATTTTGCTGGGCCTCGCGCATAGCATAGACAGAGAAACAGACAAATACTTCCTCTTATTTTCATATTATTACAGATTTTAAAAAGTGGGATAACCAACTATCTGTCGGAGATATGTGTAATTTTTGGCACGTCATACTATGTCAACAAACATTTTCTAAAATGAGTTTCATAAAAAGTGTCTACAATAACCGACAAGCATTTATGTTCGTTAATTCGACTGTGTACAACATCTTTATTCCCTGCCATTCAAGAATTAGCGAGATCCAAACGCACGCAAATGTCATCACAGAGCAGTAAATAAACTCAACTTCATATAAAATCAATTACTTTAGTAGGGTGATCTTCTTTCACGATTTAGTAAACACACAAGTATGCACAAGGGCGAAGAAGTTCGACACTGAACCTGAAGAGCAGGTTTCATACGTCACAGCAGTGGATGGGGGACTAAAACGTTTCCCCTCAGTTGCTCAGGTATGATATAGACCCTACTGGATTCGAGCTTGGCCGAATCGGTAACATGGTAGGCTGTTAACTGAATCGCCCGGTCACCAGTTAGAACCTGCTTTGGTCAACTTAGCTCTCTGCCCAAATGAGTATTAAGTAGCGCAGTTCAACTTGGCATCCATTTTAGGTAAATTTCGAAGAAAAATCTACCTATTGCAATCGATACCATGTCATGACGTTCGAAAAATTCTTTCATATCTTTACGTTTCATGCCTCCCTAAGTACGAAACCACCTATATATAGGCCTACAGTATATATATATATATATCTTATACACGCTAGCGGCCGTAATTCTGAAGATATTTGAATCAAATTTTATTATGTTATTTCTAGGCCCAATAGTTCGGAAAAGTTCGTTAATGAGCAAAATCGGCCCAAAGAGGGGTCGGGGAGGGCGTTGAAATTTTGAAATATGTATATCTCGGCCCCTATGAGGTATAGAGGGAAACTTTGTTTGAATTCCTATGGAGTTCACAGTGACACCAACGATTCGGGGGTTTTGGGAGTACGAGTAGGCGTGGGGGAATGGAAATTCGAAATTTTTGGAACCACGTCTTGTGGGGTATCGTTGAAAAGCTATTGATGAGTACTCTACAAATCAATAACTAGTTTATCGATATTTCTCATATAAGGCGAGATTTGAATGTTTCAAAATGTGGTCTTTCCTTTTTTTTGCAGTTATTATTGAGGGTTTGTCATGCCAAGGTTAAAGAAGAAGAGTGCTGTGCAGCGACAATAAATTAAACCAAAAGCACTTCGAAATCTACCTCAGCCTGTAGGCCTGCCTAAAGGGATTTTTACATTAGGGTCTACTCACATGGATTTGATTCGCTTTAACTCTGACCTAATTATTTACTGATTAGAATAGTGTAAAGTAAAATGCTTCCTATTACAGATTTTTGAGGGTCCTTTGGTTCTTGGAGGTTGAGGATCGCATTTCGATAGGTTTGGAATATAAAAATTGTAAGATTGTCAGACATTCACACCGGTCGGCTTAGAATGATGTCAATAAGTACAATTTCTAGTAGTACAGGATCCAGGTAATTTTAATTTTCCGCAGCATATTAGTAATTTAGCGCGTTTTCTGATAGTTTATGGGAACCTCTCACAGTTTTATCCTGGGTTGTTGATTGGTATGCTTTAGCCAACTACGCCATGGGCGAGCAACACAATTTCCCACTTACCTTAATTTTCTCTATACCCAGGCTTCCCTGACAGGAGAAAATTGTGCTATTTAAAGACGATGAATGTAGTGTAGGGGGCATGCATCGGAAGCAACTTGAATTTTAATTAGAATATTAATTTTTGTGGGGGAAGACTAGGGAAGAGATGCCATCCCCATCCTCTCCCCGCCTTCCGGCAATCATTCTAATTAAATTTTTCACCGCCTTGCTTTTTTCTCGCTCTCCTTCCCTCTGATCGATTCTATATATCGACACAAGCTTATTCCTCTTATTAAAGCTTCCTCTTGCCCTTTCCTTTCGAAGGCCAACTCTTTTTACTTTCATTTTGAATATAAAATGATTCATTTCCTAAAAGAAATGCTGCTTAAACCGGAATTGATTTAATTCTTAGCAATTTTCACAAAATGGAAAGGATAACTTCAGGATCACCCTTTTAAGATTTTTTTAGGTTTTAGTTTTTGTAGATTCTTGGGTGACCTGAGGAAGAGAGGAAAGATAGGGAAAAAAACAGAAATGAGAGGGTAAGGTAGAGAAAAATTAAGCCGCAAAATTTCGTAAAAACCGAGATATGAAACATGGTGTTATGATAAATCATAGTTTCCAGGAATTGTGTGAATGCTTAATATGATTATATTATTTAGTTTTCTTCCTGCTACAAGTGGAATAAATCTGTGTTTTGGAGAAATCTAACAGTAGCTTTGGGATGGTACCACATGCACAAATAATTATTTCGGTTGTAGTCCTACAAGTTAGAAAGAAACCTGCACGGAACCAAGCTGTGATTGCGGCAGCAAGCAGCGCTACTTTCCAAGCAGGTCGCGGAATAGGCGAAAAAGGAAAAAGAAGAAAAGGGGGGGAAATGCGATTATAGGAATTTAAAACTGGCGTCGCCCGACTGTGGTAAAATGTGATCTTTTCCTGACTTTTTAGCTCATGAATCAGTGTCCAATCTCATATAAGTACTAGGGTCGTCCAAAAAGAAAAGGACGATTTGGCATAACTAAATAATAACGAAATATATCAACACAAAACTTCATTTACAAAGATACAATACCTTACTCTATTTCTCAACGTAATCGCCATTGCTGCCATGGCATTTATTGTAACGTGGCACCAATTTTTCAATGCCGATGTTACACTCTTCTATCGCCAAAGACCTGAGCCAGGATGTCACTGCCGCTTTGAGGTCTTCATCCGTTGGGAACTCCTCCCCAGAAAGTCCTTTACTTTAGGATACAAGTGAAAATCGCTGAGTGCCAGGTCAGGGCTGTAAGGAGAATGTCCAAAAATTTCCCACTTCCCACTTAAAACGAAGTTGTGCCTGTGTTTGAGCAGCCGAATGAGGCCGAGCGTTGTCGTGAATCATCGCCTTTTCGGACAACTTCTCGGGTAACGCTAAGAAACCGCGTAAAATACTTTTTTACCGCACGAAGGAAGGTAACTAGCTAGTTGTGAATCATTTTTGGGATTCTAAATTCCTTCTCTTTTTCTTAAATTCGAGTTCATGTTAAGACATTGACAAATGTGGAATTTTTACTAAATACACAAGTCAACAGCCAAAATGTATTCGAGATAAAATTAACCATACTAAAATTAAAATTAACTAATTTAGGGTCGCTAAACACGAAAATGACATCCATTTTTGTCTATTAGTTCTCATTTCTACAATACACAGGTCAGGTTGTTTTACTAAAAACAGGATTTTAGCCGGGTAACTTTGTATGAAACAGACTGCACCGGAAATTTAATGGCGAATTTATGGCTTTAGCAGATAAGTCCAACCCTCAAACTGACATTCCTTTATAAACTCAGTTCAGTTCTTGCTTTGTGAGTGAGAAAACTGGGTATCAATGCGCTTTGAAATACTTAAAATAGGGAGTGATTTAATCATTATTGTGAGTGATTTTAATTATAATTATAAAATAACATATATGCGTATATATTATCCTTTCTGTAATAGAATTGGCATGAAAGGCACAGAATGCCGCGTAAGCGTCTTAACAATCCAAATAACTTTTGTTTTATCTGTGGAGAAGTGACTTTTAAATCGCAAAAGGTACAGTTAACTCCTATTGTTAAAAATACCTATCATCTTTATTTTGGTTGCAAGGTTGGTGATCAGGACAATCGTTTACCCCATATTTGTTGTCGTACTTGTTCCACAAACCTACGCGAGTGGCTAAATGGAAACGGGGATATATGAATTTTGCTATACCAATGGTGTGGAAGGAACAAAGCAGCCATATAGATGATTGCTACTTCTGTCTGGTTCCTCTTGTAGTCGGAATGAATAGTAAGAAGAAGCACGTTTTAACTTACCCAAATATCCTGTCCACTATCCGCCCTGTGCCCCATAGCCATGAATTACCTATACCTATACCTCCAGCCTCCTTCACAATTGATTCTGGCAAAAAGTACAACACACCATCACCCCCCTCTGACGAAGCAATGCAGAGACCATCAACACCTCAAGATACAGATTTTGTGCCTGATTCAGTGAATCTAAAATCAGAGGGGGAATATTCATAGGTCCCCATATAAGAAAACTAGTGGCTGATGAACATTTTCATGGACTTCTAACAGGCAAGGAGAAAACTGCATGGGTAGCGTTCACTAGAGTTGTACTTAATTTCCTTGGCAATGTCTAATTACAGAACATTAGTGGACAATATGTTGATGGCTTATAATAGAATGGAGTGCAACATGTCTCTCAAGATGCATTTCCTTCACTCTCACCTGGACTTCTTCCCTGACAATCTTGGAGTAGTAAGCATGGTGAACGTTTACACCAAGAAATCGCTGCTCTAGAACGACGTTAACAGGGGAAATGGAACACGAATATGATTGCTGACTACTGCTGGTCTGTAGTAAGAGATGCTCCTGAGATAAAGTACACTAGAGAAGCCAAAAGACCACGTTTATGAGGTATGTGATTAAAGAGTACGTACATTTTCTTGCATGGACAACAATGAAAGCTATATAGCCGATATCTTCTAAACGAGAACTAATAAAAAAAAATTTACTGTCATTTCCGAATTTAGGAGACCAAATTACATAAGATTTGATACATTTTATTTCGGATACAAAAAACTTTTTTTAATGTTGTTGACTTGTGATATTATACGTGAACAGAATATACTATCCCAAATACGTTGATATGTATTGAGTTTAAAAGCGAAGTATGAGTATGCAAGTATACGTACTAGAAGGTGTTACTTAGTCGAGCATATGTAACGCCTCAAGTCATAAAATTTGTATATTACTTTCTTCAGTACCATACGCTTTCAAGGAAACTTCTGACAGAAGAATAGAGTGCATAATTTCCCGGAATATGAACACAAGTAATATTCTGCTTCTACATATCTTGTAAGGTTTCATTTTAGTAATCTCGATCCTCTATAGGACTAGATGAACGCAAATATTGTCCGATTTAACGTGACAAATTTTTGGTTAATTTGTGGAAATAGGCTTATTTGTGCTCATATCCGTTCCCATGGAAACTACAAGTAAACACAGACTCCATTAATGTAATTATCTAATTTAGACAAAAGCAGTTCGCTCTTGCGACTAAGGTAGATTTTGCAGCAGGTGAGAAGTTGAGAGAAATTCCGCTAGAGTTTCTTGAAGTAGAACGTGCATGTATTCCAGTTCGAAAATTACTTCCTAATTTTAATGGAATGCTTATTCAATGCACAGAAATGATAAACGAGTATCTTTGTCAGAAATTATATTTTTTTAACTTAAAGTATAATACTGCTACATATTCTTTGCGAGGATGAAGAGTTACGTTTTCGCATTCATATCTGTGCAAGAAGTTAATTTTAATCCATTTTCACCGGTTTAATTTGTTTAACAAATTAACTAGTTTTACCAAGTAAAATTGTTGGCTGTTCGAGCGGTTGTCAGTGATGTTTTATCTAAAGAAGTTTCACCGGTTTAAATCAACAGAAAAAAATGACTGAAATATTCTCGTAAGTAATTTGAAAATGTGTTTAGATAATTATTATAAAGCATTTTCAAATTTAGATCTAATTTTCTGATCAGGTTTTAAAATATAAACATAAGGTTTCTATAGAAGTACGTAAAAAACTTCGTTGGCAATTGGAATTAAAAGACAGGCATACTATAAAAACAATTATTTTAATTATTTGTATACGATAAACTTGTACATATTTCAGTGTCGGTTTCGATTTGCTTTCTTGCTTCTATACAATCGAGGGAACGCAAATACCATATGTAAATGAATACATATACCTAGGCCAAATAATATCCTTTGATAACGGCATGGACAGGGAAGTACACAGACGAATCACACAGGCATGGAGAGCGTTCTGGTCCCTCAAATTTGTGCTTATGGATAAAAAAACTCAGCAGGACACTAAGAATAGAAGCTCTACAATCCTGCATCTACCCGGTGATACTCTATGGCTGTCAAACATGGGCGCTGACATCGACACAGAAAAAATTACTACAGGTATGCCAGAGGAAAATGTTAAGAAAAGTCCTAGGCATCACATTGAGGGACAGAATCCCCAATACTACACTAATCCAGTCAGCAAAAACGACAGATATCGCTCACCTAGCAGAAAGCACTAAATGGAGATGGGGTGGCCATGTTTCAAGGTTGGTGGACGATAGATGGACATACAGGAGTACCATATGGGACCCCAGACAAAGAAGAAGGCTGCGCGGAAGACCAAAAAAGAGATGGGAGGAACTTTTCAAGGATAAAGTGGGCCAACAATGGACCAGGGTAGCCAAAAGAAGAAACGAGTGGAAAGAACTGGGGAAAACCCTGAACAATACGCAAGACTAAGTGCTCAAGACCAAGTGTTCAAGTGTACATGACACTCAAAATCACGAACAACTTCACTAGCGCGGAGTAGCTCGCCGTGCTAGATAAGAGGAGCTAAACCCTTCTTAGGAGGCCTTTGCCCTACATGGGACACGATAGGCTTATTTTATTTATTTATTTTATTATTTTATTATAAATAAACGTATACTTCGTCATGGTTTCTTTCCATGGCGCTACATACCATGTCGGGACAGGCCTACATTCTGGCCGCTTCACCTTCTATCTTTGAATTTCGATTTTATTTTTGCTAAGGGCTGTATCTGGAGAAATGGTGATCATACTGACTTGCGCTGGCCATCATTTATGGTTTTATTAACCATTACGGATGGTTATAAAGAACCGCTGCTGCTTTATCAAGGTTGAGATCCACTGTCTTCCAGATCTTCATACCTCAGTAAAATCCACATATTCGCTGTTACTCAGTGAAAGCAGGAGGTGAGTTAGTATTTATATTTGGATGGTCTTTCCACACTTGGCTAGCTTTTAATGCAATTACTGTAAATTTAAAATGGTGATAGTTATAATTTAAATAGTTTAAAGAAAAACGAGAGATTAACCTACAGATTCGTGGATTTGTGATTGAACCATAAAATACATTTTCATTGCGTAACATAATATCTTAAAAATGCTTTCACAGGTATGCTTCGAAAAGTTCATGCATAAAACCAACATATTTTTTCACCCTTAAACGCAAAAGCGGTTTGCAGTAACAAATCTACCAACCCGATTCACAAGAGATTCCCAAAACACCTTCGATGTAAACATAATGTTTAATGCTTAACACTGAATATGCTTGTCATTTGTTACTGGAATGTAACAGTAAGTAACTTAATGGAACCAGATTCTATGTTTCCTATCGAAATTGTTTCAGATACGACGACTTTAGATAATACTTCACCATCAACTCCTATGAAACATTCCACAGAATGTAGAGGTTAACTTTCGCAATGTACGTCCTCACATAACCGGTATATAGTTTTGTAGCGGTATGAATGAATGAATGAATGAATGAAAGAAAGAAAGAAAGAAAGAAAGAAAGAAAGAAAGAAAGAAAGAAAGAAAGAAAGAAAGAAAGAAAGAAAGAAAGAAAGAAAGAAAGAAAGAAAGAAAGAAAGAATCCACTATAAAAAAAGGCAAGGGCCTACTGTTATTGTTGAAAAATCTTACTAAAATTTGAGGACCGAACACAAAACTCTCTTACAGTATCTTGGATACTCACTTACTCAATGCCAATAGACAATTCCTAAACAAGCTAAAATATATTATCTATTTTATAGAACCCGGAAGTTCATTGCCGCGCTTACCTGTGCATGCCATTCAACCCTGTTTTGTGTTAACTCGATCCAACCATCCCTCGCAAATCCTACTTCCCTTAAATATATCTTAATATTGTCCTCTCACCTACATATAGGCCTACGTCTTCCAAGTGGTCTTTTCCCTTCGGGACTCCCAATCAATATTGTTGAGATATATCTTTCCTCCCCCATGCACGCAACATGCCCAGCCCATTTCATCCTCCGTGATGTAATTACTCTTACTATATGCAGTGACGAGTACAGGTTATGAAGCTCATCGCTATGCAGGTTTCTCCAGTAACCATGTTCAACTCTCTTAGGCCTAAATATTTTCCTAAGCACTCTGTTTTCGAACACACTCAGATTTTGTTTTTCCCGAAGAGTAAGCGACCATGTCTCACATCCATACAATACAACTGACAGGATAACAATTGTCAAATTTTTATTTTTAGCTTCCTGAAAAGAAGACGAAATCAGAGTTACTGAACTGCATAATAAAAGGCATTTCCTGATTTTAGCCTACACTAACTTCTACCTTAACATTATTTGTATATGTAATTATTGTTCCCAGATAGGCCTATTTAAATTTCTCCGATTGTTCGATCGATTTACCAGCTATTACAATATTTTGTAGCGTATTATTTTGACGTTTCATGACCATATTTAATTTTTTCTGTATTAATTTCCAATCCAACATTCCTGCAGGCATCGAAAAGACTTTCTGCATTTCTCTCGATTGTGTTTATGTCACAGACAAACAGACAAACATCATCTGCATAAGCTAAAATCGGGCGACTGCCATTTAATTCTAGGCCTTCCTCGTTTTCCTGAACTTTTCTAATGGCATATTCCAAAACGAAATTAAAAAATAAAGGCGATAGTGCATCCCCTAGCTTCAAGCCGCTATTAATGGCAAACCTATCTGATAAAAATTTCCCTACCCTGACTCTGCTATAGGTTTCATTTAGACACATTTTGATCAGCCTAACAAACTTCTTTGGTATCCCGAACTCAATGACGCTATTGTACAATTTGTCTCGTCTAACCGAATCATATGCCTTTTTAAAATATATGTGTAATACTGTCAACACATTCAATAAATTGTTAATGTATAATTATGGCTGATCTTAATTTTCTTTTTTTTTTTGCGATTTCCTTCCGAATTATATTTTTAACTGAAAAATATTGAGAACCAAGGGTCATTCTTGAGTTTGTGTTTTACTTGTATTCTGAAATAATTTTGGTTCTTAAATTATTTATTTAATTGTCCCCATCCTTAAATCTGGAAATTTAATTCCTTTTACTATGTATACTTTAAGAACGGATCATTTTATTTATATACTAGCTTAAAAGGCCCGGCGTCGCTCGGGTTTTGTATTTTGTAAATGCGAAAATAACTTATGAAGGACTTTCGATTTTCAAACTCGAGGTCTTTAAGGTCTTTATATAGGTATTTAGAATTTGAAATGGGGAAGAACGACTTATCACACACAAACTATTTCCTCAGAAAACGCTAGATAAGCTACAGCTTATTATAGCTTATAGCAGATCCCCGCGGCTTCGCTCACAATAATTAATAGGAAGATTATAAATTAAGAGCAAAATAATTAAACTATTATATTTACTAACACTTTGCACACGAAACATTCATAGGTCTAAATTAAACGATTGATAGGCCTAATTAATGAAACAACTGTAAATCCGGCTTTGAAGTGAATTCCACGATTAGAAAGCGCAGCATGGGAAAAATAACCTCAGATTCGAGTTCCCTGGCCTAAAAAAACCCTGCATAATTTTTGTCCATTTAGGGCTATATTCACTATTCTTCTTCCGTCTAGGGTGAAAATTTCATCTGTCTGCGTGCCTTGACATTATAAACAAATGATTCGGCCATGGTGGGCTTACAAAATTCGAACGATCGCGATGCTTTTATTTCCAAGGTATGACGAAAGTAGGTCTAAGTCATCTGCAATTGATTTGACAACTGAAAACTGATGTTTCGAAAGCGCAAGAAATGTACGTCTCAATCCCGTTTTCACTCATAACTCGCGAACGAAAGCTAAAATTAAAAATGTAGCATGCCTTTGCGGGAATGTATTCAACAACTTCCCAAAGTTTCATGGTGATCGGATGAATGGCATAGTAATGCATAAAGGACAGACACACATACATTCATTTTTATGTAGGCTATATAGAAGATCTATATAGATTACCCGTCGAGCGTTGCTGCAATCTCAGAAGGTTATGAGAATTGAAATCGATTAAACTCACGATGAAAAAATGTGTGTAAATGAATTTGACAGACAGACAGACATATATTCGTTTTTATTTATATAGATGAAGAATGGAATAAGCCTACTGAGGCCATAGTTTCTATATTCATTTGTCCAGACTTATAATTCCGTTACATTTCAGGCAGATTTAACGACCCTACATAAGAGATTTTACTTATGATTACATATAGAAATGTTGTAGCCTGGACCCCGAACTAAGCAACTTCCCCGGAATTTTCTGTAAACCATCTTTCATAAGAAGCATATTCCACGTTAAATAAATATTTAATATTACCTTATCATCACCTTATCATTAACTTCTCTGGCGTTTATAATAACATGAGATATCCATTGCCTTCCAAAGCGATCGCGATGCTATTGTTTCCAAAGTATGACAAAAATAGACAAAGCCTTCTGCAATTGATTTGACAACTGAAATGAATAACTGATGCTTCGAAAGCGTAAAAAATGCACGTTTTCTTGCCGTTTTTCACTCATAACTCGCGAACGAAGGCTAAAATTAAAAATGTAGTGTGACAGAAAACTTCCCGGGAATGTACCCAACAACTTCCCAAAGTTTCATGGCGATCGGATGAATGGTGTAGTAATGCATAAAGGACACACACACACACATACATTCATTTTTATATACATAGATTAATAAAAAGATTTTATGAGTCAAGGTTCAATAACGAAGTCCATATAAATATATTGTAGCCATACTTGATCAATACATGCAAACTTATGATGATAAAGTTATTTACTCTAATTGGCTAAACATTTTACAAAGAAATAAATTGCCACATCTTTAAAATAGATTAGACCTAATCACATTTACACAAGGCTTTAGTTGGAAAATTGAAACTATCCTATTCCCTAACCCTATAAAATTCTCCAGACTGGTTCAAGTGATGATGTTCCGCAGCAATTTTTCTTTTGAAATTTCTAACAAGTCATAACCCCAACTGCGCTGCGAACGGGATTTAGTTTCAAATGTGAAATGTGAACAGTTGTTTTAACAAAGTTGCGTGGTACGACTTGCACGAAGATAAAATCCTGCTTTATTAAGTGCCAGTATGGCACTTTATGAGATTGTGTGGTGGACGAAAAAATGTCTGTCCGTCTGTCTGTCCGTCTGTCTGTCCGTCTGTCCGTCTATCTGTCTGCCCGTCTGTCCGTCTGTCTGTCTGTCCGTGTGTCTGTACGCACCTTAACTCAAATACGCTTTCTCGGATTTTCATGAAACTTGTAAAACACATTTATAATGTCCATGGGAAGAACCCTATTGATATTGAACCAAATCGGTTCACCGGTACCGGAGTAATGCCCAATTTAGTGCATATTTTAATAGATTATATTAGAAAGGCGCCATAGCTCAAATACGCTGTATTGGATTTCCATGAAACTTGGTATACGCATTTATGACGCCCAAGAAAAGTACCCTATTGAATTTGAACCTAATCTGTTGACCGGTACCGGAGTAAAACCCAATTTAGGGTATATTTTAAAGGCGCAATAACTCAAATACGCTTTATCGGATTTTTATGAAAGTTCGAATACGCACTTATAATATCCATGGAAAGATGTCTATTGATATTCGACCAAATCGGTTGGCCAGTACCGGAGTAATGCCCAATTTAGTACCTATTTTAATAGATTATATTAGAAAGGCGCCATAGCTCAAATACGCTGTATTGGATTTCCATGAAACTTGGTATACGCATTTATGACGCCCATGAAAAGTACCCTATTGAATTTGAACCTAATCTGTTGACCGGTACCGGAGTAAAACCCAATTTAGGGTATATTTTAAAGGCGCAATAACTCAAATACGCTTTATCGGATTTTTATGAAAGTTTGTATACGCATTTATAATATCCATGAAAAGACGTCTATTGATATTCGACCAAATCGGTTGGCCAGTACCGGAATAATGCCCAATTTAGTGCCTTTTATGTTAATATATAAGAAGTCGCGATAACTCAGATATGCTTTATTGGATTTTTCTGAAACTTTGTATACCCATTTATTATGTAGGCCTTCATGGGAAGACGTCTACTGATATTGGACAAAATCGGTAGACCGGTACCGGAGTAAAACCCAACTGTGTCTACTAAACGAGATATTCATACAAAATGTAAAGCTATGTCCGTACAATCGTATTCTGAACTGAAGATGGTATTCCTGTCATCTTACGAACATGCACCAATCTAAGGGCAGTGCACTTATCAAAAGGGGCACTGCAGCATAGTGTATGTTGCTTAGTCCAATATCAACGTTTGCTGTGTAAACATTTACTGCAGGTACAGGATGGCACAGAGAAGACCCCTGGAAGATTCAGTTCGTTGCTTTAATTTTGGACACTAGTACATATCGATGGCTAAAAGCACAATCATTGTATGTCCATTTTTTGGCGAAAATGAGATATTGGTGTCAATATGTAGGTGAGTCTAGCTCTTTTCTCCTGCATAAATATTGTATCTCCCTTCGAAATAGTAATTATAAGGTGCAGGTTTTAAAAAATATATCAATTTTGATCAAGACAGCTTTTGTACGTGCACACTTATTATATGTCCTCACTTTTCACAGCCATGACTTGTATAAGATGAATGCCTGAGTGCACACTTATTGTATATCTATTTTCTTTTACGTCAACGGCATGCTCCGTTACACGGTAGTAGCACTACATGCCTATAAGCATTTACTTTGATTCTTAGAACTTAATACACTATACATTGATTATAAATATCTGAGAACTTACAACATCTGAGCACATGAGAGTATACCGTAACCATCAACAGTTGTCAGTTCTGTTGCAGTAGCAGAGACGTTATGGTTTTGCTGTACCGAGTTTGGAGTGTAATAGTGTTGATTTTCATTAGTTATAAATATTATCGTGTTCTTCTGAAGTTACCAATTAGTATGAATTGCAAACTGAATTACCATTCAAAAAGCTCCGTGTAAGCCTCGATCGCGAACCTCCATTCTCCTGGGACTCCATCACACTAATACCTAAGTATAATTCAGTGATTCCTGTCTCAAATGTCAAAAAAGAAAGATCTGCTATCTCTGTTGAAGACAGGAGTCATTCCAAACTGCTTTGCTAGTTTTTTGACTGATATTCCATCTTCGAGGAAAGCTAAGGATATTGTGCCATACCCCGTTGAAAATGAGGATGACGAACCCAACTCTGGAAAAATGGAACAATCTGTATCCAGGAGGATTACTCGTAAGAACATAAATTGCGAGAAGATCGAGGAGAAAAGTCCAAGAAACATTAAGGGAAAAAGTAGAGAAAGATGATAAGAAACAATTAAAAGGACAAAAAGATGGCCAAAAGAAATAATAACTGTTTCAAAGTAAGTCTAACTGTTTGAAGAAAGACCAGTGACTGTTTAAAAAGTCTTATTTTCTTTTTCAAAATGTTGATAATGTAATTGACCTTATTGACCTCTTCCTACTAGAGCACAAATATAGTATGTCCGTTATTGATACATATTTCATTAAAGTTTCCAGAACTAATGAAAATTATCTTAAAACTGATATTGTTGTCTAATAAAACATTAACTGATGCATAAATGTTTAAGCCTGTTGAGTATTTTTGGGAATTTGGGAAGTTTTCCCCAAGTTTAAAATCTTCTTTTCGCGATTTCTCAGAGTTTACAAAAATGGGCATACAATGATTCTGCTTTTAGCCATCGATATAATATATTCATAGCCGCTTCTCCAAATTACCTGAAGTTATAACATAGTTGGAGGCTCGAAATAATTCTTTAGAATATTCACTTTCTCTGATAGATCAAATTTCAAATGCACGGTCTTCAGAAACTCACCGTGTCGCTAAAATTGCATTCGATAAGCTTAAATCAGCAGAACGTTTGTTACTTCTGGGGATGGTGAAAAAGCTGTGACAGAAGAGGAATTCACTGAAGAAGAGTTGTGGTAGTTTTCACATGCACCTGTGACATCTTTCGATGTAGAGAGGACATTTTCATTGTACAAAATCTTCTTCACTGACAGACGTAGGAGCTTCACACATGAAAACCTAAGGGCAATTTTCCTTATTTACTGTAATAGCCATGAATAAGGTAAGATTACCCCCCAAAAATGGTTTATTTGAATACTGTTAATTTGTTTTTGCATATAATGGTGCATATTTTTAAAATTATTCTTGCATATTTTATTATTTGATTATGCACACAAATACGGGCTCTAGTGATCAGTGACCAAGCATCGTCTCATGACTTAATGTAAGTTGTCCATAGATTTGTACCTCACCCCATGTGATTTGATATGTAAGTCCTATATAGAGAGGTAACGCAAACAAATAATAAAATTACTAATTGTACCTACCGGTACTGTATTCTCGAAAATTGTTGGAAGTTCGGAGTTAAATTGATAAGTGCAAAGTGGAAATGGTTAAAAACCACTGATCTGTATAAAAAAAATCCTTTAAAATCTCTAGGATTCGTTAATTTGTACATATCTTGCGTTAAGAGTAGAAAGAAGAGCAGCTAATACCGACTACTGGCGTGTTAATGAGTCACTCGAAAATCCACGCGACGATAGACAAGCTTGAACACTGTTTAAATGAAGCTACAGATCTAAGGAGTAGACTGACGTACGGCCATAACATACTAACTAATCAACTTCGTGGTGCTGCATCCCTGAAGGGAATAGGCCTACCATCCGATCGCTATCATCTACCATAGGTAGATGGCGGGGTTGGGGGCATGTGGTCTGCATGCCGACACCCAAGGCCGGTAAAGATGGTTTCCATGACCGGAGCCACATCTCCCAACTTCAGAAGAATCCGAGAATGTATCGGGGATCAAATCCGGGCATGCAGATTCATAGCCAGCGGCGCTAATCATGAAACCAAGCAGATGGTCGAGGAATGGCCATGCTCTCCCTATTTCCCACTGGGACACGCCTTCTGTAGGTACTGTTCATGGTAGTGTATCAGATTTTCTTCATAAGAATTAGTTTACGATTACGAGAAGTTACATTTGTTACTTCTGATTATTTTAAGTTTTTCTTTAAAAAAAAGGAACCCATGCACGAAATTTTCCATTGCACTGTTTCACAAGATTGGATTTAACTCACAAGATATGCTTATTCTAGTGTGAGGCCTGGTGCATGCAAGATTTAAACAAATTCATGTCTGAAATTTCTACTTGGAGAACTTTACCTCGACTTCCCTTTGAACTCGCTGCCATATGTAGTATTTGAAGCAGACTAACGGGATCATGGTAAGAGAGGTTTTGCCATCATCCAATAGTTCTGTCTTTGAGAAACAAGATTCTGCAGTTATCTTGCAAGGGAGATAAAAGCAAAGATACATTACCATTTGAAGGGAGATTATTGCAACGTTATCTCTTTCTTTGTCTCAAATTCCTCTATGTTGTAATTTGCCGTATGTTTTTATAACCTCAGCAATCAAAGTGTAGCCACATAAACCAGGAAGTGACTATATTTTTAAAAGAACGGAGCTTGTTGTCCTTATGAAGTTAGTTTTAATTTACTTATAACGTTCTTACGTCTAATAATATTATTTATTCATTCGTTTACATGCCATTTTTATGGCCTAACCCTAATTACAATAACGTTTAAACACACAGTAAAAGAATAAATGCAATATGACTGTAATGTTCCCCGATCCTTTCTCACACTCTCTCTCCCTAACCAATTTCACTTCCCTACTTATCTCGAAGGAAGTTAGAGGGAGAGTAGATACAAAACAAAATTTAGAAGAATTTCAAAACACCAAGGCACAAGAATGTATGGTCTGCACAGTCGCTTTCCAATCACAGAATCGCAAAATCACTCGCAGGATTTTTGTCGTACAATTAAGCAGAACAAGTAAAACAACATCAGAAAACAATCTCTAATAAAACATTCTCTACATACTCTTCTTATTACATAATAAGAGTAAAATAACTCGTGTGGGGAAAATTCCGGGAAACTGGATAACAATAATTAAAAACCTAAGTAGCAGTACACCACTCTCGTTAAATAACGATAACATAGAAATGCATACATATATTCATAACATACATATATACAAGGTGACACAAAAAAACGGTAACTTTTAAAATCCAATAATAAAACCAAGAGTGATAGAAGAATAGCTATTTATGTATCAAGTACGCAAAATAAGCGGACGAATCTAGTATAGCGGCCGAGGCGAAAGCCGAGGCTGAAATACTGGATGAGTCCGCTAAAGTTTTTGCGTACGTGGTGCATACAATATTTTTTAGTAAAAGCTATATAAATTATATGAAATAAAACAAAAATACCGTATAATTAATTATAATGAAAGGCAATCAGTCATTTCTTTAAGTTATATTGTCATGGCCATCTAGATCATAAAACAACAATGACCGTACGTACCAATAACAAATGTGGTAGTATAGATGCATAATATATGAGTCCCTTGTTTGTAAACAATATTGCATACCAACTAGTATTTATGAAAAGCTTGTGAAAATATAAATGATAATACCGAGGAATTTCAATCCAAGCCAGAAACATTGAATTGGAGCTGCTACCAGCAACTTCACGGCAGAAATAGGCTATGAGAAGGGATATATTACGGCATTTAAATTCGTCCATGGTAAGGAATGGTTTTCATGTGAACCAAAATGTGAAAAGTTGTTGGCTTATATTTGTTGTCATGTGATGAAGTGGGCTACCGTGTTTTGTGAAAAATCCTGGTAAAGTTTCTGATTATCATAAATAAACGTGTTGGCTTAAATTTGTTGTTTTATGACCAATTATATGCGTAAATCCATGTTAAAGTTGGTGTGACTGGTCAATGCCGTCTGGGTTTTGTTTATAGATTGCCATGACGACTTTAAAGGACAAGGCCGCTAAAATTGCATATTGAATGCAGTTTGAATGCACTTATATGCAATTTTAGCGGACTTGTCCTTTAAAGTGCAGCTTTTCGGCGTGTTACCAGTCCGATAAGCAGCTGTTTTAGAGAGCGTGTACTAAAAAACATTTTATTCATGGTAATTGAAACCTTAAAACTTGCCATTTAAGAAACATTAATGGAATTTTTTTTAATTACGTCGTTTACATGGCGTCCTCCTGTATGAAAGCATTCTTGAAACCTGCTGTTGAGATTCCTCATTGACCGCTGCAACATAGCAGCTGGGATACTGTGAATTTTATCACGAATTCTCTGTTTTAACTCATCCAGAGTTCTTGGTCGAGTCGTGTACCCTTTACTCTTGAGATAGCTCCATGAGAAAAAATCACAAGCAAATAAATCTGGCGATCTAGGGGGCCAGGGATAGTTACCGAATCTTGAAATCACACGGTTACCAAACAATTCTCGGACAGCTTCAATTGATTGCCGTGCAGTGTGTGATTTCGCTGCAACCTGTTGAAACAAGGGATCTTGAACAAGTGGAAAATGTTCAATTCAGGGGTAACGAAAGATTGTAACATCTCCACGTAAAGATCCGCATTGAAAGTTACTGTGACCCCCTGTTCATGACTCGACCAAGAACTCTGGATTAGTTAAAACAGAGAATTCGTGATGAAATTCAAAGTATCCCCGCTGCGATGTTGCAGCGGTCAATGAGGAATCTCAACAGCAGGTTTCAAGAATGCATTCGTACAGGAGGGCGCCATCTAAAGGGCGTCATTTTAAAAAAAAGTGATAAATTCCATTAATGTTTCTTGAATGGCAATTAGTATGAATAAAATGTTTTCTTCCATCAACTCTTGGCTTTATTATTGGATGTTTAAATGTTCCCGTTTTTTGTGTCACCTTGTACATACATACATACATACATACATACATACATACACCAGTCATTCTTCCATAGCGTCCAAGACAGACTAAAATGCAAACTACGGATGACACCTAACTTGACCACCCTGTTAACCGGACATGGAAGAATCAACAGCTACTTCTACCGCTTGAAAATTAAGGACAGTGCAACGTGCGTGTGTGGAACCAGGGACCAAACAGTTGACCACGTAATATATGTATGTGACAAATTACAAGCTCAAAGAAAGAAGTTGATAGCGTGTGTAAATAATAAAGGTGGAAAGTGGCCAGTTTCGAAGGCCGAACTAGGAGTGAAATACATAAAATACTTAACAACGTTTGCAAGCACCATAGACTTAGACTCACTGCAATAAGAACAATATAACACGAATAATAATGGTAAACTATAACAAATAGTATCAGGTAAAGAACATTAGCTACCAAATATTATAATTACTAAGGAAAAGAAGTCAAATTAGCATGTAGTATTACTTAACTTAGTAATGGAACATGCTGTATTCTATATATATAAAAAAAAATACATACATACATACATACATACATACACAACATACACATACATACATACACATACATACATACATATACATACATACATACATACATACATATATGCATATATAGCCTATATACATGCATATATAACCTGCCTGCATACATAAATACACACATACATACGTACGTACGTACATACATACATACACACGGACGTACATACATGCATACATACATACATACATACATACATACATACATACATACATACATACACACATACATACATACACACATACATACATACATACATACATACATACATGTGATCTCGACATGGAAACAAAGAACTGGACTCACCCGGCAGACCACATGGACTGCAATGAAAGAAATGAGGAAACTCACCAGCTCAAAATATATACTGACGGAAGCAAGAGTCACCAAGGAGTAGGCTCAGGAATTGCTATATACTTAGGAAATATATTAAAACAACAACTTAAATACAGACTAAACGAAAGATGTACAAACAATCAGGCAGAACAATTAGCGATACTCAAGGCTTTACAACACATAGAAACAAATTATACCGAACATACAAAAGCAACGATCTACTCAGATAGCAAAATAACAATAGATTCACTTACAAATAAAGATAATCACACTTACTTAATAGAAGCAATAAGAAGAAAAACTGTCAAAATGAACAAAGAAAATTGGATCATCAACTTCAATTGGATTAAAGCCCACGCAGGAAACCAGGGAAACGAACTTGCAGACCAGCTGGCCAAGGATGCGGCATCAGACAACGATCTAAAAGAATGTTACAAGAAGATACCGAAAAGTGTAATATCCAGTGAAGTGAGAGCTCTTAGTGTTGCCATCTGGCAAAACGAGTGGGACAACTCAACCAAAGGAGTGATAACAAAAACTTTCATCCCAAAAATAGCAGAGAGACTAAAATACAAAATTAATTTAACCCCTAATGTAACTGCAATGATAACTGGTCACGGCAAGACTAGAGCTTACCTACACAGATTTAAAATTATAGAAAACCCCACATGTCCTTGCGACGACGACCTGCAAACAGTAGACCACCTATTATATGACTGCAAATTAATCGAAACAGAAAGAGACTCACTAATCGCAACAGTACTAAAGACTGAAAACTGGCCCAACAAAAAAGAAGATTTACTAAAAAAATACTTCAAGAACTTTAATAAATTTGCAAACAGTTTACCTTTTGGCACCATATTGTAATCAAATTTTATCTTGATCAAAGTTAGTTTATGAACAAACAAAATTGTAAAATAGAACAAAAACAGTTGTAGAAGATAAAGAAATACATGTAGTATTACCTGTAATGGAACATGTAGTAAATAAAGTGAATTTATAAAAAAAAAAAATAAAAATACATACATACATACATACATACATACATATATACATACATACATACATAAAGATAATTATAGAACAAAATCCAGAGCTTAATTTGAATGAAGAGGAATAGGCTACAAACGAAGTACCAAATCAAAACAAAAAGGAATGCACATAATCTAGTGATAGAGGTAGGACCCCAAACTCGCAAACAACTACTACAAACCAAACTGAAGATAGGTTGGGTTATATGCCACGCCCACGACTATCTAGTTGCAACCAGATGCTTCCACTGCAGCCGTTTCAACCACCGCCAATGGCGCCAACTTGTATGGGCCCGCGGGGCTCAAGCCCACTCAATAATTTACCCAATAATTTTTATCTTAATTGTTTATTGCTATTACTACAAATCGTGTTTCAATGTTGAATCTGTATACAGCTAATATGAAGCTATTGTTGACATAGGCCTACAGGCCTAGTACGCTATTCTTTTACTGCAATTCTCTCATGATCGTTTGGAATCGTTGGTGACTGGTTAAAAAGAAAGAAGTCGGTGGAACGAAAATATAGAAAGAATATATTAACTGCAAGAAATATTGGTTAAATCAGCAAGGGACAATAAACCAGAGCAAAAAGGGAGCTCAGGTCGTCCATGAAAAAGATGGTTTGATTAGGCTTCTGTTCTAAGGAAATACGAAGAAGATAATGGTTGTGACGAATTTATTGGGAAAACTCCAGTCAGGAGAAACATACTTTGTAACACGCCGTGCTACATATTGGTGAGACCATGTTTGTTTTTAGATTATTTTATTTCGTTTTATTTTAACTGTTACTTAAAATCCAAAATTAAAAAAAAAATCTTCGTATAATATTCAAATGATTTCTGTTAACTTGGCTACATAACACTTTCTTGGCGGTTGATTTACAGTTTGATTGTCATGACAAACAACGAAATTGTTTCTTGTATAGTTTTCTATATTTTTTCGAAGTCATGTCAATATTAAAATATGTTGTTCGTGCAAGCTCCAATATTAGGGGTGGGAGTATGAAAATTTTAAAATCTTTGAGCCCACCCAAAGTTTTTCAAAAGTTGGCGCCACTGACCACTGCCACCAAGATTGCAGAGGAGAAGAAACGTGTCCACACTGCACAGGAAGCCACAAAATGAAGGACTGCCCGACAGAAGAAGCATCATACAGATGTATTAACTGCATATCGTACAACAATTACAATAAGAACGACAAAGTAGACGGACATCACTCCTCCCTTAGTAAAAATTGCCCCAGTTTGCAGGCTGTGCTACAAAAATACATGGAAAACATCGATTATTAATAATGGCTATTCAGAACCAACAACACAAAGGAGGACAACCTACGAAAATAGATTACATTAAATGTATGCAAGTAAACCTGCAGCATGCTAAGGCAGCAACGGACAATTTAATGAAGTTAATAGAAAAAGATGAAATTGATATAGTATTTATCCAAGAACCGTACCTACACCAAAATCGACCAACCGGTATACATGAAAAATACAGATCATACCAATGTAATGAAGACAACATCAGAGCGAGTGTAGTTATTACCAACAATAAAATAGATGCTCTACTAATAAAACAACAAACTGGAAAAGACTACGTACTGATAGAACTAAAATACGGAAGCCTGCACTTCCTCGCACTTAATATGTACTTAGACTGCACTGAACCAATAGAAAACGGAATTACAAAAATCGAAGATGTACTACAGCATAACAGAAACATAGGCATAATGATCACAATGGACAGCAACGCCAGATCAACAACCTAGCACGACATCATAACCAACACCAGAGGGAGAATCCTCGAAGACTTCCTGGTAAGCAACCACCTCCACTTATTAAACAAAGAAAGCGAAAGAACTACCTACAATAGTAACCGCGGATCCAGCAACATAGACCTCACAATCGCCTCCTGTCATCAATGGGAAATATACGACCAAGAGAGCTGTTCCGACCACATTATCCTAAAATACACAATTGGATCACCAAACAATACTCAGAAGAACTTCAGCTACCAAGGTATAAAATACAAAGCTGCAAAGGACAAGTATGACCAATTTAAAAGACAACTATTTGAAATAACCTCCAATGCTTAAAACAATGCAAACTTAGAAGCAAACAAAGAAGAACTGGACAAGACCCTATCACAAAGAATCGCAGAACTCCCAGAAATCGAAACAGAAATTGAAAAATTTACAGAAGTTATTCACACGGCATGCAGAAGAACTTTCAAAACCCTTAGAACCCCAAACAAAAAAGCAGCTAGGCGAACAGTTCCATGGTGGATTGATGACCTAACAATATTGAGAAAAAAAACACACGCTCTGAGAAGACGTTACCAAAAAACAACAATGAACTTAGGGAAACCCGCAAGATCAGCTACCTGGAAGAAAAACGAAAATACCAAGCAGCAATACAAAACGAGAAATTTAACTCATGGAAACAATTTTGCTCAACATCATCAACCATTAATCCTTGGAGCGAAGTATATAAGATCGCCTCAGGGAAAACAAGAAGAAGTTGCACACTCACTACTTTACAAAAGCCAGATGGATAGACTACTCGCGGCATCTCAAGGCACCCTGAACTGCTTGATCGACTATCTTATCCCCGAAGATAGTGAGGAAGAAGAAACGGAACATCACAAACACATCAGAAGCATAATAGAGGAACCCTACAATACTCCAGAGGATAGAGAGTTCATCCTACAAGAAGTAAGACACACTATAAAAATTTTCAACCCCAATAAGGCCCCAGGCCCAGATGGTCTGACTTCTGAAATATTATGATTAGTTTTCCACACCCTCCCAAACTTCATGGTCGCAATATACAATGAATGCCTAAGAAGAGGTTGTTTCCCAAGAATATGGAAGGCAGCTACTATAATTCCCATAGTTAAACCAGGAAAAGACAACATCTCCGATCCATCGAAAATTCGACCAATTAGCTTACTCAATACTAGCGGGAAAGTACTAGAAAAACTTCTAATCAATAGTATTATGCACCATATGCACACGAAAGAATTACTAAAAGAAAACCAGTACGGCTTTACACCGCAAAAAAATACGACAGACGCAGCACTTGAAGTTAAAAAATTCATAGAACCCGTACTAGAAGAAAGGAATATAGTAGCAATGGTCAGCCTCGATGTCAAAGGTGCCTTTGACACCGCATGGTGGCCCGGAATCCTCACGAGCTTACGAGATTACAAATGCCCCAGAAACCTCTACAAGCTTTCTCAGGATTACTTTACTCATAGAACCGCGACCATGTCCATTAACAGCGAATCGGTTCAGAAGAAAATTACTAAAGGTTGCCCACAAGGATCTTGGTGCGGGCCAGGATTCTGGAACATCCTATACAACTCCATCCTGAACCTTAAGTACACCAGCCACACAAAGGTAATAGCATTCGCTGACGATCTGGTCTTACTGGTCAAAGAAGAAACAATAAGAGAAGTAGAAAATTATACAAACATTGAATTAAATAAAATCGCGGTATGAGCAAATAGAAACAAAATGAGATTTAACCAAAGCAAGTCTAAAGTTATGCTAATCACACGCAGAAAACGGAAAGAAGAGAAAGAAATCAAAATCTACCTCAACTACAAACCACTACAACAAGTTAACTCAATGAAGTACTTAGGAATCCTAATTGACTATAAACTAACATTTAGAAAACACATAAACTGCGCTACAGAAAAATGCACCAAACTCATATTCATGCTTTCAAAATCAGCAAAACTAAACTGGGGGCTCCAGCACAAAGCCTTGAAAACCATATATACAGGAGCACTTCTACCCCTACTATTATACGGAGCTCCGGTATGGAAAAACGCAATGGACAAAGCATTCTACAAAGCAAAAATGGTACGAGTCCAAAGACTAATCAACATAAAGATTGCAAAATCCTACCGCACAGTGTCCAACGATGCACTGTGCGCAATTACGGGAATAACCCCGATCCACATCAAGATAGCAGAACAGCTAAAGATCTATAACCTCAGTAAAGACAATCTATGTGATCACGACATGGAAACAAAGAACTGGACTCGCCCAGCAGACCACATGGACTGCAATGTAAGAAATGAGGAAACTCGCCAGCTCAAAGTATATACTGACGGAAGCAAGAGTCACCAAGGAGTAGGCTCAGGAATTGCTATATACTTAGGAAATATACTAAAACAACAACTTAAATACAGACTAAACGAAAGATGTACAAACAATCAGGCAGAACAATTAGCGATACTCAAGGCTTTACAACACTTAGAAACAAATTATACCGAACATACAAAAGCAACGATCTACACAGATAGCAAAATAACAATAGATTCACTTACAAACAAAGATAATCACACTTACTTAATACAAGCAATAAGAAGAAAAACTGTCAAAATGAACAAAGAAAATTGGATCATCAACTTCAATTGGATTAAAGCCCACGCAGGGAACCAGGGAAACGAACTCGCAGACCAGCTGGCCAAGGATGCGGCATCAGACAACGATCTAAAAGAACTTTACAAGAAGATACCGAAAAGTGAAGTGAGAGCTCTTAGTGTCACCATCTGGCAAAACGAGTGGGACAAATCAACCAAAGGAGTGATAACAAAAACTTTCATCCCAACAATAGCAGAGAGACTAAAATACAAAATTAATTTAACCCCTAATGTAACTGCAATGGTAACTGGTCACGGCAAGACTAGAGCTTAGCTACATAGATTTAAAATTATAGAAAACCCCACATGTCCTTGACACAACGACCTGCAAACAGTAGACCACCTATTATATGACTGCAAATTAATGGAAACAGAAAGAGACTCACTAATCGCAACAGTACTAAAGACTGAAAACTGGCCCAACAAAAAAGATCTACTAAAAATATACTTCAAGAACTTTAATACATTCACAAACAGTTTAACTTTTGGCACCATATTGTAATCAAATTTTATCTTGATCAAAGTTAGTTTATGAACAAACAAAATTGTAAAATAGAACAAAAACAGTTGTAGAAGATAAAGAAATACATGTAGTATTACCTGTAATGGAACATGTAGTAAATAAAGTGAATTTTTAAAAAAATACATACATACATACATACATACATACATACATACATACATACATACATACATACATACATACATACATACATACATACATACATAACATACATACATAACATACATACATAGGCTACACACACACATACATACATACATACATACATACATACATACATGCATTACACACATACATTACATTACATACATACATTACATCACATACATACATTACACACATGCATTACAATATATACATATTACAATACATACAATATATCCACTCATACATACAATACACAGAGAAATATATACGTTCATGCATATATAATACGTTTTAACTTTTCTGCTTTCATAGGCCTAATGCACAACTTAGTTGATGACATAATTACTTTATTGCTAATAAGGACATTATCTCCTTATTTAGTTATTTATTTAATGTATTAATTTGCTTGTAAATATAAAATTTTCCAAATTAAATTCGGGAGTTTATTCGTGATCAAGATAAATACTAGTTGTAAGTTGATAGTCAAATCGAGCTTAAATAAAATGTTTCTAAAAGATTTCCTTTAAACATTTCATAAAGCGATAAAATATATTTATTAAGTAAACAAAATCATTGGTCGTAAAAATAAGATCATTATAGGCCTACGACTGCAAAAATAATAATAAAAAATGAGTTGTCCTACCTTGTAGAATTTAATACAGGTTTATAAATCAATAAGAGGTAGGCGTGAAAATAAATATTTTTATTTTGCTGGCAGGCATCTCTTGTTTCCATGCAGACAATAAAACTGGACGAGGTTGTCAACTGCCAACGCTGTGTCACCGTCAGGATTATGAATAAATTACTACCCCTCCCGCCATTTCCATGTTATTCGCTTCAAACGATTTTAAATTGATTAAAATTAAATGCGACCCTAAGGTTTTACACTTCCTAGACAACAGCTTCCTATTCGAGAGTACTGGAATCGTGGGAACACTGATATTGCACTGCTAGTATGTGACTGTATATCATTCGTAGTCGTTTCGGAATTAAGAGATGCACTCTAATGAGTAACTCAACTAATTCAAGGATTCGATAAGCAAAATAAAGCTTGCGGAATCGATACATGATAATAACTATCTACTTAATGCACCGCTTGCAGTTCATTGAATTCTAAATAAAATCAAGTAAACTGTTGTTACAAAGTGCCAGATGGAGTTAATAGAACATATTTCAGAAACTACTGAGTTTTAGACCACGGTTTCTTGAGAAAGTTTGATAAGCAATATTGTGAATAACTATAATATTAACAGAACGAATTAACAACAAATTCCTCATGTCAACAACAGGCCTATTCCTTTATTTTTTTTAAAAACCTCTGAAGCCGTACAAATGCGCAATCAAAAAATTCAAAAATTCAAAGTTTGTTTTGGAGGGGAAAGAATTAAAAATTTGATTTTTTTTTAAATTTTCCCATTAGTTATAGGCTAAAAGATATGTTTGCCAAAATTCAAGTAGTGGATGATTAGATTATCGTAGATGTGAATGACGTCGAACCTATCCAGCCAGTTTTTCCATATGAAGCAGCGGGAAAACCCATATTTTGCACGCGTATGGCTGTTGTATGTTCCAATATTCCTACCAAATTTTACGATTCTGTCCTGTAAATGTGACACAAATTACATAGTGTAATGAAAATATATAAAAAATGACTTGAAATCAAAAAATCTAACTCTATCTAAGGTATAGCCGATAGAGATACGACAAAAGTCATAGGAGACCAAATTTGCAGATGTCTCAAAATCCTATACTGCTGTTGCAATCGGTTTTTTTATACGACTTACCTTTAAGCTACTATAAGCCTCCAAATAAGGTCTGCACAGTCATTCAACTTGCGTGCGCCATTTTGAATGTTTTTTCAGGGGTAAAAAATAAATTATGACTTTTTTGGAATATTTCAGTCAGCTATAAGCATGTCAAATTTCAAGTTTCTGGCTCATCTGGAAGTGGGCAAACAATTATGTCAGTGAGTGAGTTGGCCACGCGGCATTGTACTATCCATTCATTCGAGAATGCAAGTGCATGTAAACATTGCATATAATCATTCTGCCCGTAATGTTACTTGATTGGTCATGACTGTGTTATATCAGTCTTCCTTTCCCATAATAATCTATCTTCGCGTGATACCTTCGGATATCATATGCGTTAAAAACAAAGACTTCTTTATTTATTTCGTTATTCAAGTTGAAATGAAAACTGTTATAAACAGAATGCATGTTACTGTTAAATAATTAGGGCTACGTAAATTAATCGGATTTCTCTGGCACTGGTAATTCCCAAATCCAAATCATATAACACTGGCTTGACTTCCATATCGGAACCAACATCTGAAATTTCACCTAAAGTGATTATCAATCTGTTCATTTTAATGTCACACACGCAATCAAAATCCCACATCTTATTTTCCTCCGTCATTATAAGCCTAATTTCCTTTTGCCACATTGATGAACGAACCTTGTTGGCTGGGATAGCACATTTCATAAAGTCATCAAGGTTACCGAAAATACGGCGAGGCTTTACCCACTATGCGCTTTCCAGATAGGCCTACTTCTGGTAGATAGACCGGCGAATTTCGATGTCAGTTTCCTCAATTGCAAGTGTAATACTAGCCCAGTCAAATGTTACATCGGAACTTACATTAAATGGATTAATGATTTTTGGAGGGGAGTTTAGTACCATTACTGGGATCACAAATCCAGATTTGCAACCCTCAGAAACCTGTGCTCGCTGAATGGCGGTCGAAATAAACCCGTTCTTCGGACTTTTTTCGGTTTTTCGACAATACCTCCTAAACTATGCGTTTGTTGAAAAGAATATTTCTTAGCTTTTTTAAAGTAAATTAAATTTTCTAAAATATGAGATCAAAATCGTTTTTGTAAGTTATATGGTTACCGAGATATGACATTTCAAAGATTGGCCTATTTTTAAAAAAAGTTAAAATTTTAAGTTTTCTTCGTGTTTCGAACTGAATACCGGCAAAATGACACGTCCTACAGAAAAGTCAAGAGAACAAACGTTGTAGGTAATTTAATAAGCTTTAATTTGAGCTATAGCTGGTTCTTTTAGCTCAGATAGTCTCGTCATAAATGACAAAAACCGAAAAGATGAACATATGCTTTTTTGGGTGAAAGTTGAGTAACATCGTTTCCTCCACCAACATCTTAATTGTTTTGGTAACATGTTGGCGGATAATGTCTTATAACTGTGTATAGAAACTATTTGTGTGTATATGTGTCTATGGGAGATGGATTTTGCCAGGAAAAAATATTTAAGCAGAATATTTCATAAAAATGTATTTACTTTTAAACCAACAGGCATATTTAAACCATGTGTGGGGTTCCTGGTATGGGATGGTATGGGACCTGGGAAGTCGAGGGTGGGGTGATGTCTTCATCCTCACTTGAAGAAATGTCATTCTGGGGTGTGGGAACATTGCGGCAGAATTTTTCCCTTGCAGAAAGTGCACAAAGCTGACCATTTCAGCCCAGTTTTGCGACAGCTGCAGCTCCCAGCGCAGCCCATCTTGCACTTGCACGAGATCAGTTCCCCATAGTTTCTATTAGCAGTGGGATTGTTGGAGGCTATGAAGTCAATTGTTAAATTGGACTGGGAACAGAAGAAGTGGTTAACATAGAAAACCAGACATTTGGGAAAGTTGGATTAAAACGTAAAGACAAAGTTGTTACCTTGGTTGCAATTTGTTACCTTGGCATGCGTTAATAATTCCATACAAGTCACGAATAAGAAGATTGAAGTTGACCCTTTCACAATATTTCAGCGAGTTAGCATCACCATAAAAATCCGACGCAGAGTTGAAAGCCCACTTTAAATATGAAGTATGTCTCTTTTCAACGAAGTTGGAGTGAGGAAGGGAACTAAGGCAGCTCTACCTAGGTATATTCGTGTTTCACATCCTTCACTACCAACATCTCCCGAGATGCAAATATCCATATCGTGCTCTATGGTGGCTACTTGCTCCACAAATGTGTGTTGCATCAAAACGCATCAGTGAAGACCATCATTGACGGCTACATTCATTTTGTAAAAAAACCATTTTGGGACAGATGTAACCCATTGTCTTCGATGGATACCCGGAGGACGCCTCTCAAGAAAGTACCAAAAGCGCCAAACGTCTCAGACGCCCTCAATTGCAGTGACATTGTCCTATCAGCTTCAATTTCCAACATCAAGCAAGAGAAGTTCTTATCGAACGACACTAATAAGCATACGCTGATAGAGCTACTGAAAACTGGATTTGAGCAGCATGGTGTTGAGGTGACAGTAGAGGACGCTGATGCTGACATTGTTAGAGCTGCCATCACCAATGCTGACTCTTCTGAGAAGGTTGTAATCATAGTGGAAGATGTGGACCTGCTTGTGTTATTAGTTGGTTTGAGTTCCAAAAAATACATCTACTTCCAGAAGAGGGGAGCCAGACGTCCAATATTCATCTACATCGTTCACCACCGGAACCTCTCCCGGGCCCCTTTCAGGCAGGGGAAAACCAAATTTGTCAAACCTTCCTCAAGAACCCAGCACTATTCAGGCAAGCAGGAGTCTTCCTCCACCCAGATATGAGTCACGATGAAATAGCTGCAGCTGGGGAGAAGTACCTCGTCGCAGTTTATGAAGGAGCGACTGACACCACCCTCAACGACCTGACAGCCAAAGGCAACTTCGCCCGTTTGTCACTAACCACAGATGCTGCAAAATATCATGCTTATTGTACGAGATGTATCACCAGGTATGTCTATGTACATTTCCTATCATTATGTTCGTAAATTTCTTTGTTCACTTATACACGTAAACCATGTGTATGCTTTGAAATATTATAGAATACGGTAACTAATTTTCATTCTACTTTTTCGCAGGTACAAAAGTGGTTGGGGTGGAAAAAACTCACGGATTGAGGTGGAAGTTGGACAAGTTGGGCTTACTCCAATTGCAATGGAAGTTGAACCAGCCGCTCAAACCCTTCTGCAACTGATCTCGTGCAAGTGTAAGATGGGCTGCGCTGGGGGCTGCAGCTGCCGCAAAACTGGGCTGAAATGCAATGTGCCCACACCCCAGAATGACATTTCTTCAAGTGAGGATGAAGACATCACCCCACCCTCGACTTCCCAGGTCCCATACCATCCCATATCAGGAACCTCACACATGGTTTAAATATGCCTGTTGGTTTAAAAGTAAATACATTTTTATGAAATATTCTGCTTAAATATTTTTTCCTGGCAAAATCCATCTCCCATAGACACATATACACACAAATAGTTTCTATACACAGTTATAAGATATTATCCGCCAACATGTTACCAAAACAATTAAGATGTTGGTGGAGGAAACTATGTTACTCAACTTTCACCCAAAAAAGCATTTGTTCATCTTTTCAGTTTTTGTCATTTATGACGAGACTATCTGAGCTAAAAGAACCAGCTATAGCTCAAATTAAAGCTTATTAAATTACCTACAACTTTTGTTCTCTTGACTTTTCTGTAGGACGTGTCATTTTGCCGGTATTCAGTTCGAAACACGAAGAAACCTTAAAATGTTAACTTTTTTGAAAAATAGGCCAATCTTTGAAATGTCATATCTCGGTAACCATATAACTTACAAAAACGATTTTGATCTCATATTTTAGAAAATTTAATTTACTTTAAAAAAAGCTAAGAAATATTCTTTTCAACAAACGCATAGTTTAGGAGATATTGTCGAAAAACCGAAAAAAGTCCGAAAAAACCGGTTTATTTCGACCGCCATTCAGCGAGCACAGGTTTCTGAGGGTTGCAAATCTGGATTTGTGATCCCAGTAATGGTCCTAAACTCCCCTCCAAAAATCATTAATACTCCATTTAATGTAAGTTCACGCATTTTTTTTTGTAACATTTGACTGGGCTATACTTAAAACATTCAGTATTATTTCCAACTTCCCAAGCCCTATACGAACACTGCAAACAGTATTGTTGTCATGAGAACTGACATTTGACGAATTCAGTGCAATTACATTTGACGAATTCAGTGCAATTACATTTGACGAATTTAGTCTAATATATATTATCACAAAATATGCGCTAAATTGGACATTACTGCGGTACTGGTCAACCGATTTGGTTCAAAATCAACAGGCTTCGTCCCATGTACATGTTTGAAGCAGTACGAAACAATCTTGTTTGGCAGCAAAATAATACCCCACCGCATTATGGATTAAACGTCCGTACATTTTTGGATGGACATTTTGAAGAGTGGAGGTAAAATTGATTAGCCACCGCGAGATCACCAGACCTCACGCCATGTAATTCAGTACAAAGCCTCTAAAGTCTAAACCTACAACAATTACGGGATTTGATTGAACGGCAATTTGAAAACACTTTTGGTAATAATGGAAAATTGTGTGACATCTGCAGATCAGTGTTGAAACGATATCACAAATACTTAGATTCCACAAGAAGCCACTTTGAAATTTTTTTGTAAATTTTTGCATAATTGTTGTAAGCTACAGAAAATAATAGAATTGCATTTTCGGTTAACTGACTTATGCTTCACTCTGTATTTTGTTGCCTGCGAAGACGAAAACAGAAACTAGTAAGCTTATCTGTCAATCATCAATCCGAAATATTTTAAATACTAGCCAGATTCCATTGCCCCCTGTTAGGCATAAGTAAGAGAAATTATTTCATGAGTACGGTTTTAGTAAGCATGAGATTAAACAACGTACACATCTTATTGTTTTCTACATTCACAAATTTAACATTATTCCTTACTTTTAGGAGCTAGCCAATTAAGTTTAAAGCATTGCATAAAAATTTAAGCACGCATCCTTCCCCTCTGCTCTTCAAGGTTTTCTATCGCTCCTTTTACACATAAGCAATAGCCTATAACAGAACGTATATATAAACATCAAAAGTTGCTACACTGCACAACCAAGTGTGTTATCTGTGAATACATGCAGGCTTTCAAGACCCGAGGTTAAATTACGGCTCCATAATCACAGGATCGCAGTGCCTTGCACCCTATAAAGCAAAGTGAATATGTAGGATCAATATTTAATAGACTTTAGGGAGAAATGTAATACGTGCAAATTGAGAACAAATATACCGCCGCTGCGTTGTCTACAAGGAATGAGAGAGCTGACTTAAACAAGGCAGTTGTTCTGTATCAAAGCATGCATAACAGTCTTATAACATCTAAATAAATTTTACTCAAGCGAAATGGCCTCAATTTGGAACTAGTAGGCACAAAGGGTCGAGAGAGGAACATTCTGATAACCCGATGTCTGTAGCTTTCCTAGCCACCGTATCAAGAATCCAACTTTGCCAATCACTAATTCAATATCATTTTAAATGGAAAATAAATTATCCAGCCAGCAACAAAATTCACACAATCTGCTGCAGGTAACAGCAAACTGGGTTCGTAGTACGCATCAAACGCCCACATAAATTTAATGACGTTGCAAAGATTACGAAATCAGGAGAAAGGGTTTGGAGCGTTAAGCATACATGGCGTCTCTTCAACAGATATGGAAACCCTCAAAATACTGTTGGTATTGGGATTCTTAAACAAGCCTCCCAAACGCAAAACCTTCCCATTAGGTCTACCACTTGAGCAAACTCGAAGTGCCAAATTTCGGTAACGGCACTTACAGTATAATAATCAGAATTTTCCCTACAAAAAACAGTAAAGCTTCGGTTTTTCGAAACGTTGGTAGTGTCTGAGTTGAGTATTTAGCAGAAGTCTCTAAAGAAATTAAGCTATCTCTTTACGCACTTATATTCGTACACGCACCGAAAATACACGCAGTTGATCGCAGGTTCAGATGACCACGAAATCGTTATTTTATAAGTTATAACCTAAATAAACGCAACTGAATATCACAGGTTCAAACAGCAATAAAATCATTGCCTTACCTATTTGAAATATTCAGTTTAACGTTTTTTACTGTAAATTCAGTAGTAAACGACTAAAAGAATATACTTTGTTTAAAAATCACTTGAAAGTATTTCTAACATAATAATGAACTCTTTTTTTTATATATATTCTCAATGCTAAATATAATGTATTATTGTATATTTAATATTCACTGTGCATTCAAGTGTCTTAATGAGTGTATATATACAGTGTGTTTCACGAAGTTTTACCGCCAGTAACAGGGCATGATCCTGACGTTATTTGGAACAATTCTTCCTAATAAAAGTTTTACCTGTCTCAAATAATTACGGAGTAATGTAGATATTTATGAATGTCTCTGTGTGAACAGAGCTCAACGTACGTTGCGCGCATTCCCACGTTTTATTGGCATCCAGAGCCATCCTAAGCTAGATAGTTGACTATCATCTATTGTAGAGTAACAGATGACTGTGTGTTCTTATTGATTGTTGTCTGAACATGCCGTTCAAATCTACAACGGAGGAATACGCCGATATGGTATTTATTTATGGTGTATGTGACGGAAATGCAACAGCTGCTGCAGCCGAGTATCAACGCCGCTATCCGAATCGTAGGATAACCAATCCCAAAATCTTTAGTGGAACATTTAACACATTAAGACAAATTGGTTCACTTCCCAGTGTTACAATCCAGTATGAACGAGATCGCGAACTTAGTATAGAACACATTCTCGACATTGTACATGGCAGTCCTAAAACGTCAACAGGGCGTGTAGCTCGGCGATTAGGTTGTAGTTCTTCAAAGGTATGGAGAACGCTTAAAGAGAATGATCATCATATGCAAAAAAAGTGCAATATCTACAACCTGACGATCTTATTCGTCGCTTCGAGTTATGCAACTGGTTAAATGGACATGGTAGAGAGTTCTATTGGCTTATCATGTTCACTGATGAGTCACAGTTCACACGGGATGGCATAAACAACTTGCACAACTAACATGAATGGGCAGTAGTAATGCCACGGTGGAAACAAATTTTCAACACCGGTTTCATGTAAAATTATGGTGTGGAGTTTTACATGATCAACTGATTGGGCCATTCATTATGCCCGGCAATTTAACTGATGTACTTGAACTTTCTATTACTGGAAGACGTTTCTCTTGAAACGAGCTGCCGTATGTACTTCCAGCATGATGGAGCACCCGCTCATTTCTCCCGTGCCGTGATAGTTCATCCAGACCAGCATTTTCCAGAGCGTTAGATTAGAAGTGGAAGTCCTCATCCGTGGCCAGCGAGGTTCCCAGATTTGACACCACTTGATTATTGCATATGGGGGTGGATGAAAGATATGGTTGTACGAGGTGAAAGTTAGAACACGTGAAGAGTTACTTGTGCGTATTATGAATGCTGCAACAATAATAAAGAACAGTCCTGAAAAACTACGGAACGGACACGCGCCGTTCATACCCTTGCGTCAAAGTACTTGGACGTCGAGGGAGGCATCTTTGAAAATCTGATGGCAAACTGAGATAAAGGGTGAAATGTATGTTAAGTAAGTGAATTAAACCCATTTTGTTTCTTACTTTCAATTTCTGTGTCAATTTACTGCCGAATTTATTGCTATTTTGTCAAGAATGTTGAAACTCCAAAAGCTTATAACAACGTGACAAGTCAGATCAAATTTTTGTATTTACATTTTTTGTTCCAAATATCCTCAAGAATGCACTCAGAAAGTGTCAGTAAAACTTCGTGAAACACCCTGTATATACACACACACACACTGTATGTTAAATCAATTAGTATGCTTAAGTTTCTGTTATGAACGTGTGACTGTATAAGCTTAAATGCCATTCATTTGCCATTATGTTTCTTCACGTGAGCTTCTAATATTTTGTTTAAACTCTCCGTTGTGTCAAGTAAATCAGCATTGGTAATGTCGAACCTATTATATCAGCTAGACACCATTACAGTCTAACTTCAATTTTTGCTTCAAAATTTCATCAGATTAACAAATTTCTGAATATTTTATTATTTCCACCTTAATACTTGCAGGTTCACTATACTATGTACTAACAAGTTCTAACGTTAGATAGTGTTTCAAAGTACTTTCTTAGTCTAGGGAGCTGAAGAAATGCGGTATGATTACATAATATGACAATCGCAGCCCCTAAACAAGAGCTTTGCTCTTATGGGGGCTTTCAAAGAATGTATTTTTGTAATGTTTTAAACTAAGAATTTTTTTACGGAAACATCTGATTTTAGGCGTAAAAAGATTAACACATGGAGAAATAACTGAATTTATGCAGAAGGCGATAATGAATACTCAGTTAAATTGATGGATTGATGGGTTTCGCTGGCGTGTTTGACGATAACGTTTCACAAATTAATTTGTAACCTATATTATGCAATAAATAAATAGAATTCTTTCAGTATAGATGGTAATTAAGAGTATAGCGTTACTTTCGCATTATTTGAAAGCAGTTAAAAAATTATAAAATGTAAAAACATAACATATTTAAAAGGTTTATCACAAATGCAAGTCCTTTGAGAAGATTTAGAGGTGGAATTTTTTTAAATCGAAAAATTGTCTGCTTCCTGGGGACAAGAAAAGCTCATATTTGGTGCTGAGATTAAAAAAATTAACACTATTTATCTGAACGGAAATGCATCATAATATGTTACATTCTTTTCCAAATTATACAGAAACTCAAGAGTTTAATTCGAGATTAGGAGCTCTTTATGTTTGGCTGTGTTGACACATCTATTGAATTTGACAACCTAGCCCAACAGTATTAACAGTGTGTTCTAACTGTCCAACAGAAGATCAAGAATGTGAAATTACGATAATAAAGTAATTATAATTTTCCCACCTTATACCCTCATTTAAAATAATAGGCCTAATGCTTGGATGGTTTGCTTTTTTAACATAAAATTACTTATATAATATATAGATATCCCAGATTAAAATTATTTAGGCCTATTTCTCTTTTGTGACAAAGAATTAAAATTACAATAAAATATCCCTATTAAAATTAATCTTACGATTAAAACCAGTGTAACATATAATGAATGGCTCTTCATGCTTTTCAAGTTCGTTGTATTCGGACAGATAGGCGATGGACGGAAAACTCCATTGGGAGCAGTATCGTTTCTAGTGGAATACTAAGGAACCCTAAAAATATATAATTTAAGTGCAAAAGAAGAAAAGCAATTTCTTATCTCTTCCCCACCACAGATTACTTACTTTAGACTTTATTTAATATTTTCTCTGTAAAATTGCTGAGCTACAAACAAAGCCGTTGGCAAAGGTATTGTCGGGGGGAGGAGGTTGAGCGAGTAATAAATGGCATGTTGATAATGGCATTCCGATAATAGACGCATATTTCATATCGTACTCCGTATGCTGGATTCCATTACTGCTATTACTGCACTTTCAAAACGCAAAGTATTTAATAAATTCAACATTACGAGTGAAGGGTTTCCCCTCCGCGCTCCCTCTGTTATAATGAATACAATAGGGAAGGAATGCACCCCGTCAGATGACTGGTTATCATTACTTAAACTTCATCAAAATAAGAGAAATCTTTTTATTTTTAATTAGAAACAGGATTAGGTAGAACCTCCGAAGTCACTGGAGGAGGGCAATGTAAACTGTACGTCGAAAACAATGGTTTGTTCTTTCTTTACAGAATCAACCCCTATTTCAGATACCTTAATCATCTACCACTCGCTATATTGCTATTTTCTACCACAGTACAGCAACAGTATTCTACATAAATGCTCAGGAACATAAAATAACTTATCGCAGGAATATTTTTAACTGACCGCGCCTCTGCTAAGATCCTATTTTTTTCTGTACGGCATTTTCGTCTCTTTGTAAATTTTTGTATGACTCAGTTACTCGATTTGCTTTCAATTTTGTATCATGTTTTTGAAGTCATTAAAGACGTTGTATGTATAATAATGTTAATTTTTTTTATTCCATTTCAAGATGGTGGTCATTTGAATGGCTCAATTTCATGTAATGGTCAACTTCTTTCAATGATTCTAGCTAGCTAGCTATAAATATTTGAAGACTTATTTCCATTCTCCAGTGTAACATTATCTACAACTTTCTTTCAATATATTTTTGGCGTACATGTAACTCTAATGGCTAATGAACATTTCGTCTGTAAATTTGTTTGTTACGTACTCACGAGCATACGATTATCTTTCAATTTCCCTGAAATCAGTAACCTTTTAATTGCTGTAGTCGTCACTGTGGCGGTGGAAGATAATTTTTAATTCACTGAGGAAAATTTAAACAAAGTAATTTTGTTTTAAGAATGTCAGCACATTTAAGCAAATTTTCCTCTCGGTAACGCCATAACAGTTAAAAGGGTAATAAAACAACTTATGTGTAAATTTTTATCTTCATCGTCATCACCATTATTATTATTATTATTATTATTATTATTATCATTATTATTATCATTATTGTTGTTATTAAGAGCTATCTTATTCTGAGATTACATGTTGGACGGGAAAAATATGTATGTTTGTACGCGCGATAAATCAAATACGCTTTATCATATTTTCATGAAACTTAATACACATACTTATGACCGATACCGAAGTAACGACTAATTGACGGTTTAAAAATAGCAAATCATCACTATACCAAAAAGCCGCGTAGCTAACACACTCACTGACATAATTGTTTGCCCACTTCCAGATAAGCCGATAACTTGAAATTTAGAATAGTCCTACTTATCGCTTATAGCGTGCAACCGACTGAAATATTCCAAAACGATCCGATTTTTAATTTTCTACCCTCGGAAAATATTCAAAATGGTGGACGTAACTTTAAGATCTGTGTATAGTTCTTTGGAAGCTTATAGGAGCTAAACAGGACTTCGTATCACAAAACCGATTACATCGGTTATAGCTTAGACTGAGTTAGATTTCTTATTTTAAGTTAATTTTGTATATTTTCCTCGCATTATATAATTTTTGACACACTTATAGGACAGAGAAAATCGTAATTTTTTGCGGCAATATTGTCACTAGCCATAAGTGTGCAAAAATTGGTGTTTCTAGCTACCCCATAAAGTTCGAATTTTTTCCCCTCCAAAATAAACTTTTAATTTTTATTGACTTTTTTCGACTGCGCATTGTACGGCTTCAGATGTTTTGACAATAGGCCTTATGTTGACGTAAGGAATTAGTTGTAAATTCATTCTGTTAATATTCTGGTTATCCCGCTTGCTCCTACTCATACGCTTATCAAAACTTTCTCAATAAACCGTGGTCTAAAGCTCAATAATTTCTTAAAATTGTCTGTTAACTCCAAATGGTTCGTTGTTATAATGAGTTTATCTTATTATTATTGTTATTATTATTATTATCATTATTATTATCATTATTATTATCATCTGGGTAGGCCTACATAAAGATTGAAGTTTACCGCAGATTTACGTAATGGCGTAAAAGACGCAAGCAGCACGTGCTCTACGGAACCGGTGTTTGAACAGCGAAGACGAAACGAAAGCAGGCGGGACCAGTCTAGTCGTTGCAGAATGAAATGTTCCAGTTCCTATCCGAACTTTTCTACAAATGACTGCAATTGCGAATGTTCCACCTTCTATGCTTCCGGCATAATATCTTACCAGTAATGAATATAATAGTTTAAGTTTCAGCCTTAAGCACTAGTATATAATAAGAAACCTAACACGATATTGGAGCTGAAGACGTAGAAAGTATATAGATTTATATTTTACTGTTATTTATTGTTTCATAACTGTTTTTGATATACAATATAGCCATAAGGATAAAATTACATTATATCATTGCATATAAAGCTTAGTAGCTTATTTATAACTAATTTTTGTTATGCAATATAGTCGTAAAAACAAGTTACATTTACATTAATACAATACATTAATAATAAATAATATTGTTATACAAGTCTATTGTATTGATATAATATATGAACATAATTATATCAATATGTCAAGTAATAAAATTTAATATTAAAATCTTACACAATTAGTCACATTTAATTGCAGTCAAGTAATAAAATTTTTATATTAAAATCTCACACAATTAGTCACACTTAATTACAGTCAAGTAATAAAATTTTTTATTAAAATCTTACACAATTAGCCACATTTAATTACAGTCTCATCAAAATATGAGTACAGTAAAATACTTAGTTTTCAAATAACTTACCTTTAAAAATTGTGATATATTACCTCAGAAGGTTAATATTTATTGGATAATAGATTTTTACTGTTTTTTGTTTATTCTTATACTTTCATATTTCATTGCTTCGTTTAACTATAGTGATGGAATCATAAGCAAATCTATTAAATGGATGAACTATAAGGTTGTGATAGAGTTGTTTTTTGTAATATCACTACTTCACATTGAAGATGATTACATATTCAGTATATTTTTTAATTTTAGATAGTCCAAATATCTTTATATTGATAAGTAGTAGGTGTAAATTAATACAAGTTTAAGTTGTCTTGAACTGTTGTATTTGTATCTAGTTTTAACTTCGTTCTCAGCTCAATATAATGTGTTGGTTCTTTTAAAAATCCAGAATCTTGAAATGCATTTCGGCATCAGTTATGCCATCATCAGTCGTAATATCCAACACTAAAATTAAAAAAGTTTATTAACAAGTTTAGAAAAGTAGATCACATGTATGCCTTATTAGATGGAATAATAAAAATGTAGTTATTAAAATATTCTGTGTAGTGTTAAATAATGCAGAGGTGATGTTATTGCTGTAATTATTGATATCTAGAATTTAATTAGTGTTTTTCTATTCTTAACTGTTTTGAAATTTTACTTACGTTATTGTGGAACTGTTGAGGTGTGCTCTATGAGTAAGCAGTTTAGCTACTAGTGAGAGTATTAGAGTGTGTGGGTGAAGTCATACGTAGGCATGTTTCAAAAAGTTCATTTTGGTTAACTATGTTTTCGTTAATCAGGTTATGTTTATGTTTAAAAATTTCATACATTTCTAGCGTGTTTAGTTTATGGCTTTTGTTCTGTAGGTGTAGTATTTCTAGGGACGAATTTATTGTACTAAGAGAATGGTTGTTTGAAATTAAATGTTTAGTATAGGCGGATTTTTCTCTATTAAATTTGAAATCACTTACGTGTTCTGCAAATCTTTTCTTGAATGTTCGACCTGTTTGTCCGATATACACTAAGTTGCAATCAGTACATTTCAGTTTATAAACACCACATTGTTCAAAGGGATCATTATTATTATTAAGTTTATTTCGTAGTAATCTTTGGGTATTTTTATTGGCTCTGAAACTGATTTGTATGTTATCGGATTTTAATGGTTTTATTATTTTGTGTATTTTCTGGTCTGTGTAATTGAAAGTGATATATTTTTTAGAGTTGGCTTCCTGTTGTGTGTCTGGTTCTAAACGTGATACTGGGTTTTTATTTCTTAGGATTTGTTTCTTATTCTTATTTAAAATATTGAATACAGTGGATTTTTTGTAACCATTATTAATTGCTATTTGTATTATGGTTTGTAGTTCTTTATTATAATCTTTTTTATTCATGGGAATATTCAGTAATCAAGTATTTTACTGTACTCATATTTTGATGAGACTGTAATTAAATGTGGCTAATTGTGTAAGATTTTAATAAAAAATTTTATTACTTGACTGTAATTAAGTGTGACTAATTGTGTGAGATTTTAATATAAAAATTTTATTACTTGACTGCAATTAAATGTGACTAATTGTGTAAGATTTTAATATTAAATTTTATTACTTGACATATTGATATAATTATGTTCATATATTATATCAATACAATAGACTTGTATAACAATATTATTTATTATTAATGTAATGTATTAATGTAAATGTAACTTGTTTTTACGACTATATTGCATAACAAAAATTAGTTATAAATAAGCTACTAAGCTTTATATGCAATGATATAATGTAATTTTATCCTTATGACTATATTGTATATCAAAAACAGTTATGAAACAATAAATAACAGTAAAATATAAATCTATATACTTTCTACGTCTTCAGCTCCAATACCGTGTTAGGTTTCTTATTATATACTAGTGCTTAAGGCTGAAACTTAAACTATTATATTCATCATATTTATTAGCACTAGAGGAAATGAAATTCATTAATAATCTTACCAGTAGTTTGGCACACAGTTTTAAAAAAGCAAAAACAGGAAGAGTAGCTAAGTTACGTCTCCTTCTCGCTAGTCGTCGTGAGCAAACAGTGAGTGTGCCGACGCAGCTCGCCTCCAGACGCTCTGACGTCATCAATGCCCGTAGCGCTGTTACTTGAAATCCCTCAAACGATACCCCGTCTGCAGTCTGATTATTATAATTAGTTATTATTATTATTATTATTATTATTATTATTATTATTATTATTATTATCCTGGTAGACATGCCAATCAGGCCTTTCCTTCCTCTCTACCATGATTCCAAAACCTTCATACTAAGATCATAAGTAAAATAAATACCGGAAGAAGAAATTGAAGTACAAATTACCGGTACCATAAACACTGAAAAATATTCTATAATAGTGATTACCGAGCGAGGTGGCCGAGATGGTAACGTTTGGGACTCGCATTCGGGAGGTCCCAGGTTAAAATCCCGTGGTCGGCCAATTTGACATGGGTTTTCTTCATAGTTTCCCCAGTAGTAAAGGCAAATGCGGAATTGGATTTTTACATACCATGAATCATCCTCACCATTTCATCCTTATCATATCCATTTAAATTAATGTCAATTGAAATTTACCCCATAAAATACACTAACAGTAGACATTAATTGACAATCAATAGTTCCATGGCTTATCCTACTTTATAGACAAAGATCCCGAACTCCTGATATGGCCTCGGAGCTAAATGGAGTATAAATACAGCTGAAAAAATGAGTTGTGGTTACACCTTTGACGTAATCTAATATGCATAAAACCAGTTTTTAGGCAGTCGAGGGTAAGAGAAGCATTTTAACGGTAGATGATATTATGAAGTTAAAGGAGAAAATTATGCCACTGAATGGTATAAAACTATAATACTCTAGGGCTTCTAAGTATGGTATGGCTGTGACGCCGGTCACCCTTTTTCTCAAGTTTAGCTAATATTGTTAATATTCCTCTCCAAGAGTTTCTAAATGCATGCCATCTTGATTTCAGTTATCATGGATCTAAACAGAACCTCAGCTCCCTTTACCTCTGACAAAACTTTCAGTATGCTTTGTTATTACACAATCTAGTTTCATTAATATTTTACGCCTACTAATTGTTATAGGAGGTATATAGGCCTAATGCTTCAACATACACAAAATTTACATTACTTCCATATCTCCTTTCGCTCTTATGCAGCTTATATATACCCAATCGCTGTATTAAATGATCGCTTTATATATATTTGTTAAATACAACAGGTATTAAGATATTTTAGTGTTCATTCCTATGAATTCACATAAAAACAAGTTCACATAGGTGCGACAAAATGAAAGTGTTAAAAATATTAAAACGATAGCAGCATGAGGATAGACGGTTGACATTTCATACAATTCTTCTTATACAAGATTGGTTACAGATTCATGAGCTAAATAGTCATTGTAAGTTTTCTCCTTAAACTAATTTTGGACGTTAACAGGAGTCGAGTGGGATTCATGAAATTGACATATTTTATTACATATTTATTTATTTTTTATTTATTTATTTAACAAAAGGTCCCAACGAGCCAATTGCTCACATTAAGGGACAGTATTACAAGGATGACAAAATTCAAAGTTATTATAATAAAATTGTTACAATAATTTACACAAATAAGTATACACAGTAAGTATAATAGAAATATTGTTCACTTAATCATTTAATAGAAAAAACTTCAACTTTTTTTTGAAACTATTTAAGTTTTTTACAGATCTTATTTCCAGTGGAATTTCATTAAAAAGATTTGCAAGATAATTTTTCACTCCCCTTAGTCCATATGTAACCAATTCAGAATGCGTGACGAAAATATTTGATTTGTTTCTCGTGCCATAAGAATGCACATTTTCAAGAAAACGCAATGCAATGTTATTATGAACATGTCTGTTTACTACTTTATATATAAAGATTGCAGCACTATACTTTATGATTAATTCTAATGGAAGAATTCCTGATTGCTCATATAATACTTTGACTGGTGTTAAGTAATGACAGCCTGAAAGATTTCTTACAGCCCTATTTTGAAGAATTTTTATCTTATGCAAATATTTCTTTTTTTAACGTCCCCATATAAATACCATATACAATATGTAAGAGTGTACAAGGGAATAATAAAGAGATCTCATACTAGAATGTGATAATATTCCACCCAATCGTCGTAATACTCCAATTATCGGCGCAATTTTACTACAAAGGCTTAAAATATGCATATCCCAGTTTAAATGTTCATCTATTATTAAACCTAAATACTTTGCATTTGATACCTGCTGTATAGGTACATCATTTATTGTAATTGCAGAATTAATGTTTAGAATGATTGAAGGTTTATGAAATATCATAAATACTGTCTTTTGAGCATTTAGTGATAATTTATTGGACGCTAACCATTTTTCTAAGATTCTGAGGTCTTTTTGCATATTATTCATTACGGCATCAATAGTATCGTCTACATAAAATATGGTTGTATCATCTGCAAACATTGTGACTGTACCATTCAGATTTATTTTGCTCACGTCATTAATATAAATTAAGAAAAGCAATGGTCCTAAAACAGATCCTTGTGGAACTCCATAATTTATTGGAATAGAATCACTATCAAAACCATTCACAGTAACATACTGTGTTCTATAACTCATATAACTTTGGAACCAATTTAATGCTAAACCTCTAATACCAACTGCTTCTAGTTTTTCCAGTAGAATTAAATGATTAACTGTGTCAAAAGCTTTTCGTAGATCTAAAAATAGTCCACTTGCAAACTTATTTTTGTCTAAAGCTTCTTCAACTTGAATAATAAAATCTACCGCAGCATTTAAAGTTGAGGAAGATTTACGAAACCCATATTGGAATTTATATAGAAAATCTATTTTTTCAAGGTACGATGTTAACCTTTTCTTCATACATTTCTCTAAAATCTTTGATATTACTGGTAAAATTGAAATGGGCCGATAATTGTTTAGATTGTTTCTATCACCATTTTTAAATACTGAGATTACACGTGAAATTTTACATTTTTTAGGGACTGCTCCTATTTTAAACGAATAATTTATAAAATCTGCAATATACCTACTAATGGACTGCATACATTTTTTAAAGAAAACGTTTGTTAATCCATCTTTAGTTATATTACATTTGTTTTTCAAGTTAGAAATTATATTTTTAATTTCAATTTCCATAACTGGTGCAATGAAAAATGAATTACTTTCATTGTATTGTTTTTCAATATTTAATATGTTATTGCAATGAATCGATTCAGCTAATGTAGATCCTATATTTACAAAGTATTCATTAAATATTTGAGGAACATCTTTTCCCTGATAGTTTATTCCTTCTTTATAAAGTTCTATAGCTTCATTAGTAATATTCGGATCAGAAGAATTGCTTAGTATTTTATTAACCTCTTTCCAAAATTGTTTTGGATTACCATTAGTTTTTTTTAGACACTTCTCATAATATTCCTTTTTTAGAATTCTTTTTTTTGAAGTAACCAAGTTTCTAACTTTCTTATATTCCAACCTTAAACTATTATTATTACAATGTCTTTTAACATGTGCATGCAAAATGTCTTTTCTTTGGATTAACAATAAAAGGTCATTTGTTATCCAAGGAATTGTTTTCTCATAAGTAGGTTTAAATTGTGATGACGGTTTAACTTAGTGATGCAAGATGATGAACTAATTCCGACATTAATAAATTCCATTAGTTCATCAAAACATTGATCAATATCACCTTTACATTCAAAGTTATTTTTAAAAAAATACTCATTCATCTTTAAAAAATCAATATGCCTGTTGATTACTTTTGGACTATCCAACAATTTTTGTTTTGATTTTAATGAGGGAATATGAGTATTTAATATTAATATATTATGATCACTAATATCAGATTTTACATTAAATATGTCATAACGATATTCACATTTATTAACTAAAATGTGATCAAGTAAAGTTGAAGTTTTTTCTGCTTCTCTAGTAGCATACAATTTATTAGCTAAATGAATACTGAAGGAATCACAAAATTGTTTGTAATTTTCATATTTCATATTTCATATTTATTTAATCCATTTTGACCGCAGTTCTGCGGTATAGGATACAATATAACAACAATATAACAAACTATTATAGTACAAGGGTACAAGAATAATATTAGAAATACATACATTGAAATATAAAGAGATACAAAGAAATACAGGATCAATACAACACTACAAAACAATAAATAAATAAATAAAAAGTGCAATGTGTAGGTCAAAATAGTAGGTACTGAAAGATTATTTAAAGTTTTTGGCTACCTCAAAAAATTCATCATTTTTGTAGAAGCAGATTTGTTTTAGTTTCATCAGTACTAAGCCTTTAAAGTGTTTAAAAGTTAAATTTCTAGTAGCAACCGGAAGAGAATTAAACATTTTCACTGACATGTACCTAAAATTATGTTTGGTTGTTGCAAACAAGCATTGATCCTGTAAAATGTTATTGCAATTTCTGGTGCCAAAGGTATGTACATCAGAATAAGTTTTAAAGTTATCAGAATTACTCTTAACATATAACAAACACTGTAAAATATATATAGATGGTAGGCTGAGAATACCAGATGAGATGAAAAGAGGTTTACAGTGGGCTTTCCAATCAGCACCATAGATTATCCTTAAAGCCTTCTTCTGTAATTTGAAGATGTTAAGTGCAGAACTACAATTACCCCAAAGTAGAGTACCATAAGTTAAATGGCTATGAACATAAGCATAGTATGCAGAAATTAATACCTCTCTAGTCACATATTTTTGCAGTCTGCGAAGCACAAATATGCCTCTGGCAATCTCTGGCATATTGCATGGAATTATCAAGAGTGTTAATATTAGTGTCCCCAGCAATAAATAAAGCATCATTTCTGTAATCCTGTATAAATTTGCCAAAATCATCAAGAAATGCATCAGTATTACTTATCCTAGAGTTATATAATCCAATAATGGTGAATTTATTTCTATTTCCTTCAATCTGAACAGATAATATATTATGATTATCAGTATCTATTTTATTAAGAAATTTAGATTTCCAGCGGTTATCTACAAAAATAGCTACACCACCTCCTATTTTTGTATTTTATTTTATTAATCATTATTTTATTAATGATCTTATCTCGCTTAATTATTTCTCATTTCTTGATCACTACATGCGGAAGTTTAACCCAAAACTGTCTCTGTGTGAGGAATACGGTGAATAATATTTAGTGGCCGAAGCTGTGTTAGACAGCAGGAATAATGTAAAATGATGATACAGTAGTGTCTGCATTAACAACAAAGAGAGGTTAATTAGTAGGATCTAAGCGCATAAATAATGCAAATCGATATCGGACCAAACAATGTGCTAGTAGATTGTAGCCCGATAAGGTCTGCATGATAGTTAAAAATATAAAACAGAGCGTAGGTAAATAGAATCAATAGAGCCACACAGTGGGAGAGTCCTGAACATTATTAGGTTATTGTTATCTTATATACACGATAAAATATGTTACGTTGAAAGGGCAAATTAATTCCCTTAAAAAAAAATGTCTTTGGGTGATTTACTCGTAGCAATACTGTAATGATCGTATCTACATCACTGTAAGGTTCAACATAACATACTTTATCATATATAGGCTAAGATAAGAATAACGTAACCTAATTTTGAAAAATTATCGAATTACGAAGCCAGTATTTTGTGTCTTAATGTAAGACTCTACCAATATATATATATTATTGGTGAAGACTGTTCTCATAATAAATGGCCAATAATCTTGATTTTCTTCTTAACATTTTAAACTGTAAATTGTAGTAATTTCAAACAGTGGTTAACAGAATTATACGTGGAACTTAGTCACTGCGCGAGCGAATTAATGGGAGGAAAGGGGGAATTTTTCCCACTCATCGTTGTATTCCTGTCAGGGAAAGTGCTCCTTTTCCCTACTGCACTTAGCCATTAAAATAAATACTATAAAAAATGTTTTTCTATGTATTATTTTGTTCCTCTTTTAATTTATATTGCATTATAATTATCTTCAATTGCTCGTCTAATAATTGAATTGCTGTGTTTTCGTGGAAATTCATTAAAGCACTAGCTAAAGAAATACTATTTAATGTGTTAATCGTCAGCTTACGAGAAGGCATTGGTAAAACAACCCCCCCCCCCAACAAAACGAAACTTGATTCACATACTTTTCAAAAACTTTTTTTTCTTTTGTCCTATGGATAAAGCATGTTCGTACTCTAGTTGCTTATCATAACATTTAAAGAAAAGTAAATAAAAGTAGCGAAGGATTCACAGAATCCCAGTAATTATATGGAACTTATGTACTCTGGGTCTGGTTTAGTGGTATTCACATTGTTGAGTATTTATGAATTTCCTATCATCACAACATTTATTATTACATTTATATACTCTTTTCTCTTGTATATACATGTAGGGCTGTCGGTCACTTTGCATGTAAACGATACTATGTACCTCTTACTGTTACATAGTTAGAATGAAGAACAATGAAGATAAGTAAGGTAAAACTTTTAAGATCAGTGCTGAGTTAATCACCATATATCTGTCTTCTCAAGGAGTTTATTCAGAGGGGGCTGAGGGTGCTACGGTCCCCCGAAATATTAAGACATGCTAATACGCTGTACATAAGAATATTTTAATTTGATAGATAATGGACAGTTGAATTGCACATGCTGACTCATGACATTCTAAAGGCGAATCGTGAAATGGAAACGCCGTTACTACTTTCTCTCAGTGTAAGAAAATTTAGCCAACATTGAATTTTTGACCATGCGGTTTAAGCTGGCACGGACGTATAGCTTAGCTCGCTTAGCTACTAAAAGCTAATCATGCTGGCCGTGCAGTCCATGCGGCAAAGTGAGCAATGCTTGAAATGGTGCTTGATACATTTTTCAATTACTGGGAAAGGAAAAAAGCTTTTTGTTTTTGTTCTATGACTCAACAGCTTTAACGCATTTGCCTTAGATTCAGGTGTGACTGTGACGTACACATTAACAAACTAACAAATGAACGAGCACTATTGCATGATTTGTTTCAATAAGCCTTTCGTTGTACAGTAATGTTATCCTAGTGTTTTAATACTATGTTGCACTTACTATAGCCCCTCCCAAATAAAATCTCGGATATGCCTCATAATGTTACTCATTCACCTTGTATGTGAACAATAATACTGTATAATATATGCCACAACAAAGGAAACACAACCCAACATTATGACAACCCCAAAGGACTAATTTCCAACTGGATACAGAAGCAAGCAGGAAGTCCACTGGAAGGAAGGACGCAAGAAATACTTCACGCCAAGCGAAAGAAATGTATTAATTAATGTACACACTGATTGTAATATTTAAAACCTGTAACAAGTCCAGTATTATATTATATTATATTATAGCATATTACTACAATGCGAACTTCAGTACCAGGCGTTAAATTTTACAGCCAATATTTCTACTGAATGCATTGCGGGGGCTAAAGCACGAATTTAACGAAAGTTTTGTATGAAAGGATTTTCTTGATTTTTCATTTCCAGTGCATAACTTAAGTGTATCCGGTGGTCGGGTAACTAGCAAGTTTGCCATTAGAGAAAAGGTTCGCGGACTTAAACCCATGAGCGGAGGGCATAAAACCATAGATAATATCATCCTTCTGAATATAATAAAGCTGTTCGTCCCGTATTGTAGAATTAACGCACGTTTAAATTATTAAGTGCCATAATGGTACTTTATGAGATTGTGTGGTGGATGGGAAATGTCTGTCCGTCCGGGTGCCTGTACGCGCGATAATTTAAATACGCTTTATCGAATTGATACGCATTTATAACATCCATAGGACAAAGCCTATAGATTTTGGACCAAATCTGTAGACTGGTACTGAAGTAATGCCCAATTTAGCACCTATTTTATGGTAATATATTAGACCGAATTTATCGAATGCAAATCAGTACTTATGACAGTTCTCATGCTTTGCAGTGTTCATATACAGCTTTGGAAGTTGCAATACAGTTAGCTTTGACAAAACACTACCCACATATTCCTTCACATATGCTTATCAAACTTAAAAGCATTCTGGCACTTTGTTATATCAGTTTACTTGATTTTTCCTTTACCTTAAGGAGAGGGTACATATGTAAATTTACGAGCTGTTGCACGCACAACTTGTTTCTTGTTATCCTTCTTGGTCATTTCTTTGGTGAAGGGCAGAATCCTTATCATTATGGGCTTGCCGGGAAATAAGAACACGGGTTTTAGGGCTTCTAGGCCCTACACGAAACGGCAAATTGTAATGATCCTGCTCATATACTGTACATGCGCGAATATCTCTCTCACACGCATATATATACACACAAAAAGGGATACACATGTAGACTATATATATATATATATATATTCATTTATTTATTTATTTACTGTGACTATTCCATTCATACGCCGCGTGTTTGATATTCACCAATAACGTTTAGGAATTTTTAGGAATTCCTCGGACATGGACCAATCACGATCGTCTCTCTTATAATAAGCTTCCTAGGATTGTAAGGATGCAGTTTTATCTGATAAATCGTCAGCTCGTTACTGGACACGTAAAGCATCAACGTGCGGTAATTAATGTATATCACATGCTGCCAGTAAACAGAATAGAAGCACATTATTTGATAATTTGTTTGGAAATTGAAATAACATAAATGTCCATTGATTAAAAACAATTTCGATTCGGTGCAAGCCCGTTCATGTGCTTTTATAGCGTTAATATCCTGACGCACTCCATCCTGTGGTAACGCACTATTGGTAGCATTGGAAACTAGGATCGATTCATCGAATCGATACATGGGCTGTCCACTCATTTCGTATGCTGCAATCTTACAGCTGATAGAATATTGTCAACAAAGTAATAAAATAATTATTTACAAAATCCGTTACATTTTATTGATGGAATCCTACACGATATTACGAGTTTCATCAGATAAATATCGATAACCTCGTAATCTCTCGTGAGATTACCTATGAAAAACTCCTGCGGCATGCACCAAAATGGTTAGAGACCTACAGTATATAGCAGTAGACGGCTACTGTTAAATAACTATAATAAACAAACAATTCTCTAAAAGAATTATTCGCGTCAAATTATTACCCCGTAGCCTACTACATTACAATAACCTTTACACTGGACCTATTAATTCAATGCTCCCATCTTTGCGTGTCCGTCCCTGCTCTTCGTGTCAGCTGACACAGACAGCTGTTCGTTTTCTCCAGATTGTGTGTGTCTGCCGTTGCATTATACATTAGAAACAAATTCGTTTTCTATCATTAGTTGAATTACATGTTCCTAAGTTTCAATTTCTTAACTGTGAAACCAAAGCGGAACAGCTAAGTCCTTAAATTATTTATTGAAGGTGCAAAATTACTACAAAATGCATTCATTTAGTTTCACCATGAGGAATGAGGAATATACATTTTCGATCGCTTAAGATCAATTACCTAAAAAATAAGATAGATCTAGACAGGTTATTAAAATCAAAATATATCATATTAGGAATGGATTTCTGGGGTAAATTCTTAAATTACTCAACCAATGTGGAAACCCCTTTCAACGTTGAAAACCATAATTCTTCATGATTAACCTAGGTAAGTGATAAATGCCGATTTTGGGCACCGAACATCCGTAATTAAGTAATCCTGTTCTATAGAAATGTTTCTGATTATTATAATAACAAAGTGGAGTCTAAACATTGCTCAATACGGTTAGAGTACAAAAATGCAAACCGAATGCAGTAATCGAGACTTGCTTTATTGAATGTTTTGATATTACGAGCATTAACAGTAAATGAGTATCGCATTACATCATTCCAAAATGATGCGCAGTACAACCTGTATCCAAAGTTTTGGTATCTTAAACTCCCACCCCTAAAAGAGCACACATAAGAGGTTTGAAAATTTATTAATGGAATTAAAAGCTGTTTCTGTTGTTATTATTATTAGTTCAGTACGTTAAAGAAATTCAATCGACCTTCTTTAGTTCAATAGTTACTTCTTGCAGTATTCTAAGCACTTCAGGATTGTTTTATCTTGTTGGAAGAAACAGGAAACAGTCGTGATGAATAGATATTGATGATATAATTACAGGATGACTGGCCTGGATTCGCCTGACTATATAAATCACCTTGTTTACATAACTGATTGGAGACTTAATCTGAATTACATAGTCTGGATCGGTACTGCTCAAAATTTACTTAATCAAGCTAATAGTGTATTAACCAATAACAATAGTCAATAGTGACCAAAATGTACTGGTAGTCATTTCTTTTAAAATTTCGAATTCTCACTCGCTTCAAGGTTGGTTAGTAAGCTACTTGAGGATCGTAACTGTTCATGTCATTCTTTATCCATTGTGAAGAATAACTTGTAACTAGGATTACAATGTTTACACAAGAAACGGTTAGATTCACTAACATATTCTATAGGAAGAGCTGGGGGAATGTATCACGCGATGGCAACAAGTGATGACAAGAATGCGCTCAGGTATAATCAGGTTAGATGTAAAAGGTCAATACGTTCCATATTGCTTTTATAACGAAGGCATGATCAAGTAAATTGTCTCCGATTTATGTTCCACATATAAATGGTGACCAGTAATGTTTATGAATGTAAATAAATTTTCCTTTTATCATTTTCGTGTAGACTGCAGTAGATATACTCGAGGCGTTAAACTTGGGTCTTTAATCCCTGTATAAACATTAGAAGCCTGCTTCTAACTTGCTATGTAGTGTTTCTATCTAGTTGCCTAATGTTCATTTCATAGCCATTGAATAGCTTCTAATATGTATTACAGTCACGCCTCTATATGACGGAATTTACTATCTTTTTTTATGTTAAACGTCATTCAATACAACGATGAAGCTATTTTAAAAACACCCAGTTGCAACAATATTTTGAAGTTCAAACCGGTAGCTTCAGATTACCCAGCCACCAAAATAGTTTTCTGTAGGACTGATAATTTTTAATTTTTTATAAATTGTTATAAAAGGATCAATAGGAGTGGAGAATAGGGTCAAAGAGGATGTAACATCCCTTAATGCTTATGCAAAAACATGCAGTGAGTTCGGTTCCTACTTCAACATGCACAGCACGTGTACGTAGTTAAAACATCATACCAAGCAATTTATTTTAGTTTTGCAACCGCTATATGCCGAACTTACTATCTTCTCCCACCTTCTATGGGTTTGAAATTTATAGCATATGCCGAGACTCAAAGCTTCGAGTGATCCGCAATGTTAAACCAGTCTTCGTATGTTTTATATATATATATAGTTTGTGGGAGTAAATTAGCTTTGGTAACCGTTCAGCGGAAGTCAGTAAGTTTAGAAACAAACTTAATGGTCTTTTTTAAATTTTTAATTAATTATTTTTCGCTTCTTTGTATATCCTCTCCTTGAATTATCCTGTAGATCACATAGTATTCTGAATGCAATCTTCCATAATCTTACCCCACAACCTCTCAATATAGCAATAACCCTGATATAATAATTTATACAATCTGTTAGGTAGCGTTCACACTGAGGCGATAAGCGATAAGCGATAAACGATACGCGACACGCACGGACAGATACTTGTAATCTAACGGGAGGCGATAAAAAAGGTTCACAGTCGCGCGATAGCGCAACATATCGCAAGCGATATATCTCTTGAAGTGCAACATGCCGGTCGCCTGAGCGATTAGTTGCTTACGATATTATTGTAACTGAAGTAGTGAAGATTGTGTTCCCACCACATTTTAGCTAGATTTCGAAGAAAAATCTACCTATTGCAATCGATACCATGTCATGACATTCGAAAAATTCTTTTATATCTTTACGTTTCATGCCTCCCTAAGTACGAAACCACCGCCCGTTCAAAAAAAAAGATTGCGATATACGCTAGCAGCCGTAATTTTGAAGATATTTGAACCAAATTTATGTTATTTCTAGGCCCAAGGGGAGGGGGTAGAAATTTTGAAAAATTTATATCTCGGCCCCTATGAAGTATAGAGGGAAACTTTGTTTGAATACATCAGAAAACTCCCTATGGAGTTCACAGTGACACCAACGATTCGGGGGTTTTGGGGGTACGAGTGGGGGTGGTTGGTTGGGGATGGAAATTCGAATTTTTTTTAAACCACGTCTTATGGGGTATCGTTGAAAAGCTCTTGATGAGTACTCTACAAATAAATAACGGGTTTCGCGATAGCTCTCATACAAGGCGAGATTTAGAACATCGAAATCTCAGCCTGTAGGCCTGCCTAAGGACCTTGCCACACGGACGGAATAAACGCGACCGATTGTCAGCCACCGAAACGCGTATCCACTGGGTCAATGGGTAAGTAATGTTATAAATTGTTATCAATTACACGGACGGAATAACAGCGCCTTCAGACGCGAAAAAACTAGAGGACAAGCCGAATCTCGGTCGCCGAATTTCAGCGACCGAAATGCGTGATGCATGTTACACGGGCAGAATGGTGCTACGGGTTCTTATTTAAATATATACTTATAGTCAGGGACCTGTCTGAAAAGTAGCAGTGAAATACAAAAATCACCAAATAATTATTAAGTCCCCAGTCAAAACCCAACCCGTAACGTATTTGGCCATAACACCCTAGAAAATCCTGGTGTTATACAAAAGCCAATATAGAAAATCATTCTGAATATACATGAAAGGTGCTAAAGGAAACTAAGGGCCAGCATAATTAAAGATTTTGGTTTCCACAAACGAATTTTAATTTTAACAAATACTGTACAACAATGTTTAGTAACAATATATACCAATTAACTTTCTTTATTTACAAAGCCTTCAAATTTAATTTAAGTGCCATGGTTATTACTGTTGAATTTGATTATAGAAAGAAAGGAGAAAAGAAAGATAGAAAAAGAATATACACTCACTCTAGATTTATACGTGTTACGCTGGGTTCACGGCAAAGCGGGCCATACTGGCGATTGCATGTAGAAGATTCCCGGAATAACATAAGATAGTTATATGAATCAAATCGACTACTTACAATAACCAGTATGACGGCCAACGGCGTGAAGCAAGCGTAACTCCATTCACCATGATGCATCCGAAGAACACACGTACACAGTCCGGAAACGAAGGAGAAGATCAGACGATAGCGAGAGAATGAAGAGTGACGAGACTAATATTTTGATGGTAACAAGAAACCTCTGTTTCCCCCTACTCTTACCATGTGATGCGACATCAGCGCCATGAACAAAATTTACTGATGACGTCACAACGTCGTAATAGAAGCATTGATATATCATCTATTTCAAGCCAAGAAGTAAACATAATTAACCTTGCCATACTAACTAACCTACTCGCAGCATGTATAGAAAAAGTGTTTTATATGATAGAAAAAGTGTTTTAACGTACTGTGCACTGGATTATAACAGTTTTTAAGGTAAGGCACAGTACATAATTAACCTTGCCATACTAACTAACCTACTCGCAGCATGTATAGAAAAAGTGTTTTATATGATAGAAAAAGTGTTTTAACGTACTGTGCACTGGATTATAACAGTTTTTAAGGTAAGGCACAGTACAGCTCCCCCGCCGAAACCAGCACCACCACAAAATTTTCAGAGTGTCTGTCAAAAAGAGTACATGGTCTCAGAATAGTGCTATGTAGAGAATGCAGGAATGAATATTGCGAATGGTCACACAGAAATTTCCTTGCAAGAATGTCCAAATTCCTTTGCAGAAAAACATATAGTGCTAAGTAATAGTCCAGCTATATGGTGATATGTGTGTGAGTTCATGCATACAATACATTCAGACAGCAGGTTGTTGATTGCTGAAGGTGCGATGTTCAAGGTGATCCAACAATACCGGACCCAACAAGTTGCCAAGTCAAAACAATCTGGGATGATCATTCCCAATGCACAGCAGATCCTCTTGAATCTTCTAGCACAAGTAGCAAGTACTGCATATACAGTGTCTTTTCACAACAGCAGTAGTGTAGCACAACTTGAGACTTCTTCTGGCACGGGGTATTGTTACTGTAAATGCAAACAAACTGCGAGCAGATTTTGTTCCATAGAAAATGCTTAAACAACTACAAAATCTTTTAACGCAATATATTACAAGCAAAAACCTTATGCTAATTTTGAATTAAATATCTGGCTTGAAATAGGGTGATAAGTTACATTAATTTAATAATTTAATATTCTGTATATTTAAACTCTTCATATATAAATTTGTAATGGCACTATTATTCTAAATATATGGCACTTTTATTCATTTTGACAATTATTACAACTTTACTTATGAAATTAGGATTATGAAGCATATAGGCCTATGAAAAGTTAGGTTCAAACAGATTCACATATATCTGTATTTCTACCATACAGTAAATATGCCCTTTTTTGTTTTTAAACTTCTTCCACATATGGAAAAAGGAAAATCAGAACTACTTACAACTGGCAAAAGCAAAATGAAAAGATTTGAAACTATAAGTTTTCAAACCAGAAAAATCGCCAGAGGACACAAATAGAATTGAGATACAGTAAGAAAATACAGAGAAAATACTGAAATTTTGACTTCTTTATATTAAGTTATGACAATAATAAATTTAAATGAAAATTTGACTACAAGCTAAGTAATACAAAACTCCCAAAGAATATACTTATGAAAAAATACAATTATTCCACAATTGGTATGATCATGAATTTTAACAACACAAATATTATTTATTTATTTCTACATCCAATTCTTTATATATATGGAATAATTTTACGAATTCACCTACTAATTTACTAATACAACCATTAATTTACTAATTACCTAGGTTTTTGTTTACACACTTTTTGTTATCCACCGGTGGATATTATGAACAATACAAATTCCAAATATTAGACAATCTAGCAAGAAGAAATATATGTACCAACAATGGCTATAAAAATAACACCATAATGAGATAGTACATATTTCAAAATTTTCCAAAAGATTAGAGAAATAAGATGGTGTATAGAATTCATAGGTAGAGTAGAAGTGGTGAGCAGGGGATCCTTCCTGTTCAAAACCTCTAGTCTACGGAATTTACCCAAATGAATACACCATAAATTTCAAAACGCTGTAGTATTATATGAATGAATTCTTTCTTCTCTTTCACTTCTCTTTCCAAAAACTGCTCAAAAGAATTTTGAATAAACTAGACTGTAATTTACAGCAAACAAGATCCAAATTTTATCAAAAATACAACTGAAGTGAAATATACCAATTACTTAACTGCAAAAAATTTCAACTGTGAAGCATGAGCACGTTTGACAATACTAGGATTCTGAAGATTTTGAAGAATATACGTAACTGGGGAGCACTGTTCTTTAATAATGAAAGGTCCAGAATATCTTTCACACAATTTAGCCGCTACTTTATCTATTGCTTTACTTTGGGGGTGATTTAGTAAATAGACTTGATTGCCAACTCTGAAGTTAGGTGGCCTGTGGCGAGTATCATACTTCCTTTTGTCTCGAAGATGAGTTTGAAATAAGTTATTCTTAGCTCTCCTCCATCTATCCTTAATATCGTCTGGAGAAGGACTATCAGGCAAAATGTCCTGCAAAGACCACAAATTTGAAAGGGGGCAAGAAGGTTTATATCCCATGAGAAGGCTAAACGGAGTACTAGAGTGAGCAGAATGGCGAGAAAGATTAAAGGCTAACTGTAACCAATTTAATTGTGTATCCCATTTAGCATGATTGGAAGAATGAAAGGCAATAAGTGCAGACTTTAGATTCCTGTTTATGCGTTCTGATTGATTTGGGTTAGGATAGAATGGAACAGTAAATATGTGCTGAATACCGGAAGAAAAACAGAAATTCTTAAAAGCTTTAGAGGTGAACTGTGATGCATTATCAGAGACTAGGTATTTCGGATAGGTGAAGGAAGCAAATATATTACGTAGAACTTTGATGGTACTGAGAGAAGTAGCTTCACGGACAGGATATAACCAAACAAACTTTGTAAAAGCATCAGTGACCACCAAAATATAAGTATTACCAGACTCAGTACGAGGAAGTTTACCGACATAATCAATGAATATCTTCTCCATAGGGCGAGTTGCAATACTAGAAGATAATTCACCCCAAATTTTTACTGAAGCAGGTTTGCTGAGGGCACAGATTTTACATGACTTTATCCTTGCTTTGATATCTTCAAACATCCCCTGCCAAATAAATTTTTCCCTAATTTTGGCAATTGTTTTGTAAGTACCCAAATGACCTCCAATAGGCAAGTTATGATAGTAATGAAAAATAGAGTCAATAAATGTTTCAGGTAATAGAATTTTCGGTTCAGTAGAGTTTCTTGGAATACAGCAAAGCAAATCCTTGCACAGAACATAAGGGTGCACTGCCTCACCGCCTTCGATCCTCTGCTTAATGGCAGAAATATAAGGATCAGAATCTTGAGCAGCAGCTAAACCTTGATATGCCCATGGCAAGTCAGCAAGAATACCAGCAGTGATGTTTTCAACATTAACTTGATCAGAAATATTACTGGAATTTGGAATTTCAAAATTACCATATAAATGTGAACTGTCTCGATCAGAATTTACATTATTTTCAGAGTCATACATACGGGAAAGTGCATCGGAAACTACATTTAAAGCGCCCTTAATGTGAGAAACTGTGAATGAGAATGCAGAAATACGTAAGGCCCAGCGAGCAATTCGCCCAGTTTTCCTCGGGCGAGCCAGAACCCAAGATAAAGCCTGATTATCTGTTTCAAGATGGAATGGCACATGCTCTAAATACAGTTTAAATTTTTCTACCCCAAAAAGTACAGCAAGGGCTTCCAACTCATAAGCTGAAAAATGAGTTTCACTTTTCGTGAGCGTCCTGGAAGCATAAGCAACCGGTTTACGGCCTTCAGGGTATTCCTGCAAAAGTACGGCAGCAACAGAGGAACTGCAAGCATCGGTTTGCAAAATGAATTTTTTGGTAAAGTCGGCCGCTACGAGGACAGGAGGATTAGAAATTAGTTGTTTTAGTTTCTCAAATGCGCCCTGTTGCTCGGGTCCCCACGCAAATCTTTGATCTTTGCGCCTAAGTTTATTAAGCGGGAAGGCAATTTGAGAGAAGTTCGGAATAAATTTAGAAAAATAGTTCACCATTCCCAAGAAACGAGCAATCCCTTTAACGTCTTTGGGTGGAGGAAAGTTTCTAATGGCCGAAGTTCTGTCGGGATCAATTCTCAGGCCTTGAGGAGACAGAATGTGCCCCAAAAAGTTCAGTTGGCTAGAGGCCACCTTGACCTTACTCATCTTGACGGTCAACCCAGCATTCCTAAGCCTAAGGAGAACTTCGTGTATGTGTTGAAGGTGTTCCTCATAAGTATTGGAGTAAATTACGACGTCATCCAAAAAATTAAAGACAAATTGAAATTTGATGTCAGAAAAAACTTTGTCCAATAGACGGGTAAGTACCTGAGCTCCAATAGAGATACCGAAAGGTATACGTTTATACTCGAACAAATTGAAATCGGTGGAAAAAGCAGTATATTTGTAAGAATCTGGGGAGAGTGGAATTTGATGATAAGCACTGTTCAAATCTAGTGTAGTAAAGAAACGGGCTTTAGAGAACCAATGGAAACATGAATGTATGTCAGGTAAGGGAACTGATTCTATGTGTAAGCGGCTATTTAATACTCTGTAATCGACGACTGGTCGAAATTGATCATTGCCTTTGGGCACCAGAAATATAGGACTCGAGTAATTTGAGGTGGAATATTGAATAATATCTTGCTCCAATAATGAATTAATATGCTCTCGTAGTATAGCTAAACGAGGAGGAGCTAGCCTGTATGGGGGTAATTTAACTGGTGTGGTGTCCTTGAGTTCAATCTGGTAAGTCAATAAATTTGTGAGCCCCAATTTATCCGTGAGCACATCAGGAAACTGATTGAATAAATGCATAATATCTCTCCGTTGCTCAGGTGATAAATGGTCTAATTTAAGTTCCTCAGAAAAATTTTGACTAGAAGAATCATTATCAACAAAGGCACAATATGGAATGTATTTAGAAGTAAGCATTTGTTTTGATCTTAATGGAATACGAACATTAGGTTTGAATTTGAAATAAATTTGCTTCTGCTGAAGGTCAAGCATTAACCCCGTTTTATTCAAAAAATCTGCGCCCAAAATCAATGGAGAAACAAGATTACGAATTACCAGAAAATCAAATTTCCATGAAAAATTGTCAATTCTAATTTTAAGTTGAGTTTGGCCCAAGACAGAAAGTGGTTGACTACCCGCGGCTTTCAATTGTAAATTAGTAACTGCTAGAGGAGCCGATAATTTAGAAAAACATTGTTCACTAATTAAGGAAAGGCTACTCCCAGAATCTATAAGTCCCCATGAATGAACAGTATTGACAATAATATCTACATATGGGAGGTCTATACTCGGCATCGCACACATTGTTGGTGAAACGTCAGGTTTTTCTACATCTAGTCAGGAGGGATGGGAATTTTGAAAACGTGATGCTGACCTATTGTTCCTTGACGCTTTCTGAAAACAGTTCTGTTCTAGATGGCCTACTCTATAGCAATATGTACAGGTGGGTCTTCTTTGTACAGGAGGTTGAGAAACATTAGGATGTAGAGAATTCTGACCCCTATTAGAATTCGAAATAGGCCTAGGTCTAGTATTCAAATTTTGTTGTCGCAACATATCCTGCTTCTTAAAGCAATTTCTTTCCAAATGGCCTGGTTTATGACAATAATAACATTTAATTACTGGTGTGGCTTGCGGTTCAGGCAGTTGAGGTACTTCAATATTTAAATTTTGAGAAGTAGGGTGAGCTAACAGTATATCGTTAAGGCCTAAAGCAACTTGATCCAGTTGTTGAAAAGTCCTAGGCGGATAGATTCCCAAAAAAATAGATCTGACCTCGGAATGTACTGAATTTAAACCAATAGTGCGGACTACATATTCTTCCGAATGGGGTAATAATAACGTGCGTACCTGCAACTTTATATTGCAAATAAATTCAGAAAAATTTTCATCTTCCCTCTGAGTTCTATAGAAATATTGTTGTTCTAAAACTCCCATAAGGCGTTGTGGCACACAAGAATTAATAATAAACTTATGCAATTGGAGAATGGTAAATTGATGCTGAATAGCTTGAGCTAAGTACTGCGTCAGTAGCCCACAAGTATACGGACGTAAAGCTTGGAAAAGACTCACCGATGGAATATTTAAAGAAACATTATTTACCTGCATATCTTGTAGTAAGTAAAGAAATGACATAATATCTTCTGGAGTATTAACAGAAAACTTTTCTTGTGTTTGAATTAAAGTCATGATAGGGTTCGGTAATTTAGAAAAAGTGGAAAGTACAAAATTACTTGGTTGGCTCAGATTTTGCGATGTAGAAGGAGTACCAAGACTAATTGTCATATCGCTAGCATAGGGTGCATGAGGTACAGAAGATACAACAGGTACAGAGACTAACGGATTAGCAGTAAGTGTTGAAGTTAATTCTGTAGAAGTCACAGAAGGTACAGACACTGACGGAATAGTAGTAAGGGTTGAAGTTAATTCTTGAGAAGGCACAGTGACTGAAGTTACTTCTTTAGATCTTTGCTTAAGACTGATCAAACTCTTTTTATGTTCTGCTAAATTGAGTAAAAACTGTTGAAAATTTTCAGTATGCTTGGATTCTGGAAATTTAGCAATGTAATCTATTATGCGGTTGATATAATGATTAATTTTGGTGAAATACCTGTTATATTTACTCTCGGTGTAAGAGAGCTGAAGTTCAGAAGTAGCTTCTGTAACCTGGAACAACACTTGTTCCAGCAAACGTTGAAACGTAGAAGTTTGTACCTCAGGAATGACATATTTGCTGGCTGCGTTATCCTGTTCCGATAACTCCCTCACTTTAAGGAGAAGTGTATCCACGGGAAGACTACTGGCTTCTGGCAACCCTCTAACTGTAGCTTCGTAGACCAATTCTTCATGGTTCAGAAGATCGAACACAACCGTCTCACGAGCCATAATATATGAAAAAAGAAAAATTATATGAGCAATGAAATATAAACTGAAGAGCAATAGGCTTATATTAGAAAAAATTAACTGTGAAAATTTCAAGTAAATATTCTCGAACTGGGAGAGAATCTCCCCCCCGAAGTGATACTTAGTCCGGAGTTGCATGGAAGGCCAAGGTCGTAGACACAAATAGCTCTGAAGGTCAAAGTCTCCACGCGTGACAATGGAGGTCACAAGCAAAGTCAGACACGCAGATATGAAAAACAAAAGGTCTGAATTAACGATAATCCTGAAGTATGCAAAAAATGGCACAAAAAAGGGGTGGCAGATAGCAAAAACTAGAAAATCCCATAAGTAGTAGAGCAAAATATTAAGTGGAAACCAATAGTATGGTCGCTACCATACGAAAATTGAGAAAATTCAATACGAAGCTACTGCTACCAATTGCTACGGGTTCTTATTTAAATATATACTTATAGTCAGGGACCTGTCTGAAAAGTAGCAGTGAAATACAAAAATCACCAAATAATTATTAAGTCCCCAGTCAAAACCCAACCCGTAACGTATTTGGCCATAACACCCTAGAAAATCCTGGTGTTATACAAAAGCCAATATAGAAAATCATTCTGAATATACATGAAAGGTGCTAAAGGAAACTAAGGGCCAGCATAATTAAAGATTTTGGTTTCCACAAACGAATTTTAATTTTAACAAATACTGTACAACAATGTTTAGTAACAATATATACCAATTAACTTTCTTTATTTACAAAGCCTTCAAATTTAATTTAAGTGCCATGGTTATTACTGTTGAATTTGATTATAGAAAGAAAGGAGAAAAGAAAGATAGAAAAAGAATATACACTCACTCTAGATTTATACGTGTTACGCTGGGTTCACGGCAAAGCGGGCCATACTGGCGATTGCATGTAGAAGATTCCCGGAATAACATAAGATAGTTATATGAATCAAATCGACTACTTACAATAACCAGTATGACGGCCAACGGCGTGAAGCAAGCGTAACTCCATTCACCATGATGCATCCGAAGAACACACGTACACAGTCCGGAAACGAAGGAGAAGATCAGACGATAGCGAGAGAATGAAGAGTGACGAGACTAATATTTTGATGGTAACAAGAAACCTCTGTTTCCCCCTACTCTTACCATGTGATGCGACATCAGCGCCATGAACAAAATTTACTGATGACGTCACAACGTCGTAATAGAAGCATTGATATATCATCTATTTCAAGCCAAGAAGTAAACATAATTAACCTTGCCATACTAACTAACCTACTCGCAGCATGTATAGAAAAAGTGTTTTATATGATAGAAAAAGTGTTTTAACGTACTGTGCACTGGATTATAACAGTTTTTAAGGTAAGGCACAGTACATAATTAACCTTGCCATACTAACTAACCTACTCGCAGCATGTATAGAAAAAGTGTTTTATATGATAGAAAAAGTGTTTTAACGTACTGTGCACTGGATTATAACAGTTTTTAAGGTAAGGCACAGTACAATGGTGACCGAAAAAACGCAAGCTGGAATTTTTTCGAGGGCAATAGTCCGTAACTTGCTTAGTAACTTCAATTACAATGACCACAGCCTGCACATACTACTACAACAACAAACAAATGTCAACTTTGGATGTCATGGTTATGTTTTGGCAGATGACAGGTATTACACATCACACATAGGCCTAGCTGTTAAGTTCATAAACATGGACAGTTATTTCTTTTCGGATATTAAGAATTAATTTAGGAGGCATAAGAGCACGTTTTTAAAAATTATATTAATAATCATTGTACAAATTAATATGAACTTGGAGCAACTTTACTTATTTTCAATAATAATGCTTGATCTTCGGCAGAGCAATGCACATGGTTTAATTGTTCGGCATAGTAAATGGATTTGCTTGCACAAATTCCATCTGATAGCTGAATCATGGCAACTGCAGGCATACATATGAATGTAACGCCGAAACAGCTTGCCAGTATCCGTCTTGCTGCATAATTCTGTCAGTTTGGAAATCCATACTTTTCTTGTGGCGCTTCCTCAAGTCGGATATTTTTAAGTTCTGGTTAACTTTCCCTTGTGTATGACTGTTAATCTGTCAATGAGTTTGTCCCTCATGAAAGCCATAGTTGCGAAGGTAACAGAAATAATCAATTCTGCTAGTACAGAAAAACAATTTCTCTAGCCAAACATATAGCACCTATGCCGGCTCTAATGAAGGCAGTTCAGCAAACCAAGGACTGCAACAAAATTAATACCGAGAGATACAGAAGAAACCTCCACGATCCCTGACAAGCTGCAAGCATTGTTATTGAAAGAAGTAAAGTTGCTCCAAGTTCATATTAATTTGTATTTAGTTGTTAATATTTTTAAAAACGTGCTCGTATATGCCTCCTACATTAATTCTATATATCCGAAAAGAAGTAACTGTCCATGTTTATGAACTTGATAGCTAGGAATATGTGTTATGTGCAATATCTGTCATCTGTCAAAATATAACCATGACATCCCAAGTTGACATTTTTACCGTGCATGCGTGGTCGGTAGAGTCTTACAGAACACACGTCGGCTGCTTGACTACTACCGCGTTAAATCTAAAATTCTTGCTATACCCAAAGTTTCGAAGTTTATCAATTTCTGTAGATTCAAAGTGTAAAGTGGTGACATCAAATAAAACTATGTCTATTTTCCCTGGAATTAAACGTGCAGTAGCCATGCGTGGTTCGTAGGGTCTTCCTGTATGTAGTCGCAAGTCAATCGCCATGCACAAACACCACAACGTATTTCAAATTTTTCCCGCCCTGTGAGCTGCTGCTCCTCCACACGCGTGCATTCGGTCGACATTCTGCCCGTATAACTTCACATGCGTTTTTTCTGCGCGCGTTCTTTCCGCAATTTTACCGGTCGCTAGGCGAAAAATCGCCTACGCATTTTTTTTCTGCGTCTGAAGGCGCCATCCGTGTAATTCATAACATTACCTACCCATTGACCCAATGGATACGCGTTTCGTTCGCCGACAATCGGCCGTGTAACATGGGGCAATTTATACGGGCGCAATGTCGACCGAATGAACACGCGCGGAGGATTTTATAGATGTGTTGCCATTTTTAAACTTCTAACCCCGTACATTTTGTTCAGTTATGTTTTATACTTGAGCCTTTATAGAGTTTTTTGTTATCATGGCTATCCTTAATAATCCTATATTATTTTATTCTTGTCTTCTTGCGGCTTTGATAATATTTTTATTCAATGCTAATTTCACTGCCGCCTAGTAATTATTATTTTCATTGTCAAAAAACAATTGATCTTCAAATTCTATTATTATAGATGTCAAATTAACCTTTATTTTCAACTATATATTTATTATTTTTCTAGCAGTCATTAACTATAAATATATTTTATTCATTCTGCTTTTATCTGTTTATGATTGCTTCACAATCTTTTCCTCTTATTATTATAATCGCTCAATTGCTCGTAATCTTCGTCCAATGGGATTGCTTTTACTAATATTATTACGTAGCATTATTATTCAAATTAATTCATACCTTCTTCGTCTTGCATCGTCATCACTAGCATAATCCTTCTAGTGGATTTATAATTCTTTTTTCAACTCAATCAGCAGTGGTTATTCAACCTTAAGCACATTATTTCGTCCTCAGCGATACAAAGATTCGTCTTGAGTGATGTTTACTGCATAGAAGCAGACTTAATATATTATTTCATCGCTAAATGGTGAAATTTTTTCTTCTTGCTGCTGCTAGATTTCTACCAGGTTTATTGTAGCCTGTTTCAACTACAGGATTATTCCTTTATGTGATATTCACCTCGAAAAGGATTCATTATAACTGTGAGTGTTTAAAGGTTTACATTACCTTGATTTATTTGCACGCAAGCAATTGAATGACATTGTTTTTTGCGCCTTGTAAATTGTGAATACAAGCTTCACAGGATTAACCTTAAATTACATTCACAGCATACAGTTGCTGCTTATATATTTGTAACTAATATTCACATTAGTCTTCGACGCTAATAAGGTCAAATGGTCCTCCGGATTTGTTAATAAAGTTGTGTTAAAACCCAACAAGCTCTTTATTTACGGCGGAATTGTTCATCGCTCCATTCTAAAGCAAGAATCAAGACATCGGTCCAGCTTCATCGAGTGTGAGTGATTCAAGAAAATTAGTGTCAGTGCTATTTCAAGGGTTTATTATTTATAATTTCCCATGTATCGTTCAATCCCTCGGGATGTGATGTGCTTAGGCTTAATATTAGCGCCTATTTAATTATTACTCAAGGAGATACAGTCCGCTGAGCACGTCACATCTGATGATCCTATCCGGGCCGGATGGAACCTCTATTGTATACACACTTATTGTAAACCGACACTATTTTTTCATTCCGCCCGGACTTATTGAATATAAGTTCATTTCTATCAAGCTGTTGGTGCTCCAGGTATTGCTGTTTGAGCACTATTTATAACAATATAATTGACAATTGAAGCACATTGTTCTCCTGGCTATTAAGGTCAGTTTGAGCGTAGTAAATAATACTACATCTTTCATATTCAAGCTAATTTGAGTGCTTCGCCTCCGTGTTTTTACACGTGTGAGGCCATTTTCGCAACAGCTGATTTCACTGTAATCTTTCAAGGGTATCTGTATTAACACGCTTGTACTCACCTTTGTAAAACAGTTACACTTTTTCATGTGTTTTGTCCGATACGCGGGCAACCAATAATCTTTGTATTTGTCCCGAATGCGGGCAACAATTAAGTTAGACTTTAGCTCAGGTTCCTAACTTCAATAAGTGAAGTATTGTGATTTTCTTGGACAATTGATTGCGAATATCACATCATGGATAATCCTGAGGTCGTGTTAAGTCCCTTAAAGCTAAGCGTACTCCCATTAAAGCGAAGATTACGTGTAAGGCTAATGATATCCTTAATTCAGTTATTGATGATGAAGGATCTTACCAAGACTTCTTGAATTTTAAAAATAAACTAGACCAGTTTGAAAATGACTATGATAAAGTTCAATCTGAAATAGATGAACTAGCTTACTCTGAGCATGAAGAAGCTTACAGATTAGAAGTAGAGGAAGTTATTAAGCGAGCTACTCAATATTATAATAAACAGATTAGTTCTTTTAAAAAGGCTATTGCCGAACAGGAAAGGGCTAAGGCTGAGCGCAAGGAGGCCGAAGCCGCAGCTAAGGCTGAGCGCAAAGAGGCCGAGGCTAAAGCAATGGCTGAGCAAGAAAGGGCCGAGGCCAAAGCTAAAGCTCTTGCAAGTTTTGAACGGTTGAGGATTCAACTTTTCAATATATTTCAAACCATACATGAATTTGAAATTCAGGATAAACTCTCCTACCGTAAAGCTTTGTTTCATCGTTCCGAACTTCAAAGGCTTATGGATAGATATAGGGATGAAAGTCCTCATTTTTTACTTTCTCGCTTATACGTAGTATAGAGAAAGTATTGTGATCGTGACAAAAATTCGAAGTTGAGATAACACCGGGAGAGCACGTTTCATGAAGCCTAGAAACCGAAAAAAATATTTTTGGAATGACGTCTGTCCGTCTGTCCGTCTGTCCGTGGACAAGCACAGCGGGTAAACGGTTCATTGTATTTACTTCATTTTTTGAATTAAGGACTTTTTCGAAATTTTGTCGAACCGCCCAGAAATTTAGTGTTACAACTGAAATATTAAGGGGACTTTTCATGAAAACTTTTTAAAAAAAATTGTTTTTTGAAAAAATGGCTCTAACGATTTTAATAAAAATTTAAAATTGTAAAGTCATATCTATGACTAATAAAATGGCTATATCCGTATTTCCGCAAAAATGACTTAAGGGGCACTTTACTCGTATCCATTTTCAATTTTTCTAGATTATATCCATTACAGTAGGCGATACATGAAAACCTATCACAGTAAAGTTGTAGAAAAATTTAAAGTGAACATTTTTTGTTTAACACATTTCTTTGTACATTTAATAGATATCAAGATAAAAACAAAATAAGGACAGCTTAAATGCGAATTTCAGAACATAAATGTCAATTAAAATATGAATGACATTTTGTTGCCCCTAGTAACAAGAAAACTATAGGCCTAATGTACTTATTGTTGTGAAATGCAATCAGTTTAGCTCAGTCGCAATGAACACACTAAAACCAATTACAGCGAGGTGGTAGGCCTATGGGCTAACAGGGAAGAGGTCCTGAGTTCAAATCAAACCTCGTGGCCGTCCAAATTGACTTGGGTTTTTCATGGTTCCGTCGTTCTCAAAGGCAAACGCCGGGTTTGTAGGACTTGCTTATTTTCCATAACTCATTGCCGCTATGTCACTGGATATTATAATCGCTTAAACTGAATATCACATAAGAAGACATCACTAAACAATAGAAACATGACGCGAATGAGTTGTTAATATAAACCAGCGTTTCTCAACCTATGGTCCCGCGTACCACTGGTGGTTCGCGAACACGGTGCAGATGGTCCGCAGACATAATTGATTTTAAAATATCATAAAGCAAGTGGGAAGTAAAGAAGTAAAGAAGTAGTAAAGGTTTAAAATTCTAGAGGTTTAAAATCTTCGAAAATACAGGTCATATCGACTAAATTTGACTAATATTGAGCAAAAAAAACAGGAACTCTGCAAGAGGCGTCAAGCTCAACCGTCTCATTAAAAGTGAGTAATAACATAATTCCTAATTATATTATCAAATTGGTAATATATATTAAAGTCTGTTCAAAATATAATTTTACTGTCAATAGTTTCATTCCAATTCAATAACTGTGTTTCCGTCGGATTAAAAAAATGTATTTCGTTATAACGACCTATAATTTAATACCCCAAATATTAAGAATATAGGCCTACATATAGCCTACTTTTAAAAATTGGATGTAAAATTTGGGGTCCGTAAAGTTTTTTACTCATTTTAGAGGTCCTCGGGTTCAAAAAGGTTAAGAAACGCTGATATAGACTAATGTTTCACGCAAATATACTAAACACGTGGTATGACCTACATGCAGTTAAAGCGTGCAATATAACCTAAGTAGTAGTAGTAGTAGTGGCGAAATTCAAATATAAGTCGCCCCTAAAGCTTCCCCATTCGATATTCACATTTGCACAGACTGTGTGATGTATTTTGTTTCTGAGCGAAGCAGAGTGACCAACTGCCCTTGTATACTGTTGCTTATAGCTAAATAATGCATAACACTAACCACATAGTTAAGTGCGCGAAGCGGAGGCGGCAGCCGTAGCGAAGCGCCCTTGCATTTTCGAATAATGTACGATACACTGTTTGTAGGTTTCGAAAATGTGGCATATTATATCTCCCGCAAGGTTTGTCAGCCTGCCACCTCTCGTCTAGCGGTAAGACGTCACACCTCCAACGTCCAATCACGAGTTTCTTCATAATACTAGGACAGAAGAATTCGTTAGATCGTGGTATAAAAGAAGCTGCATCGGTGAAGATAGGTTGGGTGGGACCGATTTATCCCAAGGTGCGACTTATATTTGAATTTTCCCGTAGTAGTAGTAGTACTAATAATATGTAGTTTTACTGTCATTGATTATTATTATTATTGTTATTATTCTTATTATTATTTCACGGTAAAAGCATTGAACATAAAGATCGACCCTGATGCTTTCCGTTCTAGATACTTCTTAGTTTTATGAAAATGTAATAAGTAGCCTAAAATTTAATTGTCTCTTTAATGTAATTTTTTCTGTGCTAGCTTTTAACACGTATATGCGAGAAAGCTTGTGCAACGTATTTTTGCACCGTTTATTTTTGTTTCAGATCAGGAGGCTGAGCATCTAGAAGAGCATATTCAAACTGAATATGCTGCTGCTTTTTTATTTATTGAGTCACTCATTCTTGACAACAAGCTATTGTATGAGCCTGAACAGTCTCAATCTACTAGTCAGCGTTCATCGCTTGACTCTCATGCCCCTACTTTGCCTAAACTCCCGGAAATAAAAATGCCTCACTTTTCCGGTGATCCTAGGAATTGGATTGAATTTAGGGATACTTTTACATCCCTCATCATAAATCACAGTCACATTTCAGATATGGATAAATTCCAATATCTGAAATCATGTTTATCATCTGAAGTGATGACTGTCATACAACACATTCCTGTTTCGTCTGCTACTTTCGAAGTAGCTTGGAAAACCTTGGCAGAAAGGTTTGATAATGATCGTTTGATTGCAAATACGCACTTAGATCATCTATTCTCTGCACCCTCCATAGTAGGGTCTTCCGCAGAGTCACTTCAACGCTACTTGGACCATTTTATAAGCACCGTGCATGCTCTGCACTCTTTGAATACTGAGGTTCCCTTGTCTGACCTCATCATTTCCCGCATAATTGTGGATAAGCTCCCTGTGAGTCTAATCAAGGATTGGGAGTCCTCAATTAAACTTGGTAGGCTTCCTAAACTGGAAGAACTGTTTAGCTTTTTGGAGTCGAGAGTCAGAGTGTTGCAGATGACTGAGGCAGCGCTGCGTAGTCAGTCTGCTATATCTGCACCTTCTTCTGCTGTCACTACCAAGGCTAAGATCAAACCTCAGCCTACAAGAAACAATTGTATTTGTTGTCATAATGCGCAACATCCTCTCTTTCGCTGTGACTTATTTAAAGCGATGAAATATTCGCAACGTGACCAGCTTGTGAAGAATCACAATTGTTGTCGTGTTTGGCTTGGGGCAAACAGCCATGAATCGAATTGCAATAATTATCGTTGCAATGTTTGCAACGAAAAACATAGTTATTATTTACACAATTATTATGCGCCTGATAATCCTCAGGCCGAGAATACAGTCAATGCAATCTCTTCTGAGAAATCACAGGAGAAATGTCTGCTTCCCACAGCCACTGTAAAAATTCTTAACAAGAATGGCCATCCAGTAGAGGCTTTAGCTCTTCTTGATAGCGGGTCTGATTGTAACCTAATCAGCAATAGGTTATTCAAGTATCTGAATTTGTGTCCCTTACCGCAGCGCACTACGCTGGCTGGTTTCATGTCCGCCAAGATAAAAACACTAAAGCAGACTTCTGTGTCCCTCAAATCTCAGGTCACGTCTTGGCACTATGATACTAAGGCTGTCGTGGTCCCAGAGATCTCCACGTCCAAGTTTCCGAAAAAATCAATTGATATTCAGGGATGGAATATTCCCCCTAATCTGCAATTAGCTGATTTCCAGTTCAATGAACCTAAATATGCTGATTTGCTCTTAGGTGTTGAAATCTGCTCGCAGATTATAGTTCCTGGTCAGATATCTGCCCCCAACTATCCTACGATTCAGAATTCCCAGCTGGGCTGGTATTTATCTGGCAAATTGCCTCCTTCTCCTGCTCTTCAACGACGTCATGTGCATTCGACTCGTTGCAGGGAGCAACTTGATTCTAACAGGCTTCCCATAAACGAGCCTGCTAATTCCCAGGAAGCTTTTACTAATTATTCAGGCGTTCTGACTTCTGATGATAATATTAGCAATCGGCTTACCAAATCTCGGAAGTTAGGAAAGGTTTCCAATTGCGCTCCTTTCCCTGATGAGTCCTCCTGTGGGAGACATGTTTTAGATAGTGCCCAGAGAGATTCTGATGGGAAGAGTATTGTTGAACTTCCCTTGCAGTCTGTCCCAGAACCTTTGGGCAGCAATAGAAATGAAGCATTAAAGAGGCTTCATTCTTTGGAGAGGCGGCTACCCTCTGATCTTTCTCTCTTAACAGAATATTGTAAGGTTAGGTCTGAATGTACAGACATAGGACACTTGTTACCCGCTGTTGCGGAATCTAATTCTAATCACGAACATGTAACCTATTCTCCTGTGCCAAAGTCATCCACCACTACCACCAAGCCAAGGGTAGTTTGTGATGAATCTACCAAATCTTCTCCTGGCAAATTTCAACGTCATTCTCGCCGTGAATGTTACGGTGAAGCGTTTGATCCAGGTCCTGACAAGTTTGTGAGGTTAGTTACTGTTCATACTTCCGCAGGTTCTTTCCAGCGAGCAATTGTTGAATCTGCACCCACACCTATTCATGACTCGGAAGACTAGATGGTTAGTCTTTGCTTGTAGGTACTTAATGTACTTTTGTAATTATTGTTGTTATTTCATCAATATTTGTTTTTTGTGTTTTCGTCGGTTTGTCTTCTTTTCTCAAGGTCAAACATAACTTCGCATTCTAGTTAGATTATTCCACAACTGGTATAATCGCGGGCAATATGTTCAGTTATGTTTGATACTTGAGCCTTTATAGAGTTTTTTGTTATCATGGCTATCCTTAATAATCCTATATTATTTTATTCTTGTCTTCTTGCGGCTTTGATAATATTTTTATTCAATGCTAATTTCACTGCCGCCTAGTAATTATTATTTTCATTGTCAAAAAACAATTGATCTTCAAATTCTATTATTATAGATGTCAAATTAACCTTTATTTTCAACTATATATTTATTATTTTTCTAGCAGTCATTAACTATAAATATATTTTATTCATTCTGCTTTTATCTGTTTATGATTGCTTCACAATCTTTTCCTCTTATTATTATAATCGCTCAATTGCTCGTAATCTTCGTCCAATGGGATTGCTTTTACTAATATTATTACGTAGCATTATTATTCAAATTAATTCATTCCTTCTTCGTCTTGCATCGTCATCACTAGCATAATCCTTCTAGTGGATTTATAATTCTTTTTTCAACTCAATCAGCAGTGGTTATTCAACCTTAAGCACATTATTTCGTCCTCAGCGATACAAAGATTCGTCTTGAGTGATGTTTACTGCATAGAAGCAGACTTAATATATTATTTCATCGCTAAATGGTGAATTTTTTTCTTCTTGCTGCTGCTAGATTTCTACCAGGTTTATTGTAGCCTGTTTCAACTACAGGATTATTCCTTTATGTGATATTCTCCTCGAAAAGGATTCATTATAACTGTGAGTGTTTAAAGGTGTACATTACCTTGATTTATTTGCACGCAAGCAATTGAATGACATTGTTTTTTGCGCCTTGTAAATTGTGAATACAAGCTTCACAGGATTAACCTTAAATTACATTCACAGCATACAGTTGCTGCTTATATATTTGTAACTAATATTCACTTTAGTCTTCGACGCTAATAAGGTCGAATGGTCCTCCGGATTTGTTAATAAAGTTGTGTTAAAACCCAACAAGCTCTTTATTTACGGCGGAATTGTTCATCGCTCCATTCTAAAGCAAGAATCAAGACATCGGTCCAGCTTCATCGAGTGTGAGTGATTCAAGAAAATTAGTGTCAGTGCTATTTCAATGGTTTATTATTTATAATTTCCCATGTATCGTTCAATCCCTCGGGATGTGATGTGCTTAGGCTTAATATTAGCGCCTATTTAATTATTACTCAAGGAGATACAGTCCGCTGAGCACGTCACACATTTTGCCCACTAAAGACTTCCAGCTTGCGTTTTTTCGGTCAATATTCTGCCCGTGTAACATGCATCACGCGTTTTGGTCGCTAAAGTTCGGCGACCGAAATTCGGTTCGTATAACATGGTCAAAATCAGCCGGTCTCGGCCCGAATATTCGGCCGCGTTTATTCCGTCCGTGTGGCTAGGCCCTAAAGGTAATTTTTATCGCCCAGGTCGCGCCGTTTTATCGCTCGCTGTGTGAACCATCCTAGCAATATATCGCCGCAACAAATCCCTTGCGATAAATCGCTTATCGTATATCGCCTCAGTCTGAACGGCGCCTTAGGTCTCATAAATATCGATACATGGAGGTTTAACTGTATTACATTTAAACTTTTTTAAATTAACACATACCTACAATAGTAATTATCGAATAGCCTTAAATGTTTTGTATTCACACAGTGTTAATATACGAAGACCTATGTACATGTGATTTTACAAACTGAAATCTAAGGATATGTGGAATTTTAGAAATATTAATTGAAAACTTAATCTACTTTTGATCGTTCGTTCAACAGAATTTCAAACGAAAGTTTTTACGTGACTATTCCACTCATCCGCGCGTGTTTGATATTGACCATTACTTTTAGCATTTCCTCGGATATAGACCAATCACGGCCGTTTATCTTACAATATCCTTGTAGGAATCGCGAGGATAGCATTTTATCGGGTAAAACGTGCTGTTCGTTACTGGATATAAAAGCATCAGTGTGCCGTGATTAATACGCCATACGCTGCCATTAACAGCACGAAAACAGATTGATTTAGACCACATAACTTGTTTAGAAATGAAAATAATAGAAATGTACATTGATTAAAAACACAATTTCGATTCGGTGCAAGCCAGTTCGTATGCTTTTATTCTGTTCTGCTGTTAGCTTACCTGAATGAAGTTAACTATGTCTTATATGCACTATTGGTAGCACTGGCCATGGTAACTCTAATCGATTCATGGATGGTTGATTCATATAATGCCGTGAAATCGCAGCTGTTAGTTTTGTTTTATATATAACAAAGCATTAAAGTAAGTATTATTTGCATAATCCGTTACACTTTTATTCATGGAATAGTCTTAATAAATCCAACTCTCATGGAATTACCTATGAAAAGGTACTAGGATTGATTTTTAATCCGCAGCTCATTATGTTATCTCCTTGTATCTGAAAAGTTGACACATTGTTATCCTAACTCATACAATACTCTCAGTATTGTACCGCAATTAAAATATATCTTAAGGGAAACATAAGTGAAAAATTTAAAAAATTTCAATTTTTCAATGAGCGTTCCATACTATGAAGTAATATATAGGCCTACTATGGTTTATTTTTTGTATCTGTTTTATGATACGTTCTAAGCTCAGCTGTGGCAGAAACCCAATTTTGTACAATTTAAACATCAATTGCATTTTGCAGAAGTATTGGTTTTTGCTTTATGTTCGCTTATCTCCTAGAACTATAACTGCTTTAGGTTCCCACCATTGCAAACTTTTGTCTATGATCAATGAATAAAACAAATTAGAAGTTTCAGATTGGGCTGAAAATGACCGATTTATTAATTAATCATGAATTAATACATATTCATTATGCGCACCTTTCAGATGCAAACTTGACAAATTGTCGTTTTATTATAGTGCGGCACGTTATAAACAATAATCTATAATTAAAAATACGTTGTTAACGTTAGGCTCTAATTCAGAGTTCCCACATTAACATGCAGGCGATAAGGAATTATTTCATGTTTAGGTTCCCTCAGTAAAAATTACTATTCTTTTTTCATATATAGATTCTATCAATTAAGGTGTGGTGATACGTGTCCTATAAATCAGGTAATAATAATATTATTGTACAAATAAATGGATGCTTAACTTCCATTGACTTTCAGGCCTACTATGACTATCGCAATACATATTGTACATACAATGCATAACGTTTATTAACAGTATCTCATTTCTGTATGCTATATGTGTCTTTCCGGCCTTGCGCCAACAGAAAAATACGAGGGTGGATCGGGAAGTAACGCATGATAAGGTTTTTCTGTGTTGGTATTATGGCTGGGATCTTGAAATTTCACCGAGGTGTAGTTTGATGTTTGCGTTACAGACGCAATTGTTGTTTCAGGTGCAACTCTAACAAGAGAAGCGTGAAGTAGTTAGCAAACATGGCGTGCATATTACTGTCGTCCACTTGTGAAGAGCTGCGAGGTGTAATGCGATTTTTGTGGGCTAAATGGCACAACCCGAGTGAAATTTACAGGGAAATGTGTGGCATGTATGGATTCGCCGGTACCAGTAATAGGGATATAGCCCTTGTGGTCGTATTTCAGGTTCATAGGCACTCAGTGGGCACCAACTTTACGAAATTTCAGTGTATCTCGCATGATATCATACACCGCACCGTATGAAATGTTGAACTGTTCAGACAAGGTTCACAGATGGATCCGCCGGTCATTCAGAATATTGTCTCCTCAACGAACATGACATTCCGTGGTGTTGCAGTCGTCATTGAAGAATGCACACCACCTGGAAACATTGCTATGGCTCATACAGCCTCGCCCATACATGCTACATTGTCCCTGTGAATTTCACTCGGACTGTGTCCTTTGCCCAGAAAAATCTCACTACACTTGGCTGCTCTTCACAAGTTGACTACAGTAACATGCACGCCATATTTGCTACGTAATTCATGCTTCTCTCGCTAGAGCTGCACCTGAAACAAAAACTTCAAACTACAACTCGGCGAAATTTCAAACAATCGCAATACCAATCCAGAAAAAATATTTGCGTTACATTGCGATCCATCCTCATACAACTCTGTATCACATTCTAGTGAGTTTGAACAGCTAAAATTTTGCATAAAATAAAGAAATTAAAATAAAAACTCGGAATACTCCAAAATAACAAACTGGATAGGAAGTCAATCAATGACTGCTACTAGGCGATACTGTACACTCCCCTTGGATCAATTGGTCTCAGTTCTTTTTATCATAATTGACCTAGGATTTTAGAGCGCCAAAAATAGGTTTAGGCACCTACAACAGGCTTGTAAATTAATAAATTACGCACTGTAAAAGTGTAATAGGCCCTCGTAATTTTATTTCTAGTAAACAGAAGACGACAACAATTTGCTTCACAATATCTAATAATTATCTTTTTCCGAATTGTCCACTATCAAGCAGTGGATTTTGTCAAGCAATATCAATTTTTTGGAAAGGGAAAGAATACTCCAGGTACCGAGGCTACAGGGGAATAGCTGAATTTATATGTTTTATTTCAATTTCAACAGGGAAATTTGCACTTATACTCTTTGGTAATTTATCTTTAGGAATTCCCAGTAAACATACGTCATATGAAACATAACAGAATGTATCTGAATTCTGCCATTTTTATATTTATTAAGTCACTGGTCACACTTTGGAATTACAAAAATTTTAAAATTTGCAAAAAAGAAATACTCAAAGTAATTAAAATTTCTTAATTTGTGCCTTTTATCCTTCCAAATACTAATCACATTTTGATAATCGCAACTGAAATATATTTTATTAAAATACTAGAAATAGGTATTTTAGGTAGACCTAATAATACCTTAAAATGGCAGTAAAGATTCAAATGAAAATTAAGATACTGATCCTTCTGTAATGACATTCATCGTTTTAAATGTATGTAATTCTTGTAATTCAGGGCTTAAACTAAATGTCAAGAAGACTAAAATACTGTCAAATACTGAAAGTTACATCAATATAGGTGGCGAAATAATAACAACTGTGGACAAATTTAACTATCTTGGGACAACCGTGACTTTAGAGGATAATAGCAAAGAGGAAATTAAAAGGAGAATAGTGCTAGGCAAAACAGCTATGAAAAAACTAGAAAAGATATTCAATGATCCAGACATCTCTAGAAGAACAAAAGTGAAGTGATGGTATTTCCAGTATGCTAGCGAAAGCTGGACATTAAGATCGGAGGAGAAAAGAAGACTTGATTCCTTTGAAATGTGGGTCTGGAGAAAACTTCTAAATGTATCATGGGTAGAAAAAAGGACTAACTTGTCCATAATAAAGGAAATTAGACCAGACATGTCACTAGTGGCAACAGCAACTAAGCATAAATTAATGTATTTTGTACATATAATGAGGAAAAACAGCTCCTTGGAAAAAAGATGTTATGCTAGGTATAGTGGACGGGAAGCGAGGTAGGGGTAGGAGAAGAACAAGATGGCACGCAGAGATTAGCAATGCCACCAATCTAAGATGGGAAGAAATTCTAAGTGCTGTGAAGGACCGGGTTGGATGGATGAAGATAGTGGATATGAGTGTTAGGAACAGGAAAAGACATTTCGAATAGTCATGGCTGGCAGCCTTACTGCCTTGTAAATCCGTTTGGATCGCCAGGGGTCGCACCCGACCTGATGGACTTCTACTACTACTAATTCTTGTTTATTAATTTTTTTAAAGGAACAGGCAATTACACTAAAATCCCAGGCCCAATCATGAGACTTATTCCTAATATTGAGAGAAACTCAAATTATTAGAAATGTGTCCCTGCCTGTCAAGTAACAGGGAAGAGTTCATTGGTATTATTATTATTATTATTATTATTATTATTATTATTAGTAGTAGTAGTAGTAGTAGTAGTAGTAGTAGTAGTAGTAGTAGTAGTAGTAGTAGTAGTAGTAGTAGTAGTAGTAGTAGTAGTAGTATAGTATAAAAACTACTACCATTAACTATACTATAAAATACAAAGCTGGAGGGAGATCAATGGTGTAAATATATTTCACATTCAAGCCGATCTGGTATAACCCATTTAAATTCAGCTAGCAGCAGATTCATCCACTAAAAATAGTCAATAATATTATTACATGAGCTCGAATGAGCGACAATGCTACATACGGTAACTCGCATATAAATATCCTATTTAAACATGTACTAAGTTATCAGTTTTTGTTTAATTGCACAACCATTGTTTCCTCTGTGAATGTGAATAAAATGTAAAATAGTAATAAAGGATACGGTCTGCCTTTCCAATGCGAGATCACGCTTCGCGCGAATTCATGATTGGTTTATTGATAACCAATTTCACAACAGTAATTCATTTGTTGGTCACTATTCTACTGTACCAATATAGATTATCCTGGTTACGTAACAAAAGTTTTACAGCTCTTAAATGCATTAACTGCAGGTAATAGTAGAAATCCAAGATTAGTAACGTACTGAAGAAAAAATTCAATACTTCTATCCTAAGCGAAATGTACTGTAAAATAATGTCCATATTAGCCTATTTTTACTTCCTCTACCAGTACCATGGACACTATAGGTAGAGAAAGTAGGCTATTAGTTCGTCCCCGAAATTCGAAGCCGAATTTTTAACACGTTTTGAGGTAGCCTGAATCCAAAAATACTATTTTCAGAACCGTGTGTGTGTGTGTGTGTGAACAGTCTAGCTCAAGAACGAAAAATTGTATTTAAAAAATATGCCATGTTACATTTTTTAAATCATTTCCCGCGATTTTCTCGAAACGCTCTAACGATTGTCATTAAATTTTGTGTATGATGTGCTTAGCCTATACTTTTGTTTGAAACATTTTTTCGTAAAATTTTTCTGACGATTAGTTATAAGCCAAATACCGTTCATATTAAGTCAGTCTTGCCTGATGAACAATAAATATTTGCATCAGGCTGAAACAACTGAATATGCACTCCTTGCAACACGACCTCTTATGTAAAGTGAGGAAGGTGTATTTCCTATGCTTAGAGTATCGAAAGTTATGTGACTGCATTGCATCCGATTTTATTTAGATTGTGCATCCTTCGAGGATGCAATACGAAGCGTCGTAACCACCTTCTCTTTATGTTTTTACATTACCATGAATAGAATTGTGATGAATAGAATTTAGTTTTTGTGATTTACTGGAAAGTGGCTTTAACGATTTTGTTTAAATTTTCTGCATGAATTGTATAGTATGCATAATATATTTGGCCTAACAATATACGGTACAGTATGTATTATAATACATTATACTACAGCTAAAACTTTCATTTTAAAACTTTTCCCAATAAATTTTCTGAAGGTTAGTATAATCTAAGTAAGAAAGTAAGTAATTAAGTAAGTAAGTCAGCGTAAAATATGGAAGAGTGTAGTTGAAACCGATAGGCTTAACTAATAATTAATAATGTGAAAGAGGTATCCCAGGCCTATCGAGCGCAACTGAACCAATCGCTGTGCTTTGGAGGTAAGGAAGAAAGGGGAAGTAGGGAATGGCTTCACACCTTCGGAGTACTGCTCGACATGCCTGGGGTAACCGATTTGTATAGAGATAAGAAAATTCCGGACATGTTCTATATTTTCACCTTAACTACCCTTACATCCTGTGAATTTCAACGTCAGTTTTGAGGGGAGAAACGAAAAATACTGTTGCTGGTCGTCTAGGTTTGCCTCTAAAGAACAAAGATAATAATGGATAGACACTGCAACAATACAATGGATCTCCAAAGCATAATAAACAGTCAATTATATAGCAAAAGTTCCTCGTATAATAATACATTGTGTAATGTTATCCCTATTTTGTATTCTTCAATGTTGGGCATTTATATGATTTATTGAATTATAGCTTTCTGTTGTGTTTCGCATTTACTACGCTTTATATAATTGTGTCCAGCATTTCAACAAAACAATCTTGTAACCCTAACACTAAATAGAGTAACAATTCGTTGATCCCATAATGATAAATTCTCGCTCTCCGAACTGCAGTTTATACACTGCATTTGTGTAATTCTGTTTAATCGCTTGCCTTCTGCAATTATAGTTGTAAACCAAGCCCCGATGTAGGCGTATGAGAACTGTATCAGATGATACAGATATAGAACATAGTAACTTAGTTCAGAATCATAGCTTAGGAAGCTTCCGTTTGTGCAGTAAACAGTGTCCCTTATCCTTAACTCAAGCGAACTGTTCCTTTCGTCTTCTAAGCAAATACGGGAATATCCTTCTCGGTTTGTTCAGGATAGATAAGTGATGTTTGTGTCGTTCATGAATAATTTAACTGGGATTCTAGGCAATTAGTAAGTACCACCCCAAGAGGTTTGAAGGGTGGTGCTTTGACAATATTCACAAAGGAAGGGGGGCATGTTATCTGAAGTTCTAGAACCATTTTCGTTAAGATTATCCAGGCTTTTTAATTTACAGAATCCCTTAGGCTTAGACACAGTTTTATAGGTAGCCTATGAAAATTTTACTCAATACAAATCATTTCTATATCCAAAGTCCCATAATATTCATGTAATTTATTTTCAAATAAGAACCGGTTTATTGGTTTTAGGGTTGCCACATACAAATGATTTCTAGGGCTCCATAACATATTATTTCATTTAAACATAAGAACAATAAACTATCATAAATATTTGGGTTACTTTAGATTCAAGTCGTATATTATTGATATGTATGTTGATTGTTCGCTAATTACATCTTCCCATATATTTTCCTCCTTATCTCAGAATTAAACAAGTACACCAATTCCACAAAATGCATACAGCGTGAAAGTATCGATTTACGAATGAAGAATTAACAGTCGAACAAAATGCATGTAAGTTAGGCTATGTTACAATAAATTCATCTTCCAGCGAACTATGAAAGCATCCTTCAAAATCCTACATGTTGGTAAATTATGTTATATTATTTTATCATTTAATGAAACAGATGCTTATTATAAATTAAAATCGCCTTACACATTTCCGTGCAATGTATTCTTGAATTTACCAAATGACCCTTGCATACTAACCGAAACCACGGTCATTTTAATAACAAAAAACGTGTCTCTCTAGCGTTAGAGGAAATCAATTAATAACGTATTTCTGGATGTCGCTTTTAATTTTCCCGAACATTATGTTATGATCTTTCACTTTACATTCAATGAGAATATAATTTGGTATATCGGTCTAGACATATTTAAGTCTACAAAAGCTGACATATATTTAGTGCAAATTTGCTATTTCATTAATACGTTTTTTTAAGGCTAGGCAAATTCTCATTTATAGCAAGAAAAAATTAGGAGCAAAGGTAGGGATTAAAAGTTATAAAAGTCAGAAAAGGACCAGGATGATACATAATTATTTGTTATATTTCTACAAGATTATAAACATAAAGAAAAAACAAACTAAAAATCTAACTAAATACCTATAGGCCTACATCAAGAAATAGGCCTATAATTGTTTGCGTTAAAGACTTTGTTTGAACAATTTCTTTTGTGTTACTGATGTGTGTTGTTATTATTATAGATTGGTTTTGTTTATAAATATGTAAACTTATGGTAGGTTATCCTTCTGAAAAACAGAGATGTAACAAAGGGACACCACTGATGTACGGTATTTATTGTTTGATGAAAATAAACGGCTAGCATGGGGCGGTCGGTACTAAAAAAAATAGTGCAGATTATTTATTTACTTCACTTAGGAAGACATGCTACATTTTATAATAATTACTGAGTTCTGAATTCTAATCACGAATAGGAGCCAAATACAGAGATTCCCAGACATCGGTATAATGATTAATTGAAGAAACTACGATTCTTGGGTATTAACTGGACCTCAGTCATACTTAAGAATTATCCTATTACATTCAAGTAATCTACTTTCATTGAATTATTTATGTGTGGAAGTTGAAGTGTTAGACTCTTAAAATCAGAGCGGTTGAAGAGTAGAAAACGATGTTTCCAAAAATGAAATAATTTCATTCAAAACAAATCGCACGTCCAAGTTGGCATCACTGAATAATGTCAGTAAGATCAACCCTTAGCACAGTACAATTTGCTTTAACACTCCCTGATTAGGCGAGTAAGACGATCAGCCTTCTGTATAGGACAGACTCCACATAATCGGAAGCCAAATGAATGTCTAACTAGTTAAATGTCAGGTGCGGCACATGTAATCTAAGCTACATGCCACTACGTGCATAATTCACAACCTCAAAAGACTCGAGCTGTCCACGCCCGTCAATAGTGTGTGGTCCAAATATGACAAACTAATGACAACGATATTACTTACCTCTGAAGACGAAGTTCACACTATAACAAACACTAAACAACAACAAAATGACAGATTCACAACTAGCGCCGGAGAAGTACAACCTCCAACTGCAGAGCGAGACATCCAACTGCACGGCTTCTGCCTTAATGGTACACCAGTTCATTAATTTCGCTCCAGGTGGCTCTAGCTACTGAGCAATCCATGTCGATAGTCTTATGTTATCGACCTGTACACGATGCCGCATCGTAACCTCTATTTATGGAATGAATCGTCCATTTCTCTCACTTTATTACTATGCTTAAATAAATTATGCCTTGCATTTCAAACTGGAATAAACGACAAGCCTCTCTGAAAAATGACCACGCTGACCTGATGCTAGAAACATTAAAAATTAAATTAATTTTCATAACAGGAGATAATGGAGCCAGTAGGCCTACTCCACAACCCGCTGATCGAGAACCCTGTTATATATTACACCTATACATCATTTTCTGCATATACAAAAATAAGTGCACAGCACAAAATCCTTCTTGCTCATCCGCCATTCTGAGTAATCACACCATTGACTATTTTCAGTGACAAAGGAGAAAGCCAAGCATTATTTTATTATTTGTAGTTATTTTATATTCTACTAGCATGTGCCCGCGGCTTCGCCCGCGATAATTATTCCAAAAATTAAAAATTAAGAGCATAATAGTTAAATCATTATATTTATTAACACCTAAATCACGTGGACTACATAGGCCTACCACGATTAGATAGCGTCGCCTGGTAAAAGCGACCTCAGATTCGAGTTCCTAGGTCCAGAAAACCCCTGTAGTAAGTTTCGTCCAAATAAAACAATGTTTGACCACATTAGAGCTTACAACATTCAAGCGATCTCGAAAGTTTTATTTCAAGGTATGACAAAAATAGACAAAGCCAACTGTAATTGTCAAACTTCCATTTAATTTAATTCCAAACCCATCTAAAACACACTGGCAACAATATGTTTTAATGTCAAATGTGATTCGGTTTCGATAATTCTGTGTAAGAAGGGATTAAGTATTTTCAAAAACATTTGATTTTTGGCATTTAAAATCAGAATTTTTCAAAATCCGTTCTTATTGAGCACCTACATTATGAAACGAAGGTACTGTCAAAATTCCAAGTCTCTACCTGTTATAGTTTAGGCTCTACGTTGATTCCTGTCAGTCAGTCAGGACAAAGCCTTTTATATATATAGAGATAGGCCTACAATTGTAATAATTGTCTATGGAAATAAATATATTATATAAATTGAAGTGAGAAAGTGGGAGTACCGGAAAAAATCTCTCATATTATTCAATACAATACAGACGAAAATTTCCATTACATATGCAGCTTAAAATTTTAATATGTTTGAGCAGATTTAGTTAAATAATAGGCAAAGTCAAATAAAAAATCAGATCAAATCAAAAATATATAGACCTAGCCCGGAGATCTTAAATAATTTCAGAAGTACCGGTAGGTCTTTTTTTTTTTTAATGCATACTAGGCAGCATGACACCATTGTTTAAACAAACGACTACAGAGAGGAATGCATTTTTGGACAAATTTTCTCAAATAATTGCAAAACCTAAGCCGGTCTCATAATTATATTACTTTCATTCATGTATTATAACTGATTGAGAAGTTAGCCCATTGATTAATTATGTATTTCACAATTAATTGGAATTAAAGCACAACATCTAATTTCTTAGAAAATGCACAGCATATGTTTCATATTTGCTTTGAACAAAAGGATCATAATTATGATTAATTTTATTTTAATGTGACAATAAATATTAATATTTGCATTGGAATAAACCCCTATCATGGTAGACCTATATGTTTTGCTATATTTTCCTTGAACAAAAGAGCAATGTTCATATGATTCATTAGATTGTGACATTTCACACTTCTTTTGTTCAATCGCACTATAATATGCTTGGTGTCTTAACAGTATCATAATGGCATCCATTAAGATACAGAATTTCAATACACTATTCCAGCCTTTCGTACACAGAACAATCTTCAAGCCTTGAAAGTACAATTCAAACTGCACTATAAAAAACCTGTATTTAAAATAAAATCAATTTTGTTTGTGTTAATTCTAATATTATACTAAAAACACCAAGAGAACACCTGAATTTCCTATGCATTCTATGTCGATGACATGGTGATAGCCACAAATGACAAGGTACAATTACAGAAATCAATTAATCATTTAGCCTTATGGACAGAAATCAATGAAATACAATTCAACATGAACAAGACAGAGCTAGTAATCTTTTGCAAAGGAGGAAGAATGGGACAAGAAGATTATATAAGGACATAACTATGACTAGTTAACTTATCCAAATACCTATTCTGACACTGCAGTCCACCGGAAAGACCTTTACGGCTCACATAATAGAGAGAATTGCAGCGGCAATAAGATCCTTGTAGAACATCCAAAATCTCAATCAAATGTCACTGAAAATAGTTATTTGACTCCTTGAGGTTAAAGTACTCCCGGTCCTAATGTATGGGCTGGGAATGAAACGGGAACACCTAACAAGAAAACAGTGGACAGACACTGAAAACGTAAAAGAAAGATTCCTAAAAAGAGTAATTTATCTCTCCAAATTCACAGCTTAGAGACTGGTCTATGCAGTGGCGACTCCTGTTTTTTTAGTTGTGTAGGATGGTGTGGAGAGAACGAATTAACCCATTCCCTGCTATTGACGTACATATGCGTCGCCGTAAAAAATACATAAAGGCTGAGATGTAAATTTAATACAATAATGCTTTATCCTAAAATATGAATATATTTAACCACGTATGAAAACTGTCGTTTACGGAAATCAGCTATTCCGCTATAATTTTCATAGTTGATATCAAACTTGATATTACTCCAGGAATACTTATATTGAAATATAAACAGCACTGTAAAGTTTAATAATAGCTAGGCCTATAATATATACCAAGAAATGAAATAAATAAATATTAATAAAAATATGATCACTGCCCTCTTAGAAAACAAGCTATCGAACGTGAGGAAGGACTGTACTGTAAGACGTCCTCAACTTCCTCCATATGAAACTGGCTTCTCAAAACATTTCCCTTTCCCGCCTCCCCCTTCACATGCCCAAGAGCTTTAACAACGGCATGGACTGCGTAACATCAACACTGAGGACGTCCTCTCAAATACCAACCTGCTCAAAACAGAACTGTTAACTTCCTTCCCGAGTGCTCTACAATAACGCTGTTTTGTCATTTTATTGTTTTAATTTTGACAATGAATGCTAGTAAACATTTATGTAGATGAATTATGAAGTGTAGGATGATCCTCACATCCTATATGGAATAATCGCCACTGGGTCAATGTCCTAGTCAGAGAAACCTTCCTACTGCAAGATCTCAGACTCATGTTAACAATACCTCTCACAGCACAGCTAGAGGCTGCCAGCAATGAGAGACGACAGGATGAGAAGAAGATATGGACAGAGTTCTATGCCACAGAAGCTATGACCAATGATGCCCGGAAGGGAATCAACTGTGCCACCTGGTGACGAGACTAGCGGTACACAGCAAGATCTGCCATAACAATCATTATCACAACCCCGATGAAGATTGAAGGAAGAAACCTGCACCCCCTCGACCACCAAATCCCAAAGAAAGAGATGAGAACAACATGAGAAGTCATCACCAATCACCTATGAAACTACCGCCATAAAATAAACAAGGAAGATAAGAGAACACAAAAGAAGGAGAAGATATACCCCTGGAAGTAGTGAAGACGAATGACAAGGGAAGAAAAGTGGAGGAAGAAGGAAAAAAGAAGAACAAATTGATGGTCAAGGGCATGTGAGTTTCTTCCTTCTTTGGACTGTTCATATTTGTTGATATTTTCACCGGTTCTTTTGCACTGATGATTTCTCACAGACACAAGTTACTGAGAGCAGGTTGGATCTACTATCACCAAGCTACAAAAGTACCATCTAGTTAACCAGCCTTTCACTTGTAATGATGAAATGCCCTGTACAGAGATGAAAATATGCATTTAGGTTCATGCCCCTCTCTACTATACTATCTAATATTGCCCCCTACATGTTCAAGCCGAGGCCATATTTATTAAGAGTAATGCAAGCTTTCAACCTATTAATGTTGATACATATTGTGTAGAAAACTGCTGTGAAGTATGTGCAGTGTCTTGGAGAGTTCAAATGTCATTATCAGGGCCCGGATTCTGATGACCTAAAATTGTTTGAAAAACGACCTATAAAATGACCCTAATAATGAACAAAATGACTTTAAAAAAAATTACCTAAAAACTGATATTTTATTTATAAAAAAATTATTATTGTACACACAAAGTTATAGACTAGTTTGTACATAATTGTAAAAACTGTAAATAGCTGTAATGTTGTGAATGTTCTTTTCTCACGGAAATTTATACTGGCACTGAGGCACTGGTGAGTCAAAATTTGGTATTTCCTTTTGTGGTCTGCCGGATTACATTGTTGCTTATTGAGGGTAAACAGTAGTATGCACTCTCAAACCCAAGCAGGTGGCAGACTCTGGTGCCAAGTCAATCTAATAACAATAGTAATATAATACAAAATTTTGGTGTTTCTTTGATTCTCATTTCCGACTGAGACATGACAACACTTTAACGCCGAATTTTTCCTTCTTGCATTAAACAAACAACACTTCAAAGACAGCACCGCTAGCGATGAAAAAAAAGTTAATACAAATACATGATAAATATATATATATAATATATAAATATAAATAATAATGTAAATACATGAAAATGACTAAATAAGGAAGCAAATGACACAAAAATGACTAAATAATTACCTAAAATTGAAATAAATACCCTAAAAATATAAAATTATATAAAATGACAAAAAATGACCAAATAAAAATATATTTCTATAATCTTGAGGCCATGATTAGGATTCATCTACAAGTTGGCAATGCCTATGCAGCATCAATAAAAAGATGTAAATGTATTCACCCTTAGGTGGGCCCGGATTCTAAATCCGGGCCCACTTAAGGGTGATGTAAATACATTTTTAGCTCTATTTGAAGAATTGTTAAATTATATAAGTAAATTTATTGCTGATATTATTCTTAGCATGGAATTAAATTTGGATCTTAATTTAACCAACAGTTTTATCAATAACTTTTATACCTTAATCAAATCTTTTAATTTATATTGCACCAACCTGCTGCCTACGAGAGTTGAGGCTTGTTTAGATTATATTTTTACCACATATTGGACTAGCAGATATGCAGTTGAAGTACTTAATTTACTTATTGCCGACCATCAAGGTGTATTATTAAAGTGTAAGAAAGAAACGTTGAATTCTAAGTTTATTTTAACTAGAAATTTTTCTGAATTTGGTTACATAAGTTTTAATAATATTGTGTTCAACACAAATTGGAACTTTATACAAGACAATCTTATTAGTGTGGACAATGCTTATAAAGAATTTATGGATGTTTTTGCTGAAACCATTAATACATGTGTTCCTGTTAGAAGCGTGAAACTCAAAAATGAAAGAAAAGGTATACGATGGTATATGAATGAACTTAAAATTTTAAGAAATGAGGTCTTAAAAATTTATAATTTGTATAGATAAACTAACAGTGACTCTGCTAAACAATTATATTACAGTGCAATGGAGAATATGTAAAGGTTAGCTAAAAGCACTGCATATGCTGAATTTATTAACCAATCGAACAATAAATGTAAAGCCAACTGGCGGCTATTAAAAATAGAAAGAGGTAATGTTGGTAACACATCAGTAGGTATCAATCCTTACAAATATAATATTTACCGTGGACAAGTTGTTAAGGATATTGCTTCCTCTGTGGATTATAATGTTTACAGAGCTATGGAATATTGTATGAATGCTCCCTCGGTTGGAAACAATGCTAAATTTAACTGGAAAACAATCACAGAGTATGATATTATTGAATCTGTAAATATGGGGAGAAACTGAAGCTTGGGAAAATCTAAATAGAGTTAGGGCTAGATATTGTAAAAAAGTGCTGGGTATACCGATCAATTCAGCAAATATTGCAGCTTTATTGGAATTGGGAATAGAAAGTAGTAGAGGCACATTCCTAGTAAAAAAAATTAAATTTATTCATCATATTTTGTCAAACCCAGAGGATAGTTTTGAGAAAGATTGTTTAAAATTTTTACAAAGTACAAAGGTTGTGATTAATTGGTGGAAAAGTTTAGAAGAGAATATAAACTGTATAGGATTAAATTGGATATGGAATAGAATGGGTTCATGGAATATACAGATTATATGCAAATTAATAAAAAAAAAGGTGTAATGATATTGCTAGGCAGGAAATGTTTTCAGAAATGAGAAATTTTAAATCATTACAAGGAGAGCAAACCCATTACATATCGGCCATCCAGCAGTACATTGTAACAACCTCATATGCACAGACTGTCCTGATGAACATAGCCATCAAATTTTTACTGACGGCTCCCGAATGCTCGACAAAGATGTACCTCAGGTTGGCTGTGCATTCGTTGTTTATCAAAACAACACTGAAATATTTAATTCACAGCTAACATTAGCCCCCCATTGTTCAGTCTACCAAGCAGAACTATTAGCAATTTTAAAAGCAATTGAATGGTGCAATATACATAATAGCCGAGCAAGAATATTCAGCCGCGATTCTCTCTATTAAAAACAAATATAATCTACACAACATTGCAGTCAACATCAGAGGTCAACTACGTAAATCCGAACACATATGCCTTACCTTCATACAAAGCCATTCCTTTACTGAAGGCAACGAGAGAGCAGACGAACTCACCAAAACAGCTGCACAATCAACGGCAGCCCCATCATACACCCTATGTCCAATCTCTCACCTCAAAATGAAACTTCGAGAAGAGGGTATCCACAGATGGAACAACATATGGAAATCAACCACTTGCGGAAGGACTATCAAAGAACTCTTTTTTCCCAATGTTTCTGACCGTCTAAAAGGTACACTCATGAAACCAAACTTTATTCTGACACAATTTCTATCCGGCCACGGAAAATTTGGCGAGTACTTCCAAAGATTTCATATCAAGACAGACAGCAATACATACAAGTGCATATGTGGTGACCGTCTTCAGAATGCCAAACATCTGATGTTCACTTGCCCAGTTTTTCAAACAAAAAGATTAGAACTTGAACTACATTTAGACAAGTGCAGTGCAAATTTTCAATTTCCGCTTAACGGAGAAATTTTCACTAGAAAATGTTGTTATTTGTCATTCACAGCTTTTTTAGAATATGTGTTTAAGAGACTATGAATGTATCTTCCTGAACTTTAAATCTATACAGGAAACCTCAATTGACTAAATATAGCCCTAACATACTTAATTGTAAACTAGGGCTCACTCAATGGAGATTAAATAAATGTTATGCAGAGATGAAATCGGAATGGGGTATGGAAGCTTATCTATTTTCATGTAATCGGGAGGAAAGATCCAGTTTGGCCTGGTGGAGACTAGGAATCTGGAGACTGAAAAACTTGAGAGGATCGGTACCTAGGGGAATATGCCCATTATGTAACGAGGAAAAGGATGCAAAACATATAATTTTAGAATGTAAGGAAACTGAGAGGTGGAGGGTAAATTTATTTGGTGATGAATTGCTAAAAATTAATAAAGGGGTAGCATATAAGAAGCTTTGCATAACAAAAAAAATAGGGATTTATTGAAAAGAATGGGGAAGTTTTTAATTGTAGTTAAAAGCAAATCGTTGAATAAAATAGAAGATAGTAGCAGTAGAAATTCAAGTGAAGTAGGAAATTATATATATAGCATACTTGGGTGTTGTTTTAAGTAATAGATAGAAATAGTTATAGAATGTTTGTTTAGTAATCAAAGGACTGATTGGTAAAACAGAAATGTAACCAAAGTCCCTGTTGTATGAAGATGAAATAAACCTATGTTTATGTTTATGTTTGAATCTGTAAATAATTTATCCTCATCACGAAGCTGTGATATATTTGGCTTATCCAACCATACTGTTAAACAAATTATTTATGTCATTGCTGGCCCACTTGCCTTCTTAATTAATCTATGTCTCACAAAATGTGTTTTTCCTGCATGTCTTAAAATATCTAAAGTTACTTATAACCCTTCACAAAAATGATTAATCCACCTTAGGTAACTATCGTCCTATTAGTCTAGTACCTGTTATATCAAAAATAATTGAGTTCATAATCTTTAAACAACTTTCAATGCACTTTGAACACCATAATTTATTGTCAGACATGCAATTCGGTTTTAGATCTGGTAGATCAACTGTCTTGGCTCTTGACGAAGTAGTGAAGTATATAATTGATGCATTTGAAAAAAAGTATTATGCCCGCCTTATCCTATGTGATCTCTCGAAAGCTTTCGACTGCATAGTACATGAGCTTCCGGTAATAAAACTCAAGTTTTATGGTTTAACAGAAAAGAGTGTGAAACTATTGCAGTCCTATCTATCTGGCAGATTTCAATATGTATCTGTCGGTGATAAATGCTCTGACCTTATTAACATCCTCTGTGGAATACCTCAGGGCTCAATATTGGGTCCGTTTCTCTTCTTAGTGATGGTCAACCACTTATACAACATACCTGAATTACCTGTGTTATATGCTGATGATACGAACCTTAGAATGAGACAGTCAATTGAACCTCTTAACTATAGAAAGCACTGATAAAGCTAAGCACTGGTGTTCTGCCAATGGATTCTTGTTTAATGATAGTAAAACCAAAACTATGAACTTTTGCTTAAGAGAAATCTCAAATGATGGCCCATCCATAAAATTACTTGGCCTATTGTTAGATCCAAGATTATCGTGGAAGCCACAAATTGTCTCTGTATGTACTAAAATTTCTAGAGTCACTTTTCTCCTTCAAAAATTAAGAACTTGTGTCCCACTTTCCACTTTAAGAAATGTTTATCTGTCTCTACTGCATACCCATATACTCTATGGAATTCACTTGTGGATCACTCGCCTAACTGTGTTGATATACTGAAGTGTCAAAAAAGGGCACTAAGAATCATGCTTCATAAGAAATTTATTGAACACTGTAGGCCCTTAATTTATTCACTCGAAAGTCATGACCGTCTATAGTACTTTTATTTATACCAGTGTGGTCAACATACATAAGAATATTAATAATCTCGAGATGAGATCAGTTGTACAGGTAGGGGAAAATAAGCTGTAGCTGATTTCAGAGCCTTGTGATACATAAATAAATGTAAGAGATGTAGGGAGGAAACGTTTGTTTTCACAATCAATGCAAATTACGTGAAATAAGTCAACAGTCGACACTAAAACAAATTTCAATACATTCCCTGCAATCCTGTGAATGCTGCTAGGCATCCACAGTGGCTCATATCGGCAACTTATATATTTTAGTCGGTCTGCTTTTTTCTTTCCTACCTGTACATAACATCAACACAAGAAATAAGAATCTTCCAAGATGTAGACTGCAGATGACTAAGGTTACAAGCTTTTACAAGGGTATACAATTTTATAACAAGCTTCAAGCCTCAACAGGACCATTCCTTTCAATACATCTAAGATGAAACTGTAATTGGTTCTTATTGAACCCATATTACTCTGTTGATGAGTTTCTTGCTGAAACTAGTGTAAATATATAATTTTAATTTTACTTCTTAACTTAAACTAATATAATTTTAATTCTTGCTGTAACAATTGTCATATCTTATGTATATTATGTATATTTTCTGATGTACTTGTAGTAATTGCCATACTGTACCTATAATTTATTTGATGAAGTCCTATTCAAATAATTTTGACCTTGGACAAATAAATATTATGATTATGATTATGATTATTATTATTATTATTATTATTACTTCAGACGGAAGTATTGGGTATTATGTGGCAAACACTGCTAATCACTGCAGGAACTACCATATTTTCTGGTGTGTAAGGCACTGCTTTGTATAAGATGCACCTCAAAATTTAACACAATTTTCGGGGGGGGGGGGGGGGACAAAATTCATAACCTGTAACTTATAGTTTATGTATTCAAACATTCCCTGTTAGTACTTTCTATGATTAATTAAAAAAACACACACACTCGTAAACTCAACTCCATAACTAATCGTTTAGGTGAGACTGCTACTATGCCATTCTCCTAAAGAAAACCTGTACTTCATGAGCAGACTCATGACGGTCATGCATTACCTGAATAAAGGAGTACATGTGTGCAACAAAGATCTCAAAAGCCAAAAGACTTCGTGGGGAAAAAGCAAAAAGCAATAAAACTGTACTTTCCTTAATAAGATCTGTTTTTAGGGAAGAAAGTGTCTTTTATACACCGGAAATTATGATCTAACACAACTATCAAGGATGATTTTGATAGGCTAACCCACGGGTGCGTAGCTGCGGTGGGGTAATGTCTCCCACTATAGTCGCCCTTGACGTCAGCATAAAGCAGTTTCGACGTGACACTGAACATGAAGAGCAGGTTTCGGGGGACTAAAACGTTTCCCCTCAGTTGCCCAGGTATGGGCTAACCAAACCTCTCCGACTGAGAACAATCCGGGATTTTGAATTGCTCTCCTTTGTCTTGTTCCTGGAAAGCAGTTTAGTCACCTTGAGTTTCTAAGTGAAGAAAAAAAAAATTAATATTGTGACAAGACAAGTGTTAAGAAGTAATCCAGTAGTTCCCCGGGGGTCTGCAGGCTGTTTAAGAAGAAATAGGATATCCCATAATTTTTTCAAATTACATATCTTCTTTAAGTTAAACAAAATGTTAAAACCTAAAACATTCTTGACTTTAATAGTGGTTATGTTGTACTTGAAGTTGAAAATTACTTAATATTGAAAGTATCAGACATTAAACCTAACATTCCAGAGCTACTTAATCAACAGCAGCTTTACTGTTCACATTAAGGAGTAAACTCTGTTTGTTACCATTGATATTGTTATTTTTTCTATTGAATTTCATACATTTGAATCAAAGTATTTATTTAGTTTTTTATTTCAAAATCCAGAGGAGGTCCGCGAAATTTTAATTTTTTTTCAAGGGGTCCGCCGACTGAAAAGTTTGGGAACCACTGAAGTAATCTATTTCAACATCTTCCATATCAAAATTTTGTGAACATAGTAACATTAGTTTTGTCATTTCCAGGTAGTAGTTTATCTTTTCTATATCAGATCTCAAATTCTTTACTAAAATGTGAAAGATGTAACTGATCAGTGGTGGCTCGTGTATAGGCACTGGGGAACTGCAGCCAACTATTTCCACTTGTTATCATCGATAACATTTAATATAATGAGTCCTATTTTCTTTCGTTCATTCTTTATACTTGTACAGTATATAATCCTTAAGCTTAATGCCAGTAGCCTTCTCCCAGTTTATTAAAAAGATAAAAGAAAATCTTTGTATGGAACTGTGCGCTTCGCAGTTCCAGCGACATGGTGTTTCACTGTTGTGTGCATGCAGACATAAGAAGGGGCATGCCGGCTGCAAGAGAGAGAGAGCACTGTCACTTCCACAGTGCCAACATATTGGTGATAGTTGATTTTTTTTTTTTTGCTCCGCATGTGTTGTGCTTAAAAACCATGTACCACATTCTTCAACGTGATAAAGTGTAGAATTAGATTATAATCTTTTTTCCAACTATTCTATTTTATTCTTTTTCTTTAAGTGAAACTTCTTTAGGCACACTACGAGTAAATCGAGAGCTAACCCAAAGTTGCGTTACGAACAAAATCATCACGAAAGTAGTGGGGCCGTGACGGACTGTGCAGAAAACAATCAACTCAATATTTAGGCTTATCCAAAAATTTTAAAAATCGAAAAACCAAAATTAAAAAAAAAAAAAAAAACCAAAATTGAAAAATCCAAAAATAAAAAAAAATTACGGGAGCATGAGGGGAAAGGTATCAGGCATTGAGTGGGGGGCTATTACTGCTTCGAGTTAGTTATAACAAAATCCGAAATTAAAAAAATCAAAAAATCTAAAATTAAAAAAATTAAAAAATAAAAATCCAAAATTTAAAAAATCTAAAAATCCAGAATGAAAAAATCCAAAATCTAAAATAAAAACATTAAAAAATTCAAAGATCTAAAATTTTAAAATTTCAAAATTAAAAAAGCCAAAATTTAAATATAAAAAATCCAAATTTAAAACATTCAAAATTTAAAAATTTAAAAATCAAAAATAAAAAAATAAAAATTTGATCCAAAATTTTAAAAACCAAAATTCCAAAATTAAAAAATTCAAAGATCCAAAATTTAAAAAATCTAGTATTAAAAAAGTCCAAAACCCCGAATTAAAAAAGTCCAACAATCCAAAATGGAACAAATCCAATAATCCAATATTGAAAAAATCCAAAAATTTAAAAAATTCAAGTTTCTCTTCTGTTGCATGGCGTTCCACACACCCGATTTTTTTGTTCTTTTATTTAACAGAAAACTTTAACCAGGGGAGATCAGGGAGAAAATTATTGATCTTTATGCAGAAATTAAAACAAGAAGAATGGATTTCATTTTTAAATGAATAAATCAAGCTTGAACTGTAACAATTTAGATTAAAGTAAGTAAACATTTTTTATGTTGTTCTTTTAGGATTTTATCAAGTTTCTGAATAAATTTTCTTTTTTAAATATGTATGTTTCCTTTTACACAATTTTAAAACAAAGGCTAAACATTTTCTGGAGCAGCATCCCCACTAATTTTAGCTATGAGTCGCCACTGTAACTGATCATGTACCATGATTAATGTACAGTATAATTTTAATACATTGCCAGTGCCCCCTGGCTTTCCAATTCTGTGCAATTAGGTGCTGTATGTTTAATTCTATACTTGAAATTATTGTCCATGTACCCTTTTGAATCAGAAAAAATCTGGTAAATCCAAAGGCACCAACTTGAAAACATTAATGGGGAGGGGCAAGAATTGGATTGTTGTTAGTTTTACATACACCTCATAGGCTACATGATGGAAGTTAAACACAGAGGGGGCAGAAAGTACCTTGCCCCCCGAAGTTGGTGCCTATGCACAGTGGTCCAAAACGCGAATCTAGCAGGACAAAACTCATTTTGGTCACCCTTGTAAAATTAAGCAACAACAGTCTGATAATACTGAAAACATATCCCTTTATCAAGAATGAACCTTTAAATAAGGGTACTTTGATTTATGACAGCATGACACATCCTCAAAGTTGAATGAAGGTTTGCCGATTTTGCATCAGACGGTTTATTTCTCAGTAAGGTTTGTTAGTGGCTGGAAGCAAGTGTGAACTAGTGGAGGAATTTATTACTACTGGATAATTTAATCCAAGGTATGTGGAACTTTTTGGTATAACAAGTATACATATATACATATTTGTATGTCCGTCATATTAGTTTGTATTCTTTAAAGATTAAAAAGTTAATTTATTTTTTTCCAAAAACTTTAAATTGACTTATAAAAAATATATATCCGAATAGCACTTTGAAAATTCACCAGATCATAGTTAATTCATGGGCTATAAGTTGCTTTGAACCGCAAAGTGCGCAAGTTGCGCCTTTTTCTGAAAAATCTATTTCTTTCCAAGAATCCAAGAAATAAATTTGCTTCTTGCAGAATATGTTTATTAGTAAAATATGGGATTTCGATCATTAAGCTGCACTGAATCAATAGAACCAGCAATAAATAATACCTAAAGGTTAGTAAGATTTTTATTGAGTAATTTTAAATAAATAAAAATACTCAATTAATTTTAACAAATTAAAAATATTCCAAAAATATGTAATTAGTTAATTTTCATAAAACTTATGAAAATATTCTACAGTCATTTTAGATATACTTTATTTTCATATTTTAGGGAAAACAAGAGATCCAAAAAAATAGAATGTCACACACTTGAAGTAAATAACGGGTCTGACCGGCATGGAATTATTCAAATTATTCAGGAAGAACAAATTCACTACGCAAGATTTGTGTAATTACGTGAAAGAAAATTTTGAATTGCGGGACTGCAGTACTGTTGCCTTAAATGAAATTTTAAAAGCGCTATTATTGTTTAAATCTGATTTCCGGAAACGCTGGAAACAATGTGTTAGAAACTTGATAGATTTGTGGTTAAATATACAAAATGGTTAAATTCTGAACTGTATTCCCGGAAAGTGTTATGAAACTTCATTCATTGAATGCTTCATCTTCATCAAATGTTGGAAGACCGAGAAAATTATTGTCTGAAGGTAGTATTCTTAATCTACTGCTCATCACTTCAGATCCTTTGATATCAAATATACGCCCCTTGCCCCAGAAGAAGAAATACAGTCTACCCTTGGATGTTCGACAGCTCTTAAAAGAACCACATCTAATCAAAAGCCACAGAAATGGTGAACAGAAGAAAATTTCGTCACCTCTAGAAGAAGTTGATGATGCTGATGATGATGATGATGAAGAAGAAGAAGATGATGATGATGAAGGCAGTGATGAAGATTATGAAGAAAATTGCGAAGAAAAAGATGATGATGATGATGATTACGATTAAAATTTTGAAAACAGAACTGTAATCTTATAACATGGTATCATAACACATTGTATTCTTATGTATATATGTATGTAGGCCTATGTGTGTATGTGTGTTTTTATCTAAAGTAGATGATTTTTTCCTTTACCATCGTTTTCTACAAACTAATACATTAGCATTGTTCCCTAGTCCGCAAACAGTTTTGTTAGATCAAGAGTCTATAATTTTTAGTGTTTTAAATTAACCTCTGTGTTAATTGGCGCTAGCGCCAATTATTTGCCGCGAATTACTCATTACTTCCTGCAGGTGTGAGCTTGCAGCGTTACCCACGCCAGTTGCAGCGCAAGTTAGTTCAGATCGAGAAGTGATGGTGTATAGACCTGCGATGCAGCTGCGTCTGATTTAGGCCAGTTTTCGCGCTATATTACTAAAATTCATCTGTAACTCCGCGTATATCATGCTCCTGTAGTGAAGGCAGCTTTACGTGTGAAATTCAGGAAATAATCTTGTATTTTAATGTTAGTTACAAGAATTTCTATTGTTCTAACCTAGAAGTCTCGTGCTGTGTACAGGCTGTGTCTAGCGTTACCTTCGCCAAAGGGCGGGAGAATAGTTTTCTACAAGAACATTAACTGTATTCATTCTTTTATTATTATTGTGTATAAGTGCTGTATTCCATTAATTCAGAATTCAGGCTTCTTGAATATATATCGTTGCAAATTACCCAGGTTGAAATCTCTGTCCCAGCTACCTACAGTCCATTGTGTCTCCCTTCGATTAATATTTAATTGGCATTTGCCTGGTCCTCCGAAAAACCTATATTATACTTTAATCCTACTGAGTTCCCTACATTTTGGTTCCTCACGGGCACGATCTGAATATTTGCAATGATTTCTGAATTAAAGAAGAAGAGTGCGACTTGTAGCTGATTTTCGTGTATGACGAAATCACAAGGAGTCCGCTTGTTGTTAATAAGGTCCAGTTTCGCGCGACCACCCGAAGGTGCCGTTTGTGTGGAGTTCGTGTCAGCTTCGGGCTTCGCTCGGCTCTAGTGATTTTCCTGAACTGTTTCGTTTCGCGCGCACCAGCTGGCTGCAAGGCAACACGTGCTCATGGTCACCACCGCCGCGAGAAGACAACGGCCTCCTCTCCGACCGCCTCCACTGCCGCCGCAATAAGAGTGTCTACAGTTGACTGTCTAATCATTCTACGCTGTCTATGTTAATTATTTTACTTCATCATGGAAAGTGAACTACGGGCTTTGATAAAAAGAAGAGGTATAATTAAGAGGGAATTGACTCACATGCAAAAGACTCTTGCTACTCTGAATGAAGAAACAAACGTATTTCTATTGAAAGTTAAATTTGATAGTTTAAACGTAATTTGGGAGAGATACGACACAATTCAATCTCAAATCGAATCGCTTATAGAAGCCGAAGAAGATTTAGATGAACACTCAGAGCATAAGGAAACTACAAGAAGTTGTTATGAAGAGCTAAAAGCAAGGTTAAGTGAATTAATACATGCTCGTGAGCCTACGTCAGTCAGTGTCAATTCAAATAACAGTGGCACAAGACAATCAGTGAACTCCAGTGCTTCGCAGGGAAGTAATGGAATAAAGTTACCTACTATTCAAATTCCAGTGTTTGAAAATGATGTAACTAAATTCAAACATTATTTTGACACTTTTTCGAGTTTGATTGTGAATAATAGCAGTTTATCACCTATTCAAAAATTCCACTATCTCATTGGTTCGCTAAGGGGCGAAGCTAAAACATTATTGCAAAGTTTGCCAGTCACGAGTGAGAACTTCCAAGTGGCCTGGGACCTATTGTGTGCAAGATATAACAATAAGCGTTTAATTGCCATATCCCACATTAAGCATCTGTTATCTCTACCTGTAGCGCGACAAGAGACAGTTGCAGACTTGAGAACTTTGTTGAATCAATTCCAAAACAACTTGCATGCTATTGAAGCTTTAGAATTAGAAGTGCCACTTCATGAAGTCATTCTAATGCAATTGTTATTAGAGCATTTGCCAGATAGTGTTCAACGTGAATGGGAATCTAGAATCGATTCTCAAACATTTACTTCATTGAATGAACTTGTGTTATTTCTAGAAGCGAAATCGCATTCTCTAGAGGTGCTGTCGAATAATTCCTGCAACAGGTCCAGCCCATCAAAACCTAGAAATGAACGTCGTGAGCCTAGGAATCAACATAATAACAGTCGTCAGTCATATGTGTCGACAACTGAACAGTTATGCCCTCAGTGTCAAGGCGGCCATAACCTGTTTAAATGTAAACAATTCCGTCAGCTGAGTGTTGAACAGCGATGGAAAGTTGTGAAGAGTAAAAATCTGTGTTTCAACTGTTTTGCTAATACTCATCGAGTAAATCAGTGCAAAGCATCTTCATTTTGTAACTGTGGTAAACCGCACAGCAAGATGTTACACAACAGTGATCACAGGAGAACGGTTTCACACTCGAGTGAAGACAGTAATATAGTGAATAGCAACAGGGCTGAGGCTCCTGCGAGTTATTGCTCAGTGAAAACAAAGCCAGTGCTTCACGTCTTACTTGCGACTGCAAGAGTCGAAGTGCAAGACAAGCATGGTAAATACATACAGTGTAAGGCCCTTCTAGACTCTGCTAGCCAGGCCAGTTTCGTGTCTGCAGATCTAGCGAGGCGTCTGCAACTTCCAACAAGAACAGCTGATACGCCTGTCAAGGGTATTAATGGTACTTCATCTAATGCTAGTCATAGTGTAAACATAAATGTGAGATCTATGGTTTACAACTATCGAAGGAATCTAGATTGCCTAATCCTTCCTCGCATAACAGGGAAGCTACCCGCTGTCCGAATTGATCCATCCTCATGGAACATACCTTCTGAAATTCCATTAGCCGATCCTAAATTTAATATTCCTTCTGAAATTGATTTGCTAATTGGAGGAGCATTATTCTTTGAACTTTTCCATGGTAAAATCCTGACCAATCCTGGGTTTCCTGCATTAATCAGTACAGAACTAGGTTGGATATTGTCGGGAACCATTCCTAAGTCCTCTGTGAAAGGCAATCTAGATACTGGTCCTCAGCACAACTTCTTCATCTCTACGGACAATGTGGACAAGCAGCTACGACGGTTTTGGGACCTCGAAGACTTTCCACAACAGATATTAACACAAGAAGAGAAAAGGTGCGAACAGCATTATGCAGAAAATACCACTCGCAATGACGATGGTAGTTTTATGGTACGTCTGCCAATGAAACAAGATAAAACTTCATTGGGTGAATCCAGACAACAAGCAGTTAAGCGTTTTAGTTACCTGGAGCGAAAACTTCAGAATGACTCTACTCTAAAGGAAGATTATACTAAATTTCTTGTAGAGTACGAGCAGATGGGTCACATGAAAAGGGTTTCGCCTCCTCAAGAGAATGAAATATGTTATTACCTGCCACATCATGCAGTAATAAAACCTTCTTCATCTACGACTCGCACACGAGTAGTGTTTGATGCTTCTGCAAAGACGGACACAGGATGCTCTTTGAATGACATCCTAGAATGTGGTCCTACAATTCAAGATGATCTGTCATCAATTATTCTTCGCTTCAGAACATATCGCTATGCATTTTCAGCTGATATATCTAAAATGTATAGGAGGGTACATATGCATCCTGAAGACCAGAATCTCCAGCGTATTGTATGGCGTCCAGATAAAAGTGAGCCACTACAACATTATGCCTTGACTACTGTAACCTATGGCACTAAGTCAGCATCTTTCTTAGCCATACGGTCTTTGAGTCAACTCGCTCAAGAAGAAGAGTCAAAATATCCTCGTGCTGCAGGCGCAGTACGAACCTCTTTCTATGTGGACGATTGCCTGTCAGGTCATGATGATCTACAGGAAGCTCTACAACTGCAAAGTGAACTTGTACTCATGTTAAACAGTGGAGGATTTCCACTACGCAAATGGTGTTCTAACAACGAGGCCATCTTGGAAGCAGTACCTGTGGAGCACAGAGAAACGCAACTTCCTTTGTCCCTCGACAACAGTGAAAATGCTCATGCGCTTGGACTCCTGTGGCATCCCAGTACTGATTTGTTACAGATACAATCACATTCCTCTCTCCAAGAACCTCCTTCTTACAAGTTTACCAAGAGAAATATCCTTGCTGTTACATCCTCTATTTTTGATCCTTTAGGCCTCATAAGTCCTATCGTAATCCATGCCAAGATGTTCTTGCAATCTCTATGGCTTGCTAAGCTTAGTTGGGATGAGGAGTTGCCATCTCACCTAAGGGAAAAGTGGATAGACATCTGTGATATTCTTTCTACAATTCATAATGTTCGCATTCCACGCCATGTATTAACAGCAGCTACGGTTACCGACATACAGATACACGGATTCTGTGATGCCTCGGAGAAAGCCTATGGTGCCTGTGTGTATGTACGGTCTACTGAGAGCAGTGGTCTTGTTACAACTAAACTACTTTGTTCCAAGTCCAAGGTTTCGCCATTGAAGAAGCAAACAATTCCGAGACTCGAGTTGTGTGGTGCCTTGTTACTTGCGAAACTGTATCAGAAAGTTGTCACTGACTTGAAATTGCCTACATCACAAAATTATCTGTGGTCTGACTCCATGATTGTGCTCTCATGGATCAAATCTAATCCCCATAAATGGAAAACATTTGTGTCTAATCGCGTATCTCAAATCCAGGAGATGTCAGAGACGGCAGCTTGGCGGCATGTGGCCACCCAACACAACCCGGCTGACTTGATTTCGAGAGGTGTGGTGACAGAACAAATGTCAGACATTGATTTATGGTGGAACGGGCCTGTGTGGATTTCACAGCCTATTGAATCATGGCCCAAACAACCTCAGCAACTTGAGCTGCAGGACACTAGTGAGCAGCGTGACACAGTTTGCCTAGTCACACATGCTGAAGAAGATTTTATGCTACGTTTTTCCAAGCTAGCGCGTTTACAAAGAGTTACTTCGTATATGCTACGCTTTACAAACAACTGTAGAAGCCAAGTTAAACGTCACGGCCCTCTCACAGTTGAAGAGTTACAACAAGCTTTGTTGCTTTGTATAAGAATAGCTCAGCAAACAGCCTATTCACATGAACTGTCCGATCTTCAGAGTAAGATGCAAGTGAATAACAAGAGTTCGCTCCACTCCTTGGTGCCTTTTGTGGACAAGGATGGCCTACTCCGAGTGGGTGGACGTTTGGAGAAAGCTGAGTTACCACATGATGCACGACATCAGCTTATCCTCCCTCCAGGTCACCATCTCACCAAATTGATTATTGAATCCGAGCATCTACGACTGCTTCACGCATCACATCAGTTGCTTATATCTTCTCTGCGAGAACGATATTGGATTCCAAGTGTACGTAGAGTTGTGAAGTCTACGCTACATAGATGTCTAACTTGTTTCAAATTGAAAGCCAAAGGTGCTCACCAGTTAATGGGCAGCCTACCTAGCTACAGGGTGACCCCTGCTAGAGCATTTCTACGTTCTGCGGTTGACTATGCTGGACCATTCTTCATAAGATACGGGTCCCCCCGCAGCAAAACTCAGGTGAAAGCATACATTGCCATTTTCGTGTGCTTAGCTACGAAAGCAGTTCACATCGAGCTGGTTTCCGACCTTACTTCTGATGCCTTCATCGCCGCCCTGCGCAGATTCACATCTCGTAGAGGACTTTGCAAGGAAATATTTAGTGATAATGGGACGAACTTTGTTGGTGCTAACAACAAGCTTCGCGAGCTGCGTCTCTTGCTTCAGTCCAGCGCCCATCAACAAGTTCTCCAAGACTACGCCTCCTCTAATGAATTCACATGGCATTTTATCCCTGCTTCCTCCCCACATTTTGGAGGACTGCACGAGGCTGCTGTTAAATCCATGAAATTTCATTTACGACGAGTGATGGGTAGCCAAGTGTTTACATATGAGCAGCTTTCTACAGTTCTCACCCAGATTGAGGCCTGTCTAAACTCTCGACCTCTCCTACGCCTAAGTGATGATCCTAGCGACTCATCCTATCTATCTCCTGGACACTTTCTCATTGGAGAAAAACTCACAGCCCTACCTTCTCCTCCTATGGCAGAGAATGTCTCCTATGTTGCTAAATGGCATCAGCTACAAACCTACATACATCACATATGGCAGCGTTGGTCAGCTGACTACCTACATTCACTGCAGCAGAGGCAGAAGTGGTCTGCGTCCAGCGAAAACATCCAGATTGGTACTCTTGTGCTCCTGAAAGAAGATAATTGTCCACCTCTCCAATGGAAGCTGGGAATCATCTCATCAGTGCATCCTGGTGACGACGGCTTAGTGCGTGTTGTGACAGTGCGTACGTCTCATGGTGAATACAAGCGACCAATTGTAAAAGTGTGTCCCTTGCCTATTCAATAAAGTGTAAATGTATTAGTGTTATCTTGATCTATCCGCAAGTGTTATGTAAAATCTGTCGATTTTAGGCGGGAGTTATGTTAGATCAAGAGTCTATAATTTTTAGTGTTTTAAATTAACCTCTGTGTTAATTGGCGCTAGCGCCAATTATTTGCCGCGAATTACTCATTACTTCCTGCAGGTGTGAGCTTGCAGCGTTACCCACGCCAGTTGCAGCGCAAGTTAGTTCAGATCGAGAAGTGATGGTGTATAGACCTGCGATGCAGCTGCGTCTGATTTAGGCCAGTTTTCGCGCTATATTACTAAAATTCATCTGTAACTCCGCGTATATCATGCTCCTGTAGTGAAGGCAGCTTTACGTGTGAAATTCAGGAAATAATCTTGTATTTTAATGTTAGTTACAAGAATTTCTATTGTTCTAACCTAGAAGTCTCGTGCTGTGTACAGGCTGTGTCTAGCGTTACCTTCGCCAAAGGGCGGGAGAATAGTTTTCTACAAGAACATTAACTGTATTCATTCTTTTATTATTATTGTGTATAAGTGCTGTATTCCATTAATTCAGAATTCAGGCTTCTTGAATATATATCGTTGCAAATTACCCAGGTTGAAATCTCTGTCCCAGCTACCTACAGTCCATTGTGTCTCCCTTCGATTAATATTTAATTGGCATTTGCCTGGTCCTCCGAAAAACCTATATTATACTTTAATCCTACTGAGTTCCCTACAAGTTTCTTTGTGCTGTAACTGCAATAGGGCAAATGTTTGCTGGAACTGAGGAAGTAAAGATGTCTGCGTACAGCTAATTGGGTTTCTGTCCATCGATTGACATCATAAATTAGTATGTACAAATGTGGTACATTCTATGTTCTGTTTATGTGTATATGTATATTCAAGATGCAAATAATTCTGTCCCGTTAGATTCTCCAGACGTACAAAATAAAGAAGAAAATAATGATGATGATGATGACTAGAATTTTGAAAAGAGAACTTAAACTGTATGAACATTATATTATGTACATATGTGCGCGTTTACTTATGTAATGTATGTATGCTTGTATGTATGTGTGTTTCATGTATTTATATAGGCGTGTAATGTGTGCGTGTATATGTATAGGTATAAATGTATATTAATATATTTATACATAAAAATTTATATGTTTAAGTGTGTTTCTTTGCATTGTATGTGTATATTATATGTAAGGGTATAGTTTCAAAACATAATATAATTTTGTCCCGCTAGATTCGCGTTTTGGACCACTGTGCTATGGTTCCACCTAGACTTTGATAAAGGTACGAACTTCAGGATTGGTCTAAGAGCTGGGTTCAGTGCTGTAGTTGGGCTGGTACAGGATGATACAACATACCACCTAAAAACTGAGCATGCTATGAACATACCTGCAAAGTTTCGTTTCATGTTTACACTTGAAATGAAAATAGAAAAATGAAAAGTGAAATGTAATGTAATAAAGAAAAATGTGGAAATAATTATAGGTTCTAAGTATTGAGTTTATATAGAAACACTTTTTCACATAACAAATATAACTTCTGGAGATAGAAGCATCTCCAATTTGTGCGTGATATTTTCCATCTCCTAAACAACAGGAAATACACACAAGCATTAAGGAATATGCGAACTTTAACAGTACACAAAAAGACATTGAATAATTAATTCTTAAAGATAACTGATTCATCTCCAAATTCAGTTGGAACAGTCTGTTGATAGAACTAAGACTAATTTTTCTAAAAAGTGTGGGCTGCCATTTGGAAAATTTAACCCAAAACCCTATGTGAAGTCGGCTCAGAACTGGAAGACGAAAGCATGCTGAAAATGTGACCCATTGAAGAAATATGTAGGAGACCATCTTGAATTTCCATAACAGAATTTTTGGTAAGTACAGCTTGATTTTTTTTTCCAACTACAGAACTGGTTGGGTTGTAACATTGTACAAAAAATAAAACTGAACTTAAACATAACAATAAAAAATTATATTTAAGAACCAAGTTTATTTGTCACTTCATGAGTTGGAATGGAGCAGTATATTTACAATATTAACATTGTACAATAAAACAAATTGTGTACCCCCAAAAGTAAATGCTTTGCAGGAAGAGTCATGACCAACTAGAATCAAACAAAAACAGAAGTCAGTCGTTACTGTGCTTTTGGTGCGTGCAGACAGATGGCACCCTTAGGCTGCTCTGATACTCTGAATGATTTGGAAGACAGCTGAAACAAGAACAAAATACATTCATTTTACTGGAACTGAAAATTAATTTTTACAAGAATTCCACTGCTTATTATCATGATCTCAGAAAATCCTTAGGGCCTGTATTACCATCTGCCGACAATTCCTCCCAATACGCGACTTCCAGATAGCTTAACTGGAAGACGTCTTGTAATACCACCGCTGAACTGCTATCAGGAAGAACACAGTAAAGTTTTATAAAACAATTCTTAGCTCATTGAGCAAAGAGATGTTTGTTGTAGTTTGGTAGGCCTCCGCTAGGTGCGGCAGCTCGAATTTGTATTTGTACAGTTAAATTACATAAGAACATATCGTTTTAAGTGCAATAATCGATTTTTGTGCAATTCTATTTCATTCGTATGTGAGCCTAAAATGACATTTTTGTGTAAATTAAATCTTCCAGCATCAATTCTGAAATTCAGGTGGCCAGGATGTGCTGCCATCTTGTTACAACCAAGCTTCCCTAACCGGCAGTTGGTAGTCTCTCTTATACTTTGATATTGGTCATATGTAACTCATTATTCACAACCTATAACCTTACGTGGGGTTACAAGCAAAATACACTAAGTCTTATGGAAATGCTGTTGACTTAGTGTATTTTGCTTGTAACCCCACGCTTATTTCATTGTCATGATTACCAGTAAATTGAACAATTTCCACTTGTTGTTTCATAATAAGTATCACTATTTGCACCGAATTAATCAGAGAAAATATTATCATATTGTGTGTTGTAGTGAAAAGAAATGCAGGTTTGTAACACCCCAACCATACCAAACAAGAGGTCGTCAACCTTCCACCCCCAACCAGCCAGTTTCTTGTGCGGCATGTAGCATACCTATAGGGGGCCGGGTTCTATCCCATGGATAGCTCCAACGAGGCGACAAATATATACTTTGCCTCAGGGCACTTTCCACGCTTTCGTCACCAAGAAGAGGAGCGCTACTGGGGGACAGAGCACACTGCAGTATAATGCTTAGCAACTCAAGCTGACCGCCCGACGTTGTGAGGGATATCGCATATTGTAAAACGGTTGGAATTCTAAGATGATCGAAATTTTATCAAAGTATTTTTAACAGAATATTGGTAATTTTTGTTTAAGTAATCAACAATATTTTATTTAACAAAATGAACAGTGTGCTATAGCACGGTAGCCATTAACACCGGCCACCCCTGGGAACAAGTCTGTACAGGCAAATGATGATTAAACTACTGTAGCTCCTTTGTTCAGTAATCAGTAGCTGTGCTTGTGAGTGTTGTCAGCAACACCCATTGGTTGATTTGATATGGATTGACCTAGCAGAAAGTTGTTGCAATTGAATTGTGACGACCAGCGCACATTTACATGTTTGAATGATTTAAAATTGTTACATATCATGTGCAGCATGTTTTCAGTCAATAAGAACATGCCACAAAGACAATTTCGAAGTAGTTCAATAGTAGGCCTATAAAGTACTGTACTATAATAAAAAATCTAAATATTCTTTACAATAAAAACTGGTTGTTGTGCAACACTGCACCATTATCAGAGACCGCGACTGATTTTAAATAGATTTGCAGTTTTAGAAAACGTTGCAGAACCAGACGCTATGGATGATGTGAATGTTGATAATGCCTGGGAAAATATTATTAAAGACAATATTAAAGTATTCGCAAAAGAAAAATTAGGTCCGCTTGAACTGAATCAAATAAACCGTGGTTTGATGATGAGTGCTTGAAATTAGTAAATGCGAAAAAGTAAGCGGAACTACAATGGTTGCAGAGTCCGAATGAAACCACTGTCAAAAATCTCAACAATGCTAAAGGAGAAATCTCCAGAACCAGTAGAACAAAGAAAAGAAACTATCTCAAAGACAAAGTAAATGAATTACATGAAAATAGTAAAGACAAAAATATTAGAGATCTCCACAAGGGAATAAATGAGTTCAAGAATCCTAGCACAAACATAATTGAGAAAAATGATGGCACTATACTCGCGGCTCCGAATAGTATTCTGAATAGATAGAAACATTTCTTTAATCTGTTAATTAATGCGCATGGAGATTCCTAAAATGTAGAAAATGAAATATTCACAGCAGAGCCGTTAGTTGCTTAACCGACAGCCATAGGAAAACTAAAAACAAAAATCTCCAGGCATTGACCAAATTCCAACAGAATTATTGTTAAGGCAGGTGGAGTATCATTTACTTTATGGCATGTTAACAATCCAACAAGCAGCTGTTTTAGAGAGCATGTACTGAAAAATATAATATGTTATAGCAGTTCAAGCAGCCTAGTGGTTAATTAATCCACATAATTATGTAGTTAATTGTCATTTTTATATAATTTTTATATTACTAATAATAGTTGTCTTCCTATATATGTGGTGTTTGGTATCAAAAGAACCAGCTTATAATGACCTAATCATTATTAATATTCATTTAATTAAGTAAATCCATATAAAGAAGTTAAGGAACTTTATTTAAATATTGCAAGTAATTAACAGGAGCTAGTAACGCAGAGGCGTGCAGGAACGCCACGGAATTACTCTAGCTAGGTAAGAATCGCTACCGCTTGGACTGGGTTAATGCACAAGTAGTCCTTACCTTTTGTTACAGAAATCTTTCTATACAAGTACTGGTATACTGGTCTATTTCAGGAGTGATGTCTTTTGTTCATAAGGCACAGTCTCTAAGTGCTCTGATGTTATAATGGCGAGCAAACAATACTGTATATTGATTAATTTCGGAAAATTGAATATAATGGAGTCCTAAGAAGGGGGTTTTTAAGGATATTAAGTTAATTCGCTATTGGTCAAGTAGATCGCCAATAAGTGTTAGTTAAAATGTCAGGTGACTAGGAATCACCAATTATATTAAATGTAGGCAGAGCCGAACGGGCTAAGATTTTGGTCTCTCGTAATTTATTGAAGGAGTTAAAAATCATTCTGTTCTTCGGTGAGGAGCCGAGAAGTTATAATCTGTTTGTCGGCGAGGTGCCAAGAAGTTGTATTCTCTTATATTCGGCGAGGTGCCGAGAAGTCGTACTCTCCGAATTAATTTATTGAACTCTAGCATTTTCATTTATTAAACTCTAACTTTTTCTGTCCAAATAATTTATTGGACTTAACTTTATACGCTGGTATAATTTCGACACTTAGAAATATTCACCGAGATAATTTATCGTTCTTTAACATTTTACAACTAAATAATTTCTGCACTTAGAAATATTCATCAGAATAATTTATTGGACTTTAACATTATACAACTAAATAATTTTTGAACTTAGAAATATTCATCGGAATAATTTATTGGACTTTAAACTTTTTCATTAAGCAAGCCATTATAATATCAGTGACAATCTATCTATTATTAATTGATATAATGTACTTTCTGTACGAGGATCTGTATCATAATCCGACATATTTCCAAAAGAATTATTGGAAATAAACTGGTATTAACTCTGATATCTGCGTACATTATTCCTATTAATAAGAAACCACATCATCTTTCGCTCTCTGCCCTGAGGATAGAGGTTAATACTCATTGATCGACTGATTGCAGCTGGAGGGAATCGACGTGATATATAAATTTAGTATAGACTTTATGTTTATACAAGGCGCCCACGTGGACCCGCTATAATGTTCCAAGATTTAAACTGTAATTTTTATCTTCAATAACATATTTTACTTAGACCTTTTGTTTATTTTAACAATAATAATTTCTAAATTTTATGAAAATCAAAACAGAAGTAGCATATTTTTCATATTGCAGTATTGTCAACAAACATAATTTTTAGTCTAGTATGACAAACAAGGCTATCATATTAGAATTTGTAGGAATGGTATCTATGGTTATTTGTCAATGAGGGTGCAGTGCTACATAGGCCTGTGACTTTTGCTGGTGTGCTGTGATCTTGCCCCAGGTGTTCTTTTTACATGCGTGTAAATCTACACACTATGACTGTGACGTTTATGCACACATAAATGCATTGATCTGGATCAGGATTGAACCTGCAAGCTCAGGCACAGAAAGCCAGTGCCACACTGACTGCACTGCCAGTTGATAATATTCATTGTCAAAACCAAGATGTGCATGTTTTTTTTTACCACCCTCCAGGACCAAGGACATCTTTTAAAATATTTGAGAAGCTGTCTCCCATGGAATTTACAACTGTGACTGGGCGAACTTTTAATCTCACACCCAAACTGAGTGAAGAAATTTCTCAAATGTTCAATGAGCGATGTACTAAAAACAAATAACATGATAACAATATAATGTAAGTAGTTGGCTCATTTTCAATAAAAAAAATAACTAATCATAGATATGATTAAATTATATACTGTAATTGATATATTTTATTCCATTAGCCATCGCAGATGTTAAAAAACGTATTTTTGACTCATGTTTGTAATTTTTTTTCCATACTTCCAATTGAATCTCAAAGTTGAAATTTATACTGAAGTTTGATATCATAAAGATCTATTAACTGTGTAATTTTCAGATTTTTATCTGGTCCCCCAACAAAGATATTGCAGGCCAGAAAATGGAAAAATTCAAAAAATCCATTTTTTAAAATAGTGTAATTTTTTAAGTGTAAGCTACTCACCATTGATACTCTATAAAAAGTAACTATACTATACAGTGTGATAGCACAAAAAATATTAAAGCTGAGAAGTTACTCTTTGTTTGGAAAAATACTGTTCAAGAATTGAGTTTTTTTAATTTGTAGCTGAGAACTTTGAACTATTAAAAATATATTAAAGAACACATTCAGCTAAGTGATAATGATGTTAATTTGTAGACCAAAGTGTGTTGAACTATATCCATTTTATCTGAAAGGCTTAGGACAATCCACTACTGAATAATTTTAAAAAATGATGCTTGCAAATGCCAAAAAACGCATGCGGCCTGGAACAAAAATGGCTGCCGTTTCAAAATAATACACAATAAATATTATTAAAAAATATTTTTGAAACTACCAAACATTGGGGAATTCATCCAGCAAATATAAATTTTTTCCGAGATGGTCAAGCAACTGATTATTTTTTCCCTGGACCACTTGGTATGGATTGACCCGAAAGCAGTTAAATAATTTCATCTCCCCATTCTAATTCAGTTCGCGAGAAGTATAACCTCAAAAAATCCTCCGGTTAGGAGTTTACCTGTATATTTTCCTACAGTAAAGATTACTGCCAGTTAAGGGATTCTTACCTATAGTTAACTCCTAACCAGATATTGTAAAATCGAACTGTCAGTAAAGTAACCGTAAAAGTAGCCGTAAATATTTTACTGGAGGTGGTAATAACGGGCCTAAGTCAGCATATGATATCGGATGGACACTATATTGGAGAAGTGAAATTATTGAAAGTGGAACATGAGAAGATAAAAAGGAAGGTATATGAAGCAAGCAGGATAATAAGCAAAGGAGAGGCTTCTTTAAATAGTTATGACGGGAATTTAGGTGAAGAATGGTTGGATCTTATTAAGAGAATGTTTGGTAAAAACCATGTGGTTAAGTTCCCCCCGGTGCCTACAAGTCATTTGGAGAGCAAAGATTATAGTCTTCCAAGAGAATGGATCGACAAGCACGGGAGATATACAGGGGTCATGATCGATCTTGTCAGGCAGCGTATCGAGACGATATCCTCACACCGGCAGCTACAATTTCCAATCAGTCCACCTGAGGAAGGTCCGGAGGAGCGGACTGAAACGTTGTGTGTTATGTATGTTTGTTTTTATTCAAGATCCACTTTTTTATTCTTGGACACATTGTTTTTTATATTTATATCTGGGTGATTCTTCAAATACGGGAAAATTTGCATTCCGGAGTGATATTTCCCTTCAAATTCAACTTTAAAAAAAAATTAAAATAAAAGTTTGTTTCTACTACGTCCATACTACAACTATCAGTTTGAAATGTCACTAACTTTAAATTCTGATATTCCAAAATCGAATTTAATTCAATGAAATGTCATCCACATGCCCTGTCCCAAACCTCGGTTTTGTATATTCTAATGCATTTTTCCACAAAACAAAATGTTATTTCCTTTTCAACTTTTTTCCTGTCAATGAGTATGAATGGGTGAAGAATATTAACCCCTAAAAAATAAAATGAAATAAAATTGTCACCCCACCTAATGAACATAAAGAATGTCCCAAGGGTCATCCACATAGCTGAAAAGAATGGAATTTTTTCTGCAGAAATGAGAAATTTGTAAAACTGGCAACAGTGTTAGAAAGCCAACAGGGCAGCTTGTGGTTGAATTGTAAGGTTGAATTTTGCTTGCTTACAAACAGTTTGGGATTAACAAAGGACTTTGTATCATTTTCAAGGAAAACGTTTTTATTCCCCGTCATTAACATGGCTTCTAGAAAGTAGGCAGAAAGTGAATATTAATTAATTTTGATTATGCACTATGATAAACCTTCCAATTCAAAGTACCTGACTGAAGTTGAGCCTACAGAGGTTTAGAAATGGCTTGCTGAGACCACTTAAACTCCTTTTTTGTCATCCACATGCCTGATTTTTGTGTCATCCACATGTCTCATGAAGGGGTATGTGGATGACTCTCAAGTCATGTAGATGATAAATGTAGGATACTATTGTGTTTGCGGTGTCTGTGACCTGTACTTAAGATTTTAAAACTGATTAAATGAATTTCTGCTTGATTCCCCCCTCCCCAAAACCATAAAAACACAGTCTCGTTAAAATTACATTAATTCCGGAGTATGCACACAAATTTGCAAATTTGATGCAAAATCAACTGAAGTATGCTGAGAAAAATATGAAATCACATAAAGAAAAGCAGATTGTTGCCAAAGTTAGTCATTAATGTGGCCTTCTGCCATCCACATGTATACGGATGTCATCCACATTGGCTTTAAAAAAATTAAGAAATTAAAATAAATAAAAATATAAACATTTAAGCTCTGCTGGTGTCATATTATAATCAAGTAACCCCTGAAGTATTTTTGTGAATTTTTTGAGACTTTTTAAACAAAGTAAAAAATTTGGATTTTACACACTCCAAATTTTCCCGTATTTGAAGAATCACCCATATAAGCGGAAACAGGACCTTAATATCAACTTTAATACATGATTCACACCATTGAAATGGTTGGAACCATGCAAAATCAATATTTCCTGTCTGTTTCAGTTATTGATAATATTATTCACTATTTGTAAAGAATAATTTGGAATAAATTTGTAGATTAATAAAATCAGGTAAACTGATATAACAAAGTGCCAGTATGTTTTTGTTGAATCAATTATAATTGCAATTATGATATGCAGAAAATAAGTTTTTCTAATCAGATTAGAATCGACCAGCGTCAGCAGAACTACAGATTTGTGATACCATGACAATCGTGCACTCACATAAAAATACAAAATAAAATAAAAAATCCATGTCAAATCGGCAGGCTCCGGGATTTGATCCGGGGACCTTTAGAATATGAGTCCAAGACGTTACCATTTGGCCAACTCAGTCAGTTTGATGGTATTGTTTGATAAGCATATGTGAAGTAATAGTGTCAACCAATTAGGTCCAAAATTAATAGGCTTCTTGCCATGGACGTTATAAATGCTAATACCAGGTTTCATGAAAATCCGATAAAGCATATTTGAGTTATGGGGCCTTTTGTTATATAATACCATAAAAATGCACTAAATTGGGCATTATTCCGGTACCGGCCAACCGATTTGGTCCAATATCAACAGACGTCTTCCCATGGACATTATAAATGTGTATACCAAGTTTCATGAAAATCTGATAAAGCGTATTTTAGTTATGGTGCTTTTAAATAAAAACACTAAATTGGGTTTGACGCCAGTACTCCTGGACCGATTTGGTTCAATATCAATAGGGATCTTCCCATGGACATTATAAATGCGTATACCAAGTTTCATGAAAATATTATAAAGTGTATTTGAGTTATGGCGCGTACAGACACACAGACAGACAGACAGACATTTTTCCGTCCCCCACACACAATCTCATAAAGTACCATACTGGCACTTAATAATTTACAAATAAACAGAGCACTGTTAACTAGATTCATATTCACTATACAGCAATATATATATATTTCTTATGACTTTCATTATTTAAAACTTAAAATTCTACCAGACATTTTGTAGCTTTAAGGTGAAGTTACCACAAAATTTCATAAAAATCCGATTGAGGTGATGGGTACCATGGTACTGATGATTTATCAATAAACTTATGTACCTTATATTCTCAAAATTAGATAATTAAAAAAAAATTGCGTGGACTACTTAACTAATGGAAGCCTTCCTTCCTAAGCACTAGCACTGCCATGGTACAGTCGGTCAAATAAAAAACGTCGGGCGTTATTTTTATAAAGTATCACGAACGAGCATATGCGCATGTACAGGAAGTCTTAAGGTTAGGTTCACACATGCCTCTTGCCTATCCATGTATTTTCTTGATTATTTAGTCAGTTTTGTTCCAAAACAAACATCTATAGAAGGCTGTGGCTATATGCCTCAAATCCGCCATATTCTTGCAGGGAAGTTCTTATAATAATAATGAATAAATTCGCGAGAAATATCTTTATTCAAGGAGCATTTTTAAAGATTTTATTTTATAATACCGGTACTTGTAGTGCAAAATTAATAACTTACGCTCAACTTCTGCAACCAATCTAGCATCGAAATACGCAGCCGGCCAGATCAACGTTTCCTATGAAAACTTCCGGTCGCATTATAGGCCTAGTGAAGTACCCACCTCTAGCCGCTCTTTAAGAAATATGGAACCTTCTTGCTGCTTCAGAGGCCGAAAAATGCAGGTCAATTACAGTCCTAATTACACTTTCTCTCAAGCTAGCATTTGTATGTGGCGATGACTCAAAGCAAAATGAATTATGACAATCATTAAGTTAAATATCGTGTGTTGCGCTTTCCGCGTTGTTCATTTTTTCCCCTCGTTCATTTTTCCTCCTGTCGCATGGCCTCATATGTTCCGAGAATGACCTTTTATAGGAAACTTGTGAACTAATGCGTTAAAACTTTAATTTTAACTGCATACGAGTCCCGACGTTTTTTATTTGACCGACTATACATTTAAACTGATATGAAATAACTGATTGTAAAATGTTATTACAAAAATGTCAGGATTTACAAAAATCCTTAGATACACCCACTTTCTCTACTAATCAGCTTATTTTTACCTACATTTATAGCTAATATTTTTCACAGTAGACTTTTTTTTATTAAGTAGGTAGGATGACCATATTCCCTTGAGTTGAATACAGGATGTTTTATTAAGTAGGTAGAATGACCATATTCCTTTGAGTCAAATACGGGATGTGTATTAAGTAGGTAGGATGACCATATACCCTTGAGTCGAATACGGGAGATGATAACATTTAAGTAGACAGACCAATACAAATATAGCAAAAAAAGAACTCAATTATAAACCAAGAGGGAAGAGGGATCCAGGTCGCCCGAAAACAAGATGGGCACAGCAAACTTTTGAGGCCGGAACAGGCGCTATTGATACCTAATCCCTGTATGTAGATGATGATGAAGAATTACAGGATGTATTCTTTTATATTAACAGATTTCGCACCTAATTTTAATTATTGCACCTAGGGACACATTTTTAACGTTGTTTTGTTTCGTAAAAATTAAAACTGTAATGTGGAGGAGATAGGGCTGGTCCCGACATTCCCAACATCTCTTGTGATGAAGTACGTGGTTATTAGGTGCCAGAATGGTACTTTATGAGATTGTGTGGGGGACGGAAAATGTCTGTCCGTGTGTCTGTACACGCCATAACTCAAATAAACTTTATCGGATTTTTATGAAACTTGATATACGCATTTATAACGTCCATGGGAAGAACCCTATTGATATTGGACCAAATCGGTTGACCGGTATCGGAGTAATGCCCAATTTAGTGCCTATTTTAATGGAAATATATCAAAAAGGTGCGAAAACTCAAATACGCTTTATCGGAGTTACATGAAACTTGGTATACGCATTTATGACTTACATGCGAAGAAGCCTACTGAATTTGAACCAAATCGCTTTACCGGTACCGAAATAACGAGTAATTAACAGTCACATCTATTATAGGGTCATTCCATGCCAGATCATCTAGCCAAGCTATGCATTGTCCACCCCACAATCTCAGATTTGGATGAAATTTGGTACATGATATCTAAAGAACAAATAGAATAACCCGTATTTATCATTTTTGGAATATTGGTTCTAGTTTGGCATTTATAGCCTTTCAAAGTTTCACTGGAATGAAACATGGTGGAATTAAGATTGAAAACTGTTTGGTGGAATTTTTTCAATCCGCAACCAAAGCCAAGTGACACATCTTGCTTCAACTTGCATTTGTAATAACAGTTATTAATGTAGAATCGTGAAATTCACCATACTTATTCAGAATTTCATGTAGATTTCAAATATCACTTGCAAAATAGAATGAAATGCCCAGGAGTAGGTGCAATTTATGTTAGAAGTGGAAAAAGTGAATTACAAAATATTGTAAACATGAGTTCAGTAATCCCGTTATAACTTTTTTCTATTAATCTTTACAAACTCGGGCTTGGTACCATTAGAAAGAGCACAAAATTTGCTACAAAATTGTGGAATAAAATTTGTGGATATTTACCTTCCTTCTTTATAAAAGTAAGTTATTTGTGAAAGAAGTAGTTAAGATGGTTATAAATCAGTTTTAAGTTTACAAAATAATTTGTACAGGCAAAAGTAAATATTTAGTAAACTTTTTTATTGCAAACATGATTGAAATAATTATTTAGCCTTGTTGGAAATGCACATTTAATATATTGTAGGCCTATGTATGAAAAATACAAATGAAAAGGAGAAGAAAATTTTGGATGAAAAGTTATGGTTCAATTAATGTTTGGTCACTCAATCAGCTTGCATAATATTGCACCATCTGAAATGTAGATGATGCAATATACTGCAGGGTGATCTCATACAGCTATTAGTCTGTGATAGGTTGCCCAGTGCATGGGAGTGTTACGAGCTGCTATTTTTCTGTGGACTTCAAGAAGTTTTCTGTGATTGTTTAATCTGACTGTTAATGTTTGAGTGTTGAGATGTAGCTGGTTTATTTTTATCAGTTATCTGCTTTGCATTTTCTAAAGTGGATAAAACTGACAGTTTTTTAAAACTACAATGCTTCCGCTTTATATGAAAAGTGTAGCGTAGGTCTTCCTGTTAATTATGCGTGTCATATAAATACATACACTGACAAGAAGATAATTCTTAATATTGCTGATCTTCCTGATGAAGAAAAAGAAATTCTGCTTTGGAGAATAGATGGATTCACACTTCATTCAAATTCAAGTATATGTTCACACCACTATGCGTCACTCCTTAAATATTATGGGGAAGTGTTTAAAAAATGTTATGACCCAGAAAAGAAACACAAAAGGTCTATAATAAGTGGCTTAAGAATATCTCTCTTCAAATGGCCAAAGATGCAAAAAGAAATGCTGGTGTTTTGTTAGTTCCTGGACAAAAGCTGTGTTCCGACTGTAGAATGATGAAGTTATTTCAAGAAAAAGCGTTTGAAAATTCACAGAATAATTCTAACGAAGAGGAAGACCCAGACCCTCAACAGGCTTACACCTATGAAAGAAAATCTCAGTGACCCTACACCATTTGAAAAGGAAGATTTGAATTTAAGCATGAGTACTCTTGATGTATCACCCTTAAAACTGAAAGCACTTTCTAAGCATTCAAAAGTAGTGTATGGTAAAAGAAAGATAGCTGAAGTCAAAAGTAAAGTGAAATCTAAAGTAGCAGCAGTTTTGAAGCTACTAGAAGATGAATTGCAATCTGAAGGAAGTACTGATGAAGACTTACCTAAAGAGCCAGTTATAAAGAGAAATGCAAGTGACTTAAATTATCTAATTAGTCGGAAAAAAAATAAATTGAAATCTGCAATATCCACAAGGGAGAAGTTACACATTTTATCAGTTCCACCTAATTCCTGGTCACGAAAGAAAATTTCAATAGAGTTCGATGTTTCTGAGTACATAGCAAGAGAATCACGCCAGTTGGTGAAAGAAAAAGGAATTCTTTCATATCCTGAGCCTTTGCAAGGTTGAAAAATTTCTGCTGAAGTTGTTGAAAAAGCTATCAATTTTTATCAAGCATTTTTTATCATAATACTCTGCAATCTTAAGGAACTACACACAGCATTTAACCTGTGTCATCACTTGGAAGATTTTGATTTAAAAGCTTCTTGGACCTTTCATGCAACAAGTCATGGTAAAAGACTTGTGATGGTGTTGGAGGATGTGTTAAAAGTACAGTATCTGGAGTGAGCTTGCAAAGACCGTATAAAGATCAAATTTTGAAAACTGAGCAGATGTTTCAATTTTGCAATGAACACTCCACTAAAATTAAATTTCAGCTGATCTAGGAAGATGACGTTCAAGCAGTGAAGAGAAGCTTAACAAGCATTTCTCAGAGTTCACGACTGTGCCTGGAACAAGGTCCTTGCACTATTTCATCTCACTATCTAAAACTATAAATTATTTTACTGGCCAGAACATCGTACTTATGGCCAGGAAGATGCATGCTGGGTGCCATTAGTCAACATTCTTGGCACTGTTGAAGTTCCCGAACTCAAGACTCAGGTTGGAAGGGTGCATTATAAACTGACAACCATGAGTGAGAGAAAAATTACATCAAAATGGAATCAGCATCTTCAAACATTACATTGATAAAGAACTTAGAGTACTTCAGGGATGTAAAACATCGAGTACTGGTATTGTAAAAAAAAATGAAATTTTCATGAGCACAGCTTGCATGCCTAACTTTGACTACAGCAATTCTGTATTTTATTTTATTTATTTATACAAACTTATGTACTGTAGGCCTATGTATGTATAGTTAACACAAATTCTATTAAAAATAAAAATAGGGGTTCATGTAAAGTATTGTAATAAAACTTTATTCCACCAAAACATTTCATTAGGTGGGATGAGGGTGAGAAGGTAAATATCCACAAATTTTATTCCACCATTTTGTAGCAAATTTTCTGCTTTTCCCAAGCCCGAGTTTGTAAAGATTAATAGAAAAAAGTTATAACAGGATTACTGAACTCATGTTTACAATATTTTGTAATTCACTTTTTCCACTTCTAATATAAATTGCACCTACTTCTGTTTCTATTTTGCAAGTGATATTTGAAATCTACATGAAATTTTGAATAAGTATGGTGAATTTCACGATTCTACATTAATAACTGTTATTACATATGCAAGTTGAAGCAAGATGTGTCACTTGGCTTTGGTTGTGGATTGAAAAATTTCCACCAAACAGAGTGAAACTTTAAAAGGCAACAAATTCCAAACTAGAGCCAATATTCCAAAAATGAAAAATACGGGTTCTTATATTTGTCTGAAGATACCATGTACCAAATTTCATCCAAATCTGAGATGGTGGGGTGGACCCCCCTGGATGATCTGGCATGGAATGACCCTATAATGTAATCTTTGTTCTCCGATAATTTGAAGCATTTTGATTGGCTCAAGGCCAACCAATCAGCGAAACTTTCACGAATAGTACAAAATTAAGAAAACTTTCTTTACTATATAAGGCCTAAGTGAAATGAACACAATGTGGGCACCAGCTGTAAAATATTGATAATTTAACCCTGGAAATATCGCGAACAATAAAAATCCAAACAAACCATTCCTTCCCTTGAAAAATTATATAATTTCTGAAAATTACTTGAATTTATCAAATCAAATTCATATAATATTTATCTGTCAACAAACAGTTGAAATACAATGCTTTTTTTTTTTAATCATTGAGGGCTTTGATGCAATGCAGTCAGATGTTAGTTTACTTGTTGTTCTAGTTGAAATTGAGTACTCATGAATACTGTTATATACAGAAGGTACATTACTGTGAAATAATTAGTGGAGTTATTTCCCACTGAATTTCAAGTTGGAATACGTTTTAGATTTGACAATAACACTATTCTTTCACATATGCTTATCAAACTAGACCGTCAAACTGACTGAGTTGGCCAAATGGTAACGTCTTGGACTCGTATTCTGGAGGTCCCTGGATCAAATCCCGGAGCCGGCCAATTTGACATGGATTTTTTTTATTTTATTTTTTTATTTTTATGTGAGTGCGTGATTGTCAAGATATTACAAATCTGTAGTTCTGCTGATGCTGGTCAATTTTAATCTGATTAAAAAAAACTTATTTTCTGCATATCGTAATTGCAATTATAACTGATTCAACAAAAACATTCTGGTACTTTGTTATATCAGTTTACCTGATTTTATTTTCATTGTAATTCCAACTGTAAATGTGAGAACCTGAACCATTACACCATTCGCAGCTTTATTTGCCTAGATATTTCACCCAATCGCTCGGGAGTTGGAGCTGTGCCCGCCGCGATGCAGAAACCCGCAAGATTGCTCAACTCTTGTATGGGACTCGCTGTATAACTTTACATCTCTTAACAAATTACAATTACAAATTACAAATTTTTCCTGAGCCATTAAACACCCAAACGTGTATATGCGGCTTTGATCGTTTTTCTTCCGATAAAATTTGTCACACTTTCGTAAATATTTTTGAGGTTTCAGTCCTGGTTTTCTAATTTAGAACTGGTAACCCCAGATTAGAATTAGAATTAGAATTCTTTTATTTTACCTGGTACCATTAGGTCTTCTCTTCCATTCAACCAGGATTAATACAACTGAACTTTACAATATTACAATAGAATAAGTATGATACAAGTACAATACAAAGTTAGAAATACACAGAAACATGATTATACTATTATCATTTAAGGCTTAAGAACTAGTTCTCTAGAGATAATACAATACACAAAAAACAACATGTTAATTAGTTTGCTACTTACTAAGATTTAAACTATTACTAAAATATTAACTATTACTAAGAAATACGAGGTGAAAGAAAAATGTAAAGTTAAAAATGAAAAGATGTGGATAATTGGAAACACTTACAGTATTTAGATATGTGATGATTTATTGTTATTAATGAGAAACCAGCGTCATTGGTCAGCTTATGTAAGAATTGTATTGTGTTTGACAGTTCCTACAGTTCTCTGGTAAAGCATTCCAAGATCAAGATATGGAGACGACAAAGGAGCAAGAGTAATGGGTTGTTTTATGACGAGTGATACTTAGAATAGAGTTTCTTTGTGAGCGAGTACAGAGATCATGATGAGAAGATAACCGTTGAAAACGTTCATACAAATAAGTTGGTGTACTTGGACTTTTCAATTCAAGTTGGGAAGCCTTTCTACAGCATATTAATGCCTTAAAAAGTCTTTAACTTACATGTAAGCACCCGCTGTAGTAATCTGGTGAAATCGAAACTTGCTTGATCTATAGCACATTACAGCCAAAAAAGCCAAAGTTAAAACCTTATGAAAGAAATTAAGAGAATGAGCATTTCATTCTTGGTCTTCTCTGAACCAGAAAGACAAAGGAGTGGTATTATACAAGGAGTACCGGTATACCAGCCAATGAATGGCTACGACAACCAAGCCAGCTTAGTATCAGCGAATGGAAGCTATGACAGTGAGATTCAGTGAGATTGAAATGCTTGGACAAGTCTTGGGTACCTATCCTTTTGGTGAAACATTAAGGAATGCAAGGCATCACAAAATAAGAGCCATACTCACTGAAGCTTTGAGGGAATTACAAAATCCAGCCCTTTTGCACACTGTAAACCACTTTTTATAAGTGAGGGGATCATGACCGTTGTAAATCTTTATGCTTCCATGGTACTAATACACATAAAAGGTAATATAAATACATACGACCTAAGAACTGACGTGCATTGTTATGGAACCAGAACGGCGAATGACATAAATATACCATTCAGGAGGCTTAAGAAGACACAGAACAATTATATAGTAAATGGCATGACCTTATACAATAAACTACCAGTAAATGTTAGGACATTGGCAATGAGGCCTTTTAAAAACAGAATTATGCGCTGGCTGAAACAGAATCCATTTTATAAGTACAGTGAATGTTTAAACAGTGATTTTAGACTATTGTAAATATTTTATTCTTTTGACGATGCTACATGTAAAAGTGTTTTTACTTTCCAGCAAATAAAGATTGATATTGATATTGATATTGAAAAAGGTTACACCACCTATGAGGAAGTCCATGGAGTAGCTCAAGAGTGGTCATGTAGGAGAACTGACATTCTGACCATCCCACAAGGATCAACATCAGGCTACATTACTCATTAGAGACCCAAAAGTAAGAATTGAATCTTATGAACAACAGCTTACTGACGTTCATAAAGAAATATGTAACATCTATGAACCTATCATCCCCTATTATCTGAAGAGACATAACATTACTTCAATAGAAGTAATAACGACGAACGACATATAAATATTATGCAAGAAGATCCTTCAAAGACTATTTACACAGTGATAATCAGCTCCCAGTGCATCAAGATATTACAACACTGTACATTTACTGGCAGACTTTCTCCATCAAGACAAGGCTGTAATCTGCAACGTTGAGTATACTATAGGCCTATCGCAGTGAACTTCTGTGTGTTTTATGAACTCTATTAGTGCAATATTCACTTACTTTAATAAGATCTATCTTATCTGACAGTATTCTCACAGTATATTTTTAATTTATTGCTTTTTTACTGAGATTCAATGTTTTAAAGTTTTTAAAGTCACTCTAACTGACTAGACTTATTAAGCCAACTATCTATTCATAATGTTTTAACATATATTAAACAATATTCATAATGTCCTCTCCATGCAATATCTTATTTATTTCTAGATTTGATCTTATTCTCCATATTCCTGCTTCATTAATCAGACCATATATGGGTCATTCCATGTCAAATCAACTAACAGTCTAAACCTTGACCTCTCAGATTTGTGTGATTTTTTTTCAGGTATTGTACTCCCCAAAACTAGTTTAAATTTAAAATTTCAAAATTTTCTGACTTTTGGTTTGTGAGTTATAAGGGTTGAAAAATCCAAAAAACTATGGTTTTCTATCGCTTTAAGATTATTATAAAATGCTATAGCTCAAAAACTATACCACCTAGAGAGCTCAAACTTGCACCATTTTTTTCCTCTGAAAATTCCCTTTAATTTGATGTATCACACGGCTATGTTTATTAATTTTTGAAATGTTAAAAAAGTTTCCAAAAAACTTTTTTTGAAATTTCCAAAATACGTACCCTCGGATTTTTTGGGAAAAATTATATGTGTTGTACACTCTAATTGACTACATGCATGCAAAATTTCAAGATGGGACCTCAACGGGTTCTTGTTTAAAAAAATATTTGACTACGAGATTACATGCTAGTGAGGTGTACAGTGGACTACTTTTAGGCTGACTCTGTAAAAGACTTCTACAATTCTGACAACATTAGTAGAATGATGCCAGAGAAAAAAAAATGTGTGACCATAAGAAATAAAGATGGAAAGATCCAGGTACAAAAGAGACTAGTGTTGGCAAATTTGCAAGAAATATACCAATTATTTAATGAAAAATTCCCAGCAAACAAAATTGGTTTTTCAAAGTTTTGTAACCTGAGGCCGAAGAACTGTATCCTGGCTGAAAAAAGTGGCACACATACTGTCTGTGTGTGTACCTTACACCAAAACATTACGCTAATGATGTACGGTGCAAAAATGCAAAATTTTGTATTGGATGGGGATGATACTGCTTTGAAATCTTATCACTCCTATCTGGTCAAGATGATGTGCAATCCACCATCTCAACATTGTTTTATGAATGTTTGTAAAGAATGACCTGGTGTTCCTAGACTTCAAGAATTATTGAATACAAAGTTCAATGAAAAAGTGGGTAACTGTAGATAGGTATGTGATGGAAACTGTAGTAAAATGTAGCGATGACTTTATTGATGAGTTTTTGGACACACTAACAAAGTTCAAAACTCATTCATTTATAGCTAGTCAGCAGAAAGAATACTAAAGCGAAATCAAGGAAAATTTAACTGAAGGCCATGTAGTAGTCAACTGTGATTTTGCAGAAAACTACTCTTTTGTCGTACAAGCCACAATGCAATCATTCCACTGGACTACCAGCCAAGCTACACTGCATCCTTTCATCATATATTACAAATGGGAGGGGAAACTAAACCACCTGCAGTACAGTATGTTTTTATATCAGATTGTCTGGAACTTCATACAGTCGCTTTCTATGTACTCCAGAAAAAAAAACTGCTACTAATCTTAAAGCAAACCTTGCCTTTTTTCACTTAAAAAGATCACTTACTTTACTGATGGGAGCACTGCCCAGTATAAGAATAAGAAAAACTTCCTTAATTTATGCTTGCATAAAACAGATTTTGAAGTTGAGGCCGAGTGGGAGTTCTTTGCAACATCCCATGGCAAGAGTGCATGTGATGGCCTTGGCAGGACTGTTAAGTGGCTAGCTTTTAGCCAGCTTACAAAGGCCATATGACCAACAAATTTTAACACCCAAAGAACTTTATGAATTTGCCTTGGAAAATATAAAAAACATTGACTTTGAATATTGCACAACAGAAAACTACGAAGAGACTAAAGAATGATTACTTTCTCGGCTCAGTCAAATCAAAAGCGATTGTGGGAACACAAAAGTTTCACTCATATAAACCCCACACAGAGAGTCAAATTACTGTCAAGCCTTACCATTTCAGCCTTGATGAATCTCTTGAATGTATGACAACAGAGAACCAAATAACACCATCAGATTTGGAATAGCATGTGATGACTCTTGGTGGCTGGGATGCATTGAAGAAAGATACAATCGTATGTACCGAATAAATTTTTTACACCCAAAAGGTCCAACCACGGGATTTATTAGATGTCCCAGGAAACACTCTTTTGCAAACAGTGGATCCAACTACAGCAACGGGAAGAACATACACTCTTAAGTGCTGAAGAAATGAAGCTATCTTCTCTTGCTTTGGAAAAATATCTTAAAATGTGTTACCCTCAGTGAAAACTTTTAAAGTGTATAAATACTATTAACTATATACGGTAAATACCTAATATTCTAAGAAATACAGTTCTATCCAAGCAAATATCAAGTTAAACTTTTTCACAAGGTGAAACAACTTTTACCCATTTCTTTTATTTGGGACTCTTAGGCTACAAATAATACTGAAAAACCAAGCAAAAGATAACCTCTACCACTTATAACTATATGAGTTGATATTACTAAGAGTTTTGGGTGATTCAAGATGAGTGACTTTGTTCAAAATTTCACTATTAGCATGTTGTATATAAATTAAAATTTATTCTTCGTTCTTATGTATAACTTAGTTACAGGTAACATGAAAATTAAATTAAAAACAACACTATACTTCATTTAATTAACAAACAATAAGAGGGAAATGTTACATATGAACGCTATCTAAATAAGTTAGGTTTGGTAGAATTAGCCTATGTACCTTAGTATTCATAGCCTAGAAATAGTCTGCTATACACCTCACTAGCATGTATTCTGGTAGTAAAATATTTTTAAAAATAAGAACCCGTTGAGATCCCATCTTGAAATTTTGCATGCATGTAGTCAATTAGAGTGGACAACATATATAATTTTTCCAAAAAAATCCGAGGGTACGTATTTTGGAAATTTCAAAAAAAGTTTTTTGGAAACTTTTTTAACATTTCAAAAATTAAGAAACATAGCTGTGTGATACATCAAATGAAAGGGAATTTTCAGAGGAAAAAATGGTGCAAGTTTGAGCTCTCTAGGTGGTATAGTTTTTGAGCTATAGCATTTTATAATAATCTTAAAGCAATAGAAAATCGTGGTTTTTTTGATTTTTAAACCCTTGTAACTCACAAACCAAAAGTCAAAAAAATTTGAAATTTAAACTAGATTTGGGGGGTACAATACCTGAAATAAAAATCATACAAATCTGAGAGGTCAAGGTTCAAATCTCATAGTAGAATTGGTTGATTTGACATGGAATGACCCATATGCGTCTAATGATTTTTCTTTCAAAAATTCTTAGAGCATTCTAATCGTTTGTATTTAGTGTCCAGCTTTCAGCAGCATATGTTACTACAGGTCTTATCAATGTTCTATATATAGCTTCATTTTGGATGCTTTAGATAACAAGCTTGACTTTATTAAACTCAAGTTTGCGTAGTATGCTCTATTTACGGCTATTATTCTTTTATTGATTTCTTCGGACACTGTTTCTTTGCTAATAATATCCACTCCCAAATATGTGTAGTTTGTTACTGAATCAAATGTGTATGTTCCAATTTGTATGTTTTGCGGCATATTCCCACATTCATTAATTTATGTATTTTGTCTTATTTTGGTTAACTATTAATCCTGATGTTTTTCCTAGTTCTTCTTCGGTGGTAAACATTTCTTGAAGTGCTGTTGCGTTTCTTGCTATTAATACCACATCATCTGCGTATGCACATGCTTGTTTGGACTTATATAAGATACTGCCTTTTAGGTTCAGTTCTTTTAAGACTGCATCTAAGGCTAGATTAAATAGCACTGCAGATAATCCATCCCCTTGTCGTACTCCTGTTGTCACGTCAAATTTATTGCTTATCATTCCTGCTGCCGTTACTTTGGCACTACTGTTTTTTTTAGTCATTTGTGCTAATCTAATAAGTTTCTTGGGTATGCCATAGCTTTCCATAGAATTCAAAAGTTGTGTCCTATACTGTTGAAAGCTTGCTTAAAGTCTACAAATAATATATGACGGGCAGTGTTATATTCAGTGCATTTCTCCATTATCTGTCGCAGAACAAATATTTGTTCAACAGTGCTTCTACCCTGCCTAAAGCCACATTGGAATTCTTCTAATATATTTTCTGCAAATTTTCCAATCTGATTCATAATAATGGTGGAGAGGATCTTGTAGGCTATGTTAAGTAATGTTACTCCTCTGCAATTTTGGCAATCCATCCTGTCTCCTTTTTTATAAATAGAACACATTAGGCCAGTATTCCACTCAGAAGGCATTTCTTAATTTTCCCATATCCTGGTTATGAGACGATGCATTGCTTTCACTAAGCTTTTTCCTCCATACTTAAAAAGTTCTGCTGTAATTGAATCATCACCTGGGGCTTTGTTGTTTCTTTGTTTCTGTATTGCTATTTGTACTTCAAGTTCATGGGGGGGGTTCAATTTCTGAGTCAGCAGTACTGTATTCTATTCTTTCAGTATTATATTCATCTTTATTATTTAATATATCTTCAAAATATTCAGCCCATCTGTCAATTGTTTGGGATCTATCTTCAATAATTTTTCCATTCATATTTCTACAATAGTTAAGTCTTGGTTGGAATCCCTTGTTCATTCTTTTGACTGCTTGGTAAAATTTTCTGTTTTCATGTTGAATGTTTAATTCTTCAATTGATTCTAACTGCTTCTTTAGATATTCTCTTTTTTTTACTACGTATTATTTTGTTGGCTGCCTTTCTGCTTTGCTTGTACTTTTCACATGTCAGTCTTGTTTCTTTTTGTAACATTTGCAATCTGTCTATTTTTTTTTTATCTATTGCTACTTAAATTCCTCATTGAACCATTCTTCGTTTCTTCTTCTTGTTTTTTCACCAACAACTCCCTTTGTAGATTTCAGGGCAGTTTCTTTAATTGCTTTCCATTGTTCTTCAATCGTATTATTTTTGTCCTCATCAAAAATATTTTCCTGCAAACTGTTTCTTAAAGTTTGTTTGTTGCCTTGTTGTCTGTTCTTCTTTCAATCTTTCAACATCCCACTTTGTAGACTTATGTATTGTCTTGTTTTGAACGACCGCCAAGCGATCCTTTATCTTTGCTTTAACTATGTAGTGATCAGAGTCACAGTTAGGGCCTCTTCCTGATTTTACATCTATTACAGAAGTACCATGTCGTTTCGAAACCAATATATAATCTATTTGATTAACATTTTCACTTCCAGGTATCTTCCACATGCCTTTATGGATTTTCTTACGATCAAAGCAAGTACTCTTAATTATTAGATTGTGTGCACTAGCTAGCTGACTTAAAAGTTTCCTGTTTTCATTTGTTTCTGAATGTAGTGTGTATTTACCAGATACGAGGGTTGGTCAATAAGTAAGGTCTCCAACACTCTAGCCCAAGCTGGCAACGTCGGACGAGAGAATTGGCGCCACTGCCGTATCCCGTTATCTTCCCTCTTTCAAACGAGCCATTGCTTCAACCTCTGAACCTTTTAGTATCCTAACTACAGCTGTTTGAAATGGATCTCCCGATTTTCGTCCCCGCCAAGTGCGACCTCCGCGAAGTCATAAGGTTTCTTAATGCAAAAAAAGCTCCGCCGATTGAAATTCACAGAACGCTTTGCGAAGTTTATGGAGAGGGATGTATGGACATAAAAATATGCGTAAATGGGTTCGTGAGTTTAAACAGGGCCAGACAAATATTCAAGATGAAGAGCAAAATGGAGACCAACAGCCGTCACAGATGAGATGCTGGCAAAAGTTGATGCATTGGTGTGACAAGATCGACGCATGACTACTTGTGAACTTTGCGTAATTGCTTCTTGACATTTCTAAACGTTCCATACAGAATGTTCTGTGAATTTCAATCGGCAGAACTTTTTTTGCAGTAAGAAACCGTATGACTTCGCGGAGGCTGCACTTGGAGGGGACGGAAATCGGGAGATCCATTTCATACAGCTGTAGTTAGGATACTAAAAGGTTCAGAGGCTGCAGCAATGGCTCGTTTGAAAGATGGGAGATAACGGGACACGGCAGTGGTGCCAATTCTCTCGTCCGACGTTGCCAGCTTGGGCTAGAGTGTTGGAGACCTTACTTATTGACCAACCCTCGTATTTGCTTAAGAAAATCTTCTTTGCCAATTTTCGCATTAAAACCACCTAAAAGCATTAACATGTCATATTTTGGTGTTTTCTCACATTTTTTGCATAACTGATCATAAAATTTCGATTTTTTTCCTCTTTACCATCCTCAGTTGGAGCATATCGTCGTTAAGATAACAAAACCTCGTATCTCAAAAATGTACATTTTTCAGTAGACAAAAAAAACTGCCTAATTTCCACAATTTCAAACAAGTGGAAGCGATCTCATTATGGACTAACCTCTAGTGGCTAACAAAACATTCAATGTGTGTTATGCATCTTAATAATTAATCGCATAGAAATTACGGACATTTTTATGAGATACGAGGTTTTGACACAAACTGTTTTGGAGCGTATTATTCATGTTACGAGTTATTGCACTTAGTTCAAATTATTTCTTATGATGGAGATAAATAATATTGTAACAACACTCCCAAATCATGTTAATTTTTAATACACAGGAACTAGCAACTAATCAAGTACAGAACTACAACAAATGACGAAATCCTAGTAATTCTTGCGTATTTTTTATCCTTTCTTCACTGATCTAGTTGTGCAGTAGGCCCTCGTAAAATGGATGGTAGTCTTTTGGAATAACTGGCTTCAATGACATCAGGTCATTATACTTTTGTGAGGAAATAGGAGTAGGTCCAGGATAAAGCCGTTTCTCACTCCCAATTACAGTAGCCTATTTGGTCGTCTCGGAAGTAATTTCCAGTCATCATCAAAGTTCAACTTGTACTCAATACCAGCATGCGGATTGTACTTTAGTGCTGAAATGTCATTGACATATGGCTCACCCACTTTGTTTCCTGGACGTATTGACTTATAGTATTGAATTTCAGAAAAATCCTTGAAAAAATCATGACATACATATTTTACTTTGTGCTGTCCTTGTTTACCGCACCTAGCTTCTTTTATAACTTGAACATAATTAGCTGGAAAGTACAGATCCCTATTTTTCTTTCTTCTCTCTATTGTAGAATGAACATTGTCACATTCAATTTGCGTGTGGCCTCTTACTAAATATTTCTGCATAATCGCTGTTCCATCACAATGCTAAAATTCTGTAAAACATTTGATAGCACAGTATTTCTATTCTGACAACAACAACCATCACTGTACAATATTTTATCCTTACTTTTGTCGCAATCTTTTATTTCTGTATCCAAGAAATCTGCAATGCACGTGCCGAAAACATTAGCATCCAATCCCCCTTCACCTTCGTGCCAAACTAGCAAACTACTGGCCATCTTCTAAATTGTAAATAGTGAAATTGTGGCATGCTAATTTTTGCTTGAAGTAGAGAGAACTTGCTTGAGTAGCAGGCACTAGTTGCACCGCTTGCACATCCATAGTAAAGACACAAATTTTTCCTTCTTTTTGTCGAAAGATTTTTCTTGTCGTGCTCTCTCTTTCTTTAACTGATGAGCATTATAATCAACATCTGAAACATTACCGATCTTGTGGGAAAAGCACAGATCACATTCATCTTTCTCTGCCAGCAACAGGTTCAATGTTATTATAGTTGCAGTCTTCTTTAAATACCCTATACAGCTCACTGTAAGATGAGAAGTGTGGCTCCAAATAAAGCTTCGAACTAGAAGATCTGCAATATTGGGATGGTAGTTTCGGAATTTTGTCGAGAAATTTAACAACATTATCTCTCATTACGCTATTTCCTTCTTTGCATACTTCCTTTGATTTTGAATCTTCCTCTAGGGTCACTTTCACCTAGCTTCTAACAGACCATTCACAAATCCCTAATGTTGAAAGGAACATTTCCTAACACAGAGGTAGTACATCATCCTTTACTTTTAAATTGTATTGAAAACTGAAATTTCTTCTTGATATTCCCGTTTTTGTTTTTTGTTTAACTCCTTTCCTGTTGACCAAAGTAGCAATGTAAATTTTCCTTTGATCCCAATTCATGTTTGACCAGAAAAGCTTAAATACCTCAGCTCTGTCATCCTCTGATATAGCAGATCACTTCCTTTTGTTTTTCGACTTCGTACAGAGTTGAGATGAACACCGTGGTCCAATTACACGTAGTTCTCTTGTTATTTCAATTTTATTTCCATTTTTTACTACCACAGCTCTTATATTTTTCGCCCTTCATTCTACAATTCTTTGCTTTATTTCTTTTCCACAACGCTGGATCTGTTTTTCCTTTCTGAGCACGTTTCTTCATTGTAACTGATTCTTTTGCAATGCTTGTTTCCGGTATTTCTGGGACTTCAGTATGTGTAGATAATTGTAAGTTATCTCTCTCGGCAGAGCTCTCATTTTCTATGATAGCATTACATTTATTTGTAACTTCACCATGTTTAATTGTTCCCTGTTGACTTTCCCTTTTGCCTTTAATTATTTTGCTTGTAACATTCTTCCGGGTTGTATTACTTACTGTCTTTCTGTTTTTTCTTCTGGGTGCTGGATCATCTGATTCTTCAGAAATGGAGTCACTTGTAGGTTCATAATCTGTGCTCGAATCTTCAAAGTCGCTTCCTCTATCTGGCTTATAATTGAAGCATTGTAACTTAAATACTTGTTACATGCTTTTGTTGTGTTTTGTGGTGGTGGTGATACCTCTGGTGATGGTAACTGCGGTGACAATACTGGAGTTGCAGCTGATGAGGATGATTTTCCAGACAGTTGTAGAGCCATTTCAAGCATCCTTCTCCCTCTTGATTCATAATGTGTATTAGATTGCAGTTTATTATCCTGAAATATTCTAATAGAGCCCTGAATTGTTACACAGTTTTCCATTATGAACTACGAAAATGCATTATTTTCTTTTGTTTGAGATTGATGTATTGAGTTTCTATCCAGATATTACAGAATTACTATAAACGTATTGAGATCGTGCAGAGAACATTTCGTAAAAAGTCTAACTTTATTTTGCAAAATAATATTGCTTTAGAATTACAAATATTTTATTACTTACCATGTTGAGGAGTAACCAGCAAGTTCTTCACATCTGTACTGAATACTACACAGCACGGGAATGAACTTGTATCTAGTGACTCAATGATGAAATACAGTAGTAAGAAGCGGAAAAATTACAAAGCGGTAAATGCGTCTGTGAAATACGAGTATTACCAACCTATGATTTCAATGAGGTGGCACCAAATAAGTGTACTACGATAACTCGTATTTTGAGATACGAGGTTTAGCATCTTAAATTTTAAACATCGCGAGTTATGAGGTTTTGATACTTTTACACTGTGTCGCTATTATGCACAATATTGAGATGCGGGTTCTTGCATCTTGTGCGGAATGCCTTATTTTATACCATGAAGCTAAAATCTCAAAATCGTCAATTTTTGAGATACGAGGTTTTGCTATCTTAACGACGATATGTCAAAATAAAGAGTAATATTTCTAAACGTCCCTTTATTCTCATCCTGCACATTCTATCGTTTATTGGTTCAAAATACATAAAACTCATTCTTACTTTGGTGTCAATAATAAAACCAGTACCGCCCAGGCCTGTTCTTTTCTTTGGACCACTACAAAATATTGTAAAATTCTTCTTGCAATTTACCTTATATTTCAAAGCTTCGTTTGCTACCTCCATCAGTTGCCCTGGCTGCAACATGGATTTAATATTCCATGTTGCTATTGTAAACAAGCTCTCATTACATTTTTCATTTCCAGGTCGTTTTCCATTTAATCTGTCATGTTTCATTCCACATTGTGAAGGTTTCGTGACAAGAAGTTTTTTCTGAGATAAGGTCGTCGGCCTTAAGCTCAACCCTTTTACCAGTGGGACTGGGAATTTTTATTTCGGGGTACCCTTCCCCTGGGGCGTTGTCTTCACCACGACTCAAGGAGATCTCCCTTCCCCTATATAGGTATTCAAAAGTTGGTTCCACAGTATGACAAATGTTTCAATTCCGGTGGTGAATACAATGAAAAATAGCTGAACACTTCCTGCATCTGTTGGAATATATATGCCCATGAAAATGTGTTTTGTTCTGTAAACAGCCCCAGGGAAACTTACTTTATGGACGTGCCTCATACATAGCATACTAAAAGTGTTCTATTCATTTATTTGTTGCAGCCATCACATCTGCATAAAATGCTTTGCATCATCAGGGACTGAAAAGTTTTTCAACATCCCCTTTTTTCTGACACATGGTTTAATTTGGGAAATTCATTTTTTTCCACAAACACTTTTGAGTCTTTAACACCTTTCTATAGCACTTCATATTCAATGTCTGATCCAAAATAAGTAGATTGAAAGAAGCACTTTTTTTACTTTCCCCTTTAACATTTCCCTTTGTAGTGCAAGAACATCTGCTGCCGAAATCTGAAATGACAATTGGGATCTCAATGGCAGACTTGAAGCCTTCTTAAAATCCCGTATATTCCAAGCTTGACCAAGCATTTGTATCTCTACATGTTTCTTCATTATGTCGCAGTTGAGGAGAAATAACGTCTTCTTTAATCCTCTAATCCTTCTCTATTCCCCCAAGTACCTGATCAGGGGGCATGTAACTATGACCAGGTACCAACGATTAATGCAATGGTCAGTGTTGCCACATGAAAAAATTTGCCTATCCTTTATTCACCACAGATATCGGATTTTGATAAAACACCTTAACCATAGACATCGGATTTTGCAAAAACTACCATTTTTCTACCATTTCTGAGTGGAATAGATATTGGAATATGAAAGAACCAGTATAACCATTGGAAAGGCAGCTACTTAAACTATATGAAACAATATATACCGGTATCTCAATTTCATCAAAACCTGCACTTATCGGCTTTGGAAAAAATGCTTTGGTTTCTTTTTGATCTTTTAAGATATTTTTCCAAAGCAAAGAGAAGACAGCTTCATTTCTTCAAGCACTTAGAGTGTACGTTCTTCCCGTTGCTGTAGTTGGATCCACTGTTTGCGAAAGAGTGTTTCCTGGAACATCTAATAAATCTCTTGGTTGTGGATAACAAAAAGAACAGGCTGGACCTTTTGGGTGTAAAAAAATTATTCGGTACATGCCATTGTGTTTTTCTTCAATGCATCCCAGCCACCAAGAGTAATCATATGCTACTGTCAAAAAGCCAGCAGCAATGTTTTTCAAATCTGTCACACCAATTTGGTTCACTGTTGTCACACATTCAAGAGATTCATCAAGGCTGAAATGATAAGGCTTGACAGTAATTTGACTCTGTGTGGGGTTTATATGAGTGAAACTTTTGTGTTACCACAATCTCTTTTGATTCACTGAGCAGAGAAATAACCATTCTTTAGTCTCTTGGTAGTCTTCTGTTGTGCAGTATTCAAAGTCAATGTTTTTTATATTTTCCAAGGCAAATTCATAAAGTTCTTTGTGTGTTAAAATTTGTTGGTCATATGGCCTTTGTAAGCTGGCTTTAGCAGCTAGCCGCTTAACAGTCCTGCCAAGGCCATCACATGCACTCTTGCCATGGGATGTTGCAATGAAATCCCACTCTACCTCAACTTCGAAATCTGTTTTATGCAAGCATAAATTAAGGAAATTTTTCTTATTCTTATACTGGGCACCGCTCTCATCAGAAAAGTAAGTGATCTTTATAAGTGCAAAAGGCAAAGTTTGCTTTAAGATTTCTAGCAGTTTTTTTCTAGAATAGGCCTACATAGAAAGCGACCGTGTTATGTTCCAGGCAATCTGATATAAAAACATACTGCAGGTGTTTTAGTTTCCCCTCCCATTTATAATATATGATGTACCCTTCATCATATACCCATAAAAATATACAAAATCACAGCATTATGAAAATGACCCTTGCACCATATCAAAAGTACAAAAAAAAGATATATATATATATACACACAGTGAAGGAAGTGGGAAAAATCCAGAGGCGGTATGCTATCCCAGACTTTTTTCCTAACATACCTCAATTTAAAAAAGCACATCCCCTCCCCGTATGGTGTTTTTAATTAACTTCCTCCATGAGTAACCAACCCTGCTTTTTAGATGATTGCCAAGCAGGAGTACAACACAAGACTAGAACATTTTGTACTGTCGATTGACAGATCTTTATTTATTTATTTATTTATTTCACATTAGTGAAACCACCAATAACAGCAGTGGGTGTAGGCTTGCTGACCACATGCCCCCAATCCTGCCATCTGTGTATGGTAGATGAGCAGCGGTCGGATAGTAGACCTAGTCCCTTCAGGGATGTAGTGCCATTGAGTATTAGTTTATTTATTTCAATAAAGATATTTTAAAAGTATTTAAGAACTATTTAAACAACGTTTTGTTACGGAGAAATATTTTTAAAATATAGTATCTTGTGGTATAGTTATTAAGATGGCAATAAAGATCATCACAAGTTATAGTGATGAAAACGTACAAGTGGGTGAATAATCATGAAGAGTACTACGCCACCAAGTTAAATCTGCACGGCAATAGGGGAAGTGTTTCGGCGCTAGTGTCGCCCAGCTACGGAAGGGATGTAGGGGTGGGTGGGTGGCGGATACCTAAACACGTGCGAAAGATCATAACATGGTTGCCAGACTATTCATTTGGACTGCGGACGTGGAAGATGTCAGGTCATTTAAAAACACAGTAATTCTCAGCACCTCTGTTCCAGCCAAGTAACCCAACACCGTGGACAGGAAGTGGCAGCGTGGCGGCGGGGGTGAAAGAAGGGACAGCTCATTTTCCCCAGTTGGGACATGGTTGCCAGACTATTCATTTGAACTACTGTAGTCGAAGATGTCAGGTCATTTAAAAACATAGTAATTCTCAGCGCCTCTGTTCCAGCCAAGTAACCCAACACCGTGGACAGGAAGTGGCAACGTCAAAGGAGGGAGATAGCGGTGGAAGACACATTCCTAACATATTTTCTGCATGCAAAGATAACTTGGTGGCGTAGTAATTATTATATTATTACTCAAAGGAACTTAAACAATTTGTATTAAATAGCAATCGATTTTCAGTGACAGTATGCTATTTAACCATTAAAACCAGTGCCGGTATGCCACTGGACATTTAAAACTAGTGCCGGTATTCCATACCGGCGCATACCGCCTCACTTCCCTCACTGTATATACACATTCCAAAAATGACCCTTGCACCAAAACGGTTATTTCTCATGTACTATAATGCTCTCTAAACTTAAATAGGCCAGCAGAATTTTCCCTTCACCGCTCATCAATCGCTCGTGGTGCAGTGGCGGTTTCTCCTATAGTGCTGCAGTGCTACAGCACACAGCTTGTTTTCTGCTCGTCGTATAATGTTATTTTCAAACGCAATACTATATTTTCTTTTACTTAGATTTTGAACTTGGTGCGTCCACATGAGAATTCCTTAGCTGTTATGTTGCAGAATCAAAGTCGGTAATGTGAATATTATCTTTCCCGCCTCGTGAATGCATGTTGCAAACAGCACATCTCTCGTAAGGTGTGACGTCATGCTCAAGCTTGTCAGTATGGCGTGTAAGCTGGTTTCAACATGCAGAACGGGCTGCCGTTGAATTGCGTTCACGAGATTTTGAGGATAATACTACTACTAATTTCTTCACGTCTCACTGGCACGCTGTGATCTCGCTGACACAAAACGACACTTGCCGCGACATCTGTTGGAATATAGATGAAACTGTAGTTCTGGTTTTAGCCACTAGAAGCATTATTGATGGAGCGTTCCACTACTCGAGCTTATAATTAAAAACAATTTGGTAGGAACATTCTCTGAAATAACAAAGCTTCTCAGGATTATAGTCACCACTCCTATGACCACAGCAGAACCAGAAAGATGCTCTTCTACCCTGAAGAGGATAAAGACATTCCTAAGGAATAATTGTCACAAGAACAGCTCTTGCAATGCTTTCCATAGAGAAAAAGATAATTGCAAACGTGGATGGATTCAACACGAAAGTCATTGATAACTTCTGTGGTAAGAATGGACTTCACTCTGAGACAGTAATTATCAAGGCCCGGATTCTAATGACATGTCATTTTTTTTTTTTTTTTTATATTATAGAATACAGCATGTTCTATTACTAAGTTAAGTAATACTACATGCTAATTTGACTTCTTTTCCTCAGCAATTATAATATTTGGTAGCTAATGTTCTTTACCTGATACTATTTGTTATAGTTTACCATTATTAGTTGTGTTATATTGTTCTTATTGCAAACGGTGCTATGGTGCTTGCAAACGTTGTTAAGTATTTTATGTATTTCACTCCTAGTTCAGCCTTCGAAACTGGCCACTTTCCACCTTTATTATTTACACACGCTATCAACTTCTTTCTTTGAGCTTGTAATTTGTCACATACATATATTACGTGGTCAACTGTTTGGTCCCCGGTTCCACACACGCACGTTGCACTGTCCTTAATTTTGAAGTGGTAGAAGTAGCTGTTGATTCTTCCATGTCCGGTTAACAGGGTGGTCAAGTTAGGTGTCATCCGTAGTTTGCATTTTAGTCTGTCTTGGACGCTATGGAAGAATGACTTGGTATGGAGCCCTTTAGTAGTAGATTCCCATTCTACTTTCCATCTTTCCTCAGAGATGGCTGCTAGTTGTTTCTTTACTGCACTTAATGGAATGTTTGCGTAACTACCCTAGTAGCACACTTCGTTGGCCTAACGGAGGGATTTCGTTGGCATGGTTGGGATATGTTGGGAAAACGTTCGTTGTAATTTCCTCGGTTAGCCCACGTTACGTTTCCGTTGCGTCATGCGCCAAGTCCTACCGTTGGGGTTATGACGTTAGGCCAACGAGGGCTCTTCCTACCGTTCCTACCGTTGGGGTTATGATTGCTGGCCCAACAATAAATCTCGTTGTAATGTGATCGCATTTTTGTTAAAATTAAAAAGTGTTGAAACAACATTATAAGCGTTAAATTTTCATTTCCTATAAAATAAAACAGTTTTAATTCATTAATTATTCGAGCTCTTTGTGCACGTTACATGATAAAAATTTACTTCGCTCCACCTCTTCCTGCTAGTCTTCGGCAATTTCCGGCGTAGTTCGGGTCATCACGAACACAGAACAGAAACGAAGACATGAAGAGACAACAGTTATTCGCCATCTTGATATGTTGAAGAATCCGAATGGTGTTTTTACTTCTATTAATATTAGGGCTCTTTATTTGTTCTCTGAAAATAACGTTATCATATATTCACTTCAAATATTCAAAATACGAGATGTATATCCTTCTTACTATTTATCATGTATTACACATCTCTGTAGTAAATAGGCTAGAAGAATTCTCGATTTCTATTTCAACCATCACTAATAGCGTAGTGGCTAAAGCGATAGACTATAACGCTAGCGGTTCCGAGATCGAATCCCCATAGGTGCGAATTTTAAACGATAGAAATAGGTAGGTAGGGTGAAGGAGAGAAGGTAGTTAATAGGGAAAAGAGGAGAAAAGGGATGCGAAAGGGAAAATAAAAAATTAAATTTTGTGTGCTTCTAGTATTTCCGCCAGATGTCTCTGCGCTGCGCTGCGTGGTAGTTCCACCATTACCTAATAGGTGTCTCTCAACTGTTGGGATTTTGTTGTATATTGGTTGGCTACAGTTGGCAGTTGGTTGGATAAAACGCTTCTTGGCAACCGAACCCCGACGGACATTCCTAACCGTTGACCAACGAAACATGGCGATCATTCCCCAACATTGGCCCAACGATCTGTGCTACTAGGGTAATCTGTAGGTCAGCGTTGCTTGCTGAATGCTTCGCCAGTCGGTCTGCCATCTCGTTCCCATAGTTCCCGACATGTGCCTTCACCCAGCTGAAGTTTACATGCCAGCCGTCATTTTGCAGTAGTCGCAGTAATGACATGTCATCTTTTTATTGATGCTGCATAGACATTGCCAACTTGTGGATAAATCCTAATCATGGCCTCTAGATTATAGAAATGCATTTTTGTTAGGTCATTTTTTGTCATTTTATGCAATTTTATATTTTTAAGGCACTTATTTCAATTTTAGGTATTTTTTTGTCATTTTCGTGTCATTTGCTTCCTTATTTAGTCATTTTCATGTATTTACATTGAGTGTATTAACTTTTTTTTCGTCGCTAGCGGTGGTGTCTTTGAAGTGTTGTTTCTTTAATGCAAGAAGGAAACATTCGGCGTTAATGTGTTGACATGTCTCAGTCGGAAGTGAGAATCAAAGAAATGCCAAAATTTTGTATTATATTAATATTGTTATTAGATTGACTTGGCACCAGAGTCTGCCACCTGCTTGGATCTGAGAGTGCAAACTACTGTTTGCCCTCAATAAACAACAACATAATCCGGCAGACCACAATAGGATGTGCCGAATTTTGACTCACCAGTTCCTCAGTGCCAGTATAAATTTCCGTGAGAAAAGAACATTCACAACATTACAGTTTTTACAATTATGCACAAACTAGTATATCACTTTGTGTGAACAATAATATTTTTTTTATAAATAAAATGTCAGTTTTAGGTCTTTTTTTTATAATTATTAAGTCATTTTCTTTCTTATAATTTAGGGTCATTTTATAGGTCATTTTTTAAACAATTTTAGGTCATCAGAATCTTGGCCCTGGTAATTATGTAAGTAAGCCTACTACACATTTATTAAATATTTTAAGTTTGCTGTATGAAATGGTATTTGCAGCACACTCTCGTTTTGAGCCACGAGCCGCTACTGTCGTGGTGTAGTGGTTAAGGCTGCTGGTTACAGTGGTTGTGGTCATGAGTTCGTATCCCGGTCTATCCAAAATTTACTGTTAGGTCCCAAATAGGTAGGTAGGGCAAGGAGAAGGTGAGAGAAAAGGAGGAAGAGAGAGGAAGAGAGAGGAAAAGAGAGAAAGAGAATAAAGGAAAAATATTTTTTTCCCCAGTTTCACCTTTTGCTTTACTAGCAACGCCATCTAGGAAACATTCAAAACCCTAAACCCCTCCTTCCCAGGTAGGTCCCATTAGAGAGTTGGTGGGAGAAGCCTAGTGCACGACCTGAAATTGCTTTTTTCGAGAACTTCGAGAACGGTAAGTTTGAATGAGCCCCAGATCCCTTTCCTGTTTTTCTTTTTTTGGAGATTTTGCGCTTTTGGAGGCGCAGCCCCTGGACCCCCTTCCAGGCTTCCATCAGACCCCTTCACACTGGGAGCTTAGAGCATGGTACTTATTATAAACAGTAACGGGAGGAACCTATCCACGTAACTAGATAGAGAACATGCATATACATAGAACTATTGGTAGCACTCGATTTAAGCCTTTGCGAGAATGGCCTATGAAATGCAAGATCATCAGCCAGCCAATGGGAGTGTTGGCATTCAACCTTTGGGTCGTGTAACCACTATGAACAACTCACGTGGATTTACAGTAGAGGGGTTTAGTTTTCCGCTTTGCTGGATTTCCACACATGATGTTCAGAGTTGTTATGCGGGCTCTGGCTTACAGACCAACACTCCCATTGGCTGCCAACGACCTTGCATGTCATTGGTCCGTTCCATGCAGTTGTTACGTCAGGTGTAAAGGGGGAAATAATATAATAAAAATCTTTTGGTTAGGTTAGGTTAGGCGTGTTGGCTCAGGTTTAGAAAGGGTTTGGGGCAGAGCCCTCAAGTAAGAAAAAACCGTTAGGTTAGGCATGTTAACTCAGATTTAAAGGGGGTTTGGGGAAAATAAATAATGTTTGGTTAGGTTAGGTTTGGTTAGGTTAGCTTAGGAATGATAGCTTAGGTTTAAAGGAATAAAGAAATAAAAAATATGTTAGGTTTGGCTTTGTTAGCAACAAGAATAGTTATTTTGGTTTGATGGGGTAAGAAATAATTGAGTTTTAATCCGAGTCTTGTAGAGGCCGTCAAGATTTTATACCCCGGTGGTGTTCTAGACAGTGATAACGACAGCTACGGACCAGCACAGACAACCATCATGTTGGCAGCCCTGATTCCAGCACCACATGACCCATCGGCTTCTTCTCTGCATGCATGTCTGCGCTGACTCAAGCAGCCAATTCTAATGTGTGCACTTTCTTTTCGAGCACCAACTATACCTATATTTAAAATATTCTTAGAAGCAAAAGGTGCCTAGGCCTATATATGGATTCTAAAACTTCTGAAGAATAATATTACATGAAATTTGGCCGTTTTCGTGTGTAAAAAAAATATTAACCAATCCAGCAAAGTGGGAAACTATCCCCCAGTAGAGTGCGAAAACTACTACCAGTACCAATGAGGAGGTGGGGGGTAACTCTCGACATATAACCTCCCTGAGATGCTAATTATTAATTTGATCTCAATGGTAATAGTTCAGAATTAAGAAATTCCATTCTTACCCGAGCCACAAACAACAAAGATGAACAGTGCGAGCAATCCAGGTCCGACGGGATATTTTTCATCTTGTGGTTTCTGCAACAGTGAAAACAAACAAAATTAGCCAACAGAGTTATTTGATTTATATATTGAGCAGAATTTCTTTTGACTCTAAAATATCAATAACATCCAACAAATATTGGTTATCTTCAACAGCACATCTGTATGCAAGCAACTAAATACAGCATGTCACACATTTGTTCTGATAACCACCCACTTTTGAGGTTAAGGGGTCAATTAAATCTCACCACAGTGTGTAACTACCAACCCCGCGGACATTGAAAGTTTAAAATCTTGAGACTATTTTAGAGCGATAATAAACATTTCACTAATCCAAAATGTTCTGATAATTATTTATAAAATTAGATGATATCTTAGATATAAATTGACAGTTGTTCCATATGCACAATACTTACAGACGACTTGGGTACATTTCCTCGCAAAGTGACGTTTTTACTTGCTTTCTCGTTGGCAATTCGCATCCTCTGTTTTGGTGCCATTTCGCCACAAATTAAAATTTCGACAACCAGATAAAAGCTCACAGAAACGTACAAATAACTTGTAAAAATAACTTAATATTCCTGCCACCTGCTCGAACGAATGTTGACGTAGAAAGGAAATTGTGTGGCCACACTGCGCTGGTAGTTTTGCGCATGACGGAAGCCACTCACTTTCGAAATATAGTGCTTCTTGTTTTGCCAATGAAACAAAAAAATGTGATTTTATATGTAAATAACTTTGTAATTAATTTCGAAAATTTTGGGGGAATTTTATATAAGTGTTATTATGATGTGTTGAAGTAAAGTAGACCACATTCCTGGACACCACGTGGTTGCATTGTTTTGACACGTCATAAATAGTACACTGAAATCGGCTTGGAATTTTACTTGAAACGTGTCAGACACGTAGCCTGTCTTGTGAACGTAAAGCCGAAAAATTAAAATAATGACATGCGTAATATGAATTTTTCTTGATATTGTAATAACTATCGGTATGTAAAATACAGTAATATAAAACTATTAAGTTATTATTATTATTTTTTTTTATTTATTTATTATTATTTTTTTTTTTTTAATCTTTATTTCCTTTATCAGCATGCCTCATTACCGTGATAATATTACATGCATCACATAACCTATTTACATTAGAAATACAATATTACATATTACATTATTACATTTTTTACATTTTTCAACTTTGTTCGTTCACATTTCTTAATGTTCTAGTGCAGGGGAAGACAGAAGGTTGCTCTGTGACGTCACTGCTTTCTGCTCTCACTGCTCGCGTTGTACCTCTGCGAGGAGTATGTGAAATGTAGGCATCAGTGAACAGGGGGGAAGAGAGGGGTATTAGTATTGCGGGCAGGGGGAATTTAGGGGGTTAGAACTTACGTAATACGTGTTTCCGAGTTAATGAAACATCAATCGATTTTCTTGATAGTTTATCGGTTAATTACAGCACAGTAGTTTAACATATTATAAATGATTCTATTTTTCTATTCTGTGAGAACAATTGCCTTTCCACAAAATCTATGTTCTTTGACAAAAATAGACAATACTATCATTTGAATTAACATAATTCACTACTATAAAAATAATTTAAAAAATGAACTGAATTAATTACCATACAAGCTCGTCTGCACCTTAGATGATACAAGATTACAGTAACAATTTTCTGACTTTCCTGTCTCTTTTTTCTTTAACAAGTTTATCAATGTTGGGACGTAATGTTTGAGCAATATTTAATCGAAGACTACATTTAGGTTGTGATTTGACAATGTACCGGTACTTCTTGATTTGAGCTTTGCACATTTCATTAGTGAAAAAAATTGTTCGGCCACATATGTCGATCCAAAATTACATAATATTCGTGCGGCAAGTTTCGGGAATCTGGTTTCAGAGAAATTTCTGTAAAAGTTACCCAAGACCACTTTACGTTCGTATTTGTCCTTTAACAGATCGTCGCATTGTAAGTTTAGCAGTTCCAACTGATACGGGCAAGGAACGTCTTTGATATTAACTAAATATGGGGTAGCAAAAAGTTTAAATATTGGAGAAAGGTTTTCCACATCCTGAAACCTCGATTCGAACTGAAGAAGAATGTTTTGCAGAACTAACACATGTTCTGCAGAGAGAACACTATCAGGATCGCATCTTGCATTAACTTTGAAAAATGCTCCGTATTTCCAACCAGAAGTTGTTCTACCCACAGAGCTAAAGTGAATAGGTCCTCTAGTACCTAAATCTAGCGTACTCTAAACACCCCTACTACCGTGCGCTCTTGCTGACGTCACACACATGGGATCCGCATGCTCTTGCTCCACAAACGTCATCACAAGACGTAGTTGACTTCCCCTGTTCTAGTGAAACTGTTCACTTGTCCTTTCTTTAAACCTTATCATATACTATTGATCTTAGGTATTTCTTGAAGTGTCTTAAGTATTTTTTTATAAAATCTTTCTTTTGCGCTGGCCACGTTCCTCCAACTTTGAGTATTTCTTCTTTCAATGTTTTTCTTGCTTCTTGCTGCATTTCACAGTCGTACAATAGATGATCCACCGTCTGTGTTTCTTTCCGACAGGGACAGTTCGAATCGTTGGCGATTCCTATGCGATAGAGGTGTGATTTGTTTTTCCCATGTCCAGTAACTATTGCAGAAAACTCTGATGATATGTCAAATTTAAGTTTTGATCTTTCTCTAACAGATGGGAAGAACTCCTTACAGGTGGCTCCTTTAGTTGTGCTGTTCCATTCAGTCTGCCATTTAGTAGTTCCTTCTTCTTTGATCTGGGTAATAACTGACGATTTGGGTTTTTTTGTATAAACAATGGTTCCACTGGTTCCTGTCGCAGCTTCCTTCGCCAATCTATCCGGCATTTCATTGCCATGATTTACAACATGGGCTTTTATCCAGCCGAAGTGTACCGTCCACTTTTGTTCCCGTTTTCTTATTTTTTTCTCTTATTTGTGATATTATGTTTATTATTATTATTATTATTTTTATTATTATTATTATTATTATTATTATCTTATTATTATTTTATTATTATTATTAATATTATTATTATTATTATTATTATTATTATTATTATTATTATTATTATTATTTCAGATTTTCAAACAGAAGTAAATAACATTCAGTCAGATAATTGGGAGGACATCAAAAAAAGAATTACAGATGCATCAAACGCAACACTATCACTAGCTAAAAAGAAAAAATCCCTTTAGGCAGGCCTACAGGCTGAGGTAGATTTCAAAGTGCTTTTGGTTTAATTTATTATCGCTGCGCAGCACTCATCTTTTTTAGCCTTGACATGGCAAACCTGCAGTAAAGAGGAAGAGCCTACAATCATTTGTTTTGACAACAAGAATAGGATATAATATTCTGGGAGGCCGTGCGCAAGATCAGCAATGAATAAAATTAGCAAAGCCGCTAAACAAGACAAAATTATGATATTATAATAATTATTTTAAGTGTTATTATTTTCAAACATTAAAATCTCGCGTCATATGAGAGCTATCAAGAAACTATTCATTGATTTGTAGAGTACTCATCAAGAGCTTTTCAACGATACCCCACAAGACGTGGTTTCAAAAGTTTCGAATTTTCATCCCCCACCCCCACCCTCACTCGAACCCCCGAATCGTTGGTGTCACTGTGAACTCCATAGGGAGTACTCTAATTTATTCAAACAAAGTTTCCCTCTATACTTCATAGGGGCCGAGATATACATTTTTTAAAAATTTCAACCCCCTTCCCCGACCACCCCCTTGGGCCAATTTTGCTCATTAACGAACTTGTCCGAACTATTGGGCCTAGAAATAACATATTAAAATTTGGTTCAAATATCCTTCAAAATTACGGCCGCTATCGTGTAAAGATATATATATATATATATCACAATTTTTTTTTTTTTTGAACGGGCGGTGGTTTCGTACTTAGGGGAGCATGAAACGTAAAGATATGAAAGAATTTTTCGAAAATCATGACATGGTATCCATTGCAATAGGTAGATTTTCTTCGAAATCTACCTAAAAACACATCTGGTGGAATGATGAATGTGAAGAAGCCTACAAAAGCGAGAACAAAAGTGGCATTCCAGCCAGTCCCTAAAAAACCAAGAAGAATATAAATGAGCACTAAAGACAGCAGCAAAAATAATCCGAAACCAGAAAAGAAAATTAGAGCTGATAGAAAAAAATTTCCAAACAAACAATAGCAGAGATTTTCACAAGAATTTTGGGAATAAGATGCAAGGATACAAACCCAGATGTAGTAACTTTAAAAATGAACAAGGTAAAATAATGCTAAGCAATAAGACAATCTAGAAATCATAGCCCAGTACTTCAAGAAGCTCCTAAATTGTCCGGACCCAGAAGAAACTTTTGATTTTAATGAGACAATCAATCAAGCACCCGCTTCAGAACCTCCAGACAAAAATGAAATTACAGAAATAATCAGTTCCTTGAAAAACAACTGTTAATGAAATTTGGAAAAGTGAGAAAATCCCAAGTGACTGGAAAAATGCTGTAATACATCCTCTCCGCAAGAAAGGAGTTGTAGGGTAGACCCAAACAACTACAGAGGGATCTCACTCGTACCTATGGTATATAAGATATTAAGTAAAGCACTATTAAACAGAATCCAAACAAACATAGAAAAAGAGTTAGTTTAGAACCAAGCAGGGTTAGGAAGAAGCTGCGCTGAACAAATCTTCAATTGAAAATCAAGTTTATTCAACAATACAAGAGGCACAAAATGAGATATAGTAGCAATATTTGTAGACTTCAAAAAAGCCTACGATTCAATTTGTAGAGAGTCTCTAAATGAATTCAAAGTAGACATCAAAACTATTAACATTGTTAGAGAAACATTGACGGACACCTTCTCAAAAGTTGGCTCTTAGGGGAAATGTCAGAAGAACTTGAAATTAAAATTGGAGTGAGACAGGAAGACGGACTCTCCCCAATACTATTCAATTGTGCACTAGAAAAAGTTGTGAGGGAATAGGTCAGAATATTGGAAGAGAAAGGAATCTTTAATTCAGTTGTAATAGGACCATCAAAGAAACAAATTGTAACAAATCACTTAGCCTTTGCTGATGATCTAGTGATACTTGCTCGAAATCCAGAAGAAGGAAAGATCAAACTATAAGAACTTGTTAAAAGTGCTGCAAAAATTGGGTTACAAGTAGGCCTATCTTATGAAAAAACAAAATGGATCACCAATATCAAAAATGCATCTGCAGAAATTACAGTATCTCAAAATAAAATAATCAAGAGGGTTAATAAGTTCAAATACCTTGGTGAAGCAATAACGGCAATAGCGATAGAAAAGGAGGGCATGAAAGCACGAGTTTACAAAATGGAAAAAGCATACCATGCAACAATGAATATATAATTAAGTTATAACAAAAAGTCATTATCCAAAAATGCTAAATTGAGACATTATAAAACTGTAATCTTACCAGAAGCTCTGTACGCAACAGAGTGTATAAACACCTTCTCAGATAGAAGAATAAGCAAAACAGAGAAGAGAGTTTTAAGGAAAATTATGGGACCAACTTGGGAGAATAACATATACAAACTGAGACCAGAAAAGGAGTTATACAAATAAACAGAAAAAATAGGCCATACTTTCAGGAAAAGAAGATTAACATTCTATGCTCACATTTTCAGAATGGAAAGAGACAGACTTACCAAACAAATTTTTGAAAAAACTAAACCAGCATTTTTCAAGGAAGTTGAAGAAGATTTGAAATCACTCTATATCAAAAAGAAGGATATTGCAAACAGAGAAAAGTTTAGGAAAGCAATATTTGATGGCGAATTTCCAGAGAAACCCAAGGAGAAAACGGGAGTAGGGGTATATACTCTTGAGGTAGTCCCGCCTTAACCTTGAGCTCCTCCAATCCCAACACCTCCTAAACCCATTTACGCCATCTTGACCATCTTGTCTTTCATATGAAACCATCCCCACCCCTCTATCATCCCCCAATCAAAAGATATTATCAAAATAAGATTAGGCCGATAAAACAGAAACCTGCATTACACAAAACATTAAAAAATTACATTTAGGCCCTTTTGGCACCCCATGGCTCCGCACTGTGCTGATCCCATTCCAACCCCAAAATAATAAAAATCTCATCCCCCTAAACAAAGTTATAGCAAATATAAGATTTGGTCGGTAAAGCAGAGACCTGCAATACCAACCTTGAAACAATCAAACTAAAAAATAATAAATAAAATTCACAGAAATAAATAAATGTTATACAAATGAGTTAGGCCCTTATGAATTAATTTTCAATCCCCTAAAGGGGTATTTTTTAAGAAATAAAAAATAAAAATAATAATTTTTTAGAATATATTATTAATTTGTATATCTGACAGAGTAGTAACAAAATTAAATAAATAAATGTTACACAAATAAGAGTTATGCCCTTATGAATTAATTTTCAACCCCACTAGAGGGGTAGTTTTAAGAAATAAAAATAAATATAAATTTTAAAATCTAGTAGTATAATGTTTAGGTGATAGAATTAAGACCATATGATCACCCGTAACAAGAGGGTGGTTTTCACCCCAACTACCAATCTAACCCATTTAAAATTGTTTATTCGACATATAAACATCTTACAGAGCAATATTAACTATCAGACACGATTTACACCCCAAAATTATTTAATTTTATGAGGGGGGTGGTTTTCAAGGTCACCCATGTTTTTGCCGATATGGACAACTTGAGCCACTGTAAATCGTCTGGAGGGTAGTTTTCACCCCCACTTGCAGTCTAACCCATTTAAAATTATTTTTTCGACATATAAACAACTTACAGAGTTATATTGACTATCTGACATGATTTACACCCCTAAATGATTTAATTTTATGAAGGGGGTGGTTTTAAAGGTTACACAAGTTTTTCCACAGATGGACTAGATAAGCCATTATAAATAATCTAGAGGGTGTTTTTCACCCCACAACCAATCTAACCCACTTAAAAATTATTTTTTAGATATTGATGCTTTAACAAGTGTCTAAGAACAGGATCTCAAACGTTTTATTTTTGCAAAAATGGACATTTTAAGCTATTATAAATGTTTTTTCGCCCCTAACTAACTTGCTTTGTTACGTCAAATGTATGAATAAGTACCACTATAGTCATAGTTAAACTGGGCAAATCCTAAAAATAAAATAATTTATGACAGCTAAGAATTCGTCACAGTTCCAAAGATCTGATTGGTATCCCATATCATTGGAGAGTTATATTTTATAGGATAGGATGAGAGGACACAATATGTATGCAAACAGAAAAAAACCATCTGTAAGAAAGAGTATATTGGAACCATTAGGACAAACACAACTGCAATCAATGCAAACTGCTTGTAAAATAAAAAAAGATATGGGAGAACGCAAGTGAAAACAAAGCAGAAGATAAAAATATCGTCGTCTTTGTATTAAAATTTTAAAAAAATCACATAATAAATACACAAATTATGATTGAACATATACATAGACAGAGGAAATGAAGCCATTTATACAATAAAATTACGAAACGATCATCCCTAACAAACTCAGAATTTATTGGTTTGTTATAGCAAATGTTAAACAGGGCAAAAATAAACCCCATCCCCACTAAAGCTAAACCCTCAAAATAATAAAATGTTATACCCACCATAACCGGATGAAGGCTCAGCAACTCCTAATTTATGACAATGACGTACAGGATAAAAGGAAAGGTTGAACGTACCGAATGGTACATCGTTCCTTTTTAAAAATAAAGACAAAGAAAAATGTTAGTAAAGATTGTTTATTTCAAGATTATCAAGTTGTACATTTTTATGTATCATAAGAAAGTTTATTTCATTCACAGATGGAGAATCATACAAACATAGTCTATTATTTGCACAATCTGTAGGATAGCTTGGAGCACAGATGTTCACATAATTAGTGAAAAGACCAACGATCAAAGTTTAGATACAAGTGATTTAATTTCATTAATCAATCCCTTTTTAGGTGGACAATCTATTCCAAATAGTTCAAGACTATTCTTAAAGGTATTAACAACGGTGTTGTTAAATTCACTATATTGTATTACTTTATTATCCTGGAAGAAGTATAAAAACCCATCTGTATACCTAAATACGTTATCTATTTTTGGGGGAATCCCGGGGAAAATATTCTTAACGTAATAATAGTTAGCTGGATTTACAGCACAATTGTCAATCTCTAAAACTAAACCATCATCATAAAACAGATATGTTATTCCTCGATACGTGTTGACACCAGCTGTCAAAGAGTTGTTTCTATTATCAAAAGTAGGTACAGGTTTAGGATAGCCGGATTGAAGCCTAAATGTTTGATGTTCAACGAGATACTGTTCAGTACCGACTATCATAACGATGTAGGAATTTGGTTTTTGATAAACAGCTGTCACATCAAACTCCTTAGGTAAGTGCTCTACCCAAGTGGGTATGAAAAAGGGAGAGTTTATTTCCCTATCTACTAAATCTATAATCCATACCCATTCTCTATAAAACACATATAATGCATTATTAACTACCATATATGTGTTAACGTTTTTCAGTTTACAGAGGTCAGGAACAATACTCGGCACAGGTCTACCGGATTCATACTGAGGAGTTGTTGATGGCGTAGGTCGAGGTGATGATGGCGTAGGGCGAGTCGATGAAGGCGTAGGTCGAGGTGATGATGGCGTAGGTCGAGGTGATGATGGCGTAGGTCGAGGTGATGATGGCGTAGGTCGAGGTGATGATGGCGTAGGTCTAGGTGTTGAAGGCTTAGGCCGAGGTGTCGAAGAAGGAAGCAGCGGTGGTGATGGCTGAGGTTTTGGTTGTGACGACGGAGGACCATATCGTTTCTTAGCTTCAGCAATATCATTACCGTTCAAATCGAGTGGTGGATGATAGGGATTGTAAAGTGCATACATTACAGCATTCTTATCGTTTACATGATGTATTCCCAGCGTGTGTCCAATTTCGTGAATGAGTACGTGATACAGACTGTTGATCTCGTCATCACCAGTGAAATTCGTTTTCGTAGACCATTGGAAGTCGTCGTTAATGTGAATTTCAGGACGAAAATCCTTATCGGGATAAAAGGCATGTGCTAAAACACGGTCATTTATCACGAAATCCTCAGTACAATCCATATCGAGAAGCTGAAATTTATGGTATCCTCTCTGATTAGTTATTAAGATATCTGGTTGTTTTATATCTCTTGAGAAAGTGAGGCCAGATATAGATGCCCATTTTTCAAAAGCCCTATATGCAATTTCTATAGCCTTTAGGTCCATGGTGTTATAATTCCATGTTAAATGTGTTTTGTTCCACTTGTTCAACTCTTCAGAGTACGTTATATCTGCAACTCCGCATCGCGGTGTCCTCATTAAAATCAAAGTGTCATTGTCTAACTTTGAAGATACATTAAGTCCATAATTAGCTTGAAACATGGCAAGAGCTTCTTCGAAAACTCGTTTGTCTTGTAGTGTGTTGCTCTTACACGATAGATATCCATACTGCTTTAGATAATTAATTGCCATTTCTTGATCGTCGTCGTCGTCCACCATCATCACCTCCGCCCAGCCACAGAGGGCAATCGTTAAAATAATTGCAAGCCGCAACATCCTGAAGTTCCAACAACATGGTCTCGGCAGTGATGCAGCCGCTTATATACCCTATCGATGACGTAAACTGTTGCAATCGACACCTCCCCTCTCCTCCACTTTCCTCTGATGCGAAGCAATTAACATATCTACAGCCTGAAACCAAAGAAGTGTTTAGAGGAAAAAAGGAAATCCTATTTGGTTACCATACAAAAAAACTTAACTGTGTTATACCTTTTGTGATGTCCTCTTAAATGTTTCACACTTGGTGTCACATTTTCTGCTCCATATTCCCATCAGAGGATTGGCAGGAATTAAACAAGTTGTGAAATGTTCCTCTCCCGTGCACACTTCCTCGTGGTGATTGAAGTCATGATCAAACTTCCGTTGCTGACCAGCAATCATTTTGTTTGACCGCCCGCATGGAAACACCTGAACTAATTCCTCGTGAATTTGGTCATACCCTTTGATTCTGGTAAATGTAAAGGGATGAACCACCTCCTTGATAACAACACCTCTGTTGTCATACACACGATAGGTGATAGGTCGCTCCTCGCTCTGCAACATTTGCCAACGTTCCATCGTAGCTGATCGTTGTCCAAAAGCAACAAGCCTTTTTATATATATCCTGGAAAGGGGAAAAAAACCTTCACGACCTTGTTACAAGAATAAAACTACGCCACAAAACCTTTATGCACAGTCATGGCCATCTTCCTCATGACGCATGATCATTATCATACTCGTTCAAGGCTAGTTATACTTTAATGCATTAAAGCCTTAACTTCATTGGCTGAAATAAAATGTCTGTCAGGTGTGGGGTTCGAACCCACGCTCCCCTAAGGGAACCAGATCTTGAATCTAGCGCCTTAGACCTCTCGGCCAACCTGACACTAATACTATATAGTATTGCAAACAAATAAACCAACGGGTGTATTCTGTCTTACCCAACCTAACACTATATCCCTCAGGTTCAACTAATTTAAACAATATTACAAAAACAGCTCTAAACGTTTCAGAATTCAAACAAAAAGACTTTAAACTAACAAAGAAATTATGAAAATAGTTATACTTTAGTGCATTAAAGCCTTAACTTCATTGACTAGAATCCGAATAAAATGTCTGTCATTTCACTAAACTGACAGATAACTTTTGTCTTGCTTTAACATTTCCCTCAGGTTCACCAACAGTATTATAAAATAATATGAGAAAGACTGTAAATTATCAAATTTAGGTATGTATCATATCTTACAGACTTTAAACTAACAAAGAAATTATGAAAATAGTTATACTTTAGTGCATTAAAGCTTTAACTTCATTGACTAGAACCCGAATAAAATGTCTGTCATTTCACTAAACTGACAGATAACTTTTGTCTTGCTTTAACATTTCCCTCAGGTTCACCAACAGTATTATAAAATAATATGAGAAAGACTGTAAATTATCAAATTTAGGTATGTATTAATCATATCTTACATGTCATACTTGTTGAGTCATGAATATGTGTCACTAAGAAAGGATTGCAACACAAGTTGAAATATTTAGAATACAGTTTTATTTAACTTTTCTTTCAAAAATGTACAAAATTGTGAGAAACGTTCGTGGTCCCTCCGAGGATCATCTCCCTCATTCCATTGTCCAAGTTCAACCTTGCAAAAAGCACAACGAACAATATCATCGTATCCCGTGTAATAAAATCCCTCGGAGGCCAAAAGCGTTGGATTCATGAAAGACACAGTCCATCTTCCATATGTTTTCAAACGATCACTTTCCTTTTTCATATCGAGAGCACGCCACTTTGTACGAGGACAAGCGTTCGAAGACATGATGACGTTTCTTCTTCACCTTCTGATCTTCAACTCTTCCAAGATGACTACGTATAGGCGATGAAAAGGAATATAAATTTGAACAAAAAAAAACAGAGAATTGGGTTGAAAATGGTTGTCTAATACTTCTTGTAGAGCTAGTAATCTAATATAAACATGTTGATACATGAGAAGCTCAGGATAGATTACTACAAAACAAGTATGATTATGTCCGGTCGACAGAGGATATGAAGTCTTTTATACATTAAATTGTGCACAAAAATTACGTAACAATATGACAAAAGCAGCTCTTCAATACTGAGTAGAGAGGCTCAGGACAGGTATCACCCGCAAAACATGATTCATCGTGAACAGCAGACAGAGGAATCGAAACCATTTATGCATTTAAAATGGGCAAAAAATAAAGTCAATTGTGCTAAAATGATGAAAAAACTACTAAATTAATCCACAAATCATGCTTCAACATGTCCATCGACACAGGAAATGAAGTTATTTCTACATTTAAAATTACGAAAGTCCTCTGGTTGGGTGACGGTAGGAATGAAAGAAAGACAAATAAGTGATGAAACAATATTTATTTTGTCACATGATATCGTGAACAAAACTGAAAAAATTAAAATGGGTCTTCATCCAAATTCTTAACACCATCACATTCTGTAGTGCACATGCCATATGTGAAGCAGTATGAAAAAAACATTTGACGTCACATTGTCTTAATTTACTCAGCTTAGGACAGCTGACATCATCAAGGTTAGTAACACTTCTTTGCAGTAGTTTTTCAAAAAATTTTGCTTTTTCTAGTCCCTTGCAATAAAGTTTGTCTTCACACTGTAAAGCACTCTCTAGTATAGATTTCAATGCCACATATGGTATGTATCCAAGCTGCCAAGGGATTCCGTGAAGATACGATTCTGCATACTCCTGACACCGAGCGTCCAGAAAAACATCAGCTGGCGGTTCAAGCATAAAGTGTCCAATTCTCCCATCGTGTGAGATCAGTGCCACCTCCTTCGCCACGAACTGCTTGGATTCAGACTGAAATCCCTGGACATCTATGATGACAAAATTATCATAAGACATTGGTAAAGATGTTAGTGAGAGTGGTATTATTCAATAATTCTATCGTGGAGAAGTAAACAGTAGGCTTCTGATTTTAACTCCTCGTTCTGCTACGAGTAGTCAATGACAAAAGACTGGCGTATGATTGATAAAGTCACTCCTTTTAAGTAGCGGACAGCTGACACGGTTTTGATAACAAAGAGCTATGTAATAATTATCATCCTCGTTTTCCAGAGTCCTTTGCTAGTTTGCCGCGCCCTTAACATTACCACCGTCTCTCCTAAAACATAGCGCTGCAACTAGCAAAGGACTCTGGAAAACGAGGATGATAATTATTACATAGCTCTTTGTTATCAAAACCGTGTCAGCTGTCCGCTACTTAAAAGGAGTGACTTTATCAATCATACGCCAGTCTTTTGTCATTGACTACTCGTAGCAGAACGAGGAGTTAAAATCAGAAGCCTACTGTTTACTTCTCCACGATAGAATTATTGAATAATACCACTCTCACTAACATCTTTACCAATGTCTTATGATAATTTTGTCATCATAGATGTCCAGGGATTTCAGTCTGAATCCAAGCAGTTCGTGGCGAAGGAGGTGGCACTGATCTCACACGATGGGAGAATTGGACACTTTATGCTTGAACCGCCAGCTGATGTTTTTCTGGACGCTCGGTGTCAGGAGTATGCAGAATCGTATCTTCACGGAATCCCTTGGCAGCTTGGATACATACCATATGTGGCATTGAAATCTATACTAGAGAGTGCTTTACAGTGTGAAGACAAACTTTATTGCAAGGGACTAGAAAAAGCAAAATTTTTTGAAAAACTACTGCAAAGAAGTGTTACTAACCTTGATGATGTCAGCTGTCCTAAGCTGAGTAAATTAAGACAATGTGACGTCAAATGTTTTTTTCATACTGCTTCACATATGGCATGTGCACTACAGAATGTGATGGTGTTAAGAATTTGGATGAAGACCCATTTTAATTTTTTCAGTTTTGTTCACGATATCATGTGACAAAATAAATATTGTTTCATCACTTATTTGTCTTTCTTTCATTCCTACCGTCACCCAACCAGAGGACTTTCGTAATTTTAAATGTAGAAATAACTTCATTTCCTGTGTCGATGGACATGTTGAAGCATGATTTGTGGATTAATTTAGTAGTTTTTTCATCATTTTAGCACAATTGACTTTATTTTTTGCCCATTTTAAATGCATAAATGGTTTCGATTCCTCTGTCTGCTGTTCACGATGAATCATGTTTTGCGGGTGATACCTGTCCTGAGCCTCTCTACTCAGTATTGAAGAGCTGCTTTTGTCATATTGTTACGTAATTTTTGTGCACAATTTAATGTATAAAAGACTTCATATCCTCTGTCGACCGGACATAATCATACTTGTTTTGTAGTAATCTATCCTGAGCTTCTCATGTATCAACATGTTTATATTAGATTACTAGCTCTACAAGAAGTATTAGACAACCATTTTCAACCCAATTCTCTGTTTTTTTTTGTTCAAATTTATATTCCTTTTCATCGCCTATACGTAGTCATCTTGGAAGAGTTGAAGATCAGAAGGTGAAGAAGAAACGTCATCATGTCTTCGAACGCTTGTCCTCGTACAAAGTGGCGTGCTCTCGATATGAAAAAGGAAAGTGATCGTTTGAAAACATATGGAAGATGGACTGTGTCTTTCATGAATCCAACGCTTTTGGCCTCCGAGGGATTTTATTACACGGGATACGATGATATTGTTCGTTGTGCTTTTTGCAAGGTTGAACTTGGACAATGGAATGAGGGAGATGATCCTCGGAGGGACCACGAACGTTTCTCACAATTTTGTACATTTTTGAAAGAAAAGTTAAATAAAACTGTATTCTAAATATTTCAACTTGTGTTGCAATCCTTTCTTAGTGACACATATTCATGACTCAACAAGTATGACATGTAAGATATGATTAATACATACCTAAATTTGATAATTTACAGTCTTTCTCATATTATTTTATAATACTGTTGGTGAACCTGAGGGAAATGTTAAAGCAAGACAAAAGTTATCTGTCAGTTTAGTGAAATGACAGACATTTTATTCGGGTTCTAGTCAATGAAGTTAAAGCTTTAATGCACTAAAGTATAACTATTTTCATAATTTCTTTGTTAGTTTAAAGTCTGTAAGATATGATACATACCTAAATTTGATAATTTACAGTCTTTCTCATATTATTTTATAATACTGTTGGTGAACCTGAGGGAAATGTTAAAGCAAGACAAAAGTTATCTGTCAGTTTAGTGAAATGACAGACATTTTATTCGGATTCTAGTCAATGAAGTTAAGGCTTTAATGCACTAAAGTATAACTATTTTCATAATTTCTTTGTTAGTTTAAAGTCTTTTTGTTTGAATTCTGAAACGTTTAGAGCTGTTTTTGTAATATTGTTTAAATTAGTTGAACCTGAGGGATATAGTGTTAGGTTGGGTAAGACAGAATACACCCGTTGGTTTATTTGTTTGCAATACTATATAGTATTAGTGTCAGGTTGGCCGAGAGGTCTAAGGCGCTAGATTCAAGATCTGGTTCCCTTAGGGGAGCGTGGGTTCGAACCCCACACCTGACAGACATTTTATTTCAGCCAATGAAGTTAAGGCTTTAATGCATTAAAGTATAACTAGCCTTGAACGAGTATGATAATGATCATGCGTCATGAGGAAGATGGCCATGACTGTGCATAAAGGTTTTGTGGCGTAGTTTTATTCTTGTAACAAGGTCGTGAAGGTTTTTTTCCCCTTTCCAGGATATATATAAAAAGGCTTGTTGCTTTTGGACAACGATCAGCTACGATGGAACGTTGGCAAATGTTGCAGAGCGAGGAGCGACCTATCACCTATCGTGTGTATGACAACAGAGGTGTTGTTATCAAGGAGGTGGTTCATCCCTTTACATTTACCAGAATCAAAGGGTATGACCAAATTCACGAGGAATTAGTTCAGGTGTTTCCATGCGGGCGGTCAAACAAAATGATTGCTGGTCAGCAACGGAAGTTTGATCATGACTTCAATCACCACGAGGAAGTGTGCACGGGAGAGGAACATTTCACAACTTGTTTAATTCCTGCCAATCCTCTGATGGGAATATGGAGCAGAAAATGTGACACCAAGTGTGAAACATTTAAGAGGACATCACAAAAGGTATAACACAGTTAAGTTTTTTTGTATGGTAACCAAATAGGATTTCCTTTTTTCCTCTAAACACTTCTTTGGTTTCAGGCTGTAGATATGTTAATTGCTTCGCATCAGAGGAAAGTGGAGGAGAGGGGAGGTGTCGATTGCAACAGTTTACGTCATCGATAGGGTATATAAGCGGCTGCATCACTGCCGAGACCATGTTGTTGGAACTTCAAGATGTTGCGGCTTGCAATTATTTTAACGATTGCCCTCTGTGGCTGGGCGGAGGTGATGATGGTGGACGACGACGACGATCAAGAAATGGCAATTAATTATCTAAAGCAGTATGGATATCTATCGTGTAAGAGCAACACACTACAAGACAAACGAGTTTTCGAAGAAGCTCTTGCCATGTTTCAAGCTAATTATGGACTTAATGTATCTTCAAAGTTAGACAATGACACTTTGATTTTAATGAGGACACCGCGATGCGGAGTTGCAGATATAACGTACTCTGAAGAGTTGAACAAGTGGAACAAAACACATTTAACATGGAATTATAACACCATGGACCTAAAGGCTATAGAAATTGCATATAGGGCTTTTGAAAAATGGGCATCTATATCTGGCCTCACTTTCTCAAGAGATATAAAACAACCAGATATCTTAATAACTAATCAGAGAGGATACCATAAATTTCAGCTTCTCGATATGGATTGTACTGAGGATTTCGTGATAAATGACCGTGTTTTAGCTCATGCCTTTTATCCCGATAAGGATTTTCGTCCTGAAATTCACATTAACGACGACTTCCAATGGTCTACGAAAACGAATTTCACTGGTGATGACGAGATCAACAGTCTGTATCACGTACTCATTCACGAAATTGGACACACGCTGGGAATACATCATGTAAACGATAAGAATGCTGTAATGTATGCACTTTACAATCCCTATCATCCACCACTCGATTTGAACGGTAATGATATTGCTGAAGCTAAGAAACGATATGGTCCTCCGTCGTCACGACCAAAACCTCAGCCATCACCACCGCTGCTTCCTTCTTCGACACCTCGGCCTAAGCCTTCAACACCTAGACCTACGCCATCATCACCTCGACCTACGCCATCATCACCTCGACCTACGCCATCATCACCTCGACCTACGCCATCATCACCTCGACCTACGCCTTCATCGACTCGCCCTACGCCATCATCACCTCGACCTACGCCATCAACAACTCCTCAGTATGAATCCGGTAGACCTGTGCCGAGTATTGTTCCTGACCTCTGTAAACTGAAAAACGTTAACACATATATGGTAGTTAATAATGCATTATATGTGTTTTATAGAGAATGGGTATGGATTATAGATTTAGTAGATAGGGAAATAAACTCTCCCTTTTTCATACCCACTTGGGTAGAGCACTTACCTAAGGAGTTTGATGTGACAGCTGTTTATCAAAAACCAAATTCCTACATCGTTATGATAGTCGGTACTGAACAGTATCTCGTTGAACATCAAACATTTAGGCTTCAATCCGGCTATCCTAAACCTGTACCTACTTTTGATAATAGAAACAACTCTTTGACAGCTGGTGTCAACACGTATCGAGGAATAACATATCTGTTTTATGATGATGGTTTAGTTTTAGAGATTGACAATTGTGCTGTAAATCCAGCTAACTATTATTACGTTAAGAATATTTTCCCCGGGATTCCCCCAAAAATAGATAACGTGTTTAGGTATACAGATGGGTTTTTATACTTCTTCCAGGATAATAAAGTAATACAATATAGTGAATTTAACAACACCGTTGTTAATACCTTTAAGAATAGTCTTGAACTATTTGGAATAGATTGTCCACCTAAAAAGGGATTGATTAATGAAATTAAATCACTTGTATCTAAACTTTGATCGTTGGTCTTTTCACTAATTATGTGAACATCTGTGCTCCAAGCTATCCTACAGATTGTGCAAATAATAGACTATGTTTGTATGATTCTCCATCTGTGAATGAAATAAACTTTCTTATGATACATAAAAATGTACAACTTGATAATCTTGAAATAAACAATCTTTACTAACATTTTTCTTTGTCTTTATTTTTAAAAAGGAACGATGTACCATTCGGTACGTTCAACCTTTCCTTTTATCCTGTACGTCATTGTCATAAATTAGGAGTTGCTGAGCCTTCATCCGGTTATGGTGGGTATAACATTTTATTATTTTGAGGGTTTAGCTTTAGTGGGGATGGGGTTTATTTTTGCCCTGTTTAACATTTGCTATAACAAACCAATAAATTCTGAGTTTGTTAGGGATGATCGTTTCGTAATTTTATTGTATAAATGGCTTCATTTCCTCTGTCTATGTATATGTTCAATCATAATTTGTGTATTTATTATGTGATTTTTTTTTTAATTTTAATACAAAGACGACGATATTTTTATCTTCTGCTTTGTTTTCACTTGCGTTCTCCCATATCTTTTTTTATTTTACAAGCAGTTTGCATTGATTGCAGTTGTGTTTGTCCTAATGGTTCCAATATACTCTTTCTTACAGATGGTTTTTTTCTGTTTGCATACATATTGTGTCCTCTCATCCTATCCTATAAAATATAACTCTCCAATGATATGGGATACCAATCAGATCTTTGGAACTGTGACGAATTCTTAGCTGTCATAAATTATTTTATTTTTAGGATTTGCCCAGTTTAACTATGACTATAGTGGTACTTATTCATACATTTGACGTAACAAAGCAAGTTTGTTAGGGGCGAAAAAACATTTATAATAGCTTAAAATGTCCATTTTTGCAAAAATAAAACGTTTGAGATCCTGTTCTTAGACACTTGTTAAAGCATCAATATCTAAAAAATAATTTTTAAGTGGGTTAGATTGGTTGTGGGGTGAAAAACACCCTCTAGATTATTTATAATGGCTTATCTAGTCCATCTGTGGAAAAACTTGTGTAACCTTTAAAACCACCCCCTTCATAAAATTAAATCATTTAGGGGTGTAAATCATGTCAGATAGTCAATATAACTCTGTAAGTTGTTTATATGTCGAAAAAATAATTTTAAATGGGTTAGACTGCAAGTGGGGGTGAAAACTACCCTCCAGACGATTTACAGTGGCTCAAGTTGTCCATATCGGCAAAAACATGGGTGACCTTGAAAACCACCCCCCTCATAAAATTAAATAATTTTGGGGTGTAAATCATGTCAGATAGTTAATATTGCTCTGTAAGATGTTTATATGTCGAATAAACAATTTTAAATGGGTTAGATTGGTAGTTGGGGTGAAAACCACCCACTTGTTACGGGTGATCATATGGTCTTAATTCTATCACCTAAACATTATACTACTAGATTTTAAAATTTATATTTATTTTTATTTCTTAAAACTACCCCTCTAGTGGGGTTGAAAATTAATTCATAAGGGCATAACTCTTATTTGTGTAACATTTATTTATTTAATTTTGTTACTACTCTGTCAGATATACAAATTAATAATATATTCTAAAAAATTATTATTTTTATTTTTTATTTCTTAAAAAATACCCCTTTAGGGGATTGAAAATTAATTCATAAGGGCCTAACTCATTTGTATAACATTTATTTATTTCTGTGAATTTTATTTATTATTTTTTAGTTTGATTGTTTCAAGGTTGGTATTGCAGGTCTCTGCTTTACCGACCAAATCTTATATTTGCTATAACTTTGTTTAGGGGGATGAGATTTTTATTATTTTGGGGTTGGAATGGGATCAGCACAGTGCGGAGCCATGGGGTGCCAAAAGGGCCTAAATGTAATTTTTTAATGTTTTGTGTAATGCAGGTTTCTGTTTTATCGGCCTAATTTTATTTTGATAATATCTTTTGATTGGGGGATGATAGAGGGGTGGGGATGGTTTCATATGAAAGACAAGATGGTCAAGATGGCGTAAATGGGTTTAGGAGGTGTTGGGATTGGAGGAGCTCAAGGTTAAGGCGGGACTACCTCAAGAGTATATACCCCTACTAACGGGAAGTAAATGAACAGAAGAACGGAAACAGCAACATCACGAAAGATTAAAGAAGTTTTGGGAAGATAAGAAGAAGACAACTGTTCCACGTGGTCCTAAGCTGGCCTAATCAAAAGGGGAAAAAAATAAAAATAATAATAATAATAATAACAACAACAACGATGATGAAGATGATGATGATAATGATATTAATGATTATGATGAAGCTTTATTCAATCCTATAACAGTTTACATTACTGCATGACAACGTTTGTAGAAGTTAACGCAACAAAACAGCAACCGAGCGTTAACTTCTACAAAACTCGTAAGGCTGAAGATGGTATAAATTATTAATACCGAAATGCACATCTCGACTATTATGAAGTGAAACTCCTCCAGCACATAGCCAGATATAAATATAAGTGTGGACCTCCTAACCTATCATCTACATCTTTACAAGACAAAGAATAGTGTATTCCTCTGCAAGGTTTGAGAAATTAATTATACGAATGTCAAACATACTTTATCTGTCAACGTGCAAGATTATACTTGTGAAATCATATGGACGCAATTCAATAAATTAAAGACATTCAAGTTCATTTTTATATAAGACTTTCGGCATGTAAAATGCTCTATTATCTGTACATATATTTTTAACTAAGCAACTCTAAATTTTATTATTTTATCAATAAATAGAAACAACAGATTTTACATACAAATGACCTGAAAATTGTAGGTCTACATTTATTACTCACTTATGTTGCCACAGGCACACAGGTCACTGAATTACACAATTTGTATGAAAATATTCAACAGTTTTAATTAGTATTAGAATTATGATCAATATCATACCGTATATTAATGTATAGACCTGTTTTCAACTAATAAAAAAGAACTACATAAAAAGCAGATTTGTCTCTCTCATTGTAAAGGTGGTCCACAAATATATATATAGCCTATCAGAAATTGACCAGACTAAATTTCTAAGTATCTACTTAAACAAAAATATTTCATGGGATGACCACATCTCTCATTTACAGGGGAAACTATCTTCTTTGTGTTATGCCTTTTGTATTCTAAGCAACATCTCGAATTTAGGAATAAACAAAATCTATTACTTTGGTTGTGTTCAGCCGGTGCTGAAGTATGGTATCATTTTTTGGGGTACAGGTAACTCTCCAAAAATGATTGAAGTTTTTAGAATTCAAAAAAATATATTAAAAATCATAGGTAAAGTTCCTACTAAAAACAGCAGTAAACCAATTTTCAAAAAGGTCAATTTACTGCCTCTACCATGTTTATATATTCTGGAGACTGATCAGTTCATACATTGTAATCAACAACTTTTCAAATTTAACCATGATCTCCATAAGTACAACACTAGAATTTCTAATAATTTACATCTCAACAATCACAGAACTACTAAATCCCTCAATAGCATTGCACATCAAGGAGTTAAACTTTATAACAAATTACCCTACCCTATCAAAAAATTAGAACCCAAGAAATTTAAACGCAAAGTAAGCTCACTATTAATGGATTTCTCAATCATTAGTGTAAATGAATTTCTTCAATCCTCCTTTAAAGATTCATAAGTCATCAAGGTAGAATTTTTTAAACAAGCATAGTACGAGGGTTGGTCAATAAGTAAGATCTCCAACACTCTAGCCCAAGCTGGCAACGTCGGACGAGAGATTTGGCGCCACTGCCGTGTTCCGTTATCTTCCCTCTTTCAAACGAGCCATTGCTTCAACCTCTGAACCTTTTAGTATCCGAACTAGAGCTGTTTGAAATGGATCTCCCCGTTTCCGTCCCCGCCAAGTGCGGCCTCCGCAAAGTCGTATGGTTTCTTACTGCAAAAAACGTTCTGCCGATTGAAATTCACAGAACATCCTGTATGGAACCTTTAGAAATGTCAGGAAGCAATAAACAAAGTTCACGAGTAGTGACGCGTCGATCTTGTCACACCAATGCATCGACTTTTGCCACCATCTCATCTGTGAAGGCTCTTGTTGGTCTCCACTTCGCTCTTCACCTTGAATATTTGTCTGGCCCTGTTTAAACTCATGAACCCACTTACGCACATTTTTTATGTCCATACATCCATACATGAATTTCAATCGGTGGAACTTTTTTTTGCAGTAAGAAACCATATGACTTCGCGGAGGCCGCACTTGGCGGGGACGGAAATCGGGAGATCCATTTCAAACAGCTCTAGTTCGGATACTAAAAGGTTCAGAGGTTGAAGCAATGGCTCGTTTAAAAGAGGGAAGATAACGGAACACGGCAGTGGCGCCAAATCTCTCGTCCGACGTTGCCAGCTTGGGCTAGAGTGTTGGAGACCTTACTTATTGACCAACCCTCGTACTTTAGAACCTATTGCCTCTGAAAGGCTATAAATCCAAGCAATATGACTGGTTAGTCCTGCATCCTTTTTTGAAACAAGCATAGTACTTTAGAACCTATTGCTCAGTAAATTGCACTATATTAATTTATTGGAACTCACATATGACAATGTATTATTATGTCCGTCTACCTTTATTAATAGAAGTGTCCCTATTTAATTGTATTATATTTCTCTCTTTGTCCATCCATGTTTGAAATCATAATTTGTACATATTGTTACTTTATTTAAGTGTCACTTTGTCTAAATGTTGTCTTTTGCAGTGGCGGACGCAGGGGGGATAGGGGGGTTACATCGCCCCCCCCCCCCCCCGAAATTTAAAAAAAGCTATATAATGTTTTCTAAGTGGCCAGTTTTATAAACTAATTGTATATGTAAGTTGATTAATGTTTTTTAGTATTCTTTCTACCTATTCAAATCCCCCCCCCCGAAAAAAATTTCTGCGTCCGCCACTGGTCTTTTGTGATTTCAAATTTTCACTCAAAGTCTTAGTTTTTAGCTGTTTACTCTAATATTTAAGTGTTTGATGTTGTCTATTGCTGTAATTGGCCGAATTGACAATACAATTGAATTTATTTATTTGTTTATTTATTTATTTATTTATTTAGTTTCTCCTCTATCACACGATTCAATCACTATCATTTTATCTACTCCCAGCCTTTTCCATGTAAGTTCTGTGATTGTACTTCACAATCCTAAACCGGCATGTGATTTTCATTCTAGTTTCTAACTCAGTTACCTTTTCTCGTAAATCTATTAATATATGACAAAATTATCTCCAGAATTATCTACTCTGTATTACACATTAATTTTCAACTATACTTAGTCTTAGGATTTGACCTATTTTTTAGAACTTCTTAGAAGAATTATGACGAAACCATGTATTTTATAAATACCAAAGGTGAATAAAATTATTATTATTATCATTATTATTATTATTATTATTATTAGGTCTCCGACCTAAGAGAGGAAAATAAAAGTCTGCGGAAAGAGATCAATGGCCTCCGAGATCTCCTAAACGTCTCTTTATCACGAGTTCAACAAGGAGCTGGTACAAGTGGTACTAACATTCTGCAGCAGCACAGTAAGAAAGTTGCAAATATTATCCAACCTACCAAATATTCTGAAGTGGTGGCTGCCATTAATAGAGAGACCACCTCTACCAACAGAGGAAGTGCTGCCAGTACCAGTACTGGTTCAAGTGGTGTCAACAGAGTTCCAGCCTCCTCAAGCGGCAGTGTTTATCTACCAGTGCCCAGCCGGGCCACTACGAGTGCCAGTGTGCCTAGTGCCACTAATCTTAATCTCCCAGAGCCCACTACACTTAGTGCCCCAGAATCTGATAGAGTTGACACCAACGACGGCTTCACAGTTGTCACTAAAAAACAAAGGGTTAAGAAGGCCCCGCTAATAGGAGTTAGGAATTCCTCCTCACTACCAGTAGTTGCCAAACCGACCAAACGTAAAGCTTTATTCATGTCGCGATATGGTAACACTGTAAAGCCAGAAGATATAGCTGAATCTTTAAGTACCCAGATAAAGCTTAAAACATTTACAGTCACAAGGCTGAAACCCAAATTTAATTCTTATGCCAGCTTTCACATTTCTGTTTGTGAGGAGGATTTCCCTCTTATTAATAATATAGATATCTGGTCAAGCGGGGTGTTGTTTTTTCCGTTCCGTGGCCGCCTACAGGAGGACCAGACTTGTTCAGAAACTTTTGAACAAATCGCGTCCGCTAATTTGGTAGGTTGCGCTGCAACGAAATCACAGGGTAAAACTCCCGAAAAATCCAATAGATCTTCCCCTAGGAAGATTATGGATACGCTGCTAGCCAGAACATCTTCTAAAAGCAGCCTTGGAGGGGGCTCTCCTTAACCCTAAATGGCAAATAATTGCGATTATATGGATCAGTCTATGTTCAGTAATAGTAATTTAGGCACTGAAATTTATTACCAAAATGTTCGTGGTTTAAGAACTAAATCCACGGACCTTTTCGACAATATAAACGCAAATGAACCCACATCATTTGTCTTACTGAAACATGGTTAAATGATGATCATTATGATCACAATTATTTTCGTGAAACATATCAGGTGTACAGATCTGACAGAAAATATTCACTCGTTAGCCAAACTCGCGGAGGAGGGTCCCTAATTGCCATCAGCAACAGTGTCAGGCATAAACGTAGACCTGAATTTGAACAGACAGATGAATGTGTGTGGATTGAGTTAACTCTTAAAAATGTTTAGCCTACTCTTATTGGATGCCATTATTTCGCGCCCAATACGAGTATCGCTGTATTTCAGCAATACTTTAACTTTCTTGAAAATAATTTAGATTGTAATAATTTTCAGGTCATTTTACTCGGTGATTTTAATATTCCTGGCTTCAATTGACTTGCAGGTGTTGCACCTAATTTATATCATTAGCATAAAATTAAAGGTGAAATAGTACACCAAACATGCTCTTTTCTAAATCTGTCTCAAACCAATGACACTGTCCCTAGTAATAACTTATTAGACCTAGTTTTTACTAGTCTGGATGAGATCACTGTATCAATATCAGATTATGCATTGGTGAATATAGATAATCTTCATCCCCCTATTGCTATAAACCTAAAAAGCCAAGTGAGTGAAGACACTCAGTTCCCTACAGAAAGTTTATGCTATCACAAAGGTGACTATTATAAACTATGCAACACATTAGCTTCATCTGACTGGTCCATAGTGTATAATAGAAAATTACCTGACACTGCTGTTGAAAATCTTACATACCTAGTTAATGATGCAATTAATAAGTCAATCCCTAAAACATTTGTTGTTAAATCAAAATATCCGGCTTGGTTTTCTACGGAGCTTAAATCATATATAAGGAAAAAGAAACACTATTATCGACTTTTTAAAAAACACTCGACTGATTTTTATTATCAATGTTGTTCAAATTATCGAAGATTAGTAAAAGTAACAATTAAAATTGATAGACAGCAATGGTACAAATCAATTGATCAAGATTTAAAGTCAAACCCTACTAAATTCTGGAGCTATGTTTCAAAGCTACGAAATAAAAATGATCCCGTGCTGCAGGTTAAAATAAACAATTCCATTGTCTCAGAACCAACAAAGCTAGTGAATATTTTCGCAGAGCATTTTGAGTTTATAAACAAGCCCACTAATGCAGTACCGGGGCCCTCTGCTCAAACTGTCATATCTGAATGCCTACATGTTCCAACTATCATAAATTCTGATGTCTTGGTAGCTATTCAACATTTGAAACCATCTAAGAGTTCGGGACTCGACCAAATACCAAGCTTTATTGTTAAGGGATGTGCCCCAATACTGGCACTCGTTCTTACATATGTGTATAATCTTTCGCTAGAAACAGAAACTTTTCCATCAATGTGGAAAATTTCTGCTATCAGGCCGGTACATAAGAAAGGCAAAAGCAAAGAAGTGGCGAACTTTAGGCCCATAGCCATACTAAATACATTTTCTAAAATCCTTGAAACCATCATTCATAAACATATTTCTTTCTTCAGTAAAAATAAACTAAATGATTTTCAGCATGGTTTTACCAAGAATAAGTCTACTGCAACCAATATTGTCACTCTTCTCAATGACATATCTAAAGGAAATTGCTCACAATCCCAATCAGATGCCATATTTTTTTACCTGAGCAGAGCATTTGATGTAGTTAATCACGATCTTCTTGTTAAAAAGTTGAGTAATTTAGGTCTACATAACAAGTATGTCAATTGGTTCTCAAGTTATCTAAGAAACAGATCTGCTCGAGTTAGAATATCTAACTATCTTTCTGAGCCCTTTCACGTACCACAAGGAGTACCCCAGGGGTCAGTATTGGGTCCCTTTTTGTTCCTAGTCTTCATTAACGACCTATCCAACATACTTACATGTAACAGACTAGCATATGCTGACGACCTATGTATATGGAATAAAATATCTACAGCTTCTGACTGTAAACTATTGCAAAGGAATATCGATCGCATAAAACAATGGTGCAGCTCAAATCTTATGCTAATTAACAGCAGTAAGACCCAGAGTATGATATTTAGTAGAAAAACCAACCAAATAATATACAACTATCGTCTTGGCCAAAATATAATAGCACGCTCAGAAAATATAAAATACCTGGGTGTTTACCTAGACTCGAAACTATACTTCCATGTCCATATCGACCATATTTTCACACAGGCTCTAAAAACTCTTGGATTAGTTCGCTTAATTTCTCATAATTTAAAAAGCATAAAATCATTAATTACTCTTTACAATTCTCTAATTCGCAGTGGCTTAGAATATTGCAGTGTTGCATATAATAGTATTACTGTCTCTGACAGTAATAAGCTGGAACGGGTAGAAAGGAAATTTGTTTCACTTATACGTAGTAAGTATTGCAGAAATCTGGACTACTATGAAATACTTAAGTTATTAAATCTGGAAACATTATATAATAGGCGTATTTCAGCTGATGCTAATTTCATAGCTAAAGTCTATCAAGAGGAACAAGAAATCAAACAATTTTCATTGTACAACAGCCTTATACAATTCCTTGTTTTAGATTAGCCATTGCTTGTAACACCTTGTACAAAAATTCAGATATATTCCACAAGCAATGAATGTAAGTGACACAGTTAATTAGTGTTACTCAGCAGAGTGTGTTGCAACTTACTTAAGTGGAATTTTATGACTAACACATAATGAACATGAACTCGCTAAAGTGCTGACATGGAATTTCCTACTTGTTGTGTGTTTAAATATTCATGTAATGTAATCATATACCAAATGCCACCACATCCCATGTTTCACCATCATCATCATCATCATCACTACTTCACCATGATGCCTACAATTAATAATTTGCATAAAATTGTCTGTAGCAGCTTTAAATAAAATAAATGAAATGAAAAATAAATGAAATTATTATTATCATCATCATTCCATTTCTTCACGGCTTCATTAGGCTTGTCTGCATTTTTTTCTCTGATGTCCTCATTTTCCCACCCTACTGCCTTCTTTTTCGCGTAGGTAGATGTGGTCACCCTCAGTGGCGTAACTGGACCACTTGGGGCCCGGGGCGGATTTATTTTTGAGCCCCCTCCCCCAACACGGCTATTTTTTACTTTTTTGCCTTTCTGATCGTCTCCATGGGCTGATTTGTACGGGGAAATAATAAGAGGAAGGGAGCGAACTCATGTAGTATTTATTGTATTTATTTCTTAAAAACAAACAGACATTAGTCCAATAATATTAAGCTATCTTATTAACAAAATACAAATGGGTACATAATTAAAAAGTAATGAAATGAAAATAGGTTTTGTTAAATATGACAAAACAAGAAAGTTTATGGTAACAAACCACAGTTTTAATTTTAGTCGAAGAGTCAGATAATAAATTTGCAAAATCTGGACTATATTAATTCAGAACATGCAATAGTCACGTTTAAAACGGTCTTTTTATAGCTTTTACGTCTTGCGGTCGACTCATGAACCTGAGACCAAAACATTGGTAACTGGTGTCAATTGTTTTATTGGTAACACGTCAAATAAGCTATTTTTTATTTAATACAAAAACTGCTGAGTTAAAAAGAGGTGGGACATTAATTTTTATATTAGGGTGTAGTATAAATGGGGGCCCCCATAATAAGTGGGGCCGAGGCGGACCGCCCCCACCGCCCCACCCTAGGAACGCTTCTGGTCACCCTATCTGAAGACTAACGCTTTTAAAGATCTTTTGGGTTTGATTTCTTCCAAAATTGACTTGTTTGTCCTCTTCTGTGTCCATGAGACCCATATAATTGTTCTCTACATCCAGAGTTCATTTGACATTGTATAAACTATTTATTTATTTAAATTTTATTTTTTGTCCACCGCTATGGCTCAGAGGATGCGTCCGATCCTCTCACGCAGCGGGCCCGGGTTCGATTCCTGGTCGGGGCAGGTTACCTAGGTGAGGTTTTTTCCAGAGGTTTTCCCTCACCTGTGAGACAAATGTCAGGTAACTGTAGGTCATTGTGGTCCCCGGATATCATCTGGCCGTCATTATCATCTTCATCCCCATCCTCGCCATGTTCTGAGAGAGTGTGTGTGTGAATGGTGTGTCTCGTCCTATGTGTTCGTGTTGTCTCAGAGGTGGCCCCGGCATTGGGCTGATCACTCATCCAGGGAGACTCTCCATGTCCTTGTCTGGTCAAAAAAGTATGTATGTGGTCCAAAGATAATCCCTCTCCCGATAGGTCGCTGCCCTGTAAGGCCCGGGCGGGTTGGGTCCCTTAAATCCTAAAAGGGAGAGGTAAAACTACGATTAAGAAAGAAAGAAAGAAATTTTATTTTACAAAGGTCCCAATGAGCTCACGCTCGTTAACAGGGACAGTCAAATTACACATCTGAACATAAATCATATTAGATCAAGGAGGCAATACAAATTACTTAATTAATACAATATAATATAAAACACATACAGGAACTACAGACATTTATACCTACTAATTTTAGAATAGAATAGAATAGAATTTTTTTATTGTCACTAAACCTTTACAAGAAATGTATCGACATTGTCAAATAAGTCTGTACATAAAATATTGAAATAGACATTTTATTACAAATAATTAATTAAGGATTACTGTCAATACCACATCACAAAATATTAAATTAGTATAAATAAAATTCCATCTATACAATTTATATACCACAAAGTAATTCGCATCCTTAAAAGCAATTTACTAACCAATATTCTGTATTTTACAAGTATTTTTCGCAATTGATATTAAAAAATTCGTCAAGTGAATAAAAACATTCTTTAATTAGCATGCCTTTAATGGCATTTTTAAACTGAACTGTTGGCAAGATTTAAATGTTATCGGTAAAGCATTATATAACCTTATAGATATATATATAGAGAATTCTTTTGTGAGCTGCTATGTTTAAATTGTATTATTCTTAAGTTGTTTTTAGCTCTTGTGTTGTGATTGTGGAAATCACTGTTAATTGAATAACAATCTACACTGTTATGCACCTAACATAAAGTAAACAGTATGTATAAGGAAGGCAAAGTTAGAATACATAATGTAGTAAAAAGTGGTTTGCAGTGAGATCGATTGGACGTGTTGCAGATTATCCTAATGGTTTTCTTTTGTAATATAAATATTTTTTGGCTGTGGGGACTATGTCCCCATATTCTAATTCCATAGCATAATAGGCTTTGTATCTGGGAATAGCAGACTTTTATCATTACATTCCTATCCACAACTGTAATTATTCTTCTTAGCATGTAGAGACCTTTTGTCATTTTTTTAGTTATGTAATCAATATGTGCATGCCAAGTTAAGCCGGTGTCTAGATATATAGGCCTACCTAGAAACTTTAAGGTGTTAACATCTGTTGAGTTACTTTCCTTTTTATTATAACTAAAGATTATATCACAAATTTTATCAGAATTTAAGGATAGATTATTGGATGCATACCAGTCTTTCAAAATAGATTATCATGGTTTTATGCTCCCGTCTTCAGCAGTTCAGGCCTCATTTGGATCACCAGTTGTCGTGGATCCTTGTGTTGCAATGGAAAATAAGTACTTACTGAATAGGTACTTACACCAACTGCTCCAGTCCGGAAGATGGTTTGGGCGCCAGAGTGATCCTTCACTCAAAATTTATTTTATCCACCTACCCAGGCTATCAGCGGTGCGAGCCGTCGATTGTACCTCTCGGGCCGATGATGTGATTTTGCAGGAGTGGTTATATCTACTGAGTCAAAGTTCATGACTGGTTGAAATAGTGACTTTATTTTCTATAGATATCTGACTATATGGCACACGATTCTTCACTTACACATTTTAACAACACCATAATAATCCAGTGGACATTTTCGAATCACTCGCTACCAAGGTTTTAAAAAAAGTATTTATTCTTATAATTTAACCTTCTCGTTCCCAAAGTTGGAAAGAGAATCTTCTATTTATAATTTAACCTTCTCGTTCCAAAAGTTGGAAAAAATTAATGTTCTTACATTTCCAAAATACACTATCAAGTCTATTTTGGAAAGTTAGTTAACGCCTACTTCTTAATTATCTTAATCAGAAGGACTGGTCACACGGCCTCTGTTACATTTCATTGGTTAAGCCTAATAACAATCTCAGTCAATAGAAAAATACATATTTTATATCTACTTGCTCGATATGATTCCCAGGCTCTTCTCGTATTCTTTTTACACGTGATCGTGCATAAATTATTTCTGCATGGGAAAATTATAACACAGATTTTGCAGACTTAAAAACTAAATTACACCTATACACTTATTGTTAAATATGACCAATTATTTATTTTTGGCATTCTTCACAATATCTCAATAAACCTTTTCTTTCCCTCTAAAATTATACAAAACATTTAGGTTCCTTGGCATTAAACATTTTTATAACCCTCCCTTCCTTGCTATTGAAACTAACATAATAATGCGGTACTACCAAGAAGATTTCGTGAGAAATTGTCTGAAACCAAGCTTACACAATATGTAATATAAACTAATTTTCTTTACCTATTTCACTAAAATGAACTTATTTAAAATAATTGCTAAATGATACATTCATAACTAAGTAGAATAAGTATTGCAATTATTAGTCGAATTAATTCCCTCCTAATTAATTTGCATTACTTATCAAATTCCATTTCAAGATGTGCTATTTTCAAGGAGATGATGCATATTAACCTTATTTTTGCAGTTTATCTTTAAACCAAAATCGTCTGCAAAAAGAAATCCCTCTTTTCCGGAGTCTTCAATATTAGATGGCAAGTCATTAATATAAATAATAAAAAGCATAGGTCCCAGTATAGAGCCCTGTGGAACTCCATATGTGACTAATCTGCCCTTAGAATACTGTCCCTCTTTGAATACAAATTGCATCCTATTACTCAGGTAAGAAGTTATTAATTTTACAGAAGTTGAGTTAACACCATAATAATTCAGTTTGTGTGCCATGGTGTCATGTTGAGCAGTATCAAATGCTTTTGACATGTCATCATTGGCGTAACCAGGCCGACCATATGGGGGGTTATAACGTCTGGGGGGTATGGAAAATTTTAAAAATTAAGACGCAAAATAACGAGTTTTAAGCTTCCCACGCTTTATACTTGTATTAAGTAATTTATAAGCAGACTTAAAAAAATTATACAATTTTTCTTTTTTTAATCAATGGGGGGGTTCAAACCCCCCCCCTCGGTACGCCTATGCATGTCATAGGCTCTAAATCCAGTATATGATCCCCTATTTAGATCACTAATTACACTATTTACTAGCCTATCCAAGGCCTGTGTTGTATCCCTTTTGGGCCTGAATCCAAATTGTTTATATAAGTGAAGGAGGATACAAGAAGTTAACATAAATGTTATAGCAAATAGATCCCTAGGAGTTATTTGCAAATTGGTATATTAAGTGAGACTGGACATCTCTTTTGAATTTAGTCAGAGATTTACATTGGCGTATATGACATGGTAGTGTTTAAAAATCTTTAACAGAAACAATTCCAAGGACAAGAACATTAATGTAAGATAGTTATTATTAGTATTATTATTAGTGTTATTATTATTATATTATTATTATTATTTTATGTGTCATTATTGCTATAATTACTGTCATTATTATTTATTGCTATTATATTATAACAGGGATTTATTACTATTTTATGTGTTATTATTAATGTAATTATTGTCATTATTAGAGCCCGGATTTCCATGCAAATGCATGTTTTTATATACTTAGGTTACACTTCTCAAACTTTGTAGTTACTCATTACATGACTTATGGATTCCAAATAACCATATTTTTTTCCCGTCCATGTTTGCATATTTCGGCCTTTTTATGGCAAAAGTCATGCATAATGCATGTTTTGGATTTTTTTGTTTTAATATAGCATATTCAGACGTTTTCAATGCATATAAACCATCATTATCTGGTTTTAGTGCATAATATCAAGTTACCATGCATAACTGTACATATTATGAATGTGCCTCCCTAAAATCTCGGCTTTTCAAAGAAACGTAAAAATGTTGTATTGTATTACCATTGTTATTTGATTGACTTGGCAACAGAATCTGCCACCTGCATGAATTTGAGAGTGCAAACTACTGTTTACCCTAAATAAACAGTAATATAATATACCAGGCTACAAAAGAAAATGCCGACTCGCTTACCCCCACCACCTTCTATTGAAAGAAAACTGCAAAACAGACTGTTCACTTCTTGAATTTGTCAGTCACTAGCCATTGCTGAAGACGTTGAATAATTATCTTTAGAATCGTGTTATGGAGAAATGGGTTTGACAGTTAAGTAGGGAAAAACTTAAGAAGGTACTTAGTTCAAATCCTGATCTTAAACTTCCGAAAACAGTGAAAGACGTATTATGTGGAAAAAATGTAAAAGACATGGAGTTCGATCTCACCCTCAATCAAATCTCTTCCCTTAAGTATGTACCTGTTACATCTTGTGAAGTAGAAAGATCCTTTTCTGCGTTCAAGAATGTCCTAACTGATAAATGCACGAGTTTAAGTGAGGAGAATTTGGAAAAACTCGTTGTTGTATATTGTTTTAAGAGAAGTTGAAATACATTGCAGTACAGTGTGGATTTTTGATAATGCATGTTTCGCCTTTCATTGTGCATATTTAGAGATACGATAGTGCATGAATGCATGCATGTTTTTAAGTTTGATAGTGCATGAAAATCCGGGCTTTAATCATTACCAATAGATTAGATTAGATTAGATTTTATTTAGTCCAACTCAGCATCATAGGCGTAACCAGGCCGACCATATGGGGGGGGTTATAACATCCGCGGGGTCTGGCGAGTATGGAAGGAGAGGGGGGTCCGGGGGCCCTCCCCCGGAAAATTTTAAAAATTAAGATGCAAAATAACAAGTTTTAAGCTTCCGGGGGTACTTCCCCGGAAAATTTTAAAAATTAAGACGCAAAATAACGAGTTTTAAGCTTCCCACGCTTTATACTTGTATTAAGCAATTTATGGGCAGACTTAAAAAAATTATACAATTTTCCTTTTTTTAATCAATGGGGGGGTTCAAACCCCCAAAACCCCCCCCTCGCTACGCCTATGCTCAGCATAACCATGTTATGGGACTCGTCAAATGATTACAAACAAGTATGTCTATATACAAATTTACAATTCCACAGTCAAAGAAAATAAAAATGCATTACTAAGTCTACATAATGAATTATACAATTCAATATTCTAAGAAAATGAAATACAATATTTACATAAGTAGGCTACTTATACAGTCCAATAGTGGAAGAAAATAAAATACAATATTTACATAATTACTTATATATTTGAAACCACTAGTCTTTACATATTCAACACAATCTTACCTAACACTTCCACTATTGCTGCTGCAGTATTCTGATATGCCTGGTGGTATAATAGTTGCAGATTACCTGAAATGTAGAGAAGAGACGGCAGTATCTACAAGGAAAAAACAGATTGGTATTTAGCTTACAGGCATATCCAACAGGAAATATGTAACATAATGCATGTAATATTATTCCGGGGGCATGCTGATGTTCAAAAATAAGTAGGCATATTGAAAAATTAAAAAACCCGATCACATGCATATTGTGCGCTATTTTTTTTTTCTTCTTCTAAAAACAAAAGGGATGTAGCTCGCCAAACTTCTTCGACAGATAGCGTGGGTGTACAAGCCGGTATGCGCTAGCCGTCCGTCACTCTTTTTTCCAGTTGTCGTCTGCTGGCACCATGCTTTTAAATGGCGTTCCATCTTCCCAGTCCGAAAAATATGTTCGTAATTTTATATTTTTATAGAGGACACGAGGCTACTCTACATACTTCCTTGTCTAATGGGCCCTTCTAGAATGTTTAAGTGTCAAAAACACGAAAGAAAAATTACAGCAGATAGGCTCTAAATAACATAAAAAAGGAAGGATTAACTAACAAATATTGTGAGATATTTCCGATATAGACGACATTATTTTGTACTCGACTTGCAGTAATATGTTATCATCATCATCATCATCAGGATATAAAGACAATGCCTTGTTGTAGTAGCCATGTCTTCCTCTTCATCGCCATATGTTATCAATGTATGAATATTTATATGCAGTGTGGCGATTGGATATTCTTTAATTTTTAAGTTAATACTAAATTTGCCATGAATATCGAGAAGATGTTATGGGCCATTTAAAAATAGAGTAAATTACAAATACAAATAAATTAAAATTACGTAGTAACGCAATGATAATTACAGTGCATTGTGTTCGTTTTATACCTTTGTTAAACTGTATCTTTATTGCACCTTTATAATTATTTAAAGATCACTTCCCTGTTTAATTTATTTAGTTATTTTAGGCCTATTTATTTTACTTTGCTGTATAAATAAGTGCATATTACTGTAGCCTTCTATTGCATCTGAGATCAAAATATAAATTATGTAGGAAACCGGACTAAATCCGGATAGATAGGAGCACAAAATGAAGGATTAAGGCTTGAAAAATTAAAAAGGTTACAATGGATATTAAAATAAATCTCTGGTAGGAGGACCGTTTATGTGAGAGCAAAAGTGGACTGAGTATCGAGGTCGATGAAGTCAGGGAGCCAAGGAATTATAATTGGGAAACAATCTATAACATGTCATTGAAAACTATGCACTTTTATTCACACTTGTAAACTAATGGTTAATTAAGAGATGAAACTTGAATAATAACTGTAGAAACACTTAGAAGAACAATGAACCAAAATGGCGCGGAAACTTGATGTTGCACCACGTGTATGTAATTATGTAAAATTGTAAATCACCAATAAATTATATATGAAAATAATTGTAGTGATGAATACTGTTATTTAAGTATGTTCAAAGATATCGGAACTTGCTAATTCACTTAATGTTAGCTTCACGGATGAACGATGATGTCACCACACTAACACCTTGTAGAACCTTATAGAAGTGATCCAATAAGCATTGAACTTGACAAAATGAATAAATTATAATGAATAATTTATCGTAAATGATAAAACTTATAATGGAAGTTTTATATCAATAGTTCCGAGTTATAAGACAAAGGGCGCAAGTAGCCTTTGTTAAAACCGCGGGAACCAGAGCAGAACAGAGTACGACTTACTCGTGTGTCTGCAGATCTAATACTGAAAAAGCCAAGCGACGCTATAAGCCAGCGTCCCTCAAGCTGCATCTGCCACAAACAAAGCACATGACACAAAGCTGATGCAACTGAATGACGTCAGGCGGACAAAGATACAGCGGATAAATTGAATTAGAACTATGCCACTGCACATACATAACATAATGGAAAAAACATGTAGCTTGCGCCGACATACACCCCGCGTTGAAGCATAGCTTTAATAAAGATAAATCACAAAGTGCAAGCTGAATGTATACATGTGATATGTGTTAAAACACTGACTTATTACATATCTCAGAAGAATATAATAATAGAAAGAAAATAACATACTACACACATCGCAAGAATACGATTTGGCGTAGCCAGAGCTAGTAAATAAATGGAAATAAATGGGAAAACTTTAAATATAAGACCATAATAAGGGTTACTACTCGTCTTTGGGTAGAGGACACACCTTTACTATGGGTCGCTTATATTCACCACTGGAAGTACGCACTGTAATCACTCGCACTAAACAATCTTCCCCAGGATGAGTAGCGGTGATCACGCCTAACTTCCATTGAAGAGGAGGAATGTTGTCTTCTTTCAAGATGACGACTGTGCCAACTCGAACGTTTTCACTGGAGCAAGACCATTTCTGCCTCTGTTGTAAGGAATGAAGATATTCTGATGACCAGCGTTTCCATAACCGCTGTAAATGATCTTGTAGAAGTTGCTATTTTTGAACATATCTCTTATCTTCTATAGGAGGATGTGAAGGTAGAGATGTGAGAGGTTCTCCCATCAAGAAGTGACCATGAGAAAGATATGACAAATCAGCTGGATCATCACTAAGACGAATGAGTGGTCTAGAGTTCAGACAAGCTTCAATCTGAGTTAGAAGAGTGCAAAGCTGTTCGTATGTAAGAACTTGAGCACCCATTACTCTTCTGAGATGAAATGTCATAGATTTCACTGCTGCTTCATGTAAACCACCAAAGTGGGGGGAGCTAGGAGGTATAAAATACCAATTGTACTCATTATTTGCAGTGAAGTTGTGAATTTCAGTTTGAAATTCTGTTGACTGTAGCAACAATCGGAGATCTCTTAACTTGTTGTTTGCTCCAACAAAGCTAGTGCCATTATCACTGAAGATTTCTTTACATAATCCACGACGTGATGTAAATCTTCTTAGAGCGGCTATAAATGCATCTGATGTGAGATCAGAAACTAGTTCAATGTGGATAGCTTTAGTGACCAAGCATACAAAAATGGCAATGTAAGCTTTTACAGTAGTTTTGCTGCGAGGAGCACCATATCTTATGTTGAATGGTCCAGCATAATCCACTGCTGTACGGAGAAAGGGCCTAGCAGGAGTTATTCTGTAGCTAGGAAGATTGCCCATTAACTGCTGAGAACATTCTGCCTTTAACTTGAAGCAGGTAAGACATTTATGCAAAATAGATTTCACTACTCTACGAATGCAAGGTATCCAGTAGGCTTGTCTTAGAGAAGCTATAAGCAGTTGATGAGAAGCATGTAACAGTTTGCGATGTTCATATTCCACTATCAGAATGGTTAAATGATGTCGAGAGGGAAGTATAACCTGATGTCTTGCATCATGTGTAAGATCTGCTTTCTCCAGCCTTCCACCCACTCTTAAAATATTATTCTGATCTAGGAATGGAACTAATGAATGGATTGAACTTTTAACAGATGTTTGCTTGCCATTGTGAAGATCTTTCAGTTCCTGAGCGAAAGCTGATTTCTGAGCGATTGTAACACAAGTTTGCAAAGCATGATGGAGTTCTTCTGCTGCAATCGGTCCATGATACTTATGTTCATGACGGCAGGCAGAAATAAACCTATACATGTAACAAGTCACTCTCTGAAGGCGCCTAAGATCAGAAAACTTTGTGATGAAGTTATCTTCTTCTGTGGTGGACACCATACAGACAGAAACAAGTTTCTCGGAAGAATCCTGAACATTAAATTGCTTTGGTTGTTCAGGCCATGATGTTATGGCTTGTGATAGCCAACTAGGACCATGCCACCACAAATCGATGTCAGATAGTTGTTCAGATGACACACCTCTTGAAACGAGATCAGCTGGGTTGTCTTCTGTAGACACATGTCGCCATGCTGCAGTTTCAGAAAGCTCTTGAACTTGTGACACACGGTTGGATACAAAAGTTTTCCACTTTCGTGAGTCCGATTTTATCCAAGACAGCACAATAACTGAGTCAGACCATAAATAGTTTTGTGATGTTTGAATATTAAGGTCACTTAATACCTTGTTGTATAGTTAAGACAACAACAATGCACCACAAAGTTCAAGTCGTGGAATGGTTTGCCTTTTAAGAGGGGCAACCTTAGACTTGGAGCACAATAAGTTAATTGTAACTTCACCTTCACTGTTCACTGAACGAAGATATATGCACGCACCATAAGCCTTTTCTGATGCATCACAGAAGCCATGGATTTGTACATCTTGCCGTGTACCCGATGTGAGCACATAACGTGGAATACGCATTGTATGTATTGTGCCTAAAATGTCACAGATCTCAGTCCATTTCTCTGCTATGTGGGACGGTATTTCTTCATCCCAACCAAGCTTTTCAATCCACAGTGATTGCATGAAAATCTTGGCATTGATGACAATAGGACTGACAAGGCCTAAAGGATCAAAGATGGAAGAAATGACTGATAGGATAGTACGCTTAGTGAGTTTACATTGCGTATGAGTTTGGAGAGAAGGATGGGATTGTATCTGGAAATTATCAGTAGCAGGATGCCACAGTAAACCAAGGGCATGTGCATTTTCACTGTTATCAAGAGACAGAGGCAATTGTGTCTCTCGATGAGATGAAGGGATAGATTCCAATAGAGCTTCATGATTGGAACACCACTTTCTTAATGGAAATCAGCCACTGTCAAGCATAAATATCAGTTCTCTTTGAAGGCGTAGAGCTTCTTGGAGATTATCATGTCCTGCTAAGCAGTCGTCCACATAGAAGGAAGTTCTAACTGCTTGGGCAGCGAGAGGGTATTTAGCTTCTTCTTCTATAGATAGCTGATGTAGGGACCTTATGGCTAAAAATGAAGCTGATTTAGTACCATAAGTCACGGTAGTTAATGCGTAGTCTTGTATGGGTTCGTTAGCATTAGAACGCCACACAATTCTTTGAAGATGCTGGTCATCTTCATACATTCTTATGCGTCTGTACATTTTAGAAATGTCAGCTGAAAACGCATATTTGTAGGTTCGGAAGCGAATTATGATTGACGACAAATCATCTTGTACTGTTGGACCTAATTTCAGAATGTTATTTAGTGACTTGCCTGAAGAGGTTTTTGCAGAGGCGTCGAAAACCACTCTAGTTTTAGTTGTAGAAGAGGATGGCTTGATGACTGCATGATGAGGTAGATAAAAACTCTTTTCACCTGCCTGTGGGGGTGAAACCTCTCTCATGTGTCCCAATTCTTCATATTCTTGCATGAATTTAGTGTAATCTTGTTGCAGAACAGAATTGGTTTGGAATTTGCGTTCCAGATGGCCTAAGCGTTTTATTGCTTGCTGTCTGGATTCACCCAATGCATTTTCAGATTGATTCTTGGGTAATTGTACTACAAAAAAAACCGTCATCTGCACGAATAGTATTTTGTACGAAATGTTGTTCACACTCCTTTTCTTCTTTAGTAAGCACTGGTTTAGGAAATTCTTCTAATTCCCAGAAGCGTCTTAACTGTATGTCAACATTGTCAACTGTCACAAACAAATTGTGTTGAGCAAATGTGACTTTCTTGACTTTGATTGATGTCTTGGGGACGGATCCGCTAAGTACCCAACCAAGCTCAGTGTTACTAAGTATGGGATTATTTGGAGTGATAATTCTTTCATTGGTAAACAATTGATAAAACAGGCTAGCACCAATGAGGAGCTGGACATCACAAGGGATGTACAATTTAGGATCTGCCAATGCAATTTCACTAGGAATATTGAATTTGGTAGGATCGATACGGACAGAAGGAAGTTTGTTTGCAATATGAGGGATTACTAGACAGTTCACTTCAGCTTGGAAATTATGGATCCTCGATCGCATATTAACTTTAACACTGAGATTACAAGAAGAAGTGCCATTTATGCCTCTTATCTGAGTAGCGACAGTTGTTGCTGATAGCTGTAGTTTCTTAGCTAAATCTTCAGTTATGAAGTTTAACTGGCTTCCAGAGTCTAGCAATGCTCTACACAACACTAAATTTCCTTGTTTATCTTCAAGATGCACTGCTGCAGTTGCTAAAAGAATTTCCCTTTGACTGAATTTTTATTTGATAGAACAATAACTAGCAGGCAAATTGTCTGTAGTTTCCACAGTAATAGTAGCATGGTGAGAAACCTTTTTCTTGTCACGTGCGTTGTTATGTAATAATCTGCTGTGTACAGATGTACCACAGCTGCAGAAGGATTTTAGTTTGCAATAATCTCTTTTGTGAGTAGACGAAAAACAGTTTGCACACAAACCTTTGTTTTTTATCAAATCCCATCGTTGTTCTACACTTAACTGTGAGAATTTGTAGCACCTATGTAACTTGTGATTGTCTTGGCAACAAGAACACGAATCACTGTTAATAGCAACATAAGATTGTCGAGTTGTTTTAACTGACTTCTTTTGTGTATGGTTTTCACGCTTTTCCTTTGATGGGCTGGACGTGTTGTTAGAACTGGCTAGCACTTCTAAAGAGTGCGCTTTGGCTTCTAGAAAGGTTATTAGCTCTTGAAGAGATGTGAAACTCTGTGAATCAATTTTACTTTCCCATTCCTTGCGTGTAGCTTCACCAAGATGATCCAATATCAACTGAGTCAACATAACTTCATGCAATGGAATTTCAAGATTGAGAGCTTCGACAGCGTTAAGATTGCTTTGAAATTTGTTTAGCAAATTTCGCAGTTCTGTCACATTTTCACCTTTCATTGTTGGTAATGAAAGTAGATTTCTTATATGAGCTGTGGCGATTACTCGCGTGTTATTGTATCTAGAACACACTAAGTTCCACGCTATAGGAAAATTGCCACTAGTTACAGGCAGATTCTGAATGAGCGTGTGGGCTTGGGCCTTCAAAGAAGACAGTAAATAATGGTATTTCTGGATGGGTTCCAACGATTCATTATTTACTATTAAACTACTGAATGTGTCGTAGAAATGTTTGAAATTAGTCACGTCTTCAGAGAAGCTAGGTAATTGAATTATTGGTAACTGTATCATTCTATTGTTACACTGTGATGTGGAAGATTGACATGTGTGGTGGGAATTATTACTGTGATTAGATTGTTGGCTGTGATGAGAACCTAAACTGTTAACTGGATGCTCGTGTTGACATATGAGTTCACTGAGTTTAGCTTTCAACACTCGATAGCTCCTTCTTATTTCTTCATAGTATTGCATATGACAATCTATTTCCTCTTCGGCTTCGATGAGAGATTCAATTTGAGTTTGTAAACATTCAAACTTCTCCCAAAGCTCATGAAGGCTGTCAAACTCAACTTTCAGTTGAAACACATCAATTTCTTCTGAAATGCTGTCACAATACTTCTGGATCAAAGTGAATTTTCTTTTGAGAAAACCACGATTCTTCGTTAACTCTTTTAATTCACTTTCCATGATGAAATGAAGAAATTAATTGCAGTTTAAAGTTGAAATACTACCACCGCTGCACGATGATGTACTAGTCAGATGTTAACTGCTTTCTTGATGTTCGCTGCAGACCGGAGTCTCAAGTAGCTCGAAATGCCTGATCACTGCTGCTGGATGCTGTCATTGGCCGGGAATACAGGGATGATGAATTCATGACGACCGAACCGACACGGTAGCTTATAATATACAGTACGAATTCGAGAACAATGCGAAACAAACAAGTACATGTGTGAAATATGTAAGATTGTTTCCAATATAATCCTGCCCTATGGAGGACCACAAAATGTAGGAAACCGGACTAAATCCGGATAGATAGGAGCACAAAATGAAGGATTAAGGCTTGAAAAATTAAAAAGGTTACAATGGATATTAAAATAAATCTCTGGTAGGAGGACCGTTTATGTGAGAGCAAAAGTGGACTGAGTATCGAGGTCGATGAAGTCAGGGAGCCAAGGAATTATAATTGGGAAACAATCTATAACATGTCATTGAAAACTATGCACTTTTATTCACACTTGTAAACTAATGGTTAATTAAGAGATGAAACTTGAATAATAACTGTAGAAACACTTAGAAGAACAATGAGCCAAAATGGCGCGGAAACTTGATGTTGCACCACGTGTATGTAATTATGTAAAATTGTAAATCACCAATAAATTATATATGAAAATAATTGTAGTGATGAATACTGTTATTTAAGTATGTTCAAAGATATCGGAACTTGCTAATTCACTTAATGAAAGTTTCACGGATGAACGATGATGTCACCACACTAACACCTTGTAGAACCTTATAGAAGTGATCCAATAAGCATTGAACTTGACAAAATGAATGAATTATAATGAATAATTTATCGTAAATGGTAAAACTTATAATGGAAGTTTTATATCAATAGTTCCGAGGTATAAGACAAAGGGCGCAAGTAGCCTTTGTTAAAACTGCGGGAACCAGAGCAGAACAGAGTACGACTATCACTATCACTAGGTACCTTATTTGTTGTACTTGCTCTACAGTTCTGTTGTTTAAATATATACTAATTTCGCTTTTTACTTCTTTTTTTTTCCTTGATATCAGCATGGTTTTGGATTTACTGCTATTGAACATGAGTTTGTATTGTTTAGATCAGTCATCTATTTGCTTTAAGTCAGTATTTGTATACATTTCTGCGATTCCCTTGGTTTCCCCAAAAGTAATTAGCGCCAGGTCGTCTGCGAAAGCTATTAATTTACTTCGTTTAGTGTATCGTAAACTAAGCAAAGAGTTGTACAATACATTCCAGACACCTGGGCCGCAGCAGGACCCCTGAGGAAAGCCTTTTGTTACTTTTCTTTCTACTCTGCTGCAATTGACCAAAGGTTTGGCTACTCTGTCTCTGAAATAACTTTTAAGTAGATAATACAAGTTTTTTGGGCATTGTAGGCTCCTTAAGTTATGCAGTATGCCGGTTCACCAGGCAGCGTCGAAAGCACCCTTCACGTCCAGACTAACTTTATTGTAATACTTAAACCCCAACGAGCAAAGCTCACCTTAAAGGGCTATATACAAAATGACATGCATTATTGTACATAAATTTCAAATTACAAATACTTACAAATAACTTATAAAATAACTTTCAAAATAACTTAAAAATATACAAGAGGTACATTATATACAAGAGTTACATAAGGGAAATATAGTTACATATTCTACAAAGATAGATATATAGTGACTCTTTTTTTACTTTATTACTATTAATTTCTAAATATAGGCTATTTACTATATATTACTATATATATTACTCTATAGTGTCTATTTATTACTATGTTTTATTACTATATCAAAGAACTTAATTAATCTTTGAATTTAAAGAAAGTTTTATTTGTAATTTAAATTTGTTATAATTTATGATATTCTTTTGTTCTTGTGGTAATTCATTATATGTTTTGATCAAATAATATTTTAATCCTTTTGTCCCATACTTTACAGTTGAAGAATGTGTGAGGTATATGTTCTGAATTTGTCTTGTTTCATAGTTATGGATGTCTTTGTTATATTCTATTGGAAAATTACTGTGGATGTTACCATGTACTACTCTATGCATATATGTAATGGCATTTACTTTAACTAAGGTGTCAAATGGCAAGATTTTCGATTGGTCACAAAGAATGTGAGTTGGTGCCAAATAATGTGCACCTAGTAAAACTCTGATTGCTCTATTCTGAAGTACTCTTAATGGTTGTAGTTCCGTTTTATGAAAACGTCCCCAGATAAATAACATGTAAGTCTTGTGAGACTGTATCAGTGAGTAATATAAGGATCTCAAGCCAGAAGTTGTCAATATTCCCCTTATTCGCCTACATGCCCCTATAACTGGAGAAATTTTGCTACATATATTGTTGATGTGTCCTTTCCAAGTTAAATATTGGTCTATAGTTAGGCCTAAAAATTTAGTATTCGTTACTCGCTTTATGAACTTATTGTCATTTATTAACTGTTTAGAAATGCCTAAGTGTGTTTTGGCTTATGGAAGACCATATATACTGTCTTTTGGGTATTTAACAATAGTTTATTTTGACCTAACCATTTTGTTAGGATTTTGAGATCTTCATGCATGTATGATAATAATCCATCAACTGTATCACTAACATAAACTAGTATCATACAACATGATACTACATACTAGTATCATCAGCAAAAAGTGAAGGTATGCCATGTAAAGGTAAGGTCTGAATATCATTTACATATATTAGGAAAAGGATGGGACCTAATATCGAGCCCTGTGGGACCCCGCAAATTATCATTTGGGAATTGCTGTCCAATCCATTTACTGAAGTATATTGTGTGCGTTCTTTTAGGTAACTTTTGAACCAGTCTAACACTGTTCCTCTTATTCCAAGACATTCAGGTTTTTTCAAAAGTAGTTCATGATCTACAGTATCAAATGCCTTCTTTAAGTCAATAAATAGTCCTGAAGAAAATTTGTTACTATCCATTGCATCCTCAATTTGGGCTATTATATCTACTGCAGCACATAAGGTTGATGAAGTTTTCCGAAACCCATATTGGTATTTATACAGGATTTTGTTTTTTTCTAGAAAATTATTTAATCTTTCCTTCATGCATTTCTCTAAGATTTTTGATAGGGCTGGTAAAATTGAGATTGGAAGGTAATTTCCTGGATCTGAACTGTCTCCACCTTTAAAGATGGGAACAACCCTGGCGATTTTGTATTTTTTTGGAACAACTCCCTTCAGGAAGGAATAGTTAATGAGTTCTGAAATGGCATATTTTAGTGATTTTTTTGTTTTCTTTAGAAATATGTTTGTTATTCCATCCTTTGTTGCATTTCTTTTGTTTTTTAGACTGTCATTATGCTTTTCAACCTCATGTGGTGTGACGGGTGTTAAATACAATGAATTTCTTATACCTATGTCTATAGATTGTTGATTAGTATCCATATTCTTTTTTACTGAAGCTTGCGCAAGTTTTGGGCCTACATTTACAAAATAACTATTAAGCTCTTCGGGAATGTCAGTGTTGTTTATCTCTATCCCATCTAACATTAATTTATCTATATTTCCATGGTTTATATATCCATTAGTTATTGAATTCGTTAGGATGCCTTTTATTTTTTTCCAGAACAAAGAGATATTTCCAGATGCAGACTGTAACATATTTTCATAATACTTTCTTTTTAAATTTCTCTTCTCTGTGGTAATAGTTTTTCTTAATTTATTAAATTCATATAAAATGGATTTGTTTTTAGGAAATCTTTTCTTGTATGCATGTAAAATATCTCTTCTTTGGATCAATAAAAGCAGATTGTCATTAATCCAAGGTGCATTAGATTTATATCTTGTTTTGTGTATTTGCTTTTTATGGTAATTTCTTGAAAATTGTTTAATTCCTCGTTCTATGTAATCTAATGACTTATCATAGCAAGAATCAATGTCTCCTTCTGGAAGAAATAATTCATCAGTAAAATATTGATTAAGTTTATTATAATCTATTGTTGTTATAGGGCTGCTTACATTTCTGTCCATTGAATTATTATTGACATTCTTTTTATTTGCATTTTGATTATTATTGTTGACCTTGTTTTTGTTGCAAGTAATTTCGATTTTCAGAATTAAGATATTGTGATCACTTATGGCTGACTTAATATTATTTACATTGTATTTGTAACTAGTAATTATTACGCTGTTTTTATGGTCAAGATTGTTTTTATAAAAGTTTTGACTGCTAAGGCGCATCTATGGTGCTTTTTTGTGGGACGAATCCGTATTGGTTCGTGTTTAGTAGATTGTTGGAGTACAAGTGATGATTAATTCTATCTATCGTCAGCTTTTCCAATATTTTTCCCCCGAGATTTAATAGACTGATTGGTCTGAACTTTGTAACGTCGTGGCTTTCTGCTTTCCCTGGTTTAACAATGGGGATTATTATCGATGTTTTCCATATTTTAGGGAAGCACCCTTGACTTATACATCTGTTGGTCCTAGTTCTCTACAGCCCTAATCTAGCGGAAATAGGGATGTAGCTCGCCAAACTTCTCCGACAGATGGCGTGGGTGTACTAGCCGGTATGCGTTAGCCGTTCGTCACTTGTTTTTCCAGTTGTCGTCTGCTGGTACCATACTTTTAAATGGCGTTCCATCTTCCCAGTCCGAAAAATATATTCGTAATTTTATAGTAGTCTCTACTATACATACTTCCTTGTCTACTGGGCCCTTCTAGAATGTTTACGTGTCAAAAATACGAAAGAAAAATTACAGCGGATAGGTTCTAAATAAGACTAAAAAGGAAGGATTACCTAACAAATATTATGAGAAATTTCCGATATAGACAACGTTATTTTGTACTCGACTTGCAGTAATATGTTATCCATGTACGAATATTTATATGTAGTGTGGTAATTGGATGTTCTTTAATTTTTAAGATAATATTAAATTTGCCGGAGCATCGAGAAGATGTTATGGGCCATTTAAAAATAGAGTAAATTACAAATGCAAATAAATTAAAATTACGTAGTAACGCAATGATAATTACAGTACATTGTGTTAGTTTTATACCTATGTTAAACTGTATCTTTATTGCACCTTTATATTTAAAGATCACTTCCCTGTATAATTTTTTTAGCCATTTTAGGCCTATTTATTTTACTTTGCTGTATAAATATGTTTAATACCGGTTCTAGGGAAATGCTTAGAAAAACTTATAATTGACAGAGTTATGTTTCACTTAACTAGCAGTCATCAGCTAAGCGAAAACCAGTTCGGCTTTATGCCACAAAAATCAACAGAGGATGCAGTCTGTAAAGTGGTTGATTGGATACAGAGGACACTCACCGAAAAGAAAATAGGCCTGCTTATTTCTTTGGATATATCTAGTGCTTTCAACCATGCATGGTGGCCAAAAGTGCTTCACCAGCTAAGAAAGAAAAACTGCCGAAGAAACTTATATAAATTAATAAGAGACTATTTTACTAACCCCAAGATTCAGTTAGCATTAAGTGGCACTACCATTAACAAAAACATTACAAGGGGTTGCCCACAAGGATCAACCTGTAGCCCAGGCTTCTGGGTCATACTCTATGACGACCTACTACAACAGCCCTTGCCAAATGGATGTAGTATTTTTGCCTATGCAGATGATGCTCTTCTGCTGGTGAAATCTGATACAGCAGCAAGAGTAGAAAATATTGCTAACACTGCTCTCTCTTTAATTCATGACTGGGGACAAGCCAACAAACTTCATTTTAATGCAAATAAAACCAAAGCTCTGTTGGTAACTAGACGAAGGAATGCTGAACCAGTCAACCTCAGCATGAACAATACACCAGTACAGTTTACTGATAAATTAAATTACTTAGGTATTCTATTAGACCAAACGTTAACCTTCCGCCCTCATTTTGATCATGTAGCCAAAAAGGCAAGTTCACTACTTACAAGACTGGCATTTGCAACTAGACCTACCTGGGGACTTAATCACAACATCCTCAAAATAATATATCATGGAGCAGTAGAACCACTGATTCTATATGGTGTAGCAGCATTTCAGGATGTACTTCAGAAACGGTGGGCACAAAACAAACTGCTCCAAATTCAACGTGGATATTTACTCAGAATGATCAGAGGGTATCGCACCATCTCCACTGAAGCTGCTTTAATCGTGGCTGGAATAGAGCCATTGTTCTTAACAGGTACGATGAAGGCGCACATAAGCAATATAAAAAGAGGTAGACCTGTACCTGAATATATATCAGAACTGGAACTCGAGAAACCGCTTGATACGATCTCGGCAGGACATCCTGCCCTACATATGCAATACCTCAGGAAACCAAATGACAGTGGGGCTCACCATTATGAAATTTATACTGATGGGTCTCGCTTTGAAGACATACTCGTTGGCACAATGAATGTAGGGTGTGCATTTGTTGTGTACTCCAACTCAACAGAAATATTTGCAAACAAAAACAAATTGTCCCCTGAGTGTTCAGTATTTCAGGCTGAACTCCTGGCCATTAGAGAAGCCATAAAATGGTGCAAGGATACCAGCCATAGTGTATGTGTGTACAGTGATTCGAAGTCTGCTTTACTCGCTATAAATGACAAATACAATCTACACCCAATCGCACACGAAGTGCGCAGATTGATAGGAAAATTCCCTGGTCATGTCTGTCTTTCCTGGATTCGTGGACACTCAGGAATTGCAGGAAATGAGAGAGCGGATGAACTGGCCAAAACAGCTGCAAATTCGAACCTCCTTCCCTCCTATTCTGCTAGTCCCATCTCTTACATAAAGAAGACAATCAGAAGAAATATCTTAGAAGAATGGGATACTCTGTGGCAGAATAGCTCAAATGGTTCTACAACAAGAGATCTATTTTTTCCAACAGTGGGCGATAGGTTGAAGTGCAAAAAACTCATGCCGAATTTTGTTCTGACGCAGTTTCTGACTGGACATGGAAAATTCATGCAATATCTTCACCGATTTCGGATCTCAAACTCTGCCACCAGCAAGTGCGGTCAGCAAGATGAAACAGTTGAACATATATTGTATACATGTCCACGTTATGAACTGGAGAGGATTGAACTTATTTTGTGTCTGAACAGAATAGACTTAGAGTATGTCAGTCCCATTGGACACGTCCTTGCTGACAAAAACGGACACAAACTTTTTCAATCGTTTGTAAATAGAATATTTTCAAAGCTTTAACTCTCACACTTTTATTCAGTCATTGGGGTATTACTTGCCTATCTTAATGTATTGCACAGTTAATTTATTTTATCTTGCTTAGTTAAGCTATTTATTCCAACAATATCTTATCTACATTTTATAATTTAAGGTTATGTTTATATATAAACGAATCCACATAATTAACTTTAACTTAAGACTTACCATATCGTAAGACATAAGAAACTGTAGGACTATTGTAGACATTACGCCTGGTAAGAACTGTACAGTATTGTAAATAGTGTATAATAGACATTCAGATTCCAATATCAGGATAACCTATTGTAAGTAACATTTGTGACATCTCCAACCCTAATGTACCTTCGGGTGAAATAGGGTTTTGTGTATTGTGGATATTCAATAAATAAATAAATAAATATGTGTATATTACTGTAGCCTTCTATTGCATCTGAGATCAAAATATAAATTAAAATAAATAGGCTTAAAATAACTAAATATATTGAACAGGGAAGTGAAATTTAAATATAAAGGTGCACTAAAGGTACAGTTTAACAAAGGTATAAAACTAACACAATGTACTGTAATTATCTTTGCGTTACTACGTAATTTTAATTTATTTCTATTTGTAATTTACTCTATTTTTAAATGGCCCATAACACCTTCTCGATGCTCACGGTAAATTTAATATTAATTTAAAAATTAAAGAATATCCAATCGCCACACTGCATATAAGCATTCATACATTGATAACATATTACCGCAAGTCGAGTACAAAATAATGCCTTCTATATCGGAAATATCTCACAATATTTGTTAGTTAATTCTTCCTTTTTAGTGTTATTTAGAGCCTATCTGCTGTAATTTTTCTTTCGTCTTTTTGACACTTCAACATTCCAGAAGGGCCCAGTAGACAAGGAAGTATGTATAATAGCCTCGTGTCCTCTATAAAAATATAAAATTACGAACATATTTTTCGGAGTGGGAAGATGGAACGCCATTTAAAAGCATGGTGCCAGCAGACGACAACTGGAAAAACAAGTGACGGACGGCTAGCGCATACCGGCTAGTACACCCACCCTATCTGTCGGAGAAGTTTGGCGAGCTACATCCCTATTTGTCTCCGTCCATTCTCGATTGGGAATGTTTGATGTCTCAGATCGTCCACAAAATATGTTTCTCTTGCGAGTAGATAAACTAGTCTCGAGGGGGCGTACTTTGATTTTCCCAGGATCCTCTTGAGCAATCTAGCTTTAAGTCCTTCAATTGATCTCATCTGCTTCAATGTTAGGTGTTCCCATAAAAGCTCTAGTCCATAGCTGAGTGTGGGGCATACTTTTGCTTCAAACAACCTCATCGCAGTGTTCAGTGTCATTAGCGTTGGGTTCTGGATGTCGTATATTGCGCGGATTGCTGCTATTAGTCATTCCTTTATGTGCATCGAAAAACATCTTCCTGTTGTCTGAATTGTCAGTCCTAGATATTTACAGTGTCCTCTTATCTGCAGTGTCTTTCCGTTGCATGTTATTTTGTCTTTTTCTCCAAGTCTCCCGCCTCTTCGAAATACAACTACTTCCGTCTTGTCTTCATTTATTTTTATTTCATTGTCCTCGGCCCATTGTGCTAATTGATCGACTGCTTTCTGCAGGTCCTCTATGTATTCCGATGCCAGTGCCATGTCATCAGCGTACATATATAGCCTCGTCCTTGTGTTCTTTCTAATGCTCTCTCCTACATCCTGAGTTAAGACATTGAATAGCCGGGGACTAAGAGGGTCCCCCTGTAGGACCCCGTTCATCTGGCTAATCCACTCGGATCTCCCCACACTGTCGTCCACTTGGACATAGTTCTCCGCTAGTATATTGGACACCAGCCTAGTCATCTTACTCTTTCCCACTAGTGATTCCAATTTTCTCATTAGAATCCGACGGTTCACTAGGTCGAATGCCTTTGAGTAGTCTACTAGAACTACATATCGCTTCCCGTGGCTTCTCTCTAGCGTCTGTTGGATGTCTGCGATCAGATTCCCTGCTACCATTATCGTTGATCTCTTCTGCCGGAAGCCAAACTGCTCTTCCGGTAAGTGCGGCTCCACCAGCTTAGTTAATCTTCTTGTTAGTGCTCTTGTTAGAAGTTTGAATCCCACTGCTTCCAGGGCCACTCCTCTGTAAGCATTTGGATCGTTCACACTACCTTTGCCCTTATATAATATCTTTAAGGTTGATTTTCTCCATTCCGCAAGTATCTCTCCCATCTCAAGGCACTTGTTAAACAGTTCCACCCACACTGGCAGTAGGAAATGTTTTGACTGGTTCAGGTGTTCGTTCCGGATTCCGTCACGTCCAGGTGATCTATTGTTCTTCCCCATGTCTATCACTCGTGTTATTTCCTCCTCAGTAAATGGGTCACAGTCCTCAGTGACGTCCTCCTTGATCATCTCAGGCCTTGTCTCCCTATGACATAATATTCTGCTGAGATGCGATCCCATGTCTGGATCGGTATGTCTTTCGGAAATCTCGGCTGTTTTGCTCTTAGGGCTCTGTAAGGATCTCTTTCAATGTGCTCTATCAGTTTATTATGTTGTTCCTCCAAGAATGTTTTCCTTTTCAGTTTCAATAGGTTTTTATATTCCCTTTTGATGTCACTATACTCTCTGAGCGCATCTTGACTCTGTAGTTGTCTCGCCCTATGTAGTGAAGTTATCGCTCTGGTTCTGTGTTCATAACATTCCTTGCCAAACCATACTTTTCCTCTCTTTCCTTTTTTACTATTGTATTATCTGTTATCCACTTCACAATGCCCTCTGTTGCCTCCTCTAGTTTTCCCTCTTGCACCGCCTGCCTGAGGACTTCTACAGCTTTTCCCGATAATATCATCGCTTCTCTGCTCATGCTCTTCTCCAGTTTGTCTTTGGTTTCCTTCGTCGTATAATTCGGTATTATAAATTCACTTATGAGTGTTGCAGATAGCGGTATGTGCTTCCTGATCAGTGGTTCGTCTGTTTTCCATACTAACTCTTGATGTTGTATTTTGAATCCTCTTATGAAGATCAGATCCACTGTACTGCCTCCATTATGGCATATGTAAGTCCATTGATTTGTATTCACAATTTCTAGACCTTCAGTGTTTAAGTATTCAATCACTTGCCTTGTTTTCCTATTGCCCTTGTCTATAGCGCAGTTAAAATCCCCTGCTAGAATTATCCTCGATGATCGGGGAATCGAGGTCATTATTTCACTTAGTTCCTCCACTATATCTATGGCTGCTAGCTCTGGGTTAAAATATGCTCCTATTATCACTCCTAATGTCGATTCTATTGCTACTGTGTTGCCATGCTTCCTCAGTATTTCGAATGGGGCTATTTCCGGCTTTAGGAGGCAAGCTACTCCCCCTGCTGGTCTACCTCTGTCCTTCTGTACGGCGTAAGTTTGAATATTATAGAAACCTTTAATATTTACACTTGTGTCCTCTTTCACAAACGTTTCTGTCAATATCACAATGTCGAATTCCTGGAATATGTCGCCTGTTGTTAGTTCCATGACACTCTTTAGTCCTTCTACGTTCCAGTTAAGTAGCTTTATTATCCAGTTTACTTTTCCTTCTCTCTTACTCTCCCTTTTTGTGTTCGTATCCGAGACCACCGCACTCTTGTTATTGTTCGATATCCACTCCCTGGTTCCGCCAGGCTTGACGTCTATATGAGGGATGTAGCGAACTAGGACCAACAGATGTCTCCACTGCTCTAGCCGATATGCGCTAGCCGTTCGTCATTTGTTTTTCCAGTTGTCGTCTGCTGGTACCATGCTTTTAAATGAAGTTTCATCTTAGCAGACTGAAAAATACATCCGAACATTTTTATATTTTTATAGCGGGTAAAGCGCTACTAGGCGCATTTCTTTGTGTACTGAACACTTCCAGAATATATTTACGTGAAAAAGCTTAAAGAACAATTGAAAAAGATAGACGCTATATAAGTCGAAAAGAAGGAAGAATAAGCTGACAAATACTGTGAGAAATGCCCGCTATTAACTACATTACTATGTTCCCTACGTACAAAATGTTATGCAGATATGAATATTTATATACAGTGCTACTAATTTGGAGATGGGTATGATTCAAAGTAACTAAAAGAATGTACATCTAGAGTTCAGACAGTAAAATACTAATTGATATACGTGATAAACACTGATATATGTGGTATGTATTCGCAGACATTTTTAATATTATTTATTTTCTATATCAAATACATATTTAGCCTATACCCTCATATTAAAAAACGCATTCAAAATAAAAATATTAAAATATGTTTACAACACGAAAACTTACCATTTCCTCTCCAGGATAGTGAAAAAACATGGGAACTTGACAATCGATTAAACCATAAATATGTGTACATTACTGTAGCCTTCTATTGCATCTGAGATCAAAATATAAATTCTGTGATTTCTAAATAGCCAAGTTAGATTCACGGCCTCGAATAAAAATTGTGACAATAGCGTCGCCAATTTAATAGGCTACATAACTTAACGTATGATAATTCTTAAATTCTGCATTTATATTCTGCTCTGCCATGCAATGAAATATTCTTAACAATATTTTGTCTCATAACTAGAAAAGGAAATCATGTAACGATGGTCTAGCATACCGATAATAAAAGGAATAAGAAAGAATGAGGAATGAGAAGAAAAAAAAAGGTCTAATCGATTCTCAAGTTCTCATGTTTTTTAACTATTATGGACAGGAAAAGGTAAGTTTTCGTGTTGTAAACATATTTTAATATTTTGATTTTGAATAGGGTTTTTACTATGACGGTATAGGCTAAATATGCATTTGATATAGAAAATAAATAATATTAAAAATGTCTGCGAATACACACCACATATATCAATTAGTATTTTACTGTCTGAACCCTAGAGGTATATTCTTTTAGTTACTTTGAATCATACCCAATTGCCAAATTAGCACCACTGTATATAAATATTCATATCTGCATAACATTTTGTACGTCGGGAACAAAGTAATGTAGTTAATAGCGGGCATTTCTCACAGTATTTGTCAACTTATTCTTCCTTCTTTTCGACATATATAGCGTCTATCTTCTTCAATTTTTCTTTAAGTTTTTTCACGTAAATATATTCTGGAACTGTCCAGTATACAAAGAAATTCGCCTAGTAGCGCTTTACCCGCTACAAAAATAGAAAAGTTCGAACGTATTTTTCAGTCTGCTAAGATGAAACGCCATTTAAAAGCATGGTACCAGCAGACGACAACAGGAAAAACAAGTGACGAACGGCTAGCGCATACCTGCTAGAGCAGTGGAGACATCTGTTGGTTGTAGTTCGCTACATCCCTATTATGAGATGAGGCGCATTGTGACAGGTTTAGCGGTTCATGGGTTTCATCACAGAATGTGCGCGGACAACACGTTCCATGACCAAAGGGACACATGTATTTGCAGATTGTGCGATAAAAAGTGTGAAAGGTATCATATAGAGAAGTGTACTGCAAGGAAGTGCTCAATTAGCGAACTTTGTCAAAGACTAAAGAAGCCTTCAGGAACACATGCACAATGTGCGCAATTCTCATTATTATTATTATTATTATTATTATTATTATTATTATTATTATTATAGGGATGTAGCTCGCCAAACTTCTCCGACAGATAGCGTGGGTGTACTAGCCGGTATGCGCTAGCCGTCCGTCACTTGTTTTTCCAGTTGTCGTCTGGGGCCGTATTCTGTAACTCCACCAACGCTCTCAACTACGATTACACCAATGTAACTAGAAAAAGTTATTCTGTAACTATTGGTGTCAAGTATCGATCTTGAAATCACACCAATATATTGCTGGAAATATTGGTGACACACCGACGGCTCCAAACCCCTCGGTGAGCTCAACAACAACTCGAAAGTACCAAAATATCGCAAAATTTGCAGAAATATCGACATATTTGTGATACAATGGCCGCTTATATCCTAATTGGGCGACTTCGTGATGGTGTCAATAGCTATATTTTCGTAATAACAGAGAAGGTACAGTATATATCCATTAATGAATAGATTCTTAGTATTTGTTAATATGTTTTTGTCAATATAAAAACTAAATACATAATTTTATTTTGCAACAAGCATGTTTGAGGTTATGTTTGCATAATTGCACATAATATTAATTATTTTACTTTATCTTGTTTCAGATTTGGAATTGTAATCCATGTGATCTGCATTAAAGAGTGGACAACATAATATGCACCAATAATAAGCTTAACGAACACTTATGGGTGTCACCTCTATGTAGGCCTAAATTTTTTAATGTAGTGTAAAATTTTGTTCAGTTCATTCGAAAGAACAGTGCACAAGTAGGTCATTTGCAATTGAGAAAAACATCCCACTCAAGCAATGCTTCAAGTAGTGAGATGTTGTTGGCTTTTTGTAATTTTCAGGAAATAATGACGAAGACTGTGCTTATTAAAACTGAGCAAAGTGCCATGAACTCATGATACATATAATAGTTTTTTTGTACCAAAGTTTACTTTGTAAGTGTGTGTGTACTATATCACTCAGCAAAATATGATGTACATTGTCCTTACTTTTAAATATACTGGTAGCCTATATAGCGTTTACTAGTTTATAAAACTTTTCACACTTAGAGAAGCATCTGTTTTTAACTGCACAAAAAATATGCCTCCCTGCCAATGTAGCCTATTGTAATTGAAAATATTATTTAAATCTAGCTACAATATTGGCTTTACCAATTTTTTGTCTAATTTAAACCATCTATTTTATTCCCTCTAATTCCTTTTATAATAATATGAGCTATATTGTATCTCGTGATTTTCCGTCAAGTGGGTGTGGCTTATACTATGTAAGTTGAAATGCATGTTGAATTTTCAGAGCCATTTTCCCATAACTTGATATTTTCAACACAAAAGGCACAATATCTCTTAAAGTAATGGTCCAAATTGCATGAAACTTTGCACACCCATAGTTTTTTGTGTGTTCTAGAGGATAAACCTAAATAATCTGATGTATTTGCAACACAAGATTATTTCACTTGTGAACATGATGTGAAAAAATTCGTAATAATTTTATATTGAAATTTTAAAATGCCTGAAAATTGTATCAGGCATACCACAGTATAAATTGATGGTTTATCCTCGAGATTATAGTGTCAGCTGTGAATAAAAAAAAATATTACACCAATCAGATTGACTTTTGCATGAATTCATGTTACTTAGGCTTAATCGCATGCTGAAAAATAAAAATAAAATAATTTTCTAATATCAACCTTCATATTTGTGACACTGTAATAATTTTTGTGCTCATTTCAACCCCCAAATGTATACTTCTAATGTCCAAAATTTCATTTTATTATTGCAAATAGTGTTGAAGATATCGAACAGTTACTGCAATGCCTGCTTGGGCATGGTCTCTTGGTGTATGAGCCACTTAAGACACTTTTTCAGTGATATTATGGTGTTATTTAAATTAATATATAATTATGAACAACTATGAGGCCAATTGTAATGTTTCAAAGTACTGTGTAAATTAAATACTAATGAATTCATTTTAAGTTAACCTAAAACGCAATTAATTTATTTCAAGGGTTTTATAAATGTCATAAAAGCAGTAGGCAAGATAAGATACTCTTATTTGCTTAAACTTTACTATTTGCTTTATCTATATAAAAATAATTTTATAATTGGCTTGTGTTCTATAAATTAAGTAAAAACTCCTACTGAATATTTTTTTACTTTCTCTGCCTGTACCATAGGTAATACAGATAAAGGAAGTATTGTTTTCGACCCCAACTTTGAAGTTGAGTTTTTAGCCCAAATACACATTTTGAGGTATTCTGAATCCCCAAATACTATTTTCGGAAACATGTCTGTGTGGAAGTGTGTCAACAGCCTAGCTCCAGAATGGAAAACCGTAAGAATTTTTTTTTGTATTTGGGTTGGGTACCTTCTGAAGATGTGACACAAGGATTGGCGACAAGTTTCTCTTATTTTTAAAGGGACTTAACATGAAAAAATGTTCGTTTTTCGCGATTTTATCGATTTGTTTAAATTTTGCACATGGGTTGCTTATAAGTTACTTGGACTTAAAACTTTATTTGAAACTTTTTTCGAAGAAATTCTCTTTAGGGTAGTGCTAAAAGTTTTATTTGAAATATTTTTTCGAAGAAAATCTCTAAAGTGTAGTCTTTATCAGAATGTGAAGTGAGAAAAATGTATTGTGCATGCTTAAAGTAAAGAAAGTTATGAGAGTACAATAAATATATTTTATTTGGGTTGTGTATCCTTCGGGGATGTGATGTGTTAAGGACATTCTCTTTATTTATACAACCAATTTACATTACAAGAATGTCATACACAATAATTATATTATAGCCTACTGAGAGACTAACTTTTATTTGAACAGAGATTGGAAAGTTCATTCCTTTCACTGAGTATGAATCCAGCAACATTTTGTTAAAATGAGTATTCTGAAAAGGGCTACATCTTACTTTCTGTTAATCGTTAAAATGAATACTTTCACACAAACAAGGTGAGTTGCAATGGAAATATATAACTACTTCGAGATTGCATATTTTTTTATAATCATAATTTAAATCAGACATTGGCAAACTATTGCGGAATTTGCTAATTGGATTCACCGAGATACCCTCCTTATTATATATATATGACAGTAAACATTACTAAAAACCATTGGCATTTTGCGAATTTCTCCTATTATTATAAATCCGCCTTTTCCCCCTATAAGCGTCTTGCAACATGACAGTACGTGTAATATAAACGCCCACTTTCAAAATATATACATGAAATTAAACTCCCGCCCAGTTTGGAAATTATGAAATCACATTCCCGCACTCCATCAGCCAATGATATTCAGTGCAGTTTGTTCGGACAGATTTCTCATAGCTACTTCCATTGCCAACATTCACGAAAATTCACAAAGTTATTGGTGGCCTCAACAACGCGTCCCGAGATACCAACAGGGAGTTAGAGAATCGCTCACGCTCCGGCCGTTGGTATCTTGCTGTCGGTTGTTGAGCTCTCAACAACACCAATGCGTTGGTGACGAAAGTTACAGAATACCGCCCCTGCTGGCACCATGCTTTTAAATGGCGTTCCATCTTCCCACTCCGAAAAATATGTTCGTAATTTTATATTTTTATAGAGGACACGAGGCTATTATACATACTTCCTTGTCTACTGGTCCCTTCTAGAATGTTGAAGTGTCAAAAAGACGGAAGAAAAATTACAGCAGATAGGCTCTAAATAACACTAAAAAGGAAGGAATAACTAACAAATATTGTGAGATATTTCCGATATAGACGACATTATTTTGTACTCGACTTGCAGTAATATGTTATCAATGTATGAATATTTATATGCAGTGTGGCGATTGGATATTCTTTAATTTTTAAATTAATATTAAATTTGCCGTGAGCATTGAGAAGATGTTATGGGCCATTTAAAAATAGAGTAAATTACAAATACAAATAAATTAAAATTACGTAGTAACGCAGTGATAATTACAGTACATTGTGTTAGTTTTATACCTTTGTTAAACTGTATATTTAGTGCACCTTTATATTTAAAGATCACTTCCCTGTTCAATTTATTTAGTTATTTTAGGCCTATTTATTTTACTTTGCTGTATAAATATGTGTACATTGCTGTTTCCTTCTATTGCATCTGAGATCAAAATATAAATTCTGTGATTTCTACATAGCCAAGTTTGATTCACGGCCTCGAATAAAAATTGTGACAATAGCGTCGCCAATTTAATAGACTACATAACTTAACGTATGATAATTCTTAAATTCTGCCTTTATATTCTGCTATGTCATGCAATGAAATATTCTTAACAATATTTTGTCTCAGAACTAGAAATGAAAATCATGTAACGATGGTCTAGCATACCGATAATAAAAGGATTAAGAAAGAATTAGGAATGAGAAGAAAAAAAAAGGTCTAATCGATTCTCAAGTTCTCATCTTTTTTAACTATTATGGACAGAAAAAGGTAAGTTTTCGTGTTGTAAACATATTTTAATATTTTGATTTTGAATACGTTTTTAATATGACGGTATAGGATTATATGCATTTGATATAGAAAATAAATAATATTAAAAAGTCTGCGCATACACACCACATATATAAGTATTTATCACGTATTTTACTGTCTGAACCCTAGAATTATATTCCTTTAGGTACTTTGAATCATACCCAATCGCCAAATTAGCAGCACTGTATATAAATATTCATACCTGCATAACATTTTGTACGTCGGGAACATAGTAATGCAGTTAATAGCGGGCATTTCACGCAGTATTTGTCAGCTTATTCTTCCTTCTTTTCGACTTATATAGCGTCTATCTACTGCAATTTTTCTTTAAGCTTTTTCACGTAAATATATTCTGGAACTGTCCAGTATACAAAGAAATGCGCCTAGTAGCGCTTTACCCGCTACAAAAATAGAAAAGTTCGAACGTATTTTTCAGTCTGCTAAGATGCATCGGCTACACAAACAAAGAGAAATACTAAGAATTTTTAAAAGAAGAAAAACTGCATACTTAGGACATCTATTACGGAATACTAAATATATGCTTCTACAGTTGATAATTGAAGGGAAAATAGAAGGTAAAAGAAGAAGAGGGCGAAAAAGAATATCTTGGCTGGATAACATTAAGCTGTGGACAGGATTACCAAGGGTAGATCAACTATTACATACTGTGGTTCATAGAATGAAGATGCATCATGCGGTCGCCAACATCCATTAATGGATAGGCAGAAGAAGAAGAAGAAGAAGAAGATGATGATGATGATGATGATGATGAAACGCTATTTAAAAGCATGGTACCAGCAGACGACAACTGGAAAAACAAGTGACGAACGGCTAGCGCATACCGGCTACAGCCACAGCCCGGCAATCAGGGTCACGGCGGTGAAGCCTAGCCTTGCGCTATGCCGCCATCTTGTCTCACCAGAAGACACCCATTGAACTGCACGTAATTCAATGGGAAACTATCACGAGAACTTAGATTAAAGTCTATTTTCACAATTTTCTATTGGAAATTTTGTATCCACTAGTGAACACACTGAAACCACATTGAAAAAGCACGTCCTCTTGCTATTTTTCTCAAGTATTGGTTCCTATTACTTCCTAAAAATTAGGTTCTTGATGTGAAACTTCTTTAGCCGCGGTAGGATTAAATCGAGAGCTTGCGTTACGGACAAAATCGTCACGAAATGAGTTATGCTCAAAATCGTCGCGAAATTAGTTTGGTGTGACGGAACGGACTGCACAGGAAGCAATCAACTCAATAATTAGGCTTATCCAAAATTTAAAAAATAAAAAAAAAATTCAAATTAAATTAAAAAATTTAAGTCTAAAAATCTGAAATTAAAAAATAAAAATAAATTTAAAATATAAAATTAAAAAATCCAAAATTTCAAAATTAAAATATTCAAAGAACCAAAATTTAGAAAATCCAAATTTTAAAAAATAATCCAAAGTAAAAAAATCCAAATATCCAAAATTTAAAAAATAAAAAATCTAAAATTTAAAAAAATTAAAAAATCTTAAAATTTAAAAAGTTAAAAAAATAAAATATTCAGAGATCCAAAGTAAAAAATCCAAAATAAAAAATTCCAAAATTTAAAAAAAATAGTCAGCATAGTAAGCCAGCAAGAGAAGACCATCAATACAATTACAACACGCATAGTGAAATGACAGGCATAAATGAAATAAGGACATTATTTTATTAAGACTATATTTTAGATAACTTCCATTCCATTGATCAAAAGAATCAGTATATGGGTCATTCTTCAAATACGGGAAAATTTGGAGTGTCTGAAATCAAAATTTATAGTTTGTTTTTAGAATCTAAAAAAATTGCTAAAATACTTCAGGGGTTTCTTGATAATAATAAGACACCAGCAGAGCTTAAATGTTTATATATTATATATTTTTATTAAAGCCATGTGAATGACATCCGTGTACATGTGGATGGCAGAACTTAACATTAAAGCATAACATATGAATATTAATTATAGTGCATAAGATGTTAATAGTTACAAATATTATAACACATTCTTAAATTCTTAAGGAAGTATGAATAATACACGAAATAGCTATCAATGTATGCTTACAGTTATTTATAAAAATATATAACATTCCTAGTAACTAAAGCATAATATTATATACAATGCAAAAAATACGCATAAATTGAGGTTAAGTTTATTTGCTATTTCTAAATGCTAAAGTAATATATGACTATTTACAGTGTATGTAATAGTTAACAATATTAGGTTATGGTTATTTACATACATTCCTAGAAACTAAAGCATGTATAATGCATGAAATGGCTAACAATAATAATGAAAGGCCTACTTACGAATGTATTGAAACGTGTTCCTTTCCTTGTTTCTTTCTGTCGTAGTATGAAAAATTACACCCGAATACCACACAGATATTCACAATTTTAGAAAAAGTATTTATACTCCTCAGTCCAATTACATTATTAGCTAAAATGCTAAAATTCACATCGCTGTAACGCTTTTGTGGCTTGTACTCGATCAGCTGCTACAGTGTAGTAATATGGCGGTCCGTGCATCACCGTGGCTTCACTGCCGACAATAGTACAGCATACACCATTGCCGATCTATCTCTATATATCTGTGGCTACAGCAGTGGAGACATTTGTTGGTTCTAGTTCGCTACATCCCTATTATACAACGAGCTAGAACAGAGATTATAGAGTGGCTAATAACTGAACTAGTTAAATATTATATTAACACTTAATGCTTCACTTACGTCGCTGTTTATGAGCAGGACATGTTTTGGGATTCTTATCCCATCTTCGGCTGCTGGTCAACTGGCAATTGGCGATCATGGTTAGTGGTCTTTATGGTTTGTCCAGTGCTGCCCTCTCTTCTCTTGGCTGTAAGCTTGATGACATCATCCACCGGCGGTATTTCAAAATTCATAACATTGCTGCTGTTCTTAGTGATGAAAATCTTCTCCCAGGTGTTCAGTTCTGCCCGTGTCTTGACGTGTTTTAATAGTTTAACATCCTTTTTGATGTGGTGGTTTTGTGTCCAGGAGTGATGTGCTACAGCTGATTTGTCCGTTTGCATGAATTTCACATTCCTAAGGTGTTCTTTCATTCTACAGTAGTTGTTATATTTCTTTTGGTTTGTCCAATGTAGGTGAGCTGGCAGTTTTCGCATTCCATCTGATAGATTCCTCATAGTTCTGTTTTGGGTGTGATGTCTTTTAGTGGGTGATTGAGCAGATTTCTAATGGTATATTTGTTCTGGGGTGCTAGCTTGATGTTGTAGTTTTTGAATACCTTCTCGAATTTGTAGAATGTTTTTGGATGGTAGGTGAATTTTTTGTACTTTTGTGGTTTTTTCTCTGAATTGTCTAATGTACTAATTCCTTTTATCATTTTTTGTTTCTTGTGTTTTGTAATCATCTTGTCTATGAAATTGGTTTTGAACCCGTAATATCTTGTTAATTTTGATGTAGATGGAGTTTGGTCTGAGCAATGGGGACGTCCTTTCTGTTTCTTTTCACCAGATAATCTATCTGTCATATCTGTTCTTGCAGGATTTGTGACATTTCGCTGCATGGGCAGCATGTGAAAGACAACTTCCATCGTCCAACTAATCCAAATTACTTATACCACTTGGAAGCTCACCATGTTCAGCAAAAATGCAAGATTGTATGCCATTGTTAAGTAACCTTCATACCTCGGAATGATCAAGCGCTCTTTTGATTGCTTCTGGCATAACAAACACAGTACCCATACAAACGGAGCAACCACTGAGTCAGTCGTAGCATCAACCAATTCATGCTTCCTCTTCATTGACATGATTGGGTAATTTTTGTCTTCCTATGAGGTAGACAAAAGCAATATCTTCTTAACACGGTGAAGTTCCTCACACAACACATTTAGTATTACTGAATGGAAACTTATTAATTTAATCTATTTTATTTATTAATACATTTTTGAAGTTCCTCCCAAAATTTAAATTTTGAAGGGGCTACGATTTTAAAAAGTACCCCCAAAAAATCTAGAATTTACTTACCTATACATAAAAAATTACAACAATTACATCTGCTACTTAATCAGTGATAAAGCCCCTCTATTACTTTTCGGAACCCATATAAATTAAATTGTTGCCATAACGACTCGCAGTGCAACTCTACATTGTTTTGGCAAATTTTCAGGAACTGTTTGTGATGAAATATAATTCATATATACCGTTCAAAAGGAAATTGTCTGACGAACAATAAAGTATAGAACACATTTTCATCTACATGTAACGGATTCCAAGTTATTTAGCAAAATGTTTCGAAAAAATCAAAATCAAAAACAAAAATTTTAATTCAGGTACAAATATTTCTGGTATTATGAACGTAAACAATAATGTCAGATATACCGCTGGAAAGCACGTTTTCTCCTAATTAATAATCACTAATAATATAGGTTAATATCAAAATACAAACCCAAGATATATAGGGAAATGTAGAAGCGTGCCACAAAACTTTGGCGGCCATATTGATTACGTCATCAAAACCGCTAGAGGGCCAGGAAAATTTGTGTCCCGGGCTTTTTAGACTCGTCTACCCATGTACTATCTGAATCCAAAGTGGCGCATTGGTTGCCGGATGTGAAATGTTTTGGTATAATTTTCAGCTAACTCACCCCACTATATGAAGATCTTTATATAATTGCCTGCAGCTGACTGTGTTGTTTGCTTTCATTATTATTCGTATAGCTCTTTTTTGTAATTTAAATATAGCTTCATTGTTAGTTGAATTTCCCCAGAAGATTATTCCGTAAGTTAAGAGGGAGTGAAATTAGGCATAATAGAGTGAGCGTACTGTGTTTAGGCTGGATACTTTCCTCACTGACCATAGGGCATAACAAATTTTACTAAAATTTTTCGAGAGGACATCAACATGCTTGAATCATTTAAGATTTTGATCAATCCATACCCCCAAGAATTTTGTTGAATCTACATAACTAATAGTTTTATCCTCATATGAGATGTTAGGAAATTCTGTATTCTTATTTTGTACATGCTGAAAGTTTATTGCAACTGTTTTCTCTTTGTTAACTATAAGTCTATTCCTTTCGAACCAGTTATGAAGTTTACTTATTGTTTCTGTCATATTAAGTCTAGCAATTTCATTGTTTTCACTAGTTTAACTAGTACAGTTATTCATGTGCTCCACTGAGTATATTACTTCGTTTTAATTATTATAGAGTGGCTGTTGCGCCGCCATATTTGAAGCAAATTGAATGTGCATCCGCCATGTTCTCAGCTGCCGGGCTGTCACATTAAAGTATTGTTGTATACTAGAACCTGGGACTATACATACTGTGTACTGAAAAATCACCACTGTATACTTCAATATATTAATCACATCACATATTATGTCAAATTAGCAATTAAATTTTCTTTAGGAATAATACGTAAAATAATATAAATCATGTTGGCTCGAAATCCTAGGCATAATGGGCCATTCAGATAGAAACTTAACCGTAAACGTAAGAACGTAAACTTAAACGCACACTTTAGCACGGCACTGAGCATTCGCAATGAAAACTTAAACGTAGGTAACAACCAATCACAAACGAGAACGTGAACAGCTGATAAAAATGGCCGCAGCAGACGAAAATACTTTCATGTTTCTATTAAACATGCATTCATTCATTTTTATTGTCATTAGATCAAAATATATAGTTGTAATAGACATTGTCCAAAGAATATACAAAACTATTTATATAATAAAAATAATACTATAAAATTAGAGCCTTAAATCATTCATGTCAGACATTTCATACTCGTCGATACTGTAAAAACATTTAGTTTTTAACCAATTTTTTATAACTATTTTAAAACGATTAAGTGTAGCAGTTCTAGCACTAAGTGGCAGCTTATTAAAAAGCTTAGCACTTAAATAATTAAAACTGTTTTGGGTTTTACTTAACCTAGCAAAATTTATATTTATATGATATGTAGTATCATGGTCATGATGATCATGGGAATCCAGTGTGTAGGCCATTAAAAATTTACATCATACAACCGTATGCAGACATATAAAAATTAACAGACTATTATACGTGCTGTATTTACTCCTGTAGTTAATTTCTTGGGTAACTATTGTTCATATATTTTCCTTCAATGCCGCATCTTTATATAATGGATGCCATTTATCATATTTATTTATTTATTTATTTAACCTGGCGGAGTTAAGGCCATAAGGCCTTCTCTACCACTCAGCCAGGGCAAAAACATGAAATAATGATGATGGGTTTCATAATGATGGGTTTCTCATTCACAGACGCCATCTCTTGGCTACCTCCACTTCCGTCAACTGTTCTGTTCTCTGATTGGTTGTATCGTTATTTTTCGCATAAACATAACGCAGAAGCTTGGTGTTTGCAAGCTTCTACGTTACGTTTAATTTTACGTCTAAGTTTCACGTTTACGTGATGCATTGTGAATGGTCACATTGAAAAACATGGCCGCAAGCTTCTATGTTTACGTTACGTTTACAGTTAATTTTCTATCTGAATGGGCCATAAGAGTTGAGAAAACCCATTGGTAGGCTATTGTACTAGAGAAACAAGTCAAAACACAGTGAATTAAAAAAAAAACTTCAGAAACTCCAATTCAGAAAAATAATGTAGTAATGCAATAGGCCTACTCAGAATAATTTACAATATAGTAGACGCCATATTAGGCCTAGCGGAAATTGCTAAATTTAAGTGTACCATTCACACTCAGACCAAACCAGTCTTCAAAGAACTGAATATTTTATCACTCGGTGGTGCAGAAGAATAATAATAAATTTAAAAGAATGACATGAGAAAAATAGGCCTATGTTTGTTGACAAGATATAAAAAAGTGTGCGTGGAACGCCACGCGACAAAAGTGAAACTTTTTTATTTTTTCACTTTTGGACTATTTGATTTATTCAATTTTGGATTGCTGGATTTTTTTTACTTTTGGAATTGTGGATTTTATAATTTTAGATTTTTTAACTTTAGATCTTTAAATTTTTTAATTTTTAATTTTTGGATTTTTAATTTTTGGATTTTTAATTTTTTAAATTTTGGATCTTTTAATTTTTTTAATTTTGGAATTCTGGTTTTGTAATTTTTGGTTTTTTAATTTTGGAATCTTTTAATTTTTTTATTTTTGGGATTTTTTTAATTTGGATTTTCGATTTATTAATTTTAAATTTTTAGATTTTTAAATTTTGGATTTTTTAATTTTGAATTTTTTAATTTTTTTAAATTATGGATAAGCCTAATCATTGAGTTGATTGTTTTCTGTGCAGTCCGTTCCGTCACACCTCACTAATTTCGTGACGATTTTGAGCGTAACACTAATTTCGTGACGATTTTGAGCGTCACACAAGCTCTCGATCTATCCCTACCGCGGCTAAAGAAATTTCACTTAAAAAATTTTCAATTTTACACACTCTTAAAATATTTAAACAGTGACGGGGATTCTTGGCGGTAACATTTATATCTGTACAATCTTATAGATGCCTAGAAATTATTTCAAACTTACTGTCCTTTGAACAATATTAATTTTGTAAACATCTGCCTCAGTTGCTTTCCGCTTTCCTGCTCAGACCTGTTCCTGCAGAAGTCATGTAATCTACAGGTGAAAAACAAATTCAAAATTAGTTCAAGAAGTGAGGCATAATGAGATTCATCATCTGGTTCCGAAGCGGTAAACAAGCAGGCATATTTTTTACCAAAAGTATCCACACAAATGCAATCAAAATACATATAAAGATAACAGACGATACGAGTAACAGGTAGCAGAAAACATGGCGGCTATGTTTCACGAAGGCATCACCCACAGCGCTGTAAAGGACACACAGCCCGGCAATCTGGGTCACGGCAGTGAAGCCTAGCCTTGCGCTATGCCGCCATCTTGCCTCACAAGAAGACACCCATTGAACTACACGTAATTCAATGGGAAACTATCACGAGAACTTAGATTAAAGTCTATTTTCACAATTTTCTATTGGAAATTTTGTATCCACTAGTGAACACACTGAAACCACATTGGAAAAGCACGTCCTCTTGCTATTTTTCTCAAGTATTGGTTCTTATTACTTGCTAAAAATTAGGTTTTTGATGTGAAACTTCTTTAGCCGCGGTTGGATTAAATCGAGAGCTTGCGTTACGGACAAAATCGTCACGAAATTAGTTTTGTGTGACGGAACGGACTGCACAGAAAACAATCAACTCAATAATTAAGCTTATCCAAAATTTAAAAAATCGAAAATTCCAAAATTTAAAAAATAAAAAAATCAAATTAATAAATTGAAAATCCAAAATTTTAAGTCTAATAATCCGAAATTAAAAAATAAAAATAAATTTAAATTACAAAATTAAAAAATCAACAATTCCAATATTAAAAAATTCAAATTTAGAAGATCCAAATTTTAAAAAATAATTCAAAGTAAAAAATCCAAATATCCAAAAATTAAAAATTAAAAATCTAAAATTTAAATAATTCAAAAATAAAAATCCTAAAATCCAAAAATTAAAAAATCCAAAAAAATAAAAAATTTAGAGATCCAAAATAAAAAATCCAAAATTTAAAAAATTCAACAACAAAAATATTCAGCATAGTAAGCCAGCAAGAGAAGAACATCAATAGGCCTACTATTAATAAACTACAGTATTGCTCAATTACAACACGCATAGTGAAATGACAGGCATAAATGAAATAAGGACATTATTTTATTAAGACTATATTTTAAATAACTTCCATTCCATTGATCAAAAGAATCAGTATATGGGTCATTCTTCAAATACGGGAAAATTTGGAGTGTCTAAAATCAAAATTTTTTAGTTTGTTTTTAAAATCTCAAAAAAATTACTAAAATACTTCAGGGGTTTCTTGATAATAATAAGACACCAGCAGAGCTTAAATGTTTATATATATTTTTTTTTTAGTTTTTTTAAAGCCATGTGAATGACATCAGTGTACATGTGGATGGCAGAAGGCCACATTAATGACTAACTTTGGCAACAATCTGCTTTTCTTTATGTGATTTCATATTTTTCTCAGTTTTTAAATGCTAAAGTAATATATGACTATTTACAGTGTATGAAATAGTTAACAATATTAGGTTATGGTTATTTACAACCATATAATACATTCCTAGAAATTAAAGCATGTATAATGCATGAAATGGCTTACAATAATAATGAAAGGCCTACTTCGAATGTATTGAAACGTGCTCCTTTCCTTGTTTCTTTCTGTCGTAGTATGAAAAATTACACCCGAATACCACACAGGTATTCACCATTTTAGAAAAAGGATTTATACTCGTCAGTCCAATTACATTATTAGCTAAAATGCTAAAATTCACATCGCTGTAACGCTCTTGTGGCTTGTACTCGATCAGCTGCTACAGTGTAGTAATATGGCGGTCCGTGCAATAACGTGGCTTCACTGCCGCCAATAGGGATGTAGCGAACTAGAACCAACAGATGTCTCCACTGCTCTAGCCGGTATGCGCTAGCCGTTCGTCACTTGTTTTTCGAGTTGTTGTCTGCTGGTTCCATGCTTTTAAATGGCGTTTCATCTTAGCAGACTGAAAAATACGTTCGAACTTTTCTTTTTTTGTAGCGGGTAAAACGCTACTAGGCGCATTTCTTTGTATACTGGACACTTCCAGAATATATTTACGTGAAAAAACTTAAAGAAAAATTGCAAAAGATAGACGCTATATAAGTCGAAAAGAAAGAAGAATAAGCTGACAAATACTGTGAGAAATGCCCGCTATTAACTACATTACTATTTTCCCGACGTACAAAATGTTATGCAGATATGAATATTTATATACAGTACTGCTAATTTGGCGATTGGGTATGATTCAAAGTAACTCAAAGAATATACCTCTAGGGTTCAGACAGTAAAATACTAATTGATATACGTGATAAACACTGGTTTATGTGGTGTGTATTCGCAGACATTTTTAATAATATTTATTTTCTATATCAAATGCATATTTAGCCTATACTGTCATATTAAAAACGTATTCAAAATCAAAATATTAAAATATATTTACATCACGAAAACTTACCTTTCCTGTCCCTCGTAGTTAAAAAAGATGGGAACTTGGGAATCGATTAGGCCTTTTTTTCTTCTTCTCATTCCTCATTCTTTCTTATTCCTTTTATTGTCGGTAAGTTATGCTAGACCATCGTTACATGATTTTCATTTGTAGTTATGAAACAGAATATTGTTAAGAATATTTCATTGCATGACATAGCAGATTATAAAGGCAGAATTTAATAATTATCATACATTAAGTTATGTAGCCTATTAAATTGGCAACGCTATTGTCACAATTTTTATTCGAGGCCGTCAATCTAACTTGGCTATTTAGAAATCACAGAATTTATATTTTGATATCAGATGCAATAGAAGGCTACAGTAGCCTAATATACACATATTTATACAGCAAAGTAAAATAAATAGGCCTAAAATAACTAAATAAATTAAACAGGGAAGTGGTCTTTAAATATAAAGGTTCACTAAAGATATAGTTTAACAAAGGTATAAAATTAACACCATGTACTGTAATTATCATTGCGTTACTAGGTAATTTTAATTTATTTATTGTAATTTACTCTATTTTTAAATGGCCCATAACATATTCTCGATGCTCACGGCAAATTTAATATTAATATAAAAATTAAAGAATATCTAATCCCCGCACTGCATATAAATATTCATACATTGATAACATATTACTGCAAGTCGACTACAAAATAATGTCGTCTGTATCGGAAATATCTCACAATATTTGTTCGTTAATCCTTCCTTTTTAGTGTTATTTAGAGCCTATCTGCTGTGATTTTTCTTTCGTATTTTTGACACTTCAACATTCTGGAAGGGCCCAGTAGACAAGGAAGTACGTATAGTAGCCTCGTGTCCTCTATAAAAATATAAAATTACGAACATATTTTTCGGACTGAGAAGTTGGAGCGCCATTTAAAAGCATGAAACCAGCAGAAGAAAACTGGAAAAACAAGTGACGAACGCCTAGCGCATACCGGCTAGTACACCCACGCTATCTGTCGGAGAAGTTTGGCGAGCTACATCCCTATAGTACAGCATACACCATTGCCGATCTATCTCTATATATCTCTATATATCTGTGAAAGGACACAACCAACGAGCTAGAATAGAGATTATAGAGTGGCTGTTGTGTCCCTTACAGCGGTCTGGGCAACGCCACCTTGGAACAAGGCCGCAACACGCTTGACCAGAAAAGCAGTGACGTCACGGCTAGGGGTCCTATTATGGCGTACTGTTGTATGTGTAAGCTCGCGTGGTGAAGAGTTTTAATTGCATTCGGAGATAAAAGAATTATTTAAAAATTAAGTTGGTCGATTCCTATGCATTCTTAATAAGTATATATTTACATATATACATAAAATATATGAAGAAGTATTGCACGGCAGCTTGTGAAGGAATTGAATCCACGTCCCAATTCTGTGGTGAGTTGAACATTTGAAGTGTTTTTAATATTTACCACATTTAGATGCAGATTGTGCATTTTGTACTTGAATAAGCCTATTTAGGCTTTGATGTATCAAAATAGGCATATTTTCAGATTATTTTAAAACTGCATTTAATATTAACTGGGAACTACCTAGGCTATTTACTTTAGGTAGGTAACATAACCTAGAATTGTTCCATAGGCCTATTATCGGCACTTCTCGATTCTTTTCAGGTGTGTGAATTAAATTTCAATCCATGTGATATTGAAAGGACTACATCAGTGTACGACCCAAAAACTGGAACGTTATTAACTGCACCATTGGATCGGCCACGCTTGAGAAAAGGTTGGTTCCTTTTTTTAAGCTATCCTGTTCAGATTACTAAGAAGCCTAGGAATAAGAGTAGAATCGGTCTCACCCTAGTCCCCTAGTAGGGCCTAATTCCCAAATACAATTGTGTTAAAAGGTTCATTATCTACTCCTTGCTCTTGTTAAGTCTTAGGACTTCATTGCCGTTTTTCTGCCTAAAGCTTCTGTTAAGGATAAAACACAATTTCAGAATTCTTAAGTTTTTACCAGAACCTGTTTTTGATACTTTGTCTACTACAAGGTTATGTAGGCCTATGCTTAATCTTTTTTTTTTCATCAGGTGCAGTACCTTCTATCTTGCCTGAATGCCCTACTTACTTGTCGACTCCATCAACATCCAGAGAAGACCCAGAGGATCGTAGACAACGATTGGAGAATGCTTTCCTGAATGCAGCTGTAGCAGAAAGTATATTGAGCCAGGAAAATCATATGAAGAAAACTTTAATTAGTTCACTTGATGAATTGTATAATATAATCAGTGATTGTGACCTGAAGAAGGAATGTCCCTGTGTTTTATATGTGCCATATCCTAAAGTTCTTTGTCATGCTATAATCGATGACAAACTCAGCCTGTCAGTGCATGTAAATGACATACAGATCAGTCGATACAAAATGTTACAATGCCAACCACTGTAAGTACCACATCTGATTTATGTTGTCTTTTAAATAATGTTTATTTAAAATTCATGAATGTGGAAAGCACAAGCATTGAAGACAACATTGTTTTTGTGACTGATATTCTAAGCGGTTTAGCTTTCTCTCATAAACTGTAAAAAATCGAAGGCAAGATATAGTTGGGACACATTAGTATTCTGGTCACTTGTGCACTCCATATCACCCCAGTGGTCTCATCGCTATGCCTTGTCCTATGACTATATCAAGGTTATGTAGTAAACTTTCAACTACACCTATACTGGAGCAGAACCCAGAACATTTGCTGAAGTATCTTGCTAAAAAAAATGACATTACTAAATGGTGACGATAAGATTATTGTTGTTCTGATGGATGAAATTCATTTGAAACCACAATTGGATTATAAAGGGGGAAACATTGTAGGTCATTCATACGGTGGTCCACCCATGTCTCCATTTGTATTGTATGTGGGCATATTGGCTTTCAGGGCCTTTGTGTTTTGAAAGGGTCTCTCTGTGCTTCCTCTATTATCTTTGCTGCTTGTGTTTCCATGTAGTCTTCCTTTTTATTTATCAGGAGGGTTTTGTATTCCCTTCTTGATTGACTGTATAGCGACAGATCCTCTTCCCTTCGGGAGACACGTGCTTTATGTAAGTTGTTTATTACTGCTTTTCTTTTATTATAACAAGCTGAGTCGAACCATGATTTTGCTCTTCGGGACCCTAGTATCTTCGTTATTGTAGCTTTCCGTATCAGGCATTCTATGGACCTCATTGCATTATTCAGATCATTTTTTCCTATCTCTTCTCCACAGGCTGTTTTTATGGTAATATGATAATTTAAACTTATAAATCTACTATATAAATTTTACTAAATGTACCGTATTTCTAAGCACACCTGACATCTTTGTATTAAAGAATAATGACAATGTTGTGTTATATTTTTATATCATGTGATGTTCCCTTTCCTTGTCTTTCCTTGTCTTTTATATACTTCAAGGCAAAAAAAGTGTACAAAATATATTTTTAATTAGGCTGTAAGCTTTTATATGTTGTGCAATGTACTGTTGTGTTATTTTCCTTTATTTTTATTTTCATTCTGTCGGAAATCCGAAAATATAGTTAGAAATATGCTAAAAATTCTAATAGCTTAAAAGAAATTGCAAAAGTAAAATTGTAGGCCTAAATACTGAAAATGTTTTACTTTGATGTTATGAGGATAAAACTTGCAGAATATTTTATCACGGCAACAGGACAGGGTTTTTTAGTTTATAAAGTTATAATTTTACTAAATGTATTTGTAAGCACACCTGACAACTTTGTATTAAAGAGTAATGACATTAATGTTGTGTTATTTTTTAAAATCATGTGATGTTCCCTTTCCTTGAGTCTTTTATGTATTTCAAGGCAAATAAAGTGTACTAAATATATTTGTAATTAGGCTTTAAGATTTCATATGTTATGCAATCTAATGTACAGAGTGTTATTTTCCTTTATTTTTATTTTCAATCTGGCGGAAATCCGAAAATATAGTTAGAAATATGAAAAAAATTCCAATAGCATAAACGAAATTGCAAAAGTAAAATTGTAAATAACTGAAAATGTTTTACTTTGATGTCATGAGGAGGAAATTTGCAGAATATTTTATAACACGGCAACAGGACAGGTTTCTTTAGTTCCTTAAAATGAAAACGAAAATTGCCATGCATAGGCCTAAATATACAAAAGTGCTTCATTTATATTCAACATGCAAAAATACTAGTAAAATAAATCATCCGCTGATTAAATATTTCCGTACGAACTTTGAGGATATCGCGAAGTAGTCGGACCCCTGCTGTGACGTCACTCGTTCCGTGTTGCGGCCTTGTTCCAAGGTGGCGTTGGTCTGGGTGGTGCCTTCGTGAAACATAGCCGCCATGTTTTCTCCTACCTGTTACTCGTATCGTCTGTTATCTTTATATGTATTTTGATTGCATTTGTGTGGATACTTTTGGTATAAATATGCCTGCTTGTTTACCGCTTCGGAACCAGATGATGAATCTCATTTTGCCTCACTTCTTAAACTAATTTTGAAACTGTTTTTCACCTGTACATTACATGAGAGGAACAGGTCTGAGCAGGAAAGAGGAAAGCAACTGAGGCAGATGTTTACAAAATTGATATTGTTCAAAGGACAGTAAGTTTGAAATAATTTCTAGGCATCTATAAGATTGTACAGATATAAATGTTACCGCCAAGAATCCCCGTCACTGTTTAAATATTTTAAGAGTGTGTAAAATTGAAAATTTTTTAAGTGAAATTTCTTTAGCCGCGGTAGGGGTAGATCGAGAGCTTGTGTGACGCTCAAAATCGTCACGAAATTAGTGTTACGCTCAAAATCGTCACGAAATTAGTGAGGTGTGACGGAACGGACTGCACAGAAAACAATCAACTCAATGATTAGGCTTATCCATAATTTAAAAAAATCAAAAAATTAAAAATTAAAAAATCCAAAATTTAAAAATCTAAAAATTTAAAATTAATAAATCGAAAATCCAAATTAAAAAAATCCCAAAAATAAAAAAATTAAAAGATTCCAAAATTAAAAAACCAAAAATTACAAAACCAGAATTCCAAAATTAAAAAAATTAAAAGATCCAAAATTTAAAAAATTAAAAATCCAAAAATTAAAAATTAAAAAATTTAAAGATCTAAAGTTAAAAAATCTAAAATTATAAAATCCACAATTCCAAAAGTAAAAAAAATCCAGCAATCCAAAATTGAATAAATCAAATAGTCCAAAAGTGAAAAAATAAAAAAGTTTCACTTTTGTCGCGTGGCGTTCCACGCACTCTTTTTTATATCTTGTCAACAAACATAGGCCTATTTTTCTCATGTCATTCTTTTAAATTTATTATTATTCTTCTGCACCACCGAGTGATAAAATATTCAGTTCTTTGAAGACTGGTTTGGTCTGAGTGTGAATGGTACACTTAAATTTAGCAATTACTGCTAGGCCTAATATGGCGTCTACTATATTGTAAATTATTCTGAGTAGGCCTATTGCATTACTACGTTATTTTCTGAACTGGAGTTTCTGAAGTTTTTTTTTTATTATTTTTTTTTTTATTTATTTATTTTTTTTTTAATTCACTGTGTTTCGACTTGTTTCTCTAGTACAATAGCCTACCAATGGGTTTTCTCAACTCTTATGCCTAGGATTTTGAGCCAACATGATTTATATTATTTTACGTATTATTCCTAAAGAAAATTTAATTGCTAATTTGACATGATATGTGATGTGATTAATATATTGAAGTATACAGTGGTGATTTTTCAGTACACAGTATGTATAGTCCCAGGTTCTAGTATACAACAATACTTTAATGTGACAGCCTGGCAGCTGAGAACATGGAGGATGCACATTCAATTTGCTTCAAATATGGCGGCGCAACAGCCACTCTATAATCTCTATTATAGCTCGTTGGACACAACAGCCACTCTATAATCTCTATTCTAGCTCGTTGCTATTATATGTAGTAAGCTTACCAACACAATATGAACACCTCGTATACGACGAAGAAATCTGGCCTGCAGGCATCAAATTTCGCCCCTTTCGTGCCCCATGGAGGTACAGAGGACCGTACAGAGATAATCAATAGAACAAGAGTTAAATTACTTACATGGAACGTAGAAGGCCTGAAGACAATAGTTAAGATAATGCCAGAAGATATATTCGGAAAATTCGACATATGTATCCTGACAGAGACATTCGAGACAGAAGAATCAATAAACATACAAGGCCACTACAACATAAGTACGCCCGCAAAACAAGGAGAAAGAGGAAGACCAATGGGTGGGATAACCTGCCTCATAAAACCACACCTAGGCCCGTTCAAGGTCATTAGTAAAGGTGAAAACATACTAGTAATCGAAATAAAACACTGCTACATCATAGCCGTATACTTCACACCAGACTGCCAGATAGTAGACATCGTAGACAGCCTATCAGAAGCCATCAACATGGTACCAACGCAGAGGAAACTAATCATAAGCGGAGACCTCAACTGCCCCATAGACAAAGATAAGAGGAAAACTAAGGAGGTAGTAGAATTCCTAAAAGGAGAAGGACTCAAACTAATAAACGATAGGACAATGCCAACGTACATATGCCACAACGGAACAAGCGCTATAGACCTAGTATTCACAAGAGGACTAAAACCAATAAATCAAAGACAACTGTGGAACAAGGATGGTACCGTAATGAGAAAACATATCCCAATAGACACTACATTGGAGTACGAGGAGATCAAAGAAGCCATAGAATCAAAAAGAATAAACAGGAAACTGGACACAGAGACACTAGAATACACCAAAAAGCAGAAAGACGATACAGAAAAGCTGATAGAAGAAAATAAACTGGATGAGGCATCGAAAGCAATAACAACAATAATGAAGGACGCAATCAGACCGAAGGAGGCGAGAAAAGCGAAGATATGGTTTGATGCAGAATGCTATAACCAGAGGAAAGCAACACTAGCAGCCCTAAACAAGGTAAAAGCATCAAACTACAAGGAAGGACTAGAAAAATACCAGTCTGAGAGAATGAAGTACAAAGAACTACTGAAGCAGAAGAAAACACAACACATGGAAACGGAGGCAATCAAGAAAGCAGAGGAAGCAGAGGCAGACCCATACAAGGCACTAAGACCGAGGAAACCCCGGTTCCCAGCAGATATTCCAATAAACATATGGGAAACCCATGTCAAGAACACAATTGCACAAAAGGAGACAAGGCCGGAACGAGCGGAAGTGAATACCATAGACCAATGCCCATATTTCACAAAGAAAGAACTACAACAAGCGGTAAGAGCATTGAAAAGCAACAAAGCTCCAGGACCCGATAGTATATGTAACGAACATATAAGAGATGCATACCCGCTCTTAGAAACGACATGGCTGAAGCTGCTAAACAAATGCTTAGAAACTGGTGAAATACCAAACGAATGGCGCCAGGCAAAAATGAAAATGATATATAAGGGAAAAGGAGACTCAAGCACACCGGAGGCATACAGAGGAATCGTCCTAGAACCTACCCCCCTCAAAATACTCACCAGAATGCTAGTAACAAGAATCAGCCCAACGGTAGACAAACATATGCCAGACGAACAATTCGGATTCCGAAAGGGGAGATCAACACTCACAGCAGTGGAATGCCTAATAAATAATATCAAGGACGAACTAAGCAAGGACAAGGGACAAATGAACGTAGTATTCGTAGACTACAGCAAGGCATTCGATACAGTAAACAGAAAAAAGGTAGTAGACAAATTGAGGAAAATCGTAGAAGACCCATGGACAGTGACACTAATATCAAACATACTAGCAGAGAACGCAATACAAATAGAAGACGGTGTGACAAAATCCAACTGGATCAACCAAACAAATGGCGTAATGCAGGGCGACCCCTTAAGTCCCGTCTTGTTCAATGTACTCACGCATGACGCAATACAGGAAATAAATAAGGCAACACAGGAGGTGACAGCATACGTGTACGCAGATGACATGGCGCTAGCATCAAGCAGCAGAGCAGAACTCCAGAAGGCGGTGGACGCATTGGAAAACTGGGCGGAAGAAAATGAGATAGAAATAAACCAGAATAAGACAGAGTATGTAGTATTCCGCAAGGGAGGGAGACTAGCAGCAAACACAGACATATACTGCAAAGGACAGCCGCTGAAAAAAGCAAACATGTACAAATACCTGGGAGTGACCATCCAACAAACCGGAACATCATATGCAGTACACCTGAAACAGAGACTGATAGCAGCAGTAAGAGCAATCAACGATATAGAAAACATACAGTTAATATCATTACAGACGGCAATGAAACTGTTCGAAACGAAAGTACTGCCTACCTTAACGTACGGACTGGAAACCATTTGGGAACAACTAACAGAACAGCAACTCCACAGTATCGAAAGCCTGAAGGCTAGATTCTTGAAACGAGCGATGGGCGTATCGAAGTATACGCCCTCCAGACTAACGTATGTGATGGCACGAGAGACGTACCTATTAGAGGATCTCAGGCTGAAACACCTGTTGCCGACAACGCAAGCGGTGAAAGACGCACTGCAAGAGCGCAAAAGAAAAGAAAACGAGATCTGGGAAGACTTCTACCTGACAGAAGCAGTGACAACGACACAATGGCAGAAGTCAAACTATGAACTACGGCACGTAGTGACTAGGCTCGCGGTGCATGGTTTCCACGCCAAGATGTGTAATAACAGGAAATATCACAATCCAACAGACACATGTACGTGTGAACTGTGCGGAGTAGTGATGGGTAACTTGTGAGCGAGTCGTTCAAAATGAACGCTTCACTCGTTTGAAGTGTGAATGAGTTACTCATTTTTAGTGAACTAGTAGTTCAAACAGTTCAAACAGTTCATGAAGTTATCCAACTCATCCGTGCCAAGTGTCTTTCGTTTATTTTCTACTTCACTCATTCATACACTTCAACACTTCAAAGAGGTTAAACCCAACTCAGTGAATGCTTTACTCATTCCGATCTCGTTTGTTTGTCACTCTACTTCACTTTCAAATTCTTTACTTTGTGTTACCGTGGAGCTTTCAGGCAATACCAATAGCTGAAAAACACATATAATTTTTGAAGTGAAGCTTCTTTAGCTGCGGTAGGAGTAAATCGAGAGCTTGTGTAACGCTAAAAAAAGTCACGAAATTAATGTAACGCTCAAAATCGTCACGAAATTAGTGAGGTGTGACGGAACGGACTGCACAGAAAACATTCAACTCAATGATTAGGCTTATCCGAAGTTTAAAAAATTAAAAAAATTAAAAAATCCAAAATTAAACAATCGAAAATCCAAAATAAAAAAATTATAAAATATTCAAAGACCCAAAAATTAAAAAAATCCAAAAGAAAAAGATCCAAACGTCCAAAATTCCAAAATATAAAATATAAAAAATCCAAAATTAAAAAATCTAAATATCCAAAATTTAAAACATAAAAAAATTGAAAATTAAAAAATTTTAAAATAAAAAACCAAAATTAAAAATTCAATAATAAAAAACGTCCAAAATTCCAAAATTTAAAATCTAATCCAATATTAAAAAGTCCAACAATCCAAAATTTATAAAATCCAATAATCCAAAAATTAAAATTTTGTCGCGTGGCGTTCCACGCACACTTTTTTTAACATGATAACCAAGTCAGTATGTACGTGTTTCTATCAATAATAAAACGAAAATTAAAATTAATTAATTGCCGATTAAGATATCCTGCAAATTAAATTAGCTGAAATTCTTAAGGAATCTACAGCTAATAAAAAACTGAAACTGAAACATTTTATTGCAGTAACGTATTATTAAAAAATATATATAACTATTTTTTTAAACCATAAGAAATTTTAGATTAACGAAGTTGGAAACAGCGATGTTCCCTTTTTACATACCAAACAAGTCAAGTGTTTTATGTCAAGTCACGTATCTTTATGTCCCCCTCCGGTCTGAAAACAACCGTGCTTGCAAATCGCGTTGGATACCCCAAGTATTTCTCCCCAGGTAAATGTGTGTGAAAGAGAGAGCGTGAGCTTTGTGAACGATGTTATGAGAAAGAACACTTCAAAGAGCACTTCATTTTTGAAGTGTTCATACAGAAGAGTGGCAAAGAAAAAATAGCTTATGGGTAAGGCCGGCCAGGGGCCGTATTCTGTAACTCCACCAACGCTCTCAACTACGATTACACCAATGTAACTAGAAAAAGTTATTCTGTAACTATTGGTGTCAAGTATCGATCTTGAAATCACACCAATATATTGCTGGAAATATTGGTGACACACCGACGGCTCCAAACCCCTCGGTGAGCTCAACAACAACTCGAAAGTACCAAAATATCGCAAAATTTGCAGAAATATCGACATATTTGTGATACAATGGCCGCTTATATCCTAATTGGGCGACTTCGTGATGGTGTCAATAGCTATATTTTCGTAATAACAGAGAAGGTACAGTATATATCCATTAATGAATAGATTCTTAGTATTTGTTAATATGTTTTTATCAATATAAAAACTAAATACATAATTTTATTTTGCAACAAGCATGTTTGAGGTTATGTTTGCATAATTGCACATAATATTAATTATTTTACTTTATCTTGTTTCAGATTTGGAATTGTAATCCATGTGATCTGCATTAAAGAGTGGACAACATAATATGCACCAATAATAAGCTTAACGAACACTTATGGGTGTCACCTCTATGTAGGCCTAAATTTTTTAATGTAGTGTAAAATTTTGTTCAGTTCATTCGAAAGAACAGTGCACAAGTAGGTCATTTGCAATTGAGAAAAACATCCCACTCAAGCAATGCTTCAAGTAGTGAGATGTTGTTGGCTTTTTGTAATTTTCAGGAAATAATGACGAAGACTGTGCTTATTAGAACTGAGCAAAGTGCCATGAACTCATGATACATATAATAGTTTTTTTGTACCAATGTTTACTTTGTAAGTGTGTGTGTACTATATCACTCAGCAAAATATGATGTACATTGTCCTTACTTTTAAATATACTGGTAGCCTATATAGCGTTTACTAGTTTATAAAACTTTTCACACTTAGAGAAGCATCTGTTTTTAACTGCACAAAAAATATGCCTCCCTGCCAATGTAGCCTATTGTAATTGAAAATATTATTTAAATCTAGCTACAATATTGGCTTTACCAATTTTTTGTCTAATTTAAACCATCTATTTTATTCCCTCTAATTCCTTTTATAATAATATGAGCTATATTGTATCTCGTGATTTTCCGTCAAGTGGGTGTGGCTTATACTATGTAAGTTGAAATGCATGTTGAATTTTCAGAGCCATTTTCCCATAACTTGATATTTTCAACACAAAAGGCACAATATCTCTTAAAGTAATGGTCCAAATTGCATGAAACTTTGCACACCCATAGTTTTTTGTGTGTTCTAGAGGATAAACCTAAACAATCTGATGTATTTGCAACACAAGATTATTTCACTTGTGAACATGATGTGAAAAAATTCGTAATAATTTTATATTGAAATTTTAAAATGCCTGAAAATTGTATCAGGCATACCACAGTATAAATTGATGGTTTATCCTCGAGATTATAGTGTCAGCTGTGAATAAAAAAAATATTACACCAATCAGATTGACTTTTGCATGAAATCATGTTACTTAGGCTTAATCGCATGCTGAAAAATAAAATAATTTTCTAATATCAACCTTCATATTTGTGACACTGTAATAATTTTTGTGCTCATTTCAACCGCCAAATGTATACTTCTAATGTCCAAAATTTCATTTTATTATTGCAAATAGTGTTGAAGATATCGAACAGTTACTGCAATGCCTGCTTGGGCATGGTCTCTTGGTGTATGAGCCCCTTAAGACACTTTTTCAGTGATATTATGGTGTTATTTAAATTAATATATAATTATGAACAACTATGAGGCCAATTGTAATGTTTCAAAGTACTGTGTAAATTAAATACTAATGAATTCATTTTAAGTTAACCTAAAACGCAATTAATTTATTTCAAGGGTTTTATAAATGTCATAAAAGCAGTAGGCAAGATAAGATACTCTTATTTGCTTAAACTTTACTATTTGCTTTATCTATACAAAAATAATTTTATAATTGGCTTGTGTTCTATAAATTAAGTAAAAACTCCTACTGAATTTTTTTTTTTACTTTCTCTGCCTGTACCATAGGTAATACAGATAAAGGAAGTATTGTTTTCGACCCCAACTTTGGAGTTGAGTTTTTAGCCCAAATACACATTTTGAGGTATTCTGAATCCCCAAATACTATTTTCGGAAACATGTCTGTGTGGTAGTGTGTCAACAGCCTAGCTCCAGAATGGAAAATCGTAAGAATTTTTTTTTGTATTTGGGTTGGGTACCTTCTGAAGATGTGACACAAGGATTGGCGACAAGTTTCTCTTATTTTTAAAGGGACTTTACATGAAAAAATGTTAGTTTTTCGCGATTTTATCGATTTGTTTAAATTTTGCACATGGGTTGCTTATAAGTTACTTGGACTTAAAACTTTATTTGAAACTTTTTTCGAAGAAATTCTCTTTAGGGTAGTTATAAGCCACCCACTCTGAATACGTGCTAAAAGTTTTATTTGAAATATTTTTTCGAAGAAAATCTCTAAAGTGTAGTCTTTATCAGAATGTGAAGTGAGAAAAATGTATTGTGCATGCTTAAAGTAAAGAAAGTTATGAGAGTACAATAAATATATTTTATTTGGGTTGTGTATCCTTCGGGGATGTGATGTGTTAAGGACATTCTCTTTATTTATACAACCAATTTACATTACAAGAATGTCATACACAATAATTATATTATACTGAGAGACTAACTTTTATTTGAACAGAGATTGGAAAGTTCATTCCTTTCACTGAGTATGAATCCAGCAACATTTTGTTAAAATGAGTATTCTGAAAAGGGCTACATCTTACTTTCTGTTAATCGTTAAAATGAATACTTTCACACAAACAAGGTGAGTTGCAATGGAAATATATAACTACTTCGAGATTGCATATTTTTTTATAATCATAATTTAAATCAGACATTGGCAAACTATTGCGGAATTTGCTAATTGGATTCCCCGAGATACCCTCCTTATTATATATATATGACAGTAAACATTACTAAAAAAAATTGGCATTTTGCGAATTTCTCCTATTATTATAAATCCGCCTTTTCCCCCTATAAGCGTCTTGCAACATGACAGTACGTGTAATATAAACGCCCACTTTCAAAATATATACATGAAATTAAACTCCCGCCCAGTTTGGAAATTATGAAATCACATTCCCGCACTCCATCAGCCAATGATATTCATTGCAGTTTGTTAAGACAGATTTCTCATAGCTACTTTCACTGTCAACATTCACGAAAATTCACAAAGTTATTGGTGGGCCTCAACAACGGTTCTCCAGATACCAACAGGGGAGGTATTCTGTAACTTTCGTCACCAACGCATTGGTGTTGTTGAGAGCTCAACAACCGACAGCAAGATACCAACGGCCAGAGCGTGAGCGATTCTGTAACTCCCTGTTGGTATCTGGAGAACCGTTGTTGAGGCCCACCAATAACTTTGTGAATTTTCGTGAATGTTGGCAATGAAAGTAGCTATGAGAAATCTGTCTTAACAAACTGCAATGAATATCATTGGCTGATGGAGTGCGGGAATGTGATTTCATAATTTCCAAACTGGGCGGGAGTTTAATTTCATGTATATATTTTGAAAGTGGGCGTTTATATTACACGTACTGTCATGTTGCAAGACGCTTATAGGGGGAAAAGGCGGATTTATAATAATAGGAGAAATTCGCAAAATGCCAATGGTTTTTAGTAATGTTTACTGTCATATATATATATATATATATATATATATATATATATATATATATAATAAGGAGGGTATCTCGGGGAATCCAATTAGCAAATTCCGCAATAGTTTGCCAATGTCTGATTTAAATTATGATTATAAAAAAATATGCAATCTCGAAGTAGTTATATATTTCCATTGCAACTCACCTCGTTTGTGTGAAAGTATTCATTTTAACGATTAACAGAAAGTAAGATGTAGCCCTTTTCAGAATACTCATTTTAACAAAATGTTGCTGGATTCATACTCAGTGAAAGGAATGAACTTTCCAATCTCTGTTCAAATAAAAGTTAGTCTCTCAGTATAATATAATTATTGTGTATGACATTCTTGTAATGTAAGTTGGTTGTATAAATAAAGAGAATGTCCTTAACACATCACATCCCCGAAGGATACACAACCCAAATAAAATATATTTATTGTACTCTCATAACTTTCTTTACTTTAAGCATGCACAATACATTTTTCTCACTTCACATTCTGATAAAGAGTACACTTTAGAGATTTTCTTCGAAAAAATATTTCAAATAAAACTTTTAGCACGTATTCAGAGTGGGTGGCTTATAACTACCCTAAAGAGAATTTCTTCGAAAAAAGTTTCAAATAAAGTTTTAAGTCCAAGTAACTTATAAGCAACCCATGTGCAAAATTTAAACAAATCGATAAAATCGCGAAAAACGAACATTTTTTCATGTAAAGTCCCTTTAAAAATAAGAGAAACTTGTCGCCAATCCTTGTGTCACATCTTCAGAAGGTACCCAACCCAAATACAAAAAAAAAAATTCTTACGATTTTCCATTCTGGAGCTAGGCTGTTGACACACTACCACACAGACATGTTTCCGAAAATAGTATTTGGGGATTCAGAATACCTCAAAATGTGTATTTGGGCTAAAAACTCAACTTCAAAGTTGGGGTCGAAAACAATACTTCCTTTATCTGTATTACCTATGGTACAGGCAGAGAAAGTAAAAAAAAATTCAGCAGGAGTTTTTACTTAATTTATAGAACACAAGCCAATTATAAAATTATTTTTATATAGATAAAGCAAATAGTAAAGTTTAAGCAAATAAGAGTATCTTATCTTGCCTACTGCTTTTATGACATTTATAAAACCCTTGAAATAAATTAATTGCGTTTTAGGTTAACTTAAAATGAATTCATTAGTATTTAATTTACACAGTACTTTGAAACATTACAATTGGCCTCATAGTTGTTCATAATTATATATTAATTTAAATAACACCATAATATCACTGAAAAAGTGTCTTAAGGGGCTCATACACCAAGAGACCATGCCCAAGCAGGCATTGCAGTAACTGTTCGATATCTTCAACACTATTTGCAATAATAAAATGAAATTTTGGACATTAAAAGTATACATTTGGCGGTTGAAATGAGCACAAAAATTATTACAGTGTCACAAATATGAAGGTTGATATTAGAAAATTATTTTATTTTTCAGCATGCGATTAAGCCTAAGTAACATGATTTCATGCAAAAGTCAATCTGATTGGTGTAATATTTTTTTTATTCACAGCTGACACTATAATCTCGAGGATAAACCATCAATTTATACTGTGGTATGCCTGATACAATTTTCAGGCATTTTAAAATTTCAATATAAAATTATTACAAATTTTTTCACATCATGTTCACAAGTGAAATAATCTTGTGTTGCAAATACATCAGATTATTTAGGTTTATCCTCTAGAACACACAAAAAACTATGGGTGTGCAAAGTTTCATGCAATTTGGACCATTACTTTAAGAGATATTGTGCCTTTTGTGTTGAAAATATCAAGTTATGGGAAAATGGCTCTGAAAATTCAACATGCATTTCAACTTACATAGTATAAGCCACACCCACTTGACGGAAAATCACGAGATACAATATAGCTCATATTATTATAAAAGGAATTAGAGGGAATAAAATAGATGGTTTAAATTAGACAAAAAATTGGTAAAGCCAATATTGTAGCTAGATTTAAATAATATTTTCAATTACAATAGGCTACATTGGCAGGGAGGCATATTTTTTGTGCAGTTAAAAACAGATGCTTCTCTAAGTGTGAAAAGTTTTATAAACTAGTAAACGCTATATAGGCTACCAGTATATTTAAAAGTAAGGACAATGTACATCATATTTTGCTGAGTGATATAGTACACACACACTTACAAAGTAAACATTGGTACAAAAAAACTATTATATGTATCATGAGTTCATGGCACTTTGCTCAGTTCTAATAAGCACAGTCTTCGTCATTATTTCCTGAAAATTACAAAAAGCCAACAACATCTCACTACTTTAAGCATTGCTTGAGTGGGATGTTTTTCTCAATTGCAAATGACCTACTTGTGCACTGTTCTTTCGAATGAACTGAACAAAATTTTACACTACATTAAAAAATTTAGGCCTACATAGAGGTGACACCCATAAGTGTTCGTTAAGCTTATTATTGGTGCATATTATGTTGTCCACTCTTTAATGCAGATCACATGGATTACAATTCCAAATCTGAAACAAGATAAAGTAAAATAATTAATATTATGTGCAATTATGCAAACATAACCTCAAACATGCTTGTTGCAAAATAAAATTATGTATTTAGTTTTTATAATGATAAAAACATATTAACAAATACTAAGAATCTATTCATTAATGGATATATACTGTACCTTCTCTGTTATTACGAAAATATAGCTATTGACACCATCACGAAGTCGCCCAATTAGGATATAAGCGGCCATTGTATCACAAATATGTCGATATTTCTGCAAATTTTGCGATATTTTGGTACTTTCGAGTTGTTGTTGAGCTCACCGAGGGGTTTGGAGCCGTCGGTGTGTCACCAATATTTCCAGCAATATATTGGTGTGATTTCAAGATCGATACTTGACACCAATAGTTACAGAATAACTTTTTCTAGTTACATTGGTGTAATCGTAGTTGAGAGCGTTGGTGGAGTTACAGAATACGGCCCCAGGGAGTTACAGAATCGCTCACGCTCTGGCCGTTGGTATCTTGCTGTCGGTTGTTGAGCTCTCAACAACACCAATGCGTTGGTGACGAAAGTTACAGAATACCGCCCCAGGAGGGAAAATGTACTTCACGAACGAACTACTTCATTTGAAGCGTTCACAGAGAAGAGTGAGAGAAGTAGTTCACATAAATGAACTGGTTCGACCCATCACTAGTGCGGAGAGAAGTGTGGAAGATACCACATACTAGAATGCAGAAACAGAAACCGAAGCCTGAACGAATATGCCCGAACATAAGTGAACTAAAGAAAAATCCAATACACAATGTGTGAACATTCCCAAATTTATTAAAATAGAGAATTTTCGAATGTCGTGCGGTAAAATATTTCCACTGTAAGTTGGCAATGCTGGTAGTCAGTATTGTAAACCAGTGTATGGTGATAAACATAACCCTCAAAATGAATTAGTATCATGTGCATAATGTATTTAAATATAACGATTACCTTTTGTGTATGTTACGCATTAGAATACAAGAGAATGACACCTCTATGTGCTGTAGTAAAGCCCTCGGGAATTCATGTTGCCATTTAGGCTATTTTTTATGACTTGTGTCAGTTCAGTTGAAGTGTTGGAAACAAATATTTCAAAATGACAGCTAATGAAATAAATACAATATTAAGTACAGTATTAGATTCTAATGTTTTTCTACTCACAGACCTCCAAAGTAATATTACCAGCAATGAAGTTCAAACGATTTTTTTGAGCGATCAACAGGAAACTGGAGAGATGGCAATTCAGGAACAACAGGAACCACTTGAACCACATATGCTATATTCTGTAGTACTTGGAGACGAAAGAGTGCAGTTTTTAGGAGTGGAAGAGAACCACATTCCTATATTGACAGTGAATGAGGAAAACAGTACTTTGGAAACATCATTACCACCAATGCCTTTGAATGCTGCTAAGGAAGATAGAGGGAACCCGGAGGAGAGGCCTATTACACATATTGAGATAAGCCTAATAAGACCAAAACCAACAAACATGAAACAAGGAGCATCAAGGAGAGTTACAGGTGCAAATCGTGTTGTGCCTCTCATCACAAGTATGTGGCAAAAAGGAGATGGTTCTGAATTAAAAACAGTTGAACCGTCTTTGACTGCAATGTATAAAATATTGTTAGATGATCCAGAAGAATATGAATGTGAGATCTGTAATCAGCGATTTTTATACGTCACTCCGGTGGAGTACCATATGAAAGAGGTACATCATCAACCTATTACAGTACTGGAACAGTGTTTTGTGTGTCGAAAAAAGTATGCATCCCAGAACCAACTGCGGAATCACCTTCATACAGTGCATGGAATCCAGTGCCCAGAGCTAATGTGCAAAATATGCTTTATGGAACTGAACACTACTATGGAACAGAAAGCCCATGAACGCAAGCATGATAAAGTCTATTCCTGTCAGTATTGCTCTATCAAATTTGCATCCGAATATGCCTGTCAAAAGCACCACGATGATCATCTTGTATATATTAAACCATTTCAATGCAGAACTTGTGGGAAAAGGTTTGAGAATGACAGCTCCCTCAGGGTTCACTATATCAGACATCAGAATTTGATCTGTTTGCTTTGTAAAGCAAAATTCACAAAAGAACAAGAGCTGATAACTCATTTGCGGGAACATGGAAATGAAAATAAAGCAAAATTTCTAGACATCACAGAAGGTCTAGATCAGAAAGAGAGTCAACTTGAAAAAATGCTGAATACTTACATCAAAAGAACCTCATGTATAAGTAATACTAATGATATGAATACAGGCCTATTTGAATTTGATAAAGGTAATTTTAACTTTCATTTAGCTAAGCCCACTCATTTAAACTATTTGCTACCCTTTATTATTATTATTATTATTAGGGTCATATTTTGCAAATCTGTGGAAAGTAATTTTAGAAAATCGTATGCAAAAGTGTTTTAGGTCTTTACTGTTACAATTTAATTCTACTTAACCTTACTAAGAAACATGTTAAATATAAATATCCTAATATTTCTTTATAGGACAACCTATGTGGTATAATTATTTGCAGCTGATAAAATTTTTTTTTTTTCAGGTGTGAGTGACTGCTTGGAAGGGTTAATCAGTACAGTATCGCAGACACTTGACTCAGCTCTAGAGCCCTCGAGCAAGAGAAAAGGAGTGGAGTGCAAACTATGTGGACTGGAAGTGCAATCCCTTCAAGAACTGATGGATCATAGGCGTACAAAACATGTTCGAAGTTGTACTTGTCCTGTATGTGGTAAGAGAAGTCGTTCTGTCAGCCAGACATGGAGGCATATGGCTACACATGTTGACAAAGCAGCATCTGCAGACAGACCTGATGTAGAGTGTCATATTTGCCACAAGTTGTTTCCAACTCGAGGGAAGAAGAATTTCCATCTTGAACGTGTACACAAGGTCTGGATTTAAAATGTGTTAAAGTAAAATCCTTTTTTAATTAAACTTAAAGGAAATTAATTTTTTTACCTTAGATTGAGGTTTTCCTTAGAAGGGGTTCACCTCAAATGAACAAAAGATCTATTCATTAATGGAAATGTATGTAATTTACTATAGTTTCTTAATACATGTTAAATTAATAACACAACACAATTAACAAAGAGTCTATTTTATATACCAATATGTATTTTGGACATGAGTTTACTGTTCACAGAACTAGTATATACTTTCATTGGACGCACCCATAACATATAGGCCTACATGTTGACACTTTACATGTCCTAAACTAGTAGTTCTGAGAAAAGCAGACCTTGCATTAAAAAAAATTCTAAGATCTGCTCTTCATCGCAGTCTTTGGTCAATGTTGTCATTCACTGTGAAGACACCATTGTTTCCCGGGAAACCAATTGGCTAGAATCGTTGAAGGAAGCTGAACATTACCGGTACAACTATGGTACCATGCCTATTTTAACACAACACAATTCAACAAGTGTGCTTCAAAATGAAGGCCAATGAAACAATTTCATATCAAAGAAAATTTAAGAAATCAAAAGCATGTTAAATTGGTAAAAATTGGTGATTTATTGCTACAGAAAAAGTTAGCGCTGATATAGATTAATATTAAGTATTCTAGATTTTCCTTAAAGGAAGTAAATACAGTGTTCTATGGTACTTATGCAGGAACTTCAAATCTTATTTCTTAATAGCACGTTTGCTGCAGTTCATAGTTACCTCTAATATTTAGTATAGCTACATATGATGTTGTACAGGCAATATACACAGAGGCAATAAATATCTATATATACACTGACAACATGGTCCTATTAACCTTATGAGTGGAATGCCTACAAACAGCCTTCAGCCAACTTGTACATTGGGCCCTGGACAATAACTTCACTTTAATCCATTGGGTCATTCCACCTCAATTCATCCAGGGCATGTAACCCTCCGGTCTCAGATTTTGATGAAAATTTGTAGTGTGGTTCCCATATGCATGAGAAACAAAGATCTGAATTTTTAGCTTCCTGTCTGTTATAGATTCGGAGATACACTTCTTTGAAAACATCGTGTTTTAGGAAGAATAGAGTTGGGACAGGAGTAGGTTTTGTGTGCAGACTGTTACATTTTTGCTTGTACCATGCCTGTGAATGTTAGCAGAACCATAACACATGATCATTCCAATGCAAAAATGACTGCTGAGTTCAAATCTGGTGTCAGAATTTGTCTAACACTTACAGAAATTTTGTTATGGGCATGTAAACTTAAAAATTGAAACTATAAAAAGGTAATCGCGCCTCCTCATAAAAACCATGATATCTCAAAAAGTAAACTAGATACAGCTGAATGCTTTGCACCATTGGAACGAGCAGGAAATTTCCATCTGGATCAAATAAAAAAACTTGTGGGACTTTGTTAGGTGAAATTTTTTTCTGCACATATGTAAAAATTGAATATTTGAGTATGGATTACATACATATGTTGAACAGAGTTTCCAGATAATTATGGAGCCACAGTCTTACAAGCCAAAGTAATTCAGTGTTATAATCAGTTCTTACCATTAAGTGCACAGAAATCCATTACCACAATTATAACATTTTTACACGGTAAGTTAAACATAATATTTTTGCAGCAGACCTGATACATGACATTATATTAATTTGTTAACAGCTCAGTACCCAAATTATTAAGTGTGCTGCCAATCCAAATACATGAATGTTGCAAAATTCCATACACAAACTGCTATGGATTGTAGAGGAGACCAAAACAAACTTTTTTGTTAAATAACCATAGGTCGGAAACCAATAGGTATGTCAGTAGTCACCTTCGAAGACAGACATCGTTGAGTAGAAACAAACATCCCTGTGCATGACAAACACATGACATGTTGCAGATTGTACACAGTTTAGGTAGCTGTTTGCTTTTATTCATTCTGCTTGTTCTTAGGCATTGAGTAAGGACGATGGAAGATTACAGTTTTGTTGAACTCGCGAATATCCACCTAGTTTATGGTGCATGCAATGGCAATTCCACAGCTACACAATGTCTCTATGCTGAGCGATATCCTGGTCAGCGTTTACAAAATCCTCGCACATTTGTTTCTGTTTCAAGTTCGAGGGCATCTACGTGACACATTTGGTGAAAATTAGATTGGCCGGGGTGTACCCATTGCATGGCCTGCTCGTTCTCCTGACCTTACCCCACTTAACATTTAAAGAGTTTAGTGTATGAAACACCAGCTGTGTCAGAGGAGGATCTTGTTGCACGGATTCTTGTAGCTGCCAACCAATTACAACATACCCCTGGAGTATTCCACCATATGAGAGAAGCAGTATTGTGTCGTTGCAGATCGTGTATTGAAGCAGGAGGCCACACATGTGAACAATATCTGTAAATAAACCTCACCACAACCAGCTCAAATGGTCACCATACCTTCATTGTGTGTCAGCATGTTTCCATTTGAAGGTGACTACTGGTGTAACTATTGGTTTCTGGCCTATGGTTATATAACAAAACAACTTTGTTTTGGTCACCTCTACAATCCATAGCAGTTTGTGTATGGAATTTTGCAACACCTTATATAAAAATAGACCACAGATATAATTTTAGATGTATAGATGTGCTATACATCAAGTATTGATTATAAAAGATATTTATGAGTGGTGATAAGTAAATATTCACAGTTAATAGATATAATAACATGCCTATTACATTTGTAAGGACAATTTTAATTGGAGCTAACAGATGGTTGCACTGATTTATAACGATCTGTTACTCTATAATAGTTAGGCTACTTCGTCTTCATGAAGTAGTAGGCCTAAGCATCACATTTAGTAGTATGAACTGGGGGTGCTACACTGATGTTCCAACTGAGGGCCGGGAAGGAATTTGTTACATAGAAGTCTTTGCAATATATTTGTTCCATTTTTCCTGAATTTCAGCAGTACATTTACGGCAAGTCATCTTGTGATGGCATTGAAGATGCTGTCAAGATAACTGCCACCAAGGCTAGAATGCAACGGCCGTACAAAAACAAATACTGGAGTCAAAGCAGATGTTTGATTTCTGTAGCCAGCAGTTCTCAAAAATTAAATTTCAATTTATATCTGCAGCAGAAGTGGAAAATGTTCACAAACTGCAGAGTGAAAAATCCAAAGCAGCAAGTAGGGTTGCAGGAACACAAAGTTTTCATCATTTCATACCTCTATCTTGTAACATTTTGGGAGCGAAACGTCTGAGCACAGATGATCATTTGTCTTTAGTCTTCCAGTTTTCAGATGCAGAACTTACAGTACATGAAACTGTAAAACTAAACAGTTTTATTTGTTGTGTATACGACAAAAAATGGTGTATTGGTTTAGTTAATGAAGTAGATACAGATGAAGGAGATGCAAGTGTAATATTCATGCATCCTAATGGCCCATCTACATCATATCATTGGCCAGAGAAAGAAGATAAGTGATTGGTTCCATTCAGTCACATCTTACTACATGTACCCATTCCAGATACTGCAACAGGTAGACAGTACCACATATCTGATAAATGACATCAGTGGTCTATTTTTATATTTGGATTGGCAGTACACTTAATAATTTGGGTATCGAGCTGTTAATAAATTAATGTAATGTAACAGGTCTGCTGCAAAAATATTATGTTTAACTTACCGTGTAAAAATGTTATAATTGTGGTAATGGATTTCTGTGCACTTAATGGTAAGAACTGATTATAACACTGAATTACTTTGACTTGTAAGACTGTAGCTCCATAATTATCTGGAAACTCTGTTCAACATATGTATGTAATCCATACTCAAATATTCAATTTTTACATATGTGCAGAAAAAAATTTCACCTAACAAAGTCCCACAAGTTTTTTTATTTGATCCAGATGGAAATTTCCTGCTCGTTCCAATGGTGCAAAGCATTCAGCTGTATCTAGTTTACTTTTTGAGATATCATGATTTGTATGAGGAGGCGCGATTGCCTTTTTATAGTTTCAATTTTTAAGTTTACATGCCCATAACAACATTTCTGTAAGTGTTAGACAAATTCTGACACCAGATTTGAACTCAGCAGTCATTTTTGCATTGGAATGATCATGTGTTATGGTTTTGCTAACATTCACAGGCATGGTACAAGCAAAAATGTAACAGTCTGCACACAAAACCTACTCCTGTCCTGACTCTATTCTTCCTAAAACACGATGTTTTCAAAGAAGTGTATCTCCGAATCTATAACAGACAGGAAGCTAAAAATTCATATCTTTGTTTCTCATGCATATGGGAACCACACTACAAATTTTCATCAAAATCTGAGACCGGAGGGTTACATTTCACTTTTTTTCTGGATGAATTGAGGTGGAATGACCCTCCAAGACTAACAATGGCATTTAAAAGAGGGGTACAAACAGATGGCAGCTGACAGAATTTTCTTGGAAGGACAACTACTGAGCAATGTAAAAAAATAAATAAATAAAAGTACTTAGGGAATATGTTACAACCTCAAGGAACTGTCTACACAGCTCACATCAAACATAGAGTAGCTGCAGTCATTGCAATTAATGACATCAAGCACCTCTCACAATATTGCTACAGACAGCAATGAAACTGTTTCAAGCATAACATATTGCCAGTAACCTCCTATGGAATCCATATAGTTTGACAACACCTCACAAAAACTAATATGAAAGTCATAGAAAAAACCGAAGTAATGTCCCTAAAGTATGCACTCTGATTTTCGAAGTTCACTTTATCAGGGTTAAGCAGGGAACCTCCATTACTAGAAGACCTACAATTTCAATTGCCATCTACCCTGCCTATGATAATATCATCCTTGAACACCGAAAGAAGAAGACATAAAACTGGGAAGACTCCTACACCATAGACACCATGACTAAAGATGACTGGAAAGATGCCAACTATATCTTGAGACACCTAGTAACCAGGTTTGTTGTGCACCCTGAATGTTCCCATGAACCAAATGAAAACTGCAAATGCTCACTATGCAAAAAAAAATCAGGTAAACTGATATAACAAAGTGCCAGAATTTAATCAGTGATAAATTAATTGCATTTATGATATGCAGAAAATAAAATATTTTTGTAATCTATCTCCAAATTAAGCTTCAGATCGATTCGTTAAGCAGGACTTAACTTATGGAAGATCAAAGGTGTAAAGTTTGATACTTAACCTTAATTCAAACTCCTATACACTGATATAAGACATTATTAAATTATGTCAACATTTCACAAAATACACAGGCGAAGAATTCCACTTAATGTATGTAGGCCTAATTATTTCACAGTAATATATCTTCTGTATATAACAGTATTCAACTTGATCAACAAAATAAACATCTGACTAGTTTGATAATCAAATGCGAAGGGATACATCATGGCTAACTGTATTGCAAATTCCAAAGCCGTATATGAACAGTGTAAACTGTTGTCAGGATTGCATTTGTAAAATATTACCATAAAATAGGCACTAAATTGGGCATTACTCCAATACCGTCCAACTATTTGGTCCAATATCAATAGGCTTCTTCCCGTGGACGTTATAAATGTGAATACCAAGTTTCATAAAAATCCGATAAAGCGTAATTTGAGTTATCCGTGGCTTTGTGATATATTACCATAAAAAGGTACTAAATTGGGCATCATTCCGGTACCGGCCAACCGATTTTGTCCAATATCAATAGACTTCTTCCCATGGAAATTATAAATGCGTATACCAATTTTCATGAAAATCCGTTAAAGTGTATTTGAGTTATCGCACCTTTAATATAGACACTAAATTAAGTTTTACTCTGGTACCGGTCAACCGATTTGGTCCAATATAAATAGGGTTCTTTCCATGAACATTATAAATGTGTATACCAAGTTTCATTAAAATCCGATCAAGCATATTTGAGTTATCGCATGTACAGACAGACATTTTCCCGTCCCCCACACAATTTCATAAAGTACCTTACCGGCACTTGTGAAACATACCAAGTGATCAAGTGTAAAACTGTTGTGTGTCACTAACTGTATTCTGCACCAGAGGGAATTAGATACTGATATTTGTACAATGTGTGGTCTTCTCTGTCCGCCGGCGTGGCCTTGTGGTTAGCGTCGCTGACTACAGATCCGTCGGCCCGGGTTCGATTTCCCGGTACCTCCTTGGATTTTTCTGAGGTAGGGAGGTGGTGCACTCAGCCTCGTGATTCAAAATTGAGGAGCTACTTGATAGAGAAGTAGCGGCTCCAGTCAAGAAAACCACCATTAACGGCAGTGGGTTTCGGCATGCTGACCACATGCCCCCCAATCCTGCCATCTGCCTATGGGAGATGACGCAGCGGTCGGGTGGTAGGCCAAGTCCCTCCAGGGATGTAGCGCCACGTAGTTTAGTTTTAGTGGTCTTCTCTATTATTATTATATAGTCTCATACAGTTGGGCTGCACCAACATTCAATATAATTCTTCTTCCTCTTTTTCTAGGCATAAATCTTGCACCTTTTTATTTTACCACATTATCCTAGCATTATATGAACTTTTCTTTATGATTGATTGCTGATTATGAGATGATCTCGTAGACAAGAGGAAGAAGGTAATGACTGCTGATTAATGCGACTACTAAAGAAGCCAGGACCTACAGCTTTACATGGAATTTGAACCACAGGGAGAGTCTCCTGTATGCTTCCCTTATCAGGAAATATCAGCTCAGAAGGTAGTTGTCCCTCATTATTTGAGTTCTTTTATGAGCCAGCATAGATTAACTAGCTGAACAGCTTGAAAATCGTATGACCACTAGTTCACAGAAGATTGGAACACCAATTTATTAATTCTCCTTATTCATCAAATATAGCTACAAAGAAGTATTGCCCCCTTTGATTACCAAGCATTGATTGTTCAATCTATCTTAACAGTATGAATCAAATAGGCCTACACAATCAATTTCATAAGGAGATATATATTCATATTTCCACATATTCTTATGTAGGCCTATCTGTTGACAATACAGGAGGATATATTAGGAAAAAGTTCCTCTTTACACCAAAATTCTAACCTGGTATCTCCAGCTGAAAGTCTCAATGTCAGAGGACTTTTTCTTCGAACCATTCTCTTATTGCACTTAGTTTTAACCTAAGATAAATTATTTAATTCAGTGAAGGATAAAACTTGTCTTATTATTTTTAATTTATTTTAATCAGTTATCTAGAGAGGACTTGAATTTATTCAGTAGGAGTTAACTAATGTTGTTGGGAAGTTACTTGTAACTGTCCTAACTTTTAGAAACGCCTGGAAAATGGCAAGATTATGGCTGCTTGTGCTAATACACAACTGCTATACCAAAATTTTCCTGACTAAATTCAAAGTTATCTTCTAATTGAAAATGTTAGTTGAAGAAGTCTGCGAGCAAATGTTTTAGACAGTGGGATGAGTAGATACTGCCCGATCTGTCTCACTCTAGCACATTACTAGTATCTACTTAAGAGTGAGACAGAGATACTTGTTTACTTAAGGCTGGTTCTACACTGGACAACACCTACCCATCCCACTGTCTAAAAATGTTTGCATGCCTACTATATATGTCTGAAGCCTTCTAGTATGTGTCATTCACACAGTCACACTTCCACTGGCCATGTCAGTGTGAAGGTTATCGGTAATAATATTGCCTGTGAGGAGCTGTCACTGCACTTCTGTAGAGTTTGAGACAATTGGTGGTATAAATAAAACCAAGCAGTGGCTCAAAACTCACTAATTCCTAGCAGCTGCTTGGTTTGGTATAAATAAAAAGCGGCTTCCTCAGCCACCTGCCTAGCCGTTGCTCAACGACCTTGACAGCTGCTTAGGATTTGGTATAAATAAAACTAAGCCGCGGCTCTCTGTTGGTAGCAGCGGCTTGCTTTTTTTCTGAGGTACCTCATTTGCGGACTCAGCTTGCTCAAGTGAAGTTTTTAATCGTATTGGCGGGGTTCATGGGGGTGATTTTTTAACCAATATGAGTAATTTATAAGGAACGTATGGATTATGATGTGCACAGATGTAAAGAACCGGTTGTACAATAAAATTGTAAAACATTTGTCACTTAACTTTGTTATTTTTCTTTTTAATAATAATAATAATAATCACAAAATTAATACATAATTATAGGTCTAACACATTCTCATATTTTACTGGTATCAATATGAACTAAAATATTTCAAACGTGATTAATCCTTTTTTTGAACGACATAACTAATTAGCGGTACTTACGAATATTGTTGCCGTGGATCGTAACTTGACATTCCCGCACGCAATCTTGTTGCTATGAAAACAAAAGAAATCTCCGTGCGGTAAAAAATTACAAAAAGCATAAATATTCATCGTGCAAAAAACAGTATGCAAGCGCCTCGTTTTTTCAAACTCTTTCCTCGATCCGTATGCACCGCTTACGGCAATTGTATCGCAATATACTAAAACGCTATTTCAAATTGTAATACTGTAAACTAAATAGGTTAACTTCAAATCTATTATATAGCAAGCAGATTCAAAACGAACGTTTTTTATAAATTAATTAATTATGGGAACTAATGGAATATTAATAAAAGAACTACATATATTAATGTGGGACACTGTTAAGTATGAAATGTGTTTATTAGTATAAAATGTTAACTTTTATTTATTAGAAATAAGTATAATTGTATGTGTCTACTGTTCTAGTTAAATGCTTAATATATTAATTTACAGGCATAAACATAATTTTTAGTTCCCTAAAATCAAGGTTTAGTACTAATAAAACATGAATACTAGAGAATATTGTAGGAGAAAAATTCCTCTGACACTAAGACTTGAACCCAGGACCTTTGGATATCCAGGACTTTTGTATACTAGGCCTCACTCTCTTGTCTCTTTTCTTTCTCCCAAAATAGTTTTTCTTTCTTTAAATTCAGTACTTATATTTCTAATTTTTCCTTTTCTTCTCGGGTTCTCTCCCAATTTTTTAAGACTATCGGCTTATTCGCAGTGAGTCTCAGGTCGAATTTTACTTTATCCTCTTCTTCAAATTACTAATACTTCTTAAAATCTGGTTTTCAGTTAACACTACGTTACATTCTCGTTCTAGCTGACTTTTGAAAATAGTTACTGCTAGAGATTTTTTCTTTTTGCACTCTGGCAGTTGAGCTTTATTCATTACTCGTTTGTGCATTTTCAGAATTTGCACGTTCTGCTTTTGAAATACACTATTTTCTTCAACCATTCTGATACATTATACTAAACTTTAAATTTTAAATTGCTGCACAGACAGTCAAATGGCATGTTTGTTTACTCAGCTGCTATGTGTCGTGCAATATGGGATGCAGGTGTCCAAGCACTTGCTACCAGTAGCCTGAGCCGCGGCTTGGCAGGGAGGGGAAGTTTTTATTTATACGAAACAGACAGCGGGTGCTAGATTCTCAACCTTCTCATAACCAACGGCTTGGTAGCAGTGGCTTCGTTTTATTTATACGACTCAATGTCTGAGCAGCACTATGAGAAGTCAGGATCACTCTCATTCTCCACCGGACCAGGATAGGTGACAATCGAGTTAGTAAATTGCTAAAACTGTGATTGAGGATGAGGAAGTATCATGCTACTCTACATCCTCTTTGCTTTTTTTAAATTTTCAATTCTACTTCTATAACCCCATATATATAGTAAAAGGAAGTGTTTGTCTGTCTGTCTGTCTGTGTGCGATGTCTAGCCATATCTAGGGTGTGCAGAGATCTTACATTTAAAAAATATATGGATTAAAAGGTGTCCAAGTACATCTCAAAGCCAGATTTTCAATTTTTGCTTTTGATTGTGAGTTATGGGCAAAAAAACTGGCAGGAAATGTGATTTTTGGCACCAGATTTCGCTAATAACATTTCAATTTAACTAATTGCATGAGGCCTTGATCTGTTGCCATAGCAAACTGGGAAAGAAGAGCATTGCCTAAGCTTAATACGAGGGGGAGTCCGAAGTTTCCCCTGGTGACTGTGTACAAAGGAGTGGATGAAAGACAAAAAAATTAATGAGACATTAAAGATAAGACGTACCTTTATTTTTCCACATAATTACCACATACATTGAGTACATACCGCTTTAGAAGCTTCAAAAAGCCCTCCAGGAAAAAATCAGTGCTCTGCATACTGAAGAAGCGCCGAACGCCTTGTGTTCCCCGTCATCACCTGTCCAAAAGAAGTTCAAAACAATGCCCTCTGCAGATAAAGTGGTTCTCACAGTGTTCTGGGACGCCCAAGGGGTTTTGTTGCTGGACTTTCTGGAGGATGGAACCATCACTGCTATGCGGTACTGTCACACCCTGTCGAAATTGAAGGAGGTGATTTGGAAAAAGCAGCCTGGCCTTTTCCAATCTGGCGTTCTGTTGTTGGATGACAATGCGAGACCACACTTCTTTAGAATAGGTGATGACGAGGAACACAAGGCAGTTCAACGCTTTTTCCATATGCAGAGCCCTGATTTTTTCCTGGAGGGCTTTTTGAAGCTTCTAAACCGGTAAGACAAATGTCTTAATGTATGTGGTAATTATGTGGAAAAATAAAGGTACGTCTTATCTATAATGTTTCATTATATTTTTTGTCTTTCATCCCCACCTCTGTACACAGTCGCCAGGGGAAACTTATTTTCGGACTCCCCCTCATAGATCAATCAGTATCAAAAAGTCAAGGACAATCTTCTTCTTCTTCCTGAATGTAATGGCCTCAGCAAAAATACCATGTAGGGATATATATATATATAGAAGCTTTGTAAAGGGTATTATATTTGAATAATGTCCATTATTTATGGCCTCAACTGACTCCTTATAGCCAGTGTAATTTGAATAAAGATAAACTAATTGTATTGGCCAAAATATCCCAGGATGTATCTGTAATTCTGTAATTATAACTTCTGTCTCTCACACAGAAGATATCACTTATCAGAACACGAAAAGTAACCATCTGGATTAACATTTCACAGCACAGTAAAACTCTCTATCAGAAGCATGTGAACATGTGGACGGCTGTCTTTGTAGCATGAACGTCTAACATGCACATGGTTGTCCAATCCAAGTTGCCTTCAAGCTTGAACTTAGAAATCTAGTAAACAGTAATATTAAGAAATAGAAGGAAAGTCACTGCATAAGGACTACAGTAGAATATAATTGAAATTTAAGCAATACCTGTGCGAACCGCATTACTATGAAACAACATCAGCCACCCTGTAAACCGTAAGTCAAATGGAAGGTTTTAAGATTTTAGGACTTTGTCTTCTGATACCGTGCTTCTCTCGTGGTCAAACTGTACGTGGGCTGTTCAAGAGTTGGAAATGCAAACGAAATATACATTTTCAGCTCCAAACAGAAAGACACTTAATATAAATGAGCTTTTTTTTATTTATTTATTTTATTTTGTTTTTTAAAATTAATAATAATAATAATAATAATAATATCAGGCCTCTTGTATTGATTTACTGTAATTCATACCACCACCAATAGTCCAGGCAACGAACGAAAAATAGAAAAAAAAATCGTGTAGTTTCGAAATTTTGCAGAGTTGTCGGAGGGAGTGTCCTGAACAACATACTAAAAGTCCCCGAAGGTGGGGGGGTGAGCGGAGGGCAGGGGGGCCCGCGGAAGGTCCCTATTTTAGGTTTTTCGCTTATATCTAAACAATGGTGCATCGTAGAGGAAAAGTTGCTATGTACAAAATTCAAGCTGATAAAATTTCCTACAAGTTTGACTCTACACATTTCTTTCTATTCTCAATAGTTTTCGAGATATCCGCCAGCGAAAGTAACAAATTTTTTAAAAAAGCTCATTCGCCTCGCGCTTTTCGACACACTTTGCCTTCTAGAGCTTTAGCCCTTAGGTATACAGCAATGTTCTCATGAAAGAAGTTATAGGTAAATAAATTATCTTCAAAATGAGTAGTCATTTGTTACTTTGTCTTCAAATGTTCAAAAGTTATAACAATTTTAAGATTCGGTCAAATTTCGAGATTTCGAAAGAAAACCGTACATCGCAGTTTTTCTATATTTAGGGGTTATATCTTTGTACATAAGCTGTATATTGTATATTTACATCATGAAACAAGTGGAGAAACATCACACAACCATTAAAGTTAAAATTATTAAAAATCCGATCACGGTACAAGTACAGTACATGTAATGGAAAATACATTATATTGCAGGCAAGAAAGGAAAAATAGGGACAAAAAAAATCATGTAGTTTTGAAATTTGGCAGAGATGTGGGGGAAAGTGTCCTAAACAACGTAGTAAACGTCCCCATGGATAGGGGGTGAGCGGGGGGTGGGGGGAACTTTTACTGGTAAATGTAATTTCCCTCAGTTTTCCCTAAATACACAAAATACTATGGGTTCTAGCAAAATACAGTTTATGCACAAAATTAAACTACATTAAAGTTCTTATAAAATTTATCTGAATGATATTTCTGTAGAATTAATAGTTCAGGAAATAGAAGGATATGAAATATGACACAATTCTGGAAATTCTGTTTTACATATAGGCTACACATATATATATTATATTTTTTAACAAAAGAGAAGGCAGATGATAATTAAATTAGCAAGATGCCAAGCAAGCAAACTAGTTCTTAGAATAATATTTGTACTAAAGGTAAACATCACACACAAAATAATAATAATAATTATTATTATTATTATTATTATTATTATTATTATTATTATTATTATTATAATAAAGCTTACAAAAATCACATGGTATGAGTGTACTTTAAGAAATATAAATCAGGCCTATTGGCCGTTCTATTTTTCGCTTAAAATATCATTTCTAAAAATTGTAAATAGTTAGAAATTGTAAATATTTAGTAATTATAAGACCTAATAGGCCTACATAGTACTTTAAATAAATGTTTAGTTGTCTTTTTTTCAGTCTCCAATACTGGAATCCTAGTACTGTACATTGTATGATAAGTTAGGGTTATATTTTCTATCTACCGAACACTCAGTATTTATACACGTATATAACATTAATTAAAGAGTGCCTAAACAACTTATTTTGCTTGGACGTCATCAATTTTAAATTCATCTTCTTCTTCTAATGGTATACTGTTGTATCAAGACAGGTTCCACAAACGGATGAGCATTTAATACTAGCTTTTCTGGATCCATATCTTCCACCACACCGAGTTGCACAGTGACAAAATATGATGTGCAAATATTCTCAGGAGCCACATAGACAAGTAAACGTTTATTTAAAGTAATAGGTAAGCCTGCTATTCTTAGAATCTTCAAATATAATTGTCTAATTCCTTACCATTTTTTAAAATACCGGTAATTTTTTTAACGAAACATAAAACGTCTCAGCTTTACAAGAAGAATATTAATAATAATAATAATAATAATTATGAGTTTTATATGTAACATTATCCATTAGTATGTTTTTCTAAGAACTAGTTTGCTTGCTTGGCATCTTGCTAATTTAATTATCATCTGCCTTCTCTTTTGTTAAAAAATAAAATATATAGGTGTATGTAAAACAGAATTTCCAGACCTGTGTCATACTTCATATCCTTCTATTTCCGGAACTATTAATTCTTCAGAAATATCATTCAGATAATTTTATAAGAACTTTAATGTAGTTTAATTTTGTGCATAAACTGTATTTTGCTAGAACCCATAGTTTTTTGTGTATTTAGGGAAAACTGAGGGAAATTACATTTACCGGTAAAAGTGCCCCCCACCCCCCGCTCACCCCCTATCCATGGGGACTTTTACTACGTTGTTTAGGACACTTTCCCCCATATTTCTGCCAAATTTCAAAACTACATGATTTTGTTGTCCCTATTTTTCCTTTCTTGCATGCAATATAATATATTATATGTACTGTGTTTGTACCCAGGGCCGTCGCGTGGGCGGGGCGGCCGGGGCAATCGCCCCGGGCGCCGCGACCAGGGGGGCGCCGTGGCAACGGCAAAAATAAAACAACAAAATTTGAAAAAAATAAGTTAGATGTACATAAGTTAGGTATAACTGAATTTTAAATATTACGTTGTATGTATTTATTGAACAAATAAATATTTGACACCAATAACTTTATATTTGCTAAGTTATCCCACAATAAATATTTGCTCAAAATTGAGCAGCTAGATTTACTTGTATACTGTTAATAATAATAATAGCCTAATAATGAACTCTACTGTGGGCCTTAAATCCTTGAATCCTTACAGATAGGTGGAATGTCGGGTGGGTGCACGTGGGATTCAGTTTGGGGGGGGGGGCGCCTGACGAAATCTTGCCCCGGGCGCCAACAAACCACGCGACGGCCCTGCTTGAACCGTGACCGGATTATTAATATTTCAACTTTAATGGTTGTGTGATGTTTCTCCACTTGTTTCATGATGTAAATACACAATATACAGCTTATGTACAAAGATATAACCCCTAAATACAGAGAAACTACGATGTACGGTTTTCTTTCGAAATCTCGAAATTTGACCGAATCTTAAAATTGTTATAACTTTTGAAAATTTGAAGACAAAGTAACAAATGACTACTCATTTTGAAGATAATTTATTTACCTACAACTTCTTTCATGAGAACATTGCTGTATACCTAAGGGCTGAAGCGCTAGAAGGCAAAGTGTGTCGAAAAGCGTGAGGCGAAAGAGCTTTTTTAAAAAATTTGTTATTTTCGCTGGCGAATATCTCGAAAAATATTGGGAATAGAAAGAAATGTGTAGAGTCAAACTTGTAGGAAATTTTATCAGCTTGAATTTTGTATATAGCAACTTTTCCTCTACGATGCACCATTGTTTAGATATAAGCGAAAAACATAAAATAGGGACCTTCCGCGGGCCCCCCTGCCCACCGCTCACCTTCGGGGACTTTTAGTATGTTGTTCGGGACACTCCCTCCGACAATTCTGCAAAATTTCAAAACTACACGATTTTTTTTTTCTATTTGGTGTTTTTCGACGTGTATTGACTGGACTACAACCCTGGTATGCTAAATATTGAAAGTAACAATACAATTAAAATTAAAATGATATAATTTCATGCAATTTATGTAAAAACAATGTCAGGGTTACTAAATAAAATATTTTAATTGTTAAATAAAAGATTTAAAAAATATAGCGGGTGCATAAATAAATGTGGGCAAAGCCAAGGTCATCTGCTAGTGTATAATAAAACGTCAGCAGTGAAAGGGTTAATGCAGGGCACGTCTAACAGTTGTCTACAATGGGAATCCGGTGATGCATTCAGTTGCTGGGACGATGATTTTACCTTGATGCTACTTGAACAAACTCATAGCGGTAAATCTACCATGGTGAAAGTGAAATTTTTTGTCATGGAAGCCTATGTTCTATATTGTGCATTGTAGGCTTTCTTGTAGATAGCTTGCTGAGATGAGAGAAACTCAAATGAATATTCCTGTCATAATATTTAACTGTTTATAGACTTTGCCACTTGCACAGTTTTTAAAATTAACTTTGAACCAACAAGTGTACAGTATGTGAACCAGCTGAGGAAATATATCTTCTGTCATCATCCATGCTGTTTTCTTAGACTTATCATTATTTGATTACTGTTTGAATTTTCTTTATATTGCATGTTTCAGGTTGAGATTGTTGAGCGTCTTTATAGCTGCTCAGTCTGTATGAGGAAGTTCAAACATGAAGTTTCTAGAGACCGTCACATGAAGCTGCATTCACCTGAAGGGGAGGCTGGATTCAAATGTGGAGTGTGTTCAAAGGTTTTCTTACGTCCAAAGTTTCTGATACGTCACATGTCTGAACATGAGGGCCAGAATGAATGCAGCGTTTGTGGCAAGACATTTCTGAAGCTGAGGCAGCTCAAACTGCATAAGGCAACTCATTCCAACTCACCTAGAAAAAACAAGTAAAGCAAATTGTTTTTATCACAGTATAATTATTATAGCCTATACATCTAGATATATTTCGATATACAATTTAAACATTAACTATTTAAGTATATTGAGATCTTGAATTGTCCAAATAGTAATTTTTTTTTCTCCTTTCATTTCTTTTTTACATAATAGATATACTTCTGCAAACTTCTTCCTTCCATTATTCCCTTTATTATCTCAACAATGTTCTCTTTTATCTTCCATTTTATCTTTTCCCACATAGAACTCCTAAAATTCCCTTTGGTATTGTCATCCATTAATTTTGTACATCCTAAAGTGAAGTAATTCAAGAAACTTAATTTTGAGATAAATTAATTTTAATATTTGAGGACCCATGTATGAACACACATTCAAATAAAGTAATTTTTCATTGGTTACATTACTTCCGCATATTGTGAAGCTCTTCATGATATTTTACAAAACTAATTTTTTAACACATTTGCAACCTGCAGCTGTTGCGGACTGGTCAACTCTTGTAGATCGAACATTCATCCTTGCATAATATACTTGCTCTTTAAACATGTCACCCTACTGCTCTGTTGTATGGTGATACATTTTTCAAAATAAAATATGTTAAAATACAAATTTGATAGTATACTAAACAGATCTGCTAATAATGCTCAATGGTACTGCTCAATACATTCTCCATTGTGAAATGCCACAGTACAAAAAGAGTGTATGTAGCAGATTTCCTTTCCCTCGTTGTGTGAATTATAATTTTGGCAAGGTTTCGAAGATAACTTATTTTTCCTTGCAATCTACGTTTCGAAAGCCACCCTGGTGGTTTTTGTGTGCTGCTCTGAAAGTGACTGCTTGTACAGACCCTTTTCCCCCTTCATGGGAATTCAGTGCTGTCAAACAGCTTATTTTCTAGGAATTTTTGTAAGACATTTTGGTGTCAGGTGGTGAAATTTATAGACCCTGAATGCCTTGAATAGAGCACAATTTAGCTTCAGAAACACAACAATTTTTTCTCCATTTAATGGATTTTCGAGAATAGTTTGCTTTGTAGATTGCCTTCACATATTTATTACATTCGGTATTATTAAGAACATCTGCAAAATGACCTGCATAGAATATACAGTATTATGTACTATAATTTCTTAATATTATTATATAATTTCTATATTCTATTATATAATTTCTATATGTACTATAATTTTGTCATTGGACAAGGACCGGTGACAAACACGCTTAGTTGAAAACACAGGCTGCAAGGCGCTGTCTGTTGTCGTTGTTTTAAACATAAAATAAAATAATTAGAGTAAAGAATTCAACAACAAATGCAAACTTTTTATCCAATGATAAATGACCATGTTTTAAAACCTCTAACCTAAATTATTAAAGCTAAAACATGAGAAAGCAACCCCTTGCATCAACACAAAATTCTCAATGGCCGGTCGCACAGCACAGGCTACTTCAGATATGTAGATCTCCAGGGCCCATTACCAATATATTAAGCACTGTCAGTATTTTTATGTAAAAAATAGCGAATTTAGTTTATTGTTCCTACCCCATTATGTATTGTAACTATACAAGATACCTCGTTTTACACAGTATACAGTGAAATCCCCGTACAACGATTACCGATATAACGATAATACTCTTTATAACGTTAAAATATTTTGGTCCCGGCATTCTTTCCATTAAAATAATGTAAAATTCCCCTCGGTTTTACGATACTCTTAATAACAATAAACCTCTCCATTACGATTACATTTGGAATCCCCGTAAAATACCTTTTCCTCGGTACAAGGATAAAAATAGATCGTGAAAGTGCAAATCATGAACTCCCTGGAGCTAACGGAAGAAAACATTGAGGAAATCCAAAACAAGCAGGCGGAAGATGAAGAAGAGGAGGTAGAACAAAGTGTGCATCTACCAACCTTAATCGCACTCGAAGCCATTGTCTCTATGTATGTGTTCTGTGCTTGCGAGGCTCTGCAGAATTTTCTGTCGAGTGTTCCATCGGTGCCAGAATGTCATTTAGTGAACCTCGAATCAAATAAGGGCATTGTGTGTATCCCTGTTCATAAAAAAAAAGCTAAACAGACTGTCATTTCTGACTTTTACAAACAGGGGTGGTGGTGGCTATTGGCGTTCAGATAAAGGTCAGTGTGCGTGGGTTCACCACCCCTCACAGAAATGTTCTGTCCTGTCCAGCCTTCTGCACCGAGCCACAAGCATATCTGATTCTGACAACTTGCAAAGAGATATTGATCATTTATTTACTACTCTACAGCAGAACAACTATAGCCGCCAAGAAATCAGCAGGGTCCTTCATCACATCACTGCCAAGAAAACCAGCACCCAACCTGACTCCACCAGCACCCCAAGGAAAGCATTCATCCCACACTGCGGCAACCTGTCCAACAAGATTAGCAGAATCCTAAAAAAGAAGAACTTAAAGACTATACAAATGCCTCCTACTAAAATTCAACAATTTCTACGGCCATTGAAAGACCATCGAGGCCTACGAACTTCAGGAGTCTATAAGATCCCCTGCGAATGTGGCAGCGTCTACATTGGGCAAACTGGAAGGACGGTCCAGGAGAGATTGCAGGAACACCAACGCAACATGAGGCTATTCTACCCAGAAAAATCCGCTGTGGCACAACACGCCATAGAAAATGACCATAGAATCATGTTCGACAAAACCACAATCATGCACAGCTCTACAGCTTATTGGGACCGTGTCATAAAAGAAGCAATAGAAATAAGGTCTCATCCCAACAACTTCAACAGAGAAGGTGGATGCCTGGGCTCCATCCCTGAAGCTGTATCGAGATTCAACACAAGAAACCTCCAACAATAGCAAGACTCCAAACTCCCGGACCCCCATGTCTTTTTTTTAATCATTGGCCCTGACTTGGACCGATTATTTCTATTCACATTTTACAACGATTATCCCCCTAAACCACTCTGCTCTGACTCACATTATTAATCTTTATTTTTCTCCCATTGGTCCTGATGTGGACCGAGTGCTTCTTCAGTGTTTTTACTATAAAGAAAATTCCCACATTCTAATTGGTCGACACACGCCAACCCTATTCCTCCAATCACAGAATTTCTTTTTTCACTCCAAACATATATAAGCTCTCTCCACCCACTTTTTCTACACTCATTTCCCTAAGGAAGGCCGCAGAGATGTCAGCGACCGAAAGCTTGGATGCAATATATCCTTTTACTCGGCTTATAGCCTGTGAAACCATCATTAGTAATCAACGCCGAGAAAGCCTCAAGTCTTACGTAAGGTATAAGATATCTCTCTATGCATACTGGCACAAAAAAGAATCGCCTTCCTTTGAAACTAGATAATTCAATTAACACAATTTCCCTAGATATCCCCAGGGTTCCCATATATCACGGATTTCATGGGCAATCCATTATTTTGTAGCAAAAGAACGTCCAGGCCAAAAGTCCATGATTCTGTTTGATATTACATTTTTTTTTATGTTGGCTAAGTTGCTCCTATCTAGATGAGAATACTTTAACAAAAATTTATTGTACTCTTTACTGCCCCTATACACTGTAAATATATTTACACATTTTTTATTAGTACCATCTGTGCTGAGACTTTTGGCCACTATTGCCCCAAACATATACCTATATGTGGTTGATTGTGTTGGTTGGGTCATTCCCACAAGGAGCAACAGTGACGTATAGTCTCAGCAGAGATGCTCCTTGCAAAAAATGTGTTACAAAAATAATTCCTTTTCTAGTCCAATATTTTGGTTTGAGAAAACAGTTCGAACAAAGCTGTTACATCTAATGAGTGTGACCATGAAAATTCCAGTACAGTATCAGATTGTATAGCAAACTCCTGATTATAATTAACCGGTTTGCAGATTACCAATGAGCGAAAATGTTCATTTCCCACACTTAATTTCAAATTTTGCTCATGTCATTTCAGATTTCCTGCACTTTATTTCAAATTTCAAAATCTTGCATCCAGTTTGGATTATCTGTGTTTTAAAATTATTTGTGCATGTCATGATCCCAATTAGTATGGATAATCGGGAATTTTCTGTATATATAAAATCATTTCAGAATATGGTATTGATATTGACTATAATTTTGTTGAATAATGTCTTGGTTTATCATCCTGAATTATGGCATCCCAAGATACCTCTCTTTAGAACGCCCATATGAGAATTTTCTTTCCACAAAATTCAAACCATAGTTGAACATTAAAATTATCTTCTGTTTATGCTCATTTCTGTATTCAGAACTTTTTAGTACACAAGTTTCACTGTTGCTTATATGGAATGTGTTAAGAAGTTTTAGTATATGTAACCATACTTTTGATTAAATTTATTGAGAAATATTGTGAATTGTTAAAATTATATGCTCCATTAAACTTTAAAACATTCAACATCACTATTGTAAGTAATTAATCAGTAATACCTATAATATCTATAGCACATATTGCCTTCATCCTCAGCTAAGAGCCACTCACAATTTTGTCTAAAGTTTTCAAGGTAGTACGAATATTCAAGTGAGGTCATTATCCTAAGGGATGTCAGTATTTAGTATTTAGTAGAATTACTTACAACCCATGAAGTTCAATGTTTTAAAATTAAATTTATAATACCGTACTTTGATAAAGTCTCTTTCTTTTTTATAGATTTAAGTGCCCTACATGCCCAATAACATGTCAAGGACTGTTCCATCTTCAGCAGCACCTGCGTACACACACAGGAGAACGTCCCTACACATGTGAAGTGTGTGGTGCTAGATTCAGTCGCATCCAGGCATTGAAGAAGCATGAGCGGAATGTGCACCATGCACCAGGAGCAAAAAGTCATTCATGCACAGTATGTTCTGTTGTATTCAACAACCGAGACAACCTGTTGCGCCATTTCTTGCGAACACATAGAGGTCTGCGTCGCTTCATTTGCGGTTTATGTGGTTCTCGGTATGGACAGAATCAGGACTTGCGACGACATCTTAAAGTGAAACACCAAGTCAACATGCCAGTTATATCGTGCACTGACAAGAAGTCTCTGAATGAGATATATGTGTTGCCAACCATAGACAAAATCCCTCAGTCACATCCTCATGCTAAGAAAATAAACAAAATAGTTCAAGAAGAAAAAGAAAAAATGTTTTGTTTGTCTGAAGAAGAAAAGAAGAAACTTATTGGTTTGTCAGATTTGTTTATGTCTAACAAATCAAAAACTAAAATTCCCAAACCTGCTCTGCCTTTGTCAGAACCCATCCTTCCCTTTCCTCCCACACCTGCTCTTCCTCCTACATTAGTTCTTCCTCCTACATCTCCTCTTTCTCTTACATCTGCTTTGCCTCCTAAGTCTGTTCCTCCTCCTACATCAGCTCCTCCTGTATCAGCTCCTCCTCCTACATCAGCTCTTCCTCCTACATCAGATCTTCCCCCTACATCAGATCTTCCTCCTACATCTGCTCTTCCTCCTACATCTGCTCTTCCTTCTACACCTGCTCTTCCTCCTACGTCTACTTTTTCTCCTACATTTGTTTTGCCTCCTACGTTTTCTCCTCCTCCTGCATCTGCTCTCATATCTGATCCCACTCCTACACCTGCTCTTCCTCCTGCATCTGCTCTTCCTCCTACGGCTGCCTTTTCTCCTGCATCTGCTTTTCCCCCTCCTCCTGCTCCAGAGAACTTGCCAATGAAGAAGATTGTAACATTGTATAGGTGTCAAGTGTGCTTCACAGTTCTCTTAAATTCAGACTCATTCAGAAATCATGTAGAGCAGATGCACAAAGATTTTGTTGTAGTGGAATATACTCCTCCAGATCAGCCAGAGAATTATCCAGAAATCCCTCAGACTCCACCATTGAAAGAACTTTCCAACAGCAAAGCTCCAGAAGAAATTAAAAGGCAGTGAGTCTGTAGATAACAAATGAAGTGTTTTACTCAGTGTTTGATATTACAATAGAGTCCCGAAAACTTGGCCTAATGTGAACCAAAGGGTGGCCGAGTGTGTGAAAATGCCGGGTTATCGGGAAATGTTTTAAAAAAGAATATTTCCTCAGGAAATACAGTACTTGTATGTATTGGTTGCTTGAGATTACATAGGGCATAAAGCTGTCTATAATAGAAATTAACTAGCCGACTTTGCAAAAACTGGCTACATTTTTTTAAAATAAATGCGTAAAATCCTATTGTTTTCCTCACTGCACTCTGCGTTTTGCTGTTTCATCACCCTGCCAGGGTGTGGCCAAGTTATCCGGACTGCCGAGTTATCGAGTGCCGAGTTTTTGGGACTTTACTGTATCTTAACATGTGCTTTACTTAAAGTGAAAGGATGATATTTTTAGGGGAGAGCTTTAAAATACTTTTTGATGTGAAAAGAATACATTGAATAACTGAGTCCTTTACAGAAGTTAAGGCCGTTCTTTAAACCTCATTTGCCCAGATTTTAAACCACTATGATGCATATAAATTTCCAGTGTTTACAGCAAACATAAAATTGTTGAGTGACTAATAGTAGGCTTAAATGCAATGTAGGGCCCGGAAGTTAATGCTTTATAAGAAGACGAAATGTGCATGAAAATATGCTCCAGAATCAATGAAGTATGCTCTAACATTTAAATTCTTTATGTTCTTTATAGCTGAATTATTTTATAAATTACAAAAGTGTAGAAGGTGTATGAATTATATTACCAAAAAAAAAAATCCAATGAAACTGAACTGAAAATTATGTTTAATGTTAAATTATCAGTTTTGAAAACGGGCTATGAACTGTCAATTATTACTGTACAGTCAGTTCTCAAAACATTCACTTTACCATATATGTTGTAAATGTTTGAATTAAGAGAGATATGAGCAATATTTAAATTCGGTCATAAATTAGTCATTGAAAATATGAAAAATTAATAAAATATCCACAAATATTTTAATATCAAGTGAATATGATGCATTAAGTTATAGCAAAACTAACAAATATGCAACAATATGCAAAATGAAATAAATTTCTGTTATTTCTTTCATGTTTTGTACACATTTTAACAGGAGCATAAAATAGAGTGCATTATTAAAAATATGATTTTTCATAAACTTCCAGGCCTTATATATGTTGGAAGCAAACTTTGGAAAATGGCCATTGGCTGTCTGTGTTACCTAAACTTAGGGTTGGACATTTAATATGTGCCAAAGTCCAAAATATAAAAATTATTCATACTGTCAATATGTAACTATGGCCAAACCTGTGTCTGTGCAAATTGTGAACTACCAATGTTAGTTTCAGCTTAACAGCGATATTTTTGATAGGATAATCAACCAGTTATTTTAACACCATCATCACAGCGAAGCTGTAATGCAATTCAAAATTTTACAAATAAAAGTTAATACCTTTGTCAAAACATGGAATAAGCACATTTTTAGGTTAGCTTAGGACAATGAGAATATAATTTTAGATGATTTCAAACTGTACAAACCTAAGTCTGCTCTAGTTTTAAAGGGTATAGTCTGAATTTCGGGCTTTTGCAAATATTAGTAGACGTTGAAACCTACATTTCTTAAAAAATAAATGACCAATAGCAGTTTTCAGAGTTTGCTCTTAATGATTTTATAATCTTATCAACCAGAAGAGATCACTCTTTAGACTATGGGAAACTTCTCTAAAGCAAAAATTTGTTATTTAGTTTAAAATATTTGCAAAAAAAGTCAAAATTAAAATGTATTACAAAATGCAATTCAGGTATGTCCAACCTTTCTTTGATACAGGGCCACTGGCGTTAAAGAGGATTGGCTTTTTTATTGAATTATAAATATGCATGTGTTTAGCCTAAGGTTAATAGAAAATATTAGAATTAATTAATTAAATACATAATTTAATAGGAAAGGCATCATGAACAAGGCATCCAATGTCTGGTTTAATCGATGTTGTAGTAACTCGAAGCAAACTCTCTAGATGATTATTTGCGTTCTATACAGCAAGCTAGTCTGTTGCGGTATGCTCAGTTTAGCAAACTGCACCTTCTTGTCAGGACATATAATATCAGCAATACACTCAAGGCATTTTAACAAACCCCGTGTGAAAATGGTTAGATATCTTGCATTAATTACTGCAACTGGGTAATTGTTTCGATCAGAGAAACAGGTTGAACCTACTCTTCAGAATCAACTGCTGTTCTAAAAATTTATTTTTAAGTTCAGAAACCTTGTCTTTGTAAAATTCACCTTCAAGTTTATCATTCGAAGACGCATGTTTGGTGTTGTAATATCGTTTTATGTATTCCTTAAAAACAAAAACTGTTTCCTGAGAAATTAAACATACTGCCTTGTAATTTACTTCAGTACAGAACTCTTATTTGAAATGACCTGCCTTCATCCAAAATTTTTCTTTTCTTACACACAGTGCAGTATTTGTGAGAGGTTTTTGAAGTAGGATCAGTTCTGTGAAGTTTTTTTTTTTTTCTTTCTTTCTTTCTTTCTTTACATGGTCAATAATATTCAGGTATAATATAGCCTTCTCCTTTATTAAAAGATGTAAAAGGAAAACGATTAAGAATTTTAAAAGTTCCAATATCATTCATTCCTGTGAATTTTTCATATAAAATTGTTTCTCCTGTACAGTATTTCTTTTCTGCCTCATAGTGATTATCTACAAGAGTAAAACTGAGTCGTGAAATAACTTATTACTAACTACTAACCTTAATGATCTAACTTAACTAGCAATAACAAATTATTATGATTTGTTTTAAATTATCTAATTGTTACCATAATACCTTCCTTTTTCAGAAATGCAATGAATGGAATAACCCAGGATGAATGCACCTGCCCAGAGTGTGGAAAGAAGTTTGCAAAAGCTTCAAGGCTAGAGCGACATATGAACACTCATGTTGGTAGGTTTACAACACTTAATTAATTAATTTTAATTAGTTTACAACACTAAATTAATTCACAACATGGAAAGTGTCTAAAGAATAAGACTATTAAAATGCAATAAACTCACTATTTATATTATTAAGGCTATATTTCACACTTGAACTTCACTATTAAATATTTACCTAGGACTACGTAGTTTCAGTCACCCTTGTGACTATCCTCAGCTACATCTGAATTTTTGTTGGTAGCACTGTTCCCTTGTACTACCAATCCTGACTGCTGGATGCCATCTCTTGGTGGTTGGATGTACCTTCTGATTAAGTTGTCCTCTGCTGGTATCTCGAAATTTAGTAATTTGTGTTTATTTTTTTGAATAAAATTTTTTTCCCAGAATGTTAATTCTTTGGGTGTTTCTATTGGCTTTAGAAGCTTAACAGTTTGTTCTATTTCATGATCATCTTCCCAAAAATGAGCAGCTATTGCCGATTTATCTGTCTGTGCATATTTAATGTTTCTGAAATGTTCTTTGTATCTGGTTTCAATATCTCTTTTTGTTTGTCCAATATAAACCTTATCACAATCTTTACACTCTATTTAAATATAGGTAAATATTTAATGCCTGATTTTATGAAAACAGTAAAATCAAATACAGAAAATTCACTTTCCATCCATGGGCACAAAAGAGATTCCAGAAAGTATTTTCCAATTTTAACATTACTTTGGCCCCCCAGAACAAAGCCAATGTAAAAAACCTACTAAAACATAACCACAAGGACAGAGAACCAAACAACAAAAAATCAGGCATTTATGAAATAGAGTGTAAAGATTGTGATAAGGTTTATATTGGACAAACAAAAAGAGATATTGAAACCAGATACAAAGAACATTTCAGAAACATTAAATATGCACAGACAGATAAATCAGCAATAGCTGCTCATTTTTGGGAAGATGATCATGAAATAGAACAAACTGTTAAGCCTCTAAAGCCAATAGAAACACCCCAAGAATTAACAGTCTGGGAAAAAATTTTTATTCAAAAAAATAAACACAAATTACTAAATTTCGAGATACCAGCAGAAGACAACTTAATCAGAAGGTACATCCAACCACCAAGAGATGGCATCCAGCAGTCAGGATTGGTAGTACAAGGGAACAGTGCTACCAACAAAAATTCAGATGTAGCTGAGGATAGTCACAAGGGTGACTGAAACTACGTAGTCCTAGGTAAATATTTAATAGTGAAGTTCAAGTGTGAAATATAGCCTTAATAATATATATGATGACTTCACTGTGTTCTTCCCAATATTAGCTTCTATAAACTCACTATTATCTGCATCCCATGTATAATTCTTCAAATATTACTTTGTTTAAATGTAAAGAAAGAGAGAAAAGCCCTGGTAAATGATTCTGGTTTTCTTACTTTCTTTGTTAGAGCCTGTATTTAAAGTCTGACCGCCGGCATGGTCTTGTGGTTAGTGTCGCTGTCACTGTGCTGACTACAGATCCGTCGGCCCGGGTTTGATCCCCGGTGCCTCCTCGGATTTTTCTGAGGTAGGGAGGTCTGGTAGGGGTGCACTTAGCCTCGTGATTCAAATTGAGGAGCTACTTGATAGAGAAGTAGCAGCTCCAGTCATGGAAACCACCATTAACGGCCGTGGGTGTCGGCATGCTGACCACATGCCCCCAATCCTGCATTCTGCCTATGGTAGATGACGCAGCGGTCGGGTGGTAGGCCTTGTCCCTTCTGGGATGTTAGCACCACAAGAGTTAGTTAGTTAGTTAGTATTTAAAGTCTCTTCCTTCGTTGTTGCATTCGAGGGTTGTGCATATCAATTGCTTTGAAAAGATTTCTTGGTTAGTCATTTTTTTATTTGACTTCATCTGTGTAGTACATATCACCCCTCACTGTAAATCCCAATATCGAAAAAGCAAAACTTCCTGTAATTTCTTTCCAAATGTAATCATGCATTCACTTCATGTTTCCTATTGTGAAACAATTCATACATTAATCTGAGGCTTTCACAGCTTGATTCTTGAATTATAGATTTCTTGAAAACGGCCTACATCCCACAAGATTCCAGCATATTCATTCATTTTTTTTTCCTATTGATCTTTTTAAACTTCATGCTGTTATCCTTTGTCAGTAGTGATCTGTGTTCATGAAAGCGTTGATTGAGAAACCACAAGGAACTGTCTTTGTAGCTCTCAGTCAACAGAATTTTGACGAGTTTTGAGGAAGTGTCCGAGTGCGATTGTTGATAGTATCTTACTTATTGCCTTATTAGATACTCTTTACTGTTCTTATCTTGGTTATCGCGAACACGTTATAGTTTTTTCTTTTATTTAGTGCAGTTCGCTATTTTTTCGGATCTCCCCGGGAAGGGGAGGAATTTTTCTGCAATGGACGCACAAAGCGAGGCGCAGGATCGCAATGATCACCTGAGGATTGCTCGTGAAGAGGTCATTGAAACTATGGAATGTGGAACTCTCACCCCGTCTTCTAACCAGAACATCTTCCCATCCCTTCATTCTAATTTAAATGAGTGTCAAGATCAATCTTCTATACTCACACAGTCTCATGACGTACATACTAAGACAATCTCCGTTTCTAAGGAAGATCACACCAACCATCAACAAAAAGAACCCTTACGTTATCAATCCAGCGATGTAGGGCCTTTTTTTGTGACTGTGAAAAGTAACACACTTGGGATAGGAAAAATTCATCCTATGACAGTCGGCAAATGGCTTTTCAAGGCTCACTATGACGTATTGTACCTAAACAAGGTAAATAATTCTCAAATTGATGTCCATTTTGCCACGCAGTCAGCGGCAAATGCCTTTCTATCATCGGACTTTGATGCCAATCACGGCACCAGGTCTTTCATCCCTACTTATAATCTGTTCTCCACTGGAGTGATCAAGGGAGTCGAGTCATCTATCACGGCAGAGGATATTCAAACGGATTCAATAGTCCCCGAGGGGTACAGCATCACTAATGTCTACCATTTCAACCGGAAGGTTACTGACCCTAACGGCCAATCAGCGTACATCCCAACTCAAACAATTAAACTTACCTTCCGTAGCCAGACTCTTCCTACTGCTATAAAACTCTATCACCAGATATTCCAGCTGGAGTATTATAAAGAACGGATTCCCATCTGTAGAAAGTGTGGCAAAATGAACCACCGGGAAAAATTCTGCCGCTCCTCTACGAAATGCCTTTATTGTGGGGAAGACCACAACACGGCTGATTGCAGTGGTGAAAAAATGTTGTGCATAAATTGTAAATCTGCTCACAAAACCACAGATACCGGGGTTTGCCCCGCTTACAAGCTGGAGAATCAAATCTATGACAAACTGCAGTCCTTGCCAGTTTCACGCTATGAAGCGAAACAGATAGTGCTCGGGCGGACATCGTATGCACAGGTTCTTCAAAAGAAGACTCCGCCCATTTTCGAACCGTACCAGCAATTTCCTTCCATCGCAAACAAAATCACTCAGCCCATGGCTTCGCAACCTCTCCAGAGTGGACACCTCCCCCCAAGACATCCGCCACAAGTGCAGCAGACTGCACAGCAAAAGCGCAAAGCGCAAGCCCCTCCACCTACATTGGATACGACAGCTTACAAAAAGATGCTTCTATACCCTGATGGCCGGAATCTGTCTCCCAAGCCTGCAGGAGTTCAACAGTCTTCCGCACCAGCCAATCCACAGTCTCAGACTAACCCAGCGGGACAACATTCGTCCACGCCGAACAGCATCCCAGCTACAGGGCATTCAGAAGCCAAGCGCCCCCCGCCACGACCTACATTTACGCTTCTTACAGCAATAAATAAAGTTCTGAGTGACGCCCCAGAGGAGCTCCGAGGGGACCTTGAACGCATTAAAAGACATATCAAAGAACTCATAGAATAATGAGGACAGACAGACACATCAACATTCTCTACTGGAATGCTCGTAGCATCAGAAATAAGAAAACTGAGTTATTACAAATAATACATGCCTCGTTATATCATATCATTATTATTACTGAAACCCATCTGGATGCTTCGCATCAATTTCACCTGCCAGGATATCGAAATCTCCGACAAGACAGAAACAGGCATGGAGGTGGTGTGATCATATTTCTACACACGAAGATTTCAATCAATAAATATGACAGCTCGCCGACTCCTCTTCCACACTTAGAGAAAATCCACGCAATTATCTCGGACATTTCATTATTTGGAATATATAATTCTGAGTCGGCCCGCATACCCGTGGCACAGTGGGGAGAATTAATCCCAGTATTAACTGACCATCATACCTTAATCTGCGGAGATTTCAATATCCCGCGTCTACATCAGAGTGCTAACTGGCGGCAGATATCTCACCCTCTTATAGACTACTGCATTTTACATGACCTACACATCCTCAATTCCCATATTCCGACCCGGATAGGCTACCATACTCAACAGGACTCGACGCCTGATCTAATCATAGCCTCAAGAAGCCTACTACATCTCATTCAAGTTACTCGAATGAATGACACACATAACAGTGACCATTTTCCGCTGCACATCCGGATATCACAGCCAGCTGCCATATGGGACACACTCTTCAGGAAACGACGGGTCAGTAAGATCCAACCCATACAGGTAGAGTCTTTCATAGACACGCCACCTACGCAAGTTTCCTATTCCCACCTGGAAAACCTTTTAAACACATACCTAGACCATTATCATCCATACGACATCACTCTTTCTGTAAGGAAACAAAATCCGCCTTGGTGGGATAAGGATTGTGCTGTTGCAGTATCACACCGTCGTCTCGCGTTATCATGATACCGAGCTTGCTCCAACCTACAGACTTTCACGGCGTATAAAAAGCAGGAGGCGATCACCAAACGTATCCTCAACAAAAAGAAACGTCTATCCTGGAAAAAATTCTGCTTATCGATCACTCCAACCCTTAATACAACACAAATATGGCGACGTCTGGCATGGTTTAAAAAACAAGATCATTCTCCACAGCTCCCTCCTATGGCAGGAGATGTGGACATGCAAAGGGAATTTCTTGCTATGATTGCCCCAGCCACTGTGCAGGAGTATCCAGTAGATTTTCCACCAATAGATCTGGACCTGGGTCACACCCTTCTGCAGCCAATAAGTAAACACGAGATACAGCATGTTTGGAATAACAAGACCCGATCCTCCAGTCTGGGGCCGGATGACATATCCTACACCCTTCTCAAAGCTCTGCCTTCTGTCTTTGTCTCACAACTAGCCACAGCTTACACCCATATTCTGCACTCTGGACAGATTCCTTCCTCATGGAATCGAGCATACATAATTCCAATACAAAAACCGGGTACGACCGGATTAACGCCACGGGACTATCGCCCCATCTCACTTCTGCCTACTTTAAGAAAAACTATGGAAAAAATTATAACTGACAGAATCTCCTTTTACTTAGAACGCAACAATCTCTGGCCGACTACACAATTCGGCTTCCGAAAAGGATACAACGCAGAACATAATTTACACATACTTACCACCGATGTTCAACTAGCCTTCACTCAGAAGTACAAACTGGCTGCTTTATTTCTGGATGCCTCGCACGCATATGAATCCGTGAATATTCCAATCCTCATATCTCGTCTTCAAAAATTCTCTTTTCCTACGGCTGTTCTACGGACCATATACAATTTGATTAACAGCTGCAGCATTTCTTTGGCAGCTCACTACAACAACGCGGAGATCCGCATGAAATCACAAGGATTGCCCCAGGGCTCTTCCTTGAGTCCTCTTTTATACGCTCTGTACATTCAAAACCTAATTCCTCCCACTCCAACGCCACTTAGAATATTACAGTACGCGGATGACATATGTTTGTACCGGACCCTTGGGCCAAGACGGGTCAGGGCGGACACAGAGGAATTTCAAATAGCCGTGAATGACTGCATACAGATTCTAGATGGTCTCGGCATTCAAATTAATCACCAGAAAACAAAATTTATGGTTTTTCAACCAGGGACTCCTAAAACACACCAATATCTGCAACTTGACTCTTTCCGTCTAAAAGCGGTCAAATCTGTCAAATTTTTAGGCTGCACTTTGGATTCTCGCGGCTCTTTGAACTCTCATTTTCAATCCTCAATTCGCCACTGTCGTAATACATTACGACTCTTCAGTGCCCTGACCGGTAAATATTGGGGGGCGGACACGCTGACATTGTTCCATCTAATCACCCCGTTGATATTATCGCGCATTGATTATGGATCTTTGGCATACTGTCACCTCACGCAAGCATCTCGAACCCAGTATTCATCTCTCCTCTATCAACTGTATAAAATTATCTTCCGTATTAATGGACATCCAGCAAGAATGGACCTACAGAGGGAATTTCCATTTTTTGATATGGATTCCCGCAGAAGACACAAGGCCTTACAGATCATTTCGAAATTGGTTAATACACGCAGTAACAGTCTTTTACCGAAACTCCGGCGACTGCAAGAGCTGCGATCTTGAGAAGACCCTCCAATACAACCCTCCATGATAGACCTAACAGCAGTTTATGAGGAATTTCAAAATTTCCCTCACATATATAACACACCAGTACACCCCATGTACTTGATGGAGTTTCGCCCCAGCCCGCCGGATATTCAAATCGACCTTCACACTTTCTTACAGGCCGAACTCCGCCCTGCTACACGGTGGATGGAATATGTAGCAGAACAGCCACAGAATCCGCCTCTGGCGATATACTTCACGGATGGCTCAAAAACCCACGAGCATACAGGAGCGGCGTTCTTCAATTGGAGTGAAAAGTATGGAAGCTCTTCCCGCAGACTTCTATCTACACTGCTGAAAACATCGCGCTTTACACGGCCCTAAAGGACGCTGCCAGTCAGGGGTATCAAAATATCATCATATTCTCTGACAGTCAATCCAGTCTGCAGGCTCAATTGAAGCACTATTCTGACAACCATTCCATCTATGAAATTCTCATTAAATCTCTCCTACACAACCTCACTCAGAAGGGACTTAGAATCACTTTGACGTGGGTCCCGTCACATTCGGGCATTATTGGTAATGAAATAGTCGATTCCTTGGCCAAAGCAGCTCAAGATAAAATGCATACGGATGGGAATTTCCTGACTCCGCCACAGGACATAGCTCAATTCCTGAAGTTACAATTCGTAACCTTCCAACTCAGGGACAGCAATCTGGACACCTCAGAGGCTCGTAAAAAGAGTATGATAGTGAAATTTCTCAAGACAGCACGGAGGATTCCACCGCGTTCTATAATGTTCTATTATAGACTCAAATTCAGAACCGCTCAAATTCCTGTCTATGAACATAAACTCTACCCTTACAAATCTCAGCTTTGCCCCTGTGGGCAAATAGGGACTATTGATCATGTCTTTTTTGGATGTCCACTACATTTTCACCATCAAACTGTACTTATAAAATCCATCTATAAACTCCAACCCGCAGGACCCCTTACTATGAAATCTCTCCTATTACAACGCTCCATTCCAGTAACCAAAGCATTGTTCCGTTACATAACAAAAACCAGAATGAAAATTTAATGGGATCTTCTATCTACAATCTCACATAAACATTACTACTCCGTACGATACGTAGTGATCGATCTAGGTCACGCGTACCGCCCACTACCGGCTAGGGACGCAGTAGCCGACTCGTGCAGCTGAGCAGCAGTAGCGTCCGTAAACAAATACGACAACAACAACAACAACAGAATTTTGATGAGAAACTAATAATGAATGAACAAAGCTGAAGTAAAAATATATTTTACCAAGAAGACCATGTTCATTATTCATATCAGGGACTACCAACTGATTGCACCCTGGGATCAGCAAGTGCAAGTGTACTCTTTGTTCGCTAGAATCATTTACCACGTGCTCACTGCATGGTGTACTGCTGCACTTGAATGTAATGACGGCATGGTCATCTGGCTTTTTAAATGTGGAATTAACTGTACATAAATCGAATTTGAATATCAAAAATAATATTGTTGGGTCAAGAAGTATTTAATACATTTTTATTTCATTATCATTCACTTTTCGTACAAAGAACTTTCCCCACAGTCTTGATATTTGTAACAGTGCAAATTATCTACAATCTAGACTACTTCTAAGAAAGTAATACACTTGTTACTAGTTATTTACATTGTAGAAAAGTTCATAATTGTAATGCTGAACGTTCTGTGAAAAAATTTATTCTGTGTTTAAGTTCACATGTTAAGTTTTCATCCAACAATTGAATTCTGCTGCAGGTTTTCTTCTTCTTCTTTTTATTTTTTTAAGTTTTAGTTTTAGTTCACCCATTGTAGAGATGTTTATGCAGCACAGTCACCCGGGCCTTACTGCATGGTTTTGTTTTCATCATTGAAAAAATGTTTGCATATGTATATAGATCCAGATACATACAGAATTGTAGCAGCATGTCGATGCAGTCGGGTAAATTTAGCTCTTGTTAATAACAATCACTCAAACTTCTATTTTGGTATTTATTTTACAGCTCGCAATTGTATTGCAAGTTAATATGCTGTAGCTGCAGTTCAAATGGAACACTATCAACATCTGTAGAATACGGCTCAGCAAATATCTGGAAACTTGACTCTAATTATATCATGTCTTGAAAGCTTTTATCAAATTTTTGGTTCAATTCTCTTATTATTTGAGCATGCTTTTGTGATTGAATGACCTGAACTGTCATCATTTGCATGACATGAGTAATGTTGCAAAAATTGTATTTTTTTATTGAATGTAGAATGTTGGCACAAACTAAACATTTTACCACTATCCCACTTTATAAAAGTAAGAAACTCTTTTTCCATGCATGCATAAATGTACTGTAGGTGTCAGAGGCCTATGTTTTAGATTACATTTTATACCTGATACAGTGCTTTGAAAAGCTCACGGAAGAGACAGTCCACCTCCGCTAGTCAAATCCCTGTCTAAAACGGACATCAAGTGAATCTCTAGAGACATGTTGAAGCCTAGACATGTTCTCAATCAATTTGTTTCTGATAAAGTTTGCTGACCCAGACAAAATGTGACCCAAATTTCTTTCTCGTACATCGTGTAGTGATCTATCAAATTTTCACAAAAAGTCATTCTTTGATTTTGGCTTCTCTAAGTCAAAGGAATTTATTAAGGAAGTTTTTAAAAGTTGGACCAGTCTGGTCCATGGCTTTTGAAAATTACTTCATCAGATCAACTTCTATATGGAGGGACAGTACTTAGTAGGGTTTTATGCGACTCTACCAGTATTTCACATCCTTTTCTCAGACATTCATAGATACCTTTCGGGTCAGTCTCTCTTCAGAGTAATGGCTTTGCTAAATTAAGTTCTCACAAATTCTTGCACAAATGTGCAAATTTTACTCATTAACTTCTTATAAAATGTAGCAGTACTCCGTATACCCCAGTTGCACTCCAGTTACCACAGCCAATACCACAGATATGCCAGCCATACTGGCAATATTAAAGACAGTCCAATAGGTGTTTCATATTGTAATAGGTTTCTTTCATGTAAACAGCATGTCTGATTGGAATAGAGGAAAGCTGATTTCCATTATACTGTGACACCCTTTTGAGACTTATTTTGGAGAATAAAAACAAAAAGGTAAATAACATACGCTCTAAAAGAGGAAAAGTGATAATAATGGGGGACTCCATCCTCAAATTCTCAGGGGAAGTATGCAAAAATGAAGGCCACGAGGTGCACTGTTTCCCAGGGATAAAAGTTGAAGATCTCAAGCACAAGGCTGAGAATATGGACATATGCAGGAAACAACCAGAAGTCATTCTCATACACGCAGGTACAAATAGTATTAGAAGAGGGGTCTCTGCTGAGGAGATAATGGGCGATACACCGGATTTAGTGGACTTACATAAGGAAGGAATCACCCAATACAAAAGTGGTTATCAGTGGTATACTGAGGAGAGCAGATGTCAGTGAACAACGCATAGGGAAAATAAACAGTGAGTTAGATTGGTTATGTGCAGTAAGGAATTGTGTAATGGTAGATGGAAACAGCTGGATATACAAGGAAGACATGGCAAGAGATGGCATACATCTAAATCGAAGAGGATCGTGGAAATTTGGAAACCTCATCCACAAAGTTATAAACTCCTGTATGCAGGGAAACTTGATTAAGTGTGGTGGATGGTAACGTTACAACAGACACAGAAAAAACACAAACAACCAGCGGAAATAACCCAACCAGACATAGGCCTAAATTACATATATTACATCAAAATGTACAGTATCTACAAAATAAGGTTCCTGGATTTGAGGTCTTCCTTGGTGAAATCAATCCAGACATTCTTGTTGTAACGGAACATGGTATGTCTCTAGCAAATCTGGAATCTTGTAATATAATAAATTATAGGTTAATAAGTAGTTTCTGCAGAAGTGAGCATAAGGGGGGTGGGGTGGCTATATTTGCAAGAAAGGACATCCATGCACAGCCAGTTAACATGATATCAAACTCTAGCATAGAAAAATCCTTAGAAGTAACTGCAATAAAAGCAACTCAAAATCATAATAAGCCTAACTTAATAATTATAGGAGTGTACAGATCGCCTAGTGCTTTGATAGAGGATTTCTTACCACTTTTAGATGAAGTACTATTAAAAATAACAAATAAATGTACAGATATAGTGCTACTAGGCGATTTAAATATTAATTTAGATGCTAAGAATCCCAATTACAGGAGACTAGAAGATGTATTTGCTATGCATAACATCAGGGAAACAGTCTTCTCTCCAACAAGGGTTACTTCTAGTACCTCTAAAATAATTGATCATGTAGTTACAAACATAGGTGGGGAGAATATCGAAGTTGAAGTACTAGACAACTTCCTGTCAGACCATAAGGCACAATATATTGACATTACATGTCAAAATATAAATAATGAACCTAACAATTACAAAGAAATTCGAAAGCTATCAGATAAAAATTTAGAACACTTGTCCTCAGCTAGAAAATAAAGATTGGGGAGAGGTCATTAGAACAGGGGATGTAAATGCAAAATGGGGTATGTTCTATGAATACTTTGGTAGGTGTCTAAATGCGTCATGTCCTACGGTGAAAAAGAAGTGTAAAAATATAGTAGAGGAAAGTAAAGTAGTACTACCTCCTAGTGTAAGAAAAATTAGGGAAGACATGAAAGATATGTATCTATTGTATAGGTCTACTGGCATGAGTGTATACAACAGCAGATATAAGGAATATAAAAAATCATATATAAATGCCATAAATAAAATTAAAGCAGAAAACTGTGAAACTAAACTGGTAGCATCTAGTAACATGGGAAAAACTGCATGGGGGATTGTAAATAGAGCCAGAAAAAACCGAAACCAAAACTGTAGAAAACATTGAACTTGTAATAAAAAATAGCATAGAAAATTGACCCGAACATATAAAGCTGCGTCTCCATTGATATACATTTAACTCCAACATGTCAATATTAACAAGTTGATACTGACATGTATATTGCAATTTTTCATTCTAATTGACTTGACATGCAAACCCAGCGTGTTGCACTTAACATTTTCAGATGTTAATTTGTTTCCCGGAGAAAATGGACAACATGTCAAGTCAATTGACTATTCGGTCAATATCGGCTTTGTTTCGGGAATTTCCAGGAAACGAAAAGCGATCGCCAGCTTAATCGGCTTTGGTTCGGGAATTTCCGGGTGAACAAAAAGCAGTCGACAGCTTCCTCAATATTCCCGGCATCCATTTTGTATTATGTGAGTATTTGGTATATCAGTGTTCTCAATAGTAGGCTATTGCATCTACTTTTAAAATTATTTTTTATGGCATACTCCATTTGTTGAAAAATGTGATAGTTATTTTGAAAAGATCAAGACATCGGTACAAAACTAGTATTTAAGAAAGTCGTAGACAGTTAACAAGAAGATAATAACGAGTATATAAAACTACTCTCATTTTGTAATGTTGGCTTGCCCTCTTCTGAGGTGTATTCTTTTCGAATGTTATTCATTTCTGTTCGTAACCACGCCAACACATGTTAACCTATAACATTGTAGTGGAGACAGTTGTTAATTGGCAAACCACTTGACTTGTATACAACAACAAGTTGATGATACACATTTAACATATGTTAACTGCAACATGTTGGTGTTAAATGTATATCAATGGAGACGCAGCTTAAGTAATATATTCAATGAACATTTCATAAATATAACTGAATCGTTATCAAAGGCAACAAATCCCAACTTTGTAAGTAATGACCCACCAATAGTCAGCTCCATTTTTTTGGCACCAATCACCAGGGTGGAAGTTATAAACATAATAAAGGGCTTCAAAAATAAATACTCTTGTGGATGGGATAGCATAAATACTGTACTACTTAAACGCTGCAAAGAGCAATTAGCTGACATTCTCACTCACCTCTTTAACATATCAATTGAAGAAGGAATATTCCCAGACTGTCTGAAGATAAACACAGTCAGACCGGTATTCAAGAAGGGGGACAAAAGGAATATAAATAACTATAGGCCTATAACACTAACGTCAACAATAGCTAAATTGTTTGAAAAACTAATACTTAGCAGACTAAATGACTTTCTAGAGAAGAATACCATCTTAAGTAAAAAACAGCATGGATTTAGAAACGGCCGAAGTACAATCAGCGCATTAATGGAATTTTTACATGAAATATTACAAAGTTTAGATAATAATAATAACGTCATTGCCACATTTCTTGACCTGAGCAAAGCATTCGATTGTGTGCATCATGATCTACTACTAGAGAAACTAGAACACTATAGAATTAGGGGAATAGCAAATAAATTAATGTCCACATATTTAAAAGGGAGGGTGCAAAAAACGGAAATCCATCACAAAACCCACTCAGATGTCAAAAAAATACAGTCAGAGATGGAAATAGTAAAATATGGTATCCCACAAGGCCATCCTATATGTGAACAATACTCCACAATGCCCTAGTTCAAATGTACTATCCTATGCAGATGACACAACAGTTATATGTCATGACAAGTCACTTGAAGTTTTAAGACAGACAGTTCCAAGTGTCCTAAAACAAATTGTCAACTATTTCTCTGAAAACAGGCTGATCAATAATATTCAGAAAACTAAAATCATGCAGTTCCAGTTGACAAACACAACAGAAAACATACAAAATATAAATTTTGAAGGAAGCATGATCGAAGTATGTAATCTTCTTCTTCTTCTTCTTCTTCTCTGTGGCACTACAGTCCTTGGAGAACCTTGGCTGCCCTACAAATGTCCTTCCAGGTATTCCTTTCTTCGGCACTCCTTCTCCATCTTCTCACTCCCACTTTTCTCAAGTCATTTTCAACACCATCCAACCATCTGGAATGTGGTCGTCCTTTACCTCTCCGTCCTCCTGGCTTACCATTCAGCGCTCGTTTAGGCTCTCTACCTTTTCCCATCCTTTGAACATGACCCAGCCATTTTATACGCTGGATTTTTATTAATGTCGTCAAGTCCGGTTCCTGGTAAAGATCTTCAAGTTCTTTATTAGTTCTTATTCTCCAGACTCCCCTGTCATTCACTGGTCCAAATATTCATCTCAAGACTTTCCTTTCCCAGGTATTTATGAGTAGTGCATCGTTCTTTGTAAGTGCCCAGGTTTCACTACCGTAGAGGACTACTGGTCTGATAAGCGTCTTGTATATGTTAAGTTTCACCTTTCGCAATATGTTTTTATTCTTTAATAGATTTTGCAACGCGAAATAGGCTTTATTTCCAGCCACTAATCTACTCTTAATTTCTACACTTTCGTTATTTTCATTTGTCACCACTGAACCTAAGTATTTAAATGCTTTCACCCTCTCAATATTATACTCTCCTATTTGCACCTCATCTTCTAACTCTCTTCCTTCTGTAAGATTTTAGATTTTCCTGGCGAAGAGTATGAATAAATCTTTCCCGGGTAGACAGCCAGGTTTGAAGATCAAGTGTCTCCGACGTTTCAGAGGCCCACGCTGCCTCCATCCTCAGGGATACTGAAGTGTCGAGTCTGTCAAGCCGAGGTGGTATATATACAGATCGCGAGTTGCGAGGAGTCGACCAATCAGGCGCCAGTTCATTTTTCCATCGTCTTTTTTTCGGCCAATCGGCTTCTACTGTCTTTTAGTTGTTTGAGACAGTGATTCCAGGCAGGGTTGATGCTGAGGCCTCCGTCTCTATTGAAATTGTTAGCCTCAAGCTTAATTTCGATCGCTTCCTTGATTAATCTGTCCCAGAACCTTGAAGTCTTCGCAAGGATTGTAGTGTTTGCGAAATCAATCCTGTGCCCGGATCCCAAGTTGATGGTATGTTCTGCCACCGCAGATTTATCGGGATAGAAGAGTCTGATGCAGCGGGCATGCTCAGAACAGCGCTGGTCAATAGTCCGTGAAGTCTGCCCGATGTAAGCCCTGCCGCATTCACAGGGGATGCGGTACACACCCGGTGTTCTGAGTCCTAAGTCGTCTTTCACCTGTCTCAAGAGGCTTCTGGTCTTCATAGGTGGTTTGAAGACTGTTCTGATCTTCCATTTCCTCAGGATTCGGGCTAATCTCTGTGATAAGTTACCGAAATACGGCAGTACTGCAGTGCTTTTAGTGTCGTCAGGGTCTCGTGTTGGAGGTGTTGCCTGACGAACGGTCCTTTTCAGGGCCAATCGAATTTCCCTTTCATGGAATCCATTTTGTAAGAATGTCCTCCTCAGGTGGTTCAGTTCATCAGGCAGGTTTTCTTTGTCCGAAATGGAGATTGCTCTGTTGATGAGGGTGTTAAGTACTCCTCTACGTTGCGCTGGGTGGTGATGACTATTGCCGTTGAGATAAAGGTCGGTGTGAGTCTTCTTTCTATACACCCTATGACCTAGTGTGCCATTGGTCTTACGTTGTATTAATATGTCAAGGAATGGAAGACAGCCATCTTTTTCTATCTCCATCGTGAAAGTGATACTCTGGTGTATGTTGTTGAGGTGGTCGAGGAATTCTTGGAGCTTCTCCTGTCCATGAGGCCAGATTACAAAGGTGTCATCCACGTACCTGTAGAAGCAGGTGGGTTTATAGGGTGCTGTTTCAAGCGCCTTCTGCTCAAAATGCTCCATGTATAGATTAGCTATGGCCGGAGAGAGCGGAGATCCCATAGCTACCCCGTCGGTCTGTTCATAATATTTCCCGCCGTAGAGAAAGTATGTGGAAGTCAGGGTGTGTCGGAATAGCTGTATTATATCATGGCTGAAGTGTGGTTCAAGTAGTTCCAGTGAATCTTCTACAGGCACCCGTGTGAACAGCGAGACTACGTCGAAGCTGACCAGCAAGTCACCGTTATTGACTGTGATGTCTTTGAGAGTGTTGACAAACTCAGTTGAGTTCCTCACATGATGTATACATCTCCCCACTAAAGGCTGCAGTAGCTTGGACAGATGTTTCGCGAGTCTGTATGTTGGAGCTCCTATTGCACTGACTATCGGTCGTAGAGGGACTCCTTCTTTGTGAATTTTCGGGAGTCCGTACAGCCTAGGAGGTACTGAGCCATGTGGCGTCACCTGTTTTTTGATGTCCTCAGGCAGCGTAGATCTCTTAATCAGACCTGAAGTCTTCCGTTCGATAGTAAGTGTTGGATCTCGTTTGAGGAGCTTATATGCAGGATCGTGAAGGAGTTCACGTATTTTCGTATCGTATTCCGATGATCTCAACAGTACAGTGGCATTCCCTTTGTCTGCTGGCAACACTACAGTGTCACTGTCATTACGGAGGTCTCTCAGTGCTTCACGTTCTTCCCGTTTCATGTTGGACTTCGGTGGAACGGTCCTTTTAAGGGCCAGGCTGACTTCCTGTCGAATCTCGTCTGCGGTATCAACGGGGAAAGCCTTAACTGCTTGCTCAATTCCGCTGATGATATCAATGGTGGGAATTACCCTAGGTGTAGGTGCGAAATTAAGACCCTTGGAAAGAGCAGATATAGCAGCAGCATCTAGCTGTTTGTCAGTCAGGTTGACGATTGTGCGTCTCGTGTCCCCTTCTGCGTTAATGTCGTGCTTTTTATGGAGGCGGTCGTACTTGTTTACTTGTCTCTCCGATGTTTTCCTGTGCATTAGATCTTCCTGTGCCTTAGTGAAAAGATCAATCCTTTCCCAGTCATGTGGTGACAGACGACAGCTTAGAAGTAAGTGAAGCTGAAGTAACTCCTTGTCATTCTTATCCAGTTCGTACCTAGTGTAGTGTATCCGTTCTCGGGTCAATGCCAGGCTTGTCCGATGTAATATCTTCCTGGTAGCTGGAGTGCTCACAGGGTAGCGTAGTTTAGTAAATCCAGGAGCGATATTATTCTCTCGACATCTCCGTAAGAAAGCCAAAGAACTCAGTAATTTAGCCTTCTTCTTCCGCAGCTTCTCAAATTTACGTATACTGCGAAGCATTTCCTCCCCGTAGAGGTGTGTAATGTAAGATTTTAGATTTTCCTGGCGAAGAGTATGAATAAATCTTTCCCGGGTAGACAGCCAGGTTTGAAGATCAAGTGTCTCCGACGTTTCAGAGGCCCACGCTGCCTCCATCCTCAGGGATACTGAAGTGTCGAGTCTGTCAAGCCGAGGTGGTATATATACAGATCGCGAGTTGCGAGGAGTCGACCAATCAGGCGCCAGTTCATTTTTCCATCGTCTTTTTTTCGGCCAATCGGCTTCTACTGTCTTTTAGTTGTTTGAGACAGTGATTCCAGGCAGGGTTGATGCTGAGGCCTCCGTCTCTATTGAAATTGTTAGCCTCAAGCTTAATTTCGATCGCTTCCTTGATTAATCTGTCCCAGAACCTTGAAGTCTTCGCAAGGATTGTAGTGTTTGCGAAATCAATCCTGTGCCCGGATCCCAAGTTGATGGTATGTTCTGCCACCGCAGATTTATCGGGATAGAAGAGTCTGATGCAGCGGGCATGCTCAGAACAGCGCTGGTCAATAGTCCGTGAAGTCTGCCCGATGTAAGCCCTGCCGCATTCACAGGGGATGCGGTACACACCCGGTGTTCTGAGTCCTAAGTCGTCTTTCACCTGTCTCAAGAGGCTTCTGGTCTTCATAGGTGGTTTGAAGACTGTTCTGATCTTCCATTTCCTCAGGATTCGGGCTAATCTCTGTGATAAGTTACCGAAATACGGCAGTACTGCAGTGCTTTTAGTGTCGTCAGGGTCTCGTGTTGGAGGTGTTGCCTGACGAACGGTCCTTTTCAGGGCCAATCGAATTTCCCTTTCATGGAATCCATTTTGTAAGAATGTCCTCCTCAGGTGGTTCAGTTCATCAGGCAGGTTTTCTTTGTCCGAAATGGAGATTGCTCTGTTGATGAGGGTGTTAAGTACTCCTCTACGTTGCGCTGGGTGGTGATGACTATTGCCGTTGAGATAAAGGTCGGTGTGAGTCTTCTTTCTATACACCCTATGACCTAGTGTGCCATTGGTCTTACGTTGTATTAATATGTCAAGGAATGGAAGACAGCCATCTTTTTCTATCTCCATCGTGAAAGTGATACTCTGGTGTATGTTGTTGAGGTGGTCGAGGAATTCTTGGAGCTTCTCCTGTCCATGAGGCCAGATTACAAAGGTGTCATCCACGTACCTGTAGAAGCAGGTGGGTTTATAGGGTGCTGTTTCAAGCGCCTTCTGCTCAAAATGCTCCATGTATAGATTAGCTATGGCCGGAGAGAGCGGAGATCCCATAGCTACCCCGTCGGTCTGTTCATAATATTTCCCGCCGTAGAGAAAGTATGTGGAAGTCAGGGTGTGTCGGAATAGCTGTATTATATCATGGCTGAAGTGTGGTTCAAGTAGTTCCAGTGAATCTTCTACAGGCACCCGTGTGAACAGCGAGACTACGTCGAAGCTGACCAGCAAGTCACCGTTATTGACTGTGATGTCTTTGAGAGTGTTGACAAACTCAGTTGAGTTCCTCACATGATGTATACATCTCCCCACTAAAGGCTGCAGTAGCTTGGACAGATGTTTCGCGAGTCTGTATGTTGGAGCTCCTATTGCACTGACTATCGGTCGTAGAGGGACTCCTTCTTTGTGAATTTTCGGGAGTCCGTACAGCCTAGGAGGTACTGAGCCATGTGGCGTCACCTGTTTTTTGATGTCCTCAGGCAGCGTAGATCTCTTAATCAGACCTGAAGTCTTCCGTTCGATAGTAAGTGTTGGATCTCGTTTGAGGAGCTTATATGCAGGATCGTGAAGGAGTTCACGTATTTTCGTATCGTATTCCGATGATCTCAACAGTACAGTGGCATTCCCTTTGTCTGCTGGCAACACTACAGTGTCACTGTCATTACGGAGGTCTCTCAGTGCTTCACGTTCTTCCCGTTTCATGTTGGACTTCGGTGGAACGGTCCTTTTAAGGGCCAGGCTGACTTCCTGTCGAATCTCGTCTGCGGTATCAACGGGGAAAGCCTTAACTGCTTGCTCAATTCCGCTGATGATATCAATGGTGGGAATTACCCTAGGTGTAGGTGCGAAATTAAGACCCTTGGAAAGAGCAGATATAGCAGCAGCATCTAGCTGTTTGTCAGTCAGGTTGACGATTGTGCGTCTCGTGTCCCCTTCTGCGTTAATGTCGTGCTTTTTATGGAGGCGGTCGTACTTGTTTACTTGTCTCTCCGATGTTTTCCTGTGCATTAGATCTTCCTGTGCCTTAGTGAAAAGATCAATCCTTTCCCAGTCATGTGGTGACAGACGACAGCTTAGAAGTAAGTGAAGCTGAAGTAACTCCTTGTCATTCTTATCCAGTTCGTACCTAGTGTAGTGTATCCGTTCTCGGGTCAATGCCAGGCTTGTCCGATGTAATATCTTCCTGGTAGCTGGAGTGCTCACAGGGTAGCGTAGTTTAGTAAATCCAGGAGCGATATTATTCTCTCGACATCTCCGTAAGAAAGCCAAAGAACTCAGTAATTTAGCCTTCTTCTTCCGCAGCTTCTCAAATTTGAGAAGCTGCGGAAGAAGAAGGCTAAATTACTGAGTTCTTTGGCTTTCTTACGGAGATGTCGAGAGAATAATATCGCTCCTGGATTTACTAAACTACGCTACCCTGTGAGCACTCCAGCTACCAGGAAGATATTACATCGGACAAGCCTGGCATTGACCCGAGAACGGATACACTACACTAGGTACGAACTGGATAAGAATGACAAGGAGTTACTTCAGCTTCACTTACTTCTAAGCTGTCGTCTGTCACCACATGACTGGGAAAGGATTGATCTTTTCACTAAGGCACAGGAAGATCTAATGCACAGGAAAACATCGGAGAGACAAGTAAACAAGTACGACCGCCTCCATAAAAAGCACGACATTAACGCAGAAGGGGACACGAGACGCACAATCGTCAACCTGACTGACAAACAGCTAGATGCTGCTGCTATATCTGCTCTTTCCAAGGGTCTTAATTTCGCACCTACACCTAGGGTAATTCCCACCATTGATATCATCAGCGGAATTGAGCAAGCAGTTAAGGCTTTCCCCGTTGATACCGCAGACGAGATTCGACAGGAAGTCAGCCTGGCCCTTAAAAGGACCGTTCCACCGAAGTCCAACATGAAACGGGAAGAACGTGAAGCACTGAGAGACCTCCGTAATGACAGTGACACTGTAGTGTTGCCAGCAGACAAAGGGAATGCCACTGTACTGTTGAGATCATCGGAATACGATACGAAAATACGTGAACTCCTTCACGATCCTGCATATAAGCTCCTCAAACGAGATCCAACACTTACTATCGAACGGAAGACTTCAGGTCTGATTAAGAGATCTACGCTGCCTGAGGACATCAAAAAACAGGTGACGCCACATGGCTCAGTACCTCCTAGGCTGTACGGACTCCCGAAAATTCACAAAGAAGGAGTCCCTCTACGACCGATAGTCAGTGCAATAGGAGCTCCAACATACAGACTCGCGAAACATCTGTCCAAGCTACTGCAGCCTTTAGTGGGGAGATGTATACATCATGTGAGGAACTCAACTGAGTTTGTCAACACTCTCAAAGACATCACAGTCAATAACGGTGACTTGCTGGTCAGCTTCGACGTAGTCTCGCTGTTCACACGGGTGCCTGTAGAAGATTCACTGGAACTACTTGAACCACACTTCAGCCATGATATAATACAGCTATTCCGACACACCCTGACTTCCACATACTTTCTCTACGGCGGGAAATATTATGAACAGACCGACGGGGTAGCTATGGGATCTCCGCTCTCTCCGGCCATAGCTAATCTATACATGGAGCATTTTGAGCAGAAGGCGCTTGAAACAGCACCCTATAAACCCACCTGCTTCTACAGGTACGTGGATGACACCTTTGTAATCTGGCCTCATGGACAGGAGAAGCTCCAAGAATTCCTCGACCACCTCAACAACATACACCAGAGTATCACTTTCACGATGGAGATAGAAAAAGATGGCTGTCTTCCATTCCTTGACATATTAATACAACGTAAGACCAATGGCACACTAGGTCATAGGGTGTATAGAAAGAAGACTCACACCGACCTTTATCTCAACGGCAATAGTCATCACCACCCAGCGCAAAGTAGAGGAGTACTTAACACCCTCATCAACAGAGCAATCTCCATTTCGGACAAAGAAAACCTGCCTGATGAACTGAACCACCTGAGGAGGACATTCTTACAAAATGGATTCCATGAAAGGGAAATTCGATTGGCCCTGAAAAGGACCGTTCGTCAGGCAACACCTCCAACACGAGACCCTGACGACACTAAAAGCACTGCAGTACTGCCGTATTTCGGTAACTTATCACAGAGATTAGCCCGAATCCTGAGGAAATGGAAGATCAGAACAGTCTTCAAACCACCTATGAAGACCAGAAGCCTCTTGAGACAGGTGAAAGACGACTTAGGACTCAGAACACCGGGTGTGTACCGCATCCCCTGTGAATGCGGCAGGGCTTACATCGGGCAGACTTCACGGACTATTGACCAGCGCTGTTCTGAGCATGCCCGCTGCATCAGACTCTTCTATCCCGATAAATCTGCGGTGGCAGAACATACCATCAACTTGGGATCCGGGCACAGGATTGATTTCGCAAACACTACAATCCTTGCGAAGACTTCAAGGTTCTGGGACAGATTAATCAAGGAAGCGATCGAAATTAAGCTTGAGGCTAACAATTTCAATAGAGACGGAGGCCTCAGCATCAACCCTGCCTGGAATCACTGTCTCAAACAACTAAAAGACAGTAGAAGCCGATTGGCCGAAAAAAAGACGATGGAAAAATGAACTGGCGCCTGATTGGTCGACTCCTCGCAACTCGCGATCTGTATATATACCACCTCGGCTTGACAGACTCGACACTTCAGTATCCCTGAGGATGGAGGCAGCGTGGGCCTCTGAAACGTCGGAGACACTTGATCTTCAAACCTGGCTGTCTACCCGGGAAAGATTTATTCATTCTCTTCCTTCTGGATTACTGCTCATATATTTAGATTTATCCTTATTTATTTGAAGGCCAATGCTCTTTGCTGCAGTTTGAAACTCTTCAAAGGCTATTGAGAGAGAGTTGGAACGTCTTGCTATCATACATATTGTTGGGAGCTGACGAGATGATCCGTGATTTGGTGGTGGCATGCAGGGGGAAGACGGTGTTTTGCTATAACTGCACTTGTAGGGGAGCGCTGCTATTGGCTGCAGATAAGAGCTCCTCAGTCTGGCCAGGGATCATCTCGTCAGCTCCCAACAATAGGTCATCGGCGTATGCCAGGTGTTGGTATAGTCTATTGTAAATGTTACCACCTGGATTGAGGGAAATTTTCTTTACTGCGTATTCCATTGCCAGGTTAAACAAAACAGTAGATAAAGGGTCTCCTTGCCTCAATCCATTTTGTATTCTGAAGGGCTCCGACAGTACATTCTGGATCTTAATCCTTCCTTTGCTATCTGTCATAGTCATCTTTGTTAAAACCACTAATTTTTTGGGGATTCCAAATTCTGTCATTATACTAAAAAGTTTCTCTCTTTGAATACTATCATAAGCTTGTTTAAAATCTAAAAACAACATACTCAGCTCCACATTATATTCCTTGCATTTCTCCAAATACATTCTCAAACTAAAAATATGATCTGTTGTCGATCTGTCCTGTCGGAAACCACTCTGATATTCGCCTACTATTTGTTCAGAATATTCCACCAATCTCCTGGCTATGAGAGCGGACACCATTTTGTATACAACATCCAGCAAAGCAATACCTCTGTAATTATCACAATTTACTTTACTCCCTTTCTTATGTATGGGGCATATTAGTGCCGTTGACCATTCCTCTGGCATCTCTTCTTTTATCCAGACTTTCTGAATCAAAATCCATATACATTTTGACAACTTATCACCGCCAAACTTTATCATTTCTCCTACTATATTATCCGGTCCTGGAGCTTTATTATTTTTTATTAATTTAATTTGTTCTTTGACTTCTTCCCATGTTGGTGGTCGTACGTTAACTTCTTCCTCCACTTGACTATTCACCTCCTCTCTCCTTACCTCATCAGTATTATCTTTATTCAAAAGATCTGAGAAGTATTCTACCCACCTTCCCATAACCATCCTTTCCTCAGTAATTAGCTTCCCTTCTTTATCATTACAGAAGTTAATCCTGGGTTGGAAGCCTTTTTTTGTATCTCTTAGAAATTTAAAATATTTTCTGCTCCTATTCTCTTCAAAATCATCTTGCATTTCCAACAATCTTTTGTTTTGCCATTCCCTTTTCTCCTTTCTACAGATGTTATTAGCAATTTTCCTTTTTTCATTAAAGTTTTCTACGCTTGCTCTAGTTTTCCTTTGTAACATTCTTAACCTTGCTATATTTCGCTCTTTAATTGCATCATCACATTCTTCATTGTACCACTCATTCCTTTCCTTCTTTGGTTGGTACCCTATTAATTCTTCAGCTTTACTCTTAACTGATGTTTTAATTACTTTCCAGCAGTCCTCCACTCCCATTGTCACAATTTCCTCTTCTTTTATTTCTTTTGTGATTTCTTCTTGATATCTCGACCTTACCTCCTCATCTTTTAATCTTTCAACATATTTTCTCACCCTATGGCCCACTCCATGTCTTATTTACTTTAATTCTCTGTCTTATCTTAGCTCTTACTAAAAAATTATCTGTGTTGCAATCGCCCCCTCTATAGCTTCTTACATCTGTTATGTCTGATGAATGTCTGGCATCTATTATGACATGGTCAATTTGGTTTCTTGTTGTTTTATCCGGAGAGATCCAAGTTTCTTTGTGAATTTCTTTGTGTGGGAATGCGGTACTTCGAATCTTCATATTCTTCCCTGTTACAAAATCTAACAGCCTTAGTCCATTATCATTACTGATATCAAGCTTACTATATCCCCCAGTTACTGACTTATATGTCTCTTCTTTCCCTACCTTGGCATTGAAATCACCTAAGATTATCTTCACGTCATGTTTTGGCAGCCTATTATAAACTGTTTCTAGCTGCTCATAAAATGTGTCCTTTATAGTTTCATCTTTTTCTTCACTTGGGGCATGTGCGCTAATATAAGAAATATTGAAAAACCTGCTTCTCATTCTCAAAACGCACAATCTTTCATTTATCAAATCATAACTTAAAATATTCCCCTTTATATTCTTTTGGATCATAAAGCCAGTACCCAGCTCATTCTTTTTATTACCGCTATTTACCAGAATATAGTCTTTCAATTCTGTGATCTCAGTACATCTCCATCAGATCTCTTCGACAGCAATTTTAACTTTATATCGCATCAACTCCTTCTCCAATACCCTGCTAACCCCAGGTTGAAAGAGGCTCCTTACATTCCAAGTCGCTATAAACCAATCATTATTCCTTTTAACATGCTTAGTTCGTGCCATTAAATCCGTCCGGCTATTCTCTTTGTAGGGTTTCTGAACAATTGGTTTTTACAGGAAGGAGTTGTTAGCACCATGCCAAACCCGCCAGCCATCCTGTCGGGCCGATGATTTTCTGTTGGGGTTTTCTCCCCTAGTTGACGTGACCCAATTATAGCGTCAGGAACTCGCTTCTCGCCCCTGCATGCTTCGCATTATCCAGGGGTCACGACGAGGACGTGCATGCATTGGACTTGGTAGGAATAAATGGCATTGCTCGAGCTTTTAGATCTCAAATGATACACCGATGTCAACAATCAGTGCACCCTCGAGGCCACATACTACCCCTTTGGCCCCCGATCGAAGTATGTAATAGCCATCAATTTCTGGGGATTTTTGTGGATAGAACTATGAACTGGGTACCACACATTGATCATATAAGTAAAAAGATAACTAAAATAATATATCTAATAACACATCTGTCAGCATATGTTGGAAAGGGCACATTAAAAATTATATATTATGGATTAGTATATCCCCAAATAATATACGAAATAGAACTATGGGGAGCAGCAGCTATGACATATCAAAAAAGAATTCTTACACTCCAGAAACGCTGCATCAGGACAATCTATAAGTTAGGACTTAGAGAATCCTGCAAGGACACGTTTCGTAAAGAAGAAATTCTCACAATACCATCCCTATATATCTATCAAGTGATTCAAATGGTAGTATATTCAAAAATGTCAAGTAACAGAAATAAAGATATACATAACTATAGTACAAGACAGAATAATGATTTCCACTGTGTTTCGTACAGCAAGAAGTCTGTGATGATAGATCCATATGTAGCAGGTAGAACTTTCTTCAACAAATTGCCAAGCGATCTCAAAGACAGCAGCAAAAACACAAACTTTAAAGGAAAACTGAAAAGATACTTAATTAACAAATGCCTATACGATGTAAATGACCTTTGAGATTGTACCTGTTTTTGTATGTTTATATATTATCTCTTTAGTTATAAGTTAACAATGTTTGTTAGTAATAAGTTGACTATGTCTGACACCATGTATATGGTCTATAGGTAATAAAGATTATTATTATTATTATTATTATTATTATTATTATTATTATTATTATTATTATTGTTATTGTTATAAAATTCTCTGAATAGTCTTGAACAAAATCATTAAATTCTTGTTGTGTTACCTTGTGGAGCAGATTATGCACCCTGTTTGACATACAGATCATCATCAGATCATGGAAACATGGAAACATTAGTTCACTCCCTCCCCCTCAACTTCCCAATCGATGTTAAATTCTCTCGAAGGTTCCAGAACTGGAAGCACTTTGCTGTATGAAACTGGCTTAAGGGTAAACAGTATATTTGGATACATTATTGTCAATTCCTTTTTCCTCATAATACTTCCAAAGCGGACGGCACCCTACAGAAGTAGCAGTCACTTAAATGACTGTTGACTCCCTCCACCTACCAGAACAGAAAACAATATTGACAATTTACTACTGTTCAACTACTTGGCAAGATTTCTAGCATATACCAGCAGGATTGGGGTCCAGTAATTTACTTCATGAAGGCAAGTGATGTAATATGACACGTGACAAACTTGTCCCCAACAGAAGACTGAATTAAAGAATTGATAAATGATATCTAGGCTTGCAGTGTGGACTGAGTAACTCTTGAATGGCATGGGTATATGTGTTGGCTAATCTAGAACTAACCAGTAGGTTTCATTGGTATTATTATCAGTTTCATATTTATGAATTAAAAATTAATAAATATGTCATATTTTCATTTCAGGAACAAAATATATGTTAACCAGAAAATAGGCAACACATTTTTTAATTATTAAATGATAATACACAGTAATCTAATATGCTATTAACCTTTTTTGTTTTTATGTTTAATAAAAAATGTTAAAAGCATTTCAAAGATATAAAATTATTTAAAATCCTCTTACGCCTGCACTATGGATGTATCTTTAATTTTTGTGTAACAGTTTAGTTTACATCAATGCTAACTATTGCCCTACTTCCATATGTAATTTTCAATTCCTAATATTAGCACATTTTTGGTCAAAATAATTCATTGAATCAAGGCTTAATGGGAACATTTTCTATCAGTACACCTTTTATCAGATACAGTTCCACATAAAGCTAATAATTATATACCGGATTTATAAGCAAATTAAACAATAAAATGAGCTAGCAAAATGTAAGAGATAAATGCCAAAATAAGCAAAAATAAATTAGACAATAATCAAATTAATTATTAGTTTCATAGAAATCTTATCTTATTCATGGCTGTTAACAGTATGTAAGGAAGGTCATCAGCATATTTTCTTGTGTACTTCTGCATCTGTCGGTGAGGAACAATTTGTGAAGTGTTTTCAGCATCGCAGGATGTCACAGGTGCATGTGAAGAGCAACGCAGTTCTTCTTTGGTGAATTCTCATCAATGTTTCTACCCTTTTTATAAATCTGACAAAGTGTTTTATAACCCAGATAAAAATTCTATTAGCTGACAAAAGAAAGGCAACCGGTAATAATGAAGTCTAGGGTAGAAATAAGCACTTTTAATGTGATAGTGTAAAGTTGAATATAAAGTTTAAAATTAAATATTTCTGCTTATGTTTAGGAGTCTGAAATGATGCATTATGCTTATATACCCAGGCTCTATTTATAAAACAGTTTTACCACAGTACAAGTATTACCGGTAATACAGTAAGGAAACTGTGTGTTAAGTCCTAAGACAACATGTTAGCTGGGAACTCGAACGATTCATGCGGCGAGTAACTAAAACTACATTCTCATCATATCAAATGACTTGGGTAAACACATTAACACATCGGAAAATATGTTACTTTAAGAGAGAAAAAATGCACAATATTCTTCTTTATTGCAAATCTGAATTTCATTTTTAAGAAATAATAAAACAGTTTTTATATTTTAGTTAAGAACAGATAAGCAATACCTGAATAGGCTACTGTTAAGAATTCAAGTTAGGCCTAGTATTTTTTCCTTTAAAGTCAACATATAAATTATAAATGATATTAAGTCTTTGAATATTGGTACGTCATGCTGTTCATCATGCACTTCATTGCTGAGAGTGTATTTTGTTTATCTTATATGGCAACCACTGCCTTCTCGAGACGGCAGTGATGGCAACATACAACTTCAATTGTAGGTCTACCTACCCTCAATTACTGCAGGATGAACTCCATTAAACAAAACAAAATATCCCGTTTAACTCAATGCAATACATACCTATTTAAAAATCTATAGAACCCTCCCTGCAAGAAGTCTGTAGAACTACAAATTGACACCGAGTTCCTTGTATTCCTAGCCTACTGAGAACAGAACATACCTTTCAGTGTGGGCTTTTTAGTCACACTAGTTGTATTTTGTAGTGCTGGTGGCTTCAGTTTTCCTGCTGGCAGTTTTGGAGCATTTGGAATATAGAACATTGTCAGTACAGCAGTTTCAGTTTTAGAGTTCTTACAGGAATTCATAAACTGGCTATTTTTTTTTTACATCTTTTTGTTAGTAGGTCTTCTCACTGACTATTAATGAACCATTTTTTTAGATCTGAAATCATTACAACAGAAAGATATAGTCACACCAGAACAAGTGTCAAGAGTAAGCAAGTAGGCCTACAATAAATATTACGTATTTTTATTCTTACCTTTCTGGATCTTTTGGGAAAATGAAAAAATGCAATTCAGGATTCTTTCTGTATTATTACTGCAATTTACAGCAGAACAATAAGGTCCTTTAGAAACACACTTGTAATAAATACAACACTTCTATTTATTTACATATTTTCCACAGTAATTTCTGTAGTGTTAGTTTATGGCCGCTATGTTTGTTAGAAGTATGCGTGCACATGTTTGTCTGGTAGAAAAACTGGCTGACTTCCGTTACTGTATTAATACATATACTGTGGTTTTACTATGGAAATAATATATATTTTCATAATGTCTCAACTTTCTTTATTCAGGCATGCGTCCTTTTGGCTGTGATCTATGTGGTAAACGCTTTGCTGAGAAGCACAACTTGAAAGTACACATGCGCATGCACACAGGAGAACGCCCATATACGTGCCCAGTGTGTGGGAAACAGCTGAGGTACCTGAAAGACTTGGCCGATCATAAGAGGCAGCACTCAGGCGTAAGACCTTATGAGTGCAGCGAGTGTAGTGCCAGGTTCCTGCGCCAGAGGGACCTGGTGAGGCACAAGGCAACTCATTCCACTGAGAAGAAATATCACTGTCCCATATGCAACAAAGCTTTCTCACGTCTAGACCAGCTGAAGACAGTGCATATGCGTTGCCATGAGAAGACTCCTAAGTCTGAAATCTATGTCTGTAACATCTGCCAGAAGAGGTTCCACTTCAAGTACAAACTGGAGCAGCACCAGATTCTTCATTCAGGTATGAACAGTAAGTGATTATTAACCTTCTGCAAACCGAATGGTATCTCACAATTTGTTATATAAAACGTGTGTTTTTGATTGGTAAAGTTTCAAATATCATTACATTGGTTGGAATAAGGTAAATTATGTTCAACTGGCTGGAAAAAAAAATTATTGGGCTGCATCCATGACATTCTTCTTCGGCCTGAACGTTTTTTCTCTATAATATTACCTTGTGATATTAGCAATCATATTAATATGTGGCCAGAATATTGCAATTTTCTTTTCTTTATATTGTTTAAGACATACAATTTTATATCAGATATCAATAAATATACTTATGAACACACACACTTAACTAGGTGTTTTACTTCACAACATGCCTATGTTTAAAGACTTCAACTTCAGTGTGTGGGTGCCGGGTGTTGTGGAATTGTGGAAAATTCATTAATTTTGACAACCTAGCAGAAGATAACCTCATCACAGGTGCTTCCATTCACCACCAGAGGGACAGCACAACACTCAGCAGTCAAATTCAGCTAATGAAGAGACAAAGGCCTTGAAACATATGTTCTAAAGTAAAACAGCTTTATAGTAAAATATGTGTTTTCCTAGGTACATTTATTGATATTTATTACTACTTCACTGTGTGATCCCACTCACTAGGTATATATACAATTTGAAAATTTCTTTAGTTTTTTTAATTTTTTAATTTTTATTTTTTCATATTCATCATCTTTTTAGATGATTTTCAAAACATCATATGTTTTATGCCTTCACACATCCTTAATGCGTACAACAGTTTGAGCCAATAATGTTTTTGCCCTGTTATAGAATGTTATAGAAAATCACTGGGCGCCTTTACATAATATAGGAATCAAGAACATATTGAAAGTTGGAGAAGCACTAAGCAATGAAGGACTTGGGAGTTCGATGGGTTAAGTACAACCCTGGATCATAGTTTCCAAGTTATCTAATAAACTCATTATCACTTCCTTGAAGTTTCTCATAAAAATGTTGAATTCTTTAACTTTAAAATGGTACAAGGCATGTCATGCCATCTACTGACAGAAAGCTAGAGCTAAAAGAAAAGGAATCGTGGCTCACACCTATCTGGCAGCTGTGATGGTATGAATGGACTTGTATTGTGCTAAAGTGGCTCAGAGCCATGACGGTAGGTTAAGGAGTTAAAGTGCTATTTGTAATTATTATACAGGGTGTTAATGAATAACACCGAAATATTTTACCTGTATATAGAGGGGACATAGACAAGCAACTTTTATTAGGAGATTTTTGCTCTGAGGATCCAATTATTCCTGTTACAGCATAAAATCTCCCAGGGCATGGCCGCCACTGACTTCTAACATTAGAAAAAAATGCAAAACAAATTAACTTTGTTCTTAACACTGTAGTCGGTAGTTATGAATAAAAAAAAAAATACTAATGTAGTGGCAGCCAGTCATGTGATTAGTCTGTAAATCTTGCAGATTATGGAAACACTAAATTATGAGATAGCTGTTGACGAATGATCAAGAGTCAGGTTTTTATCGTTCACTAGGAAGGCATGAAGTCAATTTAATGAACATTTTAACCCTATTTCACGTAATTAATGATTTATGAGCACTAAACTATAATGATTTTAACGCCCTATAGTATATACATTTTACGTCATAGAGTAAAAGTCTCCTAATAAAAGTTGCTTGTCTAAGTCCCTTCTATATACAGGTAAAATATTTCGGTGTTATTTATTAACACCCTGTATAACCGAAGTCTATTTCTTATTATTTCAGGGGTGAAAAAACACAAGTGTAAAATTTGTAATAAAGCATTTGCACTGGAGGTATATCTGAAGACACACGTGAAAATACACCAGAAACAGGATACCTATATACAGTGTCCTAAGTGTCCAAGAAGGTTTATGTCACCAGAGACATTACAAGTTCATGAAGAGAAATTCCATCAGAAACAGGATAACTATATACATTGTCCTAAGTGTTCAAGAAAGTTTATGTCACAAGAGGCATTACAAGTTCATGAAGAGAAATTACATCAGAATCAGGATACCGGTATCTATATACAGTGTCTTAAGTGTACAAGAAAGTTTACATCACCAGAGACATTACAAGTTCATGAAGAGATCCATGCAAGATTGCAGAGGTCCAAAGAAACTAGAAAGAAAATGCCTGGAAAAAGAGAAAGGGCACAAGACTTATCAGTTATTGAACCTGCAGTCAATTTAACTGAAATTGATGATGAATTACTTGGAAATGATATTTTGAGTGATGCATGTGGTGCTGTGATGTACTATCTTCCATATGGTCCTTGATTTACCTCTAGTTTGTGAAATTGATTGAAATATATACTTTCAGTTTTTGTAATCACATTTCCCATTCGATGATTGATTCACAATTATCTGAGGTTTCTTAAATTTCTTCCAATGCAATTATGTGACCTGTCTAAAGCTTTTGATTATATCTCTCATGAATTCTTATTTCAAAATTGTGTATGCATGGTATTACCAGGCAAGAAAATAAATAAATTAACTTCTACCTTTCAGGACAAACAAAACAGGTATGCATAAAATCATAATCAATGATTTTACTTTATCTAGAAAACTAAACTAAACTCCGTGGCACTACATCCCTGTTTCATTCTCACCTGGTAACTAACTTTTTATGCTTTAAAACTCCCCTACTTATTTTGTCTCTCTCCGTTGATAAGAAATATATTTCTGAGCTGTTTTATATGCTCAAAATCAACTCCAAGGAATGTAACCACCTCAAAATCAGATCTTCGAAATATAATATTTTCAATTAGCCTAGAATATTTAGTTTACTTAAAGTAACCTTTTTTTTCCTAGAGTCTATACTATATTCAAACACATGCATTATTGGAAACTGTTATAATGCTTACCAATTTCTGGAATTTTTTTGCTGGAAATATGAAACCCAGTTTTATGTCAACTCCATGGACAAAGGGAAATTTAGTATTTAATCATATACAGTGGAACCTCGTTAGCACGTTCCTCATTACTACGTTTTCCCGCATAGTAAGTCGTTTTTTGGAAGGCCCGGTCCCAATCTTAATAATTACATGTTTAAATGTTTCTTTAACACGTTTTGGTTTCACGCTTAGTACGTTCGTATTTGGCTCGCCAACCACACTTTGCCAAACACAAGTTTTGTTTGTGTCCGATCGTGTAATCTCTATGTCAGAATTCTTGTACTCTTTGCTCTATGGGACCAATCATCAGTCATTATAGTTGCTTCTCATTGGTCATTTGGACACCAATCGTCATCCATTGTGTTTGCTTCTCATTGGTCATTTTGACGTCATGCAGATTTTTCAGCGTCAGCTGTATAGCCGCCATTTTTTTCGTGATATTTTTATTGTGTTCTCTAGGTAGTGAAATATGTTTCAAATTTCTTACGGTTCGTGTGGTGTCGAGAAGAAAATATTAGAATGTTTGATGAAATGTAGGCTAAAAAAGCAGATCATGCTTCTCACATGGGTATTGGATCACATTTCATTAGCAATTTGACTTTGTTCGCTAACATTCAGGCACATCTGAAATTTTGAACAATTACACTTCCAGTTATTTTATGTTTGTTAATAGATTGTGGAGTGCAACTTGTTTCATGTGTGATGTTTTAGAATAAAGTGGATGCTTTTTTGTGTGAATTTCGTATGGTTTTTCATTAAATATGGCTCCCATACATTCCTTCAATTTTTGCAACTTTTGTTTAATTTTTTCAAATAAAATCGTTAGGCCTATGTATTTGTTTACGTAATTTAAATCTCGCATAACTAATGGCTTGGCATAGAAGCTCCTGTGTGTCAATATGTTTATTTCTGAGTCATTAGGATGCACTTTTGAGTGGTTCTGAGCAACTTAGAAAACATAGGCCTATCTACATACTCCCTACGATTTTTTTTTTAATTTTCAGTAGTACGTTTTCCCTTTTAAGACGTTTATTTTTTTTCGGTCCCTAAAGAAACGTGTTAACGAGGTTCCACTGTATTGTTTTCTCTGAATGCAAGGAGAAATACATCCAAAATAGTGTCGGTCACGTTGGTTACTCTTGTTATGAATGAAACCACATGCTGATCCAATGTACAATTTTATTGCAGACTAGCTTAAAAGGCCCGGCGTCACCCGGGTTTATATTTTGTAATTTGAAATTAACTTAAGAAGGATTTTCTATTTTCAAACTTGTATAATATGTAGGCTTACATAGAACTTGAAATGAGGAAGAACGACTTATCACACTCAAAACGCTCACAGAGGATGTCGAATGTTGCATTCCATTGCTTCTACACACCATACATAAGATTGTATTGTCTTGATGGAAATTTTTATTTGTCACTCTCATGTTACCATACAACCATTTCAGAGCTGAAATAAAAAAATAAAAAATAAAAATCAATATAATTTTCATAATTCCCTCCCCCAAAACCTGGGACATAATATACTGTGGGCATAGGACTGAAAATGTTCCATCCTATTTTGTCTTCTTGTAGATGTTTAGGGCCTATGATAAACATCCCTATACAAAGCCTACAGCTATGAGTGACGTGTCAGTGGATAGGATTTTTTACCGACTTCTGATATAGCATACTCACTGGCACACACTTAAGCTGTCCCTGCCATACGACCGCTTACTCTACATCAAAAAATGAAGTGAGAAAATGATATTTTCCATGTCGAGGGTAGAGAAAGTTATGTGACTGCTTCACATTGTGCTTTATTTTCTTGGATTTCATTCTTCAAGAATTATTTTCACAAATGTATTAATAACATAGATAGAATCAGAAATTTGTTAAAGCCCAGTATTGTGTAGTTCTCAAAGCCCTATGTGAACACTGTAAACAATACACTGTTGTCATGATAACTGAATTGCATTTCATTTTTCAGTATAATATATACAGAAATTATATAAATTTTCAAAGGAAGGAGTGGTTTGTTTGAATTTTAGTATTCACCACGTTACTTCCCGGGCTTAACTGGGTATGTGTGCAAAATTTCGTGCAAATTGGTCAAGAAATGTAGATTTGTTTGTATATATATATACATACATACATACATACATACATACATACATACATACACACTTTCGATTTGGCTTGGTTGCAAGACTCACATTTCTTCTTCTTCAATTTTTTTATATTTTTTTTATGAAAACATCTGACAGCGGAACTCTCAAACTGTGAATATGTCACACTTCAATTTTTTTAAGTAAACAATTGGCAGCAGAACTCTCTAACTTTACCTCATTTCACATTTCCGACTCTTCCCGTGGATTTAAAAAAAAAAATCCTTCATACAAACCTTGTCCTGACAATTACGAACACAACAAAAAAAAAGAATTAGCCAAATCGGTCGAGCCGTTCTCAAGTGATGTTCCGCCATACATTTTTATTAATATAGATTAAAACAGAAATCCAGGCATGTCACACTAATTCATCATCAACTCTATGCCATAAATAAAATCTATGTTATAAAGTTTTATTTTTTATTTTTTAGATAATCATACAAAATGTTAATCTGATTGTGTAAACAGACTAATGATATCCTAACCTAACTCTTGAAGCAATATGCAAGCTTTAACTGGAAATTCGTCAAGTCCATGGACATCAACTCCATGGAATAAATAATTTTTACTATAATTTTTTTTTTTTTTTTTTTTTTTTTTTTTTTTTTTTTTTTTTTTTTTTTTTTTTGCTTACCGGTACTGAAAACTTTTATTTATTTTATTGGTTTCCTATGGTAGAAATAATATTAAAAGTAGGCTATTATTTACCATTTTTGGGGGGGGGGGGAAGGGGCTACCACATTTAAATATTATAATGGTTTCTTACACCTAATTCAAGTGCTAATTAAGAAATGATAAAATTAATATTGAGCTCGACTATTAAGGTAAAGTAATTAACTTCACTCTACACTTCTAAAATAAAAACAAAGTTACACATATTTCAGAAAAAAATTTAAAACAAAAAAATTATAAGCTGAAATGCCCCATTTCTGGAGAATGAGTCATTTAGAGATCACATAATAGGGACTGACAATTTCATAAGGAGTGGTTTTTCTGAATATTATTGACTCATAGAATTTTCACCCAATTCTACACCGGTACATGTGTAAAATTTTGTAGACATTGGTCAGATAATGTAGATGTGTGTAGAGGAAATATTATTAATGGGGGTTGAAAATAAGGGAAGGGATGGGAATACAGTTATTTCATCTGGAGGGCATGGTTTACAATAATTATTGTATGCAGCAGACAAATAGTTCTGCAAGTTTGAGGTTTTTCAAGTCTGTATAAGAGCTTTATCACGTCATGTGGTAGACATTTTACGTGATTAGATCTGGCATCAGTGCACTGCATAAGACCTGTACTGTCTTTTAAGGGTGAGACGATCTGTAGGTCTGCCAAGTATCTCGTTGCAATCCTCAAGGTTTGTTTGGGTATTTTAGGGCTGATCCTCATCTTTCGCCGCTATAACCTATAACATAATTACTCAACCATTCAACATTTTCTTTCTCAAATCTATAAAGTTTCTTATAAACTGTAACTGATGGCGCTCTTCTCTCTTTATACTTAATTTTATCTCTTATTTGTAAAAACAGAGCTGTGAAAATTACCACCAACCATTCGCTAAGCAATTGAAGCCACGAACGATGCATGCTACAATTTATCATAGTAAAACCTACAAATCAGAGTTCTATACTACACTTTATGCATACATTTCATAGTTTATTCTAAGGCTTGAAGGAAAATCTAATCATGGCCAATACTATCGATTTTATGCTATGAGGAAAAACTTTTCCTAAGGCTTTTATACAAGGTGACACAAAAAAACGGGAACTTTTTAACATCCAATAATAAAACCAAGAGTGATGGAAGAAAACATTTTATTCATAGTAACTAAAACCTTGAAACTTACCATTTAAGAAACATTAATGGAATTTATCATTTTAAAAAAATTACATCCTTTAAATGGCATCCTCCTGTACGAATGCATTCTTGAAACCTACTGCAACATCACAGCTGGGATACTGTGAATTTCACCACGAATTCTGAATTCTCTCTTTTAAATCATCCAGAGTACTTGGCCTAATTAGTTTTTTGGCTGTGGTGTTTCATTGTATTCAGTGCGTCTAATTGTATTTTCATTGTTAATTTTCATGGACCTGATATCAGAAATGACTGTACACAATATATTGCTAAAAGCCTACTTACCAAATCTGTTAGAATGCAACATTTTAAAAATTTCTACCCACTAGGCCTACCTACTACCGTTTTATGCATACCATCTAAAGAGTTTTCTACAGTGATTATTCTGAGAAATTGTTCAAATTGCATGTGGTAAGCCCCAAGGATCCGTTTTAGGTTCTCTAGCATTCTTGATTGTGATAAACGATTTATCTGTAAAGTAGTGATTCAGAAAATATTTGCAGATGAGATAACTTCAGTAATTGGTGGCAAGTATGCTCAGTGAAGCATCAAAATGATTTCAGGCTAAAGGCTTCTGCCTAAATTCAGCAAATCTCATAATATATTATTGTCATTAAGCGATCCTGTTAATGCAAACACTCAACCATATAAAATCATTGGAATTACATTAGACACTGACTGACATGGGAGCAACATATAAATGTTTATATGTGTTAAGCTTTCAAGAGCCATTTATTTATAAGACACTAAAGCCTCTTATACCCCAATCACGCATTAAAAGTTCCTATTATGCATTCTTCAGTAGTAGAGGATAGTACCCTAATAACGGATATTTTTATAAAATAATTATACTAACCACAACAAATATTTTGACATAAAATTTCTCTAGTATTATTATTAATATTGTTATTTAACAATAAACATCATTTTTTTTAAACATGACAAGAAACCTGTAAATTACATTGACTTTAAAATTCATCACATCACTAAAATGAAAGATGGTTTCCTAAAATTGGTTACTAATATATCCCAATCTTTTAGGGGGGTGACTGCAATTCGGATCATTATCTGATAGTTGTGGTTGTTCGGGAGATGGGAGAAACTTTCATTAAACAAAGGAACCAGGAAAAATCTTTATATAGAGAGATTCAATCTGAAAAAGCTAGATGAAAACCAAATTAAGAACACTTACCAAGTCGAGATTTCAAATAGATTTGCAGTTCTAGAAAACATTGCAGAACCAGAAGCTAGGACGAAGTGAATATCGATAAAACCTGGGAAAGCCTTAAACATAATACTAAAGTATCTGCAAAAGAACAATTGGGTCTGCTTGAACTGAAACCAAATAAACATGGTTCGATGGTGAGTGGATGAAATTAGTAAATGCAAGAAACCTGGCGAAAATACAATGGTTGCAGAATCCAAATGGAACTACTGTTGAAAATCTCAAAGAGAGAGAAACCTCTAGAACCACTAGAACAAAGAAAAGAAACTATCTAAAAGACAAAGTAAATGAATTAAAGGAAAATAGTAAGCTTAATGACAAAAATGAGATCTCTAGAAGGGAATAAACGAGTTCAAGAAAGGTTTTCAATCTAAAAAAAACATAATTAAGGACAATGATGGCACTATAGGCCTACTTGCATCTCCGAATAATATTCTGAATATTTTAACCTCTGATTAAATAAATTTGGTTCCTCGTTTCTTATCCTTCCTGGGAATTCCCTACTTCAGTTACATTTAAACATTTTATATCAACTGAAGAAGACTTATTTAATAGAAGACAGGACAGATATCCCTAAGAATGAAAAAGAAATTTAGACCTGTGATTAAATTGCATTGTAGTTCACATGGAGACATATCATGCTCTGATAATACTACGAGGGTTGGTCAATAAGTAAGGTCTCCAACACTCTAGCCCAAGCTCACAACGTCGGACGAGAGATTGGTGTCACTTCCATGTCCTGCTATCTCCCCTCCTTCAAACAAGCCATTGCTGCAGCTGCTGAACCTTTTAGTGTCCGAGATAGAGTTGTTTGAAGTGAATCTCCTGATTTTCATCCCCGCCAAGTAATAAGTAAGGTCTCCAACACTCTAGCCCAAGCTCACAACGTCGGACGAGAGAGTTGGCGGCACTGCCATGTCCTTATCTCCCCTCTTTCAAATGAGCCATTGCTGCAGCCTCTGAACCTTTTAGTGTCCGAGATAGAGCTGTTTGAAATGGATATCCCGATTTCCAAGTGCGGCCTCTGCGAACCCACCTCGCACAAACCTTATGGAACATCAATTTGTCACTCAAAGTGGTCTGTATGGAACCTTTAGAAATGTCAGGAAGCAATAAACAAAGTTCATGAGTACTGACGCGTCGATCTTGTCGCACCAATTCGACTTTTGTCACCATCTCATCTGTGACGGCTGTTGTTGGTCTCCCACTTTGTTCTTCATCATGAATATTTGTCAGGCCTTGTTTAAACTCACGAACCCATTTACGCACATTTTTTATGTCCATACATCCCTCTCCATAAACTTTGCAAATCTGTCTGTGAATTTCAATCGGCGGAACTTTTTTTGCAGTAAGAAACCGTATGACTTCGCGTAGGCGCACTTGGCGGGGACGTAAATTGGGAGATCCATTTCAAACAGCTCTTTCTCGGACACTAAAAGGTTCAGCGGCTGTAGCAATGGCTCGTTTGAAAGAGGGGAGATAGTGGGACATGGCAGTGGCGCCAAATCTCTCGTCCGACATTGTGAGCTTGGACTAGTGTGTTGGAGACCTTACTTATTGACCAACCCTCGTAGTATATCAGGGGATTCATCATTTACAAAAACATTAACCTGGTCAGTCTTACTGTGTAAACGTTTTACATTTTGGTGTATCTTTAGGTTATGTCGTGCCTAATTAGTTTTTTGGCTGAGGTGTTTCATTGTATTCAGTGAGTCTAATCGTATTTTCATTGTTAATTTTCCTGGATCTGATATCACAAATGACTGTACACAATATGTTGCTAAGAGCCTACTTACCAAATCTGTTAAAATGCATGCCATGCTTCGCTACATTTTAGTATACCTCTACTGTTTATTTTCTTTGTGAACTTCCTTCAAACTTCTCAGGTCTACCTCTCTGTTTTGACTTAACTCAGGCCCACTTATGCCTACGCTACTTCTTTGGTTTAACTGTACTGTTTAGTTTTTAAGTGATTGTAACCTCATATTTTATTTTAAACACTTCTTACTTCCCTCTATAATTTTAATCTCTATTTCACTTCAAAGTTTAGCTTTCTATAAATTCCAACCCTTCAGAACCAATAATGTTCACATTCCTTTTTCAATGAAATATCTATTACGTTACAGATCGACTTGTAAAGGTGATGAATACTTACTCATCATCCCCTATCTATATGGTTAAGGCGCCAGACACACACGAGAACTGGCATTTCCTCCATCCTCAACCTAATCTGTGACGTATGGTTAAGACGCCATACAAGTACATGCTCATAATAATCCTCACAGGCTAAATGCCCAAAACCTCAATATTCCTCACAGGTAGAATGCCCAAAATTTCAATATTTTTCATCTTAGCTTTTGTAGAAAACTACTACCTTTCAGAGTGGTTATTTCTGAACAACTTCTTTACTTCATTAACCTCTGGGGAAAAAATAATATTAAGTCGCACCTTGGATGAATGTTCCCGCCCACCGCTCCCTCGCGATGCACTTTCTTTTATACCACTTCTTCTGTCCTCATATTACATAGAAACTCGTGATTGGACGTTGGTAGTGTGACGTCATACCGGTAAACAAAAGATGAACAAAAGTTGACAGGCTTACTAACGTGTGGAAGATATAATATGCCACATTTTCGAAACCGACAAACAGTGTATCGTACATTATTCGAAAATGCAAGGGCGCTTCGCTTCGGCTACCGCCTCCGCTCGCGCACTTAACTAAGTGGATAGTGTTATGCATTATTTAGATTATGTGAAGAGGTGATTGTGGTCTGGTCGGGATTGCCGAGTAAGCTAGAGGGTTGTCATTTTGGTGTATGGGTTGGTAGCTTGTATTTGGTACGATCGGGAGTTTGGAGAGAAGGGACGATCGGGTGTGCCGAGATAACAAGCGAACAGCAACGCATTGTTTGGAGCGTAAGGGGGCGACTTAATCTTCTCTTATGCCAACCTCTGTACCTCAAATTCACTTCTTAACCTCTACTCTGTACGGGCAAGCAGGAACAAGCTTACTTACGGACTGTTACTTTGTAAATCATTCTTATGCTGAAGGCTTAACTTATCACAAAATTAAGCTAAGCTTGGATATAGGTCCAATTGTTATTGAATGACACTTGGAAAATTATAAATTATATCCTCGAGATGGTCTTTCAATCAGGTTTAATTCCAAGCACACAAGAAAGCTTAATTCGCTGACGAAATTATTCAGCTGAAATGTTCTTCAGAATGATGGTAAGTTATCAAAATGAATTTACCTTTGAATAGTTTAATAATTACTAATTCCAGATAATTAATGTAGAATTGCTGGCTCGGAGTCCTTGTGATGCCAAGACCAAGAAGAGATGTCATAAATCTCTGAAGATGAAGAGTCAAATCACACGATGGGTGATTGAAAATCTGAAGCTATTACGCATTATAAGCCCATGAAATACTCTTGAAAGAGCTGATCTGTTGCAGCATCTTGTGTAAGAGAAATCAAGCTAATTTACTTGATGAAAGACAGGCACGAAAGGCCTAGAATGAAAAGTGATTCGAAGAAAGGAATAACAAGCAGAATTAAAACTGAATGTAATAATGACAAGCCTGAAGTAAGCAAAAGCCTTATTGGCTATTCAAACCACAAGATATGCTACTCAGTCTCTGATTGGATAATAATCTACAATAAAAATAATTAAATAGCTATAAACAGATTCACTTGTTTAAATGACAAACAAAGGAGCAATGCAAGCAAACCCTGCTAATGAGTAAATTACAGAATAAACATGGCTAACTATGAACTAATTGACATAACAGAACACCTTCTGTAAGTTAAACCATGTAGGCCTATCATTTCATGTTAACCTAACTAACTTCCCTTCTCAAATTAATTCAATGAATATACCAATCTCCTCCCATCTGATTATAGGTTCGGTATCCATTCTTTAAATAACTTTTCTCTACAGTTTAGATACATTACTGATTTAGACAAGCATGGAACCTTCTTACTTCCAAAACTTCAATACTATAAAAACTTCACCTCATTACTTCACAAACTTCAATTAGAAAAACTACTAATAAATGTCTAGCTTTTCATAGCTGTACTTAACAATCTGTGACGGAGCTCCCATCTTGTGAAGTTTATGTCATTTCTGCTGGAATCTTCCAGCTCCGCTGTTCCTCCCTTCAACTTGCTACCACCAACCAAGCTTTTGACTCCATTCCTCTATAGACTGATGTTCTGCCTCCCCATATGACAGCCTGCTGGTAGTCCCAGGTCGTTCATATATCGGCCAACCTTCTACATAGTGTAAGATAGCTTGGGCACCCCCTACAGGAGACACCCCCCTGCTCTCCAACAGCTTCCTCGATCTGCTTCAGCTGTCTCATGCACACTCTCCCTGTTCTCGCCTCGTCTGCTCCAACCCTCCATTTTTTTTTAACAGAAAATTTTCAAACTGACCTGCATGTACACATGCACTGCCACACGTCCTGCAAACAATTAAGCATCAAGGACAAAGTATGTTCAGTACACTTGATGGTTAAACTGTATACCCCAGTTGGTTGTTTTCCGTTCCGATCCTGGCTGCAATGTCACAACTTCTTAAACTGAAGTGGAATTTTTTCTGACCTTCGATAAATCCTTTTGTAAGTTCACTTTCTATACAAACTCGTTGGCAGGTTTACTTGAATTTAATGTCAGATTTAGTGACTTCAGAAAGGAGGAAGTGAACTTCAGTATTTTTTCATCACCATTCAGCATTGACAGTAACAATGCTCCTGACACATTGCAAATAGAACTTACCAATCTCCAGATGACGACTTGGAAATGAGTTTTTAAGAACACCTGCCTAAAAGATTTTTATGTGAAATACAGTAGAACTTGGTTATAGCGACATGGAATGAACTGGGAAATTTGTGTCATCATAAACGAGTGTCCTTGTAACAGAGATTCATATTTTCAGTCTAGTGAAATGGAAAATTAAAGAACACATATACTCACTTTTAAGTCTACACGAACATAATAAATTCACTTATAGTAAAACTTGCCAAATTTCTTTACTCAGGAGTGAAATTGTTCACGCAAGCTATAGGTTCGACTAGTATCTTTCTACGTGTCTAGTAAGAGTATATATTCAAACGCTCCGCTTAGTGTATTATTGCTGAAACAGCAATCCCAGCGCATTAATACCAGTTGCAGCCCACCTGTAATGCGGTCTCCCGCCAAGGCAGGTGTTCTCCTACAAGCCTAGTGACACGTTACAGCGTCACAGCAAGTTCAGTTAGTTTCCTGCATCCACACGAGACAGCCGTGCTGGATAGCTCTGTAGATTCGCGCCAATTGTAGACAATAGAAACAGAGATTTTCTATTAATTCGCGAATAAAGACATAATACTTCCAGTTACAAGTATTATCGTGTGTGAGTATTTAATCTACACTAAATACAGTAGATTCATTATTATCAGCTTCTTAGATTATTCTAAACGTTCATGTATTAGTTCGGCAACGTTGTGCAACCCAAGCGGTCACAATATTTCGGCTATAAAGTGCATTATAGTCAAGATTTCAGTGATAAATCATATTAGAAGTAAAGCAGCAATCCTTACGATCATTTTAAGATATAATTCATTGCTGGTATAATTAACGAGCAATTATCGCCACGTGTGTACAACTTCCCGCCAATTCACATTCCATTGTGCAAGTGCAAGTGCACCTAGTTCAGATTTTAGTATATATCTTGTTTCAGTGTTTCTATTCGTCTTTCAAGTGCATTATTTACCTATATGTTGTGAGAATAAATGTTCCATAGTTTATTACATGTATACGGTTTGTTTCCCAATATTACATCCGAGGATTCCTGTATTCAGCAACCTGAGATTTATAAGTCCACTCGCTCTACATTGGGTGTCTGCCCCTTCAAGCAGACTGGTCCTCCGAGTTACTAGAGATTCTTACTAACATCCCTACCCATCCTTTTGCTCCTCTCATAACGGAATATACCGTTCACTTTCAGAAATAATCATCCAGTTTACTCTGCTATTTGCTATTTGCTATTTATACTCACTTTTAAGTCTACACGAACATAATAAATTCACTTATAGTATATACTTGCCAAATTTCTTTACTCAGAAGTGAAATAATCATCCAGTTTACTCTGCTATTTGCCCAATACACAGTCTAAATTACATTCGATGTTTATTACTCCAGTATGTTGCAATTTCACTGCTCTCTCCCCTAGCTTCACAGAACATGTTCACAATTCTAATTACTTCAAAAGCAACACTCACTGCAGCATAGGTACTATAGTTATTTCTTCTTCCTCTCACTCACTTCATGGTAGCTAAGGGGCTCTTATTCTTCACTTGATTTACAATTTCATCTTCAGTTAGAGGTTCAGTTGTAACTAGGTCATCATCTATTGTTGCGTACATTTCATAGACCACTGATCGAGAATATCACAGTTGATTTCTCACAGCAATGCAAATAGCAGCAGATCACTTAATCTAATGTATATTCAGTTTTGTTGCATGTATTTCTTCAATTGAAATGATTCCCACATGATCGAAACAGTTCTTGACAGTAACCTCTTCATTTTCAATCCATTCTATTCAAAAGCAACAACAATTTTATCCTTGCTCTTCCAAATCGTTTGAACTGTGGAATTAACTAAGCCAAATTGACAACACACAAAAGCTTTTTAAATTCCACTCTCAATTTCATGAATCACTTTAACTTTTTCTTTCGTTAAAACTTTTCTATTACTGGCCATGCTGCGCTAAAATGTGTGCACTCTGTGAAAATTTGTTATAGAAACTGTTAATGTACTGTTATTGCAATCTGTGACTATTATCATTATTATAAATGTGCAAGGTTACAATGAGATGAGGAATCTACCTGCATTCCTTGACTAATGACAGAAGGGGAGGGTAAAGGGAGGAAAAAGATTTGCCATATTTCCTAAAATTCGTTGTTCTTGGAAAATCTTATTGCAAACTGAGGCTGAAAATGGGAATCTCTTTCATTTAACAATTCAAGAATCATTCAACAATGATCCAACAATGGTTAAACAATTGTTCAACTACCATTCAACAATAGTTCAGCAACCAACAATTATTAATTCTGTTAGAAGTTGCCACCTGTTGCAGACACCTCTCTAGCCAACGATAACCCAAAGATTGAATAAAATGTTACTCCTTGGGAACATGCACGGAGTAAGTTTATTCACTCAATTTATATAATCAACAATCTGGGGTTAAATCAATAATATAATCACGAACAACTGTCCTGCTCTGAACAACTACTTGAATTATGAAACCAGATATATTAAACTTCAAATTGATAACCTAAACAAATGTTATTTACGGGATAACTATGTTGAGGAAAGTAGCCTTTATTGAAACTATTTTTAATTGTATGTAGGCCTAACATCATTCAGGTAATTAATTAAAATTGCTTTAATTACACTAGCCTGCAAAAAAGATAAAAATTTATGTGATAAAAACGAAAATAGGTGTGTTTGATTAACTTCGCTGTGCTGAATTTGAAAAAGCATTTCATTTTCCTTTATCACATCTGGTTAATTGGCAATTGTGAAAAATGTTATTTTGATATTTTGTACAGTAAAATAACTTTATGCTACTTTTGATGCTGCATTTACTTAAAAATCAGGATAATTTTGATTATACTTACAGAGAAAATAAATTCAAATTCTTTATTGGTCCAGAGTAATCACTATGTACAATGTACAATTGATATTGGACAAGTCAACTTATAATTAAACTAGACTAAGCTAAAATATTATAAGAAATATTTTTTGTATATAATTTTTGCAAGATGGTTCTAAAGTACCTATGCATTTTTTGTAAGATATTCCTCAACTGAATAAAAGCAATTGTCAAAATAATATTTTTAAACAGTCCAAGACATACATAATCCACGATTTTTTGTGAGTACAGGCCAAAGATTTTTTTTTGGGGGGGGGGGGGTCAAATCATCTGAAGCCATACAAATACGGTGAAAAAATCAAAGTTTATTTTGGAGGGGAAAATATTAAAGATTTGCACTTTTGAGAATTTTTCCATGGGTTGTAAGCTAAAATCTATAAATTTGCCAAATTTCAAGTTTCTAGCTCATCTGGAAGTGAATAAACATCAAAAAATTTAAATATTTAATAAACATTGTAACGACGCAAATAGCGACGTGCATAATCAACGATAGGAGACCATTCCTAAACAAAGGAAGGGTTGGGGGACCGCAACTAATCGATATTGAACATTTTTATGATTATCGATACTGCCCTGAATTTTATTTGAATTACAGAAAAGGAGAGGTGCGCATGCGTCGACGGTGAATCGACGAGGCAGACGTGCGGAACCTGAAAGACGGTTAAGTAGTACGTGCCTGACCACGAGAGAGAGAAGTTGAAAAGGCAGAAGGGAGAAGACGAGATTGGGATGTGTGACAGCGGTAGAGGCGTTCTGGCATAATGGTGTGTCAGACTTTCATCTAAAGGAAATTCTGGTTGTGAACTTCCTTGACACGGCTATATGGAGATAGTCATTAATCAGAAGAATACACCAAGTCGGCCAGTACGAGACACCGCTACAGCGAACACCAGCTGTGAGAGTGAGTCGTGACTGCTCGCTCTGAATAAGAGCAGATATGGACATCAGGAAGTAATGGAAGACAACTCAGGATCGGAGGATAAGTTGGACATCACTGGTTGAGTATAAGCGTCTAGACTTTTTTTCTTATTGTTTGGGGAGTGAGAAAATTGAGATATCCCTTTTTTTTTAAGGATGGTTTCTAAGTCATGTATGGCGATTAGACACCGTATGGAATAATAGAATAGAATAGAAACATAGAAGTGAGAATTCTAGAAGTAAAGTGATGAAATCCAGTAATCCAACTATTTTCTATTTCTGGTCTAAATTAATTATAAAAGAGCAGTCTAGAGCTTAACAACTGAATGCCACAGATATATCTCTTCACTTTAAGTTTTTTGGGTGATTGTTCCACGAATGAATACATAGCTAGGGGCAATTGGTGATGCTCATAGAAACTTTGTTATTTTTGAGACAGGACGCGAGGGGAGTAAGGAAGAAAGGTAATTAAGGGGCATGCTTAGTACTTCTTACGAGGGCCCCTCCCTCTTGGGTTTCTTTCAGGTGACGGGTGACTATCTATAAATAGATTTCATGCTGGCCTGTAATGTTAAGTTATGTTTTTTATAGAGATTTATCTACAAGCGAAGGTGGATGGAATATGGTAGAGGGGGATAAGAAGTGGAAAGATTGAAGGGCAAAAGAAGGCCTACGAGTGGTAGTGCATTAGGTGTGTACCATTGGAAAATTTACATGTTAGGGTAGAAGTAGAAGTCACTAAAGGGGTTATAGAGAAGCTTACTAATCTGGGCGTGAATTAGTTTCAGTTAGAATTCTAGGGAATTTAGAGACAAAAGAAGATTGGGTGCCCATGCTAAAGAGTAGTAACGTAAGAAGTAGGAAAACTAGAATAACCACCGAGTGAATTAAATCAATGGTATAAGCTGAAGGGAACTCTACTTAAAGAAAGAAAGGGGTTAAAAGATAATAGCTGATGACTGGTCAGGTTAGAAAGAGGAGAGTGAGTTGAAAGATAACAACAAATGATTGGTTAGGTTAGAAAGAGGAGAATAGGAAATTGCGAGTAGTGTACTGATGATAAGTAGTTTATTAGCAAGTACTAGAGATTGTAAGGGTGAGGTGAGGGAACGCCGGAAGTATCCCGAATCAAACAAATAAAATCTGGTAGTAGGCAAGGCCTATACCAGTAACATATAAAGAAAAGAAATTTATGAGAGATTGTGAAAGCCATCGATGTTGGAGGCGAACAACGGCCCCACGTGCCTCTAGGAGAGAGTGTCAGGGACCTCTGACGTCGATTTACAAAATTGTATTTTTGTTTGCGGCCCATTAATATTTTCCCGGTTGCAGGAGAGGAGTCAGATTGTTTGTAACTCAAGATCTAGACGTCGCTCCTGTATCGGTGGTCTATCGCCACAGTCACTCTGTGGGTATAGGCCTAAACTTCTATTTCTTTCTTCGTGAGACTGTCTTTTCTATCTATCTTTAAATACAATTCTTCATGGACTAAGCTGACAAATAGACTAATATAGGAGACATAGGTGGGATTATTGAGTGTAATCTGTAGAGTAAGGACTGGATTATGAATTGAAAACCTTTATTTATTCAAGAGAAAAAAACAACACCCAGTATAATATATATATTGAGCTATCCTGAAGTTGCAAATGTAAATGACTGCACAAGTCAGTAGTAAATTAGAAGAACAATACAAGACGTTCTAGTAGATACCTGAAAAAAAAAGAAAGAAAATTAAAGTAATTAATTAAGGATTTGTTATTGTTGAACAGAGAACGTACTTATATAGTTAAAATTGGGTATACCAACCTTGAATAATCAAATATTATCCTACCAATAAAAGTGTTGAATGGTTAATGTAGTGTAAATGTAATTTATTGTATATAAGATTGTTATTGTTGAAAAAAGAAAAAAAAAAAAAATAATATATTAAATAAATTATGGTTATTGTTATGCAAAGTAAATTAACGTGAAGTTCAGATTTTTGACCCTTATCCTTGTAATGGTTTGAGAGTAGCTGGTTTTTGTGCTAAGTTACATACTTTGGTAGTGAGTATTGAAAAAAGGAGAAAAAGAAGAAGCAAAATAATAAAAGAAAGATAAATCCGAACCCAACTCCCGTCTCCACTGTTATTTAAAAGCTAGTCGAGGGGCATGTAGGTACATAGCCTGTGTATCTATAATTTAATTTGTGTCTGGGCTGATACATAACAAAAAGAAAAGAGGAAGCGTATTGATGATGGCGCCCGTTAATATAAATTTTCATCAATATTATCAAGACTGGGTAAATTGTTAAAAGAGAGAGAAAGTAGACTGAGAGTAGGAAGTTTGCAATCACCCGGTGTCAAAGGTAGTTGTACTGAACGTTGGAATGTGGACTATGCAGGCAGTGTTATGATGACACGACAGGTGCATGAGTGACCTTGTTTTGTAGGAGTTCAGTAAACTTATATACTACGATTAAGAATAATCACATATTAGTCGTCACAGAATTTTGGCGAAGATTTAATCCAAGAAGTTAAGGAACTTTATAGCATAAAGTAAGAAAAGCCCGTCACAAAGTTTGGCGCCCAACGTGGGGCTGAGTAGTGTTAAAACAAAACAGTATTGCTAATTGTTGCAACTTAATTTAGTTAAAATTGTTAAAAAAAAAAAAAGAAACCTTTATTCAGTTGAAGTTCCATATTATGATAGCCCATAGCGTGAGGCAGTGATAGTTTGATATCCTAACGTGAGGCGAGATAGGGTTAAAAGAATTTTGGGAGTTAGGTTAGTATAACTGAAATTTATTCTCAAAAAAAAAAAATAAATAATAATAATAACATATTTTTGGGAAAAGAATAATGACTATTGACAAGTAAGGACTTCTATAGATGACTAAGACAGACGACTGAACTATTGTGTGTTCTAATCTTTTTTTCCAGTGGTATTGTTAATATATAAATATGGCTACTTATGTTGATCCGTATGCACAAATAAGAGCAGCTGAGCTAACCCAAGCTATTAGGAAGTTGAGGAAGGCGGATTTAGAGGCAGAATGTGATAGAGTAAAGTTACCGACCACAGGTACAAGGGATGAGTTAAGACAACGCTTGTTAGATTATGCCCGTAAGAACCCTCAGTCATTTCAAGTGTTAATTACGGCTTTTGCTCTGAGTCAGGAAGTTTTGGAAGAAGATTTGGTTGAACATAATATAACGATTCCACAAGATTCATATGGAGATGTAGTGTATACATGGGTTAAGTTAATGCGTAGGAAGGCCATGGCGGTAGCTGATTCAGAAGAAGTTGTACCAGTAGTACCATCGTTTACAATTCAGTTAGAGCCACATAAACCAAATACTTTGGATCTGGTTCGTAAATGGAACATTAAATTCAAACCTGGGGATAGTATTTACTTATTTTTGGAGAGATTGGAAGATTTAAAACAAAGTTCTAAGTTACAGGGTGTAGAGTTATTGTCAGTATTACCCGAAATTTTACAAGATTCAGCTTTACTTTGGTACAGGAACAGATTAACAGATTGGCCTACATGGGAAGCTTTTTTGAAAGAATTTAGAGAATATTATTTGCCTATTGATGAGGAAGACTCGCTTTTGGATGAGATTAGACAGAGAACGCAAGGTCCCAAAGAATCGATTTTTGATTATGTTAATGCTATTCAAACGTTAATGAGGAGGCTGAGTACTCCAATGAGTCCTCAACAAATGATGAAGACTGTTATCAAAAATTTGCGTCCTGATGTAAAATTGTACCTTAGACCTGCAGAGATTCAAACTATAACAGATTTAATACGTGTAGGTAGACAGTATGAACAAATATTGTTAGATTCTGAGAGATATATTCCTCCTCCAACGCAGGTTAGAGCTACAATTAAAGAAACGGCTTATAAACCTCAGAGACAAGTTGTTATACCTTCAGTTCATACAGCGCTAGGAATTCAGGGAAAACAGGAACTTCCATCGTCCGAGTTACAAAAGAAACCCAATGTTAGTTTTTCTGCAAAGACGTGGGATAAGGAACGGAATTCAAGTCCTGTAAATGATTCTAGAATGGTTAAAGTAATAGAAAATAAAGAGAGACAGGATGAGTCGAGGGATAATGGTAAAAACACCACTTTGCGTTTTTCAAATAATCAGCGATGTTGGAATTGTGATAAAACAGGACATAGGCAGTTCGAGTGTAAGGCACCTCGTAGAGTTACTCCACGCGCTACGATTAAATGTTATAATTGTAATAAGCTTGGACATAGGTCTATTGATTGTAGGATGCCCCAAGAAAGAAAAGTTAGGCCTACAAATTCCTTATGACAATTAACTAAAAATCAGGCTTGTGTGATGTTAAATATAAATCCTACAGATTTAGTTAATGGAGATAGATGTTTTGTTGAAATTTTGCTGGAGGATATTACATTTATTGCTTTAATAGATTCCGGTTCAGATAAAACTTATGTGGGAGAGAAAGGTGACTTTTTGTGTAAAATGTTAGATTTAGCAGTAGAAGAATCTGAAGTTAGGGTGGTGCAATTAGCAGATAAAACTTATAGTTCTATAACAGGAGAGAGAACTTTTGAGATGAAATTGCAGGACAGGATCTTTCAGATAAAATGTAAAATTATGCCAAATTTAGCAGTAGATATGATTCTGGGCATGGACGTTTTGAAACAAATTGGGTTAGTAGTAGATTTGCAAGATGGGACTTGGTATTTCAAAGATGAACCAGCAAAAATTTTTCAATTTGTTAAGGCTATAGATTTAAAAGAAGAAGATCAACTACATAATATTCTTACTTTACCTACACCTCAGGAAAGGGACAGATTGAATATGTTTTTGGAAAATCAGTTACAGAAATTTGATCAGTGTACTGGACTTACCGATCTGATTTCTCATGTTATTGATACAGGCGATGCAAAACCTATAAAACAAAGATATTATCCAGTATCACCCATTTTGGAAAAAGTTATACACGCGGAAATAGATAAAATGTTATTGGAAAAAGTTATAGAGCCTTCAAATTCACCTTGGTCGTCTCCGGTAGTTATGGTAAAGAAACCAGATAGAACATGGAGGTTCTGCGTAGATTTCAGAAAAGTAAACAATTGTACTAAAAGAGATAGTTATCCTTTGCCATACATTGAACATGTTTTGAGTAAATTACGACATGCTAGGTATATCAGTACAATAGATTTGAAAAATGGGTATTGGCAAGTTCCATTAGATGAAGCAAGTAAAGAAAAAACAGCATTTACCGTACCTGGTAGAGGATTGTATCAGTTTCGAGTTATGCCTTTTGGAATCCATAACGCACCAGCCTCGTTTCAAAGATTAGTTGATACTATATTAAGAGAAGAGATAGGAGAGAAATGCTTTTGTTATTTGGATGATATAGTACTTATTAGCGAGACATTTGAAGAACATTTGTCCTTGTTAGAAAAAGTCTTAGAGAAATTAAGAAAAGCTAACCTGAAAATTAATAGGGAAAAATCAAAATTTTGCAGAAGTGAATTAAAATATTTGGGTCATATCATTACTCCATTAGGAATTGCTGTAGATTCAGATAAAATCTCGTGTATCCTTGAGTATCCAGCCCCTACAAAAGTCAAGGAAGTACGAGCATTTTTAGGATTGGCTTCTTGGTACCGACGATTCATTCCATTTTTTTCTGAAGTTGTAAAGCCCCTCACTGCACTTCTGAAAAAGAATCAGAAATGGCGTTGGACTAAGGAATGTCAGGAATCTTTTGATGAATTGAAATCGAAATTATCTAGTAGTCCTATATTAACTTGTCCAGATTATACTAAACCCCTAGTGTTACAGACCGACGCTAGTTTTTCAGGACTAGGAGCAGCATTAATTCAGACAGGAGAGGAAGGAGAGGAAAAAGTAATAGCTTATGCTAGTAGAACTTTAACGGTAGGTGAGCAAAAGTGGGCAATAGTTGAGAAGGAATTGTTAGCTATATTGTGGGCAGTTCAAAAGTTTCGTCCTTATTTGGAAGGTTATCATTTTAAAGTATATACTGATCACTTTGCTCTGAAATGGTTAAACACATTACAGAATCCGACCGGACGATTAGCTAGGTGGAGTTTATTGCTCCAGGAGTATGATTTTGAAGTAATACATAGGCCTGGTAGATTACAAAAAGTTCCGGATGCTTTATCTAGAATACACGAAGGGAAAGTTCAAGAGAAAACGGTAGAGGAAGAATTTTGCCTCTTGTTGACTGATAACTCTGAAGTAGTGGAATGGGAAAATATACAAGATGCTTGGTATATTAAGCGGAAGGAGCAAGTACAAAGTAAACCTAAATTTTGGCCAGATTGGAAGGTCGTAGATGAGAAGTTGTACCATTTAAGATTAGATCAGTTAGAACAAACTTTAGAGGGAACAGTGAATAGGTGGAAATTAGTTATTCCGCAAGATTATAGGATTAAAGTATTACAGGAATGTCATGATGCACCTACTGCAGGACATATGGGGATAGCTAAAACTTTCTTTAGAATAGCAAACAAGTATTATTGGCCGGGAATGTTTAGAGATGTTGCTAAGTATGTTACTGCTTGTGAAATATGTCAGAGACAGAAAGTGTTACAGACGGCTCAAGCAGGACCAATGCATTTTTACCAGAAAGAGAAACCTTGGATGACTGTAGCTACAGATTTGTTGGGACCTTACCCACGTTCCAAAAAAGGGAACCGATACATTGTAGTATTTCAGGACACCTTTACCAAATATGTAGAGTGTAAAGCGTTAAGGAAAGCAACCAGTAGAGCAGTTACGGAAGCATTTTATGAATTGATTATCCTTAAATGGGGAATTCCGGGATATTTGCTGATGGATAATGGACCGCAATATACTAGTAAATTAATGCGAGAGATAGCTAAAGCTTTTAATATAACTCCTTGTTATTTACCTGTATATTCGCCACAAGGAAATCCGGTAGAAAGAGTCAATAGAGTATTGAAAACAATGATTTCTAGTTATATTCAAAAGGATCAGACAGTTTGGGATGTGTATTTGAGAGAATTTAATTTTGCTATAAATACGGCTAAGCATAGTTCCACTGGATGCACTCCTTATATGCTAAATTATGGGAAGGAGCCTGAAATTATCAGTAGGATTGAAAAGGTGGAAAACCAACCGATTCATAAAGAAATTCCAAAAATTTGGGTGGAGAGACTCAATAAATTGAAAACGGTACGTTTAATGGTTAGACATAACTTAGAAACCGCCTATAAGAATTCGAGTCATTATTATAATCTTCGGAGGAGAGAGGTGAAATTTCGTCCAGGAGATCTAGTGTTAAGAAGAAACTTTAAATTAAGTGATGCCTCACAAGCTTATACAGCAGGTTTAAGTGCAAAGTTTGTCGGGCCCTATATTATAAAGAAAAAGTTCAGTGAAAATAGCTACGAACTGACAAACCGTTTTGGTAAAAAGTTGGGGAAGTGGCACGTCAAAGACTTGAAACCCTTTGCTCCTGGATAAACATTCTTTAAGGCTGGTAAAGGAGACACGCACAAAAAAAAAAAAAAAAAAAAAAAAAAAAAAAAAAAAATGAATGTGACCTGTGTCAACATTATTTTTTTTTATGGTGAGTGAGGGAAGAATGTAACGACGCAAATAGCGACGTGCATAATCAACGATAGGAGACCATTCCTAAACAAAGGAAGGGTTGGGGGACCGCAACTAATCGATATTGAACATTTTTATGATTATCGATACTGCCCTGAATTTTATTTGAATTACAGAAAAGGAGAGGTGCGCATGCGTCGACGGTGAATCGACGAGGCAGACGTGCGGAACCTGAAAGACGGTTAAGTAGTACGTGCCTGACCACGAGAGAGAGAAGTTGAAAAGGCAGAAGGGAGAAGACGAGATTGGGATGTGTGACAGCGGTAGAGGCGTTCTGGCATAATGGTGTGTCAGACTTTCATCTAAAGGAAATTCTGGTTGTGAACTTCCTTGACACGGCTATATGGAGATAGTCATTAATCAGAAGAATACACCAAGTCGGCCAGTACGAGACACCGCTACAGCGAACACCAGCTGTGAGAGTGAGTCGTGACTGCTCGCTCTGAATAAGAGCAGATATGGACATCAGGAAGTAATGGAAGACAACTCAGGATCGGAGGATAAGTTGGACATCACTGGTTGAGTATAAGCGTCTAGACTTTTTTTCTTATTGTTTGGGGAGTGAGAAAATTGAGATATCCCTTTTTTTTTAAGGATGGTTTCTAAGTCATGTATGGCGATTAGACACCGTATGGAATAATAGAATAGAATAGAAACATAGAAGTGAGAATTCTAGAAGTAAAGTGATGAAATCCAGTAATCCAACTATTTTCTATTTCTGGTCTAAATTAATTATAAAAGAGCAGTCTAGAGCCTAACAACTGAATGCCACAGATATATCTCTTCACTTTAAGTTTTTTGGGTGATTGTTCCACGAATGAATACATAGCTAGGGGCAATTGGTGATGCTCATAGAAACTTTGTTATTTTTGAGACAGGACGCGAGGGGAGTAAGGAAGAAAGGTAATTAAGGGGCATGCTTAGTACTTCTTACGAGGGCCCCTCCCTCTTGGGTTTCTTTCAGGTGACGGGTGACTATCTATAAATAGATTTCATGCTGGCCTGTAATGTTAAGTTATGTTTTTTATAGAGATTTATCTACAAGCGAAGGTGGATGGAATATGGTAGAGGGGGATAAGAAGTGGAAAGATTGAAGGGCAAAAGAAGGCCTACGAGTGGTAGTGCATTAGGTGTGTACCATTGGAAAATTTACATGTTAGGGTAGAAGTAGAAGTCACTAAAGGGGTTATAGAGAAGCTTACTAATCTGGGCGTGAATTAGTTTCAGTTAGAATTCTAGGGAATTTAGAGACAAAAGAAGATTGGGTGCCCATGCTAAAGAGTAGTAACGTAAGAAGTAGGAAAACTAGAATAACCACCGAGTGAATTAAATCAATGGTATAAGCTGAAGGGAACTCTACTTAAAGAAAGAAAGGGGTTAAAAGATAATAGCTGATGACTGGTCAGGTTAGAAAGAGGAGAGTGAGTTGAAAGATAACAACAAATGATTGGTTAGGTTAGAAAGAGGAGAATAGGAAATTGCGAGTAGTGTACTGATGATAAGTAGTTTATTAGCAAGTACTAGAGATTGTAAGGGTGAGGTGAGGGAACGCCGGAAGTATCCCGAATCAAACAAATAAAATCTGGTAGTAGGCAAGGCCTATACCAGTAACATATAAAGAAAAGAAATTTATGAGAGATTGTGAAAGCCATCGATGTTGGAGGCGAACAACGGCCCCACGTGCCTCTAGGAGAGAGTGTCAGGGACCTCTGACGTCGATTTACAAAATTGTATTTTTGTTTGCGGCCCATTAATATTTTCCCGGTTGCAGGAGAGGAGTCAGATTGTTTGTAACTCAAGATCTAGACGTCGCTCCTGTATCGGTGGTCTATCGCCACAGTCACTCTGTGGGTATAGGCCTAAACTTCTATTTCTTTCTTCGTGAGACTGTCTTTTCTATCTATCTTTAAATACAATTCTTCATGGACTAAGCTGACAAATAGACTAATATAGGAGACATAGGTGGGATTATTGAGTGTAATCTGTAGAGTAAGGACTGGATTATGAATTGAAAACCTTTATTTATTCAAGAGAAAAAAACAACACCCAGTATAATATATATATTGAGCTATCCTGAAGTTGCAAATGTAAATGACTGCACAAGTCAGTAGTAAATTAGAAGAACAATACAAGACGTTCTAGTAGATACCTGAAAAAAAAAGAAAGAAAATTAAAGTAATTAATTAAGGATTTGTTATTGTTGAACAGAGAACGTACTTATATAGTTAAAATTGGGTATACCAACCTTGAATAATCAAATATTATCCTACCAATAAAAGTGTTGAATGGTTAATGTAGTGTAAATGTAATTTATTGTATATAAGATTGTTATTGTTGAAAAAAGAAAAAAAAAAAAAATAATATATTAAATAAATTATGGTTATTGTTATGCAAAGTAAATTAACGTGAAGTTCAGATTTTTGACCCTTATCCTTGTAATGGTTTGAGAGTAGCTGGTTTTTGTGCTAAGTTACATACTTTGGTAGTGAGTATTGAAAAAAGGAGAAAAAGAAGAAGCAAAATAATAAAAGAAAGATAAATCCGAACCCAACTCCCGTCTCCACTGTTATTTAAAAGCTAGTCGAGGGGCATGTAGGTACATAGCCTGTGTATCTATAATTTAATTTGTGTCTGGGCTGATACATAACAAAAAGAAAAGAGGAAGCGTATTGATGATGGCGCCCGTTAATATAAATTTTCATCAATATTATCAAGACTGGGTAAATTGTTAAAAGAGAGAGAAAGTAGACTGAGAGTAGGAAGTTTGCAATCACCCGGTGTCAAAGGTAGTTGTACTGAACGTTGGAATGTGGACTATGCAGGCAGTGTTATGATGACACGACAGGTGCATGAGTGACCTTGTTTTGTAGGAGTTCAGTAAACTTATATACTACGATTAAGAATAATCACATATTAGTCGTCACAGAATTTTGGCGAAGATTTAATCCAAGAAGTTAAGGAACTTTATAGCATAAAGTAAGAAAAGCCCGTCACAACATCAATATTATTAAGTGGAAGATTAGACTGTTGTACATGTGAATGATGCCACTGCTATTCAGCAAGTTTTTCTATACTTATGGGGCAGCTGGAAACATCAAATTTTGCACACTTATGGCTGTTGTATGTGCCAATATTCTTGCCAAATTTTATGATTCTATCTGTCCTATGATTTGGAGAAAGGAGGAATTGCCGAAGGAATGGAAAGGATCTATTATTATACCGATCCATAAAAAGGGAGATAGGGCCGAATGTAATAACTATCGAGGAATTTCTCTCTTATCAACATCATACAAAATTTTATCTAATATACTGCTGTCAAGATTAACCCCATATGCAGACGAAATCATAGATCACCAATGTGGATTTAGGCGAAATAGATCAACCATTGATCATATATTTTGTATTCGCCAAATCTTGGAGAAAAAGTGGGAATATAATAAGCCTGTTCACCAGCTATACATAGATTTTAAAAAAGCATATGATTCAGTTAGGCGAGATAAACTCTACAATATCCTCATTGAGTTTGGGATACAAAGAAGTTAGTTAGGCTCAAGGCTAGTATATGAAAGGTTGCCTCGTTCCCGTAAGAGCTGTGGGGAGAGTCCTACACTGCTGTGTGACGTCACCCACAGCCCGCGCGAGAATTAAGCAGCTACATACAATGGTAATGATGGGAAGAAATAACACGAAAACACCATCGTTTTACCAACAATAGGCCCCTAATACATGTTTCCGATGTGAAGATAGAATGCATACGACCCTGCATATAAAGAGGATTTAACACAAATTAAAATAAATATTTAATACAGGTACAAATAAGAATAGTACAGCTTTACGAAGTTAGGAAAAAGTTTGTCTGACTGAGAAAAAAAAGTAGTCTAGCAGATATAGCTCAGATTATGCTTGAAAGGTTTTTAATTTTATGATTACTTATTCCAGGTAAATTAGTCTAATTTATGGAAGGAGACTTGAAAAGAATAGACTTTTGCATATTTTGCGATATTCGTCTTGTCTTAGAAAAATAAATTTCTCAATTAGATTGTATATTTTCTATATTTATTTATTTTACATGAAATTAAGTTAAATTAAACATCTATAAGATGAACCAATACACTTCTGATTGCAATGTATTTGACACAATTTAATTACAGAGCGTGTAATCGTAGATACTAAACAATTATTAAAACCAAAGAAGAATAGAAGTTTTAAAAGTTAACAGCTTGGAATAATGCTTTCCAGAGACAAAAAACTGGAAGATTTAGCCAAATAAAATGTGCGCACGGAATGACTATTATATTATAAACTGGAAGATGTATATTATTATATTATAAAACTGGAAGATGTAGCCAAATAAAATATGCGCACGGAATAACAATTAATATATTACAAACCAGTCTGTGTACTGTTTGTAGAATATATTGAAATAAACATTTACAAATGATTCAAAGTGATCACGTCATAAATGTTAACAGGTATATCTTTAAATGTATACCGACCGACAGCATTTAAATGGTCGAACAATCCAAGACTCAATACTGAGTAACTTAGTAATATTTTTCAAGTAAAAATGGATTTTAAGACGCGCTTATAATAAAATAATAATAAAACTTTGAATCAATATAAACACAGCACTTGTGCACAACACTTGAAACTATACTGCTGCCTGTGAACTAGTTTTTTGAAGATTTTTGAAAAGGGAGTGTCGCTTCACAATGTATATATATTTTTTTTTTTTACATCTGAAGGGTAAAACCAAATTTCTAACCTTTAACCCATCTTTTAGGGACGAGAATTTTTGAATAGAACATTTTTTGTCAAATATAGTGTAGGTGGTCAGCTGAACAAGGAAGATTTTCTGCCTGTCTGCTGGTGTCTATAAATAAAATGGACAGGCCCTTTAAGTTTCTATTGGAAATGTGAATGAATATAGATTTATTTACAGAAGGGTAAACTTGCCTCTGCGAGACAAAAAAAATCGTAGTATACTTCCCATTTTCTTAGTCATAACCAAACAGAGTTGTAAAAGTACCCCAATAAATTTAAAGAGAGATCCCTTGCCAGAGAAATGTAGGGTTTCTGTGTGTTTTCTTTATTTTGTGATCCACAGTATGTTTTACAGAAACCAGCCGCTTAAAAATTTAAATTTGTTTCAAACGTCTCATTATATTTTGTTACAGCTTATTCATTTGAGGTCTGAGCACTCAGAAGTGGTCTCTCTATTAAGCCATAACCCCTGTAAGATCATATGTAGTATATCTTTACAGATACATGTATTATTGTAGTTAAAAATAAGTTTTATTCCCATCATTTCCATTGTGTGTAGCTGTTTAAATCCTGTGCAGGGCTACGGGCCACGTCACATTCCTCGTGCTTAACACGCATGCGCGTCGAACGAGACAACCTTCCATATACTAGCCTTGAGTTAGGCTGATCAAAATGTGTCTAAATAAAACCTATAGTAGAGTCAGGGTAGGGAAATTTATATCAGATAGGTTTGCCATTAGAAGCGGCTTGAAGCAAGGAGATGGACTATCGCCTTTACTTTTTAATTTCGCTTTTGAATATGCCATTAGGAAAGTTCAGGGAAACAACATAGGCCTAGAATTAAATGGTAGTCACTTGATTTTAGCTTATGCAGATGACGTTTGCTTATTGGGCGACAACGTAAACACAATCGAGAGAAATGTAGAAAGTCTTTTCGATGTCTGCAGGAATGTCGGATTAGAAATTAATACAGAAAAAACTAAATATATGGTCATGGAACGACAAAATAATGCACCACAAAATATTAGAATAGCCGGTAAATCGTTTGAACAAGTGGAGGAATTCAAATATCTGGGAACAGTAATTACAGACACAAATAATATTAAGGCAGAAGTTAAGTGTAGACTCAAATCAGGAAATGCTTGTTTTTATGCAGTTCAGAAACTCTTATCGTCTCGTCTTCTGTCCAGAAATCTAAAAATTAAGATTTATAAGACTATTATCCTGCCTGTTGTATTATATGGATGTGAGACATGGCCGCTAACTGATCAGGAAGAACGTAGTCTGAGAGTGTTTGAAAATAGGGTGCTTTGAAAAATATTTGGGCCCAAGAGGGATGACAATGGGGACTGGAGAAATTGCATAACGATGAGCTTCAGGACCTGTACACTTCACCAGATATAGTAAAGGTAATTAAATCGCGAAGGATGAAATGGGCTGGGCATGCTGCATGCATGGGAGAGGAAAGACATCTCAAAAGTATTGACTGGGAGACCCGAAGGGAAAAGACCACGTGGAAGACCTAGACATAGGTGGGAGGACAATCTTAGAACGGATTTATGGGAAGCAGGATTTGTGGGGGATGATTGGATGGAGTTAGCACAGAATAGGGTTGAATGGCGGACTCAGGTAAGCGCAGCAATGAACCTTCGGGTTCCATAAAATAATAATATTCCTTTAAGATAGCTTGCTTAGGAATTGTCTATTGCCATTGAGTAAGTAAGTAAGTATCTGTCCTATGTGTGTCAAATATTACATAATGTGAGGAAAATATACAAAATTTACTTAAAATAAAAAAATCTAACTCAATCTATGGGAAAACCAATGGACATACAACAAAAAGTCATAAGACTAAATCTTGCAGATCTCTCAAAATCCGTTACTGCTGCTGCAATCTGTTTTTTGATACAACTTACTGTTTAGCTACTATAAGCCCCCCAAAAGGTCTACACAGGCCTTCAAGTTGCGTCCGCCATGATACATTTTCAGACAGCAAATATGAAAACTAGATGTGATACCAAAAAAATAGTGACTTTCTGAAATCAGGAGACATATTTAGTTAAAATCGCTTACTAAATGCTTTGCCGCAAAATGATGCAGGGTATGTTATAAGTTGGAAAAATTAGAAGCTATAGCTTCTTAAAGCATAGTAATATAATGCGCGAATACATATTATGTTTACTAGTACAATTCCATCTAGTAGAATCACACAGAATCAATCTTCCTTGCTGGAGATGAATGTTGAAGAAGCTTGTCTGACCCATGTTAAGACCTTTTGTTCAATTTCCAACTGATGCTATTGTACCAAGCCACCTCCCACCGTGGCAACATGCAAAATAAGGGTATGATTTCCAGATTAATATTTATTATGATTTCACATGCAATTACGAATAACGTAATTAAGTGAGGGATTAATTTGGGACAAGCCTATGAAACACATTGTGACATTCAACAAAATCAATAAAATGTAACTCTTGTCCTTTCCAGAACTAGGTAAGCAGAAAAATTGTTCCAGAGGGCTAGAAAGCTATCTCACTTCTGAGGCTCCTCCTAAGAAATCTCATTGCGTTACACTGTCTTTAGGCAAAAATAGCCTTCAAACTTTCCTTTCACCATGTTACTGTATAAAATATACATAATATATTAAAATCACAAATAACTAAGCCATGCTTCTTAAAATAAGGAATTTATCAAGTCTCTACTTATTTTATAATGAGAATAATTCTCTTAAATGCAAGTTAACAGGAATGTTAAAAGCTTCCTTTTTAAGTAAAGAATTTCTACTAGAACAATTATTCAAATTGTCACATTTTGTCGAACACTTTAATCCTGCTTTTGTAAAGCTGTAAGTTTTCATTGTGCAGTTGTGTATGAAAATATCTAAACCAAGCTTGGCAAGCAATGCACTGGCAGTGCGAAGTGCTCTACCCCTACACTCACCCCATCCCTATTCCTTCCACCTGAGAAGTAGGCAGACTCGTGATGCATGCCACAGTGGCGGTATTGGATGAGATATCTTTTAAGTAATGAAATGAATATTTCTTGAACTGCTGAAGAGTTAGTTAGGAAGGCATAAAGACAGGTAATGGGACAACTAAGGACCATCAGGAAAGACGCAGTGGTAACGTTGAAGCACAGTTCTAACTTTAGCAGCCAAGCATTCACCTCACAAAAACGGGTATATACAATTAACATTATTTATTAACTAGTTGTTACACAGTTCCCTTATGTTACTAGTGGCTTTTAAGTGTTTTCTACACTGTATTCTCAAAATAAACTTCACAATTTAGCTAAATAGTATATTGAAATTATTTACAACGTACATTGTCATATATTGGCATATTATTGATGGCACTTTCTTGATTTATGGTTGGCATCTTTTTTAGTCTCTTGGCAGATATTAGCTTTTCAATGTCTGGCTGCAAACTAGATGAACTTAAACATAGAACACATCGTAGATGTTCATCTGAAATGTGACTGCACACTAAGCTCTTGTTCAAGGTCAATATGATGAACAGTTGTTCACATTGATAAGTAGTACCAAACATGGCCAGTAATTTACTTGCAAAAAGGTGCAGCTTGGGAAATGTTTTCGTCAGTGAAGTGTGTCAATCCAAACCAAGTTTTCCTGAACTCTGCAGTGGTGTGCTGCTTTGAAGATCAATTAATTCCAATTTCAGTTCGTCATGGGCTACCAAACAATCATATGTAAATGGATTTTTGAAAAGCCTGCAGTCATTGTCTAACACTTGCACGTCTACAAATTTATCTGAGAATGCTTCTGATAACTCCTGCAATAGAGCAATGTATTTTTGTTTCATATCAAGCAATTCATCTTTCATAACCAATTTTAAGGATGGGAAATGGTGCAATTTATTCTCTTCTATTTGGGTCTGCCACATATTTAATAAAATTTCTGCATGAATGCTTTTATGCAGTTTCAACTCTTCTAAAGCTTTCTCACGTGCTTCACCTAACAATTTGTCTTCGCCATACGTTCCAGCATGACCCACGTTGAAATGCCTCCTTAGGGTAAAGCTTGTAATATAGCCAATAACAAAGGACATATCAGACACTGTGCTTTATCATCTTGAAGAACAAAGAAATACTTGTCCTCCCAGTCCCGATACTCATCGTTCACTTATGATGCACACAAGACAGCAATGAACTCGATTACTGCCATGCGACTAGTCCCTGAGTCAACCGGTTTAGTTGTCGCTACCATGCTGCTGGTATAGAGTAGTGGGGACAAGAGGGAGGGTAACTTTGCGCCTTCAGTGCCTTTCGTCCCGACACTGATCTAAACGGTCAGACCAGTAAATAATTCTAATGGAAAAAGTTCACGTCTAAACTTGTTAAGAAAATATACACTTAAAAAGGTGTTCAAAACCAAAGATAGATTCCAACTTAAACATTCATTACACACAGTGTGCATTTTTCTTTTCCAATTTACAATTGCTATGAGGTAAGTTACAACTGATAAGCGACAGACTGAATTTTCAACTGGCATTCATACTGGAAGAAAATCACAACAAATTCACTAAGAACATTGTTGATATTACTAATTTTATATGTAAATATAAATTGAACCAATAGTGAATGAAGTGTTATGATATTACACAATTATAATATACTGTATTTGGGTCATTCTACAGGAATTACGCTTTTTTTGTCCTCTCTTAATACTCTGTAAATAACATTGTTATTTCTATATTTTTATTTATCCATGTTTAACTATGGGACCCATTGTTATAAACTAAGTAATCAATGTCAAACTTATGGAAACTTTTCATAGTGAATTTCAGCCCTTTTAAGTAAAAAATCACTCTCCTGGGCTGTCCCCGCTCCAGGTTTACAGTACTCTATTGACTATAGAAACAATGTGTGGCATGATTATTTTAATTCACTTTGTGACATTGTTCTTTATTGTATTGGGGACTAGTTTACGTGTATGTTTCAAATTTTTGAAGTTTGAATAAGTTTGTACTCTGTTCAAAAGTTCAGTCCCCAGCTTCTGAACTCACTCTCCTGGTGCTATAAGAAAAATTTGAGGAAAAAAGAGGGAAGAAAGCTTTTTGCTTCTCAATGTGGCAACGCTGTTCCAGACCAGTGAAGAAAATACATTTTTGTTGTGATTCCTGGTGCAACTGAGAAAAATACATCTTCACTTTTAAGTAAATATGTTTATTGCCAGTCACTCTCCTGGTTGTAGTATTGTTTTAAATTTAAGAGTAAAAAAACTGAAAATAGAGCAATTAAATGCTTTTGGTGATTCAAAAAGTCTCCCTAAAAGCCTAACATCAAGCTGTGTCTGTACTTCCTGCACATGGCAAAAGGAATAAAAATCCTCACTCTCCTGGCTAAGAAAATTAATCACTCTCCTGGCTAACTTTTTCCAGGAAAGTGATATGGTAGCCAGTAGAGTGATTCGACATTAGTCCTGTAAGATTCTTGTGCACTTTCTTTATTTTTACTTCTTGGCTTAAATAATTCTTTTTCCCTAATAAATGTATAACAGTTCCTAACATTTTTAAACATATTCCATCAATACTTTGGAAAATTGTGAGGACAATTTGTAATTATTTTTTCAACAAAAACTAGGCCTATGTTGTTTTGTGAGTTACATCTCAACTCCCATTCTGACCTAGGTCCTAGATAGTTTTGAAACCATATATACTGAAAAATTAAATTTGGGGAGGTGTGATTCCACCGATATAATAGCATCAGTAAGTAAAATCACTCTCCTGGAACTTAAAATCAATTTTGGTTGACAGTAACCCCAAATTTAAGTGAAGTGTATGCATTGTATGCTGAAAGTTTCTTCTTTGGATAGAATAATAACCAGGATTTTTTTCTGATTTTTTAAACCAAATTTAAATTTTGTGTTCTCATCTTTAAAAAGCAGACATTTCTGTAGAATGACCCATTTACTTGACTCTAATGCACACCCTTTTTGTTCAATTGTAGCATTCAAGACCAGGGTGCACATCAGATTCAAGTGCAAATCAGTTTCGTAGTTCTTCGGCAAGTTTGATCAATTATGTAACATTGTAATGCTGTAATTCTCAGCTTTGTTACATTTATTGTTGCCCTATTACTGATATGCACAAACACGGTTACAGTTAACATGTTATTTTGACACTCAAGTTTAACACCAAACTTGTTCATAGGCAGCAGCCAGCGAAGTTCAATGCGGAGATATCTATTCTCCTGTACTCCCCTCCACTATCAACCCTAAACTGTTATACCGACTTTTACTCATCGGCATTCACAAATCCATAAGTTAAATATCAAATAAAATACCTTACCACTGATGGGCATTGCATTTGCTAACAAACTCTTTTTTTGTTAAACAAGTTTCAAATCTCAAGTTGCATTAGATTAGAGTAAATACGGTATATACAGTATGTGCTTTTCTATAATATTCCCCACCAGTGTGATATGAATAATGAGACGGTATTTAAATCACCAAAGGCATCCAGCTTCTTCAGACCATAGCGAACTTTTAAGGACAAAACATAAGCTTCAAGGTAAAAGGGGACCTAACCTAACCTAACCCAGTGAAATAGCTGCTAGCAGGTTAGCGAGCATTCACACCGAAGTGGGATGCCACTTGCAATGTGCTACTTGGATGACGCTGCACATTACTCATTTAAAAAGCTAAATAAACAAGTTGAGGTCTTCACACCAAAGTAACATGGCAATAGTGCAGCTTGCAGAGTGCGACATTCATTTCTTGAGATAGATCTGGACTTATTTCATGCGACGCTACTTGGGATGACGCATGTGTACAGTTGCCTTTTCAGTTGTTTTCTAATTGTTAAGAAAATTCAACACATTCGCTTGTGTAGCGGTAGATTATGGCAAAGATGTCATGAAAACTGCTAGAAAGAGAGCTATTTAACATACAATTTGTACATGCGTAGATTATACGATATGGCAATTGAAACTAGTAAGCAAAAAGCCTGGATTAAAATTGCTGAAACTATATCCTCTTTAGGTAAATTACATTATTTTAAATAGGTTTCTCAATTATTCAAGTGAAAATACTTCGGTACGAATGCAAAACTGTGAACCATGCAACTCGATGTGCAGCCTACATCCAGGCAGTGCGATTTGCATGCTATGCTACTTCGGTGTGAATGCTCACTAAGAGACTGGATTTCTAATTTAAAAATTAGAGGTTTGATCTCAGCCAAAGTCAATGTTATTTACGGATACATGTCAATATTGTGCGTAATTCAGAAAAATAAATCCGTGAATATTTTTATGAAGGTTTTAAAGGAAAATCAATCTTAATTATATCAGAAGTACATAGTAAGTGTATTTCCATACACCATATGCATACCGGTACCATAGCGCTTGGAAGGTGAAAGTGAGATCACTAGTGGAGCTTCTATGGTCCGGCCGCAGCGTGGTGTTAGCATCACTAGTTGTTGTCAAAATATATGCATCAAATAGCAGAATACGGGAGAGAAACATCAGACAGAAGTTCAGTTTCTAGGCCTAACGATTTTATTTGAAAAAATTAAAAGTTGCAAAAATTGAAGGAATGTATGGGAGCCATATTTAATGAAAAGCCATACGAAATTCACACAAAAAAGCATCCACTTTATTCTAAAACATCACACATGAAACAAGTTGCACTCCACAATCTATTAACAAACATAAAATAACTGGAAGTGTAATTGTTCAAAATTTCAGACGTGCCTGAATGTTAGCGAACAAAGTCAAATTGCTAATGAAATGCGATCCAATACCCATGTGAGAAGCATTATCTGCTTTTTTAGCCTACATTTCATCAAAAATTCGAATATTTTCTTCTCGACACCACACGAACCGTAAGAAATTTGAAACATATTTCACTACCTAGAGAACACAATAAAAATATCACGAAAAAAAATGGCGGCTATACAGCTGACGCTGAAAAATCCGCATGAAGTCAAAATGACCAATGAGAAGCAAACACAATGGCTGACGATTGGTGTCCAAATGACCAATGAGAAGCAACTATAACGACTGACGATTGATCCCATAGAGCAAAGAGTACAAGAATTCTGACATAGAGATTACACGATCGGACACAAACAAAGCTTGTGTTTGGCAAAGTGTGGTTGGCGAGCCAAATACGAACGTACTAAGCGTTAAACCAAAACGTGTTAAGAAACATTTAAACATGTAATTATTAAGATTGGGACCGGGACTTCAAAAAACCGACGTACTATGCGGGAAAACGTAGTAATGAGGAACGTGCTAACGAGGTTCCACTGTATTTATAGACAGGTATACTAACAATAATAAATTTATACATTTTTGATGTCTTGTCATTAGTAAAAAAAAACATAGAAAACTATCAGACACGAAGTCAAGTACATACATATCAGGCTAGAAATCATAATAAACTTGATCTAATTAGGTGTAGGCTAAACAAAACAAAAGGATACCATAACAATATTGGGATAACATTATATAACAAATTACCAGATAAACTTCAAGAAATGTCCCCAAATTTATTTACAGAAAAACTATATTCCTGGCTTCAAAAAAAGCCTTTTTATAATATTCAAGAATACCTAGAATCAGACATACAAATAGAATAGAACAACTTAGTGCAAATAATTATATGATGTAAAAAGGTAAGAAATTAGTGTAATCTATAAGTATACTTTGTTCATTTAGTGTCACTTAGGTTATAGTATTAGTATAACAACTGACTCATATAATTATATGTTTATAAGATTGTAAATAATTGTAGATTGAATTAGCATAGCTTAGGTTGTTGTTTATAAGTATTAATGTAAGTATTAATGTTGTTGATAAGTATTAATGTAAATAGCTTACATGACCGATTGCAGTTTGTACTGCCTAAAGGTCTAACAAATAAATATGCAATATGAATATATATATATATATATATATATACACAGTAAAACCTGTCTTAAAGACCACCCCTCTTTAGCGACCACCTCCTTTAAAGACCATTTTTTCTAGGAACGGACAGTAAAACCCATAAAGCCAATGTTATTTGTACCCCTATTAAACGACCACCCCTCTCCCCAACCAACGACCAGAGTTTAATTTTCGTTAAACTCCTCTATAACGACCAAAATCGTAAAAAAAAAATTTACTCAAATGATAGGCATTAATCAGCATTTGAACAGAAATACTGATGTGGGCACTGCAATTTTCAATACACTGCTTTTGGCAGTTTTCTTTTTGCGTTCTGGGAAAATCCTTATAGTAGACAGCCCACAAGTACCGTACAGCACACGGCGTGAAAAGGACACATTCCAATCTCCTACCTCTGACCTGCTTGTTTCAATACATTTAAGAATTCATGCCTTTATTATCTACATGATCGCAGTGACTCGGGGGGGGGGGGGGTTTCTGAAATTCTCGATTCTAAGAAACGTGCTGGACGAGTCCCTTTCATTGTCCACCAAGCAAAATGTACTGTAGGGAAAATAGACTTGTCTTTCTTTTCCTGGAAAACATTACCCCGGTATACTGTAAATTGAGGCTCGGTGTTCTTGACCTGCATAGATTCTTACCTTGTACCTCAGCCACAGACCGCATCCCTGCTAGACGGGCGCTCAATGTATGTGCATGGTGCAAAGCAAATTTCCCATTCTATCAACACTAGGCACTTCTGTTTCACATTTATTGAATAGTAAAGTTTAAAACAAGCTGTTCGTGCACGGGGAAGTTATCATGCAACTGTATACTGTGACTACAGTGTTGTGTTGAGCCGACTGCCCGCATGCCTCGCTCAAGACCTTGTTGTGCTGCATATTTTAAATACATTACCTAAGACACCTACTGTATTGTACCGTGTTTATTCTATTGTATTTCCACTTTCAAGACATAAAAATGCATTCCCCCTATTAAGAGACCACCCCTCTTAAAGACCACTTAATTTGCCTAGCTATTTATCAAAACCTCAAAAAAGTTAGAAAATTGCCCAAGAACTGAAAGCACATTAATAGGGTTCAACACGTCTGTAGAGACACTCATGGTGACTTCCTTCTATTAACTGACAGACACACAGATCACAATTCATCACTAGGGTCGTTGTTTATACTGCTATAGCACGAAGAAGGAAGCCCGTGTTTGATAAGCTGGTGAATGAGTGACGTAAGTTGCAGTATGCACTACAAAGATCCAGGAAAACCAACTAGGTCGCTTCCAAATTTCAAGCTTCAATTTAATGGTCTCACAGTTCAAACTGGCAGCTAATTTTTTGTGTACTATTCCATTTTGGGATGACCTACATGTGTACAAAATTTGAGGGTGGGTTTCGACATGAAGGTTCGTACCATTCCCTTCTAAGATATATGACGTAATTAAATTATGTATTCTGGTTCGTAGTTTTTCTACAAAAATGAAAGTTTCATGTTAGGCCTATATCTGACCTATTATTGGGACTATATCTTATCTATTATTAGGCCTTTAGACAATCTCTTCAAGTGAGAATATGAGAGGAAAAGGGAGCAAAATGTGTTTGATCCTTTAGGGGATATAATTTTCAGTAACAAACTTTCCAGTATGAGCTCATTTGAGTACTGTACCTCATTTCCTTGGCGTTTGGCATGTTGCATTTTTTAATCATAAACTTAAACTCCGTGGTGCTAAGTCCCTGGAGGGACTTGGCCTACCACCTGACCGCTGCGTCATCTACCACAGGTAGATGGCAGAATTGGGGGGCATGTGGTCAGCATGCCGACACCCACGGCCGTTAATGGTGTTTTTTATGACCGGAGCCGCTACTTCTCTATCAAGTGGCTCCTCAGTTTGTATCACAAGGCTGAGTGCACCCCTGCCAGACCTCCCTACCTCAGGAGGTACCGGGGATCGAACCCGAGCCGACGGATCTGTAGTCTTTTAATCATAACATCTACGATTATTTTCTGTTTTTTACTTAAATGCTTCATCCGTTTTTCATCAAATTCACATTTTCCCTGGCTAGCTTCTCTAATACAAGAACTTTTGCTTTCTCGCACTGCAATTTATCTTTCTCCCCGTGTCAAATTACGATTTAAATTTTAAATTTTTCTCTTTAGTGACAAAATGCAATTCTTTTCTTGTAGTTTATTTTCGTGGTACGAGCTTAACTGTGGTTGGGGAGGACTCACTGTTGCTGTTAACAGTTGAGCCTGTTAAGCTGCTGTTGGAATTAGCACTTTTTATTGCCATTTCTCTAGTTTTGGGCAATTTTCTAACTTTTTTGAGGTTTTGATAAATAGCTAGGCAAATTAGGAAATAAGTTTGGAACCGCATTGGGCTTTAAATTCCATCTTAGTCTTTGTATTTCAACTTTCTTTTCGTTCACAACAAATGAATCAACCTTAACAAGTAAATCGTCTGAAACATAAGATTTGTGATTAAGAAGTCTATCCTTTCTGGGGATTTCCCTCACCCATTTTTAATTTTTTTCATCCTTCGGGGCCTTCCATTTTTGTATGAATATTTGCCATATCAGTTTCTACAGCCTGGCATACAACAGGACTGCATTATAACTGATTTTGACTTGCGCACCAGTTATTATGTCCGTAATAATTAACAAACAATGGGGGTACGTCGTAGCGTAGTGGTTGAGGCGCTGCGCTACAAACCGGAAGATCGCGGGTTCGATTCCCGATGAGGTTGTTGAGATTTTTCAATTGGCCTAATCCTTCTGGTGGCACTATGGCCCTGGGGTCGACTCAGCCTCTAACAGAAATGAGTACCAGGAGCAATCCTGGGGGTGAAGGCAGCCGGTGCGTAAGGCTGACAACCTTACCACCTTCATGTGCCGAATGTCCAAAATCTGGGAGCCTCAACCTCCTGGAACCCTCTGGGCCTCCATGGCCTGTATAGGGATCTCTTTACCTCTAATTAACAAACAATGCCTACATTCAGATATAAAGACTACTCACATTGTAACAAACACAATTCAAAATTTAAAACACTGCAGAAAAACGTAACAAGACTGAACTCACAACAACAAGTGACCGTCACGCCAAAGTTTCCTTATTTTCCCGCAGTCCCATTCACGGCAGTACCTTTAACACATAGCGCCCCACAAGTGATCCCACTTTCTCCTTCCAAGCGTTATGCCGGTACATTACTCGAGAATGAGAGGATTTTACATATTCTTTAAATATTATGGGTGATTTGCCACTTTAGTTGTTTCTAGAGCTGTTGCTCTCATCCTCAGCTTTAAACTAGATCTTGAAACAGCCCTTGAAATATGCTTGATTTTTTTCTCTTTAAACAATATGCTGTGACTTCACTGTGATATTCCGAATACCAGCTAAGTATCGTGATATATTTTATTCTATTAATCCCGGTTATGACATAAAATTTTTCAAGCTGATTCTTACTTGTGTTATTTTATTCTGTTATGTCACTAGGAATAAGAGTAGAATCGGGCAGATCCGAGTCCCCTTTACACTCCATACTCGCCTGCAGGCTTCTTCCCCGCCTGACCACTTCCCCCATCACGCCGGCCGCTACTCAATGCCGGTAATGCAGCTCACTGTGTTATACGCATGCAAATTATATTCAATGCAATTGCAATCACCAGAACGGCCAATTTTAATTCACAATTAAAATACCCTTGCACCAAAATGGCTCTTTTCAGAGCCAACATAATATTTCACATTTAAAAAGATTTTCAGTTGCACCAACAACAACATAATCGGCACCACATAATCTTTGGCGAACAATTATAAAAAAAAACAAGTTATATTTTAAAATAAAAAAGACCCTTGCACCAAGCATTATATTTCACTGTTATTAAAAGCGATTATAAAAAAGCAAAATAATATTTTAAAATAAAAAAAATACCCTTGCACCAAGCATAATATTTCACAGAATTATAACGACACTTGCAACAAGATAGGCTATTTCACAATAAAAAAAGACCCTTGCACCAAACATAATATTTCACAATTAATTGCACCATCTATCTATATTAATAAAAATGAATTTACACAAGGGTTGTTGCCGCATCACTTGAGAACGGCTCGACCGATTTGGCTGATTTTTGTTTTGTTGTGATCGTAATTGTCTGGAGAAGGTTTGTATGAAAGAAAATTTTTGGAAAATCCACGGGAAAAGTCGGAAATGTGATGAAATGAGGCAAAGTTAGACAAAGTTAGAGAGTTCTGATGTCAATTGTTTACATAAAAAAAAAGATTAAAAAAATTGAAGTGTGACAAAAGAAGTGTGATATTCACAGTTTGAGAGTTCCACTTTCACATGTTTTCATAACAAAACAAACAAAAACAAAAGCGAGTCTTGCAACCAAACCAAGTCGAAAGTGTGTTATCCATTGATTTTGAGAATGCAAGTCCGTGTAAACAAATGCACGTGATTTGAACCCCACCACACATCATGCTACAAGACAATATAGTGCGGTATTAGATTTTATTTTTATAACAGTAAAAGCTCATAAAATGTGACGAAAATTTTTAAGATAACAGTATCAACTTATTGCAGATGTTTCAATGTATTGCGAAACGTGGCATTCGTGATATAACCCTCCAGTTTGCGAGAGTCATTGTTGTGAATAATGTAAACATACAAATTTCAGTGAACAGCGAAACGTGGTGGTTATAATTTATAACCCAGTCTGTGAGAAGCATTAAACATAATGACTGAAATTCAACCAGGCCCAAGTGGCATAATTAAAAATGAGAGGTAAATCTTTGCGAAGTGGACAGAAGGAAATTATATTGAATGTGTTTAATGGGTTAAAAAAAAAAAAAATATCCAGCATTTGCAATTGAGGACGTTGTAAAATTGACATCTGAATTCACCGGTATATGTACCAGAAGTATCTGGAAAGTGCGTAGTGAATACAGAGACTCTGTTGTAGTGAAAACTCCCCCAAGAAAGGCTGAAAAGCTGCATAGTGTTTTAGATAACATTGATGACTTTGTGAAAAGTGCTATTCGAGCAAAAGTTCATCAATTCTTTTTTGATAACATACCTCCAACTGTGGATAAACTTCTTTGTGCTGACAATGAGGACTCCGACCTACCTAATTTTAAAAGAACAACAATTTATAAGTTATTGTTGGTTATTGGAATGAAATATGTGAAAAGAAGTGAGGTTAATGTTATAGTAGATCGTGATGATATTGTACTTTGGAGAAGACGATATCTTAGAGCTGTACGGCAATACCGAGCAGAGGGTCGAAAGTTTTATTACTTAGGCGAGACATGGGTAAATGCAGGACACACCACCCCTAAAATTTGGCATGACACTACTGTTGAATCAAAGGAAAAAGCTTTTAGGGCAGGATTAAGTCAAGGTTTAAAAATCCTATGGGTAAGGGGAAACTCCTAATAGTTACGCATATAGGTAGTGAAACAGACTTCGTAGATGGGGGTTTGCTCATTTTTGAGTCAAAGAAAACAGGTGAGTACCACGAAGACATGAATGGAGAGGTATTCCGTAACTGGTTTGCTAATGTTTTGCCGAAACTTGAACCCAACAGTTTAATAGTTATGGACAATGCATCATACCACAGTGTGAAACTCTATCGGCGTCCAAATACTTCTTGGCGTAAACAAGATATTGTGGAATGCCTACAAGAAAAGAATGTAACATTTAATTATAAAAGTGTTAAGACAGAGTTAGTGATCTTAGCACAGGAATTCGCGGACAAAGATGAAAATAAATATGTGGTTGATGATATGGCAAATAAAGCGGGCCATCAAGTACTGAGGTTGCCCCCTTATCATAGCAATTTGAATCCAATTGAACTGGTATGGAGTTTTATCAAATGGTTTGTGGCCAGAAATAACAAAACTTTTAAATTATGCGATGTTAGGAAACGGTTTGACAGAGCAGTATTGATGGTGACGCCAGAAATGTGGCAAAAGGAAATCAAGCATGTAGTGGCTATATCTAGCGTTTTCTGAGGAAATAGTTTAAGTGTGATAAGTCGTTCTTCCTCATTTCAAGTTCTATGTAGGCCTACAAATAGAAAGTCCTTCATAAGTTAATTTCAATTTACAAAATAAAAACCCGGGCGACGCCGGGCCTTTTAAGCTAGTACATAATATATGACAATTTTTAAAAACGCCGTATTAACATAAAACATGGCTTAATTGATGCAGAAAAATTCCCTTGCACCAACACTACTCTTTTCAAAACTAACAAGATGTATAAGAATTATAAAAACTGATTCTTTCGTTAACACTCATGAACACTACAATAACTCAAATATACAAAATATTCCTTCACTGCTCAACAATCGCTCGTAGCATAATGCGTTAAGACTCCTAGCTATCTAGGGGTCCAGAGTTCGAATCCCGGTCGATCCTAAATTTACGGTTAGGAATAGGTCTCGAATAGTAGGTAGGGTGAAGAGGAGGTGAGAGGAAGAGAGGAAGGAGACGGGAAAGGAAGAGAATAAAGGAGAAATAAATTATTTTTCTGTTTCACCAGTTGCTTACTAGATCTTGCTACCGTCGCTACTCTGCTAGTAGTTCAAATGCGCCACTAGATGTCTCTCCACTGTTTTAAGAATCTCCCCACCCAAAACCCCCTACTTTCCATGCAGGTCCCGTTAGGGAGTGGAGTGGGGAACTCGGGTGCACCCAATTCTACCTTTTTCCCTTTCACTATTCGTAGTTGTATTAGTACATTTTTCTTGCAATGCTGTATTTTGATTTGGGTAGTTCACTTTTTTTGATAATTTTCTACAATGTTACTCAGTTTGTTCAATGTTTATAGTAAATTATCTATAGCACGTGGTGGTACATTTGCATTTTTTAACCTGTTTATGCAATGAGAAGTTTGTAATATTAATGCTTGTGTTTCTAAGATCTCTGCTACAATACGTTCCCAGTAGTATCTCTGCCACCCCAGAGAATTATCGAATTAGATCTTGTGCCAGTGTCGACAGTACTGGGCCACTGTCTGGGTAATGCAGCCTGATGTGTCTGCGATGTTCACTGCATCTTTCCCCTACAGTGAGGCTGATCTGCCTGATGTAAACATCTCCCCATTCGCAGAGGATTTGGTGGACGCCTGGTGTGTGCAGGCCCAATGAATCCTTCATGAGGTATACAAATTTCAAAAGTTGCTGTACATTAACTCATTGTGATTAGAGATTTATTAATGATTGTCAATAGAGCATATTTAAAGAAAAATTACAACAAAAAATTAGTTTATTAATAAACGTGATTTTATTAATTAGGCGGATGCACAAACAAGAGAAGTTACGAGTTACAAAAACTTTTGATTAACATAGAAACGTAAAAAATACAATTAAACACTAGATAAGAACAGGTGAATGTAGGATGTAACAGAACGGAGTGGGCTAAGTTAAAGCACTTTGTGATACTATACTCTACAATTCTCCAGCCTCATAAGCATTTCTGTATGACTTATCATCCTTCCTTTCGGGGTCAAGCCGGATCATGTCATCAATACGCAAGATAGTGATGGCTGCTTCTGTTGCAAACTTGAGTGATTTGATCTTTGAGATTGCAGGCTCTAGCACTCCAGCCTTGCAGTTATCCCGTACTGTTCCTTCATACAAGTCCAATCCAACCCTGAAATACATCATCAAAAATGCAAAATTTGAACAAAGGCCACTTTTATCAACAAACAACTAATACTAACACACATACTTCATTCAAAATTGTTTACCTTTGAACATGTTTCAAGAACTAAATAGTTTTCATCACCTGATCTCAACTGATCTCGAGTCAACGAGAATGATTAAGTTCTTGAAACACGGCCGAAGATAAAGCAACTTTGTAGTAAAGTATGTGTGTTAACCCATTGGATTACCTGGTTGTTGTTGAGAGGAATTTCTTAGTATGACCTTCTCTTACCCAGCCAACTTTGAGATGATATTCATGCAACAACCTATACTTACCCAGCCATCGCTGAGACGGATATTTCCTTTCCAAGTTATGTTCATGAATACAAATTCCCTTTAGTTGCTGTACAGAAAATGTTTTTAATTGATTTTATTTTTTGTGCTTAATTGATGTATGCTATTTCTGAGAATCTGACATTCACTCAGCTATGCAATGCAAACACGTGTGTGTTAAATAATGACTCCTATCTGTCTTTGAAATCAGTAGTGTTCTTTAGTATGAGATTACACATTATATTTGTCACTCAAAAACAGTTTTACCCAGCTTTGATTCCAACTACTTCACAAGCAGTATCATCAAACAACAGTTTCTCTTGTGAATATTATATTAATTTATGGAACAATACGACGACTGATATAAAAAAAAAGCATTTTTTAGTAATTCCTGACAAACAGTGAAGGAATATGTAGGCCTATGTCATAATTATCGACCGAGAACTGATGCTATTATCATTTTATAATTACATTTTTCACTTTTTATACATAATTCACATGGTAGTTTTCAAATTGTTGCACATTTCAGAAATTTTTTATATGCATAAAAAATGATCAGTTTTTGTGGTAATATTTAGGCCTGGTTAATTTCCCGGATGGAACTATGGAGGACTATGTAGGACTATATGATCAACAGCTTAACTAAAAATCTAATTATACAAATAGGTTATAGTAAAAAAATGTTACTTTTTTATGGACATTATTCACAGCGGATTGAGAAATTAAAAAAATATAATTCAAATATGACAAATAATGAAAGATCCTGTGACAATTATCGTCTAATTTACTTTATAATATTTAAACGGAAACATAAACACATAATCATACATAAAAGAATTGCGGGACTCTCAGTGAAGAGGCCAAGTTATAAAAAAACTTTATTTTATCACTCAAACTTCACTTTTACGTGTTAACTTACACATAACGCATTTCACAAGCGACTTGCTTGCATCCTCAGATGAGGTCCACTGCCGGGTCTGATGTTGGGCCGATAGATGTCTCTGTAGGATGGATAATTCTGGAGATAAAGTCGCTTTCCTTTAGCACGTCAAAATTTACTAAATTATTCTTATTTCTTTGGATGAAAATTTTTTCCCATATAGTCAGATCAACCAGTTTATATACAACTTTTAATAATTTTATGTCAACCTCAAACTCGTGTTCATTGGTCCAATAGTGATGGGCAACTGCAGATTTTTCCAACTGTGTGTACCTTATATTTCATAAGTGTTCCTTGTGCCTTACAGTCAAATTTCTTTTTGTCTTGCCAATATAATATGATTATTACAAATTCACATTTATGATGCATGGTATTCAATAACATTTATGTAGCCTAGTGTGTTTTGTGTAATCCCGAAACATGACCAATTTGGAAAATTATTTCGGTCCCATCAAGTTTTATTGTTTATGAATATTTTATTTGTGGAAAGTTATGGATAAAAGTACAATATGAATTTTTAATATCATTGTTAGGGTATAAAATGTATTATTTGATTATGTCCTCCTGACATCACAAACCAATGTCATCAGCACAACAATATAGTTTATGACAAAATGCGTGTTTCTTCACGGTATTTGGAGAGAAATCACAGTTCTCTCAAAATGGCTGTTCTTTAACAGACATGTCGTACTTCGGTCGCTACTCAGAAGTTGGCAAAGGCCCATACATCGTTTATACTTTTCTTTGGGGATAATTCATAAAGCGAGTGATGTATTTTAATTAACATTATTTGAAATTTGTGTCTATACTGTTTTATCACAAAGGGATGTATTAGCGCAGTCAGTACTTGGTGTTTATTTATGTCTGGCAGGCCAAGAAGGAAGGTGATCAAAGTGTTTGTTCCTACTAGAAATATTTGTTGGTTTGATGGAGTTTAGGATAGATGAGTTGGGCTATGCTGTTGATGGGGTCTCTGGCAGGCTCAGGCTCCTCCACAGTATTCAGACCCTCCTCTGGATGCAGGCCATTCATCTTCCACTCTTGCATTTATAAATCAAAGCTGATCCACAGCTGTGCAAGCTGGCAGATGAATTTGCCTCCTGCACTGATATTCTTCAGGTATGCCTCCCCTAATTTCAGCCTCTTGCACACGTGCCCGCCACGTCCAGAGAATGTGTCATTGCCACAATAACATTGCTAGGTAGAATCTTACATGTACCTGTTTAGCCAGTTATTTACTCTTTTTAACTCACTGCTCACAGAGTTATTACATTATGAAATTCTATACTTTTTCGTTACATAGAAATTTTGAGCTGGCAACCAACCGAACTTCAGATGTTTTCATGTAAAATTCCCACTTTAAATATTGTGATATCTTACTATTATTTCCTCGTAAATTTTATTCACGCCACTTTTGGGTATAAAACACAAAGTTTATCAATGGATACTCACCATTTAAAGTGTGCGTGCTCCACTTTTGTTTGGCTGGAATTGTGGTAAGCACGAAGCTTGGCCACGAGATCAGTAGCATCCTGAGCAGCGTTGACTGCAAGAGTCTTGGGAATTACCAGGAGTGAACGAGCGAATTCTGCAATTGCCAGCTGCTCCCGAGAACTCTACAAAATTACAACACATTTGATTAAATTAATCGGGAAAGCATTGTGAAGTATCAATATTATATATTAAACTTTAAAGATAAGTTTAAGATTAATACATAATACCAGCAAATATAACACATGTTTACAAGTTTGAAGTACAATGACAATATCTGCAGAAGTGCACACACAGTATAGAAGAAATATGGTGAAATATCATCACCTAACTGCCATAACCACGTATGTGCATTTTACTAGTTTTGAGAAAAACGCAATTAAAACTTTAGAGCTTACGCAAAATTACATAATTAAAAAATAAGTGAATTTTTAAATTTGAGTATGTCTTATCAGTAGAGGTGTTTGAAAATGTTTTTATTTTTTGTAAGATTTGTTGTTTTAAAATTCAAAAGGTGGTGTTTTGTGTTTTTATTTTTTTAAAGACACTAAAGATGTAGGACGTCATGCATATATGATCATTGTTATTGTTATTATTATTATTCCTAAGCCTATTATTATTGTTATTGTCATTATTATTATTATTATTGTTAATAATAATAAAAATAATAATAGGCATGTGTTCAACAGAACAAGAAAATTTCTGCTGCTTTTTCAAAAAGGTTAAAGAAACAATTTTTTAAAGTTTCGTTTTTGTTTAAATTTTCTGGTTGATCGCAAAAATGTTGTCAAGAAGTAGATGTTAGAGCAAAATAACTACAGTTAGTTAAAAAGACTGTTGGCTACCACAATGGAACAGAACAATACACGCATATAGTTGTGGAAAAACTGTTCTTTTTGTGAAACTGTTTCAACTGTTACTGCTTGTCAAACGAAACAGTTTCAAAATAACCTGCTATTCTGTTGCGGCGGAAGAAACTGTTTTGCCACCATGGTGTTATTTTTCTATTTCTTTGCTTAGACAAAGCTAGAAGAAGCAGCTACAAAAAAAATTGCTGCAGGAAGCGGTTACATAGTTACAGGAAATAATCCCATGAGGACCCAGACAATGTGCAGGCCGGGAAGCAGCTATAAAGAAACGGTGATTGCTACATGAAGCAGTTACAAAATAACAGTTCCAGGAGCAGAAGCAGTGACTACTTCCTGAAGTTGGTTGGCATGAAGCTGTTATTTTGCGAAACAGTTTTCAAATAACTGTTTTGTTATTTTTGTCCCGCGCATTTTGCGTGAGTCATGTGATACCCGTACCGATTTAAGGGGAAAATGAAAAAAATACCGAAAATAGGTTTTATTTCTCGGATTATGGCGTTTGTGGTTTTATTTACGAAATTCGCGTTATTTCGCGGCTTGCATTTGCCCGCAAATGGTACCTAACATCTTAATATATCAAGATAATGTAATCTTGACATCAAAATACATCATTTCGTTTTATCGCTAATCAACAAAAACAAACACCTCTACTTATCAGCAGTTAGAAAGGTATATATATATATACCACAATGTTCATTAAAATGTGAATACAACCCTTTCCATGGATTGGTTTTGTCACATTCGTGGTTTTTGAAAAGTTAACAAATGCAGTTTTATTTACACATAGAATAAAAGCTCAGCTGAAATTACTCTTTATTTTATGTTAAAAAATCACTTCAAATTAATACAAAATTAAAAAACCAAAAGAGGATCACATGAAATTTATAGCAATAGTGAATGGTATAACTGTTTAGATTGTAATGTCCATAAGTGCACCTGGAAATCATTCAAATTCTTCTTCCGAAGTTTCATCAATGCCTGGCTCAGGCAAAGCTTCCCGAACACTTTCATCTGTTAGCTAGCAGAAAGTAACAAAGCTCGCAGACTTTAGAAATAAACTATTATTGGCAAAATGTAAAAGCTTCTTCACTAGGAGACTACCATCTGCGTGTAGCATACTTGCCCTTTAAACATGCTGCCCTCCTCCTCAGTTTAAATGGCCGTAAATTTTTCAAAATAAAATAATTGCTGAAATACAAACTTTAGTGCACTAAACAGTGCCAATAGTGCTTCAAAGTACGACACCGCTCGCAATCTATGTTTATTGGTGTTCTCTGAAAGCTACCATGGTGGGTTTTTGTGTGCTGCTTAGAGCATTGATGCTTTTACAGACCCTTTTCCCCCTTATTGGGAATTCAAGGCCAACAGCTTATTTCTAAGAATTTTTGTTAGTTAGGTGACAGGTTACGACATTTATAGGCGCTAAATGCTTTGAATAGGGTGGTATTTAGAAGCACAACAGTATGAAAATCAAAACAAGACTGCATAGTATTGTCTGCCGTCATTGTTATAAACAAAAACTATAATAATAAAAGGACTTTAGTAGAGTAAAGAATACAAGGACAAGTATGCACTTCACTTTCTATCCATTGATAAATGACCACCCATGAAACTGACCACCCAAGGAAAACTTTCACTCAGATTATTCGCCAGGAAAACCTACGCTCTTACATAAATATATTTCTGTTCAGAGAATAAACCTATTTTCTATATAACAATTACCGTATTCACCAGACTATAAGATGGCCCTGAATATAAAACCACCCACCTATTTTGTCACCATGAATGACTCGCTACCCTGCCTCGGGATTTGAACCCAGGTCCGGTTGCATGACAGGCCCACATGCAAAGGATGAGCTGCCGTGACAGCTTATAGTTGGTAAATGTGGTATTATATTAAGGTGAAAGGATGACGGGAGGCTATTGTGAGATTTTGTTCAAATATTCATGTATAATGACAAATGAAAATGTAATTCCTTACAATGCCAACCACTGCTACAAACACCTACTACGTATACGTAAGAAAGTAAGTAAAGTACAGTAAAGGAAAGGAAAGGAACCCACATTTATCAAAGTGACAACCTTATATTTATACTCAAGTTGTAAAGGAATATATCAATTTTTAGCATTTGCATCTGCCATAAATGCTGAGCATGATAACATTTACCCTTCTCGAGGAAAATATAACAAAACCCCATTTGAAATTTCTGGGCTTTTACTCATGCTGCAAGTGTTCACCATGCCTAGCATAAAGAGGCAGGAGTAATCAATATCTATCTAAAGATCTGAAGATCAATACTGACTGCTGACAGGATCTGCTAGGCATGGGGTTTTGCACTTATATAACTTAAAATAAAATGTAATGTGTAAGTAAATATAATCAAATATAAATTTAATGGAATTAAGACATCATGAATTTAGACATCATTATTATACTATGTTCATTGCAATTGTTGTTCCGCAGTGTAAATATATTTTATACTAACCAGGGAAGTAGCAAAGTTTTCGAGATAGATAGACAGGGCTGCTTCCACAGAGCCACCACCTGCCACCACACATTTGCTCTCAAGGACTCGTTTTACCACACAAAGAGCATCATGGACAGAACGTTCCATCTCATCACAGTAGAAGTCATTTGGTCCACGTAAGATTATTGAACTTGCTGTTCGTGCTTTAGGACTGAAAAGAAAACACACTGTAACTAAGAAGCAAAAACAGTTGCATGAAACAGAAATTCAAATTTAAGTGCTGTTATGAGACTAAAACATTCTACACAGGAATAGCATACTTGATTATAAAAAGTATATCATGTTTGTAATCTTTTCGGTTTTAAATTATTTTAACAAAACTGTTACCATTCAACCATACTGCTTTATTCTCAAAATATGTTTCCTTTAAGAACCAAAGCACCTCCCAACCAAATTTGTTGATTTTCTCACAACAGCTGCAGCAACATGGGGGCGAGCACTGTCGTGTTGGATAAGTGAGTATTGTAAATCATCATGGACTAAAGATGCAGTTATGAGCAAGGGTCTGCTTTGGATGACCTAGAATATCTGCAAATTATCTTTCAACATTAAGTAAATACTAGGCAAACATTAGGTAAAACTATTAATAATGACCTAAAACATTAATATGACCTAAAAATATTAATAATGACCTGAAAATATTAATAACCAAATAGCTATTTATGTATCAAGTACGCTAAAGCTTTTGCGTACGTGGTGCATAAAATATGTTGTAGTAAAAACTCTCTAAATTATATATGAAATGAAATAAAAATACCATATGATTAATTATAACAAAAGGTGTAGTCAGTCATTTGTTGATGTCACATTCTCACAGCTGCCTAAATCACAGAATAACAATGAACCATACCATTACGAAATGTGGTATAGATGCATAATATAAGAGTTGTTTGTTGGTAAACAATTTATTTATTTATTTATCCCTGGATCATATACATGATATCGGATAGGTAACACAATTCAAGACAAATAAGTAAATCAACACACAAGTATATGTAGACATATATAGTGATACAATAACGTAAAAGATATAGAACAGTATGAGACAGATTTGGATTCAACAAATTAATTAAAAATATTGATGTACATTGAATGGCAAATAGGTCAATAGTTTTGATCTTACTGCTTACTGCTTTTTTTAAATTTCTGTGCCTCTATGTGATAAACTGTTAAGAGTTTTGGAAAGCCTGTGGCAGTTTAAATATATATTGTCTGATGTTCTTGTGTTGTGCTCATGGATATTTGAGTTTGTTTTGAAAACATTTCTATTGCTATGAACGTAGCAAACTGTCTCCAAAATATAAATACAGGGTAGTGGTAAAATTTCAAGCTCTTTGAATACGGTTCTACTGTTTGTCCTAATCGGTACTCGTTTAATGATTTTGAGTATTCGTTTTTGCAATTTAAATATTTGCTCTGATTTTGGTGCAGACCCCACCAAGGAATATGGACTAGGACTAGGCAAGGAATGCTGTAAATATTGACTTTATAAAACTGTATACAATAACACATAACGAGCACTGAAAGAAACTGAACTTCAAAAAAGAATTTACAACGGACTGTACCCTGTGAATAGCAGGTAGGAACTAGCGTCACATGCATGCGTGAGCAGAGGGGATTCACAGGTCTCAAGGACTCAGAAGTTTCATCCACTAGATTCTCACTCAAGGTTACTCGTTGCAGGGCCTGGAATGCTTTTATTTTTATAATTTTAAAATTTATTTCTTATTGTGTAGGTCTATTTTTACAGCCATTGTGAGTAACTTATATTTTTCATCAAAATTGAATATTTGTGTAAAGAAAATTATGTTATGTTAAATATTTTATCTGTGTGTTCTATTTTTAGTCATATCTTTGCAAGTAGGCCTACAGTTTAATTTTTGTATTTCTTTAAAATATTCTGTGTTAAAATTAACTTTTTCTGTTAGGCGTTTATGTTTTTTTTTTTTTTAAATTCACTTTTGTCTTAACGCAGATAGCGCTGACGTCCTTCCAAAAGGATGTGAACAGCAGTTGGTAACATGTTTATTTTTCGAAGGTTCTTCAATTACTCGCCCGAGTGCAGCGTTGCATTTTGTAACTAGAAGCTATACGCTTTAATGTTGACATTATTTCAGTCTTCATTGTTGAGAGGATAGTGGTGATATTCAGCTGTGAAGTTACGTTTCTAACAAAATGGAATATATTGAAGACCTTTGGATAGATGAGTATATATTCTATGTTTCTTCTTATTCTTTTGTTGGAAATTGTTATTAATTTAATGCCTCAAATATATCTTTTACCATAATGATTCACCAAACAAACATTTCGAACAATATTGTAGGCCCCACAGCCCACTTTTGTAACCCTTCCTTCCAGAAGGATGTCAGCGTAATGTGAGCCTAAAACTTTGTTTGTGAAATTCTTTTGAAGAATAAAACCTGGTAAAAAAATATCTGTAAGTAAATATTAATGTGAAGATGACATGAATATATCTTTCTTCGTGTCAAACTAACTGTTGTATTCTTTATATGCGGCCCTACAATATATTTAGAAACTAAGAAATATTTATAAGTGCGATAGAAATATTAATGATAATACTGTATATATTTTGTTAGGCGGCCAGTAACTCTAAATCAACTGATGGATATGCTAGAAAATGCCGAAGAAAATTATATACCTGAAACTGGTTTAGATGTAGCTCTACTACCCTACCAATTGCTCAGATGATATAACTGATAAAGATTCTGCTGACGAGGAAGTCCCACGGATTGAAAATGTCCCAGCTAGTCAACTAAATGCACTAGTCGCTACTTGTTCAAATTTACCTGGAACTTCACATTCACTGACGTGTTCGAATCCCTCCATCACACTACCCTCAACTTCTACAACTCCAAGAACTATTCAACCCTCCACACAGCAAAAAAAGAAACTAAAGTCGGTTTCAACACTACAAACTTCTAATTGGAAAAAAACAACAACTTCCCATTCCATCGTCAAAATTGGCCAATATTGTGCACAGTTAAAAGTACAGAAAGAAGCCCACTAGAGGATTTTAATGGATACCATGAGAGAGTTAAATTCACCTTAGAGAAATCTGTAAACAACTCAATTTATTATTTGGACATAAAGATTATAGTGCAACATCCTAAAATCAGGTTAGGTGTTTACAGGGAGGAAAATAAAGGTGATGGTACATACACAAAAGGTCGGCTCATCACCATATTATCAAAGACAATGTATGGAGAAATTTTGCGCAAAGGGCATTAAAGCTATGTAATAATACGGAAGACCTCGAGATTGAGAAAGAAGAAATTTTCAGATTAGCAAGAATCAATGGTTTCGATGGGAAGATGATTGAAAACATCTGGCGTAAGGTGGAAAAACGCATATATGATATGGAAGAGAGGAAAATAAACAACAATGATAATTATGTGGGGATACCTTACTACCCGCATGTAAGCGAGCAGTTCGGAAAAATTTTCCGTAAGTATGGTGTAACTCCTGCATACAAGACAAAAACAATAGGAAGGACATTTCCTCAGTATAAACGTCTGGGGAAGAGTTATGAAGCAATGGAGATGGCTGGCGTGTATTCTGTGACTTGTGGAGAATGTGACAAGGTATATATTGGGGAAACAGGGAGAGACTTTGGAACTAGAATTAAAGAGCACAAAAGGGACATCAAGAATGGAAAATTCACAACAGGTTTGAGCCAACACATCGTTTAGGAAAAACACAGAGTTGGAGAGGTTAGTGTAGTGAAAGTGGTCTTTGACAAGGTTAAAAGAAAATTGACTGAGGGGTGGAAGATTATTGAAAACCAGCAAGTATCAATGAACAGATATAAAGGAGATATAAGTGAAGAGTGGATGGGAGTAATTAAGAGACTTAGTGGGGATAAAACGAACATTATTTTTCCTCCACCATCCAAGGAGGTTGTAAGGACTGTGGAATTTGGAATCCCAAATGAATGGATCGATAGGTATGCTCGGTGTACGACGTTTATGGGAGATAGTCACCAAACAACAGGAGGCATGGAAGATTCCTCGTTTTGTGAGCAGTATGATTCTGGAGGCATCTGAGGAAGGGTCGAGGAAAGACCCGAAACGTAATGCAACATACTTTTTAACTATTCACTGTAAGTAAAATTTTATATTATTGTATTTTAAAGCCCACTAGAATTCTTTGAGTTATTTTTCGATGATGACGTGGTAAATTTGATGGTGACATATACAAATCAGTACGCCGCAAAGAGAAATAGGCTTGGAGACCGTTATAAAGAAGAGATGAAGTGTTTCATAGCCATATTATTATTGAGTGGTTATGTCGACCTGCCACGGAAATATATGTATTGGGAAAAATCACCAGATGCACGTAACATATTGATTTCCGAAGCTATGGCAAGGGATCGATTCCGATTCCGATTTATAATGTGGAACCTACATGTTTGTAACAATGATGAACTACCTTTAGGTCGATTTGCTAAAGTACGGCCAATTATAGATAAAATAAATGAGAAATGTCTAGAGTACAGTCCACATATTCAAAACCACTCTGTAGATGAGAGCATGGTACCTTACTTTGGTAAACATGGTGCAAAACAATTCATCAATGGAAAGCCAATTAGGTATGGCTATAAGTTCTGATGTGGTGGATCTAGTTTTGGGTACCTAAGCTGGTTCAAGCCGTATCAAGGAGCTGGTATATTACCTGAGAAATACGTTGAGAAAGGACTTGGATATGCTGTTGTGATGACTTACATTGACAAGCTGGAACAATTGCTGTATAGAGTGTATTTTGACAATTTCTTTACGTCAATACCTCAACTTAGGGATCTGCATGAGAGAGGAATTGAAGCCACTGGGACCAAAGAGCCAATAGAATGGGAAAGAGTGCAATATGACCAATAGTAACGAAATGAAGAAAACACCACGGGGTACATACGACTTCAGGTCTGATGACACAAGCAACGTCCTAGTCACTAGACGGAATGATAATAGTGTGGTGAATGTGGTTACCAACTTTGATAGAGTTTTACCAACTCGTCAGGTATCTTGCTATTCGCAAAAGCAAAAAAAAGTATTAGTGTCGATCAACCACAAGTCATCCAGAACTATAATACACACATGGGAGGCATTGACAGAGGTGACCAAAATATTTCTTTGTACCGTGTATCGATCAGAGGCAAGAAATGGTATTTCCCTATCGTTGCACATTGCATCGATGTTGCGGAGCAAAATGCATGGCAACTTTACCGGCAAGATGGCGGTAAATTAGACAATCTACCCTTTCGCCGAACAATAGTCAATACTATTTTGGAGTCGAATAGAAGAGTGGTTTCTTCGAGAGGACGGCCATCGGGTTCATCAAAGGCCGATTCTCGTTTCGACAAGCTGGAGCATTATGTTGCCGACCTACCACCAGACAGTGTTACAGGAAAGAAAACACAGCTCCATTGCCGACAATGTCACAAGAAAGCTACAACTCAGTGCATGAAATGTGTTGTGTCACTTCATGTAGCATGTTTTGTTGCTTATCACACAAAGCAGTGTGAATAACTGACAATACAGTACTCGAAGAAGAGTATTTAATCATTTTCAGTCATTGGTTAATTTCAATGTGCATTACGCTGATGTCCTTCTAGAAGCATGGGCATTATTTCAGGAAGTATGTAAGTTACAACAATAAATCTCATTATTATATGATTCTTTAGTTAAAATGAACTGTTTTATGCAATTTAAGAAAAGAAAACGTGTTGAAAATAATCCGCGCTATCTGGGTTAATGTAAGTCATACGCTATGTGTTCATTAAAAAAAGAGTGTAATGGAACCACAAATTATCATGCTTTATAAGTCATATTAAACCTTCTGTTTGGATTAATTTACATAGTTATGATTAAAATTATCAAATAAAAATTTACTGCTTTTATTAATGGGGGGGGGGGGGGCACTGAATTACTTTTTTGGCTCAGGAGCCAGACAACCTAGATCCGTCACTGGATTGAACCAGGGCCTACGGATCCATAGCCAGCGACACTAACCACGAGATCATGCAGGTGGTCCTCCTTTCAAGCTCCTTCACTTAAAACAGGCTTCAACCCTCCTTACCCCGCCATTCCTACTCTGGAACATTCCTTGTATGATTTGAGGAAGGCTAAAGGGGACCTCTAATGTTCCTTAAACAGCTTCCTTATTCTCTAACCTTCCTGTTACATCTGTTATTTTCTCATTTCTGTGATATTAAGGGTTTATTGAGATTATGCAGCTTATATCAAATCTTGAAATAAAATATGGCTATGTATGGATAATGATAATTTTACGAGACATGATGTACTATTAATGATCTGTTTATATAAACTCTTTAGTTTGAAAAGATATTTCCATTAAATAATTATTCCATTCTCTAGAGATGTTAAATATTTGACTACACAAGTACAATACAAAGAAACTGATTACTGTGGGCAAAAAAACCCGTAATTCAAAATATCATCCCATGATACTCAGAATATTTACTAAATAAGCAACATTATTAATTCTTCTTGGAAATGGTCAAAGTACCGTATGCAGTTCATTGTAGATGGGCCATTCCATTTGTGACGGAATTACAAAGTGCATGTATTTTTTGCCATAGTCCTTACAGATACGTTGAGCTATGTTTATGAGAGAAAGTGATTCTTTGTGTGTTGATAGGTGATGTATGGACGCTTCTAGGCATATATAAGTTTACTGGATTTAAACAATTTTTAGAAGGGAAAAAATGTTTTTAATATTTGTGACGGAATTACAAAAAGTCAACCACATACAAACCATAGCGTGAAACCTTCTGAAACTCTGTGAACTCTAAGGATTGAGGAACTTTATTTACATATCATTCTAAACTAGAAGAGCTGTAGTTTATGTGATTAAATTCTAAACTAGTTACATCTTTTTATTTAGATACCATTAACGAATGAATGAGTGTGACGGAATTACGTGACGGAATTTCAAATTTTCCTGTGAAATTAAAATTTATGTAATTGAACAGTACTCATACCATTCATTAAGATTGTAGACTGTTTATATCTAGTTAACACTTAAATGAGTTTTTAATGCTATTAAACAAAATAAAATAGGATCAGGTTGCATATATATAAAGAATACTTAAATATATAATTATTTTCATTATCTGGCTTGTTTAAGATTATTCACCCATAACACTTTGGTGGAAACATGACTACGACACCCTCTTACTTGAAATACTGGTTGTTCAGGTAATTTCTGCAGGTCACTGGCATATGGCACTATGGCCCTGGGGTCGACTCAGCCTCTAACAGAAATTAGTACCAGGAGCAATCCTGGGGGTAAAGGCGGCCAGTGCATAAGGCTGACAACTTTACCACTTTCATGTGCCGATTATTTAAAAATCTGCGAGTCTCAACATCCTGGAACCCTCTGGGCCTCCATGGCCTTTAATAGGGAACACTTCACTTTTTTTACTTTTTTACTGGCATGTAACTATCTAATTTTTTGTCCATGAAATAGAAAGAGCTAATTCCTTTATCATCTTTAAGAACTTCAAACTTGTGGAGGTTGTGTGGATCTATGGAGGTTATTTGACCTACAAAAAAACATGTTTGCTTTTTCCCCTAGCATAAGTGGCATACACAAAATCACAATTGTATATACCTGGCCTTCATCGGAATGATCTTCCTGTTTATCAGTTACGCTTATGAAATAATGTATAGGCTATCGCAATATTCTGAGGATTTGTACAGTTTGGTAGAAATTTTGTACAGATCAATTACTCTAACATGATGAATGTCTCTGGAATGTGAAACGCCTTTGACTTATTCCATCTTTCATAACCTTTGCAAACTGCAAAATAAAGAAAATCTACACTTATTTCGGTATGAGTTTCAAAGAATAAGGCATTTGCTTCTTTGAGAGTCATCAACATGTACCTTTTTTGGACTTCAGTCTTTCTATATTCTCTTTTATTTTATATATAAAATCTTTACTTCCTGGGCACATCCAACTTATATGATCAAGATTGAAAAGGGCTTGTACAGTTTGACAACCTACTGATTGAGGTTTTCAGTTTTATCTGTAATTGGAGTTAAATCCTTGACCACAGATGAGCACTTTCGTGGACTTGCAGGGAGAGTATTCAGAGCCTTTTTCACAGCTTTTCAAAAAGATTGTCTTGATTTGTATGGAGAATGTGGTGAAGCAAAATGGCCACTAGTTGAGGGAACTTCTACAGTATTTCTACGTTCTTCTTTTTTCTTACTTCTTAATTTCTGGACTGCTATGTAATTACAGTATTTTTCAAATGGGAAGCAATTTCCTTCACCACCAATCAAGTGTAAGAGCGAACGAAGTGTTGCCAGCAGTAAGAGTCTCCCCTCCGTCTCGCCACCTCTGATTGGACTGCGTATCTAAGCAGGAGAAGGACAAATTGTTTGTCATCTGCAAAACACTGTAGTCATCTTAGTTCATTGACTTGAAGATGGTTCATAGATGCTTTTTTTTTTAATTGCTTTCTGCTCCCTGTCTTTTTCATTTCTTCATGTAATCCTGTATTCTTTTTTTCTTTTCCTGCTGACGTTCTGCTGCTGTTTTACACATTACGGTCACTGAAGAAATTGATACTCCAAATAAACCAATAAAATATTACAGATCATTTTCTGTGCCTAATAAAGTTCCAGTATGCCTATTATTCTTATTTTAGTATTAAATACCTTTTTTTCAACTTACACTAACTTAGTTCATGTTAAGCACTGTTCAAGGTTCAGTGTGTGAAACAGGTTATGTAATTCCGTCACGACCCTAAATATTGATTTAAATGTAATCGTGTGAAACAAATGATATGGTCTGGTTGTAAAGCAGGCAAAACTAGCTTTGCATACAAATTTTCACCCACCTACTGCCATTACTTTAATAGTAACAGAGAAAAATGTCCGTTTTCATGACGGAATTACATGCCTAATGCACAGAAACATCCACTATTAATTAAAATACATAAAACCTTTTTAAAATACATGTATAAATGCATTTAAAGAATCTTAATGAATGCCAGATACTAATTCTATGATTAATTGTTAAGTTTTTTACCTTTATTTGAAAGAAAATTATCAATGACAATGGTGAAGAAATTCAGTCACATACTTGGTGTAAAAGAGGTTCTTTTTCCATGAGTTCCTAACTGCACTAAATAAAATATATCTTCAAAAAACAAAATATTCCCGTGAAATATAATCCTTCTCCTACATAAATATGGTTTTACTTTCTAATTAGATTCACTTTTAGAAATCCATGTCCTGGTTGACTTTTTTCTGGAATGGCCCAGATTCATTTGTTTAAAAACTTAAGAATGGTACACAGTAAAAAGTTGTTAATGAATGCAACAATATTACATTATAGAAATATGAAGAGTGGATGTAAAAGACAAATTATAAACATAACTCCTACATATCCATACAAAACAAAGGAACACAGTACTGTGATGTCTCCACTGCTCTAACTGGTATGCGTTTGCCGTTACACTCTTGTTTGTCCAGTTGTCATCTGCAATCAACACTATTTCAAATGAAGCTTTATCTTCCCAGACTGAAAAACATGTTCTTAATTTCCTATTTCTAAGCACAAAATCAAGTGATTCTCCAATGATGTATCTGTCAGCTGCCTGGCAAGTCATCCCCAACAGTGGACATGAAAACTAGAATGAATTTAAATAATTTAATGTGGTTATGTGCCCCATATAATCGGAATCATCTTCGTTTGCCCCAAAATTTAGGAATTTACTAATCCTAGATGCATTTAATTTATAACATGTGTATTTCCCAATAGTATTAACAGTAGATACCAGCAATTATAAATACTTTATAAATAACTAGCGTAAAAGGCCCGGCGTCGCCCGGGTTTTCATTTTGTTATTTGAAATTAACTTATGAAGGACTTTCGATTTTCAAATTCTAGGGTCTTGCATAACATGTACGTAGAACTTGAAATGAGGAAGAACGACTTATCACACTCAAAGTATTCCCTCTGAAAACGCTAGTCATAGCTTTTTTTTTTTGGCTCACAGAGGATGTCGAATGTTGCATTCCGTTGCTTCTACACACCATGCCTGGGAGGGGTTGAAATAAGAAGGAACATAAATTCCGATTACATAAGATTGTATTGTCTTTATGGAAATTTTTATTTCTCACTCTTATGTTACCATTGAACCGTTTCGGAGCTGAAATTAAAAAAAAAAAATGCAATATCACTTTCATACTTTCCTCCCCCAAAAAACCTGGGACATAATATACTGCGGGCATAGGACTGAAAATGTTCCACCCTATTTTGTCTTCTTTACAGCTATGAGTGACATATCAGTGGATAGGATTTTTTACAGACTTCTGATGTACGTACTCACTTAAGCTGTCCCTGCAATACGACCGCTTATTCTACATCAAAATGTGAAGTGAGGAAATATTTTCCATGTCGAGGGTAGAGAAAGTTATGTGACTGCTTCACATTGTGCTTTATTTTCTTGGATTTCATTCTTCAAGAATTATTTTCACAAATGTATTAATTACATCGATAGCATCAAAATTTGATACAGCCCAGTTTTATGTAATTCCTAAAGCCCTATGTGAACACTCTAAACAATACACTGTTGTCATTATAACTGAATTGCATTTCATTTTTCAGTATAATATATTCAGAAATTGTATACATTTTAAAGGGAAGGAGTGGTCTGTTTGAATTTTAGTGTTCACCGCGTTACTTCCCGGGCTTAACTGGGTATGTGTGCAAAATGTCGTGCAAATTGGTCAAGAAATGTTATCTAAAACACTATGCGGCTTTATTGGATGAGTTTTCACTAAATCGGAGTCTCTGTATTCACTACCCACTTTCCAGTCACATTCCAGATTGGTGAATTCCAATGTCAATTTTACAATGTCCTCTATTGCAAGTCTGGGATATTTTTTAAGAAATCCACTAAACACATTCAATATTATTTCCTTTTGTCCACTTCGCAAAGACTTACCTCTCTTAATTTTAACTATGCCACTCAGACCGGGTTGAATTTCAGTCATTATGATTAATGCTTCTCGAAGACTGGGTTATAAATTATAAGTGCCACATTTCGCTATCCACTGAAATTTATATGTTTTTGTTTGTTTGTTTTATTATGAAAACATGTGAAAGCGGAACTCTCAAACTGTGAATATGTCACACTTCAATTTTTTTATGTAAACAATTGACAGCAGAACTCTCTAACTGTGTCTAACTTTGCCTCATTTCATCACATTTCCGACTTTCCCCGTGGATTTTCCAAAAATTTTCTTTCATACAAACCTTCTCCAGACAATTACGATCACAACAAAACGAAAACCAGCCAAATCGGTCGAGCCGTTCTCAAGTGATGCGGCAACAACCCTTTTGAAAATTCATTTTTATTAATATAGATTGCTGCAAGTCGTAAGGCTAGTGTTCCACGAAGTTCAGGAAGTTGTATTATATAGGGTGTTTCAAAAATACTTTTACAAACTTCGGGGATGGGTTCCTTACACCAAAACAAGGAAAAAAGTTCATATGAACATATGTCCCATAACCCTTGTTTTCTCGTTAGGAACTGTTCAACACATTGGTACACTCATAACATGTCAACACACAAAACTCATAACAAATGCTCGAAATGTCCTTCTCTTGCTTCTAGACGTGCATGCACTCGTCGAATCATGGACTGTCGCACCCTTTCAAATACTCCGGGATGGTGTCGAATGGTTTCGCAGGCTTCCATGACATGATGAAAAGTTTCTTCATCCGGGATGTCTGCTTCATAAACCAATAGTTTAAGGTGCACCCAGAGATAAAAATCCAAAGGATTGAGGTCGGGAAACGTGCAGGCCATGGAACTGGTCGTCCTCTGCCTAGCCATCTGATATGGTAGATACCAGTCAGGGCATCTCAAACAATGAGATGTAAATGTGCTGGATCCCCATCATGCATAAACCACATGTTTTGTCTTATTTGCAGGGGCACATCTTCGTGAAGTAATTCTAGAAGAGTGTTCTGGATAAAGTCCCTGTAGACAGCACCTGTAAGACGTGCTGGTAGAACGTATGGACCTACCAGTTACCTACAATTCCAGCCCAAACATTAATCCTAAACTGTTTTTGATGTCTAGCCTGAACTACAGCACGAGGATTATGATCTGCCCATACATGTTCGTTGTGGAAATTTGTAATTCCATCTCTCCCAAACGTTGCTTCGTCTGTAAACAAAACTGACAAGACAAACAACGGATTGGCTGTTTGTGGCAGAAACCATCGGCAAAAGTTATCCCATGGTGGATAATCGGCAGGCGAAAGGCCCTGCACAAGTTGAATATGATACGGATACAGGAGCTGCTCATACAGTACCCTCCATGCTGTACTGTGAGATGTACCAAATGTCACAGCCAATTGTCTTGTACTGATACTTGGATCATCTTCGACACGCTGTAAAATTTGTTCTTCGTGGTCCAGAGTACAAACAACTCTTGGTCTTCCTCAATCGATAGTCTGTGATGCAACAGTTCCCGTCTCAGCAACGCAACGATAAACAGCAACAAAGGCTGGATGACTCTGTTGTCTTCGGTCTGGAAACGCCATCTGATACAACTGTGAAACCCTGCATCCATTACCATTCGCACGACCATACATAAAAAGTCATGTCTGCCTGCTGACGAAATGAATATTCTGCCATGGTTGAATGAAACACATGCAGTACACTACATGTACACAATTAAAGTGTTGAAGACAGACTAATGACAAATGTAAACAAGTCTCCATGGCTACACTTCGCCATCTCAGTACATAAGATTCAAAGCCTTCTATGAATGAGTGCATAGAGAAATGAAGTTGCAAGGTCGGACCTCGAGGGTCGTTGAAAGTAAACTTTCATTAATAAATGAATAACGAGAAAACAAGGATTATGGGACAAATGTTCATATGAACTTTTTTACTTCTTTTGGTGTAAGAAACCCATGCTCGAAGTTTGTAAAAGTAATTTTGAAACACCCTGTATTGTAGAATTGTAGGTAAGGCTTACATTGTATTCTTTATTTCTATATAAAACTTATGCTAATTCAGTGTTAAGTATACACCGTGTCTATAAATTTTTGAATTTTTGGATGATTTCATAAGGCTATATTTTCACTAATACTTAATGTAAATAAAATACCTTATCACCATTTGAAAGAGGGAAGTTTTGTGCCATACATCTGACTTTTGTTTGTCATATATCGAGAAACATTGTTGTTTGGAGAAAATGGCTGCGTTACCAACCGATCATAGCTGGTGTGTTATTGAAAATGCACAAAGAGACAGTGTTGTAGCAGTTGAACAGACATTTAAGCTGCAATTTTTCCCTCTCGCTTCATCAATCTGAAGGTGGTACTAGCAATTTTGTGATAGAGGATGCATCTGTCATCAAGGGAAAGGACTCGTGGGAAGGCCAAAACTAAGAGACGAGGCGAGTGAAAATGTCTGTGAAAGCTTCGTATGGAGCCCTAAAATATCAGCCACTCAACAGTTGCAGGTGCCAAGATCAACAGTGTGGAAGATTATACAGAAGCAATTGAATTTATTCCCATACAAATTGTAGCTGGTACAAAAACTGCAGCCTAATGATTCAGCAAAGAGGCTAGCATTTTGTGAGAATTTTACGGCCATGACTGAAGAGGATGAGGGTTTGCCGGAACGAAACGTTATGAGTGATGAGACGACATTTCATTTATCTGGAAAAGTCAATACACAATATCCAGATATGGGGATCCCAGAACCCCATTGTGACTCAGGTAGAACATAACAGTCCAAAAGTAAATGTTTTTCATGCTGCATCTAAAAGATGAGTGTTTGGTTTTTTTTTTTTTGGGGGGGGGGGGGGGAGAACACTATCAATGGAATGTTTACCTGGACATGTTGGAAAACTGGTTAATGCCACAACTCATGGATGAAGAGGAACATCTTCCAACAAGATGGAGACTCTTCAGAATGTCTTATGGACACACAAGGGTACTTCAATCAATACCTGCCAGGTCTATGGATTGGTCGTGCAACAGTTGCAGACAACACCTTCTGCAAATGGCCATCCCATTCCCGGATCTCACAATGTATGATTTCTTCCTCTGGAGTTACATCAAGGGCAGTGTTTACATCCCTTCTCTTCCAGTGATGTGGGAAATGAGAAGAAGCATTACTGCAGCTATCAGGAACGTCACACAAGAAATGCTTGAGAGAGTTTGGCATGAATGGGATCATGCCTGGACGTGTACACATGGTACTCACATAAAGTGCATCTAAAGTTATTACAAAACTTCAAACTACCCTCTTTCAAATGGTGATAAGATATTTTATTTATGTTAAGCATTAGTGAAAATGTAGCTTTATGAAATCGTCCAAAAATTCAGAGACAAGGTGTATATCAGTCACTCAAGATTTGACAATTTGTATGTAGGCAATAACTGTATATTGAATAAAATCAGGTAAACTGATATAGCAAAGTGCCAGTATGCTTTTTTAATCAGTTATAATATACATAAAATACGTTTTTTTAATCAGTTATAATTGCAGTTATGATATACATAAAATACGTTTTTTTAAATAGATCTCCGAGTTAAACTCCAGATCGATTCATTAAGCAGGGCTTACGGAAAAACAAAGGTCTAAAATTTGACTCTTAAACTTAATTCATATTGGTATACACTGATATAATAAATTTTTAAAATATGTAAACATTTTACAAAATGCATTGACAATGAAATAGTACAGTAAGCCAATAAAAAGAGGATAGTTCCACCTAGCGGTATGCAGTTTTGTTCTGAGTATAGGCTTATGCAATTTTAATGCAATGCAATAACTTTAAAGCTAGTTTCTGTTCGTGAAATAACATTTATAGGCTTATGTTTTTATTCTTTAGGATTGATGTTGTAGGTTAATGAAAGACAATGAATTCCCAGTTTTTTTTTTTAATTTAAGAAAAATATAATACTTATTTAAGCGCATTGATAAAACAGAACACAAGAATGGAATACAGTAGAACCCCGATAATTCGAGCTAATTGGGGCTGAGGCTACCTCGAATTACAAAAAACTCGGATTATACGGAAATATCACTAAATCAATGGGTAAATCGCAAAAAAATGTTTAATGAGCACAATATTTTTTAAAATAATAAATAAATAGGCCTACATACCTGTGTTACGCCTGTATGTAGGCCTATATATTGTCAAACATTTCCAATTTGCTACATCGGCATCCTTTAAGGATTAAGTCAATGTCTAACCCTTAATGGAGTGGAACGGGAAAGCGGCGCTACTAGGAAAACACTTTTAATTACCATTGTCGCTGAGTAGGGATTACTGTAACAATACAGTAATCTTTACTGAAAGGATGGTATGCACTGTACAATTGATTGACAGGAGGTCCCGACAAAGAAAGTTCGAACCTAACGGTTTCTGTCAGTCTGTAATAGAAATGCATTAGCAGTCTGAAGCCAAGGTTATTTCTGTGTATTATGAACAAAAACCGTGGGACAGTTTTACCAGCATTTTTGTACATGGAAAAATTGAAAGAAAGCTCAAAATGTACCACATTCGTAAGTGCGTAATACTTACATGCGGACACCGTATAAAAACGGGATATTACTCTAGTTTTATGGAAAATTTTAATTTTCTTAAGACCAGCTCGAATTACACGGAGCCTCGAAATACCGGGGCTCGAATTACCGAGGCTCTACTGGCTCAATTTCACATAAATAATAATAATAATAATAATTTTAAAAAGTAGCTTTCGGGTGGATTCGAACGTGATACCTCTTGATCTAATAGAGAAGCACTTTACCTCAAGACCAAACTGCACTGTGAATGTGGAGTGTCCAATACCAGGTATCAAGCTGTCGTAGCGCATGGAAAAGTAAAATCACTTATCGTATTTCGACATTATGCGTTATTTCCGAGCCCTGCTAGTTTTCTTATGTTACATAATTGTATTATTTCATTCAATTGTACCATATTATGCTCGATATTCGAGTGATAAATGCAGATGTGTCTCTCGCTCCAGCAACGTACCAACCTATGCATATTCTCAGAGCTTCATGTTTTTATTTATTAAGAGGTCAGGAATTATTAATCTGACATAGACTGAAGTAAAATTCAATACTTTAATTTAATTGTAATCAATTTTAACAAAATAAATAGTCATTATACAACAGCATTTCATCTATAATTGAACATATGGGAACATTTGATTTCATGTAGATGTCAACTGTCCATGGCAACTGAAGGAGGCTTTATGAGCCCGCTGATTGGTTGGCCGCGAGCCAATCAAAATGATTCGAATTTAACACAATATTATAATAAATGTGACTGTTAATTACTCTTTATTTTGGTACTGGTCAACCAATTAGGTCCAAATTCAATATTGCTTATTGCTATGGTCGTTATAAATGAGTATACGAAGTTTCATGACAATCCGAAAAAGCGTATTTGAGTTACCGCACCTTTTGTTATATGATACCATAAAAAGGCACTAAATTGGGTATTATTCCGGTACCGGCCAACCGATTTGGTCCAATATCAACAGACGTCTTCCCATGGACATTATAAATAGGTATTCCAAGTTTCATGAAAATTCGATAAAGCGTGTGTGAGTTATGGCGCCTTTAAAATAGACACTAAATTGGGTTTTACTCCGGTACCGGTGAACCGATTTGGTCCAATATCAATTGCGTTCTTCCCATGGACATTATAAACGCGTATACCAAGTTTCATTAAAATTCGATAAAGCGTATTTGAGTTATCGCGTGTACAGACACACGGACGGACGGACAGACATTTTTCGTCCATACTGGCACTTAATAACCACAATGAGGGCAGAGTATAAATTTTAGTACATGTACCGCCGAAGCGAGTACCAAATGCCTCGGTGTGTTACTAGACACTGAACTTACACGGCAGGCGCATATAACCCGCATTGTTTCATTGACTTCTGCTAGAATGAGCAAACTCCATCCACTGATTAACAGACACTCATAGCCCGGCCTAGAATGCTCATTGTTGCTATATACTTCACTTGTACATCTCTGAGACTGGAATTGTCTACCCCTTTTTCATAAATGATACTAAAAAGATAGAATAGCATGAAATAATTAAAGAGGACATGACATCATTCGGTGATTATTCATTATATTGATTAAAGGGGAGAAATTTACCCTTACTATTGCATAATATAACAAACCGTATTTTAAATTATTAAAATTTTGTATTGAAAAAAAAGCAGTTGACGTTTCAAACCAAAACATGATTTAAAAAGAGATCAAAATTAAAATATCCAAAAAAATTTGAGTTATGTCAATGGGAACAACCAACCATAAGGGATCAAGAGGAGTCGTGATGGAAACGCATGGTAAAAGCTATCACTCTGCTTCCTGCCACTGGTCTGGCAAGACCCTACTCCGCTGTCAGCCCCATAAATTAAGGCATATTTGCCTAAAATATTTCAGAACATGCTGTGTGAGTATTGTTATATTTGTGAAAGTGTTGAGAATATTCTGCACGTAAATAATTATTGATACAGTGAAAGATAAAAGCTTCATGAATTATGTGTAATAAAGCACCATACGCAAACATTTAAGACACTGTTAACAAAAGCACACAAAAGTATTAGAAATAAATTGAAAGTGTTCATTATACCAAAATCTTTGTGTGCAACATTTTAGAACTTAAAGTGTGATGTTTTAAGGCTGTAATGTGATTTTATAAGTATTTTTCATGCTGATTTCAAATATGATTTTACATTTCCTGTATCACGTAAGGTTTTTATACAATTCAATTTTGAATTTTTTTTTTAATCGAAATTTTTGAACAGGGAAAATTTTTAGTTTGATTTAAAAATTGTATATTTTGTAACCCAGTATAAAATTACACTGCACTGCATTACAACGGACAATGATATATATTCACTTAAAAATTATATAATTGTGACGAAAACTCAACACATATATGACAATTTACTTCCCCGTCTTCGTTTCAAAATCTGTCTGACGTGGGTTGAAACTTCTCTTCCTTCAGCAGTGCTCTTTTAAGCATAAAACAGTAGTTGGCTATCTTCCCTGGTATCTCTCTTCCATGTCCTTTATGTGCTTGTTCTTCACTGACATCGTCGAGGTGAATATTCACACTCATGTTACATCCTAATTTCATAAAACTCGGCAACATTTATTAACTATGGTTTTGTACTTTGGATGTTTGTTGTTACCCAAAAAGTTGGCCACAACTTCTTTAAATGAAACCTAGGCCCTTTTTTCCACAGGATTCATTGTACTTTCAAACAAATTGTCTTTCATTAACTTTCTGATCTGCAGTCCCACAAAGAATCCTTCTTTCAGCTTCTCATAAGATACTTTTGGAAATTTTGTTAGCAAGTACTGGAAACAGTCAACTTCTTTTGAAAGAGCTTCATTTATCCAATTCTGATCTGTAGAGGAGGTAATAGTATTTTGCTTCATTGAACAAGTGGTACATTTATTATGTTCTGTGAACCGCATTGGAGGGTTTTTCTTTTGGGCCAGTCTGTCTTCTTCCAATGCTTGTCTTTGGCTTGGCTGTCCCATTCACAAATGAAACATGGTATTTTTGTGTAGCTGGATTGTTGATCAAGTAACATGGAAACTACTTTTAAATCTCCACAAATTGTCCGAGAATGTTTTTTTTCATAGTTCACATATTTTAGCAGAGCTTTCAGATTTTCATACGTCTCCTTGAGATGTACTGAATGTGCAATGAGTACTGAACCAAACAAATTTCCATTGTGTAAAAATACACCTTTGAAACTACTTTTGAATGAGTCTATGGCAGCGTTCACACTGAGGCAATAAGCGATATAACGTGAGTGATATACGATACGCGACACGCACGGACAGATACTTGAAATCTAAAGGGAGGCGATAAAAAAGGTTCACAGTCGCACGATAGCACAACATATCGCAAGCGATATATCTCTTGAAGTGCAACATGTCGGTCGCCTGAGCGATTAGTTGCTTACAATATTGTAACTGAAGTAGTGAGGATTGTGTTCCCACCACATTTTTAACGCCCAGGTCGCGCCGATTTAGCGCTCGCTGTCTGAACCTTCCTAGCAATATATCGCCGCAACATATCCCTTGCGATATATCGTTTATTGTACATCGCCTCAGTATGAACGGCGCCTATAAATAACTTCCACTTACTTGGGTTGTAAGTGACATTAAAGAAATTCAATAAATCCTCAAAATTACAATAATAAGCCAGAAAATCTTCTTAAAAGAAATTGATTAATTCTTTCTCTATAGTTCTATACCAAGAGAACAAAACTCCAGGTAGTAGAAGATATTTTTTCTTTCAATCTTGATCCAAGCAATTGGGTGGCATCCTTTGTAAGATTCAAGTCATGAGTTAAATCATTAAGTTCATTTTGACTGAATAATTTTGGTGCAGAATGTTCTTCTGGCTTGTAATCATCAGCATTATTGCTTTCACTTTCTGAGCTGCTCTCCTGTGGCACATCTTTAAGAACAGGGGGTGGAACTGGGGTAGGGAGTGATTCACAATGCGTAACTGAATGTAAGGCCAAGGGAATGTTCAGATATTATACTTTTTGCGATATGACCTTGAACGTTAACCACACAAAAGTAACAATCGAACATGATTTTGTGGCTCTCTCCAAACCATTGAGATTGCAAAAGGGATTGATTTTTTCGCATCATTTTTCCACAATCTCAGTCCCACAACACATGTACGACGTATCTTGTGCGTTGCCCATCTTTTGTCTTCATCACCAAGCGTTATGCTGAAGTATGCATAATAGACATTTGTGAAATTTATGTTTAAATAAAAAAATTAGATCACTTGATTTACAAAACAACTGTACGTGACAGGAAAAAACGGATTGAAGATCTGGAATCAGCACAAAAAAAATTTTGGGAACACCTAAGACTACAGAATTATAAAAATCATGTTGCATAGTGTTATTGGTAAATATTAGAAACTCGTTAGTTAGGGAACATGACCCTGAGGTGATTCATGCGAATGAACATTGATTGTAATAGCTGGAAAAAGAGGGAACTACACACTGGAAGAAGTGAATTGACGGAGTTCAAAGTAAGTAAGTACTTTACGGCAGTTAATCTTTTTCCACTATAATAAACTTTGTATAACAACCCTCTTGCAATTTTGTCTCTCAATCATGAGGCAGTTGCACATCCTATTATGACATATGCAGCCCCAGTGTGGGGAACAGCAAGAAAGACATCCACCATCTACAAGTTCTTCAAAACAAATGTCTTCGGATAGCAACAAATGCACCGCGGTTTGTTTGAAATCAGCAACTACATTATGAAATGGGAATTGTTCCATTAGGCTACAATAATATATTCAAATGATCTCAAGATCATTCTTCGCCAAATTCTCTGGAGCTTTCAACATCGGTGCTAGAACGGGTCAACCACCCAGGCTTAAAAGAAGATTACCACAAGACATTCTTCTTAGTGACAGTGATGACTGTTCACAAGTTTCACAATAAACTGTTTACAAAATTACATGTAATCAATAAGCATATCATTATGTTATAATAATTCTAATTTTTAGTGTCACATCAACAATATTGTTTAAAATCTAGAAATAAAGATATAGATCAATTTGTATTAGAGGAGCCGAATTGGCGAACCTCGGCATGCTAAGAATAAGGATTATGTTTTTCTGTTTAACTACGGTCTGTAAAGTAGTACTGCGGGTCGAACACAAATAAATCAAAAGGATTTTACTATATAATGGTAAAATATGAATGATAATAGTGAGACTGTAGTACACTGACCACCTGCTGACTATGGATGTGCAGGTCTGGGGTCGATCCCTGGTACCTCCTTAGATTTTGCCCAAGTGGAGGTGGTCTAGAAAGGGTTTGCACTCAGCCTCATGAGGACAACTAAAGGAGCTACTTGATTAAGTAGCAGCAGCTCCACTAGTAATGATAGTGGATCTTTGCATGCTGACCACATGCTCCAAATGCTGCAAAATGCCAATGTCAAAGGACAGAGGCAAATAATGCAGCAGGTGAATGGTAAGCCTTGTCCCCTCATGGGATGTAGCACACATAATCAGTTAGTTGTATATTGCATAATCCAAAACATACTTACCCCTTGATAAGAATCAGTTCATCGTCACACACAACTTCCTGCACAACCTCAGCGGCCTCTCCAACATTACTAGCATCAAAACTGTCTTCCCCTGCAAGTAAAGTAATTAAAACTTAAGTACACTGCTCTGAATTTGAATTTTAAGGGGTTACAATTCAGTATAGTGGTAAAAAAAAACTATTTTTGTCTATGACAAATATTTTAAACACTCCTCTTTACTTCAGTGAAAAAAATTGTGTCCAAATCTACAATGTTTTCTGAGCTATGACCAAAAATGTCAACACACTTTCTGCCTGCAAGCCACGAGCTCATTTCTGTGTGAACCTGGACGACATGCTGGAGTTTGTGAACTATGTGAGAGATTGTGAAGATCATGTTGAGGAAGCAACAAGAAGGTTGCTGTAGCGATATGTCAGCGACAAGGAGGATCCTTTTCACAAATATAGGGATTGCAAATTTAAGGTGCGATTCAGATTTGAAAAGGATACAAACTATGCAGATCAGTTCCTGCTGGCCCCTCCTCTCTGCCTTGAACACCTGGTATTTCCAACGCAAGGCAGGTGAATATGTTTGGCGTGGCCATCTTAACATATACTATTGCCAACATCCACTTTGAATAGTACAATGTTTTTATGCTTAAAACTATTTAGATAATCTCTTATGATAGTAAAACTAAAGTATTTTGTACAGAAAATGTTTAGTATTCTTCATAAATGTTCTTAAAAAATACAACCAGCAAACATTTATACTGATTTTTTCCCCTATCATATTGGTCAGTATGATGTAGTCGATTTAGCTTGATGTCATGAGTCCACACGGTTGCCATATCGCTGCAAGATTTGAACCACTGCTGGCAAGGCTTTCTCGAAAACAAATTTCTTCAGAATATAATATCAATCTCTTCAATTAAATAAAGCTGAAAACCTACCATAATGATAGATATTTCCCTCTAAATTTCGTTAATATAACTTATTTCAGTAGACTGAAGTGCAAGAGAATTCATAAAAGCAGAAGTCCCAAATCAAATTATATGGTGAATAGAAAAATTCAATCCAAAATTAATGAAATTTAACTAGTTAACCTTCTTAATGTTTCTAATATATTTCTAATACTTCATAATGTCAATCAGTTACCAAGTATGTCAGTCAGTTACCAAGCCTGTCAGATGGTTACTATATTGTTGTGCAATCCAAATTCTAAATGCATATTATTGTTTCTCCTGTATACTAGTTAGAGGATATGTAGTTTGTTGACTGTTGAGTATATGTCTTAATTTGTACTTGTAAAAAAGGATTTTGTATTTGTTTGGTAACTGACTCTTTTAGATTTCAGTGGAAAAAATACTGAACCAAATTATAATTACAGGCTAATAAGTGATTATATTATTAGTTCGTAGGCTTCCATGGCCAGTGTCATACATAAACTGATTGTACTGGCTATCCGGGTTGGGTCGCATCGTGTTTTTAGCGTCTAACATTTCAGACATCCTATCATGTCCTTTTTAATGTGAATCTTTCTCTGAAGGACACGATAGGATGTCCGAAACGTTAGATGCTAAAAACACGACGCGGCCCAGCCTGATAGCCAGTAAAATCAGTTTCTGGTTATATTATTGGTAAACCTATTTTCGTACCAAATTAACAGATTCAGTACCACATGATCAAAATTAGGCATGAAACAATGAATTACATTTCATGAAAATTCATCAGCCAAATAGGCGAAAAAAATTATATGTATAGTTAAGGGCATGACCAGTTGCACAGAAATGTTTATTGAAAAAACAAGTGACACATTTCAGTATACAAAAATATTAAACTTGATATTTTTAATGACTTTTCACATTCGGGAGGTACCAGTTTCAAACCCCGTGAATAGCCAATTTGATTTGGGACTGTCATGGTTTCCCCAGTCATAAAGGTAAATGCCAAATTGAATACTGCCTTACCATGAATCATCGCTGCAATTGCATCCTGTACCATATTAACTAAAATTGAATTATCAGTTAAAATTAACAGACACCATAAACATGGCCTACTGGTATACACGTAGAACCTGACTCCTGATATAACCTGAATGTTTGAAGGAGTGTATATAAAGCTGAATTTTCAAAAATTATTGTTTTAAGACATAAGAAAATCAACTGCATGACTGTTTAAAAAGCCATAATAAGATCTTTATTAAAAAGAAATGAGCTAGTTCTAACCTTCCATGTTAGATAGGGATGTGAGGTAAGCTGCACCAGTTGCTTTGGCAATTCTCTTCAGATCTGCCTTCTTGCACCTTCTTACAGCCATGGCTCCAGCCTCAACAAAATACTGAAATCAAACAACAGGGAGGACCATGGTCAACAAACTTAACAAACTTAAGAATTTGCCCCGAATAAATAAAGTGGTTACTTGTAGGTATGTCTGTATGTGTACATGTATCATTTGTTGGGAATGTACATGCTCTGATATACCCTGGATGCTTTAAAGCACATACATGGAGAGACATGCCTAAACAATCTGAACAATTCTTGATCAACAATGTAGACATGGAATGTAAAGTAGAAATTTTACTTTAGTCCACATATTATTCAGATAATTAATTTTTATATAGATTCAAATTTAGTATTATAATGTATGCTTCTTTATCACTATTTGGTATTGTTCTTTAGTCTTATTTCCCTGTTGGTCACAGATAATACTGCGAATGGAACTGAGTGACAAATGCTCTCTTTGATTATAAAGAATCAAGAGATAATGGAACTTAATACAGTGAAGCAACAAATTATGTAATTAACTAAGTTGTTGGCTATTAAACACTTTAGGCTTCACTTTTCCTTACATTTTGCAGGACGTACATTTCGTGGGCTTTGCCCACATTTTCAACTGCTTGTCAACTGTCTATTTTCTGCTTGGAGAACACTGGCGCCTTCTGGTTTTGGTTTAACAAACTTCTTGATCAAGTTTCCTTCTCGCGGTATTTCAAAATTCATCAGTTTTTCTTCATACTTTTTCATATAAATCTTTTCCCACACTTCCAGATCTTTTTGTTTATTAACTGATTTCAATAGGTTGGCTTCCTTAAGGATGTGATGATTTTTATTCCAACAATGAGCTGCTACTGCTGATTTGTCTATTTGACAGTATTTAATATTCCTTAGGTGTTCTTTCAGTCTAGTGTCTATATTTATTTTTGTTTTACCTATATATGTTTCATTGCATTTAGAACAATTTATCTGGTAGATACCTGCCTTTTTCCCTTTGGGTATTTTATCACAATGGGATGTTTTAGTTAAATTTTTAATGCTGTATTTGTTGTATGCAGACAAAGATATGTTGTATTCTTTAAAGATTTTTTGAAATTTTTGAGTGGCCCAAGGATGAAAAGTGAATAATTTGAGTAATGTTTTTTCTTTCTCTGATGCTAAAGTTGTTATTGTTTTTAATTGCTTCTGTTTTTTTAATTTTTCTATTTTCTTGTCTATTAGTTTTTTTCTAATTCCATCCTTTTCTGCAGCTTTCAGAATTTGTGAATATTCTTCATCATATGTCTCTTTCGATAAAGGAAGGTTGACCAATCTATGTGTTAAACTATTGATTACTGCATGCTTGTGCAGTCTGGGGTTGTAGCCAAAGGCTTTTATATAATTATCTGTATGTCTCTCTTTTCTGCTTATTCCAAATTCTAGTTTTTGACCTTTTCTCTTAATTTTGAGATCTAGAACATTTAGACTCATATTACTTTCTGTTTCTACTGTAAAATTAATTGTCTGTTCCTGTAAGTTCAACAATTTCAAAGCATCTTCAATGTGTCTTTCATCAATTACTGCAAAAATGTCGTCTACATATTGGAACCAATGTTTGAAACTACAAAAGAATACATAAAGCTGACTGAAATTTGCATTGATCAAGCAGTTTTTATATTTTATGGAAAAATTTACAAACACGAGGCCGGACTTGCTATGGGAAGCCCTCTATCGCCTTTTTTGGGCAATCTGTTTATGAGCTATTTTGAGACCAAAATAACAAAATCATTCCCATATATTTTCAAACATTGGTTCCGATATGTAGACGGCATTTTTGCAGTAATTGATGAAAGACACATTGAAGATGCTTTGAAATTGTTGAACTTACAGGAATAGGGAGTCTGGCACGAGCAGAGATAAAGAGCGGTTGTGTTTACGCGGAGCTCCGTGAGGCAGAAAGGACTGGTCAAGATGGGTGTAGATTTAGAAACGTACAGGGCGAGAATAGGAAGCTACGCGGGCTGGAACAAAAAAAGTATAAAGGGAAGAAAAGGAGATATCTCAAAAGAACAGCTATGGACAGCGGTAATATTGGCCGGGCTGTTAATCATCGGAGGCCTCGAGCTGAACCCAGGACCTTTATCCGAAGAGATGGCACAGTTAAAGTCCATGCTAAATAACATTGCAGCAGACATCACAGAATTAAAGAACATGGAAAAGAATGTGGAGTTGAAAATCGACAGTAAATTCGAGGAGGTAGGAACTATACTGCGAAACTGGAAGAAAGAAATAAAAGACGAAATAGCTGAATGTAAGAAGAGGTTCGAGACGACAGAAAGAAGAGCAGAAGCAGAAAGAAGAAAAACAAACTTAATTTTGTTCGGAGTAAAAGAGATCAAAGAAATGCGGCTAACAGAGATAGTAGAGAAGCTATTTGAAGACGACCTAGGGTTGAAATTAGACGGCTGGGAGATAATAGACTGTTACAGATTGGGAAGGCAAAGCAATAAAACGAGGCCGATACTGATCAAAGTAGCCACAATGAAGTTCAAATGGCAAGTTCTCAGTAATGCAAAAAAATTTAAAGGGACACAGATCTTTGGACCAGAGGATAGACAATTTAGAATATTATTGTTGACAGAAATGAAATTAGCACGAGAGGAAGGCAGGAAAGCATTCGTAAAAGGACTCGAATTATGGGTTGATGGAAGAAGGGAAATCTGGAGTCATCAAAATCGCAAAGCAATCAATGACCGGAGTGGAAAAGAAGAGAAAATTATGGTGCGTATAGAACAGGGGCAACGTACTGACAGGCAGACCGCCGACAATGCCTTAACGACGACGAGCGAAGGGGAAGTGGAAGGAGAAGTACAACCTGCGAGCGGCACTATATCACGGCGGATGACGACATAATATGACAGACAGGACAATATACGCACAACTGAGTCACCAGGAAGAACAGCTGAGCGAAATATGCGTGAGGTCAATGAGATGCAAGTGTGTAGGGAAAATGCAGTGGTGGCAGGAGAAAGAATTACTAGATACCGCGCGAAATTAGAGAAGTTCAAAGGTGCAAACTATAGTTCAGAATAGCAGAAGGATTGTAAGATTGTGTTTTGGAATGTAGAAGGAATGTAAGATTGTGTTTTGGAATGTAGAAGGCTTAAAATCAAAGATTTCTAGTGGAGAAGTGTACAGGGTACTGAAATTAGGTGATACAATAGCAGTGGTCGAGACCTGGTGTGTGGAGGGAGAAAGTGTGCAGCTGAAAGAATACCATTACACAGGTGAGACGGATTTAAATAATCCGCCTCGTAGTTCATCTCCCTTGCTGGGAACGTGGCTCTCTTGTTCCGTAGTGTGCTGCCATCTTTCTGAGTTTCGCGTTGGCGCGCAAGCCAGTACCTTGGGAGCTTGAGTATTGTGTACTTCGTTTTGTTGAATCTCCTGCTGAAGATGGTAAGTGCCGTACTGTCCGCTAATATTATGTTTAACTATTATTACTAGCCTGAAGGGCTAATGTTCCAGGTAATCATAATCTTTTCCTACCTTAATTTTTCCAACGTGAAACCTTAAAATGAGTCAGTCCAATTGTAATTTTTTGGAGCCATGCAATGCGTATGTAGCTTCCTAATGTGTCAAATGTATTCCAGGTTATTGGACACTTAAAGCCTGTTAAAATTCCACCATTTCTTCACCTTTGTTTTTAGGTGACTAGAGTCCCTTTCAATGTGTTCAGTCCTTAGTTAATATTGTGAAATATTAATACCTAGTTTTCTTTTCCGCCATTTTGGACACGCAAATCATGTGATTCCAACGGTTTAAAAGACTCGCTAAATTTCATTATTTAGGGAAGGAGGCCGTCTTCGCTGATTTATCTTTTCTAAACCTGCATATACATATATTATGAGCAGTTAAATTTATATTTATTGAAAATTTGCGTTTGGCCCCCCTAATTTGCATATTCTAGAATGGTTTCCATCTTCAATGGAAAAGTTAGGCATTCATGTTTCTTACAAGTAGCCATAGTCTGAATGCCGTGTTGCTTTTCGATCAGAATAATCGAGAGACTTCTGTAAGCCATTTTGCATTTTTCATGCAAGCTAATGTTCATTCCCACATTTCTTCGCTGGTGGTTGTTCAAAAGAGTAATTTGCTTATTGTCCATATTTTATAAGACAAATTATTATAGTTCCTATTCTAACCGTTAGTAAAGGGTTTGAGATTATATCTTCATAATTCAATCAGCCTTGTGGAAATGTATTCTCCTATTGGTTGTGGAAATTTTGCTATAGGCCTAACCAATGGCTGAGTTCCATATGTAACATAACCTCAGTATTTAAATATTTCTAATTGAAAACTGCTATTGTATTAATAACAGATTTTGCAAATATAGTCTGCGACTTGTACAAATTTTGTTATAGGCCCAAGCAATGGCTGAGTACCATATGTAACATAACCTCAGTATTTAAATATTTCTAATTGAAAACTGCTATTGTATTAATAACAGATTTTGCAAATATAGTCTGCGACTTGTACAAATTTTGTTATAGGCCTAACCAATGGCTGAGTACCATATGTAACATAACCTCAGTATTTAAATATTTCTAATTGAAAACTCCTATTCTATTAATAACAGATTTTGCAAATATAGTCTGCGACTTGTACAAATTTTGTTATAGGCCTAATCAATGGTTGAGTACCATATGTAACATAACCTCAGTATTTAAATATTTCTAACAGAAAACTGCTATTCTATTAATAACAGATTTTGCAAATATAAGATTTGTTCGCAAAGCAGTCAGAAACCAGCAACACATCGTTCGCGCATGTGCTCTTTCTCCACACGCGTTCGCAAAGCGAGAATCCGTGATTCTGATTTCAATCTTCTGTTCGCTTTGTTCTCACGGACAGTTTCTGTACTATAAGAAAAGTTTGCAGGCTCTACCATGAATTGTTATCAGAGACATGCGCAGCAACCTATTTTCACGCGCCTGACTCCTCCCTTCAATAACATTGCGCCAGATTTATAAGCATAGGGTACTTATATGTATGAATAATGGAAGTTAATTAAAATTTTCTCAAAATGTAGTTTATATTGCCGATATATATTGCATGTATAACATGTTAAAGGGAAATATACATTTTATTTGCGTATCATATCGATTAAACGCAGAAACTATCAATTCCAAATTCTTGTAATTGTTCGCAAAGTGCAAATCATGGGTAAGTTACAGACTGGACATGCACAGTACAACAAATTCTCAAGCAGTCACGGATCTGCTTTGCGAACAAACCTATAGTCTGCGACTTGTACAAATTTTGTTATAGGTCTAACCAATGGCTGAGTACCATAAAATATTTCTAATTGAAAACTGCTAAATATTTCTAATTGAAAACTGCTATTCTATTAATAACAGATTTTGCAAATATAGTCTACAACTTGTAGAAATTTTGTTATAGGCCTAACCAATGGCTGAGTACCGTATGTAACATAATCTCAGTATTTAAATATTTCTAATTGAATACTGTTATTTCATCGATAACATCTGAAATTAATTTCACTTACTTGAACATAACCTCATTACTTGAATATTCATAATCGTAAACGGCTATAGCATTAATTAACTCTTGTATATATATATATATATATATTGTTACTCGGGAGTAATTTGGGTATTGGGTTATGTCTTAATCATTATTGAACTAGTGTGAAGATATTTTATTGATCAAGTTAAAATATTCAAGCAATCATTTGAAGTTTGTTGGAGTGTTAAATTTGTTGTTCAGCTCCACATTTTTGTAAGCATGTATGATGATGATTCTGATAATTAATTTAGCCTTTGCTATTGGGAATAACCTAGACTCCAGTAATTGTCTTCAAATCTCTTGTGGTCATTGTCTTCCTTTTGTGTTCTGTTTATACTGGAGTTTTGCAAGTCTCGTAGAGTATAAATGAAACATTAATTTCAACTCAAAGTTACTAGTGAAATAGTCCCGTGTTAGGGAGTCAGATTTTTCTGTAGTATATTTCTAGGATTCAAATGATATTATACGAATGTCCCAAGGATATTAAGAAATAGGTAAATGTTTATATAGACATAGAATTGTATGATGGTATTTATTTTGAATCTTATAAATTTATTATCACGTGTTGTTCTTGATAATATTTTATGCATCTTAAGCAAGTTATAACAATCTTGATTGTTTTGGGGATTAAATTATAAAATAAATTTGGGAATGTTCACACATTGTGTATTGGGTTTTTCTTTAGTTCACTTATGTTCGGGCATATTCGTTCAGGCTTCGGTTTCTGTTTCTGCATTCTAGTAAGTGGTATCTTCCGCACTTCTCTCCGCACAGTTCACACGTACATGTGATTAAATTATAAACATTCTTTGGAATTTGGATTTTCTCTTTGGGTAAGCTTAAGGCATTCTCTTTCCCCTTCTCCCTATTGCGATTGAGGTTGTTTCTAATTTGTATATCGATCTTGCCTCTGTGGTTCCCAGTCACGTTCCTGTATTTCCCTCAAACTACTAAAGAATTATTAAACGTACCAATTCCCAATCTGCATAGGAAAACAAGGAACGCAAAAGGGCAATAGGGGGAGAGCTTCAGGAGGTATTGGTGTTTTTATTAGAAACAGTAGCAATATTAACATATGTGAAGAGAAGCCCAAAGAGTCCAAGGAATTGTAACGGGTAAAGATAAGAAAGGTGGAAAATACAGAGGTGTGCATAGGTCTAAGGATAATATATAACCCTCCTGAAACGGCAGAATTTTATAATGCAAATTTATTTAAAGCACTAAGTGAAGGAATCGATAACTTAAAGCAGATGTATCCAAGCATGCAGTTTATTATTGTTGGGGACTTTTAACGCGAGGGTAGGAATAGAACTTAAATAAGAACTGTGACAGTAGAAAATGACTGTGATTGGGAGAAAGAGGAATTGACAAGGAACAGTAGGGATAAGGTAGTTAGTAGAGAGGGTAATAAGCTATTTGAATTCTGCAAGGAAAATAATTTAATAGTGTGTAATGGAAGCAGAGGAAGTGATAAAAAGGGTCAATTTACATTCTCAAATGCTAATGGACAAAGTGTGATTGATTATGCTATGTGTAGTGAAGGAATCGACGAGAGACTTGCAAACTTTAAGGTATTATATGAAGTAGTGGACAGTTGCCATTTTCCGTTAATGTTAAAAGTGAACATAGGATTGATGAAATTGTATTTATTTTTTTACAATAACACCACCTAATTACCATATTTATCCGAATATAAGGCACCCCTGAATTTAAGCCGCACCTGCTTTTTTAGTACCGAAGTAAAGAGGAAAAATTTAATTAACCCCAAGGTGAAATAATAAATTCCCTCATTTTCATAACATTAAAGGAACACATTTTGTAGCTGAAATAATCCTGAAATAAGAAAAATAAAGTATCACCTGACTCAGATTATGAAAATTTTATTTTATTTCATTAAACATTAAATAAAGCTGAAAGGAAATACAGTAAAACCTCGTTAACACGAACTCGCTGTTAACAAGAACAAAGATTTGGTCCCGGCAAAGATGTATTGTTTCTTATGAAAGTGTTGTCGGTTAACGCGAATTTCGGTTACCACGAACTGCGAACTGTTTTTCAGTCCCTTGAATCTTGAAATGTCATTTAACACAAACTTACAAAGCTTTTCAAATTGTTATTTCCTGTTTTTCCTTCGCTAGGCATGCAAGAAATGAAGTTAAACGCAAACCTTTATTAAATTCCCGGTTACTTATGTGAATGGCTACGAGTGATTGGATTAACATTAACGCTAGCTGGTGCAATCGCTCGACAATTGAGAGTATCGTGCCGCCAACAATGGGGTTATAACGTTTCTTATTTTATTTTTCTGTTCATTCAAACATAACCAGTACGATTTCATCATACGTTGCATTAAAACTTGTAAGCAGTAGAGTCTAATCATGGCCAAGAGGAAGCAGACAAGCATAGACCTGCAAACAAAACTAAAAGTCCTAGCGGAAGTAGATCGTGGTGCATTGAAGAAAACGACCATTGCTGATCAGTTTGGAATTGCCAAGTCTACCTTATCTACAATAATTAAAGATCGTGAAAAAATTCTGAATGCCAGTGCATCAGGTTCCGGGAACAAATCTAAGCGGCTTCGTAGTGCTAAGTATGAAGACATCGAAACGTTACTTTTAGAATGGTTCAACCATATGCGAGCTTCTAGTGTACCTTTAAGTGGACCTATAATTCAGTCAAAAGCAAATGACATTGCTAAAAGCTTAGACATTCAAGATTTCAGTTGTTCTTCCGGTTGGCTGTACCGGTTCCAAAAGAGACACTCGATTTCATCATTAGTGATTTGTGGTGAAGCAAATAAAGTTGATGAAGAAGGAGCAAACAACTGGTTGCATGACTTTGACCGAGTAAGAGAAAATTACGCATTGTGTGATGTGTTTAACATGGACGAAACTGGTCTTTTCTACAATCTTTTTCCTAGCCGTACCCTCGGAATAAAAGGTGACAAGTGTCATGGTGGAGCACGCAGTAAACAACGACTAACTGTTGTTCTTGTATGTAATGCGGATGGCAGTGAAAAACATCGTCCATGGGTGATTGGCAAGTCCGAGAAACCACGTTGTTTTAAAAATGTAAACATGGATACTCTACCTTGTACCTACTCTCACCATAAGAAAGCTTGGATTGACAGCTTATCATTTCGTAAGTGGCTTCTTCGCTTCAATAGTCGAATGGTTGCTCAGAATCGAAATGTTCTTCTGACCTTGGACAGGTGTACGGCCCATAACATACGTGACCTGAACTTAACTAATGTAAAGGTCCATTTTTTCTCCCCAAATGCTACAAGTCGTCTTCAGCCTTTGGATCAAGGCATTATTGCTCTTATGAAGAGACATTATCGCAAGCGACTTGTGAGAGCTGCAATTCGTGCTGCTGAAAACAACACGGCCACCCCAAATTGGAGTGTTCTTGACGCAGTGAAAGCTGTCGCCTCATCCTGGGAATGTGTGTCATCACAGCACATAAAGAACTGTTTTAGAAGAGCCTGGAGGCATAGTGACGATAATTGTGCTGATGAGTTAGGTGGTGACGTGAGTACCACTTCACCTGACGAGTGGGATATTCTACAGGACATTGCAAACCCTGGAGTTAGTTTTGAGGAATTTGTTAACGCAGATGACGATGTTGCTGTCTGTGCTGCAATGGAAACTGATACACAAGCAGTTGCGTGTGAAGTGCAAGAACTGTCGTCAGAAGAAAGTGAAGACGACCCTGTCATTCCACCTACCCGCCAGGAAGTGTTTGCCGCCATAGCAACTTTAGAACGTTTTGCTGCAACATCAGAATTATCTGCTGGGTTTACTGAAGCTGTGAATACAGTTGGCCGTGAAGCTTCCAGGCACTTTCGTTCCCATCAGCGACAGCGCAACTTGCTTGAATTTTTCAACAGGGAATGATATGTAAAGCAGTATTTTTTAAAGGTAGGCCTAATTACATAGCCTACTTTAGCATGTAACAGTATTTTCTACGATGTACCGTAAATGGTTCATTAAAAAAATAGTCCCCGGTTAGCACGAATTTTTTTAACACGAACCCCTCATTTTTCGGTCCCTTGGAATTCGTGTTAACGAGGTTTTACTGTAAAACGAAATCAGTACTTAAAGACTTCATATGACTATCAATGTTTAATTTCATGCAATTTTACCATTTTTCACAATTCCATTTTCAGTTACCATCAGTTTAAACTTAATATTATTTGCATTTCTTTACAACTTAACAGCTCATATTAGACGCATACTCCATAATACCGCTATAAAAATTACAAACTATGCAAAACTCATAATCATAAAATGAACACCACTTGTTTACACAGTTTTACGTGCTTTCTACAATGCTTCAATTAAAACTGATTTATTGTCAATGTTTAATCAATTAATATATCAATTTTCTTGGAGATTCGAGATAATCGATAGATGGCAGTACTTGGAAGAGGGGAACCAGCCACGGTAGATCAATTGGCTATATTGTGCAAATTTTTACCATTATTGCCTATAAACAATTGTACGTGAAGGATATAATATTGAGTTGGGTCTAGCACGTATACTTCACTTTTGGTTAAATACCTGAACTAGTTTCAAAGACCATCGTCATTCATAATCATCAGATTAACACCAAATGCCGGCTGGACGTTTGTGCTGCCATCTCGGGGAAGTTTGTTGCTGTATTTGGCGATGAGACTTTCGTCTGCTGGGATGTCGAAGTTCATGAGATGTTGTTTATGTTTATGGATAAATATGCTCTCCCAAACCGAAAGTTCCTTGTAGCCTTCGACACCTTTAATTAATATTGGGTCCCGATTCGATTTCATGACCTTCCTTCCAAAAGTGGGCCGATACTGCAGATTTGTCAGTGTTTCCTTGCTTAAAGGAAAAGTAAACTAAAAATTCGGTATCATTTTCTTCATACGGATTGAAAGAGAATGTTTTTAAGAAATGATATTCACTGTTAGAAATGTTTTACACCTTCACATTTAATCACAAAACAAATCTATTTATTGTAACGCGATGGGCGCGTGACGTCACGCTTGACGAAGGCTTGGCTCAGTCTCGCCCGGTGAAAGACATTTCACAGCATTCTGTCCACTGTTACAGTTTTTTAGTGAGTATCTGTTCAAACAATGGTTTATTGTTGTGTTGTGGGGTGTACAAACTCATCGTCGAAGAGTGATAACACACTTAAAATATCTTTCCATCGATTTCCCAACAGAGATAAGTCACCCGAACGTAAATAAGCAATGGCTGATAAAAATAAAAAGAGAAAAATTTGTTCCTACTAAATACAGTACGGTTTGTTCACAACATTTTGAAGAAAATGATACCGAGCTTTTGGTACAGTTACGAACACAGTTATCTGGAGAAACCCCGCAATCTGTTTAAAAAAGAAGTGCTGTGCCATCACTTCTTTTGCGTGGGAAATCTGAAACACCGCCAATGAAGAAAAGAAAATCGTCGTACTCGAGGAAGAAGGAAATGAGAGAGTTGTTGCAAGATTTGAATAGTAATCCTTCAGTATCCGGGAATGGACAATCATGAATGTGGAATCTAGTATTTATGACGAAAATTCAGTTTCTAACAGAGTAGGCGTCAGTGTGAACTAGGAAATGAAACTTATGTCAATGTTTGCAAAGATTCATTGAATGTTTCTTCTAGAAATTGTGATTTAGATAGCTCTTTTAGCATTTCAGAAATTTCTACTACTGCAAAAGATGATTCTGAATCTGAAGTGACTGTTCGTATCTTGAAAAATGTTTTGTTTTTGAACTGTATTAGCTCTAAGTATTAACTGATAACGCCTGGCAACTAGTGTATCTTTATTTATAATAACGCTATCGAATGAGCAATGTCGTGTTATACAGTCTACAACCCCCCTTCTGTTCACAAATTACTTCACGGTCCCAACAACACACACTTTCGTGGCCC